>OZ038375.1:85119705-86567205 GCA_964036015.1 Leptarthrus brevirostris | reverse complement strand
GCATACGTTCTTCACTTCTCCTGTTAGCATCATCATAATGTGAATCGTCTGATACAAACAAATCGTTCTGCTCATCTTGACTGGATGAACTACTATCATCTGTAGGTGAATTGATCCATTCGTCTAAATTCAATCCGTCAGGCATTTGCACTTTTCTCTGTGCTCTTGGTGCGACCGGATTTAAATCACCATTAAACAATAAAGCCATTTCTTGCACAATCTCAATAGCTGTTGTTGGTATTGGTGTAACCTCGACCGGTTCTACATCTGAGATAATGTCATTTGTATTATTAATTGATGAATCCGATAACTGTGAACGTAGCATTTCTATTAAAACATCTGCGGAATTTGCTCGTTCTTGAACTTCAATGTCGCTTGAACTAATAAAATCCGTAAACTTACTCAACACTTCACCACAGTCAAATTATGCCTTTGACATCTCTATTTTCCAGAAAAGTTGTAACTAATCTTGTAAACAATTTGACTATATTTTGAACAAAGACCCCTTTGATGTGTCCAGGAAGATGTCGAGGACTAAGGAATATGGTCAAATCACGCTAAGGATTATCTAAATCACTTGAAACTTCACCCACAATCCAAGCAGCTGCATACTTCGTTCATAGCGCTGCTTTGGTTCGACTCTGAAAACGTATCAAGTCAATTTGTCATTTCTGCCACTGCAAAGGGGCGTACTGCTTGAACCCGAATTGCTACATCTAATAATTGGGTTGCAATAACACTACCATGTTTAATTAATATGCGAGCAAAATGCCTTAACTATACTAAGCAAAGTACTTAATATCTTTAACAGACAAAAAAAGACCACTTAACACCGGGTTGATCGGTGATTAAAAAAAATTCTAAACTGTGTTTATTTTTTTAATGAGCTCTCCGTCATACAACCTGCTGAACCAGTGCCTTTTCTTTATCTCTTTCGGCCCCTGTCCAGCCGTTCCACTTTTCATTTTCATTAATTTCGGTAGATTCGCGGTTCGCTCGCACTGAAGCGCAACGATTGCTGGGTTCTTGATAACTTCGTGAGTTGTGATTGCGGCCTAGCAGGCGTTACGGTGAATTACAAATTTCGTGTGCTCACATATGTTATATATATAATGTAGTGTAATTAGTTACCTTGGAGGCGCTCCCCCAAACGCCCTTTCGTGTGGACATCAACTTCCTCCTTTATAAATTTTTTTGTTTATTTCTTTATTTCCTAATAGGGTACCACTTTAAATGTCGCACAGTTCAATAACACTCACTGTTTGGTTTTATGTAATTTGTTTATCTTTATTTTTAACTTGCACTTCAATTAAAATCTTACACTACTAATTTATTTTTCTTAAACGTCTTTACTTTTACATTCAATTAATTTCTAATTTTTTACTTTAACTAAAATTTTACATAACTAATTTATTTTTACTTAAACGTCTTTATTTTTACATTCAATTAGTTTCTGACTTCTACTTCAATCAAAGTTTTACACCACTAATTTATTTTTACTTAAACGTCTTTACTTTTACATTCAATTAATTTCTAATTATTTACTTTAATTAAAATTTTACATTACTAATTTATTTCACTTAACTGTCTTTGCTTTTACATTCAATTAATTTCTCACTCTTACTTCGATTAAACTTTTACACCACTAATTTATTTTACTTAGACGTCTTTGCTTTTACATTCAATTAGTTTCTATCTTTTACTTTTACATAGGTAGCGTTTCTTGATTAAATTGCCTCCGACTCCGTCACACCCGAACCCTTACTTTATACAGTTTTTAAATAGACTCGCTATCGCGACTGACTCCGATCGCGGTTATAACCAAAACTCCACAATTCTTTCTTTTAGAAACACTTACAAGCGATCTACATGAAGAAAAGCTTTCGTGCTTTTTCTTCGTTTTTTAGCTTCGCCCTTGATGTACTTAGTTTTCATTGGGCAAAGCCGCTGTAGATCGTTGTTTGTCGCGCTGATTAAGCAAATTTCTTTTGCTTATCGTGTACTGGGCTACCGTGTGAAAGGAATTTCGACGGTAACCCGAGCGCGTTGTTTATCATGGGTTGGATTTGAGTACATTGCAACTTTGTTGCAATGCACTCGGTGTAGGAAATCTAACCCATTAAATATTTATTGGTTTTTTATTTTCTAGGTGCTCCTGAGTTGGATTTGAATATGTTGCAACTTTGTTGCAGCAAAAATGTGATATTCGAAATCCAACTCATGAGACCATTTACGATTTGTTTTTATTAAATGTCAGATTGGATTCGTTAGAATTAGGCTTATCTTAAAATAAGCGAATCCAATCTGCAACATTTCCTTCCCTCCGTGAATAAGATGATTATTCTTTGGAGAGGAATAATCATCGCACAATTGCTGGGTAAGGGTTTTTATCTTAATAATTGAGCCATGATTGACTGTTTTTGTCACAGTCGATTTTTAGTCATGGCTCTGGTAGGTGCACACGCCGTGAATTTAGATAACCGCCGTTATAGAGCTCCCGGTCTTAATGTGTTTTACATTAGAACGATCCGGGTAGCTCACGTTGACCCCGACGGCGATGGCTGCGTCCGCATATGGTGGAACCGACGCGGACAGCGTTCCATATGTATCTGGTCGACCCGGGGGGGGGGGGGGGGGGCGTTGACAGCAGCCATCTGGTTAAGCTGCCACGAGGAATTTTTCAACACCTATGGTGAGGATACTTTTTTGTTTTTATATTTCGTTTTTTATTATTCTTTTGTAAACTTTCAGGTGGACGCTTGGTGTTATGGGGTTACACAGCCCCGTGTGCCCACTGTGTGCCTGAGGGGCCGCCCCCGCCTTACCGGTCCCCGTCCGCTGGGTCAGCTTCCGTAGCCGATGGTCCGCCCTCCCCAGGGCCCGACACTGCGATGCTAAATGTTCTTGCCACAGAGGAGCTTCTGGCCCCCCCGATCATCGCGCTTGACTGTCTCGGACATCAGCTCGGAGCGCTGGAGCCTCAGCCAGTAGGTGGTCCCCGTTTTTAACTTTCACTCCCTTTTTTTTTATATTTCTTATACCTGTAATTTTTTTTCATATAATTCATATTTGTAACGCTTTGTATTTTTATAGATTTAAGTTTTGTATCATTTTTCCTTTTTTAAACTTTAATAAAACAAAAAAAATTTTTTAAAACCCAACTTTCAAGACTTTTTATTTGTAGTTTTTCTCCTTTTCCCTTTTTCACTGGGGTTTTTACTTTTTTCAGATTGGTTTCGGGTTCCTTTTAGTCACTGATAATTTCTCTTTTTTATCATTAAAGCGGTCAGTACTTGCCTTGCGCTTCGGTATCTTTTCGACCGACGATTGTGGTAGTACTCCACGGCGCGTGAATTTTTACATTATTTTATTATTTTCTCCTTTTTTCAATGTTTTTACCCCCGGTTACTAAAGCGGTTAGTACTTGCCTTGCGCTTCGGTATTTTTTCGACCGACGGTTGTAGTAGTACTCCACGGCGCGAAAAAAAATTTTTTTTTTCGTTATTTTTTGTACCATTTTTAAGTTTCTTTATTAATCTAGGAGTCTTTAATAAATTTTATCTGACCCCCTTCAAATTTATTTGTGTTTATTGTTTAGACCAGCTGAATGGATCGTGCCCTGGGCAGTGTTTGTGGCCGTTGAGGCCGCTCTTTTGGTTGTGAGACTGCCTCGTCTAAGGGTATTTCGGGCATGGGCGTTTGATTACGTTGCGTTGTCCATGCCTTTAGTGGAGGTATGGCGTATTTAGCTGTCATGTAAATGACGATAAACAGCAGCATTAGACCCGTAAGTGACAACGAAGTTGCCGAGAGTAGGTGGGGTGTTTTCACCCGAGAGTGTAGATTTAACTCCTGTATTTTGGCCTGTATTTGGTCCAATGATTGCGTACTCTCGTGCAACATTTCGTTAGTGTTGTCACCTAGTAGTAACTTTGTATATGGTACCTCCGTCACAGAATGCTGCTCGTATTTGGCCATGAACGAATCTAATTCCTTTGCCGTTTCGTTTGTTTTAGGAAAGTATGCTGGTTGCGTGAAAAGTAGTGGATGGGTATTTTCAGCCTCATAATATAGGGTATGCGGTCCTATTTGTAAGTGGCAGGGTTGGTTAATGACCAAGATTCCCTGTCCAGAGAGGCGATGCGTGAGCAATTGTTGGGTGCATGTAATATGCACAATGGTTGTTGTCTTCTATGCATACAGCCAGGAATTGGGCCTATTTAATTTAATTAAAATGTCCCTGGAAGGTATCTGCACTTTTAGCGAACACCTAGGGGTTTCGTTCAGGGGATTGAAGAGCAACTTGACCACGCATTCATCCGTTTGTGTTGCTTTTGTTATAGGCGTATTCAGCAAACCAGCGTAAGTATCCTCCTCGACATCTCGAGTGACTTTCCGATATGCTTTCATATTCTCCGGTTTAAGTAATAGAAATTCCTGAGTCGAAAGTTGACTCGCTATATGCGAATATTCTATTTCCGGGACTAATGAATGATTTGCTTCCGTATGTATAGGGAAACACCTGATTCGTTGCAACTTCATTTTTGGGAGATTGAAAATTGGTAATGTAATTCTGATTACCAATTTTTGTTGCAACTGGTGTGTCCGTAATTCAGCCGTCTGATAGAGAATTGATAGACAATTCTGGGCCTTTGAACACTTGGCGTGAGATTTGTGATAAATCTCAAGGAGTGAATCAGGGGCGATCAGCAGGGGATGAATTTGGTTATTTCGGCTAGAGGTTATTATATCCAGTAGCTCCTGTCTCATTTGCCTTGCTACGAGTTTGTCGGTTGAATTATATAAGTCATTCATCTGGTAGGCTATTTGCCGTTGTCTTTCGACCAGTGAATTTAGAGGTTTTTGCATTGTATTGAGCGCAGTCGTGACTACACTGATTTGCTGTTTCTCCAAATCAGCGAGTACCTGATGGTTAGTTTCCAACTCATCCAGGCGACTATAGACTTCGCGTTCATTGGCACTATCCATGGTACCGAATAGGTAGTGCATGGCGTTTCCGATGCCGTCAAAGATAGATAGATAGAGAGATTTGGGAACAGCTTGTTTAATTACCTTTGTGCGTTGTTTGATATTTTCCATCAACGCGTGCATGTGTTTTTGCTGGAGTTCGCAGAGGTCTCCTATGGTGTTGTTTCCGCATAGTTGATGCACGTTGTGTTCAGCTCGTTCCGCAATCGTTGTTTGATTGTCCAACTCGGTCAGGTCCAATTCCGTGAGGATATTCCACGTCGAGTGGTAAACCATGAGGCTTCCTAAATCCTCGAATAGCACTCCTGTATTGTTGAGTGGGTTCACCGAGTACATCTCCGACGGGCTACTTCCCATAGCGGACATTATTAGTCCGAGGATGATAGCGTTTTGTATCATACCTGGGGAGAGGAATATGGTTAGTGGAGGTTTTTAAATTAATTTTCTTATTTACTAAGCGTAGATTTTCCCTAAAGTGGTGTCATGCTTGTTTTGCATTCTTACAAGTATAAAAGGTGGTTACCTTTGGGTAGTCGCTTTGATTTCTACTGTTGAATACAGTATTTCGAAAGCAGTTGAGGAGGACCTCAAGACAAGGGACTACCAGGAAGGAGTTTCTGTCCCAGCCTTGGGGCGGGTAATGTTCGATCAAAGTGGGTGTAAATTAATATATGATCGCGTAGATTTAGTTAACGGGTGAAGGTTTTTGCCTTATGCAAAGTAGGTTAGACTGAGGGTCTTTTGCTAGGCCTTAAAAGAAAATGTCTTCATAATTATCCCCTTTTATTCGGGGGGATAGAAGCCAAGTAGGGTGTAACAGCAATTCAGATTGCCGTTAGAGGAACTACCCGTTATAGCGGTGTTTAGAGTTTTTGTGCTGTAGAAAATATGACTAAGTGGGAGTGAGACCTCAAGGCACGGAACCACCAGGAAGAACTGCTAGATATAGCATTACGGAGAGGGATTTTTGGTGGTTCAATCTCTGACGAAATTTCGCAAGAGTTGGTTTGAATTTGTCGTTTCAAGGTTCGACTTTTAGTAGTAGTCGATCTATTAATTATGAGTTGTCGTGCTAAAAAATTAGTGAAGTCCTGTTGCTTGGTACTTCGTTGTTTTAGGCACGTCTAATAGGTGGAGTGTGAGGTTTTACGTTAATTGATTTGAAATAACTTAGAAAGATTATAAGTAATAAAAGGAATTTTAATTAAGGTTGGTTTGGACCCGATTGGACCGAGTTGTTAAGGGACTTTTGCGTTTTTCCTCTCTTGATGTTGTGCTGGCTTTGCGTTACGATCTTCATCTCAATCGTAGGTTGTGGTAGCACGCCACGACGCGTAAAAAAAAAATATTTTCAATTGAAGTTATTTTATTCGTAGAATGGCTTAAGACGGTTGTTATGAACCGTAACCGTACGTTTGCCCATTTTTAGGGTTGTATTCACTGATGATGGTATACCGATTACCAGATATGGTCCTACCCAGATTTGAGAGAGCTTGTGTTTTCGACTTTCGCTCTTGAGTAAGACTTTGTCACCAATGTGAAACGATAGGGGTCGAACAGCTTTATCGTAGTATAATTTCGATCGTTGCTTGCTAGCGAGCAGGTTTTTATGTGCCGTGGCATAAGACCTTTGGAGCTTGTATCGTAGGATCTGATAGTAGCTCTCGTGATTGTACACGGGTTCAGGGTCTCGCTTCAAATTTGACGGAACATCCGCTGTGAAGCCGTAAAGGCAGTCCATGGGAGTTAATTTCGTTCCCTCATGTACACTGTTGTTGTACACGAATGCAGCGGTTCGCAGATATTGATCCCATGATTTGGGATTCTCGTCCACTATGGTACGCAAGTATTCAATTAACGGCCTGTGTGCACGTTCAAGTGCGCCGTTTGACTGCGGGTGGTAGGCAGAAGTTTGTAACTTCTTCACCCGTAGCAGTTTACATACCTTTTTGAACAGGTCACTCAGGAAGTTGCTTCCTTGATCAGTGACTATTCGCTTAGGAATGCGGTAGCGCGCGACGATTTCGTCGAAGAAGATTTGCGCTACTGTGACGGCTTCCCCGTTAGGTATAGCGTACCAATCGACAAATTTAGTGAGGTTATCCTGGAAAGTCAAGATGTACTTGTTTCCGGAGTCAGTTTCCTCGAGTGGACCAACAATGTCGAGATAGACTTTGTCGAAGGGTTGTTCTGCGATGTCCGTGATGACCATCGGCATTTTAAACTGAGGTGATGCCTTCATTTTTTGGCATTTTGAGCAACGCTTTACGTATTTCTTAATATCGCTTAGCATGTGCCTCCACCAGTACTTCCTTCGAATCCGCTTGTATGTTTTAATTACGCCCTGATGACCGCCAAAAGGAGAGTCGTGATAATCATGTAAGATCGTTTGTATCTCCTTGGGGCTTGTGATTATTTCAGGGGGCTTGGGTTTATCGTCAACTAGCGGATTAGTATCTGGCGGGTTTTCTGTAGTGACCTCTTCTATATTTGGAATTTTATCGTTTTCGCGAGGCGTGTGATCCCGTATTTCGGGGCTTTTAGACTCTGTTTGAGCGTTTTTCGCTTGAGCCCGGGTCACAGCGTTACATTTTAGGCGATTTTTGCGAATGGAGGTTATTTCATCCTCCGAGTCCGAATCCATTTTATGGTGGACTTGCGCTTTTACTATTATGTGTTGGCCATTTGAGTCTTCGCTGACTTCCCGTGGAATGCGGCTTAACGCGTCAGCATTCGTATTGTACTTTCCTGGCTTGTATTCGATTTGATAATCGAATTCAGAAAGTTTATGGTGAAATCTCACCAGACGGGAAGTAGGGTCTTTAACATTAAAGACGCCTTTGAGAGGCTTGTGGTCTGTATAGACCGTAAATTTTCGGCCTTGCAAGTAACATCTAAAGTTACGCGTTGCCCAGACTATAGCGAGCAACTCTTTTTCGGCAATGGGCTGATCGTGTCCTACTTCTCCTTGCGATAGGACGGCTCCTAATGCCTCGCTGCTGGCGTCCGTGGTTAAATTGAATGGTTTCGAGAAATCGGGATATATAAGTAGGGGAGGAGAGATTAATGAAGTTTTGATTTTCTCGAATGCCTCCTGACACTTCTCGGTCCATGTGAATTTGACATCCTTGTGGAGCAAATTCGTTATCGGACGCACAATTTTGGAGAAGTCGGGTATGAACTTTCGATAGTAATTGGCAAGTCCAATAAAGGATTGAACTTGTCGTACAGTTCTTGGAACTGGGAAAGTTTGGACGCAAGCCGTTTTACTGGGGTCTGGAAGTGCTCCCTCACTAGAACACTTGTGGCCTAGGTAAACAACCTCTTTTCTCAGAAACTGGCACTTTTCCGGCTGCAGTTTGAGGTTGTTCTCTCTCAAACGATTGAAGACTTTGCGGAGTTTGTTATTGTGATCCGCAAGGTTTTTACCGTAGATGACTATGTCGTCTAGGTAGACGAAGCATTCCAAGCCTTGTAATCCTGTTAGGACGAAATTCATTAAGCGTTGGAATGTGGCCGGGGCTCCTTTGGGGCTCCGTAATTGGTGCTAGACGCAGTTTTACGTCGATCTTGAGGATCGACGAGCACCTGGTGATAGCCGTTGGCGAGATCGAGGGTGGTAAAATACCGAGAATGACCTAGCTGGTCGAGAATATCCTCGATCCGAGGCAGCGGGAAGGCGTCACCAATTGTCTTTTCGTTTAATTTACGAAAGTCGACAACGACGCGCCACCTTTTTTGACCGTCTGGTCCCGCCTTCTTGGAGACGACTAGGAGAGGTGAATTCCAAGGGCTTTTACTTGGCTGCACTATGTCGTTTTCTAACATTTCGCGAAGCTGTTCGTTTATTACATTTCGCTGCGTCTCTGGCAAGCGATACATTTTCTGGTTGATTGGTGCTTGGTCCTGCACCAATGGTATGTCATGAGTGATCACCTTTGAGGAAAAAGATATCATTGTACTCGTAACAGAGTTGTGATATCGCTTGTTTTTCCTCCGCGCTCAGATTTACGTCTAGGCTGAGCTCTTTGTCTAACCTGACGAGACGCGGGTTATTATTTGAGTTTTCTGGTTCTTCATACTCCTGCAATAAATATTTAAGATGTTGTAAAGTGGCCATTTTTTCGGCGCTTGTTTCTTTCTTTTTATTTTTTCTTTTGCTTATTTTACGGAAACCTGAAATATGTTTATTTTTATTTAAATCACTTTTAAAACTAAATGACGATGGAGTTGGGGTTTCTGAACCGCCGTAAATTGCCATGTTGGAGGCGAACTCGCTTTCGTCTTCTAATAGGCTCTTTCGCCGTTGTTTACTTACTGTGTATGTTGATTTTGGAGCTTTTGAAAATACCGTCCCTGTGGTGAGCTCGCTTCCAATGTCGGCGTGTTCCGAAATTTTATTTTGCGAGGGCGTGGGAGCTGATGGGCTTTTGCCATCGTAATTCCTTCCGTTTAGGTGAGCTCCGTCGACATTTGTGTTATTGGGTTTTCCTTTCCTTTGGTTCCGTTTTTTCCTTGTATTTCCTTTGTGCGTGGGTGCTGGTGGCTTCGAGTCACCGTAATTCCTGATTTTCAGGTGAGCATTCTCAGCGCGTTCTCCGTTTTTCGGGGTTTCCTGATTGTTTCTTTCCTGGTAATCCTGTTTCAGTTGGACGACGGTGTAGTTGTGGGCAGGGACTAGATGCAGACTAATGGTAGTCAGAACTACTTGTGAATTGTGTGTGTTGAGAACTCCAACAGACACTGCTTTTAACCCAGCGGGGAGTAAGCCATTCGCTAGGAAGACTCCTTGGTCTATCTCTCTCGACAGACAGAGCATCTTCTCCTGCAGCTGCAAGGGAACCTCGACTATGATCTGTGACCTGGCAGGTATGCATACAGGCTCTTTCAACTGTATTTGTTGCTGCCTCATTTCGCAGGTCAAATCACTCTCAGTCGGTTCGTCCATCTCGCATTCCGGTGTTCGGCGGTCATTGTTCTCCTCTTGAGAAGCTTTTTGAGTACCACAGATCGTCAGATCGGCCTTTCTGGGCTCTGCTCTATCTGTTCGGGTATCCGTTTTGACTACTTTTTCGGAACACTGGTTATCCAAAGCAGCTGTTAATGGAACAGCAAACTCCTCCGGATTGTTTTCCGTTCGATGGAATCGCAATGCCTTATTCGGGCCCTCAACGTTCCAATTCTTTGCTAGGAAGTCGTTTCCTAGCAAGCCGTCGTCGGAAAGGCCGGGTAGGTTTTTATTACCTGAAAATTGCAGGGAATGTTATTCTTTAATGTAAAATTGCCCTTTCATGTTCCCAGCGTCTTTCCGGTACCAAATGGTGTTTGTAAAGTATATGTTTCTCCGGTATTTATATCTTCGGGATTTTTAATTGCTTTCTTTTTTATTATACTAACCTCAGCGCCAGTATCTACTACAAGTTTGGTATTGCCGTTCAGGCTAATATCCAACGGAAGGCTAACTGTAGAGATACAGGGTTCGGGCGGCTGAGGTGACCCTTTGTTAAAATGTTTACTTTTTAGTGTCGATCCGGGGTCTTTTCGGTCGACTGCTCGTCGTTTCCCTGGCTCTTAGAGTCCCATTTCTGTTTCTGGCGGCATTCCTCTATGGAATTGCCGCGACGGTTGCAGAATTTGCATTTGAGTTTTATATTAAAAACTCGAGGACCAGCGGGAGGTTGCTGATCCTGAATCCGTCGTTCGGGGAGCCTTGTTTGGTTACTCGGGCCCGGAACCTGGCGATTGTTTATACAATCGTGAACATCATGCCCATATATTTTGCAGGTAGAGCAGAAGGGTGTGTTTTTACGCTTCATACAGTCGGCGTAAGTGTGACCTCTTCGCTGGCAAAAGTTGCAAATGATGTTTGACCTTAACTGTTCGAGGTTCTGGCGGCGGTAGTTGATTTGAGGGGGAGACGAGCGTTGAGGTGGAGTCGTATATAGTGGAGTCTGTCGGCGAAAGTTTTGTGGCGGCGGCGGTCTGTATAACGTTTGTTGTGGAAAATTGCGAGCAGGTGTATATGGGGTTCTATGGAATGCCCGTATTCTGGCAGTTGGGTCCATAGCAACCGGCGTGGTTAAGCCTTGTTCTACAACAACCGGAGCAGAAAAGCCTTGGGTTGTTGTGGTTTGCGTGAACTGGGCGCCCTGCTGTAGTTTCTCCATGTCGAGTGCTTTATTGATCAGCGCCTCGAGCGTGCCGTCGGTGACGGTGAGGAGATATTGGCAAAGGTGCGGATTCGTAACCCCGCTGCGGACTGCGTTTTTCGCGAAGTCCTCCAGCTGCGTTGTTACAACTGGAGTGGCCGCAGCTCCATATTTTGTTTGCGGCCTCCTTACAGAGGGCCAGCAACTGTTTTACTCTAGCCGTGAAGGCAGTGAGCGTTTCGCAGGGGTTTTGGTGAGTTATGAGCCTGTTTACCAGTTCCTGGTAAGTTTCTCTGGGAAGGTATGCCGCGTTTAACCTTGCTTCGACTTCTTGAAATGTTGTCGGGACATCTGAGGCCAACAGTTGATATGCTCCTCCACGAAGTCTTGTGGGAAGGATCTTGAGGATCTTGCTCCCCTTCGGAGAGACACTGTTTGGCCTGGCGGCAGCAACCCAGGAATGTTTGCAACTCTGATCCGAGATGCGGGCCTGGCTCACCTGAAAAAATAGGCACCATTTGCGCAGTTAATTTTACAATTTTTCCATAATCGGTCGCCATAGTGGAGTTCTGATTCGATTCGGTGTCGGGCGAGTCTTGTGCGAGAAATCGATTTAGACCCTGTTTCAGGTTAATTTCTCGCAGGGAGTCTTTTAGGGATTGAATGAGGTTTTCCTCAGTTCTGCTTTGTAAATGGTTTTCAATATTTTCTTCAGAGGGGAGTATGCGCGAGAATCCGTCTAGCTTGGCTTGAAACAGTGTGGCTTCCTTTTGAAAGCGCTCTAAGTCTTCCAATCTCTCCTCGCTGGACTTTGTATTTCTATTTTCGAAGAGGTTAGAATAGAGAGTTGCTAGGCGTTCGGATTCTCTCGCGGACTCGTACAAGCTATTAAAATTATTATACTTAAGGCTTACTTGGTTTTGCTTAACTCGTTGGAGGACGGTCCCGCTCCTGAGGGTGAGTCCTTCTGAGCTGGGTCCTGGTTGTGCTGGGGTGATTTCGTGTTCACTGACCTGCGTTTGGTCGGTGAATATCGATGACTGGGAACCCTTGCGTGGTCCTTCCTCGCCGATCTCCGGGTCCAGGGAGGTTATGAGGAGGTCCTCTGTCTTCTCCTCTGTTGGTGAGTGAGCGGGAGTAGAGTGGGTGTCCTTGGACATCAACTCCTGCTCTTCAGCGTTGCAAGGGGGGCTTTTGGCCTGCTTTCCGTTCCCTTATTTGCAGTATTAAAGTTGTGTTGGGGAAAAGGGGGGCTTGTGCCTGCTTCAACGATTCCCTTTTCCTACTTGTCACTGGTGCTGTGTTGATTGGTGTCGTCTTCTTCGGGCTGGGACGGAGCCCACACAATTCCACGGGTGGTGCTGGCTTACACTTTGCGGAAACGTTGGGGGTGACTCCTCAGGGCTATTGACTACCCGGGAGTGCTTAGAGATACCCCTTTTGGTTTGGTCTTGGATCAAGGCTTTTCAAGCAGTTACGGTAATTTTGTTTTACCACGCTTCCTTGATCCTACCGGCTGCGCCAATTTGTTATATATATAATGTAGTGTAATTAGTTACCTTGGAGGCGCTCCCCCAAACGCCCTTTCGTGTGGACATCAACTTCCTCCTTTATAAATTTTTTTGTTTATTTCTTTATTTCCTAATAGGGTACCACTTTAAATGTCGCACAGTTCAATAACACTCACTGTTTGGTTTTATGTAATTTGTTTATCTTTATTTTTAACTTGCACTTCAATTAAAATCTTACACTACTAATTTATTTTTCTTAAACGTCTTTACTTTTACATTCAATTAATTTCTAATTTTTTACTTTAACTAAAATTTTACATTACTAATTTATTTTTACTTAAACGTCTTTATTTTTACATTCAATTAGTTTCTGACTTCTACTTCAATCAAAGTTTTACACCACTAATTTATTTTTACTTAAACGTCTTTACTTTTACATTCAATTAATTTCTAATTATTTACTTTAATTAAAATTTTACATTACTAATTTATTTCACTTAACTGTCTTTGCTTTTACATTCAATTAATTTCTCACTCTTACTTCGATTAAACTTTTACACCACTAATTTATTTTACTTAGACGTCTTTGCTTTTACATTCAATTAGTTTCTATCTTTTACTTTTACATAGGTAGCGTTTCTTGATTAAATTGCCTCCGACTCCGTCACACCCGAACCCTTACTTTATACGGTTTTTAAATAGACTCGCTATCGCGACTGACTCCGATCGCGGTTATAACCAAAACTCCACAATTCTTTCTTTTAGAAACACTTACAAGCGATCTACATGAAGAAAAGCTTTCGTGCTTTTTCTTCGTTTTTTAGCTTTGCCCTTGATGTACTTAGTTGTCATTGGGCAAAGCCGCTGTAGATCGTTATTTGTCGCGCTGATTAAGCAAATTTCTTTTGCTTATCGTGTACTGGGCTACCGTGTGAAAGGAATTTCGACGGTAACCCGAGCGCGTTGTTTATCATGGGTTGGATTTGAGTACATTGCAACTTTGTTGCAATGCACTCGGTGTAGGAAATCTAACCCATTAAATATTTATTGGTTTTTTATTTTCTAGGTGCTCCTGAGTTGGATTTGAATATGTTGCAACTTTGTTGCAGCAAAAATGTGATATTCGAAATCCAACTCATGAGACCTTTTACGATTTGTTTTTATTAAATGTCAGATTGGATTCGTTAGAATTAGGCTTATCTTAAAATAAGCGAATCCAATCTGCAGCACATAACAGGGCAGGTTCTTTTCCACAAATTTATAAAATGTGTGTGAAGGGAAGCTGAATAGTGAGGGGGGGGGGGGGGGGGTGTTAAGGAGAGGGAACGGGAATGGCATGGAGGTAAAAAAAATCCTGTTTAACGGGTGGAAAACGATTAGTTAGTTGATTCGAAGCCCAACGTGTGGCTCGACCCATGCCCTGACATAATAGTCTCATGCCTTTCCGAATGAGCTAGCCGGGCTTAATTTATTTCATGACTAGGCTGTGACTATCTTCTATGAGTATGCCGAGAGTTGTGGTTTAACCCTTACCGATGTCCATCGAACAAAGCCATACCAGGCGCAAAAGAATTTTCGTGAATCCTCGAGATGAGATTGGTGCTGTGTAATTATAGTTAGCGAATAAGGTATAAACATATGAAGGAGCCATTCATGACTTCCTAGAGATTAATATGTGATGTGCGCGGGGTGCGTGTGAAGAACTGAAAATAATGATTGGATAAGGGGTCTACCTAGCACTCCGGCTAAGACTACACTAGTTGGCAATCGAATCTATTACATTTTCCTACTGCAGTGGTCCTCATCAAAAAGTTAGCTACAGTTATATATTAGCTAAGTTACAACATAAATAACTATTCCTCTACTTAAGTAATTGTCTCGTGATAAATTAGTTAATAGGTGTATGATTATATGATTGATACCCTATCTTATTGGATACCTTACCGATTATTCTATAAACTAATTAATTTATATAATTGAAATGGGGAAAACTTAGCTAACTTAATTTGTTGTTTTTCGGTCACAGGGACTGATGAGGTTTTTAAATGTTCCACTTTTGGTGCCAGTCTTTTAAGGGGTGCTCGTTGGGTTCTCAAGTTTAATCCAGAATTAGCTTTTAATAATATGCAATGATAACTCTTTGTCTGGCAACGATTTACGGTATCTCTCTTCTTCAGTGTAATTTCCCTTTTACTATTGTGTGCAGCCTTCTCTTCCGAATCAGATTCTATTTGGTTTTCAGCATAACGTAACGTAGGATCTGTCATCTGTTCTAGATCTGTTTCTTGGTACGTTGAATAATTACGGGTGCTTGCATTTTTCTCTAACTTAAGGCTCTTAAGGTGCATCGTGGGATCATCCAAGGTCAACAGACAAGACTAAGGAATTATCTGGAGAAATTTGGGAACACCGCTACAATTCCAGAATTAGAAACTAAACTCGGACTCCTGGAATCCTACCTGTCTTCATTTAGTACAACACAGACCGAAATAGAAAACTTGGATGAAACTGAAGTCGAGACAGATAAAAGAGAAACCTTTGAAGATACGTATTTTGTATTGAAGTCACAAATTCTTACTTTAATGCACAGTAAATTGCCTCGTTCACAGGGAACCTCTACTCAAACTTCATTTTCAGTGTCACGCCAAAGGGTAAACCATCTGCCGCACTTGAAATTAACTCCATTTTCAGGAAAACCTACAGACTGGCTTGACTTTTGCAACATGTTTAGCTCTCTGGTTGACAAAAATGAAGAACTCGACGACATAGAAAAATTTCAACATCTTAAATCATGTTTGACCGGTACAGCTGCGAACATCCTCAAATCCCTGGAAAACACCGAGGCCAATTACCAAAAGGCGTTATTATTGCTAAAATCAAGGTATGATAACAAATCTTTTTTGTTTCAAGAACATGTTATGGAAATTTTCGAAATTCAACGTGTAAATTAAGGCTCCGTAGATCATTTAAGACATCTTAACGACAATGTCAACGCACATTTCCGCGCACTTTTATCGCTCGGATCAAAAGAAAACTTTGCCGATGGGTTGTTAATTCATTTAGTTTCGTGTAAACTTGATCCTGCTTCGAAAACGAAGTGGGAAGAAAGTCTTGTTAACGACAAACTACCTACTTGGGATGATTTTTCAAATTTTCTGGAAAACAGATGTCGCACTCTTGAGAAAGTGGAAGCGGCATGTCGAAACCCTTCAACTTCCAACTCCCATTTGAAATCATCTTTTTCGCACTCGCAACCCCGAAAGGGGAGTAACTACAAATCAATTTCATTCGTATCAACAAACGTCCGTCAAAATTGTCCAATTTGCTTGAAAGAAGAACATGGGCCATTTCACTGTAATAAATTAATTCAAATGAAACCTATCGAACGATTCAATGAAGCAAAACGTTTAAAGCTTTGCATAAATTGTCTAAAGCCAGGGCATTCAGTTAAGGTTTGCAAATCCAGGAAATGTCAACAATGCTTCAGAAGCCATCACACTTTACTTCACATGAGTTCTTTCAACATCGACGCTACTTCATCCAGCTGTGAGACGTATAATACTAACAGCTTGCTGAATCCAAAACCTAGTTCCTCGACCTATAAAATCCCCGGAAATCCGCCAGAGCAAACTCCATCGGCTAGTTCTTTCGTAATATCTCCAAAGGCACCAAGTTTATCAAAACAATCGTTTAAGATAGGCAACCATGTATTTCTCGGAACCGCTCTTTTAGAAGTTTATATCGACTCAAATCATTCCGTCACCTGTAGAGCGCTTCTGGACTCAGCCTCTCAGCTCAATTTCATCACTGAGAAACTAGCGCAACAACTTAAGGTCAAACGATCTGCTATACATCAAACTGTAAGTGGGATCGGAGAGGTAAATACTCTAGTGAAACATAAAACAGAAATTACACTAAAATCTAGGCACAATAACTTTATAACCGAACTTGAAGTTCTAATTTTACCAAAAATTATAAGTAAACAACCGCATCGAATAATTGATATTACTGACTGGTCCATACCTAACTATATTGAGCTTGCAGATCCGCTCTTTAACCGCCCGCATCAAGTTGATATGTTAATAGGCGCCAGTCTGTTCTACAACTTGCTTGCTGTTGGCCAAATCAAAATTGGTGATTGTCTACCTGTACTGCAGAAGACAGTCTTAGGGTGGCTTGTCTGTGGAGGTGCTGTAAACACAACAGATGAAAAACTTATCGTAATTATCGCAACGGATACATCATCATCAAGGAATCAATCTCTCGAAGAGTTGCTTTTACGCTTTTGGGAAATTGAAAATCACCTGCCTACGAGAGATCTTAATTCACCTGAAGAAGTCGCATGCGAGAAACACTTTCTGGAAAACGCGCGTCGATCAAGTTTAGGCAAATTTATAGTGAAGTTACCATTTCAAGATTCTCCTCACAATTTGTGATCCTCCTTCGAACTTGCACGAAAACGCTTCTTTAACCTTGAGTCTAAATTAAATAAAAATCCCGAATTAAAGCAAAAATATATCGAATTCATGGACGAATACCGAGCATTAAATCACATGGAGCTAATTCAAGAGGATGAGAATGTTTTCCCCAATTACTTCTTGCCTCACCATTGTGTGATAAAACCCGATAGCACAAGCACAAAGGTTCGCGTAGTGTTCGACGGTTCTTGTCGTGCAACATCAGGTCGGTCCTTAAATGATATTTTGATGGTCGGTCCAACCATACAGGATGACCTCTTTTCGATTATAGTTCGGTTTCGCGAGCATCGTTACGTACTCACAGCAGACATTCAAAAGATGTATCGACAGGTGGAAGTCGATTCGTTTGATCGCAAATATCAGCAAATATTTTGGCGCGACAATTCCTACGATAAATTAAGAGTATTTAGACTATCAACGGTGACATATGGGACCTCCTCTGCACCTTTTCTGGCTATTCGGAGCCTTCGGCAGCTTGCCATAGAAGAAAGCAGGTACTTTCCTCGTGGTTCCAAGGTTGTCCTCAAGGATTTTTACGTCGACAACATGATGACAGGTGCTGATTCAATTTCTGATTTGTCAATCATAAAGAAAGAGGTTACCTCGCTTTTACTTAAAGGAAACTTTCCCCTTCGTAAATGGTGTTCGAATTACCCACAAGTTTTGGAAGATTTACCGATAAACCACAAAGAATCTCATGTTCGTATTGATGACAATGATGTAGTCAAGGCCTTGGGTCTGTTTTGGGATCCTACTGATGACAATTTTCGTTTTAATTACATATCCAGTCAGAGCAATCGTTCAGTTACTAAGAGGACAGTCTTATCGCAAATAGCACAACTTTTCGACCCTCTAGGGTTTTTGAGTCCAATTATTGTATCAGCAAAAATATTTATGCAACACTTGTGGAAACTTCAGTTAAATTGGGATGAGTCACTACCGATAGAGACGGAAACCCAATGGAGTTCATTCCAGAAGGAGCTTCTTCACATAAACAAAGTTCGAGTTCCAAGATATGCCTTCAGCTTCAATTCTAAGTTCCAACTCCATGGGTTTTCTGATGCTAGCACAAGGGCATACGGGGCTTGCGTCTACATCAGATGCGAGGATAGTCGCAATAATGTAACAACAAACTCCTTTGTTCGAAGACCAAAGTAGTACCTTTAAAGGTAACATCGTTGCCTAGGCTGGAATTATGTGCAACCCTACTCTTAGCTGAGTTAATTCACCGAGTAAATTCATCACTTACAGTCGAAATACAAAACATATTTTGTTGGACTGACTCCACAATTGCACTTTCGTGGATTTCATCGCCTTCCTATCAGTGGGCTACATATGTTGCGAACCGAGTAGCTAAAGTACAAGGCCTAACCAAGAATGTTTTTTGGAATCATGTGCCCTCTGAAGAAAACCCTGCTGACCTACTCTCTCGTGGAATATCACCAACGGAACTCGCAAGCTCTAAATTTTGGTTTCACGGTCCTCAATTTCTGGCACATCCAAGTTCTCTTTGGCCAGCTTTGAACATCAAATCTCTAGGATTGAAATTACCTGAAGCTAAAACCCAAACATTCTCGTTTGCAATTACAACAACTACGGATATAACACTGGACTGCATGTTTGGTAACTCTTTTCGTCGTATGGTATCAGTCTTTGGATACATTGTTCGTTTTTGTAATAACTGCAGAGCCCTACCACAATATCGACAAACGGGATTGTTAACAGCAGAGGAACGAAATCGAGCGTTAAAGGCAATCATAAAAATCATTCAAAAATGTGCCTTTGTTGAAGATTATACCAGTTTGGAAACAGGCAAAGAAATTTCACGAAAGAGTCAACTGCGAAATCTCACTCCATTCATAGACAAGGAAGGCCTCATTAGGGTTGGAGGACGCTTAACGAATTCTGAACTACCTTTCGACTCCAACCATCAATTCCTGCTTCCAAACAGTCATCCCTTTACACAAGCTTTAATTCGTCATTATCATTGTACACATTTACACGCTGGGTGCCAATCCCTACTGAACAATATCCGACAACGATTCTGGAAAATGAATGGAAGAAATGCTGTGAAAAGAATAGTTCATCAATGTATCCCTTGCTTTCGGACCAAACCAAAATCAATTGAACAATTAATGGGAAACCTCCCAGCAGATCGCGTCATACCACTTCGTCCTTTCACAACAACTGGGGTTGACTTTTGCGGCCCACTTCATGCGCATTATCGAATAAGAGGCAAAACTCCAGCCACGACATATCTATCGATCTTCATATGCTTCAACACAAAGGCAGTTCACTTGGAATTGGTTGATGATCTCTCTACACAAGCCTTTCTTGCAGCTTTGAAACGCTTCATTGCACGAAGAGGTAAATGCTTAACCATATATTCTGACATTGCTACTAACTTCACAGGAGCGAATTCAGAACTTCAAGAATTACGTCAGCTCTTTAATTCCCAGCAGCATCAAAGCAGTGTGTTTAATAGTTGCGCCAGCGAAGGAATAACATGGAAATTCATCCCACCTCGTTCACCACATTTCGGAGGGCTGTGGGAGGCTGCAGTGAAGGTTGCCAAAAACCTTATCCGTCGTACTGTTAGAAATGCTTCTCTCACTCACGATGAGCTTCATACCATCATTTGTCAAGTGGAAGTCGTGATGAACTCTCGACCTCTTACACCTATTTCATCCGACCCCAATGATTATGAGGCCCTTACTCCAGGACATTTTCTGGTAGGTACACCACTAACTGCCATAGTAGAACCAGACTACAAGGACTATAACATCAATCACCTTGCCCGCTACCTTCGTCTTCGTTTCATTCATCAACAATTTTGGCATCGTTGGAGTAAAGACTACCTCAACATCCTCCAAGAACGCAAGAAGTGGACATCACCTACTAACAATGTTCAGAAGGATCAACTTGTTTTAGTGAAGGATGAAAACAATCCCCCACTTAAGTGGCCATTAGCACGCATTATCGACGTTTACCCTGGCGAAGATGGGAGAATCCGAGTTGTCACCATCCGGACCACAAACGGAATCTTCAAACGAGCTATCAATAAAATCTGTCCTCTACCTATCCAATAAGTTCTGTTGAAGGTAAACTCTTCAAGGCCGGCGGTATGTTGGATATTCTATAGCTAATTTATAAATTGCAAATTAAGCATCAGTATGCACAAGTTCTTTGATCAAAGATTATTGTCAATTTTAATTTAAAATCTGTAAACAATCGCTCTCAACAAAAAAATGTAAATAAACAAAGTATCGGTAAAAAATGTAAAACGTTTGCAAGCTTAACTACAGCAAATTTCTCGGCATTATCGTGACGTTGCAGATCACAGCATCCATAGCGGTACCATTTTCTGGAGATGAGCGGAATATCGATTGCAGCAGTTTTAGTTTTGGTATCATCGTCGGACAGTGTCTACTGCTTGCATTCGTTCTTTTCGTTTTTATATAAAACTGCAACTTATTGTTTTTGAGTATAATAATAAAACAATTAATTTACAACAATTTGTTGAGTTTTAGTTATACAACCAATTTGAACAGTTCATTTTAATTTGCGGTAGAAAAGACTAGTCGCCACGCATGTAAATTTTCAATTCTCGCTAGTTTTCGTTTCGTACAACACGTGGTATCCAAAAAGGATTGGATTCCCAACAGATACTATAGCTGATTTTGTTAGGCGATTTTTTGAGGGTTGTATTTTCTCAGTACTGACTACAGTGGGATCTTAAGATTTCAACTGATACAGCAGTATTCCCAAACAATCTCGCTGGCGCAATATTTTTCGATAATCTTTCCTACCTGAAATAGGACAAGGCACATTCCTCAATATGAGTCCTGCATTTTCAATTATTTTTAGCATCTTGCTAGGTCCTTCGTGAGCAAGCATATCGACTAGAAAGGCTAAAGCTCCATCGACAGCGCGAAATTGTGCTTTACTCGTACTGCGATGTGCTGATACATTCAAGTTTTCATAATATTTTTTTTTCCAAAAAAAAAATTTTTCTGTACCGATTTGGTTTAAAATCAGTTTTCATATTATCACGATAGGTTCCGCAAAAGATTTGCTGTAACTTGTAAATGTCGTCTGCAGCTAAATCCAATTGAGCAACCAGAGTCTCCAATAATTCTTTGGTTGAATATGGAAGGTCTTATTATGTCCATCGCCGAAAGTTAATTAGTTAAAGCCATTAAGGCGTATTTACGTAAGGAGTTGCAACGTTGATAGATTGGTTTTGGTCCAAGCACAGCATGATCGAGGTGAACTAAACTTCCAAGTGGTTGTAGGGCGCCCACTGGCACCTTGCATGTCTGTGTTCTTCGTCGAGACTAATTTTCATTAGACTAGAAGTAGTTGCGAGTGCATATCGGTCGATTCGCCTGCAGATCAGCCTAAGAACTTTGGCTTTCCTTCTGCCAACTTCATTTTCAAAAATAAGAATGAACGACAATTAGAATGCAATGGCTGCTCTCACTTGAACTGATTCAACGTTTCCAGCATGCACATTTGGACTGGAAGAGAAATACCCCCAGACCGCCGTATCGAAGTAAATGTTCCGGTGGATCAGGCTAGTTCCAGAGATTCTTTTGACCGTTTTAGTATGAGGACCAGGTGTAGGCCAGATAGCAAAAGTGTCTTCGGTATGTCGCTGTTTCCACAACTTGAGCGAGCGGACTGATGGCGTCTTCTTCACGGAAAAGGGTAAAAGTATCTAAATTTTTTTTTTTTATATAATTTTTTTTTGTCTTCAGTTTTTTTTTTCAAACAAAACGTTATAAAGGAGAAGTAGAAACTAGAGGAATTATAATAGTATTCATAAAAAAAACTATAATAAAATATAAGGAAAGTGAAATCATAACAGTTGAGTGCATAGCAAAGCAAAGTAATAATAGTATTAAATCATAATAATAAAGTTAAAGACTAAAACTATAATAGAATATACGAAAAGCAGGCTTTAAGTAACTTATAAAAGAAGAATTTACAAAATAATAATGAGGCAAAAATCATAATCATAATACTAGTAAGTAATTGGGAGGCGGGAGGATATTAGGCAGGAGAAGAGACCACTCTGAGGATCCCGACCCTATTCTGCTGTCTAGTTTGACTAACTCTTACTTGACATACGGTATCTTCATACGCACCCAGTACATCCATGTTTATATTTGTATTAGAATAAAGAAGCGTTGTGTCTAATTTGATTTCAGTAGGTGGTATTATGTAATATATTTATTTATATCGCACTTGACCTCGATGACGTTAGTTTATTTAATTGTTGCATAAAAGAGAAGGAAGAGAACGTCGAACACCAGTAAGTACAGAACCACAACTCAAGGCTGCAGCACTGTCACCACTAAGTTTGCTTTACGCTAGAAAAGCATGGCATGCGAGACATACCTTTGAAAGGGGGGAAATGGGTGAAAGTGATACTATAGGAAGGGATAATATTAATAAGGATAGAGGTTCTGAGACGTCGAGAGATCTGCTTTCATCCTATTGGCCACTCGGTATGATTTTTTTTTGCGTGGAGTGACTTGACGGGAGGAGTTACTCCAAGAAGCAAGTATATTCGTTTCACTTACAAGAATAAGGATAAGGGAATAATTAAAGCATAAAATGTGCGTTAGGGTCAGGCGCAAAATAGTTTTGTGTTGGTAGAAGGCAGCAAGCTCGGTGACATACTGACAAACGTGTAGATTATATAACGAAGCTATGCTGTGAGCATCTGCTCGACTGTAAGTAAAAGTTAGTTTGTGAGAATATTAAAGGATGCATGATAACATGCTTTAGAGTGAGGTGCTAACAAAGTGTTAGCTCCGGTAAGATGTGCTGAGGGCTCTGTGCTATTCTGATTAAATTTAGGTTTGGTGGAGGGCAGATAGGACACAGACCGGTTGCAGATATCCGATGGCTCTTATGGTTCGCTGCTGGTTCGTCATGACGGCTCGTCAGGACTCAGACTACCCCGGGCTTACTCCTATTGAGAGAGTAGTCAGTGAGGTCTGAGTCTAACCTCGGTGGTGGTCTTACCGGGATATTCATGTTGTCCTAATGAGAGACAATATGAACCCCAAGATTCCTCGACGAGTAACCGGATGATTTCCCCCCACGACTAGATTGAGGATCGCGATTCTTGCCCTGCTCTGGACCTTGGTGTGGTGCTTACCCTCCTCCATCAGTTCATGTCTGTACATCGTCAGGGTCTTCATGAAGACTCGATTGTGTGGACAACTATCATCATCAGAGGAGGACACGCACTTCAGTAGGGCCGTCATCACTCAACTCTCCCAGGCCATAGTGCCGCGCTTCAGGCCGTATATCCTTCGCGTGGTAAGTTCCTAACAAATTCCCTTTTAGATCTTCAAGCTCATACAAGGCGCTCCCCTTTTTGGATCGAACTCGACATTTTATGAATTTTTTGTTTAGTTTGGCGCTAGTTCGTTTATCAAAGTTGCTTTGACCAAAATTCCGGCGATAAACTTCCTGACCAACTCTGAAGCTCACTGGCTTAGACCGTATGTTATAGGTTCGTTCACCTTGTTCGAAGGCTTTGTCTAAGTTTTTCCTTGCCTGTTCGCGAATTGATTTAGTTTATCGGAAGTATCTACGTCAATTGGCTCGTTTATGGCCTGCAGCCGTCTCAGCAGTGCATACGTGGAACCAGGTTCGATCATTTGTTGGCCGAACAAGACCTTGTATGGAGAGAAACCAATAGCTTGATGGAGGGAACTCCGCAGGGAGCTCGCTATTGAACTTAATTTCTCATCCAATCTATCGTGTTCGTCCTTTACGTACGCTCTTATAGCTGCCAAGACTGATCGGTTTACCCTTTCCGAGGCATTTGCTTGTGGTGAGTGTACTGCAGTGCGAATGTGTTGAATGCCATATCTATCCAAAAGATGATCAAACTGCGCTGACCGAAATTGTGGGCCGTTGTCCGTAATCATATTCTCCGGGACGCCAAATTTATGAAAAATTTCTTCCTCGGTGAAACTACAAATGAGCGAAGTGTTCGCTTTCCGCAGTGGACGTAATACTGTGTATTTGGAGAAGTGGTCCAGAGCAATCAAGATACACACGTGGCCTCTTTTCGTGCGTGGATATGGTCCCAGTAAGTCCATATATACACGCTGCCATGGCCTCTCTGTTGACGTCTGAGCTCCCATAGGTGGTCTTAAAGTGACGTTTGGAGCTTTTGTTTCTTTACAAACGTCACAGGCTAATACGTATGCGCGAACGTCAGCGGTCATTTTGGGCCAATAAAGGTGTCGCCGTATTCGTTCTAAGGTTTTTGCAATGCCCCCATGCGAAGACAGTGGCGGATCATGCGCTCTCGCAATGACGTCAGGTACCAGGCCCCGCGGAATAAAGAGCTTCCAGGCCTCCTCTTCCTGAACTGGGTTACCAGTTCTGGGCTGTGTTCTTATGTACACGTATCCATCGCAAATCGTTAGGTCCGACAAAGAGGACTTGTGCTTCTCGACTCGGTCCCGAAGGTCCCGGTATTCTCGTGAGTCGAATTCCGGTGCCTCTAAGTCCACTTGCGGGCCCTGTTCCTGAACAGTTAACTGTTCAATAGCGGAAAGTTCGGCGCAGTGTGTACGGGATAACGCATCAGGTACTACGTTTAAGCTGCCCTTCCTGTGTTCAATTGTGAAGTTGAAGCCTTGAAGTTTTACACTCCACCTGGCCAAACGCCCATTAAGGTCCTTTTGGGACATTAACCACTGCAGGCTCGCATGATCCGTCACTACCTTGAATTGCATGAGTTCCACATACGGTCGAAACTTCTGAATGCTAATTATCGCGGCCAGGCACTCAAGTTCAGTTACGGTATAATTACGCTGGGCCGAGTTTAGTTTCTGCGACACAAACGCGATAGGTCTCTCTTGGTTATCGTCGTCCAGCTGTAGCAGAACTCCTCCTATGCCTTGATTGCTGGCATCGCACTGAATAATGAACGGCTTGGAGAACTCGGGGCTCACCAGCAACGGAGAAGAGGTCAACTTCTCCTTGACGGGGTTGAAAGCGGTTTGTGCCTCACTAGTTCACTCAAACTTGTAGGATTTCTTTAGCGGGTCTGTTATGGGGGCTGACAGGTCAGCGTAATTAGGTATGAACTTACGATAACAGCCCGCCATACCCAGAAATCGTCGCACTTGCCTGACTGTCTTTGGTGGAGGGTAGTCTACTATGGCTGATATTTTATCCGGGTCAGTCTTAATACTCCCGTTTCCAATTACATAGCCCAAATAACGCGTCTCCTTGAGGTAGAATTTACTTTTCTCGACATTGATGGTGAGTCCCGCCTCCTGCAAGCATTCCGCAACCCGTGTTAGCAACTTCAGGTGCGACTGGAAATCTTGGGATAAGACTAGTAGGTCATCCAAGTAGACGACAACATTGTCGCGTAGGTCGTATGGGATCGCTCTATCCATGAGTCTGCACATTGTTTGGGGCGCGTTGCAGAGACCGAATGGCATGACCGTGAACTGGTATAGAGGATGACCCGGTACAGTGAAAGCGGTCTTTTCCCGAGAGCTCTCGTCTAGAGGGATTTGCCAAAACGCGTCCTTTAGATCCAGGCTGGAAATGTACTTGGCGGGAGGGAGTCTGCTAAGGATGCCGTCGATATGTGGCAATGGGTAAGCATCCTTTTTCGTTACCGCGTTGACTCTCCTCGCGTCAAAGCACAGCCTGACCTTTCCTGGCTTCCGCACTAGGACGACTGGAGAACTCCACGGTCTCTGACTCTCCTCTATAACGCCTAGGTCCCTCATTCGTTTGAGCTCTACGTCCATTAGTGCCTGTACAGCTGGAGATACAGGATAGTGTAGCTGTTTAATTGGTATGGCCTCTCCAACATCTATAGCATGCTGCAACAGTTGAGTCTTTCCTAAGCCTTGTTTTGTGTACGAGGGAAAGAGACCTTTCACAAGTTCAAGTCGAGCTTGGTCTTCGCTTGACAGGCAGTGGGTGTTGTTATCAACGGGCGTTCCCTTCGCGGCGGACAGTGTGAGAGAGCTAATGATGTCTGGGGCCAGCTGGAAAGCTCTCCAGAAATCTACGCCCAGATATAGGTCTTGTGACAGGCTCGGTATGACATATAACCGAATGATATGTCTGCTGTCACGAAACTCTATATCGGTATCCAAATGACCGCATACCTGCTGTGAGGTTCCGTCAGCTGTTTTGACGGATGTTGCGTATCGCTTGTATGTCATTTGGCCTTCCTGGATAAGCTTTCTAGCGGCTTGTCCTCCCAAACAACTCACACTCGCTCCACTATCTAACAACCCGTTGATCTCCTGTCCCAGGACTCTCACACGGGCGTAAGGTCTGATGTCGTGTGGTACCGATAATATCCCCGAGATCAGTCGACGTCTGTCCGCTTTTACTCTTCTCCAGAACTCACGAAGCCTCTTAGTAGATCGCTTGGGCCTAGGTCTTAGTGTGTGGATTGATGCAGGGGTAATACTCTCGACAGACTCAGCGAAAATGCGCTCTCTGGCAGCTTGTTATTCTTGGAGGCGAATGTGATACGGCTTGCGAGGAATCACTCTAGGTGTTCTCGAGGTTGGAGTATCTCGCGACGTTATCATCGTTCGTCCCATAGTAGGGATAGTAGGAGTCTGTGTCGAAATCGCTGTATTCGTGTCAGGGGCATTTATATCACTCGTTGAGGTTTCTATTGCTCGGCGATTCGAGCTGGTTGTCGGTTGATTACGGCGAGAACTGGTGACGTTGTTCCCGCCTCTCCGCTGGTTTTTTCGACTGCAGGCCTGACAATTATTTATATAAACGTCTCGCAGTCCGCATCCATAGCAGTAGACGCCAGTGTTTGGAATTGGGCATTGTTGATGCCAATGTCCAGCTTCACCACAGTTCCAACAAGGGTTTTCGCGAGCTATCGCAGAACATTCTTCGTCCTGCGAAGCTGTACTGGCCAACTCTTTGCCTTGGGTCTTATCCGGCTGGTCTGTATGCCAACCTATAGGTGGTACTAGGTCTACCTCCTCCAGCCTTCTGACGTTTTGTTGCCTCATAGCTCTTGTCCTGTGAAAGACTCCTTCTATGGGCATGACTAGAGATGGGAACCGAATCGAAAAGTATCGATACTTGGCATTGCAATATATCCGCATCTTTCGGTACAACTATATAATATACCGTTGAAAATGTATCGATACTCAAAAGTATTGGAAACATGTGGATAAAAAATTAAAATTGTTATATATGGTGTAGAAATTGCTTTTCTTTTTCTTTTTTAAGGAGGGGGGAAGCTATTTACGTATAGAGTGCCGGACTCCCGCCCGGGTGAACTACAGGTTAAAACCCCTCCTCCCAGGATGATTTCATAAATAGTTTTAGCAAATAAATAATTTGAAATTTCACAAGAACAGCTAAAAACGCAGATGAAATAATAAACAAATTTTTATTTCAACAGAATATAAACTTTTTCAAATATGAACTTCATACAGATATTGAATTTGGATATACATAATAATATTTTACTTATATATTTATTAACATTCCTTTCTAGTCTTCTAGTTTTTTTTTAAGTATATTCATGTGCATTTATGCACATTCAATTGCGATTAGATGGAACGTTGTCGACTAGAAAGGAAAGTTAAGGTGAAATCCAATTTTTTTTTCGATGAACAAGAAATCTACAGGAAATCATACATCAAATAATAAAACGGTGTGTGCTGCGCTGTAAATTCTTCGAGTATTGAACGAAAAGTATCGAGGATCGGTAGTATCGGGGGCTAAAAGTACCGATTACAAAACCTCGAAGTATTGAAAGGAAAGTATCGATACTCCGGTATATCGATACAGTATCGCCCATCTCTAGGCATTACTAAGGCTTGTAATTGGGCAATGCTGTGTGCAAGGTGGAGGCATATTTGCTGTTGGGTAGCAGGCAATAAATTATCCTTGACAATTTCTACAAATTCCGACTCGAGCATTGGTAAACGGAGTCTCTGTCTGAGGGACAATAAGTCCTGTAGATAAAACTGGAACGGTTCTCCTGAGTGTTGTCTTCGGGAGAACATCTGTCGAAGTGTATCGGAGTCGTGCACTGGCGGCGTCCAGTCCCTGCTAAAAGCCTGCTTCAGGTCTTCCCACCTGGGCTCAGGATGGTATCTGAGATACTGCCAGTACCAATCTAAGGGCTTGTCTTTCAAGAGGGTAGCAACATTTTCGGCCATTAGGTTATAATCTCCGGCCAATGTATTCCGTGCCATAACTTCCGATCGGAAAATAAATTCTTCGGCCCGCAACCTCGAATTGTCCCCGTTGTAGTTTAACTTCCAGTGCCTCATAGGACTGGGTGACCTTCTCTGGTACCTTGTAGTGTCTGGTCTGGGTACATACCTCTCACCGTAGCGAGTATGCCTATGATTAGGTGGCCGATAACTTGGTGGCAACATCTCGGGTTGTGGCTGATGTGAGTTCTACATCTGATTGAGCGGTCCGTGCGTAGGTGCAGTGGCGTTAGGTGGCTGAAGGTGCAAGTTCTGAAGCTGTTGGCTGATCTACTGAGTTATCAGATCGGATAACTCGCCTCTTAGACCGGTCAACAGAGCTTGCACGCTGGGGGAACTTGACCTACTAGCCTCTGTTGGGCTCGACTCCTGTGTTCTTGGCTGGGGTAGCTCTAAGATTTGTGTTCGGTCGAGCGGAGGAGTGGGGGATACCGTCGGAGTTTGAGGTCGCTGATTAGCCTGCGACCTTGTCACCACGCCTCTGGTGTTTGTACGTGGGATTACTCCAGTGTTAGGGATATACGCCTGACTCTCTGTTTGTATGTTGTGTTGCTGAGTTTCCTTGTTTTGTTTGTGCTGCTTTCTTTTTGTTTGAAATGCTTTGGATAAACCTTTGAAAGCGAAATGTAGTATGTAGGCGGCACGATTTCTAGGGTAACTTTTGACTAAGGTTTTGCTTAAACGATCTCTGTTGTCTTTGCACCCCTTTTGTAGTGTTTGGGAGTGTTTTTTTTAAAATATTTTTTGTTTACTAATGTTTTATTGCATGGGTTATGGGAGCCTCATTCACCTCAATATATGTTATATTCTGGTGAATAGGTCAATTGTTTCCAGGCCTCTGCCTGTGAAGTGCGCCTTCTGAGTTAGAAGGGTTAATTCTGGTTAAAAAAAAGAAAAAAAAGGATAAGGCTGTAAGCCAGACACTTACCCGAATTACGACCGACTACTATGAGCGCACAGAACTATTCCGGACAAGATCACTAGCTATCAAGCCAAAGCTCGTAAACTCCGGAATAGTCTGAGCACTCGAGTTAACCGTCCTTCGAATAAGGCTGGCTATAAGGACGGGAATCGATCGACTAGGATTGCCAGTCCAAGGAGAGGGATCCAGGGACAGATGGTTACCCCAAAACTTGGTAACGATTTCCAGAGATATCCCATTGGCTAATATCCCAGCCAAAAGGATATCGCTCTCTGGAGTGTTCCAATTTCGGAGGCCACTGACCTGGATTCATCCATCGCACTGTCAACCTCTAGTCGATGAGGGATAGGAAAAGAACAGAAAATGGAGAAAATAATTTCAGGCAGGCCGTGAAGGTCACTAGGTAGCATACTAGGCGTATGACTACTAACAGGTCCGTTAAGGAGGGTCAAGATGAAATACGTAGAGGGCTATCCGTTCAGGATCCTGCCCAGGGGGAGTAGAAGTCTATTAGCCGTGAAAGCCGTAAAGATGAAGTATCAATTCTTCTACCTTGGGAATTTGGTCCGAACAACCTGCCGAAGCTATCAAGGAAAACGTGAAGTCTCCTTTAATGTGCATATACTAGAGAGGGGATTTTACTTCCCTTCTAGGTCCTTACTCTGGACTAGGCACAAAATCCTTGGGCGCCATTTGTTGTGGTGATTTTGGGAAATCCATGCTCACAGGCAACCAACATATGGCTGCATGTGGACATGGATTGGATTGAGGGTTGTGAGCACCACTAATTTGTTTGTCACAACCTAGTAATAGCTCACAACCACGGGATAAAGGAAAGGTTATGGGAACTACCGGGGTGAGCGTAAGTTGCCGTGCAGGCTTGGTCAGTGACCGAAGAGGTAAGGGGCCCGCCTAGCTAGCCGTGCTTAGCTCGCCGGATCGGTGTGGGATCTTGCCTCACACTCCTCGGTACACTCACCCGAACATTATGCGGGCACTCTTTGAGTCCTGTAGCCGGACCGAAGACTATTGAATACAATAGGGAAGCACACAATTTTTAAGGGAACGAAAAGAAGAAAAATGCATAGGATAAAAACACACTCTAACATGTTCCTGACGGAAGAACAACCTCAGCCTCCAGTCGGTCTGAGGCTTATAGGGCTAACCCTCCCCATCCTACGACTATGTACCGCCCTCTGGTTATTACATAGTCCCTATTACATGGAATATTGTCCGCGACTAGTGGTTACATGAAGAGAGCGGTCTTGAGGAATCAAGCTACTCTTTAGCACTCCATCATTCACTGCGAGCGATAATCAAGTTCCTGTTAAACTATAAAAAGATGTACAGCAAAATTAGGGTAATCCGGGAACTTCACGTCGAATTGCGCATATCCTATATATGGGGATGCAAAAAAAAAATTAATGTCAAATAAACAACTTGCACGTCCTAAAGACAACTTCAATGCCGCGATGCTGGGAATATACGGTAGTTTAAATTTCAGGCCACAAATTATTCAATACAGGTAACCTTTGCTAAATTGACATTCAGTTAAGTACACTTAATTAAAAAAAAAGGAAGGATAACGTATATTCAAAAAGGTATATTCACTTAAAAAAATGTTACAATATTTCCTTAAGAATTCTGTATGGCATATTGTAAAATATGGATTGAAGAAATAAATTTATCTCTCAATCTCTGAGTATGTCTTTGATTATATAAACAAGACCTCCAATAATCTATGTGGTAATTATAACTTTATAATGAGACAACGATATTATTTAAAATTTCAAAAAAATAAAACCAATTTAAATTCACCCTTTATTACAGGGCTTCCAAAAAAAAATATTTATGACTGTGCGAAGGTACGTCAACTTATACTCCAATATCGAGACTGATCGTTTGTGACAACCTTTAGGAGTTCAGAAATGCCTAATTCGTTAAACCATTAAGATAATACAGGCATAGATAAAATCCCGTCAATTCATTTAACCTTAGAAAGAGCTAGGCCAAGATACTTAGTAACCCTGGATGGAGATCATCATTAACATAATAGCCTTATGAAGTCCGCTCTCGACACATGGCTACACAGCGATGTGAATCTCGTCTAGGCCACACCCCTGTAATCTTCGAGAAATGGTGTATTGTTGAATCAATCGCATTCACCGTGGAAGGGATCGGGTTATTAAATTCTCCCAAAACTGTTTTAATATATTCAAATTCATTTATTTAGTGTACATAGAGTAATACTTAAGATAGGCAAATAAAACTTGAATTAATTGATAATAATGTAAGTGGAATGCGACCAAATATTAACATTATTTGTTATTGAATGCTATAAGTCGCTTGGACCTAATGAATTCGGAACTGACTGCTAAGTAGGATCCAATAATTGTAACTTTATCGAAGATAACGTTAGATAAAACGTATGTAAGTTTATGATCATTCGAAACTCTGAAATATTATAAAGGCTAATCAAGTACATCTTCATAAAAGCAAATTTGATATAACGGTTAGGTTTATATCTGATGTCGAAAAATATCTATTCAAGAAATGGAATTCATTGGATACAATTAACATGTTTATGCAGTAGCTATCTTTATTTATTTTATATGGACATATAACCTTAAAATTTCATAACTCAGTATGCTATTTATAGAATTGATGCACATTTAAAAATAAATTGCAATTATTTAACGCCATATATGAGAAACGCTATAAAATGCCACATTACTGGAACACTTTCAATAATGAGCTAGGAATGCGTAACTTGCGTGCACTGCACAGCACTACTAATTGCAGTGAAAACCAACTACTTACTTAATTTTTTTTTCTTTTTTTGCCCTACCCAAAACGCTGCAGAGGACGATTATTAAAATTTGATGAAACTCAGGAATAATTACACTTAAACCAATAACACTTTGATTTTTATAATATTTCAACGAAAGAACGCCGAAAAATATAATGGGAAAATTTTTGCTTTTCCTTTTTTACATTGCATACAGCGGAAAACTAGTTTTAAAAAAAAGATTGGTAGCCAAAACTGCAAATTTAAAATTCCTATTAAACTGGTTTGCTCTGCGTGCATAAAGCGCATCTAGATTTTTCTTTCTCTTTTATGCCGGCTTAACGAAATTTTAAATGTCGGTAAAAAAATATATGCTTATAAAGATAGTTTACAACATAACTGAAAGGATGCTATATATATATATAGAAAAGAATTTAAAATAAACTACTTAAATGCCCACGTGGGGGTACTCATCCTTTCCGTGTATTCTCCTCCGTATTTCCTAAAAATGCAATTTTTTTCCTGTTGGCTGCGGTCTACCGGTTTATCCTTGATACTTCATACTCCGCCGCATCGATAATTACAATTGCAACTTTCCTTTCCTTTTTTTATAATAGAAAAACACTCGAAATTACTTAGTACTGCACCCACATTTTTTCTTTTTTTTCAGCTTTGATACTTGCACACTTCTTGTCAGCTCCACTTCACACTTCCAACTGCCCGAGCAAAACCACCTGTCTTCTTCCCGCCAAAATTCCTCAACCGGATCTCATTTCTCTCTCCCCCGCATTCCCACCAATATGGCGTGGGTGCTGCCATATTCGTCGGAAACCCACCATGTTTCGGAGTATCTCCGAAATATGGCTGCTAAAAATTTTGAAGTTTGAATAAAAAAAACGAATTCTGGTACATATATGTATACAAATGTTTACCTTGACCTTGTTATAATTCTTCGCGTCCTTATTTTCTTTCTATTTTTACGTTCTTTTCTGGTCGTCCATTAAGTACTTATCCGACCGTTTAGTGGAATATATTTGCAAAGGTACGTCAAGAGCAAGTTCTGTAACAGGTGTGTCTTCGCAACCATCGTTATTTACTGAATTACGTTTATAGTTTGATTTTAGATAATGAGGACTGTTTGTTTTCTCAAACATCCTAGCTTCCTTTCGTCTATCAATTTCGTCTTGCGTACGTTCTTCACTTCTCCTGTTAGCATCATCATAATGTGAATCGTCTGATACAAACAAATCGTTCTGCTCTTCTTAACTGGATGAACTACTATCATCTGTAGGTGAATTGATCCATTCGTCTAAATTCAATCCCTCAAGCATTTGCACTTTTCTCTGTGCTTTTGGTGCGACTGGATTTAAATCACCATTAAACAATAAAGCCATTTCTTGCACAATCTCAATAGCTGTTGTTGGTATTGGTGTAACCTCGACCGGTTCTACATCTGAGATAATGTCATTTGTATGATTAATTGATGAATCCGATAACTGTGAACGTAGCATTTCTATTAAAACATATGCTGAATTTGCTCGTTCTTGAACTTCAATGTCGCTTGAACTAATAAAATCCGTAAACTTACTCAACACTTCACCACAGTCAAATTATGCCTTTGACATCTCTATTTTCCAGAAAAGTTGTAACTAATCTTGTAAACAATTTGACTATATTTTGAACAAAGACCCCTTTGATGTGTCCAGGAAGATGTCGAGGACTAAGGAATATGGTCAAATCACGCTGAGGATTATCTAAATCACTTGAAACTTCACCCACAATCCAAGCAGCTGCATATAATACTTCGTTCATAGAGCTGCTTTGGTTCGTCTCTGAAAACGTATCAAGTCAATTTGTCATTTCTGCCACTGCAAAGGGGCGTACTGCTTGAACCCGAATTGCTACATCTAATAATTGGGTTGCAATAACACTACCATGTTTAATTAATATGCGAGCAAAATGCCTTAACTATACTAAGCAAAGTACTTAATATCTTTAACAAAAAAAAAAAAGACCACTTAACACCGGGTTGATCGGTGATTAAAAAATATTCTAAACTGTGTTTATTTTTTTAATGAGCTCTCCGTCATACAACCTGCTGAACCAGTTCCTTTTCTTTATCTCTTTCGGCCCCTGTCCAGCCGTTCCACTTTTCATTTTCATTAATTTCGGTAGGTTCGTGGTTCGCCCGCACTGAGGCGCAATGATCGCTGGGTTCTTGAGAGCTTCGTGAGTTGTGATTGCGGCCTAGCAGGCGTTACGGTGAATTACAAATTTCGTGTGCTCACATAACAAAATGAAGAGAATGTCGGAAACTCGGAAACATCACGAAGTTTACTTAGATTTGTAAGTCGATCAGTTTCAGACGGTTTTCATAAGGTGGAAGGTTGAATCTGTCTACCCACGGAAGTTCACGTAGAGCAAAGCGAATGAAACTACGCTGGACAAATTCAATGCTATTAATATGACTTGTTTGTGTAGGTGACCATACCTGGCTGGAATATTCAAGGAGAGGTCTAACGAAGGAGATGTAGGGAGATTTGGAAACATAAGGATTGGAGAACTCTCTAGACCAACGCTTCACAAACCCTAGCGCGGAGTTAGCTCTGTTAATTATGCTGTCAATGTGGGAAAGGAAATAGAGTTCGCTATCATAGATTATTCCTAGGTCACACAGGTAACGATAAGGTACTACTAAGTTGTGGTGAACGAATCGAGGTCTTTTTGCCGGAGAAGAGAGTCGGTTGTGGAGGAGTTATGATTGATTATTGTCATCTCGTCAGCATAAATGGACAGCTCTGAGTGTTTGATGATACATTCAACATCATTTATTGTAAGGATAAAAATAAATGGGCCGAGGTGGCTGCCCTGAGGGACGCCGGAACGAGCGACAATAGGGTGAGAAATAGATGAGCTGTAAAGAACATTGTACTGACGATTGTTGAGGTAGGATCGAATCCAGGAGATGAATCTGGGGGGGGGGAGCCTAGGCGATCAAATTACAAGGTAACGTTATGGGAGATCTTGTCGCAGGCTTTACTGTTATCGGTGGCGATAACATCAACATCTTTACCGTTTTCCAGTGTTTTAGAGACGAAGTCATTAAGGTTGGTTGTTGTAGATCTACCTTTGAGGAAGTCATGCTGGGAGAATGAGAAGATAGACTTACAGTGGAAGAACATGGAATCACAGACCAATTTTTCGAATAGTTTAGGTATGGATGATAATTTAGCAATGGGTCTGTAGTTGGACACATCGTTCTTACAGCCTTTTGTGACAATGGGAATAATATACGACTTTTTCCATAATAGAGGAATAACCCCTTGAGTGACCGAGAGACGGAAAAGCAAAGTAAGGGGTTGAACTAGATGCATGGAACACTTTTTCAGAACGATGGCCGGAATGCCATCTGGACTTGGGTGAAAGTAGTCCTCAAGCCCGTTAATACTGGCTGCGATTAGTTCAGGATCAGGGTCAAAAGATGTAAACGACGTTTGAGTGCATTTGTCCAAGAATGTAAAATAATTAAGGTCGGGTTGTAGAGAATTGTCGCTGAAAGATTTACTGAAGAAAGAGGTTAGCAATAACCTTAGGATCAGACGAAGAGGTATTCTCGAGCTTTATGGTGGAAGGGTAACCATTGGATTTCTTCTTGGAATTAATAAAGTTATAAAAACGCTTGGGGTCGGATATGAGGCTAGTTTCCATCCGTTGGAGGTACTCAGAGTAGAGGGTATCACAACGTTCGAAAAAAAGGTATAAGCAGATAGGTAGGAAGAATAGTCAGATTGAGTCTGGGTTAGAAGAAAAGTTTGCCAACGTTTATTTCTCCTGTTGCGGAGAGAGCGTAATTCTTTGTCGTACCATACGGGGGATGAGGAGTAGTTTTTACGAGGAAGAGGGATAGATTGTGTGAGACAAGCGTGTATTTCCGAATAGAACGCCACTAAGGCAACGTCAATTGGAAAATGTTGAGGGATAGTGCCAATATTAGAGTTGAGGAGCAAGTGATTTAATTTGTCAAAGTCGCATTTACGAAAATTGAAGGAAAAAGAAGACTCGGAGCTTGAAACGGCATGAGGGTGCTCGTAGGAGAAAACGAGGAATAAGGGAGGATAGGATGGTGACGGTGGAGGGAGGAGAGAAGATGGTTGCTTTCTGCGACAGTCGAGTATAAAATCACACCGAAACTTGGTCATTTAACTACGAAATATAAAGTACTTAAAAAGCGCACCAACCACTATCCATGCCCAAAAGCAATCTAATCTCACGCCACAAGTAACTCTTCCTTAAAAAGAACTGCACAGATCATTAATACACACACACTTGCTCATTCGCATCCTAAACCCTAATTATGCCGGCCATAAACCTAATGACAGTCATTCATATGCTGCACAGAATGAATATTATTTTACTTGAGATGCCGATGTTATTGCTCATGAATATGGGAAAGCGCTGCAGCATTTCTTTGTTTGGCGCCAGGAGGGCTTTTACCTGGATTTGTTCTTAGATTGCCCGCCGCCTGTTTCAGTTCGGCCAACCTATGTCGGCACTGTCCTCAGTGACAGTTTTACCTGGTTATAACACGGGCGTAATACCTCCACCTGAGGTTTCACATAACTACTGCCTACGACTTTAGTCGGCTACGATATATTCAACCAAGGCTGATTCACCTTATATTATCTTCATCCATAACCATACTCTGATAGTCAATGGAACCTTAATTTAGCCTCGACTGTTTTTATTAATCTTACCTCGAATATCGCAACACCAATGTGATGCGTCCACTACTTGTTCCAACACACTACTTGTTCCAACACACCACTCCGGGATAGTAGGAACAAAAGTAAAAAGACTCTGATTACACAAAATAAAGAGAAATAATTATTACAATATTAGTTAATTATTTATCAAATTTATTGAACTTCATCTGCTTCCATCTCACATTCGCTATCTGAAAAATCAAAGTCCATATTATTTAAGTCACACCAAGGTTTCATGTGGTCTGCCGAATGTATACCGTGGTTGCACCTTGCGCGGTTCCCCAGACGGAGAAGGTTCCTGTTTAATAAGTACAAGATCTGTTGGCTTATACTTCCGGGGTCCCTTATGAGTAGCGTTGAATTTGTCAGCTTGTAGTTGTTGTTGTCGGTGGATCCGCGCTAAAACTTTTTCTCGTAGCTCTGAAAGTGGCAAATTCTCTTCTTGGTCGTCCTCAATTGAATCTTGGAGGGCTACTACTAGTTTGTTTTTAAGTATGTGCCGAGGTTGATATGACATCAACAATTCTTGTGGCGTAGCTAACGTGGTAAAATGCTTCAGGGTATTGAAAGCCCATTGTATGGCTGGAATGTGTTTGTCCCAGTCACGTCCTGAAGTATCTTGCGTCAACGCAGCAATAGCTGGCTTGGCCGATCGGAAATACCTCTCTATTTGTCCGTTAGCCCTGGGAGTTCTGACTGCAGTTAGTATATGTTTGATGAAATTTTGCTGACATATAATCTTTTGAGGTAAAGCCTGTCCCGCGATCGGTGATTACTCGTGTCGGCATCTCGAAAAACTGTGTAATTTCCTCCAAGAGCTTGATGACGCCTCGACTGCTAGTGTTTCTTGTTGGTTTAAAGATTATAAATTTAGTGAATGCGTCTACTACACCAATCACATATGCATTTCCGCTTTTGCTTTTTGGGAATGGGCCCATATGGTCAATATGCACTGTATAAAATGGGATTAGTTTCTTGTCGGGGCAGTGCAGTTCGTAGTTGCTCTCATCAAGTCCACGTTTGTTGTACAGACAATCTATACAGGAATTTATGTACTTTTTCATCACTGCTTTCATGTTTGCGAACCAAAACTATTTTCTCATGGTTTCCATAGTCCTGTCTACTGCCGGGTGTCCCATTTCATCGTGTGCGAACTTTATTATGCGCCATCGCACTCCCTTAGGTACCACACATCTGTTTCCACCTGAAGTTTTGTTGTAGACTCTGCCATTTTCGATATAATATGTATAGATATAATTCCCTTTAATTCCGTCTTGATCCCTTCTCACTCCTTCCAGTATTTCTCGGATTTCTACTAACCATGGATCTTGTCTTTGTAGAAGTGCTAACCAGTCTTGTTCCTGTAGTCCGACTATAAGCATTTTATTCGCCACACTATCCGATTCACATCCTTGATCCCCTGGGCAACGACTGAGCGCGTCTACATGAGAAAGCTGATTGCCGGGACGGAACACTAGTTCAAAGTCGTACTCAGAAATTTTCAGCCACCATCGTGCAATCCTAGGTACCAGATCTTTCTTCTCCTGGGTAAGACGTAAAGAGTTACAATGAGTGACGACTTTAAATCTCTTATGTAATAGATAGTGTTTGAACCGTTCCAAAGTCTCAGCGACTTCCAACGCTTCCAATTCGTAGCTATGATATTTGGACTCTGCTTCTATTGTAGCGCGGCTGTAATACATCACTGGCCTCAACAAATCTTCGCACCTTTGTAATAAAATTCCGGCTATTCCATGGCAACTTGCATCAGTATGAACTTCATGATTGGCATTTTCGTCATACAAAGCTAACAGAGGCTTAATATTGTTTTTAGTTGCTCAAACGCTTCCTCCTCTTTAGCACCCCATACAAAAACTGAATCTTTCCTCAACAGCTTATTAAGTGGACGGGCAATATAAGAGAAATCTTGCACGAAACGTCTAAAATATCCCGCTAGCCCCTGACGTACCACCCGAATTTTTGCTGGCCTCCTATAGTTTTCAATCGCTAAGATTTTGTTGCGTCCTGGTTTAATACCTGCTGATGATATCTCATGTCCTAAGAATTCGAACTTTTCCTTGAAGAATACGCATTTTCCTACATTTAGTGTTCTTCTTAACTCTATCAGAAAATCTTAAATGATTTGCATATTCTCTGTTATTGTTTCAGTAGGAATAAGTATGTCGTACATATATGAGATTATTTTATTTGGTCCTATGTTCTGAACTATTAACTTCATGAGCTTCATAAATACTGCTGGTGAGTCCAAAAGGAACCCTTTTGAACTCATAATGTCCCTCGGGTGTTACAAAAGCGGTCAAATGCTGGCTTTTCACATCTATGGGAATTTGATGATAACCACTCATCAAATCTAGTAATGTAAACACTTTTGTGTTCGCCATCGAATTGAGCGTTTCCTCAATATTTGGGACTGGGAATTTTTCTCGCTGTGTAATACCATTTAATTTGCGATAATCGACACACATACGATATTCACCATTCTTTTTGTGAACTAATAGCACTGGGCTCGCGTACTCGGATGTTGATGGTTGAATAATATCAAGGTCCAGTAAGTCTTTGATACTTTGCCTTAAGACAGGCTTTAGTCCATATGGCACTTTTAAATTGATTATATTTAATCACTTTATTGTCTTTTAGCACAATGTTCATTTTTATCAGATCCGTTTTCCCTAGTTCTCTAAAATTTTTAGCGAAGCAGTCTCTATATTTATTTATTAAGCACATTAAGTCGTTTTCTTCTTTCGCTGGTATTTTGTCTCCGACTACAATGTCACTAATCTGAAAATCCGCGCACTTTTTCACAATTCTCACATTATTATTATTTTTTTCTAATGAGGAATCGTCTTTTGAAAGTTCGAATACTCCCCATCGTTTATTGATTATGATGTTTGGGCGATCCATAAAATCTTTTCCAACAATCATAGGGACATCCTGCGTTTTATCCTCCACCACCATCAAGTCGATTTGCTGAACAATATCCATTATTTTTAACGATTTATTGATTTTTCCGATCACTTTACTATTTTTACCCCCAAATCCGCGTAACGTGATATCGCATTTCTCTATTTCCCAAAAATTCTCTAGAACGGCACTTAATTTTATAGTGCTGCACTTACTCACTAAATCTAAAAATGCTAAATATGGTATTACGGATACAAAGACAATTTTGTGGTACTCGTCCTTTGTGTCTGGGTCGCTTCTTTTGTTTACGTTTGAAATTTTTCGTACCTTACAGTCCCTCGCTAAGTGGCCGGTTTCGTCGCATTGAAAACATTTCCTAGTTTTATCATTTAATGGGCAAACCGATGCACAATGACCTGGTTCATCGCATCGAAAACATCTGCTTTGCATTTTCTTTGGAAACGCATATTTTTGTAGATCTGATGTACCTGCCTTCTGGTCCCTGGGTTGTTTCACGTCGTAAAAATGATTTCTTTTCCTAGGAAAAGGGTGATATCGGTGCGAAATTTTTGAACTGTTTGTTTGTATAATGTTTGCACCGTAATTACCCCGCAACAACCCATTTCGTTTCTGTCTTTGATCTTGAATTTCTTCAACTTCCTTAATGCGTCTTAACAGGTCATGAACAGTTTTGAAGTCTGCTGCCAAAAGTACATTGATCAAATTTTGATCAGATAACCCTGCTATAATATATTTAATTGTTGTAGTTTCTTCCAACTTTATTTGTTTCGCTAAAGCAGCTATATGATAAAGATAATCTTCGATACACTCATTTGGTTGTCGCCTCCGCTCCATAATTTGCATAAGAATGGAGCCATTATTTTGCGCCGACGGGAAACTTTCTATCAACTGCTTTTTAAAGTTCTTGTATCCTGTATGTATGTTGTATCCTGCTTACTCTGATACCAGTGAATAGCTGCACCCGCTAAACGTAATGTGGCATAGAATAAGCAACTTCTGTCATCCCAAACGTAGACTTTCCGTAATCCTTCAATAGATTCGACCCAGTTCGCAGCGCTTATTGTTTTATTAATCGACGGATTAAATTCAGCAATCAATGTACTGATTTCATGAAATCCCATTCTCAACTGGCTATCTTTTTGGGATGAATTAGCTGATGGCGTCGTTATAGTTCCCCTGCTATATTCTGTCTCAAGCTCTACACTAGAACCGAACTGCTCCCGAATATTTATTTCTTTTTCCCGTCTTAGCAAGGAATTTTCCCACTTTAATAATTCTAATTCAGAAAGGGGACCTACCTTTGCATTTCTGCCGGATCCATTAGCTGGGGACGATCCCTGCAACTCTTGAATTTGACTCTGCTCAGCATCCATAATTCTCAGAGTTGTTCTTATTACACCACTCACTGTCACTGTTCTTGTTTTAGATATCACTTTTTTATGTTATTATTTTTCGCACAGTCACTATCACAGCTTTTTTAAAATCCTAGTTTAGCACTATCCTAGCACTGAATAATTTCCACTTTTATAAATCGCAGGGGTAGCGATGATCGACCTCACACCTGAACTATAAAATCACACCGAAAATTGGTCATTTAACTCCGAAATATAAATTACTTAAAAAGCGCACCAACCACTATCCATGCCCAAAAGCAATCTAATCTCACGCCTCAAGTAATTCTTCCTTAAAAAGAACTGCACAGATCATTCATACACACACACTTGCTCATTCTCATCCTAAACCCTAATTATGCCGGCCATAAACCTAATGATAGTCATTCATATCCTGCACACAGTTCTAAGAATGAATATTATTTTACTTGAGATGCCGATGTTATTGCTCATGAATAGGGGAAAGCGCTGCAGCATTTCTTTGTTTGGCGCCAGGAGGGGTTTTACCTGGATTTGTTCTTATCTTGCCCGCCGCCTGTTACACGAGTTAACTAGGAGCGAAAGTAGCTTAAGGAGTCGTTGCAACTGTTTTCAAGATGAGAAATGCGGCGAGAACTGACGTACGCAGCATAGGTGGATAGACCTTCTGAAACCTTATGGGAAGGTATATTGAATGATTCATGGTACTTAGTGAAAAGTTGGAGTAAGACTGTGGAGTTGTGGGTAGGCCTTCTTGTTGTGTACTTAACATGACGTTGGTGCTGGTTTTACCGTCGACACAGACGGAGTTCGGTTTGTCGTGCAGATAGACTAGAAAAAGACGAACGTTGTCATAAATGCGACGGTCCCGTAAACGGGACAAGAGGTATCGTCCATCGCTGGAATCAGCAGAACGCAAAGTTAATTTAACTATAGGTGGGACTAGGGGCTCGATTTATGAATGATGTACGGATAAAGGAGTTTTGGTTAGCAGAATGGGCAGGTTAACGGAGGTAGAAGTTGTGTGAGAGGGGGCGACAGTGATGGAGGATGATGGCATGCAATTAGGTAGGCATGCGGAGGAGGTAGCGGGTGCAAGGTTTGGTGTATACAGAGGAGGGGTGGGACAGACGGAAATCGAATCAGAGGTGGTGGAGTGGTCGGAAGAAGTTGGCTTGTGGTTAGGTTTGCACTCGGATGAAGTTGGGATTGCATGGTTAGGTGGGTGCGCTGGATATACAGAACTCAAAACAGTAGTGGTTGGGTTGTCGGCTGGAATGGACGTGTTCGAGGGCTTCGGTGTAAATGGAACAGGGGTGTTAAGGGTGTACGTAGCAATTCTTGACCGAAAGTAATAGAAATACTTAACGGGAGTCTACTGAACTCGTTAATGAAACCGTACTCGAATTATTTTTTCTGTCCATTCATTGTGCGGTATTGGCAGCGGAATTGTTACGGAAATTTGTCTTCAACCCAATTAATCCAGCCGGCGGCTGTCCAAAGCAGACAAAGCAACATTCAGAATGTTGATAGCTGAACATCAGCTGACGACATCTAAATTACAGCCTCCGCGGGACATCCACCTGTCAGCAGAATCTCGAGAGAAGATTGGGGTTGGTGTGGTATCCGGCAGACTAAGCTGCGGCAGTGTGTGGTGTGAAGTCGCCGGTGCAGTAAGTGATATCGTGTCGGCTTAGCAATTCGGAGGTCCCAGGATCGAATCCCACCGGCAGCGACCCATGGTTCTTCTTTCTGCTGACAACAAGGGGGTTATTCTCTATTACGATACTAAAATGCTTACCATTAAAAAGTTTAATTCGAAACTAAAGTGGTTTCGTATTCTTTATAACATTATTGTAGACTCTAGTCTTACAAGAACTAGCTTCCATTACTTTATCAATCCAAATGTCAAATAGAGTAAAATTAAAAGAATAATTCTTTAAACTATATATAATTGGACTTCGTGTATATGTTTTTGAGTAGCAGTGATAGCGAGCAAGAAGATATCGCTATCACGCGACGGAAGTTGAGGGACAGTTCAAATATTTTGGATATACCAATTACCATGTAAAATTATTTAGTAGTTTTTTGAATTTTTAGCAAATATCTTTCTAGTTTCAAGAAATTTTTTCGCCTGTCAAAAGAGGCGTTTCTAGACGTTATGAAGGAGATACAGGATGATTTTCAACATCCTTTACGGGTTCTGCACATTTCCCCAATCTTGAAGCTTGGTATAACTTTAAGATTTTTGGCACAGAGAAGTTCCAGAGACAGTGTAACCCAGGAATATCTAGCTCCCGTATGCCAATCAACTGTTTCCAGAATATTAGAGGAAGTGACCACAATGCTGGAAAATAAATTATGCCCCCAAAAGATTTCCTTCCTCTTGTCAGAAGAAGAAAAAGTTTCGGCAAAATAAAGCGTTCTTCGAATTAAGTGGTATTCCTGGTGTAATCGGTGCTATTGACGGCACCCACATAAAAATAATTAGACTGAAGGAATTAGAGAATTTACATTATGGTCGAGAAGGATTCCATTCCTTAAACGTTATGGTTGTAAGTAATTACAGTATGAAACAGTATCTAATTGATTTCATGTAACACAATTCATCTATTCTAGATATGTGATCATATGATGAGGATAAGAGCAGTGAATGCTCGCCATGGTGGTGCCTCGCACGATTCCCCAATATGGGCTGCTAGTTAGGAAAGATTTTTCCTAGAAAACAAATTTCGTACTGGTGGTATGGAGTGTAAGATGACATATACCTTTATACGCAATAATTTTTTAATGTGTAACAATTTGTTTGCAGGTTATTCTGGCTATCCATTAGAACCATGGTTGCTCATTCCGTATAGAGCGGCAGAAGGTAATTCTCTCGAAACTCTTTTCAATATGTGGCATTCCAAAGCACGAGAACACAAGTACCCATAAGGGGTTGTGTCAACCCTCGCATGGCCCTCCCTGCTTGCAAAGGATAACCATGGGATCACATAGGCGACTACACACAACCGAACCGAGATAACGGCTTTGAGTGGGGACCCCTCAAAAATGAATTCCAAAAATTTGCAAAACAAAGAGTCATATGAAGACAAAGCCTTGTGAAGTAAGCGCTGCAAGCCCCTTCAAGAGGAGCTCTGCACTAAAGCTAGCTGACTTAGAAGATTTAATAGATGCGATCGCATGGAGTAGAAAAAGCAGGCAGAGGACTGAACGAGAACAACCTGTTCGCAGCGAAGTCCCGGCCCTGGCCACCGAGACACCGGCAGAGATAGTCGCAGCTGCTACCCAGAAGCGGATCGCAACTAGCCCGTTGTAACGGGAGATGGAGGCGCGCAAGAAACGTGTCACCTTAAACCCGGGAGAACAGGAGGGCAAGAAAAGGAAAGGGGGGTGCGACGAATCGCCGGCACCGTGGAACGTTGTAAGACCCAAAATCTTCCGGCATAAGAAGAAAGAAGAGGAGAGTCAGGGCGACCCGCGGAAAATGGCCTTGATCAAACCTAATGTTCTGCCCGTAACAGGACGAACACGCAAAATAAGTGAAAAAGAAAAGAAGATTTCGGAAACAGTTCTATATATATAATTTTATTCTCCTTATTGTATCACAGATTTCACTTACAATAAACACTATCAGTTAACTTACAATCTAATCACTTTAATTCACTAATATTCGCTTGAAACAAAGTTATTATAATACCTGAGAATAAAGCAGTGCAAGAAATTTCAAGACTGGAGCAAGTATAAATTCAAGAAATAGAAAAGTTCAAATATACGATGACTGTGTTAATATAGTCGCTTATATAATAAAGTAGTATAACTAATATTATATCGCAATTTGATCGTTTAAGTCGTATACTAAAAATGATGGACAGGAAATCTTTATTCTGGTCGAAAACCCAGAATAAAGTGATAGGAAATCTTTATTCAAGTCAATACCTTGAATAAAGTGTAAGGAAATTTTTATTCTAGTCGAAGACCCAGAATAAAGTAATAGGAAATCTTTATTCAAGTCAATACCCTGAATAAAGTGTAAGGAAATCTTTATTCTAGTCGAAAACCCAGAATAAAGTGATAGGAAATCTTTATTCAAGTCAATACCTTGAATAAAGTGTAAGGAAATCTTTATTCTAGTCGAAAACCCAGAATAAAGTGATAGGAAATCTTTATTCAAGTCAATACCTTGAATAAAGTGTAAGGAAATCTTTATTCTAGTCGAAAACCCAGAATAAAGTGATAGGAAATCTTTATTCAAGTCAATACCAAGAATAAAGTGGAATAAAATCTTTATTCTTGTCAATACCAAGAATAAAGTGGAATAAAATCTTTATTCAAGTCAATGCCCTGAATAAAGTGGAGTTAAATCTTTATTCTAGTCAATGCCCAGAATAAAGTGGATATTACTACGCAAATATATTTTTTAATGTTTACTCACCGAAAGCCAAATGATAAAAGAGAAGGATCAACGGTATCCGCAGTCCTTTTATAGATGAAAAGCTAGCGGCACTATGATTTGAAATTAATGACGTAATTTCTTTAGTGTTACCACTTTCCAATTCTTGAAATTTTTACCAGCTTATGTCTTTTACAAATAAATTACAATAATTTGTGATATTTATTTCCTATCTATCTTTATATAATAACAAATTCTATTTATTTTCATAAAAATAAAAATTTAATTCCTTAGTATCATCGTTTTCGCGCAGTTGAATTAATTTTATAACATTTGTAAGGTTTTGTTGCGTGTGGAAAAGATAATTGGTCCAAGCCGTCTAGCCGTTTAGCCGTGTAGCCGTGATAAATTTTTGTTACTGGCCATCTGTCAAGATGTGTCAGAAATTTCATAAAATAATATGATTCTTTGTGGTTTTGTTTTTCTTCTTTTTCAGGGCCGGAGCTGGACAAATGGACTGGATATCACTGGATAGAAAATGCAATGTCTGTTGCATGTAGACGGGATTCTGGAGTTTTAGTAAATGCCGTCGGCATTATGAAGTGGTAAAAATTATGTTTGATTGAATTGTGTTATTAATGATTTACTTTTAGGTGTGCTGAATATTAATCTAGCTGGCGAGGAAGTTTTCGGGACTCCGAACATGCTGCCCCCCTTGAAAGGTTGCGCCTTTCAAGAAGGATGTTTTAGTTTTCGGATTATGTTAGTTTTAGGTTAACAAAGTTTTAGTGCCTTTGTACAATTATGTTTTAATGTTGTATTTTGGTTTTGAATAAATGAAAATTGAGAACTAACTACCTGTGAGTTTAATTTTGAATATGTGACATACCTTGAGGGAGTAGGTTATGTTGATAACGTAATGCTGTGTTTACCTTTTGCTGTAGCGACTATGTGTGAGTGTACACTTGCCTTGAACATCATCTTTGTAGGAAAGGTGATCTTATGATGTAGTAGAATTTTTACGCTGTGATCTTAGAGAAGTTGCCATGTATGTGTCCACTATATTGGAAAATTTAAGGAAAAGAGCTGAAACTGAATTAAAAGTTTTTTTTTTTTTTTAAAAAAAGGCTGAAATTAAAATTTAAATTGAAACCAAATTAGAAAAATTTCAAATAAAACGAGAATTTCAATAAAAGTATTTTATTTATAGGAAACTTTAATATTTCCAGTTGCCAGTAATTTTACATTTACTCGAGTGCCTGCTCTAGTAGTGAGTCTTTGCTTCCGCTTTTTCGACCGTCGCAATGCCGTCCATGAAACACGAATTGTTTCAGAATTCGACGTGTTGTTTTCATCGACCAAATGCACGAACAGATCGTCACTAGAACTTGTGGCTGGTACAAGTACTATATTCTGCAGAATTTGTAATTTCGGTGGAGTGCGAGTAGATGGAGTTGGAACTTCGTCGTCATCAATAACAATAATCTCTGGATCTACCTTCATTTCTTCCAACTTGATTTTATTGAATCTTCTCCTCAGATGGTCGATGTTGGGTGACTGTTGTGTTGAATGCGGAAGTTGTCCAGAGAAATTTCCTTCCGTTGTTGTCTGTTCGATATTATCTAGAAAATCCTCTATTTCCCTCAATAGCGTGTCATCATCGGAATTTCTCAAATTATCTTCTCTCTCCTTTCCAGGTGTTATAGGTCGGTTCAACTCCATTATAATTTGGTCAATTTCTCGTTCCCGTGATGTAGGAGAATTCGCTTTAGAATTTAATTCTCGCGATTCCATATTTCACCTTTAATTACACTTTGTTTTTGATTTTCAAATTCAAACGCGTTTACTGATTTGCAGCGATCGAACTAACATTTAGTTGTCGTGCGAGCAGAATATATATAAATGTAACGGACGATTTGTCTCTGATTTGAGATTTGTTTTAACGGATTCGTTTGTAAATTTATTTTCAAATGGAAAATACAGTTTAATTTCGGAATCTTTGTTAAATTTGATTTGAAGAATTTTCAATTTTGAGTTTTTTTGAAAATTTTGATTTTGAATAATTTAGGAATTTGAATTTTTGAGCATTGGAAAAATTTTAATTTAGTTAATTTTAGAAAATGAGCCTTTTGATAAAATTGATTTTTGCTTTAAGAATTTTGAGTTTGAAGTTTTTGTACTATTTGATCTAGATTAATTTGATTGTGGAAATAGACATATTTTGGAAATTGGTCTTTTTAATTCAGAATTTTTTGTCTTGACTGTTACTACCCTAACTAAATTATCTGCACCTGGATGAATTTTTGTAATTCTGCCAATTAGCCAACGAGAAGATGGTAAATTATCTTCTTTAATGATGACTAAATCTCCAATTTTGGGATTCAAAATTGGTGTTTTCCACTTAGGACGATTTTGTAGCAAATTTAAGTAGTCCTTAGACCATTTCGACCAGAATTGTTGTTGTAACAATTGCAGGTGATTCCAACGAGATGTTAGGGATGTATGCCTTACATTCGATGGTTCTGGAGGTGTAATTATTGAATTACCAATTAAAAAATGACCGGGTGACAAGGCGTCCAAATCATCAGGGTCATCGGATGTTGGACATAATGGCCTTGAATTAAGGCAAGCTTCTATCTGAGCCAAGACTGTTGCGAATTCCTCAAATGTTAAGAGTGAATTGCCTAGAACCCTTCGAAGGTGAAATTTTATAGATTTCACTCCTGCTTCCCATAAACCGCCGAAGTGAGGCGTAGATGGAGGATTGAAATGCCATTCTATACCTTCAGTTGCTATACTTTCAGCAATTGCCTTATTTGCTTCTTTTATTGCAATTTCGTATTCAGTTTGCAGCACCTTACTAGCGCCAATGAAATTAGTGCCACAGTCAGAATATATGTGGGAGCACAGTCCTCTTCTGCTGCAAAAGCGTCTGAAAGCCGCAATAAAGGCTGCTGTGGACAGGTCAGAAACAGGCTCTATATGAATAGCTTTGGTGGCCATACATATAAATATACAGATATAGCCCTTATATGATCGATTACCCCTGTGTTTCGACATTCTCAAATGTATCGGTCCTGCATAATCAATTCCAGTATGTTGGAAAGGACGAGATATGTTGACGCGATGGAAAGGTAGATTTCCCATGAATTGATTTGATGTTTGAGGAGATTGCTTGAAACAAGTAATGCATTTATGGATTATGTTTCGAACAGTTTTTCTTCCTTGAGGAATCCAAAATTCGTTTCTTAAAGTAGTAAGCACTAATTGGGTTCCTCCGTGGAGCATTTGATTGTGAAAATGTCTTATAATTAGGGAAGTAAAGTGGCTATCTTTTGGTAATAACACTGGGTGTTTTTGAGAATACGGAATATTTGCATTTTGTAGACGACCTCCAACACGTAAAATGCCGTTTTTGTCTACAAACGGATTGAGAGATAGAAGAGTGCTTTTAGCGGGTAGTTGGTGGCCTTTTTGAAGGGTTTCAATTTCAAATTGAAATGAAAATTTTTGGACCAGTTTTATTAACGCCAATTTTGAGTCTTGTATTTCGCCTGTTGAAAGAAAATCCAATTTTCGCTGATGTTTTTGTTTACGACAATTATTAGAAAACCTTATACAATAAGCTACTGTGCGTATTAATTTAAAGTATGACGAGAATCTGATTGTAACTTCGTCTTGCATTGATTTTACGTTTGCAACATGTGTAATCCTTTTTTCTTCAATTTCTTCAGATACATTTCCTAGTACCTTAGTCTTTGGCCAATTTTCTTCGTGGTCCTTTAACCAGTTAGGTCCATGCCACCAAAGATTATGTCCGTTTAAAACAGACGTTTTAACACCGCGAGAATTGCAATCTGCAGGATTATCCTCAGATTTCACATGTTGCCAAGAATCAATTTCAGTGCATTCTTGTATCTCTGCAATTCTATTCGCGACATATGTTTTGAATTAATTTGCGTGATTTCGAATCCATGACAAAACAATTGACGAATCAGTCCAGGCGAAAATTGGTACTCGGTTTAAATTTAGATCAGTTTTTACACGTTTAATTAGACGAGTTAATAAAACTGCGCCACACAACTCTAATCGGGGAAGGGAAACCGGCTTCACAGGTGCTACTTTGCTTTTTGCGAAGAGCAAGTTTACATGAATATTATTTTCGTCGTCGATGACTCGAATATAAATCGCGGCAGAATACGCATGAATTGAGGCGTCTGAAAACCCATGAATTTGACAGCCTTGAAAACTACTTTTGGTGTGCAACCATCTTGGAATGCGAATATGGTCAATGTACTGTAATTCGGTTTTGAATTGTTGCCATTGTTTATTGATATTAGGTGGAATCGGATCATCCCAGGAACATCCGCAGAGCCATAAGGCTTGCATCAGAATTTTCCCGGTTACGACTATTGGAGATATCCAGCCAAGTGGATCAAATAATGTGGCAATTTCCGACAAAACAGAGCGCTTAGTGGGTATGCGATCTATTGTTTGTCGGTGTTGCAATGTAAAATAGTCGCCTACTGGGTACCAAAAGATACCCAGGGTTTTAACCGCATCATCACTTGCGAAGCGCAAAGGAAGTTGAATTTCCCTGTAATCCTCTGGAATGTTTTCTAGGAGATCCGATGAGTTGCTAACCCATTTCCTTAAATTGAAGCCTCCGCCATGCAATAATTGAAGAAGTTCCCTTTGAATTACCAGAGCTTCTTGTATAGAGTCTGCACCTGTCATTAGATCATCAACGTAAAAGTCTCTGGTGGCAATCTTAGCAGCAATTGGATACTTCTTAGCTTCGTCTTTGGCTAGTTGATGCAATGATTTTATAGCCAAGTAAGGCGCTGAAGTAGTTCCGAAAGTTACAGTGGTTAAAATATAGTCTTTAATTGTGTCTGACGGGTTATTTCTCCAAACTATTTTCTGATATTTCTGATCCTGATTTTGTACATTGACCATTCGATACATTTTTTCAATGTCTGCTGACATTGCATACTCGTATTTTCTCCATCTTAATAACAGAGTGAAAAGTTCTGGTTGCAGAACTGGACCTGCGTGAAGCTGTTCGTTCAAGCTTTTCCCATTGGTAGTCTTCGCAGATGCATCAAATACTACCCTGACCCTAGTTGTTGTGCTAATAACTGTCCTTGTGATTATCATCCTTTGTAGTACGTCTCATGTGTCCAAGAGTTTCATATTCTTGGAGACATTTATTGTATTCATTGCGAAGGTTAGGGTCTTGATTCAGCTTTCTTTCTAATGCATAGAATCTGCGTACTGCCATATTTCGCGAAACTCCCAATTCTGGCTCCCCATTCTTGAATGGTAGGCGAACTTCATATCGACCATTTATATTCCGAGTGTGCGTTTTTTCATAAAAATTTTCACACTCTTTTTCTGGTGCAGGCTGTTTAGCCTGATACACTACTTCTTCACTTTCCCAAAATTTTTGCAATAAGGTGTCAAGTGAACTATCTTGTTCGAATCTCGCACTTATTGTTAGGGAAGATGCCTTAAGACAAGGAGCATTAGAAGAGAGATTACCAAACAGAATCCAGCCTAAGGTGCTGTTCTGAGCAGTAGGTGTACCTGGAGAACCTTTGCGTAATCCTTCAAGGATAATTTCACTATAAACATCCGCTCCTAATAAAAGATCAATTTTTCCAGGCTTGTTAAAGAAGGGATCAGCAAGCTCGAGATTATTTATGTGATCCCACTTTGTATCCTGAATAATTGCAGGAGGTAGCAAATCTGTAATAGTTTGTGCAACTAATGCAGTGACAAGGGTTGGCTTATACCTCGGAGTTTGAGGAAGTATCTGAATTGAGGTTTGTCTTTGTACATTTGTAGCTTTAGACTTTCCCAATCCAGTGATTTGAACAGAAACATTATCTGTTTTTAATTGCAACCTGCGAGCAGCAGCTTGTGTAATGAATGATACTTGCGATCCAGAATCGATTAATGCTCGCAATTTGTAAACTGTCCCTGATTTAGACGTGACGTTAACCAAGGCAGTTGATAATAAGGCTTGAGCGGTGTGTTGACCATGTTTCGTATAGAATGATTGTACTGGTGTTCCTGCATTGTCAATAGATGTGGAAGATGTTGGTTTCGAGATTGAATTTTCACAAGGAATTATGCCTTGTGATGCACGTGATCGAGAATTCTGAATTGAATTATTTCTATGAAGTAGCGAATGATGTTTTCTTCCACAACGTTGACAAGAGAATTTGCTTGTACAGAATTGCAGTTTATGATTTCTCGATAAGGAATTCACACATAAACTGTTTTTCGACACAATTTTAAATCTTTCGTCGACACTTAATTTAGCAAACTTTGGACATTTGAATAGTTGGTGCGAATCATTACAAACGGAACATTTTTGACTTGATGAAGCAAAATGTGATGCAGCCTTAATCTTGTACTGATCAAGGCCTTTACTTGTGGATCCGGTTTTAGACTCCATGATTGCCTCCAAAGTACGGAATCTTTTTCCCAAGAAACTCTTAAATTGTTCAAATGTCGGTAGGCCTTCAGAGCTACTTATTTCTTGTTCCCACATTCGGTGAGTCTCAGAAGGTAGACATTGTACCAATATATAAATGAGAATTGGATCCCATTCTTTCGTCGAAATCCCTAATGCTTCGAGCTCATATATGCACTCTAAGGACTTGTCTAACAATGACTTAATTCCCTTTGCTGACTCAGTGGTTTGTTTTTGAGTATGACAAAGAATTTTTAGTTGCGCGTTAACTAAAACTCTCTTATTGTCATATCTGTCAACAAGAAGTTTCCATGCATTATAATAACTTGCATTTGTTATGGGGAATTGTCGTAATAAGTGTTCTGCTTCTCCAGCAACACTTGTTTTTAAGTAATGGAGTTTCTGCACCGGAGGCAGTGAGGGATTCGTGTGCACTAATGAGTGGAATAAATCGTGGAATGATCGCCACGATTCGTAAGATCCTGAAAATTTAGGAAGTGTGATTCGAGGCAACTTGAGAAACGAAGAAGTTGATTCGGAGACTGACTCATTGCTTATTTGAGATTGATTATAAGAAGGTGACGGTGGAGGTTCGAGTGCAATTAATGCATCTTTTAGATAACCGATAAATTCGTAATATTTTTCCTCCATCTCCGAATATTGGTCACTCACAAAATATTCATGCGCGACTTCTTCCGGTTTAGCACTATGAGCCAATTGCGTAATTTTATAATGATTTTTAGTATAATCTGCCCAAAGTTTCTTTATGTCTGTCTGCCGTTCACTTATAACACCCTTTGTACGCTTGTTTACTGAAGTTTTCTTGAAATTTGTGATAAATTTGGAGATGATTTCAGCCGCAATGGCTTGTTTGACAAGACTATCACTTAGTGACATCTTGAGAAGTTAACTATATATTGTAGAACTGTTTATCCGGCTCGAAGGACCATTAAATGTTCTGCCCGTAACAGGACGAACACGCAAAATAAGTGAAAAAGAAAAGAAGATTTCGGAAACAGTTCTATATATATAATTTTATTCTCCTTATTGTATCACAGATTTCACTTACAATAAACACTATCAGTTAACTTACAATCTAATCACTTTAATTCACTAATATTCGCTTGAAACAAAGTTATTATAATACCTGAGAATAAAGCAGTGCAAGAAATTTCAAGACTGGAGCAAGTATAAATTCAAGAAATAGAAAAGTTCAAATATACGATGACTGTGTTAATATAGTCGCTTATATAATAAAGTAGTATAACTAATATTATATCGCAATTTGATCGTTTAAGTCGTATACTAAAAATGATGGACAGGAAATCTTTATTCTGGTCGAAAACCCAGAATAAAGTGATAGGAAATCTTTATTCAAGTCAATACCTTGAATAAAGTGTAAGGAAATTTTTATTCTAGTCGAAGACCCAGAATAAAGTAATAGGAAATCTTTATTCAAGTCAATACCCTGAATAAAGTGTAAGGAAATCTTTATTCTAGTCGAAAACCCAGAATAAAGTGATAGGAAATCTTTATTCAAGTCAATACCTTGAATAAAGTGTAAGGAAATCTTTATTCTAGTCGAAAACCCAGAATAAAGTGATAGGAAATCTTTATTCAAGTCAATACCTTGAATAAAGTGTAAGGAAATCTTTATTCTAGTCGAAAACCCAGAATAAAGTGATAGGAAATCTTTATTCAAGTCAATACCAAGAATAAAGTGGAATAAAATCTTTATTCTTGTCAATACCAAGAATAAAGTGGAATAAAATCTTTATTCAAGTCAATGCCCTGAATAAAGTGGAGTTAAATCTTTATTCTAGTCAATGCCCAGAATAAAGTGGATATTACTACGCAAATATATTTTTTAATGTTTACTCACCGAAAGCCAAATGATAAAAGAGAAGGATCAACGGTATCCGCAGTCCTTTTATAGATGAAAAGCTAGCGGCACTATGATTTGAAATTAATGACGTAATTTCTTTAGTGTTACCACTTTCCAATTCTTGAAATTTTTACCAGCTTATGTCTTTTACAAATAAATTACAATAATTTGTGATATTTATTTCCTATCTATCTTTATATAATAACAAATTCTATTTATTTTCATAAAAATAAAAATTTAATTCCTTAGTATCATCGTTTTCGCGCAGTTGAATTAATTTTATAACATTTGTAAGGTTTTGTTGCGTGTGGAAAAGATAATTGGTCCAAGCCGTCTAGCCGTTTAGCCGTGTAGCCGTGATAAATTTTTGTTACTGGCCATCTGTCAAGATGTGTCAGAAAGTGTATTTGTTTTGATCACTTCTGGATGGCTGTGGGAACATTAAATTTTATTAGGTAAGTTTTTATAAATAATTTCATAAAATAATATGATTCTTTGTGGTTTTGTTTTTCTTCTTTTTCAGGGCCGGAGCTGGACAAATGGACTGGATATCACTGGATAGAAAATGCAATGTCTGTTGCATGTAGACGGGATTCTGGAGTTTTAGTAAATGCCGTCGGCATTATGAAGTGGTAAAAATTATGTTTGATTGAATTGTGTTATTAATGATTTACTTTTAGGTGTGCTGAATATTAATCTAGCTGGCGAGGAAGTTTTCGGGACTCCGAACACCTAAAGAACACGCGGAGAAGGAGAGAAGGAGAAAACCCAAAACTGAAGCACTCCTCATGAACCCAGGAAAAGGGTGGTCCTACGCTGAGGTGTTGGCCGCGATCCGGAAGAATGTAAAGCTAGAGGACACAAAGACGGAGATCAAGTCGATCCAGCGGACGAAGCAGGGCGAGGTTCTATGGAACTCGGAACTGAAGCAGGGGACAAAGCGACCTTCGAAAAGTCGGTAAAAGGACACCTGGACGGAAGGGCCACGGTCCGCCAACTGGTCCCAAGATGTAGTCTGGAGATCAGGGACCTGGACTGCTATACGGAAAAATAGGAGGTGGAGGAAGCCCTCAGACGCGATTTTCCAGCCCTGAGCGAAATGAAGGTGTTCCTTACAGCCGCAAATAGCCGAGGACAAAAGCTGGCCATTATCGAGATGGAGGAGAAGTCAGCGGAGCAACTCCTGAACAAAGGTAGGGTGAAGGTCGGTTGGCTGTACTGCAGGGTGCGAAGGATAGTGGTAGTGGCACGATGTTTCAGGTGCATCGGATATGGCCACGTGGCAAAGGATTGTAAAGGCCCGGACAGGGGGAACCTATGTTACAAGTGCGGAGGCGCAGGACACAAGGGCAAGACGTGCACAGCCCCGGCAAACTGCGTACTCTGCAGAGAGAGGGGGGCGGATCAAGAACACGCACATGTTCCGGGCTCAGGACGCTGCGGGACCTTTAAGAAGGCTCTGGAAATAACCCGAAAAGCATCAAAATGATTCGTGTCCTCCAGGGCAATATGCATAGAAGCAGGATAGCTGAAGACCTCCTGTACCAACTGTGCCAAGAGAAACTACTACTGATCAGCGAGCAGTACAAGGACAAGGACGCATCCTACTGGTATCCTGACACGTGACACCCGAGACGTGGGGGAACCGGAGAGAAGCGGAAGGACCGTAGCCGAGGCGCTGGCGGCCTCCACCATGTCGCTGATAGAGTCTGCCTGCAGGACCTCGATGCCACAAAGCAGGTCGCGACACGGGAAACGTCCGGTATACTGGTGGACTTCAGAGATAGGGAAACTGCGTGGACGATGCCTGAGGCTGCGTCGTATCGCACAACGGGCAAGAAACCGCGAGGAGGCAGACCTCAGATCAGCGGTACACAAAAGCGCCAGGAGGGAGCTAAGGCGAGCCATAGGACAAAGCAAGGCCCGTTGCTGGAAAAATATCAGGGAAGATGTCAACTCGGATCCCTGGGGACATTGGATCCCGCGAGGACATTGCATGAAACGACCGCGAGTAGAGTGGTGGCAACTCTGTTCCCCGCACACACGGAGAGAGAGGCACTGGAACCTGCGGAGGATGAAGAAGTTCCACTTTTTTCCCTCAGGGAACTAGAAGAGGGTGTCTTGGCGATGAAAGGCAAAAAACCACCTGGGCCTGACGGGATCCCGAGTGAGGTACTAAAGGTTGTTTTCCAACACAACCCATATCTGCTTCTGCATATGTACAACGCGTGCCTGACAGCGGGGGTCTTCTATAGCAAATGGAAGGTCGCACGCCTTGTGCTTATAGACAAGGGGAAAGGAGATCCTGGATTGCCTTCATCATACCGACCCCTGTGTATGCTGGACACGGCGGGCAAGCTGCTCGTAGGACTCATCAGGGGGAGGCTGAAATCGGCCATACAGGCGGCTGGAGACTTATGTCCCAGACAATATGGGTTTAGAAAAGGAAAATCGACAGTTGATGCGATCCTGGAGGTCCCCGAAATGGTCAGAAAAGCGGAAGATCATAGTCGCTTCTCTCGCCGAGTGGTCCTCCTGGTCACCCTGGATGTCAAAAACGCCTTCAACTCGGCTAGATGGAGCGATATACTTCTGGCATTGAGGGAGACCTTCCGGGTGCCACGGTATCTCCTACGGCTGCTGGATGATTACCTGAGGAACCGAGTGCTTCTCTACTTTACCAACCAGGGGCAGCGTAGGACACAAGTGACGGCTGGGGCTGCGCAAGGATCCATACTAGGGCCCGACCTCTGGAACGCCTCCTATGACAGCCTACTCCGACTAGAGATGCCGGAGGAAACACAACTGATTGGCTATGCGGATGATGTGGCGGTGCTCATCGCAGCCCGCACAGTGGAGCAGGCTCAACTAAAGCTAAACCAGGTCATGCGGAGAGTCGACCACTGGATGGCAGCTCACGGCCTTGCATTAGCATTAAGCAAAACAGAGGTCGTGGTCCTGGCAAAAAAACGGATCCCCACGATCCTCCCTGTGAGGGTGGGAGAGGAGACTGTAGTGTCGAAGCCGGCGGCGAGATATCTTGGAGTGACGATTGACACAAAGTTGACCTTCTTCGAACACATCAAGCAGACTGCGGATAAAGCGGCTAAGCGCGTGACAGCGCTCAGCAGACTGATGGCGGACGTCGGAGGGCCCAAGTCCAGCAAGCGCCGACTGCTTATGTCAGCAGTGCAGGCAACCTTGCTTTATGGCGCTGAAGTATGGGCGGAAGCCCTAAGCAAGAACTCCTACAGGAAGAGACTATGCCAAGTGCAAAGGCGCGCGGCGCTGAGAGTAGACTCTGCATATCGCACTGTCTCCGAGCCAGCCGCGCTTGTGATCGCCGGAGTGATACCCGTCGGAGTGCTTGCAAAAGGGAGAAGGGCGATCTACCTTAGGAAGGCGCAAGTAGGGAGGGTAATCGCGAGCAGAGAAGAGAGGCTCCACACCCTAGAAAAGTTGGAGAAGATGTGGGACGAGGAGAGCAGGGGACGATGGACCGCTAGGCTTATAAAAAATAAAGGCCTCTGGGTGGACAGAAAACACGGTGAAGTAAACTACCACCTCACACAGCTGCTGAGCGGGCACGGGTACTTTCGATCGTATCTTTACCGGATGGGAAGACAGCCTCGGCGGAGTGCATTTATTGCCCGGGAAAAGTTGACACCGCAGAGCACACCTTTTTCGAGTGCGAGAAATGGGCCGCGCAGAGAAGAGCCCTAGAGGCGGCTCATTCAGGAGGGATGGTCTCTCCGGACACTATAGTGGAAGGCATGATTGCCGACGAGGAAGTCTGTAACAAGACAGCCAGGTACGTGGAGGACGTTCTTCGACGGAAGAAAAACGACCTGGACCAGCTGGCAACTGGTGAGGGAGTAGGTGCCTGATGGGCAAAATAACAGGACCTAGCCCGAAGTAGTGTGCCAAACAGTTCCAGGCTAGTGTCCGGAGAAGCAAGGGAGGTGTTTTAGTCGGTAAACTGTGCCACAGAAGTCCGACACTGTTGGGAAGTAGTTAGTTCCCAGCGTGCATAAAGCATTTCACCTCCCTTTCCAAAAAAAAAAAAAACACGAGAGAAAGAGAGCTACATTATACTCCCCATACTCCCCAAAAAGGCAGCAAAATTTTTAAATGTATGCGCTGCTCTTCATAATTTATGCTTAGACTATAAAATAGATTTAGATTCAGAATTAATTTTAAGTGGATATGAATTAGGTAGTTAATGAAGACTTGCGTAAATAATAGTGGTTCGAAATCCACCTTAAATTTTAGGTCCACTTGCAATCGTCGTATCGAATCGGGTGCTCCCGGAGCATGCCCCATAAAGGGTTACGGGAACCAGAGAGAGAGAGAGTGTGTGTGTAGTAGTTGGCTTGAGAGATCCACGCACACATACTTCCAACTAATGGTAGTATGCGTGGGTTGTAATATGCGATTTTCATCCAGCCACAGAGTTTAATACAATGAAGAAAGTATGTTTCATCTCTTGTGGTCCAAATTTATCCAAGTAATTCTCAGGGGTGTTACAAAATTAGTCAAAATATTTAAGAAAAAAATTTGAAATTTGCATGTAAATTAAATTTAAAAGTGCTTGTAAGAAAACTGTATAATAGAAGAAAATGTGTTTTGCAAAGATATTATCTAATTAATTAAAATAAAATGAAATTGAATAAAAATAAAAATCCAGCTTTTAGTTTTGCCCACCCCTTTGTCTAACTAGTGTTTCATTATTTTTATTTATTTTTTATTTATTTACAATATTTCATCAATGTGCTGACTACTACAAAAAAACTAGATAAAAATAGTATAATAAACTATATACAATCAAAGCATAAGGAGAAAAATTGCAAAATACACTACTAAATAAAAACAGTATAACAAACTATAAAAAAAACAAAGAACAAAGAGAGAATTCGCAAAATATAAATACAGAAAATAAAAGTGCCAAAGTGAATAAAAAGCAAACAAAAAGTATAAAGCACACAAAGCAAAAAGTAACCTCAACAAAACTGACTCCATGATAACGTGATAGATGAAAATCTATACAATCAAAAGAGGAATTAAAAAATTGCGACATCGATGTGCGCAAATAAGGGGGGTGCCGGAATTAAAAATGCCCAATCAAAGTTCAAAATTCAAAATGTTTATTAGAAAATTCAAACAAGATTCAATAAATATTTCAATATAAACACTTAATCCTAATTATCACAGTCAATTCAATAAATAATTCAATAAATAATAATTCAATACTTCAATAAATATAAATAATTCAATAAATTCAACAAGTAAATAAAATCAAAAGGAATCCACAGCTAAATCGATGCTGGTTTGGTGCCTTCCTGAAAAAAGAAGAAGAGAGATTTATAAAAATGCAATTCAAAATTAAGTTAAAATGCAGAATTAAGTTTCTGCAGGAAAAATACAGAAATGCAGAATTAAGTTTCTGCAGGAAAAATACAGAAATGCAGAATTAAGTTTCTGCGGGAAAAATTACAGAAGTAAGTTTCTGCAATAATATTTACAGAAGTAAGTTTCTGTGGTAGGATTTGCAGAAGTAAGTTTCTGCGACAGGATTTTTACAGAAGTAAGTTTCTGTGGTAGGATTTGCAGAATTAAGTTTCTGCGACAGGAAATTTTCAAATTAAGTTCTGAAAATCACGGGTGGGATTGTTTCAGTTTGAATACTGAACAAGGAATGAGGTGCCATACTGAAAATCTCGCCGGTTTATATAGCTCCAGGTTAGCGGATTTAAACTCTTTTCATTCATGAGTTCGCCTGGTAGTACTATTTCACTTTAATGTTAATGTCATTCACAATGGAAATGTAAAGTGACATTTGTACAAGTGAAAGATGACAGCTGATTTGGTGGCAGAAATTCTGGTAGGTTTTTATTTTGTGAAATAATTATTAAATTTATTAATTTCTTGTTTGTTTCAGCTGACAAATTTTGTTGGAGGGATGTTTGGAGCAGATTAGGGACTTAATATGCACTTCCCGTGCATTTAGATAAGTATTTCAAATTTTAACCCAAAGTTTTGTTTACTTTGTGGGTTGTTTATACTTGCAGGTTGAAAAATTTATAAGACGAGGAAAGGAGCGCTTGGAAGTAGCAGGAGGACAACGGGGGATTGTTTCATGAGTATAATTTTAATGAAATTAAACTTCCATTAACTATTTCTCTTTTCAGACAATAACTTTGGAGGGACTGAACATCCTCCCGCCTCCAACAAAATTAAATATTGAAAAATATGTTTATGTATGATATGTGTGTATACTGGAGTAAATAAACTTACGTTTTTTTGATGGAAGATGTGGTACTTTCCTTTCCTCCTTACCATTTTCATGGAAACCTTTCCAGGAAGATCCCAGCGGAAAAATTTTCGTGATTTCCTGATGCATTCCCATGGGTTTTTTGTTTGTTTTAGTAATTGTATTACTATGGGAGTTGCCTCAATTAATAGTTCCAAATCTTGTGGGATGCCTGTGTCGTCCATTGGTGGATCCTGGAACTGGATAGGTGGCTCGATGATGTCCGTAGTACCTGGGTAATTCACTGCTGGGGTGACTGGTGGTGTTGGCGGGATACCTTGTGTTGATACTTTAGTTATTGATGTCAGTTGTACAGTTGGTTTTGGTAATGCCTGAGGTTGTATGTTGACCTGAGGTGCTGGGAATAGTGTCCTGATGGTGTTGTTGTTAACGTCAGGGTATGTTAAAGTTGTAGAAACTGGTCTAGGCCTAGTTGGAACGCGTATTCCTGGGAGGAACTGGACCGGTCTCGGTTTAAAGATAAAATCTTTATTGGTTGAAGACAAAGTTTTTTGTAATTTTCTTACTGGGGATGACAACTTTTGACTTTCAAAGGGTCTGTGTTTCGTCCTGATTGGTGACGAGTGAGGTTTGACGACCACTGATTTCAACCGTCGCCCTGTTCTTTTTGGTCCAGTGGCAGTTGTGATCCCCTTTTTCATCTTTTCCTTTGCCGAGACACCCGGCTTGGTTGGAGTCCCTTTTATGGGGGAAACTGGCGCAGGAATATCAGTCATTTTGTCCAGCAGATCCCATAATTCCCTTTTCGGGGTATTTGGTGGAGTCGTTAGTGAGTCCAGGGAATCGGAATTGAATATCTCCAACAATTCTTCCATTTCGCAAAATAATAAAAATTTAAAAAAAATAAAAACTCAAAAAAAAGACACTTTTGGCGCGCACTTAATTCAACTTTCAAAACTGAAGTGAATTTTGGCGGGTTTTGGATTCGTTTATATTCAAAATAAACGGGAATTTTCAAAAATTTAGTGTGGCCAAGAGAGTCAATGTGTAAGGGAGAGTGGTTTATTATTATTGGGATATGTCGGAGAAAGGGAGAGGACAGACCTTGGCGATAGGGCGAATTAAAATATTTTTTGACGTTTTAATTCTTACTGCTCGTACCAAATTGTTATGACCAGTATGAATCTCAATTATTCGTCCTAATGGCCAATGTCCTATTGGTACTTGATCTTCTTTTATTAATACGAGAGTGTCTATTTTCAAATTCTCCTTTTGGGTTTGCCATTTTTGTCGTTGTTGTAGAGTGTGAAGATAATCTCTTGACCACTGCTTCCAAAAATTGTGAGAGAGCCACTGGATATATTGCCATCTCTTTAAAGGATGTTGGTTGGGATCTAGTGGGGGAGGTTCTAATACAGATAGGTTATGTCTGCCTGTCAGGAAGTGACCAGGGGTAAGGACATTGTAGTCTGTGGCATCATTAGAGAGCGGAGAGAGTGGTCTAGCATTTAAACATGCTTCTATTTGAACTAATACTGTATATAATTCTTCGTATGTGAGTTTTGTGTTTCTGATAGTTTTATACAGATGGCGTTTTGTGGATTTAACTCCAGATTCCCATAATCCTCCGAAGTGAGGCGCTGCAGGAGGGTTAAAGTGCCAAGTTATGCCTTGGTTAGCAAGTTCGGTCGCTAGATCGACTTCAATTGCTTTAATAGTTTTTTCTAGGTTAGTTTGTAAAAGTCGATTAGCTCCTACGAAATTTGTGCCTCGGTCCGAATAAATGTGAGCGCAAAAACCTCTCCGGCCTATAAGTCGTTTTAGAGCGGCTATAAAGGCTGGAGTAGATAAGTCCGAGACCAGTTCAATATGTATTGCTTTAGTAACTAAACAAATGAATAAACAAATATATGCTTTTGTAATTTTTGCCCCTCTTAGTGATGAAGTTTTCATGTCGATTGGGCCTGCATAATCGACGCCAGTGTGTTGGAAGGGTAAGGAAGTGTTGACTCTAGCAGCTGGGAGAGAACTCATTAATTGAGAGGAGGGTTTAGCATTGAATCGAAAACACGTAATACATTTATGTATGCGATATCTAATTGTATTGCGGGCATTAAGTAGCCAATAAGAATTACGTAGTGTGTTTAATACAATTTGAGTGCATCCGTGCAGAGTGTAATTGTGAATATGATCGATAAGGATATGAGTAACATGATGTTTATTAGGAAGGATTATAGGATGTTTTAGGTTATAATTTAAATGTGCTTCTGTCAGCCGACCTCCTACACGTAGGATATTCTCAGAGTCTAGTATTGGATTGAGTGACAGAATTCGACTTTTTTTAGGAAGGGGCAGATTTTTTTGCAAACATGTAATTTCGGTAGAAAAAATTATGTGTTGGAGAGTTTTTATTAGGCATCGTTCTGCCTTTTTGAGTTCGGAGACTGATAAATACTGAGTAGTTGGGTGTTGTTTGCGCATGCTGTTTAAAAACCTAAGGCAGTATGCGGTTATACGAATAGTTTTCTGGAATGATGAGTATTTGGTAAGTAAAAGTATGTGTTCGTTGATTAAATTAGTGAGTGTTTTCGATTTTTTACACTCTAATGCAGTTTGGATATTTGTGTTTTGTTGAGACCAAAATTCCTCATCTTTATGTAACCAGTCTGGTCCGTTCCACCATGTTGAAGTCGTTAATAGTGCTTTTGGTAGAATTCCTCGTGAGGCTATGTCTGCAGGATTTTGTTTCGATGGAACGTGTTTCCAAATTGCATTTGGTATGTTCTCGTGTATTTCGGAGACACGATTGGCTACGAATGTTTTCCAAGTTGATGGATGTTTCCGCAACCATGCCAGAGCTATGTTAGAGTCTGTCCAGGCTGTCACTTTGATTTCTTTGAGCTCTAAATCGATTGTGACTTGTTTTATCAGTCGAGAGAGTAAAACAGCGCCACATAACTCTAGACGAGGCAACGAAACTGGTTTGATAGGAGCGACTTTGGTTTTTGCTGTAATTAGTTGAACTTTGGAATTGTTGTTTTCATGTATTTTTAAATATAGTACAGCTGAGTAAGCGTTATTGGAAGCATCGCAAAAACCGTGTAGCTCTATCTCTTTTATACTAGGCTCATATCCGAGCCATCTTGGAATTTGAATATCTTGCAATGTATTCAGTTGAGCTTTGAAATTACTCCATTCTCTTGTAATTTCATTAGGTACTATGTCATCCCAATCACATTTTGTAAGCCAGAGTTTTTGTATTAAAATTTTGGCTGTTCTTATACATGGTGCCAGCCATCCTAATGGATCGAAGAGAGATGAGACTTCAGAGAGTATTATTCGTTTTGTGTACGCATTAGTTGATTCAGGAATTTTAACTTTAAAGGAGAAATGATCGGTCGTTGGATACCACCGAATGCCGAGAGTTTTAATGGATTCGTGTTCTGAGAATTCTAAGTTCGTTTTTAGCTCTCGGTGTTCAAGGGGTATTCTGTCTAGCAGATCGGGATGGTTGGCAGTCCATTTTCTCAAATTAAAATTTCCTTTGTGTAAAGCCTCGATAAGCTCCTGTTGAAGTCGTTGAGCTTCATTGAGGTTATGGGCACCGGTAACCAAATCGTCGACGTAAAAATCTTTCATTATACTCTCTGCTGCGAGTGGGTAGTTGTTAGCTTCATCCTTTGCTAACTGCTGTAAAGTTTTAATGGCGAGGTATGGAGCTGGTGCGGTTCCGAATGTGACTGTTGTCAGAGCGTAGTCCTTTAATTCTTCATTTGGAGTATTTCTCCAGATTATTCTTTGGAAATTCTGGTGTTTAGGTGCCATTTGGATCATCCTATACATTTTCTCAATGTCAGCTGTGAATGCGTATTTATATAATCGCCATCGTAATAGGGTGGTCCAAAGAGTTGGTTGTATAGTTGGTCCAATTAGCAGTTGCTCATTTAGAGACTTTCCATTTGACGTGCGTGCTGAAGCGTTGAACACAATTCGAAGCTTTGTTGTTGTACTCTCTTTGAGTACTGCATGATGTGGTAAGTAATAATAAGAGAAATTGGAATGGTAGTTGTTCTCCGTTTGTAATTGTGTAGAGGGAATTAATTTCATGTGTCCAAGCTGCGCGTATTCATTTATACAATTTTTATATAGATTATATAGCTCTGGATTATTGGAGAGTTTTTTCTCTATTTGTAGAAATTGCCTGACTGCCATATTTCTTGACTGACCGAGTTGCGGTGCAATTTGCTCCTTGAATGGTAATTGCACTTCGTATTTTCCGCAGGGCAAACGAGTTGTTGTTTCTTTATAGAGTTTTTCAATGTGACACTCTTCGATCTCCCAAAATCGTTTTAACTGATTATCCAACTCAGTTTTTATTGTAGTATGAGTGGTTAATATTGTCGTGAGGATATTCTTTGTTTCTGGGATTGCTCCCATTAAAATCCATCCTAGTTTTGTATTTTGAGCTGTAGGTGTGTTAAAGGTTCCCCTTTTGATTCCATTTATTATAATGTTGGCATAAATGTCAGCTCCGAGAAGAATGTCGCTGGAGTTGAAAAAGTGGGGTCAGCCAGAGGAAGGTTTTGTATGTGTCTCCAATTTGAGACTTTAATTGTTTGAGCTGGTAGTAAGTCGGTGATTTTTTCGATTATCAACATGTTAACCTTCATTTTAAAATTCGAGTGTAGTGAATTGATGCTGACTGTCGTTTGTTTTGAGCTTGTATTAGTAAGAGTTGTGCCAAGCCCAATTAGTTGATGATTTGTTGGTAATCCTTTGAGCTGTAATCGTTTACAGGCTCTTTCTGTTATAATGGATACTTGTGATCCAGAGTCTATTAATGCTCGAAAGGTCATTGTAGTGCCAGATGGGGCAGTAATATTTATTAGAGCTGTAGAGAGTAAAGCTCTTTTAGTATTAGAAGTGAAAAAACTTTGAACTTGTTGTTCCTTAGCTTCGATAGTAGATGGAGACTTTGATTTTGTAGTAGATTCGGTGGTTGCATTTGTATTTGAAAAGTTTTGTTCATAGTGAAGCAAAGAATTGTGGTTTTTGCCACAGTGGTAACATTTTTTGTTACTAGGACATTGTGATGTTGTATGGTTGAACGAGAGACAATTTTTGCACAAGTGTTTGTTAGTAACAATTTCATGTCGTTGTTGAATGCTTAAATTTCTAAATGTAGGACAATGGAAAATTATATGGTTTCCTCTGCAATGGCAGCACGAGGTTTTTATATTCTTAGGCGAATATGGTTTTTGAATCGGAGCTGAACTCTTGCTTTTGTTTAAGAGTCCATATGTTGGTTTAGGGGGAATGTTTTTCTTTCCTTCGGTTAGAGCCTCAAGCATTCTAAATCTCGTTTCGAGAAATGTAGTGAATTCTGTATAAGTTGGGAGTTCAGTATTGTTTCGTAACTCTTGTTCCCAATGATAATGTGTCTCTTGTGGTAATTTCTGGATTAATATATGGATCAAGATGGCGTCCCATTTGTCCACTGGTAATTCGAGAGCTTGTAACTCATGAATACATTCCTCAGTTTTATCCAAAAATGATTTAATACTGGTGGATGTCTCAGTTTTAATTTGAGACTGGCTTAGGAGATCCTTCAATTGCTGATTTACGAGAGATCGTTTATTATTATATCTCTTCGTGAGCAGTTCCCATGCCTTGTCATAATTGCTCTCAATTATGTCAAATTGTCGCAGAAGTCTATCTGCTTCCCCAGAGACATTTGCTTTTAAATAATGTAATTTTTGTACCTTGCTCAGATTTTTATCTGAATGTATTAGGGCGGAGAATAAATCATGGAAAGATCTCCATGTTTTGTAGTTGCCATCGAACTTGGGTATGGCAATAGGTGGTAGCCTGATTGAATTTGACTGTGATGGATTATTTGATGGATTAGTTTCGGGAGAACTATTGCTCTTAATGTACTTTTTAAGCCCATCATTAATATCAGTTAAGAGATCGAAATATGCCTCTTCAGTGATTTCTTATATATTTTCGGAGTTGTATTTGTTCTCCTTTGCATCCGTGTATGCCCATATATCGATATGGTTTGCAGAGAACTGTTCCCACAACTCTTTAATAAAGGCGAGACGGGCTTCAAAATAGCCCTGGTTTCGTCTACTTTTACCGGCCTTTTTATGGTTGATGGCGGCTTTGTTTATTTGTTCCTTTAAAGCATACTGCTTAGTAAGGATTTTTTCGAGTGAGGACATTTTGAACTTAGGGCAAATCCGGCTCGAAGGACCAATGTGCGGGCTGTGCGCAAATAAGGGGGGTGCCGGAATTAAAAATGCCCAATCAAAGTTCAAAATTCAAAATGTTTATTAGAAAATTCAAACAAGATTCAATAAATATTTCAATATAAACACTTAATCCTAATTATCACAGTCAATTCAATAAATAATTCAATAAATAATAATTCAATACTTCAATAAATATAAATAATTCAATAAATTCAACAAGTAAATAAAATCAAAAGGAATCCACAGCTAAATCGATGCTGGTTTGGTGCCTTCCTGAAAAAAGAAGAAGAGAGATTTATAAAAATGCAATTCAAAATTAAGTTTTTGAATTGAAAAATAGAATTAATTTTCTATTTTTAATAAAATGCAGAATTAAGTTTCTGCAGGAAAAATACAGAAATGCAGAATTAAGTTTCTGCAGGAAAAATACAGAAATGCAGAATTAAGTTTCTGCGGGAAAAATTACAGAAGTAAGTTTCTGCAATAATATTTACAGAAGTAAGTTTCTGTGGTAGGATTTGCAGAAGTAAGTTTCTGCGACAGGATTTTTACAGAAGTAAGTTTCTGTGGTAGGATTTGCAGAATTAAGTTTCTGCGACAGGAAATTTTCAAATTAAGTTCTGAAAATCACGGGTGGGATTGTTTCAGTTTGAATACTGAACAAGGAATGAGGTGCCATACTAAAAATCTCGCCGGTTTATATAGCTCCAGGTTAGCGGATTTAAACTCTTTTCATTCATGAGTTCGCCTGGTAGTACTATTTCACTTTAATGTTAATGTCATTCACAATGGAAATGTAAAGTGACATTTGTACAAGTGAAAGATGACAGCTGATTTGGTGGCAGAAATTCTGGTAGGTTTTTATTTTGTGAAATAATTATTAAATTTATTAATTTCTTGTTTGTTTCAGCTGACAAATTTTGTTGGAGGGATGTTTGGAGCAGATTAGGGACTTAATATGCACTTCCCGTGCATTTAGATAAGTATTTCAAATTTTAACCCAAAGTTTTGTTTACTTTGTGGGTTGTTTATACTTGCAGGTTGAAAAATTTATAAGACGAGGAAAGGAGCGCTTGGAAGTAGCAGGAGGACAACGGGGGATTGTTTCATGAGTATAATTTTAATGAAATTAAACTTCCATTAACTATTTCTCTTTTCAGACAATAACTTTGGAGGGACTGAACAATGTGATAGGCTCATTTAATCCATAATTAGTCCGATGAAAAGGTTACTGAAGAAAGTCGTGATTCCTCAGGGAGCGAGCCGGAACCGATATGCTAAAACACGCCAATAGAACTGAAGAGTCTATGGACGCCCGAACACAGTCGAAAGCAAAAAGGATCATGGCGTTACGGCGTCTCTTTTCAAGTGTGTCCAAGTGCAAGAGTTCAAGTTTATCAACATAGGGACGTAATATAAGGGAGTTATTCCAAGGAAGGCCTCGAAGAGCGAACCTAACGAACCTCCGTTGATTGATATGTGTCACATAGAGGGGTGACCAGACTGGAGAGGCATATTCCAGAATAGGTCGGACAAAAGTGCAATATAAAAGCTAATGTAAGGGTTATCGAATTCCTTTGACATCAAAATGTGTTGTCGGTAAAATGGTGAAATCCATGTTCACAGGCAACCCATAGATGGCTACATGCGGACATGGATTGGATTGAGGGTTGTGAGCACCACTAAGTTGTTTGTCACAACCTAGTAATAGCTCACAACCAAGGGGAATTGGGAAGGTTACGGGAACTACCAGGGTGAGCGTAAGTGTAGCCGTGCAGGCTCTGTCGATGACCGAAGAGGTGAGGGGCCCGACTAGCGAGCCGTGCTAAGCTCGTCGGATCGGGGTGTGTTCTTGCCTCACACTCCTCGGTACACTCACCCGAACTTTAATGCGGGCACTCTTAATTGTGCTAAGACGGACAAGAAAGGAATGCACAATATTTTAAGGGAATAAAACCAAAAGAAATACAAAAAAACCGATGACATGTTCCTAACGAGAGAAGCAACCTCAGCCTCCAGATGACACGAGGCTTATAGGGCTTGCCCTCCCCATCCAATGACTATGTCCAGCCTTGATTGCGACATAGTCCCAATAAAACCCTCGGACAGTTGTCCGGAACTAGACGATTGGAAAGAGAGAGATCGAGAAGAGTATCGGACCTTGGTTAAGCACATTTGGGTTATGATTAAAAGTCTACTAGAAATTGACTATAAATACTCTCCTCAAAAGCACCATAGAGCCTCCTCACCCATTCAACTTCAAATTCCAAAAAAAATATTAACGTTTGTCCGGGTGAATTTTTCTTCTGAAACATTATTATTAAAAAAAAATCAGAAGTAATATACATAGATTAAAACCACAATAACTTTACGACTCAAAAATATTATGTTAATTTAATCCAATGGTTACTTGTATCTTTAAATCGAATTAATTGTAGTTTAAAATTCATGAAAGATCTAATTTTTTTCTTTTAAACACACTTTGCTCGTACAGAGTATATAGTAGGAATCGCTGGCAGTTCAACATATCTTAAAGGGAACTTCCAATGAGACTTCAGTAATGATAACACCAGTAACTTTTACTTAAATTTAGTTAGGAGAGTACAACCACGAGTTTGAGGGCAGATATTTTAATTCAGAGAGTGTTCAATCTCAAAAAGTGCCTTGTACTTTTCTTGGTTAAGCGCACTTATAAATTATGCTCGCTTTTCTTGAAGGTGTCTTACTTTAATTAATTCAAATTATTTTTAAGGTAAAATTCATGAAAATCTAATTTTTTTTCCTTTTTGATTAGATTTAAAATTATATTGTGGATTTGGTTCGGCATTTAGTGTTCAATATAATAATGTATTGTGCGAAAATAATAGCAACTTAATCCGAAACCAAAAAATTTATTCAAACTCCTTTTAACCTAAGTAAATAACAGGTATTTCATCCATTCTTTGGATAATTGCGAAATCTAGAATCACCAATGCCCTACAAGAAAGTGGGCCATATTAACTAATAGTAAATTTCACCTTCTTTTAATTATCGCTATAAATACAAATTTAATAATACTTTGGTATTAAAAGGTATAGAGTACTGGGGTTTGTGCCAAGTACATGTTTCGTAAAGATCGAAATAAATAGTTAAAGGAATATCTAGAAATACTTGAAAGAAGATACAAATAATTTGAGCTTTATTGAGGAATGTATATAGTCCAGTTTCTAATATTAGGTATTCTATCAATATCACTAGTAATTCAGTATACGAATCACGAGTAGTTATATAAATTCATTTAATTTTTGTAACAATTGCAAAAATACAACTCTTAATCAGTAATTTGCACGTACTTTATTTCCATTCCCAAAATACAGAAAATCACTGAGTTATTCATGTACTCTATTAACAAAACCACTTTATAAAGACAAATTGCCCAAAACAATGCCACTTTTTACAGGTGAAAACACGGTCACGATATACCGGGAAAATCTTTCTAAGTGGCAGCAAATTTTGCCTGCAATCAGCGGCAGAGCCCGATTTATGTTTTTCGATAATAATATTGTAAATTTCACGTTACTTAATCCGAAAACAGCGATTTAAAAATTTCGGAATGTTTATCAAGTTTCACCGCCAAAAATGCCAAAATTGTTCCTGGTCGCTGTTATTGTCGTTGTTTACGCGTTGTTTATTTTTGTTACCGGTCTTTTATGGGGCTTGGTTGGTGCTCTCGTTTGACATAGATATAGCCTTTAAGGGTATCTATTGCGTGCTCTCAATCTGACACGCTTTGCAGCATTCTTCCTCTCTTCTGAGTCGTAATTTGTTTAGTTCTCAACGTAACAGTGCCTGAGGTCCGTCCACTGATTCTCTTCTGCCTTCTAATGTGTAGGATAAATACCTGAATCGTATTTCTTCCTAGATTTTTATATGTTTCTGTAAAATTTTTGCATAAGCTCTCGCTCCGATGCCTTCTGCTGTCGTGCTTTTAATGCAGATGGTACTCTCACCTTCATTGATTTAGCTATTTGATCGAAATTGTGCAGGTTGACAGTTCCTGGTCTAAACTTAAGCATTTTTTTAAGACATCACTACTTCTTCAGATATCATTCTGTGTTTAGAGCGAATTAGAGATTGCAGCCTAAGCATGGCTCCATTGTTCCACTTACATTGTTGATCTTCTGGAGATCGGGCTTGTTGCGAGCTTGAACCTACACTGCTGCTGGATGATTGCCCAAGGCAGGCTATGACTCTGGATGACATCAACTGTAGATCAGCTGATGTCAGCCAGGATCACGGCCTCCGCTGGACATTCATCTGTCAGCAGATGCTTGGGCAGAGATGGAGGATGGCATGCTGGTATCGCTAGCTTTGCGATAGAGGAGGGCTGGTTCATAGGGGATGCCATCTCCGCCCGCGGTCGCGCAACAAAAGCAAAGAATCATGCCTAGGATGGGAAGGGTGAGACGAACCGAAAAACAACCAAAAAATTTGAAGAAAATAAGGAAAAAGGAGGAAGAAAACCCGAGAAAATGAAACAACAAAAAAAGAAAAGAAAAAACCCAACAACAATTTTAAACTCAAAAAAAAAACTAAAAAGGGAACAACACAGGAGGAAAAGGATGCAGGCAGGCGTTGCCCGACTTACCGGCTATGGTTGGGGGAGTCTGGTGTCATGACTCCCCTTTGCATGGCCCCTGCCCCAACCACCCTTGCATCTAGGGGGCCGATTTCATCTAGATGCCCTTTAACTGAAACGAAAAGAGAGAGAGAGGGCCACTCACCTCATCGTGAGGACCCCGTCCACCGACGTAGCGACGATGCAACCGCCCTAGGAAGGACGACGAGAAGAGAGAGAGGAAGGAAAAGAAGTTTATTTATAGCCCATATAAAAATTTATTTAATGTTTTTAAGAAAAAAAGAGATACCCCCTCCGTAGGAGGGCACACGACCGTCTAGCCGAAGGCTAGGGCCTTTTTACCCCTTTGCAATGGGGCTCTGAGGAGTGTTGCAAACAAACAGGTTTTCCTATAACAATTTAGTCTTACTACTACTACTAATACCTATCTAATTCGAGAGAGAACGGGTAAATGACGATCAATTAATCAAAATTAATTCAATTTGTTACCGAGGGGTCGGAAATGCGCATTTTCGAACCGGTCGGAGAAGTATACGTATATATTTTATGGAAAGTTATTCTCTGTCGAACTGGTCTTTACATTTTCTTGTCTTTTAGCAGTAAAAGAAACAAAAGGAAAAAGTGATAAAACACAGACATTAAGAGCAATCCTTATCAGAAAAATTCCGCACATAACGCCTTACTAATAAAATTTAACCTTCGTGAACAGTTAACAATATTAATTAATTCTGTTTGACAAATTATCCTTAGATTGTATAGTATTTTCGATTTTTTTTCTCTTATGTTCAAATGCGATATCGTTGAGTGAACTATTATAGATATTAAGTAGGTCATAAAAATCTCTTACGGCTAAATAAGGATTATCAACATGTAAATTCCTTGTAGATACTGTTTATGTTTGAAACAATAATTAATTACCAAAAAAATTCATGATTCTATATTACCTCAAACAATCTCCTATTCTTATATAAAAACGAAATTTACGAAAATGTTCCCTCCCCCTTTTTTTCCTTTTTCTCTAGCACTACTAACTCCTTCGTCCTGGGTATAAATTTGTCGCAAGAGCAATATCAGATTTTCAGTATTCATTCAATTATTATGTTATGGAACGGACTCACCAAATTTTATATATATTCCCGTCGTTCCCCTTTTGTTGAAAATGTTGTAGGATTTTCCTTGTCACCTTGTTGTTTCGTTATCACCCTTTTTCTTTTCTGTTTGTGTTGTTCTAGTTTTTCCTTTTTACGTTTTTAAATGTTTTCTTTACTTAAATTTTCGTTTTCACTTTCTAGTTTTGATTTTTATCTTATGTTTTCACTAACATAGTTTTGATTTTCACTTTCTTCGTCGTTCACTTTTATAAGTTAAATTTTCGTTTTCACTTTCTAGTCTTGATTTTCTTCTTATCTTTTAACTTACATAGTTTTGATTTTCCCCTTTGTCATTTTTATTTCACTTTTATGTTAAGATAGCGTGACACTCAAGCTTAATTTCACTTAGATTTATTTAATTTAAATAGTTCTGATTTTCTTCTTTCGTAATTTTTATTTTACTTCTATGATTTGTAATTTCAATTTTAGTTTCCTTAATTTACATAGTTTTGATTTTCACTTTCTTTGTCTTTCACTTATTTTTTTTCTAGTTTTGACCCTTTTGTCTTTCACTTATAGTTTTGATTTTCATCTTTTGTAATTTTTGTTTCACTTTTATGATTTGTAATTTAAAGTTTAGTTTCCTTAATTTACATAGTTTTGGTTTTCACTGTTGCAATTTTTATTTCACTTTTATGATTTTTAATTTCAATTTAATTTTCCTTAATTTAAATAGTTTTGATTTTCTTCTTTCGTAATTTTTGTTTCACTTTTATAATTTGTAATTTCAATTTTATTTTCCTTAATTTACATAGTTTTGATGTTCATTTTCTTCGTCCTTCACTTATTTTCCTAGTTTTGATTTTCACCTTTTTGTCTTTTACTTATAGTTTTGATTTTCATCTTTTGTAATTTTTATTTCACTTTTATGATTTGCAATTTCAATTTTATTTTCCTTAATTTAAGCAGTTTTGATTTTCACTTCCTTCGTCTTTCACTTATAGTTTTGATTTTCGACTTTTTTAATTTTTATTTCACCTTTTATGATTTGTAATTTCAATTTTATTTTCCTCACTTACATAGTTTTGATGTTCACTTTCTTCCTCTTTCCTTTAATTTTCATAGTTTTGTTTTTCACCTTTTTGTCTTTTCACTTATAGCTTTGATTTTCTCTGTCGTAATTTTTCTTTCACTTTTATGATTTTTAATTTCAATTTTATTTTCCTTAATTTAAATAGTTTTGATTTTCACTTCCTTCGTCTTTCACTTCTAGTTTTGACTTTCAACTTTCGTAATTTTTATTTCACCCATCATGATTTGTAATTTCAATTTTATTTTCCTTAATTTACTGTATTTTTGCCGTTTTCCATTTACATGTTATACTGTAACCATTATTATCAATAGATCAATAAAATTCACACGATTTTATTACCAAACTTCGCGCACGAATAGACTCCGCTTCCAACTCCTAACATCTCCTCTCCGCCAAATCCAATCCATCAACTTACTCTCAAGCTCCTCGCGCCAATTTCTATTCTCCAGAAAAGTCACACACACTCCCACATCTTCCCGCTGCCGGCATCCAACTTTTCATGCTCAGGCAACGGCGTAAACGGTTTGGCTCTCTTTCATTTCAGCCAGATGTTCATTTTTCTGTTGCAAATCTGTTGCAGTTTGCTGCTTTGACTCGAAACGAATTCTATTTTTAGAATTCTTTTTGCAGCCGAGCCGTTTTTGGCTGTAATTTTGCATTCTTTTTGCAGGCGGCTGAGGATTTTTCGGTCTCGTCACGTTAGTGGTATCGTAGGTAGGCGGAGTTTTAACTTTGGTGCTGTTAGGAAGCGGTTACATTCTTATTAGAATGTAGCAAATTGGCGATTTTAAGTAATTTTGTTTTGGGAGCCGAGGATTTTTGGGAAGATAATTTAATTGACTTAAATTATTCTCTCGGCTTCCTATATATTGATGTCAGAGTTTGAGGCGTAATTTTAAAATGTATTTTCCCGCTGCCTCCGATTATGCCCCTGTATATAACCGTAGGTATTTTATTTTTCAGGTGTTTTTAGGTGCGAAAAATCGAGGGGGGTCTTAGATTCGGCTATAGGAGCCGAATCTTTTGACTATTCATGCGATTTAGAGCAGAGCCGGGATTCGGTAATATTGACGGACATAGCATTCCGACATTGCACCGGGTGTAGGGATTTTTGCTCATATAGCCGGTGGTCAGGTGTTACATGACCACGGTAGGTGCCGCTACATAGCGACCATAACAGGGCAGCCTCGGCTGCTGAGCCTGCAATAGCAGAGGAGGCTGAGAAGGTCGCTTACACCTGAGTTCCCGGTTCCGTTGGTGAGAGTGAGCCTGAGTTCCTTTCGTGCTCCTAATGAGGGAGACGCAGGTGACTCTAGGCATTCTCTCGTAGCTTTGCCGGGCGCCCAATGTGTGGTACGACCCATCCGCAGTCTCATGCTTTATCTGAGCTAGCCGGTCTTTAAGACTAAGCGTGTCAGATGGTGAAGCGGAAAGAGGGCGAGAGCGGTGGGGCAGGGTCCGTTAAGGACGGCATCTCTTAGATGATGGTGAGCGGTCTCACAAAATAGTTCACCAGTCGTTAAGACAGAAAAGCACTAAGGCCTGAAAGTACAGGATGCAAAAGTAGTGTTGAGGGGCCAATGTGAAAATCCTAACCAGGAGGTCTCTTAAGGAGAGGTTAGGAGTGGAAGGTTGTGTCGGGAGAACATCTACTGTTCCACTACGTGAACTAGGCCGCCGTTAAAATCTCAATTGTGAGGTTCTCACATTCCACAATTCGAATCGCGGGATACCTTGCGAAGGCAACGGAGTAACCAGTGGCTGCAATTTTTGACAAAAAACCCCAAAAAAACGTTACGTAAGGGAGACTTGAGAGGCATGAAACATGCATTGAGAGGAGACGTAAACAAAAGCTTTACGCCGGTAAAATTTTGCTGAGGGCTCGGTGCGGACTGACGAGATAGATATGCCCCAAGAAGTCGACTTAGCTTGGCCAATGAGTCCTCAAAAAACGTAACTGGTCTTCGTTCAAAAACGGCTTGGCTCTTTAATGGCTCCAGCGATCTTTGTTACGGCGTGATTTGTTTGACTGAAACGTGGCTATTTCAGGGAATTCTGGATGCGGAGCTGTTTAGCTCTGAGTATATTGTTTTTCGCCGTGATCGTCATGCTGATTTGCTTGATGCGCCCGTAGGAGGCGGTGTTCTCTGCGCTGTGCGTCGTGATGTTCCATGCAGACTGGTTGATATCCCGAATTCCGATGATTTGGAGATTTTATGTATCGCTATCGGACTGCCTGGCAAAACTGTGTTCATTTCGACCGCTTATATTCCTCCAGGTTCCCCGTCTTGTGTTTATGAAAGGTTTGCCTCCTGGATGGATGACCTCTCACACGCCTTGATGCCTTCTGATGCTTTTGGGTGACTTTAACCTGCCGGATGTTGGCTGGGAGCTCTCACACTCGGATGATGGCTTGGTTCCTTCTTTTCGGTCTGCTAATCAATTTGCTTTTTCTTTTATAGATAGCCTTGCTTCTTCCGGCTTAACACAGACTTGCAGTATTTCTAATGATCATGGAAGGTTCCTCGACCTCGTTTTTTCTACTGATCCTGCTAGCACATTGGTGAGACGATGCTTGGTGCCAATTGTTCCGGAGTCGGGTCATCACCCTGCGCTTCATATTGCTCTTTTCATGGATCCAGTTATGGTGGCTTCTTGTGTGCCAGATGATGCTTTTTATAACTTCAGTATGGCTGACTTTTCCGTGATTAACAACTGGCTCTCTGCTTGTGATTGGAGTAGCGTCCTCGATGAACGAGACATTAATGTGGCCGTAAGATCTTTTTATAACTTGCTGTCTATCTGTTTTACTTATTGTGTTCCTATTTCTAAATCGAACAACTTGCGTTCTAGTCTGCCTTGGTTTGATAGTTCCTTGAAACATTTAAAGAATATTAAATGTAAGGCCTGGAAGAGGCTTTGTTCCTCCAGAAGCGACGATGACTATTTAACTTATTCCAATTTACGCAGTCAATTTATATATGACTTACTGTCTTCTTATAATAATTATATTAATAGAATGAAAGCGTCCCTACGAGTCGATCCTAAGCGTTTTTGGAGGTTCGTGAACATGAAGCGCAATTCTGATGGCTATCCATCTTTTTTGTCTTTCGGAGGCAGCGAAAGCAATGAGCCCTTGACGATAGCAAACCTGTTTGCCGATTTTTTTAAAACTGCGTTTTTGGATGATATCTGTGATATTAGCATTAAGGATTTTACCCATTTGACGAGGTTTACACCGACTTCTCTTGAACCCAAAGACCTTATACTTGACGAAGTTACGATTTTGAAGTAAATCTGTACCTTGACTGATAGTTTTTCAATTGGTCCTGACGGTATCCCTGCCTCACTCGTGAAAAGATGTGGTTCCGTTCTTGCTCCTATTTTGTGTTATTTATTTAATCTCTCAACTCGTTGCGGTGTTTTTCCGAAGGCTTGGAAAATCTCATTAATTATTCCCCTTCACTAAAAAGGTGATAAATGTGAAATCTCGAACTATAGACCAATTGCTAATCTTTGTTGTATATCCAAGATTTTTGAGGCACTTATTTGCGATGTTCTTTACTTCCACTGCAAGCCGTTTTTGAGCCGTTTCAACATGGCTTCATTAGGGGTAAGTCAACTACCACCAATTTATTGGAATTTTCTAACTTCTGCATTCCTGCAATTGAAGGTGGTAAGCAAGTTGACTGTATTTTTACTGATTTCAGCAAGGCTTTCGATAGAATAAATCATAAAATTCTTATTCTCAAACTCTCTCTACTTGGGTTTCCGCGAGTTTTTGTAAATTGGATTCATTCGTACTTGTCTGAACGCACTCAGAGGGTTTCTTTTCGTGGAGCTCTCAATTTTCAACACTTCCGGTGTACCGCAGGGCTCCCACCTTGGCCCATTTTTATTTATAATTTATATCAATGATATATCTGCGATACTGTCTAACTCAAATATTCTTTGTTATGCCGATGACGCTAAGAAATTTCGCACTGTGTCTGACAATGCTGATTGCCTACTCTTAAATTCCGACTTGGACGTCTTTCAGAATTGGTGTTCCATTAACGACCTTCCCCTAAATATTAGCAAGTGTACATCCATGTCTTTCTCACGAAAAAGGTCTCCAATTCAATATAACTTTACCATAGAGGGTTGTCCTTTAACAAGAGTTATTAAGACAAAGGACCTGGGTGTTTGGCTCAATTCTCAATTTTCTTTCCAGGATCATTTTGATGCCATAGTCAACAAGGCTAATATGACTCTTGGTTTCGTGAAGAGATGGTCAAGGGAATTTGATGACCCTTACATTACAAAGCTCTTATATTGCAATTTTGTCCGGCCTATTCTAGAATATGCCTCTCCAGTCTGGTCACCCCTCTATGTGTCACATATCAATCGCATTGAAGCTGTTCAACGGAGGTTCGTTAGGTTTGCCCTTCGAGGCCTTCCTTGGAATAACTCCCTTATGTTACTTCCTTATGCTGATAGACTTAAACTTCTGCACTTGGACACACTTGAAAAGAGGCGCCGTAACGCCGGGATCCTTTTTGCTTTAGACTGCATTCGTGGGTCCATTGATTCTTCTGTTCTCTTGGGTAGCTTTGGCATATCGGTTCCAGCTCGCTCCCTGAGGAATCATGACTTTCTTCGGTTACCTTTTCATCGTACTAATTATGGATTAAATGAACCTATAACGTCGTTGTCGCGATTTTTTAATTCCGCTTTTAATTGCATTGATTTTCATGTATCGCGTAATCATGTGAGGAGTCAGCTTTTTTGAGGTTACTTTTTGGTTTTTGTTATGCTTTTTACTTTTTATTTGCTTTTTATTCACTTTGGCACTTTTGTTTTCTCTTCTTGCTCTTTGTTTTTTTATATGATTTGTTATATTGTTTTTATTTAGTTTTTATTAAGTTTTTTTTTTATTTGGTTTATTGCTTGGTTCTTTTGTAGTAGTGAGCTCATTGATGAAATATTGTAAATGAATAAATATGGAAATGGTCGATGGTGTACTACCGGATCGCCGTTGACGGCCGGTCAGGATAATGTGGCTGGTTCTTCGTCCCGCTCGTCCGGACTAAGATTCCCCCGAACATACTCCTTATGAGAGAGCAGCCAGTGAAATCAGAGCCTAACCTCAGTAGTGGTCTCACCGGGACAAGCACGTTGTCCTAATGAGAGACGCGTGAGCCCCGATGATCCCTCCACGAGTAGCCGGACGCCTCCCCTCACGATCAGGTCAAAGTTCGTGATTCCTGCCGTGCAGACTGGACCTTGGTATGTGTTTGTGCCTGTCTTCTTCAGTTTACGTCACGCCGGCACTATGGTCCTAAGACTCAGTACTCGTGGACATCTATCATCATTAGAAGAGGACACACACACTCCAGTATGGCTATCCTCACGAAACCATCCCTGACTGTGTTGCCACGCTTCCGGACCGGATCCTTGCGGGACCGGTTCCCATCCAGTTTCCTCGAATGTCTTCGGGTTGAAAGATTGGCCTGATGGTTCGGGCAGCACAAAAATTTTGTCGATGGGTGTTGAAATTGAAGCGGTAGAATGAGACACAAACACAAATGTTGTGTCGGTAGAGTTGCGGAGGGCTCGGAGCTTATTATGCAATATAGGGTGTTATTCATAGAAAACGCTGGCCGCACAGTGCGAGAGTTAAAGTGTTGTTGGTTAGGGTTGCGAGTCGAAGCCTGATGGGGCTATAAGTAAGGCGTAAACACAACTTTACACCGGTAAAGAGAGGCTGAGAGCACGGAGCATGGTATACTATAATGGTTGATATGGGAGGATAGACGTTGAGCAACCTGATCCCACATACTGGCTACCCTGACCACGCGACACGCTTCCTCACAACCTGGACGAGGATCGCGATTCCTGCCGTGCAAACCGGACCTTGGTATGTGTATGCACCTTCTTCCTTCAGTTTACGTCACGCCGATACTAGGGTCCTAAGACTCAGTTTTCGTGGACGTTTATCATCATTAGGAGAAGACACACACACTCCAGTATGGCTATCCTCACGAAACTATTCCAGGCCCAGCTGTCGCGCGTCCAGGCCGACCATTCTTGGGTCTTCTATCCGGTCTGAAAGGACGATGAAAAGAAAATTGCTTGTGGTGTAAGATGAAGCCTGAAACAGGCCATATGGTGAGACGTGGACACAACTTCCCGCCGATAAAATGCTGAGGGCTCGGAGCTAAACTGACTAATCTTTGTTCTTGGAGCGCTTTGTAGCAGATGATGGGCCACTGGTCTAGAGGCGAAGCGAGAGGGGTGAGTCGATGTCCGTGAAGGACGCCATCGTAGAGATGGTTGCGATTTACATCGTATGAATGTTTAGTGTCGTTCAGATGGAGAGGCACTTGGTGCTAAATTCCTACGAGGTGGATACCGTTGGCCAATAGACCAAGCCTAGCCAGAAGAGCTCCAACGGAAAGGCTAGGGCGATTCAGAAAGTATCGGTACGACAAGAACGCTTCAAAATCAGGACTAGACCGCTTTTGGTAGTTCCTTTCGATTGCTCACTCTCTAAAAAAAAAACCAGTTCATAGAATATGATGCGGAGACAACGAAACCGTAGTTGGGAAGGATAAATGCTGGACAACCTGGTTGCCGATAACGGCTTTTCTGAAGGCGCGGCTGGTGTGTCATCACAGCCCGTCAGGTCTCGGATTCCCACAGGCATACACCTAATGAGGGAGTAGTCGTCGGAATCAGAGCTTTACCTCAGCGGTGATATCATCGAGACAAGCACGTCGTCCTAATGAGAGACGCATGAGTCCCAAGGATATCTCCGCGAGCTGCCGGATGCTTCCCTCATGACTAGATTGAGGATCGCGATTCCTGCCGTGCAAACCGGACCTTGGTATGTGTATGTACCTTCCTCTTTCAGTTTACGTGACGCCGGCACCATGGTCCTAAGATTCAGTACTCGTGGACGTTTATCATCATTAAGAGAGGACACACACACTCCAGTATGGCTATCCTCGCGAAACTCTCCCATGTCATGTTGCAGCGCTTCAGGGCCGAATATCCTTCGCGTGGTAGGTTCCCAACAACTTCCCTTGTAGGTCTTCAAGCTCATAGAGAGCATTTCCCTTCCGCGATCGAACTCGGCACTTTATGAACTTCTTGTTTAGTTTAGCGCTGGCCTGTTTCGCGAAGCTGCTTTGGCTGAAGTTCCTGTGGTAGACTTCCTGTCCGACTTTGAAGCTTACAGGCTTAGAACGTGAATTATAGGTCCGTTCACCTTGCTCAAAAGCTCTGTCTACATTTTTCCGGGCCTGTTCGCGAATCAAATTGAGCTTGTCGGAAGTATCTACGTCTATTGTTTCACTCACAGCCTGTAGTCGTCTTAGTAGCGCGTACGCAGAACCATGCTCGACCATTTGCTGGCCAAACAAAACCTTATAAGGCGAGAAGCCAATTGCCTGGTGGACTGAACTCCGAAGAGAGCTCGCTATACAACTCAGCTTCTCATCCCATCTGTCATGCTCATCCTTACCGCAAGCTCTGATCGCAGCTAGGACGGATCTATTTACCCTTTCGGAAGCGTTTGCTGAATGTGTTTGTTGAATGCCGTATCGTTCCAAGAGGTTACCGAACTGGGCTGACCGAAACTGAGGACCGTTGTCTGTTACTACATTCTCCGGGACACCGAACTTGTGGAAGATTCTTCGGCGAAGCTGCAAGTTAGTGTCGTGCTCGCTTTTCGCAGTGGGCGTAGCAGAATGTACTTCGAAAAATGGTCCAATGCAATCAGGATGCACACATGGCCTCGTTTCGTGCGGGGGTACGGCCCTAATAGGTCCATGTACACCCGTTGCCATGGTCTTTCAGTCTTCGCTTGAGCTCCCATTGGTGGTCGTAAGATGGAATTTGGGGCTTTCGCCTCCTTGCAGGTGTCGCAGGCTAATACATAGGCTCGTACATCAGCGGTTATCTTGGGCCAATACAGGTGTCGTCGTATTCGCTCTAATGTTTTTCGTATTCTTCCATGTGACGATTGCGGCGGATCATGCGCTCTCGCAATTACTTCTGGTACTAGGCCCCGTGGAATCCAAAGCTTCCAGGCTTCTTCTTCCTGAACTGGGTCACCAGTTCTGGACTGCGTCCGAATATATACATAGCCGTCGCACAAAGTTAAGTCCGGCAGGGATGACTTATGCTTCTCGACTCGGTCCCGAAGGTCCTGATATTCTTGAGAGTCGAAGTCTGGCGCATCCAAGTCAACTTGCGGGCCTTGTTCACTTACTGTTGGTAGATCTACGGCGGCCAGTTCTTCACAGTATACACGGAATAACGCGTCAGGTACCACGTTCAGGCTGCCCTTACGGTGTTCTATGGTGAAGTCGAAGCCCTGAAGCTTCAGACTCCACCGGGCGAGGCGTCCATTGAGGTCCTTTTGGGACATCAGACATTGCAGGCTCGCATGGTCCGTCACCACCTTAAATGGCATGAGTTCGACGTATGCCCTGAATTTTTCGATACTAATCATCGCTGCCAAACATTCCAACTCCGTAATTGTGTAATTTCGTTGGGCCGAATTCAATTTCTTGGATACATATGCAAGTGGTCGTTCGTTTCCCTCGTCGTCCAACTGGATCAAGACTCCGCCCACACCCTGTTTACTCGCATCGCACTGGATGATGAAGGGCTTGGTGAAGTCAGGACTCACCAACACTGGGGAAGAAGTTAGCTGCTTTTTGAGCAGTTCAAATGCGGACTGGGCTTCGCTGGTCCAGACAAATTTGCTGAACTTTTTCAGTGTATCCGTAATGGATGCTGACAGGGCGGCGTAGTTCGGAATGAACTTCCTATACCAGCCTGCCATGCCCAAAAATCGGCGCACTTGACGAACGGACTTAGGGGGAGGGTAGTCGACGATGGCTGCGACCTTCTCGGAGTCCGTCTTAATCCCTCCATTACCGATGATGTACCCTAAATACCGCGCTTCCTTTAAGCAGAACTTACTCTTCTCCACGTTTATCATGAGTCCAGCCTTCCTCAAACAGTCCACCACCTTAGCGAGGAGCGATAGGTGGGAGTCGAAGTCCTCCGTCAGCACCAACAGGTCGTCGAGATACACCGACACCTGGTCTCGAAGATCGTAGGGAATGACCTTGTCCATCAGCCGGCACATTGTCTGGGGCGCGTTGCACAGTCCAAATGGCATCACCGCATAGTGATAGAGGGGGTGGCCGGGGACTGTGAAAGCTGCCTTTTCGCGCGATTGTTGGTCCAGTGGGATCTGCCAGAAAGCATCTTTAAGATCAAGGCTGGTAATGTACCTTGATGGAGGAAGTCTACTAAGGATGCCATCTATATGCGGTAGTGGATAGGCATCCTTCTTGGTCACCGTATTGACCTTCCTCGCATCAAAGCACAGCCTGACCTTGCCTGGCTTCCGCACTAGGACCACGGGCGAACTCCACGGGCTCTGGCTTTCCTCTATCACGCCAAGTTCTTTCATCCGGCGAAGTTCGGCGTCCATCAGCTGTTGCACGGCTGGTGAGACCGGATAAAAACGCTGCTTGATGGGTGCAGGTGCTACGTCTATTAGGTGTTGGAAGTACGAAGGGAAGAGTCGCTTTGTCTGTTGTAGGCGAAGTTGGTCCGTCGCAGATAGTGGATATTGGTTTGGGTCCAGGGGTTGGGACATGTTTGCTATCGTTGCTGGTCGGGGCCATATAGTTGCTGCTGAAACGTTGCCAATAATATCAGGTGCCAAGTTGAAGAGCCTCCAAAAATCCACTCCGAGATATAATTCTTGAGTCAGGCTGGGCACGATGTACAGACGTACAGCCTTGATATCACCCCGAAAAGTGATCTGCACGTCCGCGTGGCCCAGTACCTCGGGTGTTTCCCCGTTGGCTACCATGAGCTTCGTTCGATATCTGCTCCACGAAACTTGGGCTTTATCCAACCTCTCCACTGCATCCTTACCCAAAACGCTGACGCTGGCCCCACTGTCCAGGAGACCAGAAAGAGTCTGCCCCAGCAATAGCACCTCGGCATAAGGCCGGATGTCGTGAGGCGCAGTCACGAATGCTGAGGCTAACCTCTTCCTGTTCTCTCGAACTCTTTTCCAAAAGGCTCTCAGCCGTAAGGTTGAGCGCTTGGGTTTTCTTGGGAGGGTAGTGTCGTGTACGGGATCAGTTTCGGCAAATATTCTCTGTCTGGCTTCCTGATACTCTCTGAGCCGTTGGTGGTAAGGCTTCAGAGGTCGAGCTGTTGGTGTAGTCCGTTCTTCAATCGAGACGGCTTTGTGTCGCTGCAGCAGCTGTACTGGCCCTGCCTCGGTCTCCCCTGACTGTGCCTTGGGTGATGTAAAACGTATAGGCACCAATGGTATTTGCATCTCAGAAGTGGTGCTGTTATCCGAGGCGTCCATTAACTGGTCCGTTAAGTTAGGCGGGCATACCTTTGACCAGCTCTCGTTGTCTTCTGTAGAAATGGCCAGCAGTGGCAATAAGCCCGATGAAGGTGTTATATACGGTGTAGAGTTTACGGAAGTTATGTCTGGTCTAGTAGTGTTTATTCCTGTTGGGATGTAGACGGCTGTTGAGGAGTCGCAAGCAGTGCTGGATTCGGCCGCCGTCCATTGTCCCTCTGCTCTACTGGCCTCCGGTGGTATGCTGTCGGTCGAGGACTGATGTTGTTGCCCCCGACCCTCCTCAGGTTTTTCTGAACACAGACAGGGCACCTAGGCTTAACAACTCCTTTCCGTCCGCACCCATAACAGAAGAAACCCTGTGGCTCTCTATTGCAGTCTGTATAATAGTGTCCAGGCTGGTCACAATTCCAACAGATAGCAGTCTGGCTGCGTGGTTATTCGATGGTCGCTAGATGTCGTCCGTCCTCCGATGTGTACTCAGCTGGTTCAATGTGATCCGTAGGTGTTTCCGATAAATAGTACTCCTCAAGTCGCGATCTGTTTTACATAGATGGCAGGGATGAGCGTATGCGGGCTCTGGTGGTTTGCTCTTCCATAACTAAAGCTCGAAGCTGTGCAACCAATGTAGCGCGATGTAGACAGATGTGCTCTTGGATGGAAGGCAACAAGTTAATCCGGACACTCTCGACGAACTCCATCTCAGTCATGGCCGCACGGAGCTGATTTCGAAGCCTGGTCATGTCCATGACATATGTGGAGAATGGCTCATTAGGCCTTTGTCGCCGATTCAACATTTTTTGTCGGACGTCTACATCGCTGGTATGTTCGCCCCAATCGGATCGGAGAGCCAGCCTCACATGTTCCCATGGCGGTGACGGGTTTTGTCTTCGGAGCGTCCAAAACCAACTGTTGACTCACCCTCCCAGCAAAATGTGCAAGTTGTCGACCACCAAGCTGAAGTCTCCGTCTAACGTAGTGCTTGTCAAGGTTTCCAATCTGAAAATAAACTCGTCAACATCGAGTTTGGTGTTGTCCCCATCGTAAATGAGTTTCCATCTTTTGATAGGACTCGCTGAACGTCTATGCCGGTTATATCTTGGCTGGCTTTGCCTACGTGAGTCAGGTGATTCGTATTGTTCATGCGCATTAGGCCGATATGGCGGGATATACTGATGTCTCTGCTGACTCGGCCTAACTGAAACTAAATCTGGGCCATGTTGGCCTCTTACGTTGTTGAAGCTGTTGTTGTACGTATCCCGGGAAGCGCTTACCCAGGGATCTGCTACCGGGATTCGCGGTTGCGGAGCCAAAGATGTCCGATGCCCAGGCAGCTGTTCAAGTCCTCTCGCCACTTCTTCCCTAACTGCGTCGGCGATCTGCAACCTGAGGGTTGCCAATAAAGCTTGGGTGCTGGCGGATCTGTCGCGCGGAATGTCCTCAGGTCGCACCTCGCCTGCGATGGTAGAATCCGCTCGCGACGTCGGCTGTGTCCTACCATTCGCATCCTCCGGGCTTCGGGCTGCCGCCGAGGCCGGCCTTGAACTGTGTGCTAGTGGTTCAATCTGAGCCATCGGCTCCATTGATGTCGTTGCTGGTTGTCTTGCAGTCATCCGGGTATTGTATCTCTTTGGAACTGCCCCGGTTTCGTTTTTCCGTGGTAATAGTGCCTGTCTGCACACTGGACATTTCCGACTTGTCTTAAGCCACTGACTCAAGCACTGGCGGTGGAGCTCATGTCCACAGCTGGTCAGGGCGGTATCGTCTGGAGTGACGTCCTCCTGACAGACCGGGCACCGGTTTACTTCCACTGCCGTGGCTCCAGTTGGGGTTCGTGCCATATACATAATGGTCAACGCCAAATTACACCGTTCTAATTAATAAGACAAAAAAAATCCAAGTAATGTTCTGAAGGGGTACGAAGTTAAGTTCTGAAATAAGTAATCCAAGTTATGTCCGAAGACTTTAAACTTTCACCGCCGTACTAGACGGAAAGATAAAGGTTATGTTCCGTAGCAAAATTATTTTGGTCAGAGCAATCCAACTCTAAAATTAGCTTCTGAAAAGTCCAAAGTCAAAGTTAAGAAAATTCAAAGTCAAAATTCTGAAAAACTAAATCCAAAGCCAAATCCTGAAAAGTTAAAGTCAAAATTCTGAACTTAGTAAAGAAAAATTTGGAAAAGTTAAAGTCAAAATTCTGTACTTAGTAAAGAAAAATTTGGAAAAGTTAAAGTCAAAATTCTGCACTTAGTTAAGAAAAATTTAGAAAAGTTAAAGTCAAAATTTCACGGGTGAAGTGAAAATAGGTTATACCCAAAAGCAAATTGATCAAAATTCTCTCTCTCTCTCTCCACGACGAAGCTCCCTCTCTGTTCTACGGACGGCCACCCCACTGAGTGGTCCTCTCTACTCAGCAAGTCTACAACGCCTACTGGGGAACAAGGATGAGGACACCTGTCATTACCCAATGAATGAAATACACCCGGTCTCCGAGTCAGCTGGTTGGCTAGGAACAGCCAGCCATCGACTTTCTTCGGAGACCTGTTATATTCCAGACATCAGGTGATGCAGTCGTGCCTCCTGAGGGAAAAGGGAAAATAGATAGGGAAGGATAAAATTTTAAAAATGAGAAAAGAAAAAAACGACTGTTGAACAAAAACCTTTTCTTTAAAAAAACTATTGAAGAAAAGAAGGAAGAAGGAATAGGGACGGGAAAAGGGAACCCTAAGGATGTCGAACAGAGCCTCTTCAAGACAGACAGCTGGCTATCGCCTGCTATAAGTCTGTCATTCTTGAAGAGTCCCTGCCGACGGGGTTGAGATGGCTAGGTCCTCGGGCAGACAATAGGCCACGCAACAGCCTGTAGCTGCAGTACCAGAGGACCTGACCACCTCGGAAACTAATTCGCGTGGGCTCAGGTTCCGAGTTCAGTACTCTAGCTCTTAACCAGCTACGAGCCTGCGAATACTCGGAACCCTTAAGGCCAGCGCATTGGGCGCCATCTCTTGTAGCGAGCTTGAACCGACACTGCTGCTGGATGATTGCCCAAGGCAGGCTATGACTCTGGATGACATCAACTGTAGATCAGCTGATGTCAGCCAGGATCACGGCCTCCGCTGGACATTCATCTGTCAGCAGATGCTTGGGCAGAGATGGAGGATGGCATGCTGGTATCGCTAGCTTTGCGATAGAGGAGGGCTGGTTCATACGGGATGCCATCTCCGCCCGCGGTCGCGCAACAAAAGCAAAGAATCATGCCTAGGATGGGAAGGGTGAGACGAACCGAAAAACAACCAAAAAATTTGAAGAAAATAAGGAAAAAGGAGGAAGAAAACCCGAGAAAATGAAACAACAAAAAAAGAAAAGAAAAAACCCAACAACAATTTTAAACTCAAAAAAAAAACTAAAAAGGGAACAACACAGGAGGAAAAGGATGCAGGCAGGCGTTGCCCGACTTACCGGCTATGGTTGGGGGAGTCTGGTGTCATGACTCCCCTTTGCATGGCCCGTGCCCCAACCACCCTTGCATCTAGGGGGCCGATTTCATCTAGATGCCCTGTAACTGAAACGAAAAGAGAGAGAGAGAGGGCCACTCACCTCATCGTGAGGACCCCGTCCACCGACGTAGCGATGATGCAACCGAACTAGGAAGGACGACGAGAAGAGAGAGAGGAAGGAAAAGAAGTTTATTTATAGCCCATATAAAAATTTATTTAATTTTTTTAAGAAAAAAAGAGATACCCCCTCCGTAGGAGGGCACACGACCGTCTAGCCGAAGGCTAGGGCCTTTTTACCCCTTTGCAATGGGGCTCTGAGGAGTGTTGCAAACAAACAGGTTTTCCTATAACAATTTAGTCTTACTACTACTACTAATACCTATCTAATTCGAGAGAGAACGGGTAAATGACGATCAATTAATCAAAATTAATTCAATTTGTTACCGAGGGGTCGGAAATGCATATTTTCGAACCGGTCGGAGAAGTATACGTAGATATTTTATGGAAAGTTATTCTCTGTCGAACTGGTCTTTACATTTTCTTGTCATTTAGCAGTAAAAGAAACAAAAGGAAAAAGTGATAAAACACAGACATTTAGAGCAATCCTTATCAGAAAAATTCCGCACACAACGCCTTACTAATAAAATTTAACCTTCGTGAACAGTTAACAATATTAATTAATTCTGTTTGACAAATTATCCTTAGATTGTATAGTATTTTCGATTTTTTTTCTCTTATGTTCAAATGCGATATCGTTGAGTGAACTATTATAGATATTAAGTAGGTCATAAAAATCTCTTACGGCTAAATAAGGATTATCAACATGTAAATTCCTTGTAGATACTGTTTATGTTTGAAACAATAAATAATTACCAAAAAAATTCATGATTCTATATTACCTCAAACAATCTCCTATTCTTATATAAAAACGAAATTTACGAAAATGTTCCCTCCCTGTTTTCTTTACTTAAATTTTCGTTTTCACTTTCTAGTTTTGATTTTTATCTTATGTTTTCACTTACATAGTTTTGATTTTCACTTTCTTCGTCGTTCACTTTTATAAGTTAAATTTTCGTTTTCACTTTCTAGTCTTGATTTTCTTCTTATCTTTTAACTTACATAGTTTTGATTTTCCCCTTTGTCATTTTTATTTCACTTTTATGTTAAGATAGCGTGACACTCAAGCTTAATTTCACTTAGATTTATTTAATTTAAATAGTTCTGATTTTCTTCTTTCGTAATTTTTATTTTACTTCTATGATTTGTAATTTCAATTTTAGTTTCCTTAATTTACATAGTTCTGATTTTCACTTTCTTTGTCTTTCACTTATTTTTTTTCTAGTTTTGATTTTCACCCTTTTATCTTTCACTTATAGTTTTGATTTTCATCTTTTGTAATTTTTGTTTCACTTTTATGATTTGTAATTTAAAGTTTAGTTTCCTTAATTTACATAGTTTTGGTTTTCAATGTTGCAATTTTTATTTCACTTTTATGATTTTTAATTTCAATTTAATTTTCCTTAATTTAAATAGTTTTGATTTTCTTCTTTCGTAATTTTTGTTTCACTTTTATTATTTGTAATTTCAATTTTATTTTCCTTAATTTACATAGTTTTGATGTTCATTTTCTTCGTCCTTCACTAATTTTCCTAGTTTTGATTTTCACCTTTTTGTCTTTCACTTATAGTTTTGATTTTCATCTTTTGTAATTTTTATTTCACTTTTATGATTTGCAATTTCAATTTTATTTTCCTTAATTTAAACAGTTTTGATTTTCACATTCTTCGTCTTTCCTTTAATTTTCATAGTTTTGTTTTTCACCTTTTTGTCTTTTCACTTATAGCTTTGATTTTCTCTGTCGTAATTTTTCTTTCACTTTTATGATTTGTAATTTCAATTTTATTTTCCTTAATTTAAATAGTTTTGATTTTCACTTCCTTCGTCTTTCACTTCTAGTTTTGACTTTCAACTTTCGTAATTTTTATTTCACCCATCATGATTTGTAATTTCAATTTTATTTTCCTTAATTTACATAGTTTTGATTTTCTTCTTTCGTAATTTTTATTTCACTTTTATGATTTTTAGTTTCAATTTTGTTTTCCTTAGTTTAAATAGTTTTGATTTTCTTCTTTCGTAATTTTTATTTTACTTTTATGATTTTGTAAATTCAATTTTATTTTCCTTACTTACATGGTTTTGATGTTCACTTTCTTCGTCTTTCACTTAATTTTCCTAGTTTTGATTTTCATCTTTTTGTCTTTCACTTATAGTTTTGATTTTCATCTTTTGTAATTTTTGTTTCCCTTTTATGATTTGTAATTTAAATTTTAGTTTCCTTAATTTACATAGTTTTGGTTTTCACTGTTGCAATTTTGATATTTCACTTTTATGTTAAGATATCGTGACACTTAAGCTTAATTTCACTTAGATTTATCACTTCCGTAATTCAAAATTGCCCTATCACTTCAATTTCTTCGACATGTTCTGCCCAAAATTGGAAACAAAAAAACTAATTACAACTGATCAACCAAAACATCCGCGTTTTACGTCTACTACTGAAATCTCAGACTCAACTGACTAAACTCCTCAATTTTTCACAGTTCTTGTAAACATTTCATTAAGCTGCCAATTATCACCACTGTATTTTTGCCGTTTTCCATTTACATGTTATACTGTAACCATTATTATCAATAGATCAATAAAATTCACACGATTTTATTACCAAACTTCGCGCACGAATAGACTCCGCACCCAACTCCTAACATCTCCTCCTCAATTTCTATTCTCCAGCAAAGTCACACACACTCCCACATCTTCCCGCTGCCGGCATCCAACTTTTCATGCTCAGGCAACGGCGTAAACGGTTTGGCTCTCTTTCATTTCAGCCAGATGTTCATTTTTCTGTTGCAAATCTGTTGCAATTTGGTGCTTTGACTCGAAACGAATTCTATTTTTAGAATTCTTTTTGGTCTCGTCACGTTAGTGGTACCGTAGGTAGGCGGAGTTTTAATTTTGGTGCTGTTAGGAAGCGGTTACATTCTTATTAGAATGTAGCAAATTGGCGATTTTAAGTAATTTTGTTTTCGGGAGCCGAGGATTTTTGGGAAGATAATGTACGTAAAGTTCTTTTACTTTACTTTCATGAGTAGAATAGCCAAGGTACATTAACCTTGACTGATTGTTGGGGGTGACAGCAGTGCATAAACCACTACACCAGAGATTAAATGATGATTTTGTTACTGAAAGGGAAAATGATTAACAAGATACTTTGCGTTAGTTTAAATAACCGTATGAAATAAGAACTTAAACTTTTCTTGTAAAATCGATTTTGAATAAAACACCCAACGTTCTCTGACAAACTGATTCATTTATTCAGTATAAAATTACTTTTATTGATACTTATTGCTACTTTAGCATTTCCTCACTGTCGCAAGTCATAAGTGGAAATTGTGCTGACAGTGAGAAAATGCGTACACAACATTTGTGAAATATGTTGACCCCGTAATTCAATATCTACATTCTTAAATGAATTATGTTAATAGCTGGAAAGAATAATGTGGGGTCATTGACAAGAAGGTAGGAATTTGTTTTGAAATGCTTACTTGAGAATTTTCTATTTATTTTAAGATATTTATGCTTACGATTTTGATTTATAAATATTTCTGGTTAAGAAAGAGTTAATGACCTTTATACTGAGTTAATGATTTGAAATAACACAAATATTAATCTAACCTCATCTAATTATGAATGTAATTACAAATATTAATCTAAACCTACTCTAATTATGAATTTGATCATTCTCCCCGCGTTGAACTCTGTATAATTATTTAGGCGTTGATGACATGATTGGAGTTTGGTTTACATCTTGGCTGTGGTTGAGGTTGAAATGTCTGTCTTCCCTTGCAGAAAGTTAATATGACATTGTATGCAAAATATAAGAGTGTAGTAACGATGAGACCCAACGCGAGATAGCTTACGGTAAAATGATGGACCATGTTGTTGTGCACATTATTTGGTAATGTGGCGGAGTGAAGGCCTGTGAGTTGTTTTTGAAGTTTTGAAGTTGTTCTTCTTTTGAAGTTCTCTGGTTGTCTCCAGAGCTTGTGTGCCACCGCTCGGGAGATATCGTATCTTGTGCTAAACCAAGTTTGGTGTAGGATGCCCTTGCGTCGCTCGAATAAATTTCATGACCATGTATGGTGATGTAGTTTTCCTTTATCACACAGTTTGGGTGCACGCTCAGAAGTCCGGAGCCGTTTAAGATGATTGGGAAGGCTTCACCATCACACACCACGTTGATTGATGATTCTGCCTTGAGGACGAATATCCATTGGTTGGAGTGAGCTAGCTGTATCCAAGTGGGCTGTTCCTTTACTTCAGTGAATTTGCATTGTGGTGCATTTGGAACGTTGTTGAAGAGTTCAATCTCGCAGGCACAGATATTAGCACCTCTGTTGTATACTGGATGCAGTTGGTTACAGAGATAGCGAGAGCCTCCCAATAGTGTACATAATGATAGCTCCTGATCGTTAAGCGGGTAGTAATGATCCCGATGAGGAGTTATAGCTATGAATGGAGAAGATGATGCCACCGAGACAAATGTGTTGTTTATGTAGCTAGGTATTGGTATAACCCTGAATAATTCAAAATGCTCTCCATTTACAAGTGGTAATTTCACTTCAAATATTACATGATTGTTGGATATTCCAGCTGCCGCCGTCATTAACTTGTATAATTCTAGCAAGTTGTCCTGACCAGGAAGTCGAAAAGGAATGGGCAGATGATTCAGGATTAAGATGATTTCTTGTTTTAATTGTGAAGGTGCCAATAGTAATGGGCTTATTTTTCCGTGACGAGTGTCGGTTAACACATCAATAATCGCTGACTGCACTCTCTGAAGATTGCTCGTGATGAGTGACATTTGGATTGCCAGGGATAGAAATAGATGTTGGACCCTGGCTTGCTGGCCTTGATCTCCATTGTTATTTATTCTGTTAATTAATTGCGCTATCTGGTTATCTAAAGCATTGAATTTCCTTTCAGTGGCATTCTGATCTCGTTTGATGATATTTATGGTTGAATCCACTACTGAAGTTTGGTTTTTTAACAGTTCGACTAAGTGCTGTTCATTTTCTTGAACGGAGTTAATGGTTTTGGACATCTCTTCTGCATACTTTGAGTCGAGCACACCAAACAATGAATTCGCTACATTTCCAACAATGTTAAACACACCTCTTTTTTGTCTATTCGGCGATTGCTGTGGCGTTAGTAGCTCGTTGTCTTTGGTCAACTCTTCTTCAAGGTGCTGGAAATGCTCGATTAGTTGTTTGCAAGACGCCTTCTGCGGTATCTGATTGCAAAGATGGATTAATGCACTGGTTCCGTTTTTTAAAGTAGTGATCTCCGTCCAATATGGCTGCAAATCATAATATATAATTAGTGTCCATTGACTTGTAATTAGGTTTGTGGTTCCGAGGTTCTCAAAGTGTATACCCAAATGTGTTTTGAATTGTGCGATAGGGTTTCCTTTGGCGATTGGAAATGCAAGACAGGTTAATAACAGCGTGACCACGGCGGAACCAACTGACAATCGAGTTTTCTTCCTGGGTGCCTCTGTTGAGGTAGTGGACCTTTTCGGGCTTGCACTGGTGGTGCCTTGGCGCTTCCTTTTGTCATGGTCATCATTCATTTCATTTTGACCTTGTTGATCTTGTGTTGATGTGGTTGTGACTTTATCCTCGCATGCCAAAGGAGCAAGTTTGTGTATTGCCCGTCGGAAAGTACCTGTAGCAGTACGTACGTCTGCCACTCTTACGTGTCCATCTTTGCCCTGGTGTACTGCAATAATCCTTCCTTGAGGCCATTTCATCACTGGTACGTTGTCTTCCTTTATGATGACTATCGTTCCTGGTTTAGCGTTCTGCGATGATTGCTTCCATTTGGAGCGATGCTGGAGCTCATGCAAATATTCTACAGACCAGCGCTTCCAAAACTCGTGTTTGAGGTGAGATACCGCTTTCCAATGTCGAAGTACACTTTCTTGTTTGGGTTTTTCTTGAGCGTCTACTTGTGCGGTTAAAGGCTCTCCTATCAGAAAGTGCCCCGGTGTTAAGGCTGTAAGATCATTTGGGTCTGCGGACATTGGCGTTAGTGGACGAGAATTGAGAATTGCCTCTATTTCTATCATCACAGTTTCGAGTTCCTCATAGGTCAATGATGCTGGAGAGATCGTTCGGAGTAGTAAATACTTAGCAGATTTCACGGCAGCCTCCCATAAACCACCAAAATGGGGGGCCCGTGGTGGAATAAAGTGGAAATCTAAGCCCTTCTCGCTGCAAATTGATGTAATTTTTTCCTGCGACTGCCTTGAGTGTATTGCATGGCTTAGCTCGGCGAGTTGATTTTTGGCGCCCACAAAGTTGGTAGCATTGTCACAATATATGTTTCTACAGTGACCACGCCGGCCAATGAATCGCTTCAATGCACCTAAGAAGGCATCGGTTGAGAGATCGCTCACTATTTTAAGATGTACAGCCTTTGTAGCGAAGCAACAGAAAACTGCGACGTATGCCTTCTGTAATCGTTTTCCTCTTATCTTATAGTGGATCCAAATGGGGCCACAAAAGTCAACCCCTGAATTAATAAATGGTCGTGCTGGTTGAATTCTTTGTGGTTGGAGATTACCCATTACTTGCGTCAATAGTTTTGGCTTGCTCTTAGTACAGTGAACGCAATGTTGTACAACTGCTCGGGCGATGGTCCTTCCCTTAATTGGCCAGAATTGCTGTCTTGTTATTGATAACAAACCTTGTGGTCCGACATGAAGATTTTCTCGGTGTATATCAGTCATCAATATTTTTGTTAGCTCATGTGCATAGGGTAAAAGCATTGGATGTTTCGCGTCATAGGCTAGGGTGGAAGCTTCTAATCGGCCACCGACGCGTAAAATATTGTCAGTGTCCAAAAAAGGTGATAAGCTGGATAATGGACTTGTCTTCCTGATTTCCTTGTATTTCTGAAGGTCGTGGATCTCTTCTTTGAACTCTTCTTGCATTTTGTTAACAATTAAAATTAGTGCCTTATTAAGATCTCGGGTGGTGAGTGATCGTCCCGGAAGACAGTCTTCAACTTGGTTTCGTGTCCTGTTTATGAATCTTATCACGTACCCTATGATCCTTTGTAACCTTTGGAATGAATTTCCATGATTAATGCCGTAGGTAAAGTGGGTTAGATTTCCCTCGTTTTCTTTTGAAATGGTTACAGGTAGTGCGGCGCGCTTTCTTTCTAAGTCACTTTGCGTATGCTTCGTATAGGGTGGAGGCCAAATGTATTCTTTCCCATGTATAAATGGAGGGCCGCAACTCCAAAGGTTGCATTCCTTGAATTTTTCCGGGTCCAAGCCTGTGGAGAGTAAGTCAGCGGCATTCTTCTTGGATGCTACGTGTCTCCATTGTTGAGGATTGGTGACTTCTTGAATAGCTGCAATTCTGTTCGCCACGAACGTTTGATATGACGTTGAGGTGGAGTTGATCCAGCTTAATACAATTTCAGAGTCAGTCCATAGATAGGTGGGAGTGTCATTTAATTTCAGACCCTTTTTTACCCTCTGACTTAATTCTGCTGCTAGTTTTGCTGCACACAATTCTAGGCGGGGAAGTGTTAGCTGCTTCGTTGGTGCTACCTTTGACTTTGCACATAGTAAGCGCACAATTACTGTTCCTGCATTGTTAATAGAACGTATGTACAAGGCTGCGCCATATGCTCTTTCTGAGGCGTCTGAGAAAGCATGTAGCTGTACCATTTTTGGAATGTCGTGGGAAAACACATGTCTTGGGAATTGTATATTGTTTAACAACTTCAGGTTGTTTCGAAATCTTGTGAATTTAGAGTAGTGTTCCATAGGGAGAGCAGCATCCCAATCAAGCTTTAGTTTCCACAGTTCCTGTAGAAATATTTTAGCTGTTATTACTACGGGCGCCATAATGCCGAGAGGATCAAATAATCTGGCAAATTCGGAAGTCACTGTTCTCTTCGTAGCTCGACTGGTGGTTTCCCAATTACTGCTAACCCGAAATTGATCGATTTTTGGCATCCATATTAATCCCAATGTTTTAATGGCAAGGTCCTTTTCATCCGTGAAATTCAATTGAACCTCCTGATCCTCTGTAGGTATATCTTGAAGTAATCGTGGGTGATATGCGCACCATTTACGCAATTTGAAACCTGCTGCCTTGAGTATGTTGATTAATTCAGCTTTCATGTTTTGCGCATTTCCTAAACTGTTTGCACCCGTCATGACATCATCCACATAGAAATTGTTTTTAAGTGCTTCGGCTCCAGCTGGATAATTGTCTGCTGCCCCTTGACTTAATCGTTGAAGACACTTGGTTGCTAAGTATGGGGCTGAGGATGTTCCATAGGTAACAGTGTTCAGTTGGTAACATCTTATCTGTTGATTTATATTGTCTCTTCAAAATATTAGATGGTATTTCCTGTCTGCTTGATGTAGTATCACCTGTCGATACATTTTCTGGATGTCGGCTGTAAATATGAATCGCGGCAAATGAAAGCGGAGAAGTATGGTGAACAAATCATCTTGGATGACTGGTCCCGTTTGTAATATGTCATTAAGTGATACGTTTGATGCAGTTTTTGCAGAAGCATCGAAAACTACTCTTAGATTTGTGGTACTGCTGTCTGGTTTCAACACGCAGTGATGAGGGAGGAAGTAATGGGGTAACTGGAGAGAATTACTGTCAACTTCTTCCATGTGACCTGGTCGTATATACTCATTCATAAATTCAATATATTGTTGCCGTAACTCCTCATTTTTTGCAAGTTTTCTTTCTAGTGCATTAAATCTTCTGAATGCAATGTCCTTTGATTGGCCTAAAATGCTTGGATCTCTTGAGAATGTGAGACATACAATAAATCGGCCAGTGGTGTCTCTTTGAACGGTTTGATTAAAGTGTATTTCGCACTGTTTTTCTGAGGCTGTAAGACTCTCGGTGGTACCTCGGCTTCTTCAATTTTCCAAAATCTCTCAATTGCCTTGTCAATATCGGCTTCGGTGCAAATACCACAAGTTGTCACTTGCTGTTCTATATGGCTAAGCTTGCCTGACATTGTCCAACCAAACACCGTGTTTTGTAAGGTTGGTAAATTTGGTCCTAATTTGATCTGTCCAATTGAGAGAAGTTGATGGTAGAATTCTGCTCCGAGAAGTAAGTCGATGCGGTCTGGACGATGAAAAGTTGGATCAGCCATTTGAATGTTATGTGGTATTGCCCAGTTAGAAATATCCAATGGCTGAGTCGGTTGGTTGGAGATAATATGTGGGAGAACGAAAGCCTCCAATCTAGCTGAGAAGCCATTTACTCTTGAGCTCAGTTTCACATTTACTCTGTTTTGAGCGTGCTGCCTTCCATGTCCCACACCTTGGATGCACATTGACTCGTGGCTTGGCATAACACCTAGTTTCTTTACAGCCCTTGTGGTAATTAGGTTCACCTGCGAACCTGAATCTAGAATAGCACGACATTCTATTTCCTTTCCATTATCACCTGTCAGTCTAACTCTTGCTGTATTCAGTAGAACGTAGCCCCTTTGATTGCTGTCGGTCAATGTGGTTAGCGTTAGAGGTTGTTGAATCGTTCTTGAGCTAGTTGTTGATGCTGAGATCTGCTTTAGTTCTGGAGAGTATTTGTGCGTCCGTGGGGCTAATACTTCGCTTTTTTCTTGATCTTCTATGTGCACCAGTGTGTTATGCTTCTTGGAACACTTGGTGCATCCCCTGAGTGTACACTTTGATGCCAAGTGTCCTGATTTCAAACAATTAATACACACATCGTGTTTGCGTAATAAATTCAATCGACTAGTGGGTAACATTTGACGAAAGGTTTGACATTGGAAAAGTTTATGAGTATGATTTGCTTTGCATGATATGCACTTCGCATTAGAGGAAATCACTGAAGTTAGAGACTTGGCGGAAATTTGTCTCTTATAATTGTCTTCTAGAATTTTTCCCTTGTTTCCCAATGCTTCGAGGGATTGAAAACGTGTCTCGAGAAACGCTAGGAAGTCCTTGAGTGATTGTAATCCCCTTGGATTAGTTAAAGATTGTTCGTACAGATAATGTGTGGTCTTATCTAATTTCTTTATCAAAATATGTAGGAGTAGCGGATCCCAATTTGTGGTAGATACTCCCAGGTTTTCTAACCCTAGAAGACATTCTTGTGTCGTATCATGTAATGATTTAATGGCTGCCGAGGAGGCCACTTCACCTGTATGCGAAGATTGCGCTAATAGTTTGTTGGTGAGCGCAGCCACTAGTAATCTTTCTTGAAGAATCTTCCACGCCGTTACATAATTTTCTTCGCTTAATGTGAAGTGTCTCAAAAGTTTCTCAGCTTCGCCGGTTAGGTTTGTCTTCAGGTACCACATCTTTTGGCAATTGCTCATTGTTTGATTGTGGACCATTTGTGAAAACAAGTCGTAAAACTGACGCCATTTTGAGTAGTCCCCATCGAATTTTGGCAATGTAATCTTGGGTAATTTCAGCATTGTTATTGTAGACGAATCAGCGGGTGTGGATGATTGTGAACTGGCACATAGTTCAAGCTTATCAGACAGCATAATTAAACATTTCTGGACTCTTCCTTCCATGTTGATGTACTCGTCGATGTTGTACCCAAAGTTGATTGGATCTTCTGTTAACTCCCATATTTTGCAATGCAGTTCCTCAATTGCTGACCAATAATTATTGATAGTTTTTATAATTATTTCGTAAAAGGCCTTGGACTGTTGGCCTCTTTGGCCTTCTTCAGCAGTGCTAAGGTGACGGTGCAAAGATTCTGCGGTAACTCTTTGCCGTCGAATTATCTTCTGAATATCCTGAATAATTTGTTCATCATTTGCTGCTTGTTGGACCTTGATTGGATTGGGGATGCTCACCTTGGCAGTTGGATTTACTTGTGCTTCGTCAGAATCGACTGATAACGAAGAGACACTTGGTTTTGGGTTTGTGGAAGCCGTCTTTCCAACCTTAGCTGCGTTTGTCGTTTTTAATGACGAAATCATCTGAACAAAATGATCTCTTGATTGGTCATACATTTTTCTTGTAGCTTCATATTCGTTGTTACTGAAGTAAGGATGATCTTTAGGAGGGTCTGGTAGAGCTCTTATCTCCTGGTCAATTGTGAAGAATAGATTCCATGCTGCATATAGTCGTCGGAGTCTCTCTTCGTAATAAGCTGCATTTGTCTTCCTATCGGCGGGGTCCTTTTTGTAATTCGTAATTACATTCTGCAATTCCTTTCGGTAGTCTTGCTGTTCAGCGTCTAACTGGTCCATGTCTCGTAGACTCATGTTGGATTCTATATTAATCACCTTGAATTCAAGAAGGCTGCTTATTGGAAATGGTACAAGTGATACACTTGATCACGTCGGGGTCACCAAAATTGTACGTAAAGTTCTTTTACTTTAATTTCATGAGTAGAATAGCCAAGGTACATTAACCTTGACTGATTGTTGGGGGTGACAGCAGTGCATAAACCACTACACCAGAGATTAAATGATGATTTTGTTACTGAAAGGGAAAATGATTAACAAGATACTTTGCGTTAGTTTAAATAACCGTATGAAATAAGAACTTAAACTTTTCTTGTAAAATCGATTTTGAATAAAACACCCAACGTTCTCTGACAAACTGATTCATTTATTCAGTATAAAATTACTTTTATTGATACTTATTGCTACTTTAGCATTTCCTCACTGTCGCAAGTCATAAGTGGAAATTGTGCTGACAGTGAGAAAATGCGTACACAACATTTGTGAAATATGTTGACCCCGTAATTCAATATCTACATTCTTAAATGAATTATGTTAATAGCTGGAAAGAATAATGTGGGGTCATTGACAAGAAGGTAGGAATTTGTTTTGAAATGCTTACTTGAGAATTTTCTATTTATTTTAAGATATTTATGCTTACGATTTTGATTTACAAATAGTTCTGGTTAAGAAAGAGTTAATGACCTTTATACTGAGTTAATGATTTGAAATAACACAAATATTAATCTAACCTCATCTAATTATGAATGTAATTACAAATATTAATCTAAACCTACTCTAATTATGAATTTGATCAGATAATTTAATTGACTTAAATTATTCTCTCGGCTTACTATATATTGATGTCAGAGTTTGAGGCGTAATTTTAAAATGTATTTATTTATTTTATTTTTTAGGTGTTTCAGGTGCGAAAAATCGAGGGGGGTCTTAGATTCGGCTATAGGAGCCAAATCTTTTGACTATTCATGCGATTTAGAGCAGAGCCGGGATTCGGTAATATTGACGGACATAGCATTCCGACATTGCACCGGGTGTAGGGATTTTTTCTCATATAGCCGGTGGTCAGGTGTTACATGACCACGGTAGGTGCCGCTACATAGCGACCATAACAGGCTTATAACTCACATAATGTGCTACAAACATTACTGACTACAGTGAGACTTTCAGATTCCAACTGCTGCCGCAATATTCTCAAATAATTTCGCTGGCGTATTATTTGTCGATAATCCATTCTGACAGCAATGTGATTATGCAAATTCCTCAATACAACTCCGGTGTTTTCAGTTCTATTTACCGTCGTGCTGAGACCTGTAGGTAGGCGTATCGGCAAGGAAGACTAAAGTTCTATCGACACGCGAAATTCTGCTACCTTCGTACTGCCCTGTGCTGGTGAATTCCATACGGGTCGTATGGCCTTTACAGTATTTAGATTTCAGTTCGTTTCACCAAGTTGGTTACCGTACCGATTTGGTTACGAATAGTTCTCATTGTATGGTCAGCCATCCATGAAAGTAACAAGAGCTTCCTTAGATTCTTGATTTGCATATATGTAGAAAGCCTCACTATTTCCAGCGTCAAAAGTCAAATCGGTTGAAGTCATCAAAGCGTATCTACATAAGAAGCTGCAACAGTGATCGGTTGGCTTTGGTCCATGTGCTGTCCGATCGAGGTGACTAAACTTACAATTGCTGGTAGGGAACCAAACTGGCAAGTTGAGTGTCTTGTTCGTAGTCAGAACCAATGTTCACTAGACTAGAGTTAGCGGCGAGTTGAGGTCGGTCGGTTCGCGTGCAGATCAGCCCATGAATTTTGCCTTCCTTTCGTCAGCTTCGTCTTGGAGATAAGACCGAATAACATGATGAAGTATAATGGCTGGCCTTACGTAAGCTGGTTCAACCTTTTCAATATGCACATCTGAGATAGTAGGGGAATACATCCACACCCCGTATCGAAGTACCTGTTTTATTGGATCGGCATAATTCCAGGAATTCGTTTGACATTTTAGACGAGCTTTGAGAACCAACGTTGACCAGAGAGAATACGCACATCCGTAAGTGTTCAAGCCGTTTGAAGACCTTTCGGTGTGTTGCAGGTCCAGATTGATGATGTATACTCCAGGGAAAGGGAATTTTTTTTTTTTCAAAATAATTTTGTTTTGTTTTTTTTTCCAAACAAAACGTTATAAAAGAATGAAAATTATAAATTAGAGAAATTATAATGGAATTCATAACAAACAAAAGAAAAATAAAATATAAGAAAAAAGAAATCATAACGATGGAGTACATAACAAAGAAAAAATAATAATAAAAAATGAGTCTTACAGGAAAATATAATAATGCTAAATTATAATAATAAGGTTCAAAACTAAAAGCTATGGTAGTATAGAAATTAAGAAATTAATTATAAAAGAAAATTTCACAAAATAATAACGAGGCAAAATCATAAGCGTAATAGTAAATAGTCGGGAAGTGGAAGGAAATTATAGAGTAGAGGAGACAACATTGAGGAGCCTGGCTATATTCTACTACCTAATTTGACTCATTCTTCCCTACCGTTTAATATCTCCACATGCATCTAGAGCATTCCCATTTCTATTTATTAATAGAACTATGCATTTTTTACACTTTGAATTTTCTGCAGCGGTGGTAATATGTAATATTTTGGTTTGTATCGAACCTGTGATCGCTAACGTCATTTTCTTAGTGATTGAAGGAAAGAGAAAAAACGATTGATTTATTAATCACCTGCAATTGTACTAACGCACATACGGCAGGCAGAACCACAAGCACGACCATTTCATTAGACAAGAGCTTTAATGATATTTTTAAATCAACGTATAATTAGGTTTCGTAAATATTATGTTGGGTAAATGTTATATTTTGTTATAGGGTAGGGACGCAAGGGGCTAAAGGGATTGGGATTGATTCATTAAGGAGAAATATAGGAAGGGTGATTGCATGAACCTGAAGAAAGATCCGCTCCTGTCAGGTGCTGGCTGGGTATCAGATACTATGCCGGAGGCACGTACTAGCCGATGGAATTGTTGGCTCGGAATTATACTGATTAATTCCGGTTTGGTGGAGAGACATGACGGTGTACGCTCCAACGTCGCTGGGGCTGGCTTGACTATTTGATACAAAAATGTTGAGTACTGGTATTACGAGAGGCATGAACATGCTTTAGAATAAGGCACAAACAAAGTGTTCGCACCGGTAAGGTTTGCTGAGGGCTCGGTGCTTATCAGACGTTTATAGATGAAGAGATGATATACGTGGGACACCCCGGATCTCGGTTAATCAGAGTGGCACGACCGGTTCGTCATCTCGGATTGCCGAGCCAGATCAATCGGGCATACTCCTAATGAGAGAGCAGCCGGTGAATCTGAGCTCAACCTCGATGGTGGTTTCATTAGGACTGACCCGACGTCCTGATGAGAGACGCGTGCACCCTAATGATCCCCCACAGAGTAGTCGAGATGCTCCTCTACACGAAAAGGATTGGGATCGCGGAGTCCCGCCGTGTAAACTGGACCTTAGTGTATGCGTACCTCCCTCCTTCAGCTCAAATCTACACTTCCTCTCCCTTTTCACAGGAAGCTAAGCTACGTGGACATTTTTCATCATTAGAAGGGGGACACACACTCCAGTATGGCTAGGCTCATAATCCCGCCTCTGGCCGTGTTGCCACTTTAAGGACAGATATCTTTGGCGTGGTATATTCCGATTAGTTGCCCTTGTAAATCTTCCAGTTCGTATAAATTATTACCCTTTTTTGATCGTATTCTGCTTTTTAGAAACTTCTTCGCAAGTTTGGCGTTCGTGCCCTTCTGAAAGTCACTAAGCGTAAAATTACGCCTATAGACTTCTTGTCCTGGCCGAAAGGTAATGGGGCTGGCTCTGGTGTTGTAGTTTCGTTCGCCCTGGTCAAATGCACGGTCTAGGTTAGTTTTAACGTTTTCTCTAATAAGGACGATTTTATCCGTCATGTCTATTTGCATATCCGTTTCTGCCCAGGTACCTAGTTTACGCAGGAGCTCATAGCTCGGTGCATGCGATATCATGTGCTGGCCATACAAGACTTGATATGGGGAGAATCCTGTTGCCTTGTGGATAGAGCTTCGCAAGGAGCTCGCAACTGCGCTCAGATGTTCGTCCCAGCGATCATGCTTGTCGGATAAATAGGCCCGAATGCCTGCCAGACTGGAGCGATTAACACGTTCTGCGGCATTAGCTTGCGAGGAATAGATGGCAGTGTACATATGATGTATTCCATATCGCTTCATCGACAAAATAAAGTGGTTGGATTTAAATTGTGGACCATTGTCCGTGACCACTGTTTCGGGCAACCCAAAAAGGTGGAATATGTCCTCTTTTATATATTTGGTTATGAGCGAGGAGCTTGATTTTCGCAAAGGCTTGAGTATGGGAAAGTTGGAGAAATGATCCAACACTATGAGTATTGAAACGGTTTCACTTCTAGATCGAGGATAGGGACCAAGCAGATCAATGTATAATCGTTGCCAGGGGCGTTCTGACTTTGGCTGCTGTCCCATAGGTGGACGAAGGATAGTATTTGGTGCCTTGGCCTCTTTACAAATTTGGCAGCCATTGACATAGGCTCGCACTTGTATGGTCATTTTAGGCCAATAAAAGTATCGACGAATCCTTTCAAGCGTTTTACCAATGCCGCCATGTGCAGCAAGAGGTGGATCATGAGCCTGCCGCATTGTCTGCTCGACGAGTCCCGAAGGAATCCACAGCTTCGAAGCATCATCCTCCGAGACAGAGTCGCCGGTACGTGGCAGCTTTCGAATGTACACGTACTTATCCAGTAGGTGTACATCGGGAAGTTTGGACTTGTTAGTGAAAATGTGTTGCCATAATTTCCTGTATTCTGACGATTCGAACTCAGGAGAATCGAGGTCAATAAGTGGAGCTACTTCTATCTCCGAAAGATTATGTTCATATATACGCGAAAGTGCGTCGGGAACGACATTCTGACTGTCACGTCGGTGCTCGATCTCAAAATCGAATGCCTGCAGCTTCAGGCTCCAGCGGGCCAACCGGCCAGATAGGTCCTTTTGACTCATGAGCCACCTCAAGCTCGCATGTACAGTCACGATCTTGAAAGGCATTAGTTCTACATACGCTCGGAATTTCTTCACGCTTAAAACCGCGGCTAGGCACTCTAACTCTGTCACGCTATAATTGCGCTGGGCGGAGTTTAGTTTCTGCGACATGTACGCTATGGGTAACTCGGTGCCTTCTTCGTCCGCTTGTAGGAGAACTCCTCCGACCCCTTCCTGACTTGCGTCACACTGAATGACGAAGGGGTTACGGAAGTCGGGACTGACGAGTAACGGAGCTGATGTTAATTTTTGCTTGAGTGCCACGAATGCATCTTGTGCTTCCACGGTCCAGGTGAACTTGTCACTCTTCCTTAAGGTGTCCGTGATCGGTGATGATACCGCAGCGTAGTTCGCAATGAACTTTCGGTACCATCCTGCCATACCCAAGAAGCGACGCACTTGCCATACGGTCTTCGGGACGGGATACTCCACGATCACGGCTACCTTATCTGGGTCCGTTTTGATTATATATCCGAGGTATCTAATCTCCCTCAAGCAAAACTTGCTCTTTTCGACGTTGTTGGTCAGTTCAGCCTTCCGCAAACACTCAGCCACTCGTGAGAGGGTGGTCATGTGTTCGGTGAAGTCCTTTGATACTACTAGGAGGTCGTCTAAGTAGACGAAGACTGTCTCTTTAAGGTCCGGTAGTATGACCTTGTCCATGAGTCTGCACATGGTTTACGGAGCATTGCAGAGGCCAAAAGGCATTACTGTAAACTGATACAGGGAATGTCCTGGTATAGTAAATGCCGTCTTTTCTCGGGAGCTGCTCTCCAGTGGTATCTGCCAGAAAGCGTCCTTCAGGTCCAGTCCTGTTATATATCTAGCGGGGGGAAGTCTTCCAAGGATGCCCTCAATATGTGGTAGAGGGTACGCATCTTTTGTTGTCACCGCATTGACCTTCCGCGCATCGAAACATAGTCGGACCTTTCCGGGCTTTCTCACAAGTACCACTGGGGAGCTCCATGGACTTTGGCTCTCTTCGATGACTCCTAGGTTCTTCATACGTTCTATTTCAGCATCCATTAATGTTTGAACAGCTGGCGAGACCGGGTAGTGTCGTTGCTTCACTGGTGTCGCTCCTCCGACGTCGATGGTGTGTTGTAATAGGTGCGTTTTGCCTAATCCTTGTTTCGCGTAGGATGGAAAGATGCTCTTAGTTAGTTCAGGTGTACGCGTTCTTCGCTGGACAGTTGGTGAGTATTGGGGTCAACGGGTGCCTCTGGATCGAACGACGGAGAGAGTGAGCCGATGATGTCTGGGGCTAGCTGGAAGGCTTTCTAGAAATCAACTCCAAGATATAGGTCCTGCGACAAACTAGGTATGACATTTAACCTAATGATATGTCTGTTGCCGCGGAACTCTATATCCGTGTCCAAGTGACCGCATACCTGCTGTGAGGTTCCGTTAGCTGTTTTGACGGACGTTGCGTATTTTTTTATTGTCACTTGGCCTTCTTGGAGAAGCTTTCGAGCTGCTTTACCTCCTAGACAACTCACGCTCGCTCCACTATCTAGCAGCCCGTTGATCTCCTGTCCCAACGTCTTGACGCGAGCATATGGTCGAATGTCTTGCGGTATTGAAGTTATGCCAGATACCAGTAGGCGTCTTTCTGCTACGACTCGTCGCCAGAACTCTCTAAGCCTTCTGGTGGATCGTTTCGGTTTTGAAACTTTGTGTTGACTAGATATGGTTACGATGCTGGTTACAGACTCAGCAAAAATACGTTCTCGAGCGGCTTCGTATTCCTGTAGTCGAATGTGGTAGGGTTTAAGTGGAAACACTCTGGGTACTTTCTTGTTAGGTTCCCTGTTCTACACTACCTGCATTGACGTCGAAGCCGAGCTATCTGCTGTAGTCTGGGTTGATACCTCTGAGGTGGTTATGTCGTTGGCTGGTAGGGCTACTTCTGGTCGATTGCTCGGCGGTTCAAGTTGGATGTTGGCTGATTCTGGCGGGAGCTGCTGACGTTGTTCCCGCCTCGACGCGAGTTTTTTCGGCTGCATTTCGTGCAGTTGTTTATGTAGACGTCCTGTAGTCCAAAGCCGTAGCAATATACACCATTGTTGGGGGAGGGACATTGTCTATGCCAGTGACCAAGCTGTCCACAGTTCCAACAAAGATTCTCTGTCCTTACCGCTGAACAATCTTCCAGGGGGGGGGGGGGGACGTAAACTATGCCATCGCTGGTAGGGCTTGCGAGGTCTGTTTCATTATGTCTCATCGTGGGCGAATCCGCTTCTACTTCTTCCAAACTCGAAGGTTGTTATGTTGCCTCAAGATCTTCGTGCGATGCAGGACTCCTTCGATAGGCATGACCAACGCTTGTAGCTGAGTTATGTTGTGAGCAGGATGTAGACATAAGTGTTGCTGAGTTGCTGGTAAGAGGTTGTCTCTTGCAACCTCAACAAGCTCTGCCTCTGGCATGTGCAAGCGAAGCCTTTGCCTTAGGGATTGGAGGTCCTGTATGTAGCATTGGAAAGGTTCGCCAGGTTGCTGTTTACGTGTCAACATTTGTCGTAGGGTATCCGAATCGTGAACGGGCGGTGACCAGTCTCGTTTAAATGCTTGTTTCAGCTCTTGCCATCTAGGCTCTGGATGATAGTGAAGGTATTGCCAGTACCATTACAGAGACCTGTCCTTTAGGAGGGTGGCGAAATTTTCGGCCATCACCTGGTAGTCGCCTGACAGAGTGTTGCGCGCCATTACCTCTGCGCGGAACAGAAACTCTTCAGCCCGGAGGCGAGAAATATCCCCGTCGTACACTAACCTCCAATTTCTCATTGGGCTGGCAGATCGTCTCCTCTCCCGGGGGGTGTATGACCTGTTGAAGATATTCACTTCACCGGGATGAGCCTGCCTGGGATTTCGTGGCATATAGATCGGTACTGGAGCCTCGGGTTGGGGTTGCGGCAATTGATGAGCTGATGCTACGTTCACAGGAGGCTGCTGGAGTTGTAAACCCTGTAACTGCTGGCTAATTTGGCGTGTTATTAGCTCAGTAAGCTCTCCTCTCAGACCCGTTAGTAAGGCCTGAACGCTAGGAGAGGCGGGCTGACTGGCTTGTTCCGGACTAGACTCGTGTGTCCTTGAGCTAGATGGTGCCGCAGAAACAATCCTGTTCAGTGGATGAGTAGGTGGTGAAACATTAGGGAAAGTAGGCAACCGTCGGGCTTGCGACCTTGTTACCATGCCTTCTGTGCTGGTGCGAGGCACGACTCCACTACTAGGGTCGTACGTTCTACTTTCCGCCAGCGAACAGACTCTTCTGCAGACAGGACAGTTAGGTTGTCGTTCCAACCATTGTGCCAAGCACTTCCTGTGAAAGATGTGCGCACAGCGGGTGATAACTGGCATAGTGCTCGGGTTGAAATCACCGCTTTGGCACACCGTGCAGAGAGGTAAGGCGACCGCCCCAGCGGGTTGTTCTGGTGGCGAACGAAACATTGTTTTAGTAACTCTTACGGCGCCTTGATGACTGAACGTTCTAGATGTCTAAATGCCTTTAAGTAACCGTAGAGAAGACAAAAAAAAATTTTAAAATCACGACAATGTATTATACCTGTATACCTTAAATTGTTGGGGCTTGAACCCAACTGCAAACTAATCTACTGGGTTTGGTTTATACCAGCGTGAACGAAAAAACTTTTTAAAATATTTTGTTAATTAGGTATGGTAGTAGTCGGCCTCTCTCTCGATCACTCTCTCTTTCCAGACGGACAACTGTCGATGAGGCGCTTCTTCGCCAGGAACAGGTGGTAGAAAGTTAGTGGGGAAAGCATAAAGCTGTAAGCCAGAAACTTACCCGAATTTCGACCGACTTCTATGAATGCACAGAACCATTCCGAACAAGATCAATAGCTATCAAGCCAAAGCTTGTAAACTCCGGATTAGTCTGAGCACTCGAGTCAGCCGTCCTTCGAATAAGGCTGACTATAAGGATGGGAATCGATCGACTAGGGTTGCCAGTCCAAGGAGAGGGATCCAGAAACAGATGGTTGCTCAGAAACTTGGAGACGATCTCCAGAGACATTCCATTGGCTAATATCCCAGCCAAGAGGATGTATCTCTCTGGAGTGTTTCAACTTCGGAGGTCACTGAACTGGAGTCGTCCGTCGCACTGGCAACCTCTAGTCGATGAGGGATAGGGAAAGAAAATAAAATTGAGAAAATAGTTCCAGGCAGGCCGTGAAGGCAACTAGGTAGCATACTAGGCGTATGACTACTAACAGGTCCGTTAAGGAGGTGAACAGTAAACCCAAAAAGAAATTGTATGAAATTATATTATAAGGTTATTCAAAAATTCTTAATTAGTCGAATTAATTCTTTACTGTAAGCACCCCGAAGTGGGCATTTATTTTGAACTTTGCTGTATTTTAAATCATTTATTATTGTTATTGCTTGTATACCGTATGATAGTCAATACAGTTCGATATTATTGTAAAAGCAATCGAGAGGACAGAAGTTGCTAGGAAGCCGGACAGCTTAGACGTGTAAATTTTCGTTGAATAAAATTAGATACAAAGTCAATTTAGTTTTTCCATTTAGTTGTTTGTAAGTTAAAAACTCTTGGCTTAACATTTTGGCGCCCGAGCAGGGACTTGATGAGTATTTTAATTAAAAGTGCGATATCAAAGTTTCCATTACAGACATTTTTGAACATTTTGCCAGTATAGTGACTTTAATTTGTTGCTTTATCATTATCGGTTCGGTAAATTCGTGTGTGAATTTCGAAGTGGGCTCAAAGAAAGTATCACCATCGTTATTTGGATTATCATTTCGTCGTTGGATTTTATGCAAATTTTGTTACCAGATATTGGATTTGTGATCTTGTTGAGGAGACTACTAACGGAAGCACACATACACAAAGATAAGTACAGTTATAGTTAAAGCTACTTTTGCTAATTATATTCGCTCTGCATTTTACTAATTTGGATTGAAATTTGTCGTCGTTAACAATTATCTGGAAATAAACATAAATTGAGGGTCTAATTTTGAAACTTTTGCCAATTTGCTCATTTGTTGAAACCGCTTCCCTACATACACTTAAGTAAGCTTACCATACATTTACGTTAGATAACTGCAGATTTACCGCAAAATGACGGAGTTAACTAATTTGAAAACTCAGCGAGCAAGTACAAAGGCATGTATTAGTCGCATAAGAAATTTGGTTGAAAATTCCAAGGATACTCTTACAAATACAGAATTAGAGTGCCGGTTAGGAATTCTTGAAGCATATTTCAAGCAATTATTAGCTTATCAAACATCCATCGAAAATTTGTCACAGGATAATGATGGGGAATCAAAAATTAGAGGTGATCTTGAAGATTTGTACTGCACTACAAAATCTAAAATTATGGCGTTATTAGCGGCTCATCGTAAGGAAAGCATTACTATTGCTGATAACTCTATTCACGAAGCTACTTTGTCACATATTAATCTACCCAAGCTAAAACTTCCAACGTTCTCAGGTGGGTACTCTGATTATCCGAAATTCATTGGCACCTTTAGGCAACTTGTGCATGTCAACAATAACTTATCACTTATAGAAAAATTTAATCATTTGCTGAATTGTCTTTCTGGGTCTGCTTTACGTGCAGTCAATGCACTGGAAGTCACAGAGGAGAATTATCCCAAAGCTTTACAAAGATTGGAGGATAGATTTGATAATAAGTGTTTAATATTGCAGGAACATATTACAAACTTATTTAATTTACCAAAGGTTTCGAAGCATAATGCTAATCAATTAAGAGACTTAATCGACAACGTTAATTGCCATTTTAGCGCTCTTTTGTCGTTGGGTTCGTATGAACAAATTGCGAATGCTATGATCATTCATTTGGCCCATACAAAGTTAGATGCAGACTCTCAGGCGAAATGGGACGAGGCTATTGATTACTCCAAGCTTCCTAAGTGGGATGATTGTTCCAGGGTTTTGAGTCATCGCTGTCAATTCTTGGAAACTAAGGATACCAATAATAGTTGCCCAGAGCCCACTTCGTTCGGTCGTAACCTCGGTACTGGCAGCAAGCCAAAATTGCTTTCAAATAGCAATGTTCGCTCTACAAAGTCTACATCGTTAGCAGTTATGCAGGGTTCGTGCGCGTTTTGTCAAACCCAAGGGCATACAATACACAAATGTAAAAGTTTTGTAAACATGAATGTCATTGATCGGTTCAAGGAGATAAAAAGGTTAGGATTGTGCGTCAATTGTCTTGGAAAAGGGCACTCAATTAAAACGTGTAAATCTTCAAAATGTCGCATTTGCTCGCATCCACATCACACAATGTTACATCGTTTTGTATCGACTCCGGCTTCTTTAGAGCAAACATCCTTCACGTCAAAAATTAGTTCTTCTTCTGAACTTAGCCAACCTTCAACAAATTTAGTTAGTGCTGCTGTTCAAGCTTATAACACTGAGGAAAACTCCAAGGGTCATGTGTTCTTGGCTACAGCTGTTGTAACAATTCAGGACATTTGTGGCTCTTTTCACCTTGCTAGAGCGCTATTAGATTCCGCGTCACAAGTCAACCTTGTAACAGAAAATCTAGCACAAAAACTTCGTCTTCCAAGGAAAAAAATCCATTCAAACCTCTCGGGAGTTGGAGAGATTAACACACAAATTCGACACAAAGCATACGCAGTTATCAAGTCACGTCTTAACAACTTTGATATGAATTTAGATATGTGGATTCTTCCAAAAATTACTGATGTCCAACCTGAGACTAGCGTGAACACTTCACACTGGAACATCCCGAAAAATTTGGAGCTCGCAGATCCACAATTCAACACTCCACAACAAATCGATATGTTAATAGGAGCCGATCAATTTCTTAATCTGCTTTCTGTGGGACAAATAAAATTAGGTGAGGGTCTTCCGACATTACAGAAGACGCTGTTAGGATGGATAGTATCTGGAACATACAAGGAATCATGCTCATCTGTAGGCAGATACAACACGTTAGTGTCTCAGGAGAAGGAGGTCTTTGGCACAACGCTCGACGAAATTGTTCAACGATTTTGGAAAACTGAAGAAATAAATCCAGCGCAGTCGTCAGGGCTTTCTGAAGATCAAATAAAATGCGAATCAATTTATGTGAATAGTGTCAAGCGTTTGGAAAATGGAAGATTTATGGTAAAGGTACCATTTAAGGATAGTCCAGAAAAATTGGGCACTTCGTTTAATATCGCAGTGAAACGATTTATCAATCTCGAACGAAGACTTGATCGAAATGTTCAGCTTAAATTGGAATACTCCAAGTTTCTACAGGAATATCTTTTGTCAGACCATATGGAACCGGTTAATAAAACTGACGTCCCAGAACTTCACTATTTTATACCCCATCAATGCGTGTTGCGACCAGATAAAACCACAACCAAGTTGAGAGTGGTGTTCGACGCATCGTGTTCAACGTCCTCTGGTGTTTCTCTGAATGACCTTCTATTGACTGGTCCTACAGTTCAGGATGACCTTCTCTCGATAATTTTCCGTTTTCGCTGCCATAGATGGGCTTTAACCGCAGATATATCCGCCATGTATAGGCAAATAATGGTATATCCTGAAGACAGGGATTTCAAATATATTTTATGGCGAGACAAGTCTGATGAAGATTTTAAAGTATTCAGATTGAAAACGGTCACATATGGAACCGCTTCCGCACCTTACCTAGCTACGAGATGTTTGAAACAACTCGCGGACGAAAACGCTGACATCTATCCTAAGGCTTCAGAAATAATTCAACATGACTTTTATGTTGACGATTTGATCACAGGCGGAGATACGCAGGAAGAAATATTTCAAATTTCCCAATATATAGATAAAATTTTATGTTCAGCCCAATTGAATCTGAGAAAGTGGTATTCAAATAACACGGAATTTCTAAGACAAACTCCAGAAGAAAAGAAGGAAAAAACTATTAAAATCAATGACTGGGATATCATCAAAACATTAGGGATAGTATGGGAGCCTATTTCAGATGAATTACGTTTTACTTACCAGCCTGGTTCAAATAAATTCTTAAAGGTGACTAAACGGACTATTTTATCGGATCTATCACGTCTCTTTGACCCGCTTGGGTTAATTAATCCCGTCGTTGTCGCAGCAAAGATTTTTATGCAAGAAATTTGGTTGTTGAATTTAAATTGGGACGAATCTCTACCCCAAGAGTTAGAATCTCGTTGGAAACAGTTTAAGGATGAATTGAAGCTAATAGAAAACATCCGCCTTCCTAGATATGTATTTCCCACAAACGATATAATCCTAACAGAATTACATGGATTTTCTGATGCATCAATTAGGGCGTATGGCTGCTGCATCTATTTGCGCTGTGTTGACTCAGGTGGGAACGTGACAACAAACCTACTGACTGCTAAGTCAAGGGTAGCTCCTCTTCGTCCAACACGATCTCTACCATGCTTAGAACTCTGCGCTGCTGAGTTATTAGCTAAATTGCTTCAAAGAGTAAAACATAATTTTAGAAAGGAATACAACAACATCTATTTATGGACAGACTCGGAGATAGTTTTAGATTGGTTATCAGCACACCCATCGAGCTGGAAAACTTTCGTCTGCAACAGAGTATCCACTATACAAGAACTTACTGCTGGAGCAACATGGCGTCACACAAACTCGAAAAATAACCCTGCTGATATTGTGTCACGAGGAGGACATCCTTCACAATTATTGGAATCAGATTGGTACACGGGACCCCCGTTCCTTCAATTGTCTCCTACTTCATGGCCGGCGGTAAAACCTCGTCACGCTTTAGAGAATGCTCCGGAAAGGCGTAGGGCAACAACAATTCTCGTTAGTACTGAAACGAATACACTTCTTAACTCGATCTATGCGATGAGCAACTTCAAAAAAAATTGTAAAAGGTTTACAATAGTTCTAAGATTCATTCAAAATCTTAAATGCAAACAAAACAACAAGGTTCTAACAACAAGCCCAATATCTCCACAAGAAATCGACAACGCTTTCCTAAAAATCATCAGCCTCATCCAGGAGCAACACTTTTGCGAGGATATTCACGCACTGCGAAACGACGACGAACTTCCTTCAAAAAGCTGTTTGAAAGGTTTAAGCCCCTTTCTTGACGCGACATTAGGATTTACTTTGTTGCGTGTTGGAGGCAGATTGAAGAACTCTAATTTGCCTTACACTGTGAAATGTCCAATTTTATTACCAAAAACTTGTCCTTTTGTTGATTCCTATTTGGTTCACTTACATGAGAGAAACTTCCACGCAGGCGCACAAGCTCTGCTAACACTAGTTCGCCAGCGCTTTTGGATAATCAATGGCCGAGATTATGTCCGAAGAATTGTACGCAAATGTCTTCACTGTTTTAAGTATCGTCCAAAGATGCTGCAGCAAATTATGGGAGAGCTTCCTGAAGGTCGTGTGTCAGCTTGTTTGCCTTTCACTCATTCTGGTGTTGACTTCTGCGGTCCATTCGAGACCACATATAGAATTCGCGGCAAAAGGCCATACAAATCGTATCTTGCAGTGTTTGTTTGCTTCGGAACCAGAGCTGTCCATCTGGAAGTGGTCTCGGACTTAACATCCGAAGGTTTTATTGCCGCACTAAAGAGATTTATTGGTCGTCGGAACCTCTGTCAGCATATATACTGCGATAATGCCACCAACTTTGTGGGAGCGAGGCGACAGTTAACAGAACTACGAGATGCATTTTTTGTGCAACAAGTGCAAACAAACATCAACAACTGGTGCACAGATAATGGTATAAAATTTCATCATATTCCTCCCAGATCACCACATTTCGGAGGGATATGGGAGGCTGCTGTGAAAGCTGCTAAGGGTCATATCTACAGGACTTTACGATCATCGTTGTTGACCTTCGAAGAGTTCACCACTGCGTCCATCCAAATTGAGGCGATTCTCAATTCAAGGCCGATTACTGCAATGTCCAATGACCCCAATGACGAGCAAGCGTTAACTCCAGCCCATTTTTTGAATCAGGCACCCTTAAATTGTCTTATCGAACCAAACCTTTCTAGTAATAATATTTCATATATTCGCAGATGGCAAATTGTTACATCTATTCAGCAACACTTTTGGCGGCGATTTGTAAAAGAATATCTGGTGCAGCTTCAGCAAAGGCATAAGTGGCAAGGCTCATCTCCCAACGTTAAAGTTGGCACTCTGGTTTTCATTCATGAAGACGGTCTTCCTCCACAAAAATGGTTGTTGGGTAGAATAGTAGCTGCTATACCTGGTGCGGATGGCAAAGTTCGAGTTGCTGACATTAGAACTCAGGGAAAGGTAATTAGAAGGGCTGTCCACAAACTGGCTCCACTACCACTGGAGGAGGATTGTTGAAACTTACACATCACGTTTCAAGGCCGGCGGAATGAACAGTAAACCCAAAAAGAAATTGTATGAAATTATATTATAAGGTTATTCAAAAATTCTTAATTAGTCGAATTAATTCTTTACTGTAAGCACCCCGAAGTGGGCATTTATTTTGAACTTTGCTGTATTTTAAATCATTTATTATTGTTATTGCTTGTATACCGTATGATAGTCAATACAGTTCGATATTATTGTAAAAGCAATCGAGAGGACAGAAGTTGCTAGGAAGCCGGACAGCTTAGACGTGTAAATTTTCGTTGAATAAAATTAGATACAAAGTCAATTTAGTTTTTCCATTTAGTTGTTTGTAAGTTAAAAACTCTTGGCTTAACAAGGGTCAAGATGAAATAAGTAAAGGGCTATCCGTTCAGGATCATGCCCAGTGGGAGTAGCAGTCTATCAGCCGTGAAAGCCGTAAGGATGAAGTATCAACTCTTCCACTTAGGGAATTTGGTCCGAACAACCTGCCGAAGCTATCAAGGAAAACGTGAAGTCTCCTTTAATGTGCATATACTAGAGAGGGGATTTTACTTCCCTTCTAGGTCTTACTCTGGACTAAGCACATTCGTTGGGCGCCATTTGGTTTTCGGTAAAATGGTGAGAGAGAGCCCAACGATGTGCTTCCGGTCAGCAAATCAACTACGAGCCGAATGCTGCAGTTTCGGAAGCTTGCTGGATCCCTTGGTTGGGCGCCATTTTGTTGTCGGTAAAATGGGAAGAGAGCTCAACGATGTGCTTCCGGTCAGCAAATGAACTACGAGCCGCATGCTGCAGTTTGGGAAGCCTGTTGGACCCCTCCGTTGGGCGTCATTTTGTTGTCGGTAAAATGGTGAAATCCATGTTCCCAAAGATGGCTACATGCGGACATGGATTGGATTGGGGGATGTGAGCACCACTAAGTTGTTTGTAACAACCTAGTAATAGCTCACAACCAAGGGAAATTGGGAAGGTAACGGGAACTACCAGGGTGAGCGTAAGTGTAGCCGTGCAGGCTCTGTCGATGACCGAAGAGGTGAGGGGCCCGCCTAGCGAGCCGTGCTAAGCTCGTCGGATCAGGGTGTGTTCTTGCCTCACACTCCTCGGTACACTCACATGAACTTTAATGCGGGCACTCTTAATTGTCCTAAGACGGACCGAAGACTCAAGAAAGGAATGCACAATATTTTAAGGGAATAAAACCTAAAGGAATACAAAAAAAACCGATGACATGTTCCTAACGAGAGAAGCAACCTCAGCCTCCAGATGACACGATGCTTATAGGGCTTGCCCTCCCCATCCAATGACTATGTCCAGCCCTGATTGCGACATAGTCCCAATAAAACCCTCGGACAGTTGTCCGGAACTAGACGATTGGAAAGAGAGAGATCGAGAAGAGTATCGGACCTTGGTTTAGCACATTTGGATTATGATTAAAAGTCTACTAGAAATTGACTATAAATAATCTCCTTAATAGCACCATAGAGCCTCCTCACCCATTTAACTTCAAATTCCAAAAAAATATTAACGTTAATTCAATCACTTTTTCCGGGTGAATTTTTCTTCTGAAACATTATTATTCAAAAAAAAAAAAATCAGGAGTAATATAGATTAAAACCACAATAACTTTACGACTCAAAAATATTATGTTAATTTAATCCAATGGTTACTAGTGTCTTTAAATCGAATTAATTGTAGTTTAAAATTCATGAAAGATCTAATTTTTTTCTTTTAAACACACTTTGCTCGTACTTTTACTTAAATTTAGTTAGGAGAGTACAACCACGAGTTTAAGGTCAGATGTTTTAATTCAGAGAGTGTTCAATCTCAAATAGTGCCTTGTACTTTTCTTGGTTAAGCGCACTTATAAATTCTGCTCGCTTTTCTTGAAGGTGCCTTACTTTAATTAATTCAAATTATTTTTAAGGTAAAATTCATGAAAATCTAATTTTTTTCCTTTTTGATTAGATTTAAAATTATTTTGTGGATTTGGTTCGGCATTTAGTGTTCAATATAATAATGTATTGTGCGAAAATAATAGCAACTTAATCCGAAACCAAAAAATTTATTCAAACTCCTTTTAACCTAAGTAAATAACAGGTATTTCATCCATTCTTTGGATAATTGCGAAATCTAGAATCACCAATGCCTTACAAGAAAGTGGGCCATATTAACTAATAGTAAATTTCACTTCTTTTAATTATCGCTATAAATACAAATTTAATACTACTTTGGTATTAAAAGGTATAGAGTACTGGGGTTTGTGCCAAGTACATGTTTCTTAAAGATCGAAATAAATAGTTAAAGGAATATCTAGAAATACTTGAAAGAAGATACAAATAATTTGAGCTTTATTGAGGAATGTATATAGTCCAGTTTCTAATATTAGGTATTCTATCAATATCACTAGTAATTCAGTATACGAATCACGAGTAGTTATATAAATTCATTTAATTTTTGTAACAATTGCAAAACTAACACTGTTATCTTTAGGTCTAGAAATATTTCTGAAAAAAAGAAGCTCAAAATTTTGATCAGGCAGACCTGATTCGACAAGTTTTTAATGTAGAGAGTGATTCACTCTAGTACGTCATTCTTTAGACGGATATAATTCTCGATTTCATTTAGCAGATGTATTTCATGAATAATGTGATAGATGTATTTCATGATAATTTACCACTGATCCATATGTCTGGTTTCTCCGTATGGAAATAAGCTAGCGTATGATTTCAATTATTATATTGGCAGTTAACCAAGTTAAGCCAATAAAATTTGTTTATTAAGTCTAAATTTATGGTAAATTAATGCTTTTTATTGGTCTTATTATATTTGAATTCAAATAACTGTCTAATATGTAACAAGACAGTATAGTTATGTACTTACATCTTTTGGCTCAACTAGAATTATCCACGAGTGCGTGGGGAAATATTTTAGATTATATGATATCAATTTGTCCCAAATAAGAAATGAATTACATAAAGGAAATTGTAGTTGCTCGATAGAATTCAATTTTGGAACCGGAAATACTAGTTTTCTGCGTCTCTAGCAGCAATTTAAATATATCCTAACCTTAAATTTAGTAGTGCATGACTTTCAAAAATAAAAATTTTCTCTTCGCTATGACCTAATATAGCAAGGATAATAGTCCTTAATTATTAATAGAATTTTAAAGAATAAAAAAAACTCTCAGTTAGCCAAAAAACAACAACGGCGGGAATTTAACACCTTTGAAAAAAAGAACCCGACAAATGCGTTAATAATATCGTATTTTAGGTACTTACTTACGTGATGTGCTAATTATCAATCTATCAAATTCACAAAAATTTATAAAAAAAACGTGGCAGTATTATACCTGGAATTACTGCTCTTCTTCACCGCCGAGATGATTTCGCTTTTTGACTTAACTCTTTTCTGACTAATATCCAATTTGTTTAGCCAGCCGAATAAAAAAACTCAAATACTACATCACCTTAGTTGCCGCTTTTTCTTACAGCTTTTTTTCCTTTTTCCTTTCTTATCCAAAACTTCCACATTTTTCTTCACGTTTTCCACTATCCTGTCTGAAACTCAACCGAGAACCTTTCTTGCCGCCAAAAAACTAACTCTCCGGATCTCATCATCATCTCCCCACCAATATGGCGTGGGTGACCGCCATACTACCCGGAAACCCGCCATATTTCGGAGTGTCTCCGAAATATGGGTGCTAAAAATTTTAAAATTTTAAATAAATAAAAATAAAAAAAATTAATTTTTGGAGGTATGCGCATATTTACCTCATTTCGTAGCCTGCAGCTGGTTTATTTTCGGCTTTCTTTTGGACTTGATGATGGCGAGTTGCTTTACGAAATCCTTGCTTAGACGTTAGCATGAATTCATCGTCTTTTGATAGCACAGAAAACCAGCTCTTTATAAGACTATTTAATTTTCTGGTGAAAAAACTTTCTATTGCTTCGTCTAAGTGTACTTCAATTAATAGACCTTTCCATGGCTCTCTTGGCATATCATTTTGTTTGTGCCCCTGACATTGTCTAACCTCCCATATGCCCCATTCAGCTTTCATCTGTGTAGTGCTTCTCGGATATTCGAGAAATTTCCTAGTCTTCCTAATAAATTTGAGACCTTTTCCTTATGCTGGATTAAGATCCAAGGAAAGCGCAGCCAAATGCGAAGCAACTTAAGCAAAACTCTCAAAGAAAGCACTAAAAATGTTGTGATGAGAATTGAACCCAATATCACAGAACAACAAATACCTCGCACAATACAATTACCAAATGACATTTCAAATGAATCAGTAATTTGCACGTACTTTATTTCCATTCCCAAAATGCAGAAAATCACTGAGTTATTCATGTACTCTATTAACAAAACCACTTTATAAAGACAAATTGCCCAAAACAATGCCACTTTTTACAGGTGAAAACACGGTCACGATTTACCGGGAAAATCTTTCTAAGTGGCAGCAAATTTTGCCTGCAATCACCGGCAGAGCCCGATTTATGTTTTTCGATAATAATATTGTAAATTTCACGTTACTTAATCCGAAAACAGCGATTTAAAAATTTCGGAATGTTTATCAAGTTTCACCGCCAAAATTGCCTTGCACTGACAGGTAGGGATGGGCGATCTTCTATTCGATCTGTGCGAATCGATCTTTTAGCCTTCGTTCTGCCGATTTTTGAATTGATTTATTTATTTCCGACTCCCATCGATTCAAGACAAGAGGCGAAGCGATAAAAAAAATTGTTACTTCTAGATAAATGCGTTACAGATCTCTAAAATATGGTAGGGTTATCTGTATCACTGCGTGCCATGAGTACCCATACTGCCAGTTCGATCGAGAAATACGACATGATTTTTTTGTTGTAACTAGCAGGCGTTAAGGTGCTACAATTTTGTGCTCAAATAACAAATGATCCTCGAAAGAAAATTGGGAAGTGAGCCAGACACCTAGGTCTTTAGTCTTTGTAACTCTTGTTAAAGGACAACCATCAATGGTAAAGTAAAATAGAAAGGGAGACATGTTTCGTGAGAAAGACATAGATGTACACTTACCGATATTTAGGGGAAGGTCGTTAATGGAACAACAATTCTGAAAGGCGTCAAAGTCAGAATTTAAAAGTAGGCAATCGGCATTGTGAATATTTGAGTGAGACAGAATCGTAGATACATCGTTGATATAAATTATAAATAACAATGCCCAAGGTGGGAGCCCTGCGGTACACCGGAAGTGTTGAAAATAATATCAGACAGAGCTCCACGAAAAAAAACCCGCTGAGTGCGTTCAGACAAGTACGAATGAATCCAATTTACAAAAACTGGCGGAAACCCAAGAAGGGAGAGTTTTGAAAGGCTGGTTAAATATCAGAACAGGCATTTTGCCGTAAAGTAAATCAGCTGCGGCAATAGAAAAGTGAGCGAACTCACTATAATTAAGTTTCCAAACTAAAAAATTAACTCCTTTGGCTTTTCTTCAACAGCAGCACCAAAGCTGGACGCTTTCGCGCGAAACCGAAAACTAGATCTTGGAATTTCACTCTGATCAGAGATTTACTAATTAACATAATACTATTTCATATAACCTTTTCACAGGTACCTTTGGTCATTTTATTACTAGTATTTATGTAATAATATAAAACTTCATTCAAACTATAAAAAAACGCAAATGATATATTAATTATAGATCACAAATACTCTTTGCATTTGCATCATTACTTATAACATTAGTTTCTTGTAAATCCAATTTTATAAATTTTATACAAAAAAAAAATGTTCCTTTAACTTGGGAGTCTTTCGAGTTTTAATATCGTAAATATATTAATTACAATATTATTACAAATGGTAATCTTAATTTGTATTACCGGAACTTGTATTACGGACTTGTATTACAGGAAAACCAAACAATACTTAATAGGATATCTGATCTCTAGGTGATGCATTTCTTCAGTGTGAATTCCATATGGATATTTCAGTTAGTTCGACGTCTTAATATTAGTTTTTTAAAAGTATTTATCTTCAATATAAATAGGAAGTTGCTCTAAATAATAGCCGATTTACTATAAAAATATAATATTAATTATCAGGTTATCGAGATATTTTATCAATTAAATAAAGAAGACTGAGTCTGATAATTTTCCGCCTTAAACTTCAGTAAGCGTATTACCAAGGCTATAATTTCCAAATAGGAAGCTACTCGTAATTGAAAATTAAATACGAATTTATGTAAAGGAGTTTGTAATGTAATATATTCAAATCATTGTGAGTCGTAATTGATGTGCTTAATACTGACAAAGCTTATATTAGGAGTACGTTCAGATTTGCTGAACCTTAACTTATTAAAATTGTATAGTTTGATTTGTATTTCATAAATTCTTAGGCCAAAAAATCCAAATTGTATTTATTTGATAATTAGTAACATGCACTTACTACCTTACAGAATTTATAACGATGATACTCATTTAAGTATGTTATGTCTCCAAGCTCATTACTATGTCAGAATTTCTCTTATGTGGTCATATGTTAATGTTAATAGTGAGCTTGAGTCGAACGTAATTTCATACAAATCATGCAATCTGATTCACCTTTTTATGCTACTTAGAATTCCGGCAATTGCATGAAGTCGCGATGGAAGTACGATACGATGACCTTGCAATTAGTCAGTTATTTCCTGAGTTCATATTCATATTCATATTCATTTATTACAGGGAAACATACACAAGATTTAAAATCTTTTATTGTACAATTAAAAGTGGTGCTAGATTAGTTATTTTAACAAAAACTAAATGCTAGAAATATTAATTGAGAAAGAAAAATAAAAATAAGAGATAAATAGAACAGGAAATAAGAAAAAAAAATATTTAAAATTAATTTACAAAGCTACTTTAGATGCTTCAGTGTAGAGAGACAAGACCCGAGTAAAAGTATCAATTATGCAAGGTGATTGTCTAAAAGACGCCTGAATGCACTGGAAGTGCCAGCCGTTTGAATATTTAGAGGAAGACTATTCCATAAGCGAATTATTTGGACAGGGTAAGAACTATTCATAACTGATTTCCTAAGCCGCGGTACTAGTAAATTTCTGTTTCGCTGAGATGTTGTGAATTGGAAGTATTCACGGAGGTATGGTGGTTTGTTCCATCTTAGCAGCTTGAATAGAAACAGCAACGCTCGTCGTTTGAGGTAAATCTCCAGACTGGACCCGACACGAGTTAATCTGAAAGGTGTGATATGGTCAAACCTTCGTAGTCCGTGAATAAACCTAATACAGTCGTTAAAAGCAACATCTAATCGACGTGCACAGTGACTGTCTAAGTGAGGAAAAACCAAGCTACCGAAGGTAAAATGGGGCAGTATCAATGCCTTAACCAAATACAGCCGAGTACTTCTCGGTATAATATAGGCTGACAACCAAAGTCTTCGTAAACCAGCATATATCTTGCCAATCCTCGCACTTACATTTGCACAGCAGTTCATTTCTTGTCCCAAAATAATGCCAAGGAGAACCATTTAACATTATCTATTATGGCAATGGAGAACCATTTAACATTATCTAAAGAGCATTACTTAAAACAAGAGGATTAGTATAAAACATGATAGAGTGAGATTTTTCGGGCTTCAAAAGTAATCTGTTTGCGATTGACCAGTCAAATATTCTACCAAGATCGGCATTTATACGCTGGATGCAGTCCTCAAGGAGCCCAATAGGCCTACCTAAATAGATCTGAACATCATCAGCGTAAAGATGGATTTTCACATCACGCACCACACTTGGCAAATCATTGATGAAGAGGCTAAATAAAAGCGGTCCCAGTATTGATCCCTGTGGTACGCCCCCTGAAAGAACCAATGGACCAGAGATTACGCCATCGATCTGCACTCTTTGGGAACGATCTGACAAGAAACATGCTATCATAGAGACAGCACATGAGCTAAAGTTGAAGTACGTGTGTAATTTGTGAATTAGTAAGCTGTGGTCAACGCAATCGAAGGCTTTAGAAAAATCCAGTAATGTTAAAGCTGTGAAGTGATCATTGTCCATGACTTTTCTTATGTCAGTCGATACCCTCAAGACAGCCGTCTCACAACTATGAAAAGATCTGAAACCAGATTGCCAACAAGATAGGAATACGTTCCCCTCGACATAAGCCAGTATTTGCTTGTACATAATCTTTTCAAGTACTTTCGAGAAAAGCACAAAATGCTTATTGGACGGAAGTCGGTTATCCATACTGCAGAAGACTTCTTAGCGATGGGCAATACAGTGGCAGCTTTCCAACTTACAGGAAACGAAGAAGACATTAAGCATCTGTTCACAATGTGGAGGATGTAATCGGCAATGAAAGGAAGCAGTACCTTAATAAAATGGGGCGATAAGTTGTCAGGTCCAACATGTGGATTTGATTGAGCCCACGACAAATAGTTATTCATCTAGATTTACATTTCGAAAGTAAAACGGGTCAGCAAGGTCATTCACTGAGGCATCAGGCCAGTTCGCAGGAAAGATACTTGTTGAATTCATCGGGTTCACATTAGTTGCAGTAAAAGCAGAATTGAGTTCATTTGGATCAAAAGGGCATCGAATCCTGTCCTTTCCATGAATACCAGCGTTATTTAGGTTACGCCAAAGAGCTCGCGGGCCGAGGTCGGTCCTAAGTTTCACATTAAAATAGTGTCGTTTAGCCCCTTTGATTGCTGCGGTAGCTTTATTACGGGCAATTTTGTAAAGCAAACGCGCCTCTTCGGATTTAAGGCGCTTGTAGCGTTGAAATAGGTATTCCCGTTCTGCGATTAGAGCTTGCACCTCAGGAGAAAACCATGGGCAATTCCGCGACCGAATGCGTTTGATTTTAATTGGGACATACACATCAAATAGATGAGAGACAAGGGATGTGAGAATTTCGACTTGCTGGTCAACTGACGGAGTAGCGTAAATATAATTCCAAGAAAGAAGAATGTTCACTTCTTGGAACACTTCTTGGATAACGAGTTCATGTTTAAATTATTATAATCACGATAGGAGACTGTATCAGAGCAGCGGGTGGAAACCAACGCAAAGTCGTATTTGCAAAAGAGAATGTCATGATCGAGTATACTAGGTGGGTCAACTTGATCTTGCAAAATCACCCTGTCACTATCAGAGACAAGGATTAGATCCAACATCGAAGGATTGGAGGAATTAAAGTAGGTCGGGTAGGAATTGACTACATTAAGTAGAAGAGACTGAATGAGATGTGTGAACTGTTCTGATCTATTATTCTGCCGTAGCAAGTCCACATTAAAGTCACCTCCTATGATTACATTAGGATAACGTCGAGTTAGGTGAGATATAACATTTTCAAATTCATTAATGTGGTCGCAATCAAAGCAATTTGGTGGACAGTACACTGAAGAAAGTACGCATTTTTCAATTCCAGGGCTAATCTCCACGCAGAGAAATTCAATAGGTCGGTCCACCGATTAAGCAAGGTATCTCGCCTTGATGCTTTCCCTTACGTATATCGCAACCGCCCCACCCCCTCGACCCTTGCGGTCGTTGCTAAATAGTTGATAACCAGGAATAGACATAAAAGAGCTCAAAATATCACAGTTCAACCATGTCTCACTAACAATTATAACATCCACACTTACATCAGAGAATATATAACGCATTTCCTCCATTTTATTTCGAATACTTTTAGCATTAAGAGAACAGACCGATAACCCATGAGAACTCTTAGACAGTATACTCAAAATCACTCTTACCCTATCCAAACCCAAGAAACTATCTGTCATCATATAAGCTAGCACCACCAAAGCATCCAGGACTCATTATAAACACAGAAAATCAAAGAACAAGGAATTTCCAGGCAAGTATCTCCACACAAGAAGCATCATTAAATTACAGTCAATAAACATTAGGTTAAATTGATTTGAAAGCAAGTTAAATTGAATTAATCCCCTATCCTGTTAAAGAAATCGAGCTTACTATTTGAAAAAGAAAAACAGAGATAACAGACTTAGATAGTAAATAAAAAAAAAGAGAGTTGTTAAGCTGCGTTAGACTTTCATGTACATAAATTGGACTGGCAGAAGAGAAGCCCTCCAGTTGTGACAGTCAAGTGAGCAGTCAAGCTCGTTGTTCAGAGTGGCAGGAGAAACGAACTATAATTGGAGTAGTTTGCCCCGCAGACTTAGCTCGAATTCGGAATGCGTCAGTAAAAGCTGAGACTGGATGATCGATTATGGTTGCAATTCTCTTAACCATTTCAAGTGGATTTTCTCTTGGCTGGGGAGGTATTTCTCTAATTACTACGTCGCTCAGGCGCTGTGTGCGATGGAAGTCGTCGATCTGCCGACGCAGCAAATCATTGCTCTCTTGGAGTTTGTTAATAGACTCCTCATGCTTTGAGAGCTTATAATTGAGGGCACAAACTGCATCATCAATTTTCGCAGCGATTCGAGCCTCCAGCTCCATCATGAAAGCATCAATTATTTTACAATTCGAGCTTCCATTGACTCGAATAGTTTGTCCAGCGTGACTGATTGGATATCGGTAGAACCAGGGTCCTCTGTATGCAGTTTAGCAGTTTTGCGAGTGACAATCTGGCTATTATCCTCAGCAGTTGATGTTGATGGAGTTTTCTCTTTCCTAAGCCCCTTGAGTGACAGTGTGCTCTGCAGTACTTAATAAAGAGCGATGCCCAACGTATACAAATATAGCCAAGAACAGCAACACAAAACAACCGCTACCACAAAGGTTCAAAAAGATTTTATTTTATAGCAAAACTTTTCAAAATTTCAAGATTTTGATAACTGATCAGCCTCGAAACCGATACCTATGCACTGCACCAATCAGTCTATTATAAAAACTACAATCTTTCAGCGCTCGAACACTTAATTTAAAATATAAAATCCGGAGCCGATTAAATTACGTCTACTCTCTAGCGTTCATACTACTACTGTCAATTGTTTTTGTTATTTAACTGTTTTATTATTTGATTGCTTTCCTTTGCACTTTTATAAATTTATTAAATTTGTAGACTTTGCAACTTAGGTATAAGAAATTTGTATATATATGTGGTTCATTTAATAAAGTTTTAATGTTTATTGTGCGATGAATAACAACGTTTCACTTACATTGGTCCTTCGAACTTCGAGTACTGTTGAACATAGTGTCTTCAGAACATTTAATTTTATTTCTGTAGAACTTAGTGTCTGCAGAATTAACTTGTTCACCAGCACACAAAATTCCTACCGAACACAGTGTCCTCAGGCAATTTATTCACTGTTAATTTAACACTAAACACTTCTTTTAGCACTGGTGTAATAACTAAATCATTCAAGAACTATATTGGTGTGCACTACACGGAGAAATTGATTCGATAAGCGAAAATCCCGATCAACTTAGCAATCCATCAGCCACTTGGTAATTATACGACGAGTACTACTGCTATGAAGCAGTTTATTAAAGCAAACAAGGCAGATGCCTTAAAAATACAGAAAGTGATTTCAAACTATAACAAAGATCGCAGTGAACGCAAAACAAGAGATTATTTAGAAACACGTTTGGTTAAAATAAGCAAGCTCTGGGAAAGCTTTGATAAGAGAAATGATGATACTGAACAATTCCGTGAAACTAATCCCGAGCAACCATACTTCAAAAAACTTTTATGATACCTCCACATTGTATGAAGATACGCGAAACGTCTTAGAAAATCACTTGACGGATCTGATTTCAAGAACAAAAAGCACCGAAGTAGTACAAGAGCAACTGAAGGAAATTTCAAAGCAATATGCAATCATTTAAAAATTTAGTCTAATATACAAAGAAACAAATCTATCAGGATCTCAAAAGCTATTTTACCTGAGATCGAACTTAACAAATGAAGCAAGCGAACTGATACAACACTTTCAAATAAAAACTGACAATTTTGAGACAGATTGGGCTATTTTAGAGAGACGATACGAGAACAAGAGAACTCTGCTGACAGCTCAGTTAAATATACTCTTAAAGCAGCCTTAAAAATTGCATGAATGCCTTAAGGGCATCAAAAATCTAGGCATAGAAACGAAGAATTGGGATCCATTAATCATACATGTATTGATTGCAAAACTTGATAAAGAGACCCACCGAATCTATGAGCAATCATTAACAGCACGAAGAGAAATTCAAGAGCTGAGCCATTTTCTGGAGTTCTTAGAAAACCGGTTTCGTGGTCTTGAAGCTATAGAGCAGTGATGTCCAAACCTATGCCCGCGGGAAAGTTAGCTTTTGAGCTTTTAAATTCGTATATGCACATGTTTGGTTGTATTCGGTTTACTGTTTTTGCGTTTTTGAATTGTTAAAGCATACAAAAGTTAAAAAAATCGTCATATTTAAGTAGTTCTGTAAGTAATCATACAATATCTTAAGATATACAACCTTTTGCATGCATTTTAAGGTTCAAAATTAAACAAACAGTACGAAATGCTTCTTAAGCTTTTAAGCATTCCTCCCATTAAGTGGTGTGAGTTTGGCCATCACTGCTATAGAGCCATCAAGAACTAGACAGCCGAAAGGAAATTTGAAACATCCAAAAATACACCTTGGTATGCTTACAAGGCATCGTATTATTTGTGGGGGAAACCACAAAATATAGTTTATATAGTATAGTTTAGTAAGCTAAACGTACCACAACGTTTGAAGGCTGCTAATACAACAAATCTTTGCCAGAATTGTTTAGTTTCAGGCCACAACTCATCACAATGTAAAAGCCACTACTCATGCAAAAACTGCTTTAAGAGACACCACACTCTTTTACATTTTCAAAGCACACCGCCAGAAACTCCTCAGCAAAGCAATGTCAATACAAAAAAGGAAATAAACCATGCTAATATCACACCAAATGGGACTGTTGCTGCTCACTTTGCGAAAAAAATCAAAGGGGTACGAAGTACTACTGGCAACAGTTCTTGTACGAGCCATTAACAAGTCAGGAGATACTGTTTTACTAAGGACACTGCTTGACCAGGGTTCCTAGGCAACGTTTATTACTGAAGATTCGGCGCAATCATTAAGGCTACCTAGACGAAAAATTCAAGCTTCTGTTTCTGGACTAGGTTGTTCGAATCCAGGGACAACAAAATCAAACAAAGAGGTTACTCTAATACCACAATTCCAATCGCGATTTGCTGTCAAAACTACAGCTCTCGTACTTAAAAATTTAACAAGAAATTTTCCGGCAAAGAAAATCATCCCAAACTGGAAGCATACAGAGAACCTAATTTTTAGTGATCCTACCTTTAATATGCCCGGAAAGATTGATATCAACCTAGGAGCAGAAGTGTTCGGAAAGTTAATAGTAGGAAATATATTACATGGCAGCGAAGAAACTCCTCTTGCTCAAGAAACCGAATTAGGATGGATACTCTCTGGTGGAATCAGCAACGCCAATAGTGAGGACACAAGTTTATGTATGATATCAGAGATCGATATAACCACTGAATTACAAAGATTTTGGGAATGCGAAGAACTGTCATGCGAAACTATCACCACTCCCGACGATATAGCCTGTGAAAGTTATTACCAACAAACGCTAAGAAGAGATTAGAATGGTCGATATATTGTACGAATTCCATTTAAACAATATCCTAAAGAAGTCAATGTGAGCGGATCAAGAGAACTAGCTTTCGCCCGACTATTTCAAATGGAGCGGAAGTTCAATACTAACAAAGTATTTGAGACAATGTATAAGGACTTCATGAAGGAATACGAACGATTAGGACACATGGCTCCAGTAAATGATAATGACGAGAAACACTATTACATACCTCACCATGCTGTTTTAAAGCAAGATAGTACGACTACCTAATTACGAGTGGTGTTCGATGCGTCGACCAAAAGAAATAATACAACATGTTTAAATGACATCATGCTAAAAGCTGCACAATTACAACAGAATTTAATCTCCATGTTACTACGATGGAGAAAACATAAGGTAGTATTCACTGCGGACATTGAGAAAATGTACCGCTAAATAAAGGTGGATGTTAGAGATCAACAGTATCAATGCATTCTCTGAAGAGAGTCACCGGAACAGCCTATAAAGGAGTATAAACTAACGATTGTTACCTACGGAACAGCATCAGCACCCTTTCTCGCAATACGCACATTGCAGTAACTCGCTAAAGACGAGGCCAAGTCCTATCCTAAGTCAACGATAATTATTCTGAACGACACCTATGTTGATGACGTAGTCTCAGGAGGTGCTTCGGTGGTTGAAGCAAGAGAATCCTGTAAACAGCTAATGAACATGCTCAGACAAGGAGGTTTTCAGCTTCGTAAATGGACGAGCAGTAAATGTAAAGTCGATTAAGGATATACCGTATGAATTTCGAGAACAACCAAGCTCTATAGATTTCCAACATGATCAGACAACTAAAACACTAGGAGTTCACTGGAATCCCATTACAGAAACCTTCAAAATTCATGTATCGATAAACATGAACGATAATCCTACTACAAAACGAGATGTAGCATCAGAGGCAGCAAAGATCCTTGATCCTGTGGGACTCCTGTCACCGGTAGTTATGACAATAACAATTCTCCTTCAGAACATTAAAGAGTTCTTCAGGGGATGAACCACTATCAAAGGCATTATTAATTCAGTGGTTACAAATAAAGTCCGAACTCCCAAAACTAGGTGAAATCGAGATCCCAAAATGGATAGGGTTTACAGGAAAAGATACTAGTAGGCTAAAGTTGACAGGTTGATTAATTTGCCCTGCTAAAATAAATTCAAATATTGATATTTTGATTAAATAATTTTTTGTTAGTTTTTTTTATATAAAGTGTTTATATAGTTCATAATATATATTGATGTTATGAGCAAGTAGACATGAATGGCTAGCTTCTGAGTAACCGCAATTTATGTGTGCTCCAATTTGGGAAGTGTACTAAAAAGTTTATTCAAATTTCGTCATCATCATAAGAAGTGCCACTGCTAGATCTAAAATTAGTGACAACGCTGATAAAACACACGTAAATAAGCCTCACTCAACAGGGAGAAGTGAAGAAATGCGTATTAGCAAAATTCGACCAGTTGATTCAGCGGATGCATTTGAAATGCTTGAAACGAAACTGTTAAACAGTCTCAGCTTACTTATATCCGAAAAAATGAATAACTTTGAAGAACGCATAATAGTTAAAATTAATAACAAGGCCGCGGCTTATAATTCAAAATTTTGTGAGTTGAGTGAAGAATTAATTCAGGTAAAAGAGGAATTCTCTAGCGTTCGCAATGAATTGGACAATATTCGTCGCACATCAAGACTGACAGATGCAATTATTACTGGCATTCCCTATAGCCAGAATGAGGAACCCACACACTTTTAAGCAACATCTCTACGATGATAAATCACCCACTCTCACCATACGTAATTGCTTTCCGTTCTAAATCTTCAAATAGTGCTGGAAATAAAACTCGAACTCGAAACAGTGCACCACGAATAGTGAAGTTCTCATCAGTGAATAAACAATCCTCTTTTATTGAAAAATTTAGAAAATATGGCGTGGTGACATTGAATAAGGTATGCTTGAATTTTACCAGTGATACCAAACTTAATGCATTTGAAAGCCTGTCTCCGCATAATCAAAAACTGTTACATGCGGCACTCAATTTAAGAAAGGAGAATTTGGTGCATTCTGTATTTACTCGACTTGGATTAGTATATGTTCGCAAAGAGTTAAATGGTACACCTGCAAGGATTTCCACTATTAATAACTTGAATGCTTTCACAGCGAATACTCTCGAAGCTTAAGCGATTTGGATTTATGCCGATAAAAATTAAAACTTTACTTATTTTTTTTTCTTTCTTCTTACTTCAAACAAACTTTTTCTTCAGATATCACTTTTCTTCATTTCCAATTTAATTTTTATTACTGAGTTGTGCATTACATATATGGACTTGTGTGGATCTTTCTGTTGGAGCATGTGTGTGTTCTATGATGACTGATAAAAGATATCTCCTAAATATTTTTTAAATCGTATATTGATGGATTTAATATTTGCTATTTAAATTCCCGAAGTTTAAGAAATAAAGTTGATGTGTTAAATGATATTTTTGCGGGTTCCAAAGTACATGTTCTATTTATCACTGAGACGTGGATCAATAGAAGAATTAATTCCCGATCTGTCTTAATACCTGGTTATAGTTTATATCGAAACGATCGCACGGATCGTGTAGGTGGTGGAGTTGCAATATATATTCATGATTCAATAAAAGCCAAAGTTATTCATTTGTCTCTGTCAGGTGCTGCAATCGAATTTTTATGATAAATACTGGTTTTGATAAGGCTGTAATGTGTTGTGCATATTGTCCCCCAAACAGTTTTAGTACTGAAGCTGATGTTGCTTTGAATGAAGCATTAGCTGCCGTTACTACAAAGTATTCTAATGTGATATTTTGTGCGGATATGAATGTGAATGTGCTTAGACCTAGCACATCCCTAAATAACTTGCGGTATATGTTTCAGATGTCTGATCTTAAGATTATTAATGATCTCCCAACCTATTATAATGCCGAGAGTCCCTCCCAGCTAGACTACATGCTCACAACTAACATTGTTAATGTACTCTTTAATAACCAACTTAGTCCTCCATCAAATTTTGATCATGACTTCCTTTATATTACATATAAATTAAAAACAAAGACAATTGCGGTCAATAAAACTATTACTTATCGAAAGTTCGAGGAAATAAATTAAGCTAATCTATTTGCTGAATTTAATGACTTATCTTGAGATAATATTTTTACAACTGTCAAAATCCAAATACTATATGACAACCTCTTTTACCTGTACAACAGGTATGTTCCACTCAAAACATGTACAATTAAACTAGAACGTTGCCCATGGTTCACACAGGACATTCATATCACATTGGCTGAACGAGATTACCTATATCGACAATTTAGAAGTTAAATACTGTCATTAGTTATGATAGATACAAATTACTTCGCAATAAAGCCAATTCTCTGATTCGCGCGATTAAGCGAAGATATTATAACTCCAAGCTGAACACAAACCTTCCTTCAAGTAAATTATGGAAGAACGTAGTCTAGGAATCTACGGCCAAGATCTAACTAAATTTGATATAGATCCAAATGTTCTTAACAAAAGCTTTGTGACGAGTACATCAAATTTAGTGAGTGGCTGGGTCAATCCGCATAGCATGGATTATTCTACTGATGGCTTTGCTTTTCGGTGCATTGACTCAGATTAAATGCTCTCAGCTCTTTTATTTATAAAAATCGAATGCTACAGGACCTAATAACTTGTCTCCTAAATTCGTCGAAATAATAACCCCAACTATTAGCACAACCCTACCCCATATATTCAATTATTGCCTTACCACTTCTCAATTCCCTAAGCTATGGAAAGAAGCCATGGTTATTCCTATTCCTAAAAAATCGATTGTTTTGCAACCTACTGACTGCCGTCCAATTAGTTTATTACGTTTTCTAGCAAAAGTAATGGAAAAAATAATCTCTGATCAAATATTAAGCTGTATTACAGCAAATAGGGTATTAAATACATGGCAGTCTGGTTTTAGAATTCATCACAGCTGTGAAACAGCACTACTAATATCCTGGTACTGGTATCTGACATTAATGAAGCTTTGGACAGCGACCAGATTACAGTATTGGTCTTGCTCGATTTCAGTAAAGCTTTCGATTCGGTTAATCATTCGAAATTAATTGGGAAGCTTTGTAGTCAGTTTGAGTTCACATCGACGGCAATTAATCTAATTAGGAACTTTCTGTTAAATCGTACTCAGTTTGTGAAGGTTAATGACATGACCACAGGGCTCAATACTTAGACCCCTCCTTTTAAGCCATTACATTAATAACCTTATAGATCAAGTATATGACTCATCCATTCATCTTTACGCCGATGATGTGCAAATATATTTGAGTAAAACAATTGAGCAGATAAAATACTGTATAAGTTGGTTGAATGATGATTTGCAGCGAATTAATTGCTGGTCAGAGACCAATAGCTTGGCACTGAACCTGAGCAAATCTACGTGCATAGCAATTTACAGAAGTAAATTGGATAAAAACACTTTACCACCAATTACTCTAAACAATTACAACTTGGAATATGTTGATTGTGTGAAAAGCTTGGGTGTAATAATCAACTCCATGCTAAGTTGTTTTGACTACTTTAAGAGTGTAATGGGAAAAATTTATGGTGGCTTGAGACAACTATGGCTTAACGCTAAATTGTTGTCCCATGAAATGCTGTAAACTTGGCTAAATCTCTTATCATACCACACTTTTTATATGGTTGCATAATTTATTCAAAGCTTGATTATATTTGCCGTTATAAGCTAAATGTTGCTTATAATGACACTATATAAATAAATAAATAATATTCGTTTCATTTTCCGTTTACCTCGACATGCTTACATCTCTCCTTATATTTCTTCACTATTGGGCCACCCCCAGATTCATCTCCTGGATTCGATCCTACCTCAACAACCGTCATAACAATATTCTTTTCAGCTCATCCATTTCTAACCCTATTGTCGCTCGTTCCGGCGTCCCTCAGGGCAGCCACCTCGGCCCATTGATTTTTATCCTTACAATAAATGATGTTGAATGTGTCATCAAACACTCAGAGTTGTCCATTTATGCCGATGATATGAAAATAATCAAACATATCTCCTCCACAACCGACTCTCTTCTCCTGCAAAAACACCTCGATTCATTCACCACATGGTGCATGAAAAACTTTATAGAGCTCAATGTCTCCAAATGCCAGTCCATCTCTTATTCCCGCAAGCGTCTTACCACCACCCCGGGAGTCTATATGTTAACCGACCCTATCCCCGTCCCTATCGTTACCTCTTTGTGTGACTTAGGAATAATCTGTGATAGTGAACTCAATTTCCGTTCACACATTGACAGCATAATTAACAGAGCTAACTCCTCGCTAGGGTTTGTGAAGCGCTGGTCTAGAGAGCTCTCCAATCCTCATGTCTCCAAATCTCTCTACGTCTCCTTCGTTAGACCTTTCCTTGAATATGCCAGCCAGGTATGGTCACCTACACAAGCAATTGGATTGAATCTGTCCAGCGTAGGTTTATTCGCTTCGCTCTACGTGATCTTCCGTGGGTTGACAGATTCAGCCTTCCACCCTATGAAAACCGTCTGAAACTGATCGACTTACAACCCCTAAGCAAACGTCGTGATAATTTCGACATTCTCTTCATTTATCAATTATTAACTGGTGCCATAGACTGCCCTTCAATCCTGCAATCTTTACCCATCTATACCAATCCCCGTAACCTTAGGTCCACTCCCCTTTTCCGACTCGACCGCCATCGCACAAACTACGGTCAAAGCGAGCCAATTACCAGGATGTTACGAAAACTCAACGACCTTGCCTCTTTTGACTTCCATCTGAGTAAATCATCCCTCCATAAAGCCTTATATCTTGACCCCGCCCATCTTGATCCTGATCGCCTACCTTACTTCTTCTTCCTTACACCTTCTGCCAGTATCCACTGTATTTATAGCTCATATTGTAGCTTATACTGTTTATTTATTTATTATTACTTATCATTTATTATAGTTTGTAGAATTAGTATTAAGTTATAGCTTGTATTTTGTATTTTTATATAATAGCTTGTATTAAGCTTAAATAAATAAATAAACTGCTTAGAGACACATCTTGTCTTCAAGCAATTAAACTTTTTACATAAATTAATTTACCAAAAGCGTCCACAATATTTATATAATAAATTAGTGTTCTTGAAGTCAAATAGGCAAGTAAATATTCGCATACCCCGTTTTAACTCCAGATTTGGTGAGAGGTCTTATTTTGTCCAAGCAACGCACTTCCTCCTACAGAAATGTTTGTCATCTCTTTAATAAGTCCAATATATTTTAACTTTTTACCTGCAATTGCACATCTCATCTTTTAATTAATATAGCTTATGTTTTTATTTAAAATTGTTTTTGCAGTGAACCGTACATAATGAATTTAATAGTTTAATTTATTAATCTTTCTTATTATATAAAATTCACTTTTTATTTATTTTTTTGTTGAATATTTTTTTTTACCAATTCACTTTTGTACAATCAAAAATAAAGTAATCTACAGTAGTAATCTCTTCTCCGATTTCCGTCTGTCCCACCCCTCCTCTGTATACACCAAAACTTGCACCCGCTACTTCCTCCGCATGCCCACCTAATTGCATGCCGTCATCCTCCTATACTGTCGCTCGTCTCAAACAACTTCTACCTCCGTTAACCCGCACATACCGCTAGGCAAAACTCCTTTATCCGAACATCATTCATTTATCGATCCCCTTGTCCCACCTACAGTTAAATTGACTTTGCGCTCTGCTGATTCCAGCGATGGACGATACCTCTTGTTCCGTTTACGCGACCGTCGCAATTATGACAACGTACGTTTATTTCTAGCCTATCTGCAGGACAAACCGAACTCCGTCTGTGTTGACGGTAAAACCAGCACCAACGTCATGTTAAGTATGCAACAAGAAGGCCTGCCCACAGACCCATCAGTCTTCCTCCAACTTTTCACTAAATACCATGAATCATTCAATATACCTTCCCATAAGGTTTGAGAAGATCTATCCACATATGCTGCGTACGTCTCGCCGTATTTCCCATCTTCAAAAAAGACTGCTTACACTACTTTCGTTCTGACTTCCCCTCTATTGCACCCGCGGTTTCCGATCAAGAACCTCTCCCCAACAGCTTGTCAGTCTATTACCAGAACGTAAGAGGACTTCGCACAAAAACATCAAATACTTTCCTTAACTCTCACAAATTCCCGCACGATATCTTTGCCTTAACTGAAACCAATCTAACACCAGGAATTCTCGACAACGAACTATTCCCACCAAACTATACCATTGTCCGTGTTGACGGTTCGGGGTTCTCATAGCTGCTCACAACCGTTATGATGCCACCCTGCTAGAGACCTCCGACTCTACAATATCAGAGTTTGTATGTACAAAAATAGCACTAAATAAGTGTCTTCTGTACATCCTCTGTTGTTACATTCGCCCCTCTCAACCTCTAGACGCCTACGAGCCCATCATTGAAGCGATCGATACCCTGCTTGAGAACGCTAACGCCTCCGATGAATTTATTTTATTGGGTGACTTTAACCTCCCCCGTATTAAATTGTCATTGTCCGAGGACTGTTCTCACTTTGTCCCCCTTAACGCATCCTCGGCCAAAGAAGCCTTTTTTACCGATCAGCTCTCCGTTTCAGGTTTCTTTCAAGTAAGCGGAGTCAGGAACTTCCTGGACAGATAATTAGACTTAATCTTTTCTTCAGACCCAGCTAACTCGGCTGTCGCAGAAAGCAACCACCTCCTCTCCTCCCACGACCGTCACCATCCTCCCTTGTTCCTCGTTTTCTTCTACGAGCACCCTCATGCCGTTTCAAGCTCCGAGTCTTCTTTATCCTTAAATTTTCGTAAAGGCGACTTTGACAAATTAAATCACTTGCTCCTCAACTCTAATATTGGCGATATCCCTCAACATCTCCCAATTGACGTTGCTTTAGAGGCGTTCTATTCGGAAATACACGCTTGTCCTACACAATCTATCCCTCTTCTTCCTCGTAAAAACTACTCCTCATCCCCCGTATGGTACGGCAAGGAATTACGCTCTCTTCGCAACAGGAGAAATAAACGTTGGCAAACTTTTCTTCTAACCCAGACTGAGTCTGACTATTCTTCCTATCTATCTGCTAATACCTCTTTTTCCGAACGTTGAGATACCCTCTACCATGAGTACCTCCAACGGATGGAAACTAGCCTCATATCCGACCCCAAGCATTTTTATAACTTTAATAATTCCAAAAAAATCCAATTGTTACCCTTTTACCATAAAGCTCGAGAATACTTCTTCGTCTGATCCTTAGGTTATCGCTAACCTCTTTGTACACTTCTTCAGTAAATCTTTCAGCGAAAATTGTCTACAACTCGACCTTAACTATTTTACATTCATGGACAAATGCACTCAATCGTCGTTTACATCTTTTGACCCTTATCCTGAACTAATCGCAGCTAGTATTAATGAGCTTGAGGACGGCTTTCATCCAGGTCCAGATGGCATTCCGGCCATCGTTCTGAAAAAGTGTTCTAGTTCAACCCCTTACTTTGCTTTTTCGTTTCTCGGTCACTTAAGAGGTTTTCGATCAATTATGGGAAAATTCGTATATTACTCCCATCTTCAGAAAAGGCTGCAAGAAAGATTTATCCAACTACAGACCCATTGCTAAATTATCATCCATACCTAAACTATTCGAAAATTTGGTCTATGATTCCATGTTCTTCTCGTTGAGGCACCAGGCGCATTCCATTGTATTTAGCCTTGCCTTTGACATGGGGGCTCTGTCAGAGGTCGACCACCCCTTCCCGCCATACTCGTGGGACCAACATATGGAGACTAACAACAAAAATAAACAGCAAAACAAAACAATTAACGATGCAGTAGAGAAGGGGGACGCGCAAGTAACACCCACTCTGACGCTGCGCGCCAGACACAGAAGCCAGTTAAGTCTGGCGATGAAGAAGCGGTGAAGGCTGTCGCGGAGGGCGTTGCTAAGCTCAACGTCAGACGCGTACGACCTTCAGATGCGATGCGCAGGAGGCTAGCGCGTGAAATGAAGGCAGCAGAGGCTGTGGGCGGTACACCTGCCCCTCCTCAGCAGCCTGATTCCGCCCTAATCTGATGTGTTATTGGATATTTTTCAGTGGGTATATAATGCAGTACATCGTGTTTAGTTTGGGTTGTGAAATTGTGAATGTGAAATGGTACTACGATTACGAGATTGTGTTCAAGACTTTGACCTTTCCGTATTGTTATTATAAGAAGGTCGAAATGATGGACGAGGAATTCTTTTTACATGTTCTGCCGGTTCGTTGACCTGGTTTTGTAGGGACGTTATGGCTGAAACCTCTGGCTTTGATTCGGTTGAAACCGAACACACCTCAGTTCCACTAGTCGCTTCCAAAATCTTATCGGCCATAATGGACAACTCGTCTAATGTACTTGAACTACAAGCTAGCATGGCTTGGATGTTTCCAGGTAACCTTTGCAGCCATTAAGATTTTAATATTTCCTCCGAGATTTTTCCTGAGTTCAACGTCTTCATTTCCCGTAATAAATATGAAGGACGAGAATCTCCTAAAGTCAACTCATTTAAGAGTTGCTTTAGTTTAACGTGCTCGGAGGTAGAAAGGCGCGCAATTAACGTTTCCTTAAATCTTGTGTATTTATTACATATTCTTCCGATGAAATATTTGCTAGTACGAACTGTGATTCACGCTGGAGGAACCATGCTTGCGGATTTGACCGCCAAAATGGTATGGTTTTCACAGACACCGCATTAACCGACAACGAAGCAAAGGAGAAAAGTGGGACAGCCAATTGACCCTGGTCAGAAACGCATGGCTTGTTGGTTGTTTCGCCCAATAAATCGCTAAGCTCATTCATTGTTAATCAGTTGTTGTAAAGGTTTTAACAATGTGAGGGTTTAACAAATTTAATGAAATTTTATTTTAAATATAATAATTGTATAATGAAAAAGAAGGTAAATCTTAAATAAACTTATCTTTTTATATATTCACTGATTTCTGACGTCTTGTGTTCTTGGCTGCTTTCTGTTGAATCTTGGTTTCTTTGGTTTGCTTCTTTTCTATTTGAATTGATGTGTTCTTGACAGCTTCCAGTTAATTCGCCGTGTGTGTCGGGTTGAAAAGCTGTAATCTTGGGTGCTTGGGTTTTATGGTGTTAATAGTGTACCTTACTACTGGTGGGGGTACCTATACATAAAACGAGAGTTTGGTTTTGTTAGAGAGTGCCTTACCATGTTGTTTATAAGAGCGAGTGCCTTACAATGTTGTTTATAAGAGCGTGCCTTACCACTGGTGGGGGGCACCTCTATTGCACTTTTAGTGTTGTAACTACGATATATGGAGTTTGATGAGAATGTGCCTTACCACGTGTACAATCCTTTGATTGTATGAAACAAGTTGATATCCGGATTATAAGTTCTGGTTCAAATAAAAACACTCAGCAATTTGCACTTATAATTTCACGTCTATATTAAATATTCAAATCGCATTACATACTTTGTATTTTAAAAACAATAAATCGAATTTAATGTAAATTTCTATTAATCGCTCGCGTGGTCGAACTGTGAGGTGTTAATCGGTCGATAACCAGAGTCAGAATCACTGAGAAAAGGTAGCGGACCCCAATAGATGCAATCTAGCTGGAGATTATCAACCGTTGATTTGGTGATGCATTTCTGCTGATGTCATCGAGATGACGAAAATGTTCTGTGGCAATATGTGCTACTCGATCACTTCTCATCTGTAAAGAATTGCGTTAATAAATCAATTATTACCGTAAGCTTTGCTTTGATTTGCTGAGAGAATGGACAATTCTCGACATTCTGGGCCGCCTTGAAGCACTCAGTACCATAGTGCTTCAACTAGTGTTTGGATTATTATTTCGATAAACGGCTGCTAAAGATGCATACTGACGACTGGCAGAACACGGCTAACCACAATGACATCCAGTACAACATATAAATTCAATTCAATAACACAAAAAAATTGTCCCTTTGGTTTTTTTTTTTTTGCTTTAAATTCTGCTTCTTACATTGATTATAAACACTTTAATCACATTAATTTAGTTCATTCGTTAGCAATCTCGTTATCTATTATTGGTAATAAACAAAGTTTTGTTACTGGTCTTTTCAAAATCGTTGTCGCTGTTTGAACTAACGCGACTCGCACTAAACCGTCTGTACCCGGATAAGTCTCTAACACACGCGCAAGAGGCCACCTCGTAGGGGGTAAACGTTCATCTCTCACTAGGACTAAATGCCCAGTACAAATATTTGGCTGCTTATTAGCCCACTTGGGCCTTTCTTGTAATCGGCGCATGTACTCGTCGCTCCATCGTTTCCAAAAATGTTGAATGAGTGACTGCAAATGTCTCCAACAGCTGAGTAGACGTGGTTTAACGTCCAGTAAGCATTCTTCGGGATGCGCTAGCAGAGAATCTCTGACGAGAAAGTGCCCCGGTGTTAAGGCAGACAAGTCATTGGGATTGGAGGACATGGGACTGAGAGGTCTGGAGTTAAGACAGGCCTCTATTTGTGCAAGAGCTGTTGACAATTCTTCATAGATTAGAACTTCATTTCCCATTATTCTTTTGAGGTGATATTTCGTGGACTTCACTCCCGCTTCCCAAAGACCACCGAAGTGGGGTGACGCGGGGGGAATGAAATGCCATTGCACTCCTTGAGCTTCGTAGATACGTGCTGTGTCGGTAGAAACCCTTCTGATGACATTTTTTATATCTGAGTCCAATTTTGATTTAGCTCCCACGAATGTAGTGCCGCAATCCGTATAAACGTGAGAACAAAAACCTCTCCGTGCTATAAACCTTTTAAAACATGCAATAAAGGTATCAGAAGATTGATCCGAGACCACCTCAAGATGAATCGCTTTAGTGCACAAGCATATAAAAATAGATATATACCCTTTATATGATTTTCTGCCCCTACCCCTGGAACATAAAATATTGAACGGGCCAGCGTAGTCGATGCCGGTATGAAGAAAAGGACGGGTTGGATTTGTTCTCGCTTCCGGTAGACTTCCCATCAATTGAGATGAGGCTGTGGCGTTGTGTCGATAGCAGGTGACACAACGATGTATGTGTTTCCGTACTATGTTTCGTATGTTAAGAATCCAATATCGCTTACGAAGATATGCCGTAACCAACTGTGGTCCACCGTGAAGAGTTGTACTGTGAGCATCTCTAATCAGCAAAGTTGAAAGATGATGAGTGGCGGGTAATAATAACTGATGCTTTTCTGTAAATGTAAGAGGGGAATTCTGTAAGCGACCACCGACATGTAGTAACCCATCGTCCGTTATAAAGGGGCATAGCTTAGCCAAGCGAGATGTTGGAGATACATGTCCATATGGTAGATAGTTCATTTGAAAACTCAACTGCTTGAACTTGTCGTATCCAATAGTGAGCTGCTGCTTGGATCTCACTTGTTTTAAGCCACTCAAATCTCCTTTCTTTAGATTTAGACTGACAGTTTCGCACAAACCTAAAACACCAAGCTGTAACTCTGAAGAGACGACGAAGAGATGAAAAATTGTCAATGTCTAAAAGACCAGCTTCCACGGTTCCGACGTGAGAGACGGTAGATCGTAATTCCTCTGACGTGTTATAGTCTCTAATAATGCGCCCCGAGCCCCATGGGCTTTGATTGTCGTAGAGAAACTCAGGTCCTTTCCACCATAGTGAACTGGATAGTAAATCATTACGAAATAATCCTCGAGATCCTATGTCAGCTGGATTGTTTTTTGACGCTACATAACGCCAAATATTAGAATTGCACTTCAAATGAATCTGCGCGACACGATTACAAACAAAAGGCTTCCAACGTCTTGGTTCTCCTCGTATCCATGCGAGCGTAATTTGTGAATCCGTCCACGCGTAAACAGGAATATCAGAAAGTTGCAACTGTTCTTGTACTTGGAAAATAAGACTGCTTAGCATAACTGCTCCGCATAACTCAAGTCGGGGTAAGGTTACGGGTTTTAGAGGTGATACCTTTGACTTTGAAGTTATTAACTTAATTTTAATAATGCCAGCTTGATCTTGGACTCGGAGAAAAACAACAGCAGCATATGCACTATTCGACGCATCGCAGAAACCGTGAAGCTGATATGACTGGTTAGTTAGTGTTGTGCCAATCCACCGTGTTATTTTTACTTCCTCTAAAGCAGGCAATTCATTCTTATACTGCTGCCATATTTTATTGAGTGCTTCAGGAATTGGGTCATCCCATTGCAGGCCGAGAATCCAAAGCTGCTGAATTATAAGTTTCGCTTTAATAATAACTGGTGTAACAAAACCAATGGGGTCGAACAGCTTTGCGATTTGTGATAGAAGGGATCTTTTCGTCGGCAAGCTGTCCGAAACGTCTATAGATACTTTAAATGTTAGTATATCATTTGCTGGAAACCATCGCAAACCCAGCTTTTTAACCGAATCTTTTTCATCTAGACTGAGGGGTAAGTTAATCTCTCGTTGTTCTGGAGGAACGTTAGCTAGTACCTCTGAGTAGTTGCTTGTCCATTTAGATAGCGAAAATCCGCCTGACCTTAAAAGCTTCAGAAGTTGTGACTGAATTACTAAAGCATCATTGACGTTATCAGCTCCGGATATGACGTCGTCTACATAAAAATCATTTTCTAAGATTGTTGCTGCTAGAGGGTAATTATTTCGTTCTAAAGTTGCTAATGTCCTTAAGCATTTAATTGCCAGATACGGGGCACTGGCTGTGCCGAAAGTTACAGTATTCAGATTATAATCTTTTATAGGCTCTGTTGGATGACTTCTCCATACAATGCGTTGATACTGGTGGTCGGATGGAGCTAAACGAATTTGTCGATACATCTTGGTTATATCGGCGCTGAAACCAACTTTATGCTTTCTCCACCTCATTAATAACGCATGAAGATCTGATTGTAGTTTAGGGCCTACTAATAGGATGTCGTTTAGAGACTTTCCATCGGAGCTTCTCTGAGATGCATTGAAGACAACTCGAACGTGAGTAGTGGAACTCTCCTTTATCACTGCATGATGAGGCATGTCATAACATGTATATATTGAGTTATTTTCTTCCTTTGAAATTTTATGTTCTGCTTCTGGCTTGGTGCATAAAGCCATGTGACCTAACGAAACATACTCGTTTAAACATTTGTAATACTCTGACCATAGATCTGGATTTTTAATAAAGCGTTTCTCCAGTTGTATTAGACGAGAGATAGCCACATCGCGAGAGCGCCCAAACGTGACAGGAATGGTGGACTCGCTGGAAAAAGGAAGTTTAACTTCAAAACGACCATCTGGTAGTCTTATGTAACTCTTTTCGAAGAATTTTTCGCATTCTAATTCTTCTGCGGTGCACGGATCCTTTTCGGGACGCTCTTCTATTTCCCAAAATCTTTTTATTAAATTTTCAATATCCACGCAACTATGGAAATTTACGACTACTTGGGGATTTAAGGGAGTTGCTTTGGAAATTTTGCCAAATAAAATCCAACCTAGATGGGTATGTTGAGCCGTGGGAGTGTTGGCAGGACCTTTCTTGATTTCGGGGAGTAGAATCTGCGCGTAGACATCAATTCCAAGCAGTAGATCTATTTGTCCTGGAATATTATATGATGGGTCAGCAAGATTAAGGTGCCGTATATGAACCCATTCATTTTGATGTTTCAGGAGTCGAGGAGGTAACAATCCTGTAATGGATTTTAGTACTAACGCATTGACCTCCATTGTAAAGTTTTCATTATAGCAAGATCGTAACATAAGATTGGTTTGGCTTTTGCAATAACCGGCTGATTTAGATCCTAACCCAGATACTTGTGCAGAGACTTTAGTACGGTTAAGCTGTAGCAACTGTGCTGCGTCTTTCTGTAATAAAGGAGCTCTGGGACCCGGTATCTATTAAAGCGCGTAATAAATGTGATCCTGTTTTTGTTTCAATCTTCACAATGGCTGTACACAACAAAATGTCTGGGGTCGACCTTGTAGTGTCACACATGAGGGAAATTTGATCTGCCCTGACTAATTTGGATGCACCACTTGTCGAAGTATTATTAGGGCCTTCACATGATTGAGATGTTCCAGCTGAAGAGGACGGGATAGAAGAGTCATGAAGGATAAAGGATAAAGTGGCACGATTTAGGACTGGTGCAGCCTTTAGTATAATGACTGTATGCAAGGCAGTTTTTACAAATTGGCCTTTTAGAAACAAACTCTAATCTCGTTTTGGCATTCATTTTTAAAAACTGTGAACAAGTTCGGATTGCGTGATCTTTTGAACATATAGGACAGCTGGTTTTCTTTGAAGTGTGGAAATTACGAGTTTCGTGTTTGTGGAGAGATCGATGCGATGACTGTTTAGTTGATGATAATAATTTTACGCTTTCGTCGTTGTGATGGACTTTTTCCAGACTTCTAAATCGCACTTCGAGGAAATTAAGAAACGTCGTGAGCTTTGGTAGCTCTTGTACTTGATCTAAGGATTGCTCCCAAGCTAACTGAGTATGCTTCGGAAGTTTCTGCGCTAGTATGAAGATAATAATAGCGTCCCAGGTTTTTACCTGTAAACCTAGACTTTGTAACGCATGAGTACATTCATTTGTAATATCAATTAACTTCTTTAACCCTTCGGAGTTTTCAAATTTGAGACTTGGTTGCGATGTTAGAATTCGCAGGTGAGTGTCAACTAACACACGTCTATTATCGTATCTCCCGACAATGATTTTCCAAGCTGAATCATAATTTTGATCAGAAACACTCAAATGACGAATAAGCTTATCTGCCTCTCCTTCTAGGCTAGTTTTTAAGTAGTGCATTTTCTGAACCCTTGAAATGGCCTGATTTTCATGAACGAGGGACCGGAATAAGTCATAAAATGAACTCCACGTTTCATATGAGCCAGAAAATTTAGGCAATTCAATACGCGGAAGTCGGATTTCATTATCGTTTTGATGAGAAGTTGATTGATTTAAATTGATGGATTCTGACCCGGGCGAACTCGAATCCAGGGATTGTAAAACGTCTTTTATTCCTCCAACAAAATCATAATATAGTTCTTGTGTTTTATCGTACACTTCCTTTTTAAAGTATTCGTGTTGTTCAGCGTCAATATCATCGATTTGGCACATAATTTGTATGTGCAGATCACTAAAGTTTGTCCATGCTGCTTGAGCACCTTCCATGTTGGTTTGCAAATATCCTTTCGTTATACAATCTTTACTAGCTTTCTTGTAATTTCTTTTTATATATTCGAGTTCTTTCGCGAAAACTTTCTGTTTTTTCATTAAATCGTTTACACTCATTTTAATTTGTGGTACTGATAATTAAGTACAAATAAAATAAATATATTTTACTAATGATGTTAAAGAGTTTTGCAAATTATCTCAAGAAAATAGTATTAGTAGAAAATTAAGAGTCACTTACGGCACTTGATGTTTACGGTTATTAATGAAACCGCTATGTATACCTACTGGCAAATTTTATGTCATGTGGTTAGCACGTGTAAAATCACTGTAATCCCTTTTTCCGTAGCTTGATACAGGTATGCTGAAGATAACAGGTGTAAATCGCTGATCCGAATCGAAGGACCAAATGTACAATCCTTTGATTGTATGAAACAAGTTGATATCCGGATTATAAGTTCTGGTTCAAATAAAAACACTCAGCAATTTGCACTTATAATTTCACGTCTATATTAAATATTCAAATCGCATTACATACTTTGTATTTTAAAAACAATAAATCGAATTTAATGTAAATTTCTATTAATCGCTCGCGTGTTCGAACTGTGAGGTGTTGATCGGTCGATAACCAGAGTCAGAATCACTGAGAAAAGGTAGCGGACCCCAATAGATGCAATCTAGCTGGAGATTATCAACCGTTGATTTGGTGATGCATTTCTGCTGATGTCATCGAGATGACGAAAATGTTCTGTGGCAATATGTGCTACTCGATCACTTCTCATCTGTAAAGAATTGCGTTAATAAATCAATTATTACCGTAAGCTTTGCTTTGATTTGCTGAGAGAATGGACAATTCTCGACACCACGTCTATCAAAGATATATGTTACAACTTTGTTTGTGTGATGGAATCACGTGATCACGTCGGGGTCACCAATTTGGGGATGGTTCTGATCTTCTTAAAGTTGAACTTCATCATCTACCAATGAGTAGAACTTCGTAATCGCTCGGATCCACGTCAAATCCACGCTCGGCTGAATTTACAAACTTCTTTAATTATTTTACTTCTCGATTGGGGTCACAATATTTCGTCCACAGTCCTGCGAAACTGAAATTGCCTCAAGACCGTATAGCTCCGGAGGACTTTAAAATTCGCCTCAAGGTAATAACAAAGACTTTTCAGTAACTGGCATTCGGAAGATTGGCCAGGAAAAAAATACAATTAAAAGAATTTACTATTTTGAAAAACAAAATTAATTAATATTTTTATTAAATGAATATAACATTTGTGGTGAAGACCGATAATCAACTGATTAATTGTTTTACATATTTTCTTTGACTTAAAAAAATATAAAGTTCAGACAAAATTATTTCGACCTACTTAGATAACCTTTACAACAAGTGAATATGAAACGTATTTTAAACGAACAAAACCTAAAATAAAAAACATTGTGTGTCCCCACACTAACAAAACCATTCGGCTCTCGCTTGGGCACTGGGCTTCCTGGTAAGCTACAGGGGACCAGCAACGCTGGGACTGGAGTAGTATAGAAAAGGCGGTTCTGGCCCATGAGAAAAAATCGAGCCGAAAATGTGCTATAGCGGTTCTGGCCCATGAGAAAAAATCGAATCTTGGATTTTGAGTATTCGGTCTTGTAGGCTACAATTGGTCTTCTTCTTCTAAAAAATGTGCTATGGTGGTTCTGGACCATCAAAAAAAGTGCTATGGCGGTTCTGGCCCATGAGAAAAAATCGAATCTTGGATTTTGAGTATTCGGTCTTAGAGACTACAATTGGTCTTCTTCTTCTTTGGTTTGTTGATGAAAAGATAAGGATTGCCGGCCATCTTGGATTTTCGGTACGAAAAAAAGTATGAAAAAGTAAGAAGATGCGAAATGACCGCTTTTGTGGTTCGAGCTTTTTGTGTCGGCTTGGGTGATAAGGCTTTGTAGATTAACCTGGGAAGTGCGGACCTTGGTTCGTGCTGAAGATAAGAGTTTTGAGTTTTTAATTACGAAGTACAGCTTTATCAGCTAAATGAAATAACATGATGCGAATTTAATGGGAAAACAGAATATTGCGTAATAAAAGATTTCACCACTTTGAGTAAATAGATGAAGTTTTTTTTTTTTATTTCTTTTGCAAATTCTTATTTCTATGATATCGTTTGTTTCCAAGCAAGTTTTAGCCTGTTTTTCTGCTCGAGCTGTGATTGATATGCGAGCTGGTGGCTGCGTAGAAATTAATAATTTGGTGGCAATGTTGAGGTCGTTGGGTGATAAGGATTTGTAGATGAGTTTGGAGTTTGTTGTTTTGAGTTTTTAATTACGAAGTACACCTTTATCAGCTAAATGAAATAACATGATGCGAATTTAATTGGAAAACAGAATATTGCGTTCTTGTATAAATATCAAGCGTTCTTAGGTAGTCTTTTAGTATTCATAGTGAAGTCAACCAGTGAAATTCTTATAATTAAAATTCGTGCTCTAAGTCAGATTGAAATAATAAAAAAACAAAACAAAAAAAAATTTAAAATGTATCAGCAACCGATCAATGAAGCAGTCATCGAAGACTTCGAAGTATTGGAGGAGTTAAATTCTGCAAATTTTAAGCCTGCTTTCGCTATTTAAGATATGGAAGAGTCGCAGAATTTCAAAATCATAAGCTGCAGAAGAACAACAACAAAATATGGACCCAAATCCTTTATGACTGGAGAGTTACCATGTTTTTTTGCCGCCTAGGTTCGACGCTAAAATTTCTGATCGTACAATTGAGAAAATGAACGATGGAGGCTTCTTTGTTGAAAGCAAAGCAGCAGGTGGCAGCTATTTTAATTTAATGTTTTCTAAGATAGCACCTAGCACTGTATTATTTAAATTTATAAATAAATAAATAAAAGTACTTTTATTAAATATATGTTTCATTCCACTTTCCCTTACAATCATTTCCCTCTAGAGTTTGAAAATAGTAAAAGTTATTTGCAGACTTACATGCAGGAGGATGGTATAAGTACTTCAACTTGATAAAATTCAATTAGTTCTGGACTTCAAGTCATCATGCTAACATTAAAAATGGCTAGTCGTTCAGTAAGTCTTTTGCTTTTATCACTATGCATCTTGCACATCAATAGCTTACAGATTCCGTTAAGTGTAAACCTCATGGATAAAAGCAGTAGTAATTTAGATTTTGCGCTCACTATACCAAATAATGACTCGATACAAATTAGCTTAACTTTTAAACTGATGACTTACAGTAACGCAAGCAATCCCAAAGAAGATGTAGTTTCTTCTTCAAAAGAAAGTAATGACGAGCAAATTCCTACTACCACATCAAGGATCACTACGAATGATAATCCTAAAAAGAAATTTGTGTCTATTGACGAGGCCATCGAAGGTTTCAGGCAAGAACTATTAAAGACAGAATTGGATATTGCAGGAATTATTGAGAGCAAAGATATCTTTTATAGGCACTTTAAACTGGAATTCGATGACGAAACTATGCTAACCATTCGTTGTACATATGACGGTAATTACGTAACTCGATCATTGAAGATATTATGCTATGAATATCGCGAGTTTGAAACTGAAAGAATTCTAAGTAGTGGTGAAGTACTTTGCTTTTTCGTCTCTCGGTCACTCAAGGGGTTTTCCCTCAATTATGGAAAAATTCGTATATTATTCCCATTTTCAAAAAAGGTTGCAAGAACGATGTGTCCAACTACAGATCCATTGCTAAATTATCATCCATACCTAAACTATTCGAAAAATTGGTCTATGATTCCATGTTCTTCCACTGTAAGTCTATCTTCTCACTCTCCCTGCATGGCTTCCTCAAAGGTAGATCCACAACCACCAACCTTACTGACTTCGTCTCTAAAACCCTATGTGCCCTGGAAAACGGTAAAGATGTTGATGTTATCGTCACCGATTTTAGTAAAGCCTTCGACAAGATCTCCCATAACGTTATCTTGTTCAAACTTGAGGCTTCCCCCCAGATTCATCTCCAGGATTCGATCCTACCTCAACAACCGTCAGTACAATATTCTTTTCAGTTCATCCATTTCTAACCCTATTGTCGCTCGTTCCGGCGTCCCTCAGGGCAGCCACCTAGGTCCATTGCTTTTTATCCTCACAATAAATGATGTTGAATGTGTCATCAAACACTCAGAGTTGTCAATTTATGCCGATGATATGAAAATAATCAAACATATCTCCTCCACAACCGACTTCTCCTGCAAGAAGACCTCGATTCATTCATCACATGGTACATGAAAAACTTTCTAGAGCTCAATGCCTCCAAATGCCAGTCTATCTCCTTTTCCCGCAAGCGTCTTACCACCACCCCGAGAGTCTATATGTTAACCGACGTACCAGTCCCTATCGTTGCCTCTTTGTATGACTTAGAAATAATCTGTGATAGTGAACTCAATTTTCGTTCCCACATTGACAGCATAATTAACAGAGCTAACTCCGCGCTAGGGTTTGTCAAGCGCTGGTCTAGAGAGTTCTCCAATCCTTATATTTCCAAATCTCTCTACGTCTCCTTCGTTAGACCTCTCCTTGAATATTTCAGCCAGGTATGGTCCCCTACACAAACAGCTCACATTAATAGGATTGAATCTGTCCAGCGTAGGTTTATTCGCTTCGCTCTACGTGATCTGCCGTGGGTTGACAGATTCAACCTTCCACCCTATGAAAACCGTCTGAAACTGATCGACTTACAACCCCTAAGCAAATGTCGTGATGTTTCCGACATTCTCTTCATTTATCAATTATTAACTGGTGCCATAGACTGCCCCTCAATCCTGCAATCTTTACCCATCTATACCAATCCTCGTAACCTTAGGTCCACTCTCCTTTTCCGACTCGACCGCCATCGCACAAACTACGGTCAAAGCGAGCCAATTACCAGGATGTTACGAAAAGTCAACGACCTTTCCTCTTTTGACTTCCATCTGAGTAAATCACCACTCCACAAAGCCTTATATCTTGACCCCGCCCATCTTGATCCTGATCGCCTACCTTAATTCTTCTTCCTATCGCCTTCTGCCAGTAATCAATATATATAGCTCATATTGTAGCTTATACTTTTTATTTATTTATTCTTAATTATCATTTATTATAGTCTGTAGAATTAGTATTAAGTTATAGCTTGTATTTTGTATTTTGATTTTGTATTTTTTTATGCAAATAAATAAATAATTAGAGATGGTGAAACAAGTTGAAGCTAATTATAAAAGCGATGTGGAATTAGTTAATTTGAGAGGAATGAAACAAACATATCAAATGAATATTTCTAAATAAGCAGCTATAAAAGAAAGTCTAATCCGTTTTTAAGTCATTTTAAAATTATTATGGAGTGTCTTCATACAAAAATAATTTTGGATAATATTTGCAATTTAATTGAACTAACAGATTATAATAAACTTATTGCTAAATATAAAAAGCGAGATTTATTGACTCCTGCTATCAAAGAGGTTATAAATGTAAAGCCAACAACATTTTTCATTTATTTATATATAATATTATAATTATTTTTTTTGGTAGAACGAAGTTTTGTTTAACGACTATCAAAAGCATGGGAGGTTCTTTCTTAAGATTTCTAAATCTGATTCAGCAGCATATAAAGAATTCAAGGATATTTGTAGGAGTTTGGACCTTCAAGATGTTTTGCTTTTGCTACAAAAAGAAGAAGAGAAGGTCAAAGTAGTTGGAGAAAAAGTAGTTCAATTCAATATCATCCCAAAGATACATTTCGTTCTAATATACGATCGTAAGGGTCCCTGGCAAACATTTGCGTTGGACAGATTTTGATTTCAACAGCGAATTCGAAATATGAAGGATATTTTGGACCCCACCTCGCATAGAAATAAAATTTATAGGTTAAGGTTTAAAAATTTTAAATAAAGTAATAAAATAAGAACTCAAGTACTTTTAATATAAAATATATATTTGTATAACAATATTATAATACATTATCTTTCTTAATCCAAGAGTTGTGTTTTGATGAAAATCCGAGCGATTTAACATAAACTTTATCTGCGGTTCTCTTCAATATTTTTTCTACGAGGTAAACATCAGGATTCTTAGTCTTTTGGAGCTCCGTTTCATAAAAACTACCCTTTATTGCGTTTCCTTCATGGTCTTCCAAGAGATATGTTACAGGATTCGTTATCTGAATTTTTGTGATCTTGAAGATCTCTGTAGTCCAGTTTGGTGTATACCCCTTTTCAAATACATGTTAATATTTACTAATGCGAACAAAGTCTCCCAGCTTAAATTTTGGCAAATGAAACGTCTTTAAATGATTGTAAACTGTTGATAGCAATTTCTTCTCATTCTGCTTTGTTACATCACGTGGCCTCATTTTTATTGTTCGATGATTACTTGAGTTATATTTTACGAGTAATTTCTTAACCATATCTATCCATCGGTATGAGCCCTGCATACTAAACTCTTTCCACATCATGCTTTTTAATGTTCGATTAAATCGTTCAACTATAGATGCTTTTAAAGGGCTATATGTAGAAAAATGATTAATGCGGGATTTTTTCATTAAGTTTTGAAATGAGCTATTGAAAAACTCTTTTCCATCATCAGTTTGTAAATTTGTGGGAGTCCGACCTTCTTTTAGTTTGGATTTCATAGCTTGAGTAACTTCGACACCAGTCTTTCTTTTAATAGGAATTGCCCATGCATATTTAGAAAACCCATCTATTACAGTTAATAAAAAATTATGTCCATTATTGCTTGTAGTATAAGCACCCATTTCAACTAAGTCGGCTTGCCATAGATCATCTATTCCCTTAATTATAACACGTCTTCTTATGAAATTTTTTCTGGCTGGTTTATGAAGCTCATTAACTACTTGTGTTTTATTCATTTTGAAATTGTCAGAGATTCTACATTAATTAACGCCTTTAAAGTGTCTTTCATTTCTTGTATATTTAGATCTATATATTTTATCAACTTCTCATTAACGTCAACAATTGCTTCATTTGCATATAATTCGGCTGCTCTCTTCAATCGCTCTTGCTGATTCGTAATTGTTTCATTCGTATACAATTGACTAGTGTTTTTATCTTTTTCACTTGTTATATTGATTATGTTGTATAACTCCTTTAATTCTCCTTGTAGTACAGCACTTTCCTTATGTATTTGCTCAGTTAGATTGTTGCTGACTAACTGGATTTTTTCATTAACGTAGGAATTACTTAAATGTATGATCTTGTCAGCTACATCGTCAACATATGTTTTATTGGTTGCATCATCCCTATCTAGAGGACTCTTAAGGTATTTCAAATTTTTAAAACTTAGATTGAAATCTCCACTTTCAGTGAGCTTAAAGCCCACGCCACTTAGACCTTGTATTCCTTGTTCTCCTTGAGGACCAGGTTCGCCTGGTAAGCCTCTAGGACCACGCTTGCCAGTAGATCCTAACTTTACCTTTTTAGAATATCTCCCAAACTTGTCGACACTAATTATTACATTAAAACTGAATATGATTAAAGATGTTATTTATACTATAATGCCGCCTTCTTTTAACTCTTCAATAATTGATATAATTTCATTGTTGTGGTTAGTATGCCCAGCACTTTGTGATGCTATTAAAAGACGAAGTCTATCCACAAGTTCATTAGGATCATTCCAATAAACATAATCAATATTATTCTTGGGTATATGCATCAAACCCTTGCCTTCATGAGAAACCAGTTTACTTATAATTTCTAAGTACTTGAAAGCTCTACTTCCTTTTATTTGACCATTTTATTTGGAGACGGAGTTGGATCAATGCGTTGAGCGGCAAGACCAACATGCCGTGGGTCCCGGGTTCGAGCCCAGATGACCGTGAGCTTTTATTAAGAAATTAAAATAATTCAATCCGTCTCTGGGCTGTTGTCTAGCTCGCAGCAATGCAAACAAGACTCAAGTTTCCTCACTTCCCTTACCCTAATTCCCTTCCGGCCAAAAACCATGCTAACGCATCAAAGGGTTGTCCCCTAGGATTTGGCTACATCGTATATAAAAAAAAAAAAAAAAAAAAAAAAAAAGCCGCTTTATGGTCTCTTTTATAGGGGTTAGTTTCTTTTAAGATAGCTTGATAATTTTCCAAGTCATCCTTACTATACAAAGTTTTTGCAGGTTGTTTCATAAAAAGCAATTCACATAGACCTAGCGTTATTTTATACGATTTTCCGTTAATAAGGAAAAAATCTTCCTCAATTGCAATCTTGGAAATTCCAATTTTCCATTCGTTATCATCATCTAAATAAACTCCATAAGTGTTGTCAATTATCGGGATATTTTTAAGGTATAGTTCTAAATATTTATCAACTATACCGCTTGATAAATTAAGAGGAGAATCTCTCTTTTCCATCAAAGTTCTAGAATGTGTAGGTGTTGCAAAGTTATCATCTTCCGACATTAAGGAATAATCTGAACGTTTTATAGGTGTACTGGTCGGCTCCATTTTCGGAAGTTTCATTTTAGGAGTAAGCTTTATATTACCATAATCATCATCATCTCCATATTCATCTTTAATTTTAGTCTCATGCTTTGCTTTTGTTATGAACTCATGAAGTTGTTTTGTTATGGGCTTAAATGTCTCTTCAAGACGAGTTTCAGTTTCAACTCGTCCAGTTTTCACAGCGCGAAATTTCTTCTTAATAGCATTTCTAGTTTTGATAAGATTTTTTAATAGTTCGTCTCTCTTTTTAACCATCTTTGTAATGAGATTTGAACTGGTCTGTGAACTGGGTTATACTGATCTGAATGGGTCTATGGATGGCTCTTATCAGGTCTGTGAACAGCTTTTGACAGCTCCGTGAACAACTTTACCAGCTCTATAAAACAGCTCAAACGGGTCTATGAACAGCTTTACCAGGTCTAAGAACAGCTCTTATCAGGTCTATGAACAGCTTTACCAGGTGTATGAACAGCTATATCAAAATTAAAATTAGAATTAATCCTTCTAACTCAGAAGGCGCACTTCATAGGCAGAAGCCTAGAATCATTTGACCTATTCGCCACAATATCACAAAATATTAAGGCGAATGAGGCTCCCAAACCCATGCAGATAGTATTAGTAATTAACACACAACAATCGGGGGTGCAAAGACAACAGAGATCACTAAAGCATATCCTTAATAAGAGTCAGGTCAAAAGACAGACACACATTCACGACTCTATACATGCGTTTTATAATAATAATAAAAATAGTGTTTCCATCAAAATGCAAAACAAACAAAAACGAAAAATTTAAACCAAAACCAGTGCAAGCAAAAGAACGAATCACAAATTATAGATGCTCCTTTTAAGTGTCACTTTGTTATCAAAAACGTCTCCAATATCATTAGCAGACCTACACATGCGGTTAACAGGCTCGAACATGCCGTAATTAGTGCGCGAAAAAGCAATCTGTAAAGGTGCTCGATTACGTAGGGAATAGGACAGTTCTCTAGGCAATATTTTGGAAGCTAGTTCAGCGCTGTCCAACTTTCCCTGCAGAAGCTGATGCAAAAATGTTAAATCAGCAACCCAACGTCGCTTCTCAAGTGTAGCAAGTTGCAGCAAACCCAAGCGCTCCTCATAAGGTGGCAGAATTAGAGGGTCATTCCAAGGCAAAGAACGTAGGGTCGATCGTACAAATCTGCGCTGGACGGACTCGATACGTTTAATGTGTGTTCCGTAAAATGGAGAGCATACCTGACTGGCATATTCAAGCAGGGGCCTAACAAGGGATGTATAAAGATGTAGTCTTATATGAGGGCCTAGAAATTCCTTGGACCAACGAAGAATAAATCCCAGCATAGAGTTTGCCCTAGCTACCACGTTATTAATATGGGAGATGAAGTTCAACTTACCATCAAGATACACTCCCAAATCCCTCACCACTTCCACCCGCTTTATACCAGTACCCCCAAACATGTACTGAAAAGTACGGAAGCTGCGAGACTTCGAGAAGGACATAACCTGACATTTCTCAATGTTCAGCTGAAGATTGTTGTTGCAGCACCACTCATAGAAAATGTGCAACTCTGATTTAAAATCTCACAATCAGCGTTAGATTTTATTGGAAGAAAAATCTTAATATCGTCAGCATATATAAGAATTTTACATCTTTGAAGCAAATATGAAATATCATCAATAGATAAGATGAATAACAATGGACCCAGATGACTGCCCTGGGGAACGCCAGAATGAGTCACAAAATCATCAGAGAGTGCGCTACGAAAACGCACTCTATAAATCCTATCAGACAAATATGACTTAATCCAAACAATAAGGGAGGGCGGGAAACCCAACTTATCCAATTTAAAAGTAATGATAGAGTGAGACAGCTTGTCAAAGGCCTTACTAAAATCAGTGTAAATACAGTCAGTTTGGCATTCTTCCATGAATCCGCCCACAGTGCTAGAAACAAACTCAACCAAGTTTGAAACCGTGGACCTACCTTGAAGAAAATCATGCTGCCGAGTGGAGATCAAGCCCTTACACACTTCGGATAATTGGGATTAAAACAAAAGTTCGAAGAGCTTAGGAATACAAGACAATTTAGCAATTGAATTTAGCCACTCTTGAAAATAGCAATTAAATAGGATATCTTCCAGAGCGCTGGGAAATGGCCCCGTGAAAGAGACTTCCTGAATAGTAGTAGCAAAGGCCATAATAACACCGAAGAACATTTCTTTATGACTACAGGAGGAATCCCGTCAGGACCACTAGAGAAGTCAGTTGGAAGTGCAGTAATATGCCTCAACAGGATCTCCTCCGTGATAGATGGAACTGATACCATGGGTAAAATTCGGCTATCAATGTGCGAAAAGTTTCCATTATCTGGGATGAAATCAAATGATTCAAATGCACCCTTAAAAGATTCAGCAAATAAGTTGCAAATAATATTAGAATCATTGCTGGAGATCTCCCCAAATTCCATAGTCGATGGGTAGTTATCAACCTTTTTCTTCAAGTTGACATATTCGAAAAATGCACGGGGGTCAGAGAATAATCTGTTCTTTAAATTTTGAAGATATTCTTCATAGAGAGAACGAGAACGGCTTATAAATTGTTCATGGCAAATACTATATTCATGCCAGGCGTCCGCACTGTTAATACGTAGATACTTTTTCCAAAGTCTATTCTTTCTATTCTTAAGAGTCTTCAATCCTCTGTCAAACCATGGTGGAGCGGAGTCTCTACCCCTAACCCGAACTAAGGGAACAAACCTGCTGAAAGCTTCATACAAAACGTCGTAGAGACCGGATACGTTTCTGTCGATATCGTCACCAGACAGGCAAGTGTGGAAGTCGATCTCACCAAGATAATCATTCAAAGCCACAAAATCGGCCGCTCTAAAGTTAAAATGATATTGGCTGTCGAGCTCATCGACAAGCACGTCCGACAGACAATGAAAGCCAACAAGCAATGCGGGTTGAAACACGTCAAGATTTATCAAGGCAAGTATGCTGGGTTCAACAAAAGTAAGCATTGGGTTCGTAGAGAACACTAAATCAAGCTATCTTCCCATATTGTAACTCACATTGCTCATTTGTCAAAGTCCAAAGCTAGCCAAGGTGTCGAGGAATAATGATTGTCCTTCAGTCAAGTCATGGGGAAGAAAGCTATCGTCATCATCATCCGCTACCCATCGTACGTTCGGTAAGTTGAAGTCTCCCACTAGGATAATTTCATCCTTAGAACCCAATCGATCATAGATGTAGTTAATATTTTTAATGAGAATGTCATACTGACTACGACCATTACTATCAACGACATTTGATGCATCAGGAGGTATATAACAACAAATTAAGAAGAGGCTGCTCGACTCAAATGAAATTTTTACTGAAACTTGTTCCAGCTCCAGTTGGTCAGAAAATAAAGGAGTGACAAAATGATTAGTATTAAGAAAATTCCTGCAAGCTATGAGAACCCCACCACCGCGTGCGGTCGAGGCTACATGCCTATCCCTACGGAAAACTTGATAAGAGCCATTAAACAGCTCCGCGTCCGAAATACCCTGGTGTAGCCACGTCTCAGATAAAGCAATCACATCAAAGTCACAGTTTTTAGATGAGAAATAAAAATTATTTGTTTTGGTCCTCAGTCCTCTCACATTCTGGTAGTAAAGAGAGAGCTTGTCCCGTTTTTTGAACTAGGACACTGAAGTGCTCCTGGCTTGGTGCGGCGGCGAGAATTGGGTACGAAGGTCTTACAAAATACATCCTGGGGCCAGAAATTATTACCAAGCATAGTATCAGCCAATTGAGAAGGAGTCGACAACATGAAGGATGCGTAGGGCTTTGACTGCCCACTTATTTTCTTACAGAACACCTCAGACGTGTCAATACCATTAGACCGAAGGAATCGCAATATTAGGTCACAAGAGGTTCCAGGCGTCAGACGAGAGACAAAAACAGACTTTGGACGAGGAACGGCAGAGAGTCCAACCTCTTCAACTTCAGACACGCCAATGTTCGAGGGCATGATGATAGGAATCGCACCATTACTTTCGCACAAATCCGCCCCACTACACCCATTGATGCCATCAGATCTGCCAGCAGTGACCACCGGACCCGGAAGACCAGTATCCGCTACGGAGCACCCAACACGGCGCCGACGTTTTGCCCCAGATTTAGGTCTGGATTTCGAGACCTTCACCCTCTCGGGGGAGGAATTGGTAACCCTACCTTCCGTCTCTAAGAACGAAACAACTCCTCTTGGGGGCGGAGAGATGTCCTGTCCCGCACCAGCAAGTGCAGGGGACATAGCCTTCGCAGGAGACACCCCAGAACCATTCCCACAGGAACCCTCAGACCCATCAACCAACAAAGACGTAGCGAGAGCAGAGCCACCCGCACCCCGTGAGACAAGAAGCTTAACGTCGGAGGCAATTGAGGCACACATCTCGCTATTTTTAGTAACAGCCTCAGACCACACCCCCAGGTCTGCCCTGACGTGCCTAACACAACGTCGGATATCATCGATGGCCGGCAAAAATATACCTGCCGAAGGGTCAGAACTTAAGACTCGTTCCTGACCAACTGAGCGTAAATCATCAAAACAAGACGAAATACAGGCGACCTTGGAAGAGAGCTCATGAGACTTATCCAACAACAAACTCGAGTTGGAGTTAATTTTCTCGGTTGCAGCAATAAGCTTGTCAACCCTATCATTTAGGGAATTAACGTCGTCAATGGAGATCTCTAAGCCTGCCCATTTAGACGAAATACTGCCAATACCCTCCGCAATCTTGGAGCTATCAGCTGAAAGGCTGTCAACAATGCTCTTCATAAGCCGCAAGACATGGCAGGGCTTAATTGCCGAACACTCTTCGCAAGTGAAACCCGTAGCAGACGACTTGGAATTACCCCTCAAGCAGGCAGCATGAAAAATATTGCCACAAACTCCATCGCATGCAAGCTCATCCCTGCTTATCCGGGCAGAGCATACCTTGCACTTGCGCATCACGAGCAGAAATTATCAGAAAAAAAAAAAAAAAAAAATTAAATTTATATATATATATATATATATATATATACAAAAACTAGAAGATTGCGAGAAATCAATGCGTCAAACACTGACGATTAAATGCACTTCATGCACCTGACCAGCTTTAACAGTAATAATAAACGAAACGAAGAAATCGTCAAGCGATAAAATAAAATAAATAACAGAAAGAAAAGACAAATAATAAAAAATAAATTAAATAAAGATGAACAGGGTTTAGATAGTAAAAACAGAATAAATAAACAGATAAATAAAAGAGACAGAATTGGAATGAAATACGTAAAAAGATAAATAAATGAGATAGAGTCAAGAGATAAAATAAATAAGATTAAATAAGCAGAGACAAAATAAATAGTAACTAAAATTGACATTCATAGAGACAGTATCTTAGAAACAAAAGGTCAAAAGAGCACAACAAATTAAAACAAACAAGCAAAACAAAGAGCACAGGCAGAAGCAACAGGAACGAAGTTCACGCAAACATCAACAATATCACAGGAAAGACGCATGCACGTGAACGGGATGGATTCGAGCAATGACACAAAATAAATGCACCGGTGGAGTAAGCAATGAGAGCACAAAGCAGTAAACAAACACAAAGCACAAGATCACACCAACAAGGCCAAACAAGGTTCAAACGGAAAATTATTGAGCGGCAACTCATGAAAACGTCAAAATCCAACAAAAGAAGCGACAATTCACAAGCACGCAGAATTGATACGAATATTCAAGTTGGACACGAAGACAAAAGAAAAACACTCACGAACGCAGGTTACAAACCAAATTAGTTAATTAAATCAAAGTAATTATTATTATTAAAATCACAGTAGTTAGGATGCGATTTACTTGCCACAAACCCAAAAACAAACTGCACAAAAACGCAAGAAAGACAAACGCACGTCCGATCACTATGACGATCACTGACTGATCTACTATTAGCTGTTCGAATGTTCACAAAAACTTTCAAAGTTAAATTAACGTATAAATTCAGAAGAGAAAGAGGTTCTGTAAATCACAACTCCGTTTCGTAATTATCGTAGTTCAATTTTATTTTTAAATTCAAAGATTAATTAATTCACAGCACAAATACTTCAAATGCTGTTTATTTAACAAATTCAAAGATAGTTTCTGAGACTTAACAAATTCAAAGCTATTTTTACTAAGACACGACCGATTTCAAATCAAACTCAGTTCAAAGTGCTGAGTAACATTTTAAAAATGCAAATCCAACTATCTGATCACGTTATACTATTTCAAAAACAGTACCCATCTCTTAACAGTTTTATCTAGCCGCTAACTCCACCCAAGTTCTCGATATTATTTGTTAACATTTATCAAAGTTTCTGGAAATTATAATTCTTTTCATACTGCGTCTAATATCACACAGGTGGCACTGTTGTCATTATGATCAATTTTAGAACTTGAAGAAAAGGAAAAGAAAAATGTGATAAGTGTCAAAGTTAAATGTTTTATATTGTGATCTTATGTAGTGCGCACCTCAACATAGCTGGATTTTACTGATTTATCTTAATGGTAAGTACTTTTACCTTATTTATGTGAACTTGAATTGGTGCAGCGTATTACTTAATTAGTTTTAATTGCTTAATTGTGTACTTAAACTTGCATGAAATCAATCGTGTTTACATGTGATGTTTACAATTTAAAGCCATTCAAAATTTCTATAAAATATGTTTTCTTTTCCTTTAGGAACGTAATGTGATCGGGAAATTGATTGCTAAGATTAAGAACGGACACACGGACGGAACCTATAATTTTAGATAAATATTGTATGTTAAGAATTAAATCTTTGTGTTAAATTTTCTTCTTTCAGGTTACAGCATACTCTTAGATGTTTGGACATTCTCCGCCCCCTTGGAGCCTATGGATCCAATTGATATTAGATTGAGGTGTCTTCAGATTGGGTCCGATATCAAGTGGTTGAATACTTCCTTCAGATCAGGTCGGCTTGGTCGAGATTACTGTAAACTGTTCTATTTGTGCTGTGCTGCGATGTGCTGATCTGTAAGAAACAAAACAAAGGATATGGAAAGGACATGAATGGATAAGGTAAAGGATGTGATAAGTTCTTGTGTACTGTTTGTTACGTGTATGTTTGTAATTTGCTCTTTTATTCTATATTCTTCTTGTGTATTGGCAAAAGGCACAGTTTAACGACTGGCCGTGTCAAAGTTCCATTTTTAGTTTTCAAAGTCACAACTCTGACTAGTTCATCTTTTCCTTTGTGAATTTCAAGTACTCTTGCCAGTAACCATTTTGATGGTGGTTGCCTCTCATCTTTCACAAGTACTAAATCATCAGGTGCTAAGTTATTTTGTTTTGATTTCCATTTACAACGTTGTTGCAATACTGCTATATAGTCGAGATGCCAGCGTTTCCAAAAACCTTGTAATATTTGCTGTATATATTGCCAGCGGGATAAAAGATGCTTACTGATGTCGATATATGTTGGCTCTGGTACTGATAGTATAGCATCTCCAGTTAAAAAATGTCCAGGAGTTAGCGCACTCATATCAGATGCATCATCATTCAACGCACATAACGGTCTGGAGTTTAGGCACGCCTCTACTTGCGTGGTCAAAGTTGTAAGTTCCTCGTAAGTGAGACTGCTGGTCCCCAAGGTTCTTCGAAGATGAAACTTTGCAGCTTTAACTCCAGCCTCTGCTAGTCCATTGAAGTGAGGCGCTCCCGGTGGGCTAAAGTGCCATGTAATTCTTTGAGCAACCTCCGTTTCGGTCATTGTCATTTGTATTTTCTTTAGATGTTCATTAAAGTTTTTGTCTAAAATAGTGTTGGCCCCAACAAAATTTGTTCCACAGTCTGTGTATATATCACTAGGTAAACCTCTTCGGCTGGTGAAACGTTTTAGTGCTGCTAAGAAGGCTGCGGTTGTCAAATCCGACACGACTTCAATGTGTATAGCTTTTGTAACAAAACAAACAAATATTGCTAAATAGCCCTTGTAGGTTTTAATTCCTCTTCCTTTTGACGCTCGAAGATCTAAAGGTCCACAATAATCAATTCCACAATGGCTAAAGGGTCTAGAAGCTTCAACTCGAGACTGTGGAAGAGTTCCCATTAGCTGATTTCGAGTGATTGCCCTCTATCTGAAGCATGTTATGCACTTGTGGATTAGAGATCGAACTGCGTTTCTTCCATCGATGATCCAATATTTCTTACGTAATAAACCAAGCATCAGTTGTGTTCCCCCATGAAGGGTGACTAAGTGCATCTCATTGATAAGGAGTTTTGTGAGTGGATGCTTGCCAGGTATGATGATTGGATGTCTTTCGGTCCATGCCATATTTGCATTATTTAGCCTACCTCCTACTCGAATGATGCCAGCACCATCTAAGAATGGATTTAGTTTTAACAGCTTACTTGTCTTAATGGGTTTGTTATTTTTTAGAAAATTGATTTCTTCTGTGAACTCCGATGCTTGAACTTGTTTTATCCAAAACAATAGACTTATATTCATTTCCTTCCATGTGATCCAAGAAGGGTGACATTTTTTTATCTTTCGACATATGTTCATAAATCTAAATAGAAATGCTGTGACTCGAAGTAGTTTACCCAATGACGAATATTTTGATGTCATTTCTGTGACGAATGGTTGATGTTGTATGACTACGTGCACCTTGAGATTCCTTTTTTCCAAAACGGTATCAATTTCTGGTAATCCTTGTGGCCAATTTTCTTCTGGTTGACGTAACCATGATGGGCCTTCCCACCAAATCCGATGTTCCTTCAACTGACTTAGTGGTAATCCACGAGTTGCGCAATCCGCGGGGTTCTCGTCGGTGGAGACGTGTCTCCAAAGGTCGGTTGATACAGCTGCTTGGATTTCAGCTACACGATTTCCAACAAACATTTTCCATCGACCTGGATGATTACGAAGCCAAGACAAGACAATTGTCGAATCGGTAGGACTGCTCCGCAAAGTTCCAAACGTGGTAACGTGATTTGCTTTAATGGCGAGACCTTTGATTTTGCTATCAAGAGATTTGAATGTATTTTTCCGTTTTCTAAAACAGCCCGTGCGTAAATTGCTGCCGCGTACGCATGAAGAGAAGCGTCGCAGAAACCGTGTAGTTGAAAAGAGTTTAACTTTTCATAATGATGAATACAACGTGGAATGGAAATGGTTTCTATGTGTTTAAACTCTGATTTAAATTTATTCCATGGTCTTAGTATGTCTGATGGTAAGTACTCGTCCCAACTGATTCCCTTAACCCAAAGTGCTTGCAATAGTATTTTCTGTGGTATTATAGCTGGGGCTAAAAGTCCAAGTGGGTCGAAAATTTTTGATAGCTCGGATAAGAATTGGCGTTTGGTTAGGTTTTCATCAATCTTATCATTCAAAGCGAATTTATACTTAGATGCATCAGTAGTTGGACACCAATAAATGCCTAAAGTTTTTATGCCTGTATGTAAATCGATTGAGTGAAGTCCATTAATTTCACGGCTGTCTATTGGAATGTTTTTAAGTACCTCGGTGTTGTTTGATGTCCACTTTCTAAGGTTAAATCCGCCAAGTTGAAGTAAATTAATTAACTCTTTTTGCAGGTTTAGAGCTTGTTCTACGTTGTCAGTACCGGTAAGAAGATCATCTACATAGAAGTCACTGCACAAGACCTCTGCGGCCCTTGAAAAATGACGGCCTTCATCAAAGGCCAATTGTCGGATGGTTTTTATAGCCAAATAAGGTGCGCAGGCTGTACCAAAGGTAACCGTGTTCAAACAATATTCCTTTATTGGCTCTAAGGGTGAAGATCTCCATAGAATTTGTTGGTATTGTGCATCGTCTTCCGCTACCCTAATCTGTCGATACATTTTTTCTATGTCCGCGGTCATTACTATTACGTGTTGACGCCAACGAAGCAAAATGGATATCATATCATCTTGTAAAGTTGGACCAATCAAGAGATTGTCGTTCAGGGATGATCCACCTATCGTCTTGCTAGACGCGTCGAAGACTACTCGAAGTTTCGTGGTCGTGCTTTCTTTATACACGGCGTGATGTGGCAGGTAGTTACAATAATACCGTTCTTCATTTTGATCTGTATAACTAATCATATCTTTTTCAGGTTTCGTGACTGCAGACATGTGTTGTAATTGTAGGTATTCTTCTAAACACTTGCTGTATTCTTGACGAATGATAGGGTTAGTTGTAAGTTTGTTTTCTAGATGATTAAAACGTGTTAGAGCTAAATTACGACTTTTTCCTAAAGCAACTTTAGTACCACCTTTAAATGGTAACTTGACCTCATAACGACCGTCTGCTAGGCGTTTAACTGTGCGTTCGTAGAAGTCTTCGCACTCCTTTTCTTCGGGTGTCAAATGTTTAACGGGTTTCAATTCCTCTAACTCCCAGAATTGACGAAGTTGTTCATCTTAAGTGACTTGCGTGTGAAGATGAACAGTTTCAAATTCAGTGTGCCTTGACGTTTCAATCTGCCCTGATAGTATCCACCCAAAAGACGTGTTTTGTGCAATCGGTGCGCCTTGAGGACCAATTATTAAACCCTCGGAAATAATTTTACAGAATATATCTGCGCCAATTATCATGTCGATTTTACTAGGTTTGTAATACTGAGGATCGGCCAACACAAGATCTCTCAAATGCGTCCATGATGAGCTTTGCAGAACAAATTTTGATGGAAGCATTCCTGTAAGTTCGGAAAGAACCAAAGCTTCGACCGAGATCCTGTATTTCGGCTTAACCAAAGATTCTAAGGTCAAAGTGACGCAGCGGTTTGATGTAGCGGCTTTTACGTTTCCTAAGCCCTTCACCTTTGCAGAAACTTGAATTCCTCTCAATTTTAATCGTTGCGCAACGTTTTCCGTTATAAAGGACATTTGTGACCCGGGGTCGACCAAAGCTCGTATAATCATCCTATTTCCCATATCACTTTCTACATTTATGAGGGCGGTCGCTAATAATACTTCTTTCAGTGGTAATGCCTTGCTAATGTGAAAACTGTTCGATGTGCTAGGGAGATGATTGTTGTTTATGGTTCGCGTTTGTGCTGCCTGAGTAGGATCGATTCTATTCAATATAACGTCTTTATCATGTAACAGGGTGTGATGTTTATGCTTGCACACGAAACATGAATTTCGACTAGGGCATTAAGATGATATATGTCCAAGTCCCAAGCAATTAGAACATAAATCCTTTTGTTGAACAACTGCTCTTCGACCCCTGTGGTCTAATTGCAAAAATTGGGGACACTGGCGTATGGGGTGTGACTCTGAACAATTAACACAATTGTAGGACTTCGCAACATAAAAGGATTGCCGTTAAGGTACGTATCTGGGGTGATTGTTTGACTTTATGGGCGAACTTAACGATTCCAAAGCTCTAAACTGGCCCTCAAGAAATGTTTTTAGCTCCGAATATGTTGGAAATTCTCGATGCGATCCTATATGTTGTTCCCAAAGCTTCTTTGTTTCTGGAGGAAGGCGATCAGTGACTAAGTATGTTAATATTATATCCCACCCCTTCGTGTCTACTTTTAGATTTTCAAGAGATTGGACGCACTCATTCGTTGTATCTATAAGCTTACGAATACTATTTGCGGAATCCTTTATTGTGTAAGGTTGTGCGAATAGGACTTTCAAATGAGTTTTTATGAGAACACGTGGATTATCGTAACGGTCTCTCAACATTGTCCACGCGGGTAAATAATTTCCATCTGTAATGGTGAAATGCCTAACCAGTTGCTCTGCTTCACCGTGCAAGCTTGATTTTAAATAATGCAACTTTTGTACCGGAGATAACGATTTATTGCTGTGTATAAGTGTTACGTATAGATCGTGAAACGAAGACCATGATTTGTAGGTGCCATCGAATTTTGGCAAATTGATTCGTGGAAGTTTGATTTCTTCTCTTTCCTCCACTTCTTTCTTTGAACCGGAATTATGTGCTTTATTTTCACTTTCCTCAGGAAATAGTGTATATATGTCCTCTTCCAGATCAGATTTCGCTTGAATGTAACACTCATATGCTTCTGAATACGTTTCGCCCTTGATATAGTTTTGGGTATCCGTATTTTCAGTATTTTGCGGTACTAGGATTATAATATCCTTATGCTTTGTCTTAAATTCAAGCCAATTATCATGAAGTGACTGCAGTCGATTTACCAAGTACGTTTTTGTTTTACGCGATTTTGAATCTTTCTTATAATTACGGTATGTGTTTTTCATGATGGTAAGAATATCAAGTTGTTGCTTAATGAGATTTTCCATTTTTATGAATTCAATGTAATCCGTTTTTAACTAAATTATTTAAGACTCACCAAGTATGTAGTTTCTTCAAATCCCGTGTTCTTTGCTATTAATTGTCCCTTTCCTAAATTCACCTCTTTTCAATTTTTAATTAGTTTGCATATCGCTTTAAATAGTTCAATTCACTATCAACGTTTTCACTTAGTTCAGTCACAATATTCCACAATTCTTTTGTTTAATTAAGTTCACTATCCGGCTCGAAGGACCAAAATGTTCGAATGTTCACAAAAACTTTCAAAGTTAAATTAACGTATAAATTTAGAAGAGAAAGAGGTTCTGTAAATCACAACTCCGTTTCGTAATTATCGTAGTTCAATTTTATTTTTAAATTCAAAGATTAATTAATTCACAGCACAAATAGTTCAAATGCTGTTTATTTAACAAATTCAAAGATAGTTTCTGAGACTTAACAAATTCAAAGCTATTTTTACTAAGACACGACCGATTTCAAATCAAACTCAGTTCAAAGTGCTGAGTAACATTTTAAAAATGCAAATCCAACTATCTGATCACGTTATACTATTTCAAAAACAGTACCCATCTCTTAACAGTTTTATCTAGCCGCTAACTCCACCCAAGTTCTCGAAATTATTTGTTTACATTTATCAAAGTTTCTGGAAATTATAATTCTTTTCATACTGCGTCTAATATCACACAGGTGGCACTGTTGTCATTATGATCAATTTTAGAACTTGAAGAAAAGGAAAAGAAAAATGTGATAAGTGTCAAAGTTAAATGTTTTATATTGTGATCTTATGTAGTGCGCACCTCAACATCGCTGGATTTTACTGATTTATCTTAATGGTAAGTACTTTTACCTTATTTATGTGAACTTGAATTGGTGCAGCGTATTACTTAATTAGTTTTAATTGCTTAATTTAAGTACACAATTAAATCAATCGTGTTTACATGTGAGGTTATATGTTTACAATTTAAAGCCATACAAAATTTCTATAAAATATCTTTTCTTTTCCTTTAGGAACGTAATGTGATCGGGAAATTGATTGCTAAGATTAAGAACGGACACACGGACGGAACCTATAATTTTAGATAAATATTGTATGTTAAGAATTAAATCTTTGTGTTAAATTTTCTTCTTTCAGGTTATGCATACTCTTAGATGTTTGGACATAGCTTTAACAGGTCTATTACCAGCTTGAGCAGGTCTATGAACAGCTTTAACTGATTTTCTTTACTAGATCTTCTAAATTTATAGCGAAATGTATGTATCGATTCCTTTTCGATAACGTCCTTTGTTCGACATACTATCTTTATCGATTACTAAAAAGCCATAATTGTCCCTCCAGCAAACACCGCAAATACTACGAAATTTTTCGATGGTCATGTCTGTGTTAACATGATCATTATATATATGCCTAAGATTCATTTCATCTTGTTTAAATTAAATAAAAAAGTTAGCGTTGTCACGTATCAAGTGCTTCGGTATATGGGTGTAAGTCTGACAGAAATGAAACTATCAATATTATAGAAACTATCAAAATTATTATGTCGACCCATACAAAAATAATCACGTATGTTATTTTGTTTCCCACATGCTACGTCGTCGAAAATAAAAATTGAATTCTGTTTGGCTTCCTGTGGAGGTATAACTTCGCAATTATTAGAAAATGGGTAGTACCAAGACCACTAATGGTGCTTATCAACTGCTCCAGATACTTATATTTAGGTTGATGTAGTGATTTTGAGTAGATGTAAATATTCTCGAACGTAAGTCCATTCGGATGTTCTATAAGCCCAATCATAAGATTGGTTTTACCGCAGTTTGAAGGTCCCACAAGAATACCTCTTATATTATTAGGTATAAGCGAGCTATGTCTTTTGAATTCATTTGTAGATTTAATATCAAGATTTTTTATTGATAAAGAGTCCTTCTGCTTCACGAACTTTATTATTAGAACTAAAATATTTATTACACAACACTGAACTTTTATATCAGTCATCAACTCAATGTGCTGTTGTGAGGACGTCTAAAAGGTTTTTCTTATCAGTTGAATGATTGATCATTCAAAGAATCAAAATCGTTCTCGCCAACGTAAATGTCGAAGAGGAGGCGGTTTGCTAAATACAGCAATTAGCAATTTACCATTTGAATTTCATTTGCCTGGATATCAATATTGCGGTCCTGGTACTAAACTAAAAAAAGATTAGCAAGTGGTGACCCTGGAATTAACCCTCTTGACGCAGCTTGCAGAGATCACGATATCGCATATTCTCAACATAAAAATATCGAAGATCGTCATATTGCTGATCGTATATTATCCGCTAAAGCTTGAGAACGAGTGACATCTTCAAACGCATCCCTTGGTGAACGTAGCAACGCCTGGCTTGTAACAAACGCTATGAAGGCGAAAGTAAAATTTGGACTCTAGGAAGCCAAAAAGAAAATTAACTCTACAAAAAGGAGTTCATGAAGCAAGAAATATTTTAAAGTTAAAAAAGCCTGATTCCTTAAAAGAAGCTATAGGTCTTGCACTTGCTGCTACTAAAAGTGTATTTAAGCGAAAGAAGAAGGATGTAAGACCACCTCGAATTATTCCGATTCCAAAGGCTGGAGGAGTGCTACCTCTAATTCCTATTTTTGCTGGTCTTTCAGCACTAGGTGCTTTAGTGGGAGGAGTATCAGGTGTCGCAAAGGCTGTTAATGCTGCAACAAATGCTAAAGAGCAGCTAAAGGAGAGCAATCGACATAATAATACAATGGAAGCTATTGCATTAGGAAAAAAGGTAAGCGGCTTATATTTGAAGCCATACAGAAAAGGACTTGGTCTATTCTTCAATCCACCTTCAAAAAACGTCTAAAACTGCTACCTAATCGAGCATTAAATGAAATCGATTTATATAAATATGCGAATAATTTACCACATTTAAGAGGTGTTTTTATGCTTGATGCTCTCCCCAAAAAGCCTAGAAAATATGAGTGTGGAATAGTAAATTTTGACTCTATATCAGGTCCTGGTAGTCATTGGGTAGCATATTACAAAAGTGAATCCGAAAAAGAATACTTTGACAGCTTTGGAAACTTGCAACCACCAAAGGAAATATTAAGCTATTTAGGAAAAAACATTGTTTACAATTATAAGTCTTACCAAAATGTAATATATCACAGCTACTCTCCGTTTTTAGCATCATATAAGAATAGCGATGAAGTTCGAATATCATTACAACATCAGGATTTGTATATTTTACCAAGTGAAAGCTCCTTATATATAGAAGGCGCGATAACAAAATCAGATGGGTTGGCGTCAACAACGGCAAAATTAACTAATAACGCCATAGCTTTTCTATTTGACGAAATTCGCTATGAATTAAATGGCGTAGAAATTGATCGCACGAGAAATCTGGGATTTGCTACAACAATAAAAAAATTACATATCTTTAAATCAAAATGAAAGCAATGTGTTACTAAATGCTTCCTGGTCTCCAGATAATTCAATATTACCTACAAGAGGATTTTTCAATTTTTGCATTCCTTTAAAGTTGTTGCTCGGCTTTGCTGAAGACTATAAGAAAATTGTTATAAATGCTAAACATGAACTTATATTGATTCGAAGTAGAGGTGATGAAAATGCTTTTATATCGCCAGACGATGAAGTTAAAATAGATATTTTCAAACTACAATGGCGAGTACCCCACATAAGTGTAGCTGATGAAGAAAAACTATCGCTGCTTAAGTTAATCGATACTGGGCGGCCAATACAAATGAGTTTTCGTAGTTGGGATATATACGAATATCCTATATTACCTACAACTCTCGATCATAAGTGGACAATTAAAACTTCTACTCAGTTAGAAAAACCTTGCTATGTAATTTTAGCACTTCAAACGAATCGAAAAAACGAGAAGAGTAAAGATGCAAGGAAGTTTGATCGTTGCGATCTTTCAGATGTGATGCTTCACTTAAATTCTGAAACATTTCCATATGAAGACTTAAACATTAAATTTGATCGTGAGAGATATGCTTTATTGTATGATATGTATACGAAATTCCAACAATCGTATTATGGGCGGATGCATCAACCGCTGCTTACCCGAGAGAAGTTCAAGGAAAGCGCTCCAATTGCTGTTTTCGATTGCTCACATCAAAACGAGGTGATCAAATCAGGACCAGTCGATATTCGTATACAGTTTATAACACTTAGTAATATTCCCGCAAACACAACCGCTTTTTGTTTGCTTTTGCATGACAGAATAGTCGAATATAGTTCATTGACGAGTGAAGTTAGAAAAATAATTTAAGGCTACAAATGACTGCAATTGTGGATATCCAAGGATTTAAAGACGATCATAGCAAGTTTATTGTGAAGGAATTGGCAATTTTGACAAACGGAAACCAAATACAGCACTTTATGTTTCAACCTCCATTCAGATTTAAGGATTTAGCACCTGCAAAGATAAGAGAAGCGAAATGGCTGCATGATAATTACCATGGATTAAATTGGCACGATGGATATATTCCCTATCATAAATTACATGCTATAGTGACTCCTTTAATAAGAAACAAAGTAGTTTATGTGAAAGGCTGTGAAAAGGCTTGCTAGATCAAAAATACATTTGGTTAAGGTGTAATAGTATATAATATGGAAGAAGAATTGCAGTGTCCTAATATAGAATGTTTAAAATCTTTCTATAGTAACACCCCCTGCTGTTTATGTCATCAGGGACAATGTGCTCAAAAAAATGTGTATCTGTTTAAAAATTTTTTAGATAATAGCAAGAAATAAGAAAGAAATATATTAATAAAAAGACTTAATAAAATTAAATATTATTTTTTTTATTAATTTTATTCCTCAACATCCATTTCATAAATTTTATAATGATTCCAGGCATATGTGGAAATGCCATCATCCCGAACAAATCTTTTATCGTCTAAATAACTTAAGGCTACCTTATTTATAATTTGCGTGTATATATTATGAACTATAGATTTAAAGATATACATATTTCCATATATTATTTTCTTCTTATACAACAGTCTCTATAATTATTAACTTCCCACATATAGGAAGTTATTGTAATGGGCCCGATTTTCAAAATTTTTAGTTTTAATTTTTTTTTACATTTCAAAGTCACCATAGTGTTTTACGCATGTTTTTGAACACATGTATGTGTGTGTGTATGTGTGTGTGTGTGTGTGTGTGTGTGTGTGTGTGTGTGTGTGTGTGTGTGTGTGTGTACGTACGTACGTACGTTCGGACCCACTTTTTTCGACAACGAAATCTCGCGAACAAAAAATGATAACGACTTCAATATGGTGCCATTCGAAGCGTATTATTGTCAATAAGAGCTGAAAGAAATTTAATCAATTTCGGTTCAGCCGTTTTTTTGTTTAAACAAAAAAACTGAAAAAAAAGTTGATTTCAGACTTTCTTGAAAAGGATTTCTTCGATGTAATTTGTTCTGATGAGGATCGGGACATCAAAAAGTCGGATAGTAACAATTTATTATGAACAGAAATTGTTTATAATGATGAAAAATTGTTTATAACAATTAATGATTGTTTATAACAATAATAAATTTATAATTATAAAAAATGGTTTTACCTGGTTGAAAATTGATTATGAAAATTGGAAATTGAATACAAAATTGCAGATTGTTCATAGCAATTGAAAATTTTTATAAACAATTGAAATTTTTGTTACCACAAAAAATTTCTTTTATGAATAAACTTTGTTTATATCAATTAAAAATGGTCTATAAGAATTAAGAATTGTTTATATCAATTATAAATTGTTTATAACCATTCAAAATTATTAATAACAAATGAATTCCAAACAAAGTGCATTTATTTGGTTTTCATTAAAAAATAGTGCTATAACGGGATAATTTTTTAAAAAAATTTTGCATCTAATTACAACGAAATTATCATGATAAATTAAATTCATTAATTTATTTATTTATAAATTTAAAATATCAATTTTTTAAGTATTTTTAAATGAGATACAAGTGGGCGAAAGTTTTTTTTTGAAAAAGATTCATCTGATCTAATTGGTTCTGATACAACTCAATACTTAAAAAAAATCTAGAACTTTTATAGTTTTTTGTAACATTAAAAAATGTTTAAAAAAACCATAAATAGTTGATATTAATGATAAATAAAACGATAAATCGAATAGTATGAATTTTATTGAGTTTTCACTTACTCGTAATATAATTGGATATTGTTAATAACAATTGAAAATTGTTATTAACTGGGAAGTTGTTCGTGTGGACCTCAAGGGTCGCACCAATGATGCGATACCCAGAATCTGGACCTACCCCACTAGTTTAAATCAATATTATCTAACGCAGTTTTCTTTACCCCTTTGGCTTTTTTTATTAAATCGCATTTGTCAACGTCTACTGAATACATTTTAGCTCTTAGTCTTAGAATAGATACCATATAGAAGAACAGCTCCTTAAATTTCCCTGTTCAAACGTGAACGAAATAGTTTGGCAATGTTGTTGCAATTTTGTATGGAAAAGTAAATCCTAAATGTCAAAAAATTCCAAGAAGTAAATGCTATCCGTCAAAAATTAGTGAGCGAGAATCAATTTTGTACTCTCAGAAGAGAAATTTCCCTTTTCGTCGATTAATTCGTATAAGCGGACATATGTGTTGGTTAAGTAATTGACAGTTCTAAAAATTCAAAACAAACACAACATGATGCTTCCTGGACGATTATATTAGGCTATTCGTGGAGGATCTAGCAACTTAACAGCCGGGGTTAGCAACAAACAACTCAACATACGAAGAATGATTCAATCTGCAGTCTTCAAGGAATTTATTAAGGTACATACTTTGCTAAAATTTATAGATTTATATTGAACAGAATATATTGCTTGTAGATCCTGGTGTTAAACCATAAAAACCCATTAAAGGACGCCCCAATATTGTAATGTTTATAGGTTTGCAAAGTTCTGGAGAAAAACCGACTTGCAAGAAACTAGCTTATCGCTATCAAAAGAAAAATTGGAAGTCTTGTTTAGTCTGCGCTGACACATTGCGGGCTGGTGCCTACGAAACAAATCAAACAAAATGCAACTAAAGCGCGAATACCGTTCTTTGGCAGTTATACAGATCCAGTCGTTATAACCCAGGATAGTGTAGAAATGTTCAAGAAAGAAGGGTTCGAGATGAAAATTGTTGATACTAGTGGAAGACATAAGCAAGTAGAATCGTTGTTTGAAGAAATGTTGGCAGTATCAAACGCAATAGTAATACGAGCAAGATTATGTGATAGATTGTTAATAATTTAAAGCCAAACTATAGGATAGGCTTGTGAATCTCAAGCTCTCAAGTTCAAAGAAAAAGTAGATATTGGTTCGTTTAAACAAAGTTAGATGGACATGCAAAAGGTGGAGGTGCTCTATCCGCGTAAGTTAGATAAAATCTTGTTAACTAACCTACAAAACCTCGTTTGTTTGAGTCTGAGATTTAATGTCCTTGAAGTTCAAGAAACTTTCTTTGATCGTAAAGATCATGTATTGGAGGTATAATTTTTGGTTGTTACGCTAAAGTATTACATTTTAATTACATTGATTTCCAGTGCCTGGATTCCGTAAAAACATCGCCAAACAAGCCAATTTTGTTCGGAGAAGTTGATTCAACTGTACAAGAGGGATCAAGTTCGGGAAAATTTATTAATTTTGACCCGGCCACAGCTGAAATATTGTTAGATCTTGGACGAGCTTTATACAAATTAATGTTTCAGCTCTTATTGCTCATTGAATCCAATCACAAAATTGCTATAAGTGTGATTAATAATTTAAAGCAAAATGATAAGGTAAGTTGATTGATTTTTTTAAGAATGCATACTGACGTGACATTTTTCTAGATGCAAGATATTTCCGACCTTTATTTAACGTGCGGGGAGCATTGCTACGCTGTATTGATGATGCCGAGATGGAATCTTTAGATACTTTAACCTCAACGGAAGGCGAAAGTACTCCAACACCATCTCCTGGACTTCCCATGACAAATCCCGAAGAATTTGAAAACACATTAGTTGAAATGATCCAAAATCAAAAGTGGTCAGCGGCAATCTCACATACTCGTCAGTATAAAAGGGTTTATCAAATGACCTCTTCTAACTTAAATTTCGGTCAATCTGACGCCCTAACCTCCGATGAGTTATCTTTTATTTTAAACTTACTCTCAAAAGATTATCAAAGACAGGAGTGGTGAGTATACAATTATTTGCTAAATTCTGAATCATCAAACATTTTTCACCTTATAGATTTATTTATTCTATCAAAGACTGATACTGAGCTATTGGAAGTGTACACAATCCTTTCAGAGAATTTGTATCATGTATCGAGTGCGTTGACTGCAATGGAAATCAATATGAAAAGTTATTCAGGCACTTCTTCGATTGCCAATAAAGAGGGTAATGATATCATTACAAATTTATAGATGAATCATGACTAGGTTAAGTAGATATTTGGATTAACATGCACAACGTAATCTTTGTACTTTTAACAGAGTTTTTTTATCCGTAATTTAATGATACATTATTCAAATAAAGTAAATGATTTCTTAGAGCACCGCTGTTTTTTACTTATTCCTTCAAATCTCTAAAATTGTTCTGAAATCTTCTGTTTTTGGTCAGTCTGACGCTCAAACTGCTTCAATAACGACTACTTTGCAGCCCCATTTTCTGTAACATCAAAAATATTCCACCTCTTATTATATTTATCAAAGGCTGATGCTCAGCTGCCGGAGGAGTACACAATCTTTTCTGAGAATTTGTATCATTTATCGAGTACTAATGGAAATAAATATGAAGAGCTATTCACTCGTTTCCTCGACTGCCGGTTAAGAGGGCAATGATATCATTAAAAAGTTGCAGATAAATCATGACTAGGTTAAGTAGAGATTTCGAGTAACGTGTAAAACTAAACTTTATAGTTTTAACAGAGGTTATTTTTACTGTGATTCCTTCTACGTTATTTGAATAAAGTAAATGATTTTTTAAAACATTGATGCATTTTATTCGACTTTAATTTTAATCATATATTCCAATGGCTAGTATAGCATAAATTATTCCTAATAATTTAAAAGTTTCTTTTTTACCGGACTTAGCTATGACTTAAATTAGGTTCACTAAAGATAATCTTCTGCTATCTATTGTTTCGTCAGTGACTGCAATGGACCCGAAGTCTTCAGATATGTAAATTAGACCATCGGTTAGTGTTTGGTATGTCCATGGCTCTTGTTTTGCAGCAGCAGCAGTTAAATCAGTTTCCAATTTTTGCAAAGTCGTAGAGAACTCGGAACCTTTTGTTGCGACGAAACTTTTTATTACAATTTCTTGTATAAGTTTTCTTTTCTTGTATTCGTTTTTAACACCATCCGAGATGTCTTTGTAATCGTCTTTGGAAATAGCTACTAAGTTCTCCTTAACTTTATCTGAAATTGAATCAACTTTCCGTGTGACATTGCTTTGCTAAAACCGACCTTTGCATTCTGGGATGTCTTCATCAGTTCTGATTGTGCAATGCCTTCCTCATGACTCCCATTTTCTGACACAGATTTTCCTTCCTTGGTTAATTCATAACTTTTTCGACCGGTTTCGATTGATCAAAAAGTCTACCTCGTACAGTATCTTCGGAAATAATATTTGAAGCTTTATTGTTATCTTTAGAGGACTCCGGAAGGACAACCTTATACTTATCGAAATTTATTTTTGGCAACTGTATAAAAAAAGGAAAATTAGGATTTAATTTCTGACATCGAGGTAAACCTACCTCAGCAATTATATTTGACTTAGGAAACCCAAGATCTTCCCCAGATGCAAATGTTACGTAGAAATTCTAACGGTAGGCATTTTAACAGTCTCATAATTAGCTAAAGTTAATATCCTTTGCTCTCTCTCTACACGAATTATTTGTATTATAGAAAACAATTATTTCTCCAGGTAAATTTTAAGCGCACGTTCCTTCCTTGGTGAGTACGCAGAGGTCAGGGTACCACCAATACGTTCAAGACGAGCTTTTTCTTTTTGATATAATTCATGACGTTCTTCCGTAGTCAAATCCTTTAATTGTTCCGTAATATCTCTGTAAAAATAAACGGCCCCATTCTACAGCTACACAAATGAAAGTTCTCGGAAGTTGCTGAATTTGGAAACCAACTCAAAGAATTGTTGATATCTAGAACCGATATGATTGTACAAGGAAAAGGATACCTGCTATTCACGCTACAAAATGCAATTTTATTCTCAGGGATATAAGATCTTGAAGATAATACTTTCTTAATGTCGCTATTTTTTTCCAATGTAATCTCATGAAATGGTCAAAATGGTGAAAATGGCGTTTATAGTAAATGACTGAGGGAAAAATACATTTTTGGTGAAGTTTTTATTTCGGTAATAATGTTGACCTTTGGTTTGTTGATTTCCGATTTTAAACGTTGAATAAAATGTTCTTTCTGTTCCAAGAAATTCACGTTTCTTAAAGAATTCCTCAATTTCTTTAGCTTTTTCTTCTGTTGCAAAATTTTCTGTTAGATGTTTGATTAGTCGAGCAAGAAGAAAGCCACCCTGCAGAGAATTCAATGTAAACGCCAAATATTAAAAAGATAAGAATAATACATACCTGATATTGTTCCAGCAACATATCTGCATTTTCCATAAAGAATTCCCAAGTCATATTGCGTCCTTTAGGGTTTATTGCAACAGCAACGACAACGAAAATTGAATCTTGTGCACGCACTTCATTCTAAAAGTGGTTTCCGTGTTTTTGTAAAAATATGAGGTGCTTGATGTTTACTTACCGACATAGCAAATTTAAAAACTTTTTTCAATATTTCAACATCTGAAATAGAACCTAGGGCGCGAGAAGAGGTATATCCATCCGTGTAACATTGCTTTGCTAAAACCGACCTTTGCATTGGGGGATGTCTTCATCAGTTCTGATTGTGCAATGTCTTCCGATGGGACCAAGTTGTAAATTGCAGCCTCATGACTCCTATTTTCTGAAACAGATTTTCCTTCCTCGGTTAATTCATAACTTTTTCGACTGGTTTCGCAAATAACATCTTTAGGGGACTTCAGAATGCAAGTTTTTTAACAAAGGCCTCAGTATCCTCTTGCTGTTCTATTGCAGCAATTTTGTCGACATCTTTCGTCGCTTGAATACGCTGAACCCGGAGTGTTACTATAGTACGCAACACTGCAGTATATCCTTATTTCAAAATGAAAAATCTTCGGTATGGTCAATTACTTCCATTTTAATTGTCAAACTCAATGACGAAATGACATTTACAACTACATACAAAATGACTGAGAGATTTCCCATTTGGGTAATTTCTTCTCAGGGACATTACCATTTAAATGAAAAATTAAATTAAGTGACAGGAAATTTTTTCAGATTTGTTCGAAGCTGGTCTACTATATCATATCTATACTATGTCTTAGTCCTATAAATTCTTTTATAATTTTGCCATTTACTTCGTCTTTCATATACCCTACAATTTTTTTGTTTCTTAAAGGTATTTGGTAAGGGTTATCGAGTGCATATTCTGAAGTATCAAAATGTTGGTTAATATCATTTAAAGTATCGTTATAAAAGTCATCAGTAAAAATAGTATATATAAAGGAATCAGTATCCATGTAATTTAGCATTACATTTTGTCTGTATTTAGGTTTCACATATCCATAATGCAAATCATACATTTTCAGTGTGGATAATTGTAAAACGCAAAATCCTAAGTAAAGGGGTTTGTTGTAATATGATTTGATTCTATTAAGTTGTATTGCGACTAAATCCTCAGTAAAATGAGTAGAGCTATGAAAATTGGGCTTCGCAATAAGAGCTCGTGCCCCCAGTGATCTACCCCTGCTTTCCCATTTCGTTACAAGTCGAACATCCTTTCCTTTGTCGACATTTTCCATGGTTTTTCCATATACGGCATTATTTAATAATTAAAAAAAAAATTTTCAAAGGCATTCTGAGCCTGAGTTCTATAATAAGTATTTTTTGATATATAATTTTTAAGCCAGTCTGATTGATTAAATTGCAATACTCTATGAATCTTTTGAAGCTTCAAGCCATTTTTAAGGCACTGCTGAAGATTTAAGTAATGAATTACATAGCGTGATTTATTATTTAAATCTGCTATTAGTTTAGGAAACTTCGATTTTGGAGGTGTCTTGTTTTCAACACAATAAGGTAAGTCGTTGTGATCATCATGTATTGATCTAGGATACTCTAAATCTACTTCAAATATGTAGCCAATATTAGAATCTTTCGAAATGTTTAAAATATCGATATTTTCGGATTCAACCCATTTAAAACCAGAGTGAGGAAAAAAATGGGGAAAAATTTAGGTACACGATATTTTAAATTACACTCGTTGTGTGCAGGGCCTCTATATTGTCCAGTTAAATGACAATGATGCGCTACACGATCAGAACCTAATTCATTATTGCAAATGTGACATATTTCATTTTCTTTTTGCATGCGTATCTCTTCCCTTGTTAAAGATAGCATTGGCTTGGGTTTGCTTATATATTCAGAATAAAGATTTTTTATATCATAAACTAAATATTCCACAAATTGGACTGCAGAATCTTTACCCTTATAAATTTTAAATTTATCTAACTTACTGTCAAACGAACATTTTATATTATATGCAAACGAGCACGGAACATGTTCCTGGATTATAGTTGTTGCTGAAGAAAGCGGATCAGGAATACAAGTGGCTACATCTTGTAAGGTGCACTCAAAATCGGCATAAACAACAAAAGGAACCTGGAGTTTTTTATGATGACCCTCGAACTTCAATTCAGCTTTCTCCGGAGACGGGAGAATGGAGACAATTTTACTGCACTCAGTTCGGTGAATATCCAGGTTTCTTTCCGCATGAAATATTGAAGGCAGGTGTTGCAGAGGTAAATCCGATGCTCCGATAACGTCACTTGATTTCGAATCAATCTAGAAAGTAAAAAAAATTTAGATTCAAATATAAATATATTAGTAAATGTTTTCTCTACAAACATATCATACCTTGAAATATTTTTAATCCAAACGTAGTGACTTCGTGTCTCATCTTGAATTAGCAATAAGTTGATGTGCGTAGCTTTTTCTTCCTTAGTGCAATAATATGGCCCCACAATATTATACGAATGTATGTAATTTTGTTCGTATCCAAACACATTAACACTTATTGAGGGGTTCAATTCTTCAAAACGCACTAAGTTCGGAAGTCGGAAAGGAAACTCTAACTGACCAAAATGAAGAGTAACTCCATTTCTTAGGGTTAAGGTGTCAGCGGTGATATTACTAATTCCGTACGATGAGGGACGGTCATTTTTAGAATCCACTGGAATCAGGGCCGAGATAATAGCCCATTTAAAACAGTACTCATCTGAATTTTTAACATTAATACAAGCGTGTTTGCGTGCAATATAAGCTGGTAGAGTCGGCGCCAAAAAAGATGATATTTTTTCACGCATGAGGGGAAACGTCAACTAAAATACAAAGAAAGCTCTTTGTATCGATTAGAGCACGCGCATATGTATTATGTAATTCCCCTTCAAACTATAAATTCAACCCACTATAACTCCCCATAACTTCCGACTACGACGAGAGTCGCAGTGGCACTAAATGAGATTTGATGTGGAAACTTCGATGCTGTCATTCAGCAACTCTGCCAGTCGCAGTGCATTAAATTACAACACTGCTGAACATTTTGCAAAGTTTAATTTTAACCGCTTAACTGGAATTTTCAGGATATTTTTATATAAAATAACTTTTTGTTTTTTGTCTTTGGTAAAATTAAAGGTTGGATTTGTAATTAATATCTACTAGCTTATTAATATTGTATTGATTACAGATATTATACTGTTATGAAGTAATACTGTACCTATATTTTAACAGTGTATAGTCTCTTGTCACAGATTTCAGTTTCCCAGCAGTGGGGATTTGTTCTCTCACTGCGCATCATAAACCAAAAGTTGAAAATATCATCTTTTTTGGCGCCGACTCTAATGGTAAGTAATGTCCTCATTTTATCGGTTTATACTGATTCACATTAACCTCTACATGGAAATTATTTTCTCCATTTTGGAAATTATTTTCTCAACCATGTTTTCATAGATTTCCGCCAATAGTTCCCTACTGCGAATTACTTCCATTTTGGATTGAAAAGATTTAATTGACGACACAATATCATATTCATCTTTCTCCTCATCTTTCTCAGTCATTTAAATGTACTCTGCAAACAACTCGAAATTAAATTTATATGAGTTATGTTTGCTTAATAAATACAGCAAAGCTTCTAAAATTGGGCTTTTCTTCAACTGAAAAATTTGTCTGATATCTAATAGCATTTCATCTTATTATCAAATTAGAAACGTTTCAATCCTTTCATTAAAGGAGCTTTTTACAGTTTTACAAGCAGCATTTATAGGCACTGCGGCACTCTTCTTATGCTTATTTGTGCGAATGTGATATTTCCATTCTTGTGGATGAATACTGTTTCACAGTATTTAAATGAAACTTCATCAACTCTAGAGCTACCAGCATCCAATAAATCTTGATAAGAGATATCCGTCGCTGCGTTTGAATTTTGTTTTTCAACTTGACTTTCACTCTGATTTAATAAATTCACTTTTTGTTTTTCATCTTGATTGTGAGCACTACCCAAATGCTTCCGAAGACCAGCCAAACTTTTAATCTCCAATTCTCCACATATATCACAGAGGTAGCCGTCGCCATCCGTTACCCTATTGTCTTTTTAACGTCGTCAACTTAGCGAAAGCCTTTTCACATGATTCACACACAAATCTAGTCATCTTAAGAACCTCGGGGGATAAAATTCCGAACTAAACTGAAATAACTTTTGCTAACTTACCCGTCTTTTATAAGGCTAATTTATCACATTCAATTTAAATTCTGATACCACATCAAATTTAGGAAACCGAAATATTCTGTTTTCCAACTAAATTCGCATCATGTTATTTCATTTAGCTGATAAAGGTGTACTTCGTAATTAAAAACTCAAAACAACAAACTCTTATTTTCAGCACGAGGTCAGGTTCATCTACAAAACTTTATCACCCAACGACCTCAACATTGCCACCAAATTATTAATTTCTACGCAGTCACCAGCTCGCTTATCAATCACAGCTCGAGCAGAAAAAACATGCTAATACTTGCTTGGAAACAAATGATATCATAGAAATAAGAATTTGCAAAAGAAATAAAAAAATAATCTTCATCTATTTACTCAAAGTGGTGAAATCTTTTATTACGCAATATTCTGTTTTCCCATTAAATTCGCATCATGTTATTTCATTTAGCTGATAAAGCTGTACTTCGTAATTAAAAACTCAAAACAACAAACTCTTATCTTCAGCACGAACCAAGGTCCGCACTTCCCAGGTTAATCTTTAAAGCCTTATCACCCAAGCCGATACAAAAAGCTCGAACCACAAAAGCCGTCATTTCGCATCTTCTTCTTACTTTTTCATACTTTTTTTCGTATCGAAAATCCAAGATGGCCGACAATCCTTATCTTTCCATCAACAAACCAAAGAAGAAGAATACCAATTGTAGTCTCCAAGACCGAATACTCAAAATCCAAGATTCGATTTTTCTCATGAGCCAGAACCGCTATAGCAGATTTTTTGCTGGTCCAGAACCGCCATAGCACATTTTTTTAGAAGAAGAAGACCAATTGTAGCCTACAAGACCGAATACTCAAAATCCAAGATTCGATTTTTTCTCATGGGCCAGAACCGCCATAGCACATTTTGGGCTCGATTTTTTCTCATGGGCCAGAACCGCCTTTTCTATACTACTGACTGGACCTTCGGGGACGGCGGTGGTAAAACGCAACCGTTCTGATGAGGACTCTCCGGGGGGACACGTCCCCCAGAAAAAGAAGATGGGTAGAGCAGGGACACAGCCACTCTACAGGGACCTGCTTGCAGGGATACCTATGGTTGTGATACCTGCTGAGTATCCAAAAAACCGGCTGACGGATGGGAAGATCGAGGCTCTGAGGAAGGCACTCGACCAGGCCATAGATGACACTATGGCCGAGGAGACTGCCCCACAATTCTGGGGATCCCAAGTAACAGGGGGCACATTGCGGCTAACCTGTGCTACGGCGGACACCAGAGGCTGGTTGGAGCGGGTGATACCCAGACTTACACCTTGGGAAGGGGCCTCCCTTAAGGGTATTGAGGAGAAGGACCTACCCAAGCTGTACAGGGTAGTAGTGTGGATCCCCAAAAACAACGGCGATCCGGCAGCGGTCCTGGGGAAGCCCAAGAAGCAGAAACAGCCGATTCCAGCAACCTCTTGGAGGGTATTGGGCCGTAAAGCGGAACAAGGCGGACAGACACTGGCACTCTCCATTGGCAAAGGATCTATGCAGGCATTGAAAGAGCGGCAGATGCGACTCTTCTTAAGCATCACCTCTGTACTGTTTAAGGCGGCCGGTGGGGGAGCGAAAGAGGAGGACACCTTCGCTCCAAAACATCCAGATGAAGGTGGTCCAAGCAAACCTACAACACAGTAGGGCTGTCTCGGCAGTTCTCTGTAGGCTACTGGCCACTCAAGCTGTAGATCTGGCCCTCATCCAGGAACCTTGGGTACGTTTTGGCCAGATTTCAGGACTGCGACAACATGGATTTGGAATCGTTTATGATACCAAGGACAGCAGGCCGCGGAGGGAAGTAATTGACATCACTCTCTCCAGTAGCTTCATATCAGAACTGGTAAGTGACTTGAGAGTGTCTGACGAGCCATCATGCTCCGACCACAAGCACATTCTCTTCAGAGTACGAGAATGTGTCAATGAAATAAAGGAATACCTGAACCCTAGAAACACCAACTGGGTTCCCTTTAAAGAGGAACTGGGTGGTAGACTCTATGGGTTCATGGGCTCGATCAAGTCTACGCAAGATGTCGAACTTGTGGCAGACCTCGTAAACGATGCCATACAGACGGCATCAGGGGAAGCTGTCCGGTGTCAGTAAGGTCCCAAAACAGGAACGTTCCTTGGTGGACGAGGGAACTTGCGAGACTAAGTTCTACTACCAGGAGGCTGTTCAACAGGGCGAAAAGAGGCGGTTGCTGGGAAGAATACAGACAATCCCTAACTGCCTACAACCGAGAACTGCGCCGTTCTAAAAGATCCAGCTGGCAAAAGTTCTGTCAAAACGTGGAGGGCGCTCGCGATTCTGCGAGACTGCATAAATCCGTTATGAAAACCACGTCGGGTGACCTGGGCACACTGCAGAAACCGGACGGGACATACACCCAAACCAGGGAAGAAACGCTAGAGATTCTATTGCAATCTGACTTTTCTGGTTCGAGGGTGGAAGATCCGAACGAGGCAGACAGGCCCAGCCTAACTCACCACCTAGAAAGAAGGGCGAACAAGGCGGACTGGAGGGTTGTCAGCTCGGTCTTTACATGTAAAGCTATCAATGATGCTATTTCATTCTTTGAACCATTCAAATCCCCTGGCACGGATGGTGTGTACCCGGTGCTCCTATTGGAGGGCTGTGATGTTCTCGCGCCGGTGCTGTGCGGAATATACAGAGCGTCCTTTGCACTAGGATACATACCCCCTATCTGGAGGACTGTGCAAATAGCCTTTATTCCAAAGCAAGGCCGTGTAGATTACACACTTGCTAAAGCATACAGGTCTATTAGTCAAACTTCGTTCATGTTAAAGACAATGGAAAAAGTCACTGATCGGGCGATCAGGGAGAGGTACCTTCTGGGAACTTAAACCCAGAACAATGCTCTGGATCTACACATCGGTAATAAGGCCCATGATAACTTTTGGAGCAATTACATGGTGGCACAGAGCAAAACTTAATGTGATAAAGACTAAGCTTAGCAGACTGCAACGTATGGCCTGCATATGCATCACTGGAGCCATGCGCACCTCGCCGACGGCTGCACTCGAAACCATGCTAAACATTAAACCTCTACATATAAAGGTTGAAAGCCTCGCTCTATGTGCGGCCTACAAACTAGAGGGAGCCGGTCTCCTTGGGGGAAATAAAGGTAAGGGCCACACGACAATAAGGGAGATTCTTGAAGCCACACCTGAGTTGGCCATGTTAACTGATCAGATGCCGGCAAGACTCTCACCATTTCAACCACCCCTAACACGGGTGGGCAATCGTGAGACCTGGACGCTCCCAACTGTGCGTCCAGGGGAATTGGTATGGTATACGGATGGATCCAAGACTGAATCGGGTATTCGGGCATAGGGTCTGGAGTGACTCTCCTCGATTCAGTTTATCACTGGCCCTGGGAAAATACACCACGGTATTCCAGGCTGAGATCTTCGCCATACTGACATGTACCTACGAGAACCTAAGAAGAGCCTATAAAAACAAAAGGATCTCAATCTTCTCGGATAGTCAAGTTGCAATCAAAGCAATTGCTTCATCTACAACCAGATCTAATCTGGTGTGTGAATGCCAAAGGAGCCTAGATGAACTGTGTAGAACTAATCACGTAAACTTGATCTGGATACCGGGACATCAAGGCTACACGGGGAATGAAAAGGCAGACGAACTTGCCAAGAAGTGGTCTAATACCCCTTTTATAGGGCCGGAGCCGATCTGTGGAATTCCCCTCTGCACGGCTAAAAGGCTAATAGCAAACCGCGCAAATGAGGAGCATAGGCTGTATTGGAACAGTATTGAGGGGCACGATCACTCAAGAAGCCTTATGCCCTCACCGTCGCCGGGTAGATCCAGGGAGCTCCTCAAGCTGAGCAGATCGGACCCACCTGCAGACTCTGTCTAGAGGATGATGAGACCCCATTACACGTACTATGTGAATGCTCTGCAGTGGCCAGGCGCAGATTTAGCCTATTCGGGAAACCAACCCTGGTACCGAGCGGGCTGAATGACTGCCAAATGCGGGAGCTGTTGAACCTTTTCAGAGGTACGCTTGAGAACCACACACCTCCAATCTAATCAAATCAATCAAATGACTGCATGTCCAAAACTCGGTGGTATCCATTGGCTGTTTTCTCTAAGTCTGAGAGCTACAAAGGTTGACATTCTTTTCGTGTGGAGTTCTATGGGTTGAAGGTGTAAAATGGCTTCCAAACCAGCTTGTGGTGTGAATTTTATTGCACCTGTTGCTCCCAAGCAAGTGAGCCTTTGCACCTTTACTAAAGCGTTAAGGTGACATTGCTTGTTAACTGTATCCCACCAAACAATTGACCCATGGGTAAGAATAGGCCTAATGATCGCTCTGTACATCCAGTGTACAATATGAGGTTTCATGCCACATTTTTTACCAAAGGTTTTCTTGCATGCATAGAATACATTAAGTTTTTTGTTTTATCCTCTCTTCCATAATCCGTCTCTAATTCAATTTATAATCGAATATGACGCCCAGAAATTTGGCTTCCGAGGAGAGTTTGAGGACACTGCCTTTAAGTTTGGGTAGTTTTTAAATAGGTAGTTTATATTTTCTTGTGAACAGGACCAAATCTGTCTTACTGGGGTTTACCGTAAGACCGTTGTCCTCTGCCCATCTTTATTTATTTTATTTATTTATTTAAGCTTAATACAAGCTATTACATAAAAATACAAAATACAAGCTATAACTTAATACTAATTCTACAGACTATAATAAATGATAATTAATAATAAATAAATAAAAAGTATAAGCTACAATATGAGCTATATATATTGATTACTGGCAGAAGGCGTAAGGAAAAAGAATTAAGGTAGGCGATCAGGATCAAGATGGGCGGGGTCAAGATATAAGGCTTTGTGGAGGGATGATTTTCTCAGATGGAAGTCAAAAGAGGAAAGGTCGTTGAACATCCTGGTAATTGGCTCGCGTTGACCGTAGTTTGTGCGATGGCGGTCGAGTCCGAAAAGGGGAGTGGACCTAAGGTTACGGGGATTGGTATAGATGGGTAAAGATTGCAGGATTGAAGGGCAGTCTATGGCACCAGTTAATAATTGATAAATGAGGAGAATGTCGTTTGCTTAGAGGTTGTAAGTCGATTAGTTTCAGACGGTTTTCATAGGGTGGAAGGTTGAATCTGTCAACCCACGGAAGATCACGTAGAGCGAAGCGAATAAACCTACGCTGGACAGATTCAATCCTATTAATGTGAGGTGTTTGTGTAAGTGACCAGACCTGGCTGGCATATTCAAGGAGAGGTCTAACGGAGGAGACGTAGAGAGATTTGGAAACATAAGGATTGGAGACCTTTCTAGACCAGCGCTTCACAAACCCTAGCGCGGAGTTAGCTCTGTTAATTATGCTGTCAATGTGGGAAGGGAAATTGAGTTCACTATCACAGATTATTCCTAAGTCACACAAAGAGGTAACGATAGGGACTGGTACGTCGGTTTACATATAGACTCTCGGGGTGGTGGTAAGACGCTTGCGGGAATAAGATATGGACTGGCATTTGGAGACATTGAGCTCTAGAAAGTTTTTCATGGACCATGTGGTGAATGAATCGAGGTGTTTTTGCAGGAGAAGAGAGTCGGTTGTGGAGGAGATATGTTTGATTATTTTCATGTCATCGGCATAAATGGACAACTCTGAGTGTTTGATGACACATTCAACATCATTTATTGTAAGGATAAAAATCAATGGGCCGAGGTGGCTGCCCTGAGGGACGCCGGAACGAGCGACAATAGGGTTACAAATGCATGAACTGAAAAGAATATTGTACTGACGGTTGTTGAGGTAGAATCGAATCCAGGAGATGAATCTGCTAGGGAAGCCTAGGCGATCAAGTTTGAACAAGATAATGTTATGGGAGATCTTGTCGAAGGCTTTACTAAAATCGGTGGCGATAACATCAACATCTTTACCGTTTTCCAGGGCACAAAGTGTTTTAGAAACGTAGTCAGTAAGATTGGTGGTTGTAAATCTACTTGTGGAAGCACATCATCATTCATATTTAGGTTCTAATTTTTACTAAAAAAGACATTTATAACGTTTTATAAATTAGGTTGCGTTTGATAATTTACGTTCATGATATACTTGTTGAATTGGTTAACCGAGTAGGTCTAAACAATTTTGTTTTGTATTTCATTACTATATAAGTCAGAGAATTTGTAAAACCAGTTTAGTTGAGTTCTGACCTTCAACGTATTATATCAATTTAAAAATGAATAAAAAAAATTATCAAAATTAAAATCAATTTTATTAAAGCGCAATTTTTTCAATAATCATCGTTTTTCGATTATTTTAAATATAAAAGTCCTTTGAAAAAAGGCAGAATTTTAAAGTCCTTGGGAGCTTGTTGCTCTTAAGGCAACTACAGATCCTGTAGGCCCGCAGAAGTCGAGGACCAGACCTAAGCAGACTGCTACCTGGAAAAAGCTCTTAAGCAATACCTGCATATTGACGTAGGAAGTACTGACAACATACTTCTAAATTAGGAAGTACTGACAACATACTTCTACATACCTTTGAGGAAGCCATGCTGGGAAAGTGAGAAGATAGACTTACAGTGGAAGAACATGGAATCATAGACCAATTTTTCGAATAGTTTAGGTATGGATGATAATTTAGCAAAGGGTCTGTAGTTGGACACATCGTTCTTGCAGCCTTTTTTGAAGATGGGAATAATATACGAATTTTTCCATAATTGAGAGAAAACCCCTTGAGTGACCGAGAGACGAAAAAGCAAAGTAAGGGGTTGAACTGGATGCATGGAACACTTTATCAGAACCTGGGTGAAAGTCGTCCTCAAGCCCATTAATACTGGCGGCGATTAGTTCAGGATCAGGGTAAAAAGATGTAAACGACGTTTGAGTGCATTTGTCCATGAATGCAAAATAGTTAAGGTCGGGTTGTAGAGAATTGTCGCTGAAAGATTTACTGAAGAAGTGTGCAAAGAGGTTAGCGATAACCTTAGGATCAGATGAAGAGGTATTCTCGAGCTTTAGGGTGGAAGGGTAACTTTGGATTTCTTCTTGGAATTAATAAAGTTATAAAAACGCTTGGGGTCGGATATGAGAGTAGTTTCCATCCGTTGGAGGTACTCATTGTAGAGGGTATCACAACGTTCAGAAAATGAGGTATAAGCAGATAGATAGGAAGAATAGTCAGACTCAGTCTGGGTTAGAAGAAAAGTTTGCCAACGTTTCTTTGTCCTGTTGCGAAGAGAGCGTAATTCCTTGTCGTACCATACGGGGATGAGGAGTAGTTTTTACGAGGAAGAAGAGGGATAGATTGTGTAAGACGAGCATGTATTTCCGAATAGAACGCCTCTAAAGCAACGTCAATTGGGCGATGTTGAGGGATATCGCCAATATTAGAGTTGAGGAGCAAGTGATTTAATTTCTCAAAGTCGCCTTTACGAAAATTGAAGGATAAAGAAGATTCGAGCGTGAAACGGCATGAGGGTGCTCGTCGGAGAAAACGAGGAACAAGGGAGGATGGTGATTGTCGACTAAGCAGAGAAGAAGAAGGCTTCTTTGGCCGAAGATGCGTTAAGGGGGACAAAGTGAGAACAGTCCTCGGACAATGACCATTGAATACGGGGGAAATTCACCCAATAAAATAAATTCATCGGAGACGTTAGCATTCTCAAGCAGGGTATCGATCGCGTCAATTATGGGCTCGTAGGCGTCTAGAGGTTGAGAGGGGCGAATGTAACAACAGAGGATGTACAGAAGACACTTATTTAGTGCTATTTTTATACATACAAATTCTGATATTGTAGAGTCGGGGGTCTTTAGCAGGGTGGCATCATAACGGTTGTGAGCAGCTATGAGAACCCCGCGACCTGGTGGATCATTGGTGCCTATACAGCCGTCAACACGGAAAATGGTATAGTTTGGAGGGAATAGTTCGTTGTCGAGAATTCCTGGTGTTAGATTGGTTTCAGTTAAGGCAAAGATATCGTGCGGGAATTTGTGAGAGTTAAGGAAAGTATTTGATGTTTTTGTGCAAAGTTCTTCTACGTTCTGGTAATAGACTGACAAACTGTTGGGGAGAGGTTCTTGATCGGAAACCGTTGGTGCAATAGAGGGGAAGTCAGAAATAGGGAAATCAAGGGGGTTAAGAACGAAAGTAGTTTAAGGAGTCGTTACGACTTTTTTGAAGATGGGAAATACGGCGAGAACTGACGTACGCAGCATAGGTGGATAGATCTTCTGAAACCTTATGGGAAGGTATATTGAATGATTCATGGTATTTAGTGAAAAGTTGGAGTAAGACTGATGGGTCAGTGGGCAGGCCTTCTTGTTGTATACTTAACATGACGTTGGTGCTGGTTTTACCGTCAACACAGACGGAGTTCGGTTTGTCGTGCAGATAGGCTAGAAATAGACGTACGTTGTCATAAATCGCTATAATCCGCAGAGCCCAAAGTCAATTTAACTGTAGGTGGGACAAGGGGATCGATAAATGAATGATGTTCGGCTAGCGGAATGGGCAGGTTAACGGAGGTAGAAGTTGTTTGAGACGGGGCGACAGTGTAGGAGGATGACGGCATGGAATTAGGTTGGCATGCGGAGGAAGTAGCGGGTGCAAGGTTTGTTGTATACAGAGGACGGGTGAAGTTGGGAGTGCATGGTTAGGTTGGTGCGCTGGATATACGGAACTCAAAACCGTATTGGTTGGGTTGTCGGTAGGAATGGACGTGTTCGAGGGCTTCGTTGTAACTGGAACAGGGGGGTTAAGGGTGTGAGAATATATAAAGTTAGGATACTTGACTGGAGTACTTAGATTAATGTTTGGAAATACTCCCATTTTGAGCTGCCAATTGGAGTTAGGATCGCTAGCTTTAGGGCTAATGGTGATAGGTGCGGAAGAGTGAGGAGTGATTATGTTGTTACTAGTTCTACGATTCTTATGGTTAGGGTGAATACTAAGTTTAGGTATGGGAGAAGATCGTTTGGGGTAGTTAGTGGGGTTAGGTTTTTTAGTATTTAATTTAGGGTTAGGTGCAGAGGGCTTAGGGTTAAGCTTAACGTACTTACTAGTCCACTTAGAAATTTTGATGTTCCCGAGAGTGAAGATTTTGCTGGAGGGGTTACTGATGAGCCAGACATATTTGTTTGGGATGGAGATCTTGAAGTTGCTGGATTTCCCTACGTCTGACGAGAGTTACTTCAGGTAGCTAACGGGGGTGAATCAAAAATTCTGAGGACAAAACAGTCGCCGTTCCGTTCACTAGGAAGAGGAACACGACGAGTCTTACTGAACCGACCTTCTTGGGCACTGCGCTACCCTTCAAGGATCAGGTGAAGTACTTAGGGGTGATCCTGGATTCCAAGCTATACTGGAACCTGCACCTTGATATAACTGTGGAAAAAGCTCCGAAGTCCTTTTGGGCATGCCGTAGAGCCTGCGGGACCACCTGGGGACTTAAACCTAGAACAATGCTCTGGATCTACACATCGGTAATAAGGTCCATGATAACTTATGGAGCAATTACATGGTGGCACAGAGCAAAACTTAATTTGATAAGGACTAAGCTTAGCAGACTGCAACGTATCGCCTGCCTATGCATCACTGGAGCCATGCGCACCTCGCCGATGGCTGCACTCGAAACCATGCCAAACATTAAACCTCTACATATAGAGGTTAAAAGCCTGGATATGTGTGCGGCCTACAAACTAGAGGGAGCCGTTCTCCTTGGGGAAAACATAGGTAAGGGCCACACGACAATAAGGGAGATTCTTGAAGCCACGGAGGTCTGGAGCGACTCTCCTCGATTCAGTTTATCACTGGCCCTGGGAATGTATACCACGGTATTCCAGGCTGAGATCTTCGCCATACTGGCATGCACCTACGAGAACCTAAGAAGAGCCTATAAAAACAAAAGGATCTCAATCTTCTCGGATAGTCAAGCTGCAATCAAAGCAATTGCTTCATCTACCACCAGATCAAATCTGGTGTGGGAATGCCAAAGGAGCCTAGACGCACTGTGTAGAACTAATCAAGTAAGCTTGATCTGGATACCGGGACATCAGGGCTACACTGGAAATGAAAAAGCAGACGAACTTGCTAGGAAGGGGTCTAACACCCCTTTTATAGGGCCGGAGCCGGTCTGTGGAATACCTCTCTGCACGGCCAAAAGGCTAATAGCAAACCGAGCAAATGAGGGACATAGGCTGTATTGGAACAGTATTGAGGGGCACGCTCACTCAAGAAGCCGTATGCTCTCACCGTCGCCGGGTAGATCCAGGGAGCTCCTCAAGCTGAGCAGGTCGGCTGTTAGAACCCTGGCAGGCCTACTTACCGGCCACTGTCAGCTAAGGAAGCACCTGGTGAAGATAGGCAGAGCCATCGACCCCACCTGCAGACTCTGTCTGGAGGAGGATGAGACCCCATTACATGTGCTGTGTGAATGCCCTGCAGTAGCCAGGAGCAGATTTAGCCTATTCGGGAAACCAACCCGGGTACCGAGCGGGCTGAAGGACTGCCAACTGCGGGAGCTGTTGAACTTCTTCGGAGGGACCGGCTTACTATAAGGAGTTGAGAGGGTTAGCACAATAGGCCCTAGTGGCCGCGGCGCTTGAGAACCTCGCACCTTCAAATTTAATCAATCAATCAATCGTCGCTTGATGAAGATGAATGTTTGCTGCCTAGCCTTTTGTGTCTCTGCTCCCATTCCGATACTGTCCAGGTGGTGCCAAATTTGTTGATCGTAAATGTGGTGGAAGTGGGTTGGGATGACACTGGCGGAGAGACATTGATGGCAACATCAGCAACCTTCTCTTTGATATATCTGTCAAAGCAGAGCTCATGACGTCACTTACCGTTTGTAGGAACTTTCCTTTTGTCAGTAAGACTATGTCGTCTGCGTACGCTACCGTTTTAATACTTTTGTTGACGAGAGATTTGAGGATTTTGTTTAGAGAGATGTTCCAAAGCAGGGGTGGCAATACTCCCTCCTGTGGTGTACCTCTGTGAACTGTTGTCCTAATGGAAAAGTCCCCTAAACTGGCATTGATGACCCTGCTGTTTAGCATTTTCTATATACAGTTCGTCAGAAATATCTCATTGCCAGATTGCCAGTAATGGATCGTGTTTTTAGGTTATTAAAGGCTCCTTCAATATCAAGGAAGGCAGCCAAGGTATATTCTTTGTCATGGAGAGATTTCTCAATCGTTCTCGTAACCTCATGTAATGCTGTTTCCCCAGACATGCCTTTAAGGTACGCGTGTTGTGCATTACATAGGTACTTGGTTGACTCGAGATGTTGCCTGAGATGTAGATCTAGTAGCCTCTCTAATGTTTTCAATAGAAATGATGAGAGGCTGATTGGTCTCTAATCTTTGGCTGTTGTGTGGCTTGGTTTTCCTGCTTTGGGAATAAAGGTTACACACACCTCTCTACATCTTTCCGGTACGTATCCGGTGATAAGGCATGCTTCAAGAGTGGGAGTGATTCTGTTTACAGTATTTTGTAGCATAGCGGATGTTCATTCCGGCCCTGCAGATTTGTAGAGGTGGAAGGACTTCACCGCCCAACCTACCTTGTCCTCGCTTATGCAGTCTTCGATGGCTGCCAAGCCTTCTATGGGAAGTGGAATTGCCGAAACATCTTTTTGTTGACCTTCCAAACTTCCGTCCGTGCTCCCAGGGGAATGGGTGGAGACAAGCTGTTCAAAAATTTCCTGACTGTCCTCTGTCCAGGAGAGATCGTCTTTACAGATGTGCCCCAGAGGTGTAGTGGCTTTCACTAGGATCCTGCGGAGTCTAGCCGCTTCAGTCGTTGACTCTATGTTCGAACAGGAGTTAGTCCAGGATGTTCTTTTTGCAATCCTTGTCTTCTTTTTGAATTCATTGAAGCTGGAGCGATATAAGTTCCAGTCTTCTTGGGTTCTTTTAGGTGGTCGAATAATAGGACAGGATCTCTTGAAAGCGGCCGTTAGCGTATTCGTGATGCGGCTGACTGATTCTGAAGGTTATCCTAAAATAATCCGAAAAAGAGAATTTAGGTGATACTCTCCAGTCACCAACCCTAAATTTATCTGTAGTTTGAGCTAGTGTAAAATCTGTTACTTCCTGTATAGATCTGTTTTGAAAGGTCGGGTGCCTTCCTTTGTTGCAGACACTTAGTTTGGAAAGTAGAATAAATTCAAAAATAGACTCACTTCCAGTGTTTGTGTCGCTGCTCCCCCATTGAGTATGATGAGTGTTGGCGTCCAGATTTGTTTCGGTGGTGCTGGTGTACCTAACCAGGCGTTGCAGGTCACTCGATGGAGGGTTCTCTTCTTCGTATGGCAGGTACGCGGATGCGAGAATGAGTTTTGGTTCATTCTTGCGATTGCATACTGCTACTGTAAGGTCGCAGGTACTAAAACGATAAGAAACTAAGAAATTTAGCTTTTTGCTTACCAGGATGCAGCTTCTCAATTTATCTTCCTTATTTGTGTGTAGGAGCTCATAGTGACTTGTCCTTAATAATTGAATTGCAGCTCCGAAGAGCCACGATTTTTGGATTAGGGTAACATCTATTTTCTCCTTCGCTATGAAGAGCAGCAGGTCGTAGGTGGCTGTTTGGGAGTGGTGCAGATTAATTTGCACCACCCTTAGCTTTCCAACTTTACTCATTTGAGGAGATGGTGAATTTGAGTCGTCCCAACCCAAATTGCACCACCCCTGTAGCTGCAGAACTGTGTCGGACGCATGGTCAATCGCTAGTTTTAGGTCTTGTCCCTCTCCTTTTGTTCCGGGTTTAGAGGACAGGACCTGCCCGCCGCTGGTACAAAGGCCTTTGTTATGCAGTGAGATTAACCGCAGTATAGAAGTTACTTCCAATACTGGAGGAGGTATCCACACATGAACTAACATGCGCAGGGGTAAGTTTGCAGCTGGAATAGCCTCTATCCTCGCTTCGGGCCAGAGGTCTCCTAAATTACGGATGCACGTAGTCAGGAAGTCGTAGGATTTCTTATTATTGCATCCAATAACCTTAACACCCTAACGCCAGCCAGCCCCGTCGAAATCGCAGATGTTTCTAACATCCCTTGTTTCTCTGGCGGCTAGCATGGCCTCCACCTATAGCCAGTTCTCCTTCGACAGTTTACCGTCCGGATTCTTTAGGTTTCCATTGGCTTCATCGTCAGCTGAGCGTGTTCTTTTGGGATTTGACTTTGCTGTATCCCTCCCTTCAGACTTTGTGGTCCTCGGTTTGGTATTTGGCTTTGCCTTATCCGTTGAGTTGTCACCCGGCTTTAGAGTTACCTTGGATGTGTAGAGGGCTTGAGTTGTTGCAGCAGCTGTAGTTGAATCACTGGCGACGTGTAGAGGAGACCTGTTGTCCCCACCACGCCTGCCAGAGGTCGCGGCATCCTCCGATATTGGGGTAGATATCCCTACCTCTGTTGCATTTAACATCTACTGCCAGGTTGCATCTACTTCGTCTGGCATCTCCAGACCGACCTGTTCGGCATGGGTGACCCTACCAGTAGCCTCAAGAACTACGGCCGACATACATAGCTCAATCTATCTTCGATGCACACAACCCCCCCCCCCCCCCCCCCCCCCCCAATGAGATGCACGAGGGGGGACAGTAGTAGGGATATGAGGTTTCTGGATATGGTGCAAAAATTTAAAAAGAATTAAAATTTGTATGAGGAAAGAAGAAGAAGAAGGCATCGGAAAAGTTGATCTGGCAACCCTGTTTTGGTGTTTTGTTGCATGTGTGTGTTGTTTGTTGTAAGTGAGACGGAAGTTTTTGTGACGTCAGAGGTTGATCGGAATGTTTTGGTTTGGTTTGGTTTGATTGGGTTGTTAGATAAGAGTATTGCGGGGCTGGGGAGAGGGGTCTTTGTTTGTAGTCTACGAGGAAGAAACTAATGGAGATGCCCTAAACTCGAAAAATCGTGGCAAGTTTAATAGTGTGCGATAAACTTTCCCACACTAAGTAAATCGGCATTGCAGGCGGCGCAAATTATTTTGCTTGAGAGGGTTCTTGGTGCGTTTTTTAAATAACTTAGACACGTTCAAATAAACAAAATGTAAATACAAATTTTACCATATAAATTGGAAGTTCGTCTTCTCAATCTCAGCATTATTTAAAAGAATAATCAGTATACCGATTTTGGAATAAAATATCAAGCTATAAAAATTGCCTAATATTACGACTTTGATGAATTTAATTCGCCCAATGGCTCAATGCTTACAATGTTTTTCCTCACATTTAATGTGTGTGGATTTATTCAGAAAAGATTAGATTAGTTGTAAACAGTATTTCCAGTTATCGAAAATATTCAATTTAATTTGTATCACTTCCTAGCCTCATTCGTTGAGCTGAAATAGGTTTTGAATTAAAAATGCTCTGAACAAATCACTTTCCCCTTTCTAGTATGAAAATCTAACTTCCAAGAACTTTTGCTACTGAAAAAAGCATTTCCAGTTATTGAAAATATTCAGCGCTCGTTGAAATAAGTCTTCGTCTTGAAAATCTTCTTCCAAGAACTTTAAGCCACTTTTGGCGTAAAACTACATATTTTGGGAATCTAAAGTACAAGAAAACTAATCAATGTCAATATTTCTGTTTTATTAATTCATAGTTACATAAATATAAAATTTAACAATCAAAAAATCTATAAATATTGATATGATAAAAATTGGCGGAAACCCCTGCCAGATAAACTAAACCAGTGCAGAATATTCACAGAACAGCTGGTGATCTCTAAATGAAATGTAAACAAAGTTTCATTTTTACGTAAATTATGAATATTTCGAAAATAATTGTAAAACTTTGCTCATTTCTAGATAACTGATTAATAGTAGCTTGTCTTAGGTGTGATAGAATATTCCAGATAGTCGACACAGGGTGTTATTTGGACAAAATTCCACTATGCACTTCACAATAAGTTTTCACTAAAACCTTGGTTATTTAATTAACAATTTCAGTTAAAGTGTATATAAATCTTCTTTCACTTCAACAATATAAATTTTTTAATGATATATATTACACTCAATTTATTTAATCAGAACTTTTAAATCGGTCAACAATTTTATCACGTCAAGTAAACAGAAAAGTGGCAGAACTTCGTTCATTTGACAGCACAACGATTAATTTTGACATCACACGCATTAAAATCTGGCCAGGGAAAATCAGCGTATACATATACGTAAGGGCATCTCCATTAGTTTCTTCCTCGTAGTTTGTAGTACATTTGGTGGTGATGAGGAGTTGCATAGTAAATTGAATGTTGGCTGATCAATAAAATTTTCGCCTATAGATATACGACATCATACTTTATTCGAATTATACATACATATCATACAAATTCAATTTCATACAGAGCTTTTTTTGCAAGTTTTACAATATTTTCGAGGATTTTTTATAAACATTCGACAGACAGCAATCTTTGCAGTTGAAATTAATGTGGGACGCCGTTATGGAAAAGAAGTCTGCAGACTCTTTTAAGTTGGCATGATACTAATTGTATAGATATGGGCTGGTGAATTACAGAGGGCGTCAAATACTTCTTCGTGAATTTGAGTGATTTCGTTTATCGATCTGGTTATCCATCTACAACTCAAAACTAATTTAAATGATGTGTATCGCTTTAATTTGGTTTGTACCTTGGAATTTCAGAAATTAGATTTTACTGATATCTATTTAAGAGCTATTGTTAAATTAAGAATGACCATTCGTTAATCCTAGCATTTGGTTATACGAAAAGTATATGTAGAAAGAGGAAATGCGGTTAAGTAAAATAAGCAAGCGCGGTTTAAATGCCGTTTATGGCAATCAGTTTTTGAAAAGTTCACATGGTAATTATCAGCCGAATAGATGAGGAGAAGCTGCGGTTTTTAAAAATAACTTGAGGAAAATTTGAGGTACTGTTATTTCAACTTTTCGTTGCAATTATCGATAAAATCAAAGAAGGAAATGAGGTTTGTTACGTGCCTTTTACTTAAAGCACGATGATGCGCCGGCTAGCATAAAGGTGTGGGTTGGTGTTCAAGCAGAGTACCTTTAGGGCGCCACGTGGTTTGAGAGTCCACGAACTCGCTTAAAGAAAAACTCTCTGATATCACCAGAAATGATAACAAAACACTGTCTAAATTTAAAAGTATGTTTAATTTTAATCATTTAAAAGAATCCAGATTCAATGTTCACGCTTTATCTCAATTTATCACAATTTCAAAATAAATACAATGATATATCCTTCCACTTCGAAACAAAAGCTGAAGCACGAAGTCACAGGTTAACCGAAGTTAGATTACTATTTTATTTTTAGTTTTTACTATTTTACCAGATTGAAGCAACTTAAGACTTCAAAAGATTAAAAGAAAATCAATAACATTAACTTATCTTTTGTTTTTGTTGGATTTCCGCCGTTTCCTTTGTTGTTTTTGTTCTTACGACCCCTTTCTTGACTGTCACTCTACCAATTGTATTTAATTTAATTTAATCCACACGTGCACGTATATGTTCTGAAGAAAACTGACAGGAACTGAGAGAGAGCATACTCAATGACACCGCTTATATTGAAAAAGGACCCCTATTTTCAAAATTTCCACGATTTTTCCCGACCGGGTTGTACCGATTCGAATCGGGTCATTTTAAAAATAATAAATTCAATATTTCACATTAAAAACACGGATAATTTTATAATTAACCCGTCTGTTGTGCCGGAAAAATTCTACGGCGCCAGAAATCGGCTAAATAAGCAGCAATTTCGTTTTTTTTGACAAGTCATTACTCGTGCTTCAATTTAAGAAATATTAACTTTTCCGGGGCCAAGATTATAAGCAGAATGTGCATCGAGCTGCGATCAATCCGCCTAGTGAGTTTCTTTAGCCTGGTTTATAAAGTACAGGCCATAAAATCGGGTTTTGTAATTCAATGTCGAGGTTATGTTTTCGCGAGTTATAAGTGACTTCGTGCCATTAAAAGAGGCCTCGGACGACAACTGGACCAGGTAAATATTCTATTTATAATTTGTTATTCAAGTGTTAATAAAATGATTCATTTCAGCTGCAACCCTGTGATGATTTCGTGCCTCCTCTTGTTCTTGACAACGTAAGTATTTTTACATTTCACTTTTAAATTAATTAAATATATCTTAAACTAATACAATAATATATTATATTTCCAGGAGTTCTTCGTGACAGTATTGTTCCGCGATCAACGGGTAGTCGTTAAGGATGCCGATGGATATGGGGCAACAACGCAGAAATTAAAGGTTGCATCTTCATCTCGGACTTCAGGACATAGATTATAATCCAGGTAACACAATCTTGATCCGACTTAATCTAAAATAAAAGAAAATTACTTGCAGAGCCGCACTTATAGGGACCAGTAAAGTTAGTGGGACAATTTACAATGTACCTACACAGGACAGGTATATCATTTCATTAGTTTATATATTATATAATTTCTTTTGCTTTTCAGGTATTTCATCGTACTTAAATCCATAACATGCCTCCCTTTCCCCCCGGGAGATTTCCTTGAAATCTCGGAACTCGTAAGTCCATTATCGAAAGAAAATTAAATAAAATTCAAATAAAATTATCCACTAACCTAAAAGTAGATTCTTGTAAATGTTTACTTCCCCAATTAAGAAATTCCAATAATTAAATAAAGTTCAAATAAAATTATCCACTAACCTAAAAGTAGATTCTTCTAAATGTTTACTTCCTTTGAGTGATACATCTTAATGTCTTTGCCATGCCAAATACCTGCACTTTTACCACTTTCATCCCGTAATTCGTACGTCCACGGGGAAACAACCTTTGCAATCGTATAAGGCCCTATAAATGTTGGAGCTAGTTTCGCGTTATAATACCTTGAGGCGTCCGATAAGACATAGTTCCTTCGTAAAACTAAGTCGTTCTTATAAAATCGTTCATCCCTTCGCCGAAGGTCATATACACGTTTTGATACTTCAGCCACTTTGCTTAAACGTTCTTTGACGTCCTTCCTTACCTCTTCTAAAGCTTTCGACATTTTATAAGGGTCGATCTCTTCACTGTCCCATAATTTTGAATATTCTTTTCCATTAATGACCATTTCCCTTCCGAAATTAACAAAGAATGGGGTTAGTTTTGTTGCTTCATGTGTTGACGTGCGAATTGCACATGCTACCTTAGCCAGATATAAATCCCACGTTCTGTGATTTTCTGCCACGTACGCTCTAAGCATCGATTTTATTTCTCTGTTTGTTCTTTCAGCTGGGTTAGCCTGAGGATGATAAAGTGCTGTATAACAATTTTCCACACCGTAATTTTCACATAATTTCTTAAAATCATTTGCCTTGAACTGGGCGCCATTGTCACTTACTAGAATCCGAGGTACACCAAAAATTAAGAAAACATTTTCTTCAATTGCTTTATTAATCGCTGCAGTTGTTGCTGCTCTTAAAGGAAAAAGCATAGGAAATTTCGTAAACTGGTCCACTACTGTAAGAATATACTTGTAACCTCTTGTCGAACGGGGTAAAGGTCCAATTAAATCTACATTGATGCATTCCCAAGGTTCTTTCCCAGTAACCCTGGAAGCCATTAGACCCGTTGGTTTTTTTTGGATTGGTTTTATTAATTGGCAAGTATGACAGTGCTTTACATATTTTACTACATCACTTTTCATTTTCGGCCAGTAAAATTTCTGTTGTAATCTATCATAGGTCTTTTGCACTCCACGATGGCCTGCAGTGGGTATATCATGCGCGTTACGAATTACCTTTGCTCGATCCTGCTTTGGAACTACCGTTCTCCAAGAATTGTTCTGTGTCTCAAGATCAGGATATTTCGATTTGCAGTGTTTGTAGAGATTGTTATCTTCGACTTTCCAGTCTGGATGTTCCTTTGGATTACTTCGGACCTTATCTATCATTTTCTGGTGCCACTTATCTTTACAAGACTGTTCTTCGGAGATGCAATCAAGTAATGGAACTGATCTTGACAAAAGATCTGGTAAAAGATGGTCCTTTCCACGGCGGTGTACTATGTCAAATTCAAATTGTTGAAGACGCATTGCCCATCGTGCCAACCTACCAGTAGGGTCTTTGAGATTATGTAGCCATACTAGCGACGCATGGTCCGTTACAACTGTGAATCTAGTACCTTCAATATACGGCCTTAACTTTTCAATCGCCCATAGAACGGCTAAGCATTCGCGCTCTGTGGTGGAATAATTTCTTTCACACCGATTAAGTGAGCGGCTTAAATAGGCTATTACCTTATCCTGACCATCAATCTGTTGCATGAGTACGGCTCCTAGTCCATATCCCGAGGCGTCTGTGTGAATCGTAAATCGTACGCTGAAGTCTGGGCAAGTAAGTATGGGAGCACTGACCAGATGATCCTTCACTTTCCGAAAAGCTATTTCGCATTCTTCAGTCCAAATAAATTTTTTATTTTTCTTTAGAAGATCAGTTATTGGCGCTATCAAGGTCGAAAAATTAGGGATAAACCTCCTATACCACGCTACGGTTCCGATAAATCTGCGCACTTCTTTTACGTTCTTCGGGTTCGCGATATCAAGAATACAGCGTACTTTTCCTGGATCCACCTGCAGCCCATTTTCTCCCACAACATATCCTAAGTAATGAAGTTCTGGTCTGCAAAATTCGCATTTTTCGTAGTTAATAATTAATCCGGACTTATGTAATTTTTCTAGTACCGCTTCCAGCGTCCGTTTATGTTCTTCGAAGGATTTTGTTACTATAATGACGTCGTCTAAATATACGAATACTTTGTCCTCCAGATCTCCTGACAATACTCGATCGATTAATCGCTGCCAAGTCGCAGGTGAATTGCTCAGGCCAAAAGGCATTCTACAAAACTGAAACAGACCCCTTCCTGGTACTGTAAATGCTGTGTACTGTTTTGAATTGTTCTCAAGTGGAACCTGCCAAAACGCGGATTTTATGTCTAGCGAGGACATATATCTGGCATCTCTTAGCTTGTCCAATGTAGCGGATATGTAAGGTAAAGGATAGGCGTCTTTTCTGGTAACTTTGTTAAGTTTCCGGTAGTCAACACAGAATCGATATTTGCCGTCCTTTTTCCTTACCATAACAACCGGCGAAGCCCATGCGCTGTTGGATGGCTCCACGACACCTGCCTCCAGCATCTTATCCAACTCTTCGTTGATTACCTTCTGTATTGCGGGGGAAACTGGATAATACCGCTGCTTAATCGGCTGGGAGTCTGTTTGAATTACATGTTTAACTTCATTTGTACAACCAAGACCTATTCCCATTTTGAGTTTTGCGTTCTCGATTATTTCGTCAAGCTCCTTTTTCTGACTTTCTGATAATCTAGACTGACTTTGTAAAGTGCTAATACGACAATCTGTTTCTCGATCCGTAAACCGCCAGGAATTTTCAGTAAAATTGGCCAAAATTCGCATTTCCCTCCAGAAATCAATACCAAGTATCGCAAAATGTGGAAGTTCGGGTATAACCAGTACATCACAAACTTTTACGCGTCCTTCAAGTTCAATCGGTAAGCTTAATTCACCTATTACGTTAATAATTCCGCCATTCGCTAAACTAACCCTTTGGACTTCGGTATTTCGTAACGTAAACTTCATTTTCTTCAATAGTTCCCATCCTGACCCTCCAATTATCGTCCGTGATGCTCCGGAATCTAATAAGGCAGAAATTTTATGTCCAAAAATAGAAACTCTTAAGTAAGGGCGTACATCGCTTTCGCTTTTTGCAAAAACATAATCCACAAGTGTGTGTAGTAGGCTCTTATTTTCGTATAGAACTTGTTTCTCAGGTATGAAATTTACATTATTTGCGGCGCTTTGCGGATTACTCGGATTGCCGCTTAATTTCGAGCTCCGCTCAAGTTTCCCGAATTTTCCGACACTTGATTATTACCACTGCGCTCTGGAGTTATATTTACATTATTACAGCGTTGACAGTTTGACCTTATTACTCCCGGTAATCCACATGTAAAACATCTTAAAGTCCGTTTCCTGCAAAGTCTAGCGATATGACCTGGAAGTCCACAGTTGAAGCACTTGATGATCCTCGACATTCCGCGCGAAGAATTGTTAACAGTTGATAATGAAGGGATCTCTGCAGCTACATATGCCAGATCTGGTTCAAGAAGTTGATTATTGCGTCTGGGAGGGGGAATGAATGCTTCTACCGATGAACGTATAGATTCAAGGCGTCGTCCTAATTCTACGAGTCCTGCGATGGTGTCTACTTCCGTAAGGCCTAATTGCGTCTGATAAAATGGACTGATATTTCGTTTCAGTATTTTCAATTGTTGGACCTCATTTAACGGCTCAGTTAAACGAGCGAACATGTTAAACATTATAGCCGTGTACATCCCGATTGACTCATCTTTGCCCTGCGTTCTTTTCTTTATCTCCTCCAGCAAACGATCGTCATAATCCGTCGGTAGGAACTGCTTCTTGAGTTCTCTGATGAGATCCGGCCAGGAATGAAATCGAGACTTATTGGCCCTGTACCAAATGAGGGCATGACCGGTGAATAGATCCAAGGCAGATAAGAAAAGTTGTTGTTTGGTCACTCCGCGTGCATCCGCTAGCTCGTTAACCCTCTCAAGGAACGAATTAAGCGACTGGCCATGATCTCCTGAAAATTTTATATCCCATTTTTGCAAAGAAACCCTTGAGCGGCTATTCTTCAAAACCCTAGCTGTCATTGCTATGATTAAATTCGCTCGAATGCATGCTTTTTCTTGGATCTGGTTGTCACCAACGGGGTTTGTTCTGGATAACCTTGACAAGGCCCACTCAATTTTTGTAAAAATTTTCTTATATTCTGAGGACTCTGCGCCTCCTTCGAAGCACTCTAATAGTTCTTCAATCTCCCCAATCTTTTTATTTAAAGCTTCAATATCTTCCTCGAATTTGAATGGATACGGGTCAACTATGTATGATCGTCCGTCTCTCTCTACTTTTAATGCTGCTCGCAGACTTACTCTCATCTCGTCTACCTTCCCCACAGGTAAGCCTCTTACGGTGAGTTCATATGACAATTCATCTTGGCTCAATCTGTTTATCTCCATGGTGAAGGCTAAGCACTTTGTAAATCTCCTATGAAAATAATATTGCAAACGTATGAAACGAAAACTAAACGGGCGTTACTCTGTGAAGTAGTTCAAATGCGATCGATGTGGTTTTCCTTAATATCTATCAGCAAAGTCGATGCTTTGTAATGTATTCACTGAGCGACGTAATGTAAACGCAATATAAAGCAAAAGTTTGTTACACCAACCGCGATCGCGTTAATATTGTAGTACCTTACTTAATTCAACCAAAAGCTAAAACTCGTAATTCATTCTATATTATGTATCCTAGTAATAAATTTCTCCGAAAATTAAATATTTTGTGGCATGATTTGTGAGAAAAAATCTTGATTTGTAAATCAAAGTAAATAAACATGCTACTATCAATAATATCAAAAAGATAAATCTAAGGCAGTTCATGAAATCAGCATAATCAAATCAGTTCAAAAAAAATTTCAACTACGTTATGGAAAACTTTCAGTCTCACGGGAAAAATTGGCAGCATGCGTATAGAATAACGTAAATATTGATAACTCTCAGAGTTCCGCAACTTTAATATATGCTTGCAACAAATTTAAGCTAAACACTTCTCGTTATCTCTTAATTACAATTAAATGGAATAAAATTACACAAATAGACAATTCCCTAAAGAGAGGCTCAGTCAGATGGATTCAAATTGCCTTGAACTTGAACTTGGCATCAGCTGACACTCAGTAAATAAAACTGAAGCCATCAGTTTGATCATCGAGATCTCTTCATGTAAAGTTTCTCTTTGTTAACTCGCGTTTGTAGTTGAATCGACTTATACCTATATTTGCAATAAGTTGAAATCGGCTTATATATTTGATTTACAATGAAAGTGTGAATGAATGAACTATTTCTAGATCACGTAGTAGTAAAACGACGCGTACGGAATTAAGTTTAGCCGTAGTACGATTCGCGGAAGTTATATATTTTTTTTCTTACAATAAAATTAAAGTGAAAAATTAAAATAAATGTTGAGTTTTTCCGTGATGAGTGTATAGTGACTAAGTATTGAAACCAAAATTATAATGAACGTAAAGTAACAGAAATACCTGAAAAGTGAAAATTTAAGTAAGGCAAAATGAAAATAGAAAGCAAAACAAATGGAAAAAAATGTGAATAAAACAAAATTGTGTTAAAAAATTTATGCAAGGGATGGATTAATGGTTATTTTACATTAGGAATGGAGAAATCAATATTATAAAACACGTGGTAAGTAATTATTTTCACTTTGTTGAGAAACAAGCCATTTTTTTTTTTTATAAACAAATCATTCGGCTTATAAACGTATTTTGTTTCTAAACATTTTTCCCCTCTCAGTTTAAATTCTCTTGTGATTCTTGACAAATGTTATGCTACGCGCTCTTATACCAATAAATGTATATTCACTCGAAATTGCCTTGTTCAGTGATAATTAATTTGACACTTCACTCAAAACACTTTTGTTATCAAAATAATGAAAGAAATTCCGATTTTGATTATTTTGGTTTTGTTTTTTTTGTTTCCAAGCACTCTGCCCAAACGCTGGGCGCCAATTATGTTACGTGCCTTTTACTTAAAGCACGATGATGCGCCGGCTAGCATAAAGGTGTGGGTTGGTGTTCAAGCAGAGTACCTTTAGGGCGCCACGTGGTTTGAGAGTCCACGAACTCGCTTAAAGAAAAACTCTCTGATATCACCAGAAATGATAACAAAACACTGTCTAAATTTAAAAGTATGTTTAATTTTAATCATTTAAAAGAATCCAGATTCAATGTTCACGCTTTATCTCAATTTATCACAATTTCAAAATAAATACAATGATATATCCTTCCACTTCGAAACAAAAGCTGAAGCACGAAGTCACAGGTTAACCGAAGTTAGATTACTATTTTATTTTTAGTTTTTACTATTTTACCAGATTGAAGCAACTTAAGACTTCAAAAGATTAAAAGAAAATCAATAACATTAACTTATCTTTTGTTTTTGTTGGATTTCCGCCGTTTCCTTTGTTGTTTTTGTTCTTACGACCCCTTTCTTGACTGTCACTCTACCAATTGTATTTAATTTAATTTAATCCACACGTGCACGTATATGTTCTGAAGAAAACTGACAGGAACTGAGAGAGAGCATACTCAATGACACCGCTTATATTGAAAAAGGACCCCTATTTTCAAAATTTCCACGATTTTTCCCGACCGGGTTGTACCGATTCGAATCGGGTCATTTTAAAAATAATAAATTCAATATTTCACATTAAAAACACGGATAATTTTATAATTAACCCGTCTGTTGTGCCGGAAAAATTCTACGGCGCCAGAAATCGGCTAAATAAGCAGCAATTTCGTTTTTTTTGACAAGTCATTACTCGTGCTTCAATTTAAGAAATATTAACTTTTCCGGGGCCAAGATTATAAGCAGAATGTGCATCGAGCTGCGATCAATCCGCCTAGTGAGTTTCTTTAGCCTGGTTTATAAAGTACAGGCCATAAAATCGGGTTTTGTAATTCAATGTCGAGGTTATGTTTTCGCGAGTTATAAGTGACTTCGTGCCATTAAAAGAGGCCTCGGACGACAACTGGACCAGGTAAATATTCTATTTATAATTTGTTATTCAAGTGTTAATAAAATGATTCATTTCAGCTGCAACCCTGTGATGATTTCGTGCCTCCTCTTGTTCTTGACAACGTAAGTATTTTTACATTTCACTTTTAAATTAATTAAATATATCTTAAACTAATACAATAATATATTATATTTCCAGGAGTTCTTCGTGACAGTATTGTTCCGCGATCAACGGGTAGTCGTTAAGGATGCCGATGGATATGGGGCAACAACGCAGAAATTAAAGGTTGCATCTTCATCTCGGACTTCAGGACATAGATTATAATCCAGGTAACACAATCTTGATCCGACTTAATCTAAAATAAAAGAAAATTACTTGCAGAGCCGCACTTATAGGGACCAGTAAAGTTAGTGGGACAATTTACAATGTACCTACACAGGACAGGTATATCATTTCATTAGTTTATATATTATATAATTTCTTTTGCTTTTCAGGTATTTCATCGTACTTAAATCCATAACAGGTTTCGTGAGAAATAACGACAAGAAAAATTTAATGTATTGCACGAATTAGTGGTACTGTTTAGTTGGTTAATTTGTTTGATTCAATCAAGTTGAGCCGCGTAAGAATAAAACGAAATGTCTCGAAATTTATCACGAAAAGTCGATAAATCTAGCAAGCCTAATAAAGAGGTGCTGAGTGTTTAAAATAATATCTTAAGTTTCAAACCTACAATTTCGGTTAAAAATCGGAGATATAAAATTGTGTCCGCTAAAAGACAAAATACTCGGTTCGTGAAGCAAGAAATATCTTAAAAGTGAAAAAACTAAAAAAGAAGCTATAACACTTGCACTTGCTACCACTAAAATTGTATTTAAAAGAAAAAATAAGTATGTAAAGACCCCTCGTATAATTCCTATTCCAAAAGTTGGAGGAATTTTACCTCTCATCCCTATTTTTGCTGGGCTTACTGCACTGGGTGCTTTAGTGGGTGGTGCATCTGGTGTCGCAAATGCAATAAAAAGTGCTACAAATGCTAAAGAGCAGCTGAAGGAAAGCAACCGACATAATGAAACGATAGAAACTATAGCTTTAGGAAAGAAAGGTAGCGGCTTATATTGGAAGCCCTACAGAAAAGTACTTGCTCTATTCTTAAATCCACCTTCAAAAAACTTCTAAAACTGCTACTTAATCGAACATTAAATGAAATCGATTTATATAAATATGCGAATGATTTACCATATTTTAGAGGCGTTTTGATGCTTAATGCTCTAACCAAAAAACCTCAAAAATATAAATGTGAAATCGTAAATTTGGATTTTACTTCTGGTCCTGGAAACCATTGGGTAGCATATTACAAAAGGGGATCTGAAAAGGTGTACTTTGACAGCTTTGGAAACTTACAACCACCAGAGGAAATCTTAAGATCAGACGTGCCAAAATGAGTGGGGTGGTACATCTCACCTAGGCAAAGAAAAAATTGTATGGCAGGGGGAGGGGCAATCTCAACCGTTTAGGAGTTACAGGGTGATTCATAAATTTCAGTTTTTCATGGTAACATTGTGAAGGTAATACAAGTGAAAAATATCCTAACTACTGAATTGGACCAGGTGCACCGATTCCTTGACCTGCTAGATCTCCAGACCTTACTCCATTCGACTTTTTCTTATGGGGAACAATGAATGATGAAGTTTGTTCAAGCCCTGTTTACACTAGGGAGGATTCAGTTAGCAGAATTGGGAATGCAGCGACCAAAATACGGGAGAGGCTGGCTGCAATACGCCTTAAACAGGGACTAAGAAGGAGATTATTGAAATGCATCCAATGTGGCGGTGGACGTTTTGAACGGCTTTTGTAATTTACTTAAATTAATTTTAATACGTTTTGAATTTAATAAAAATGATTTTAGAGTAAATATGAGTTAAGTTTCTTTAAATTGCAAATTTTCAAATATTTCCCGATAAGTTTTCTCCCTATAAATTTCTACGCCCTTTCTCTACTTAGGCATGTTGTACCTTTTTGGAAAGGTAATAAGATAATCAATCCAATAAAAATAAAAACAAGGTGTACTAATCACATGAATTTCGGAAAAAATTTGGGAAAATTCTGATTTTTAGGCAATCATAAACCATTTTGTTCGCTTTTGGAAGTGACTGTACTTGCAATTCTAGTAGTTAGATCAACATTGTTGAGAATTTTGGAAATTTTATTCGGATAGTAGTTTATTAACGTTTGTTCGATATCGCTGTGTGGGGTAGATCAAAAGATAAAAATAAAAGAGTAATGTGCATACCGTGAAAAACTGAAATTTATGAATCACCCTGTAACTCCCAAACGGTTGAGATTGTTCCCCTCCCTGCCATACTATTTTTTTTTGCCTAGGTGAGATCTATCACCCCACTCATTTTGGCACGTCAGATCTGAAACACCCTGTATAATTACAAGTCTTATCAAAATTATAACATGGTAAATTGCGGTCACTTGTGCTTAGAATTTTTATATAATCATTGTAATAGTAATAAGAAACTATAACTTTAAGAATATAATTGTTCATTGTACGTTAACAACTATAAATATACTCTACATAAAACATAAATTGCATTTCATTTTGTACTACTCTGTCATTAACACTGACTTTCACTGGGAATTCATCTGTACTCACAGTTGAGTACTTTCCTCCATTGGAATTAAATTCGGAATACGTTTGCGGCCTTATTGATTTGCATACATATAATTCAATACCTAATGTGGACAGTAGAAATAACTTATTATATGTAGATGATGATGAAATTAAAATTCCAGAAGGTTATGAAATTGACGATATAGTAGGATTTAACAAAAGAGAACTAGCTAAGACGAAAAATAAGCCTATAGTACAAATAGTGGCTAATAATAACACATTGAAAAGTTAAGTTAGAATAAGAAGAACTCTGTTGGACCATTATTAGGATTTAGTAAACGTGTTCTAGAACCTAATATTTTATATCAATATGATTTACCAGTAAATATAATAAAAGTTAATGTGATACAAGTTGAATGTAATATATGTACATAGTATCGGCATAGTATAGATATGATATAGTAGACAAGCTTCGAACAAATCTGTAAAAATTTCCTGTCTCTTAATTTCATTTTTCATTTAAATGGTAATGTCCCTGAGAATAAATTACCCAAATGGGAAATCTCTCAGTCATTTTTTATGTAGTTGTAAATGTCATTTCGTCATTGAGTTTGACAATTAAATGGAAGTAATTGACCATACAGAAGATTTTTCATTTTGAGTCTGATCACTTGGCACTTTGTGGAAGTAAGGATTATACTGAAGTGTTGCGTACTATAGTAACACTATAGGCCCAACATATTCAAGCGACCAAAGATATCGACAAAATTGCTGCAATAGAATCAATTTGGTTAGCACATTTTAACACCTAAACAATTGCTAAAAAATATACAAGGAAAATTTTCCTAAATTTTGATGCACCAAAACACGGGGTAGTAACAATAATTTAGTTTCATAATATAATGCCAACTATATAGACTAATTCGCTAACAATAAATATTGCGCTTTCTAAATGCGTTAATGTAATTAATTTTTTTTCCACCTTTGATTTATTTTATTTATTTTTTTGTTGAAAAAATGTTTCGGTGAGTCCCTTGTGGACAGCACAAGTTCAATTTTCATTCAGGGGCCCCCTGTTATCAGAATAATTGCAATAACTATCGTAAATTAAATATAAAATCAAATAAATTTTGTAATCAATCAGTTATTTAAAACGTCTACGATTTTCTCAAAGTTTGTCGAATATTTCTGACTTATCAAAAACGTTCTAAAGGGGCCCCCGGGTGCCCCCGCGCATCTAAATTCAGTTTACAGTCAACTGACCATCACTTTCGAAAGTTGGAATTGCCGCGCCCAATAATGAGAATTCACAAAGCATGCGCGGGAACTATCACTATAGTTACTGTACTGGATGAGTAATTTCTGCGAGTTCCGTGTCAAGCGGACAGGTGCCGCAGTGGTTTGCATTGTAAAATGTGAATTTATTCGATAAAAAAAACCTGATTCCATATACTCTAGGTATGTACATTAAATATTGCTCCGTGGGAGAATTTTGCTTACGATAACATAACCTAGTAATTTATATTTTTCCATGGTAGATCTGATTCTACTATATATTTTGCTTAAAACTTTTCTGTCATAGTGATCTGTGCGTCCATCATTCAATTACATGATGCATTTTAGAATAAAAAATAAAATCCATGAAAAATATAGTTGTAGAAAGCGAAAAATTCGTAATTCCAGTTTTGTTTTTCAAGAAAATTATTATGAAGAGATATCCGATTTTTTATATTCCCCAGAGCTGACGTTTTTTTTTAAGCGAAGAAAATATTGAATTCTCGTGAAATGTCCATTTTTGTTAGTAACATTACTGTTCCAAGACCTTAATAGGACACGGAAGACGTTCTATTCGCTATCTTCTTCCTCTCAACGCTCTCAACCGGTTTCCGTTCTATGCGTCTTTCTCGCACTTCAGCATGTTCGCTGATTTTGAAATAAAACATCACTATTTTATGCAGTCAGTTATAAAAATTTTATAAAAAAGCATGCGTTCTATAAGACGCGACTATATGAAATTTTTATTGAAACAGTTAAATATTTTTGTAAAATAATAAAATGACAATGTAATATTTATATATATATTAAATTTATTTATTATTTAATATTTATTATTTTATATATATATATATATATATATATATATATATATATATATATATATATATATATATATATAATATATTTTTCTCAAAAATTTTCACAAAATTTAATAAAAGTTATATATTAAATGGCATAAAATTACTTTAAACCAAGCTTTTTAGTATAATTTTGTTAAATTAGCTGTAATGAATGGAGAAATGAAAAAAAATTATCAGATATCATATATGTATGCATGCGACTGTTAACAACCTCCTTTCTCAATTACAAGTCACATATAGAAGCAAGTATTCAATATCGTATATAGTCGTTATTTTAGTTTTTTAAATTAATTTTTTTATGAAAGTATCGATTTTCGATTTAATCGATTTTTTCTTCAAAAAAATTAATGTCCAAAACGATTCTTCTGAAAAAATCAACTTGTATCGAAACGGTTTTTTTTTTCAAAAATCAACATCTCTACCCCTAACCCTCACTTTTCCTCGCCTCGGTAGCCTCGGTGAAATATTTTGTCACTGCAAGCAGTTGTTCCTTTATAATTCAAAAATTGTCTATTAATGGTTTTAGATGACATGGAAAAAACAAAAGAAAAAAGTGGATTTGAAAAGAGAAAAATTATAGAAAAAAGAAAATTGGAAAATGCTGGAATTGACCCTAAGCAGACTAAAGTCAGCAAATTCTTTCCAACTTCAACACCAAAGTCAACATCAGTTGAAGTTCAAAACGACGATGATTAAAACTCCACGGACATCTGATTTCTTCCAGCAAAACAAGAATCCCTATCCGCCAGTTCATCCACCAAAAGACATACCGAATCAAGCTATGAAACATTATCTACAAAATCACCGCTAATCCACCCAGAAATTTATAATGATGAAGGTATAGTAGAAATTCTGCTCATAAAAATTTTTGGTTCTTATTTCGAAATGTTTATTAAATATGAAATGTAGAGCTGTGAAATCTTGAAAAATGCTACTTCATTTAATATATAAGTTTACATAAGTACGAACATTGGAGTAGAATTGGAATGTAGAATTTTTATTTCAATTTCTACAAAAACGATTCAAACATTTTCATAAAGCCTCTACGATTTAGTATGATCAGAGATTCCGTACTATATCAGAAAACTGTTTTTTAATTTTGTTTTTTTACTGTTACAGAAAACAAGCAGGAGAACAAGAAAATGAAGAGCGGATACAATGACCCGTAAAAACTGGACCTGAGACTAGTGTTAGTCGAGAAAAATCCTCCGTCGACAGAAGTGTTAATGACCAATCGTTTTTTAATAATGAACAAAAAGATAACTTCGCACTCACTGATTCATTTGATAAAGAACCAATGTCCGAATCTGAATTATTATTTTCTGCGAATGCACCGCCAATAGTTTCGAAATTCAACAATGACAAAGGAATTTATAAAAATCCAATTTTAAACGAAGATCAGAAAAGAATGCTTTTACTTGCTGGCCCTTGTCAACCTACAGAAGATGATATGCACAATGGCAAATTCAAACTCACAGAAAATGGGCGCCATTGCAACTCGCAGTATTATTATAAACGTACGCAGAAGCCTTTCAAAGAAAATGATCTTAGCCCTTGGGTATCATACTCACCGACTCTACATCATGCTTATTGCCATTATTGCTGGCAATTTGGAAATAAGGATACGAAAAAAGGTATATGGTGCACTGGTTACTCGGATTGGAAACATGTTCAGCGATCCATTTCAATACACAGTTTGAGCAAGACTCATCTCCAGAATGCCGTTGCAGCAGCAATTTTTCTCAAGAAAGCTGATATCAGTCATCAACTAAATCAACAAATTAGCGAAGAAGCGAAAAAATGGCGTAACGTCCTGAACATTTTTTTTGATACCATAAGAACTTTGTCTGGCTTGGGTGTCGCGTTTCGAGGTCATCGTGAAAAAATGGATGAAAAAAATCCTGGTATATATTTGTCTTTCATCAAACTCATCTCCCGACATAACTCGACTCTACATGATCACATCGAATCCTCGAATCGGATAAAGTACTTGAGCAAAACGATCACATTCGAATTATTGAATATCTTGGCTGATTAAACGCGAAATTTTATTATTAATGAATGCAAAGAAGCAAAATTTTTCACACTGATCACTGACTCAATAACTGATGTTGCTCACTTGGACGAAATGGCTATATTGGTGCGATACGTTACAATCCAAAAAAATGAGACAGGAGCAAAGATACTATGCATCAAAGAACGTTTTTTTATGTTTCATTCGAATCAAAAAAGGGGATGCTGTCTCGATTTCTCATGACATTATTGGGGTCTTGTTTGAAAAATATCTATTCGAAAAAATTCATCTATGTGGTCAAGCTTTCGATGGCGCGCCCGTTATGTCAGGAGAGCTGAATGGATTACAAGCACTTATCAGAAGAAGACCTTCGTTCCGTACATCCATTGTACAGCGCATCAACTCAACCTGGTTCTATCTCATGCAGCTGAAAAATTCGCCAGCCCTTCAACCAAACTCTTTTTCGCAACATTACAGCGAATTTTCAACTACTTCTCGCAGTCTCATCGGCGATGGGAAAACCTTTTGGAATAAAGCAAAATTCTGTTTCAAAATACAAAATCTTTCGGCATCCAACTTCTGGAAGAATTGAAACTAGAACTTTTTGAGACCAACTCTGACTGTCGAAGAGAGACACAAGATGAACAGTGTGCTGTGCCATTGGAAGATATCGAAAACACAGCGCTGTCACAGAAATGAAGACTCCACATCAAAGGCTTGAGTGATACTCGTTGGTCTGCACGGCTGAAAGCAGTAGAAGCAATTATCCAAAATCTTGACTGTGTTGTCAACTGTTTAGAACGAGAAACATCGAGAGAAAAGGCTACTGGAGAAGATATAATGGACGCAAATTCTCTACTTTCGGCGATCAATTGGCTATTTTTACTAAACCTGACATGGTGGCATTCAGTCCTATCATTCATAGACAACGACGAACGAAAAAAATGCCAGGCGAGAAAGCAGAGGACAGTTCTCTGGATATTGCAACGAAACATCGCATTGGGTACTTTGAAGTTCTGGACAGAATGTGCAGTGAATTACAAGAAAGGGCCAAAGGTTTTGATGAGATAAACTCACTTTTCGGATTTCTCAAACCTGAATCCTTCAAAAACATGGAAGAAAAAGAATTTGAAAAAAATGTCTGCAATTTGATGGAGAAATATCCAACTTTTTTTACAACTGCCCTGAAGTATGAGTTAATCAGTTTTGCGGATATATATTTCTCACAAGAACAAGATTCTACCAAGCATAGTCCATTGCAATATTTGAACTTTATCGTTAAAAAAAATTTGATCAGCAGTTTCCCGGAGTGCTGCAGTTTAACAGTTTATTGCGTTTATTCTTGACCCTTCCCGTCAGCACTGCCAGCGCCGAACGAACAATGAGTTCATTGAAGAGAGTCAAAGATCGTCAACGTTCTACAATGAGTGCAGAAGCATTGGACGATTTCAGCATACTTTTCATCGAACAGCAAGTCGCCAATCAAATTGATCTGGATGCAACCATCGAAGTTTTCGCGGAGAAGAAAGCGAGAAGAGGATTCAAAAAAATGTAAATTTTCTCGATGTAAAAAAGAATACAACTTTTATAATGCTCGATGAATAAATGAAAACATTTTTATATTCATAAAATTCTTAAAACATATATCTTTCACTTTCCATGGAACACCTGACACAACATAATTTTCTAGGGAAGGGAGGGGGGGGGCCCTGAAGAAATGTTGCCCACTGGGCCTTTTTCCTTAAATCCGCCACTGACACAGTGGTAGAAATTTTTCGAAAGATTCATAAATTTAAAAAAAGACATACATCCAAAAGGAATGTACTTTCAACAGATTTTATTTGTTTGTCATGGTTTTTTTTAGTTCTTTTTATAGGAATACTTTTAAAATCTCACAAAATTCCAAAAAGTTCCAGAAAATTTGTTTGGAAGAATTTATCGATTTCGTGTAGATAAATTTCAAGTAAAAATTATTCGATCCTAAAGAATTACATTTTAAGGTGATACTGTTTGTACTACATGCAAAATAATTCGTGTCGTAAGGCATTGTTCTTTTTTTCGATTGATATTAATTGCACTTGATAAATAATAGAAATAGATATACATACGAAATTCATATTATCTGTTAAGCCAGTAAATTGCCTTGCGAAGAACGTAACTTAAAGCCATGACTGCTTGAAGCACTGTTTGAATAAATCGAACAATTTATTTGCGGTGGCGGATTTGCAACATCCAAATCGAAGTACTGTAGTTGAGAATGTGACTTCGGTTGAGATAATGCTGATGATGTAGTAGTTCGCAAAGATGTATTACCTGAAGCTGATACACTCCGAGGTAAAGTACGAGTTTCCACATCCTTGTGATTTATGGTGAAGTCTGTGTCAGAAGAGAGTACCAATGAAACGGGAACACCTGGGCGACAAAGAGAACTCGAACTTGTTGAAGATTCGGGCGATCTAAATACGGGGGGTTTTAACTTCCTGTCAACTGATTGTGGCCTTACAGGTGATTTCCTCACAATATTTGGTGGAATTGGCATAGGAGGTTTCGGTGCCAGATCTGCTGCAGATTTCTCCTCAAAACTGAGTTTAGGCTTTAAGCTCCGATTAACAGGAGGCACAAGGAGTGGGCAATTATATATTTTAGGTGAATACGATTGATCGCTAGTTAAATTAAGACCAATATTGTTGTAGCTTCGAGGAGTATCGTAGAATTTCGGAACCAGATTGTTAAGAGGAGAGGACTATTCTTGCAGCAGTTTGGTCGCAAAATGATTGTGCTCTCGTATGGCTTGTAAGTATTGATGAATGCCCAGTAGAAATTTGGCGAAAGCTTTGGGAACGTTCAATGACAGCTTCAAGTGACTTACTACAGCTAGAAGTTTCCAATACTTTTTCACATTTCTGTTGTGCATCCAATCTACTATCACAAAGAATTGTTTCACTATTGGAGTATTCTGTCTTTACATAGGGAAAGTCGTTATTTTGATATGTGTTGCTAATAGACATCTGTTCTGTGCGTCGGACTACATCGGGTGTGACTATTTGGCTTTCATTTTTAAGAATAGATGAACTGTTTAATGAAGTTGTTTGGGTTGTATTTAACGAATCGATAGTAGTGAACGAAGAAGATTCATTCTGTATTGGTTCGCCATTTTCACCAAAATTATAATATTGTCTATCTCCTTGTTGCTGTTTTGTAAAATCATGAAGGTTGCATACTTGACATACATATACAGTTCACCCAATCACGCATATCGCTTTCAGTGTCAGCCGCAAGATAATAGGTTCGCCTTGGTGTTTTTATATCAAACATATACTGAAACTTTTGCTTTCTATGCTCAAGACGTAAACCCGAGTCAACTTGTTCACACTGATCTAAACCTATAACACCTTTGAGTTTTCGACCATTGCGATCAGTGTAATATTCTAGACAAAATTGAGCAGGAATTTCACTCTGTTTTAGTGTAAACCACCTTCGACGCCATCGAGCTCGCCAAATCTTTTTTGTCGGTGGTGATTTAATTAACCACCCTTCTTTATTCATCTTCCAATTTGTCCTAGCTTGCCACATTCTTCGAAACATTATTCTGCGCACCGTCTGGCGTTGTTTTTGATTATTTTAAGCACTTTACTTTTAGCTAAAACCATTAAAAAGCTTCAAAAACGTAAGCAAAACACTCTGAAAACAGCAGGAACGTCAGCGCGACACAAAAATCTTCCACCAACTTCGGCAAGCTTCAGAGGATACTGAGGCCTTTGTTAAAAAACTTGCATCTGGGGAAGATCTTGGGTTTCCTAAGTCAAATATAATTGCTGAGGTAGGTTTACCTCAGTGTCAGAAATTAAATCCTAATTTTCCTTTTTTTATACAGTTGCCAAAAATTAATTTCGATAAGTATAAGGTTGTCCTTCCGGAGTCCCCTAAAGATAACAATAAAGCTTCAAATGTTATTTCCGAAGATGTCACTGTACGAGGTAGACATTTTGATCAATCGAAACCAGTCGAAAAAGTCTTGAATTAACCGAGGAAGGAAAATCTGTTTCAGAAAATGGGAGTCATGAGGCTGCAATTTAAAACTTGGTCCCATCGGAAGGCATTACACAATCAGAACTGATGAAGACATCCCCCAATGCAAAGGTCGGTTTTAGCAAAGCAATGTCACACGGATGGATATACCTTGATAAGTCGGTAAGTCCTCCTGTTATTAAACGGAAAGTTGATTCAATTTCAGATAAAGTTAAGGAGGACTTAGTAGCTTTTTCGAAAGGCGATTACAAAGACATCTCGGATGGTATTAAAAACGAATACAAGAAAAGAAAACTTATACAAGAAATTGTAATAAAAAGTTTCATCGCAACAAAAGGTTCCGAGTTCTCTACGACTTTGCAAAAATTGGAAACTGATTTAACTTCAGATATGAAGTTTCTCTGAAGTGCCAACAAAAATAACTACGTTGAATCATCTTTCTGGAATTTCGATGCCCTCTTTCAACCTCAACAACATCCAGCACGAGATGCTCATGATACTTTCTTTGTAAGTCAGCCAGAGAAAAGTTACAAATTTCCTCAAGAATATTTAGAACGTGTCAAACATCCTCAAGATCCTCTCCCCAACAGCTTGTCGGTCTATTACCAGAACGTAAGAGGACTTCGTACAAAAACAACAACTATTTTCCTTAACTCTCACAAATTCCCGCACGATATCTTTGCCTTAGAGTCGGCGCCAAAAAAGATGATATTTTCAACTTTTGGTTTATGATGCGCAGTGAGAGAACAAATCCCCACTGCTGGGAAACTGAAATCTGTGACAAGAGACTATACACTGTTAAAATATAGGTACAGTATTACTTCATAACAGTATAATATCTGTAATCAATACAATATTAATAAGCTAGTAGATATTAATTACAAATCCAACCTTTAATTTTACCAAAGACAAAAAACAAAAAGTTATTTTATATAAAAATATCCTGAAAATTCCAGTTAAGCGGTTAAAATTTAACTTTGCAAAATGTTCAGCAGTGTTGTAATTTAATGCACTGCGACTGGCAGAGTTGCTGAATGACAGCATCGAAGTTTCCACATCAAATCTCATTTAGTGCCACTGCGACTCTCGTCGTAGTCGGAAGTTATGGGGAGTTATAGTGGGTTGAATTTATAGTTTGAAGGGGAATTACATAATACATATGCGCGTGCTCTAATCGATACAAAGAGCTTTCTTTGTATTTTAGTTGACGTTTCCCCTCATGCGTGAAAAAATATCATCTTTTTTGGCGCCGACTCTAACTGAAACCAATCTAACACCCGGAATTCTCGACAACGAACTATTCCCTCCAAACTATACCATTTTCCGTGTTGACGGTTGTATAGGCACCAATGAGCCACCAGGTCGCGGGGTTCTCATAGCTGCTCACAACCGTTATAATGCCACCCTGCTAAAGACCTCCGACTCTACAATATCAGAATTTGTATGTATAAAAATAGCACTAAATAAGTGCCTTCTGTACATCCTCTGTTGTTACATTCGTCCGTCTCAACCACTTGACGCCTACGAGCCCATAATCGAAGCGATCTATACTCTGCTTGAGAACGCTAACGCGTCCGATGAATTTATTTTATTGGGTGACTTTAACCTCCCCCGTATCCAATGGTGATTGTCCGAGGACTGTTCTCACTTTGTCCCCCTTAACGCATCTTCGGCCAAAGAAGCCTTCTTTACCGATCAGCTCTCCGTTTCAGGTCTCTTTCAAGTAAGCGGAGTCAGGAACTTCCTGGACAGACAATTAGACTTAATCTTTTCTTCAGACCCAGTTAACTCGGCTGTCGCAGAAAGCAACCATCCTCTCTCCTCGCTCGACCGTCACCATCCTCCTTTGTTCCTCGTTTTCTCCTACGAGCACCCTCATGCCGTTTCAGGCTCCGAGTCTTCTTTATCCTTCAATTTTCGTAAAGGCGACTTTGACAAATTAAATCACTTGCTCCTCAACTCTAATATTGGGGATATCCCTCAACATCTCCCAGTTGACGTTGCTTTAGAGGTGTTCTATTCGGAAATACACGCTTGTCTTACACAATCTATCCCTCTTCTTCCTCGTAAAAACTACTCCTCATCCCCCGTATGGTACGACAAAGAATTGCGCTCTCTTCGCAACAGGAGAAATAAACGTTGGCAAACTTTTCTTCTAACCCAGACTGAGTCTGACTATTCTTCCTATCTATCTGCTTATACCTCTTTTTCTGAACGTTGTGATACCCTCTACCATGAGTACCTCCAACGGATGGAAACTAGCCTCATATCCGACCCCAAGCGTTTTTATAGCTTTATTAATTCTAAGAAGAAATCCAATGGTTATCCTTCCACCCTAAAGCTCGAGAATACCTCTTCATCTGATCCTAAGGCTATCGCTAACCTCTTTGCACACTTCTTCAGTAAATCTTTCAGCGACAATTCTCTACAACCCGACCTTATCTATTTTGCATTCATGGACAAATGCACTCAAACGTCGTTTTCATCTTTTGACCCTGATCCTGAACTAATCGCCGCCAGTATTAATAGGCTTGAGGACGACTTTACCCAGGTCCTGATGGCATTCCGGCCATCGTTCTGAAAAAGTGTGCCATGCATCTAGTCCAACCCCTTACTTTGCTTTTTCGTCTCTCGGTCACTGAAGGGGTTTTCCCTCAATTATGGAAAAATTCGTATATTATTCCCATCTTCAAAAAAGATTGCAAGAACGATGTGTCCAACTACAGACCCATTGCTAAATTATCATCCATACCTAAACTATTCGAAAAATTGGTCTATGATTCCATGTTCTTCCACTGTAAGTCTATCTTCTCACTCTCCCAGCATGGCTTCCTCAAAGGTAGATCTACAACCACCAACCTTACTGACTTCGTCTCTAAAACCCTATGTGCCCTGGAAAACGGTAAATATGTTGATGTTATAGCCACCGATTTTAGTAAAGCCTTCGACAAGATCTCCCATAACGTTATCTTGTTCAAACTTGATCGCCTAGGCTTCCCCCCCAGATTCATCTCCCGGATTCGATCCTACCTCAACAACCGTCAGTACAATATTCTTTTCAGTTCATCCATTTCTAACCCTATTGTCGCTCGTTCCGGCGTCCCTCAGGGCAGCCACCTTGGTCCATTGATTTTTATCCTCACAATTAATGATGTTGAATGTCTCATCAAACACTCAGAGTTGTCCATTTATGCCGATGACATGAAAATAATCAAACATATCTCCTCCACTACCGACTCTCTTCTCCTGCAACAAGACCTCGATTCATTCATCACATGGTACATGAAAAACTTTCTAGAGCTCAATGACTCCAAATGTCAGTCCATCTCTTATTCCCGCAAGCGTCTTACCACTACTCCGAGAGTCTATATGTTAACCGACGTACCAGTCCCTATCGTTACCTCTTTGTGTGACTTGGGAATAATCTGTGATAGTGAACTCAATTTCCGTTGCCACATTGACAGCATAATTAACAGAGCTAACTCCGAGCTAGGGTTTGTGAAGCGCTGGTCTAGAGAGTTCTCCAATCCTTATGTTTCCAAATCTCTCTACGTCTCCTTCGTTAGACCTCTCCTTGAATATGCCAGCCAGGTATGGTCCCCTACACAAACAACTCACATTAATAGGATTGAATCTGTCCAGCGTAGGATTGAATCTGTCCTGCAATCTTTACCCATCTATACCAATCCCCGTAACCTTAGGTCCACTCCCCTTTGCCGACTCGACCGCCATCGCAAAAACTACGGTCAAAGCGAGCCAATTACCAGGATGTTACGAAAAGTCAACGACCTTTCCTCTTTTGACTTCCATCTGAGTAAATCATCACTCCACAAAGCCCTATATCTTGACCCCGCCCATCTTGAACCTGATCGCCTACTTTAATTCTTCTTCCTTACGCCCTCTGCCAGTAATCAATATATATAGCTCATATTGTAGCTTATACCTTTTATTTATTTATTCTTAATTATTCATTTATTATAGTCTGTTGAATTAGTATTAAGTCGTAGCTTGTATTTAATTTTTTAATTTTTTTATTTTTTTACGCAATAGCTTGTATTAAGCTTAAAATAAATAAATAAATAAATTGTCTCTAGAACGACCTACAACGATAAAATATGGCATAAACAACATCCGAGAGTTGGTGGGCCCAAAGGTTAATATGAAGATGATTGAAGATAACCCAATTTTCAGGCTAGACCGCATGTAGTAATTTCTGTTAAACAAGTCCAAATAAAAAACTGATTTAATACTTTATAGTACATTTATACAATAATAACGGGTAATAGTGTTAAAGAGTCGTTCCAAGGAGTTAGTTAACTATAAAAAAAAATCCCCTCCTAAATTATTATTTCCTGTCTGTTGAATAATTTATCGCACAAAACGTAAATTATTCTGTCACGGACGTTTCTTCTTTCGAAGATACAATTTCAAAATTAAAACCGTTTTCATACTTTCCCAACTCAGCTATCATATTGGTTTTAGCAAAGGCTGCACCTGGTGGAAAAACGCCTCCACTGTAAAAAAAAGACACAAAAGATGCTGTTAAAGTTATTTAGCAATTTAAAAATATCTTACGTCTCGGGCATTTTTTCGCTCTCTTTCAAAATAGTAGTAGCAGATAGTAACAAGGAAACACAAGTACCACCGTAACCAGACTTAATTCCAGTCAGTTTAGCAATCATAGTCTTAGATGGCGGTATTGTATAGTTATCGGTAGGTTCCGCAAGTTTCTCCTCCTTTTTCCAGCCTTGAGCGTAGAATGTAAAGGTGAATTTTGTATGTTTCATTTTGTCTTCTGACGGGCCGTCATGGGAAATAAATCCCGCGGTGAATAGTTTTGGATACTTCAGTAACAAAGACCGACCAAAAGAAAATCTTGATAATAAGCCAACCATAAGAGTGAAAATGCTAAAAACGATAACTTCTGCTAAGCTTCTAAAAAATAATATTTTATTAATCAAAAAAGAAACGAGCAATATTTGTTTATTTGTATTTTAGTTTAATTTTATCTTATCTTGGCGCTTTGAGGGAAGGAATGGGCGGGTATCACGCCGAAGCGTTAGTGGGAGCTGCGACCATCGGCTGGCCTAGTTTCAGCGATGTGGCTGGAAACAGGTCGCCACGAGCCAAAACAACAGATTATGGATAAGCTGATGAAGGACGATAGGCAGTGTAAATCCGAGGCGAGAACTGGCATGAAAGAAATTTCAAAGAAGTCTCACACTACGCGACGAAGGTAGTATCTATGGCGAAGAAGGCAGTGGAAGGGGGTGAAATCAATATATCGGAGGATACTACTCCTTCGCTACCGAAGAATGGTGTGGACATCTTTAAAAGTAGCTATAATAAAATAAATTCTCTCCGAGATTAAGGACTCTACAAAACTAACAAGTCTTAATTACTAAGTTCGAGGAGTGGCAACTGGAACCCTTGTGGTACGAACTCGACTTTGTCTCGAGGTTTCACAGAAGTGGCTTTATCAATGGACGCTTTCAGAGTAACCTGCAGAAATTTAAGCACGTTGAATTACCTCCAGACCAAGGAAAAAATGAATAAGGAATTGTGGGACTGTGCTAACCTAGAAGTGGTTGGTAACAATTACGCTCCCAGGCTGAAAAAGATCTCGATTTGGTTCCCGAATGATTTTACAGAATCAAGAAATATGCAAAACTTTGTAAACAAACTTCCAAGCCAAAAATAATCACTCAGGAAGTCAGGGAGAAGGTAGGACAGTGGCTCCAGCTGGAAGTAGAGCAGAAGCTTCTGAAAGTACTGGAAAAAGCGGAGGGTCAAATTTTTTACCTAAACAAGAAAATAAAATTTACCCTTGCAAGAGCTTCCACATCGAATTCAACTAAGGGGAAACTCAACATAGCTCAAGTAGTGAGCGTGGCTGTAGTTTTGGACTGTCATGCAAGGAACAAAACCTGGAGATATGGGGTGGGTTGAATAATTCCTTCTCCTTTCTTCAGTGTGAGATCACAGCGATAGGGTTAGAAGCACGGAAGCTAGATTCTCTAAAACAGCAATATGTATGGGCAGCCAGGCGTCAATTAAATCATGGTGAAATGCAAAGCATTAGAGTGTTGTAAGCAGGCAGGGATCCAAAACGACGTAACAATAATGAACTTGCCAGGACACTGCGGAAGTCGTTTTAACTTTTTGGTGGTGTTGATAGATTTCATGGAAATTTTTAGCAAAACAAGAATACAAAAGCAATCACATACAGAAGTTTTTGTGCACATAAAGCTCTTCTTATTATAACTTTTAACATTTTCGGGGTTGCTTACTTTCGGATTATCCACGTAATTCATATAACTATTAAGAGTGCTAATACTAGTACTAACTCCGAAAGTTTAGTCGTATCGAGTGCTGGTGACCAGGCTCCTTGTACGAGGTGAGTACTAACATTAGCACTTATAATAATAACAATATAAATTTTACATATACATGAAGAAGTAATTATTTAAATTTGCAAATTAAAAGTAAAAGTAATTTTTTTTATATTGATAAATTAATTAGCAATAATAACAAAATACTAGAATCAGTAAATTAAGGCACCCTGCAGTTGGTGCAGTGGAAAGATCTAATCTGATAAAACAGCGAACTTGTTTATACCTACGGGAAGTACATTATGGTTTAAAGAATATCTCCTTTCAGCATGACCTTTAATGAAGAATTCAAATTAATGTGATACTACTTATTAATATATCGTTATTTATTTCTTAAATTATTGCCACTCTTAAACTGTTATTTCGCTGCTAAGTAATCATATTGATTTAAGACTGTTTCTGGAATTTTGTCTTCTAGAACCGAAGGAGAAATTTTAGCAGATGTGATAAAGGTTTCAAAAAGTGTAAAGCTGTTACAACCTCCTCGTTAAAGTCTTTTTTAACACTAACTACATGTCCAAATAAAGGTTAGTAATCTCTTTATAGAACTGCTGCAGTACCGTAAAGGTTAGTAATCTCTTTATAGAACTGCTGAAGTAACGTTAATATGCCAAAGATTATTGGTACCGCATCTATGTATTAACGTTTTGCATAAAGTGAAGCCTTGGAATGTGCGAAACAGCAAATAAAACAAGAAAAAGATTCCAGCAAATTGTAGATAGTCATTAAGGTCAAATAGTAACTTGTTTCCGGGATATGGCTCGCTTGGATCAATTTGGTGAACATTGAGAGCATTAAGGAGCGTCCTGAAATATTACAAGAATAAATATAGTTAAGTATTTATTAAAACATATTGCATTACTGATTGAAATTGTTGAGTAAAGATTCCAAATTTTTCGAATTGAACTTGCAGCTACTATTCAACTCGGTCGCAATGTGACGTCGAAGAATTTGTTTGTGACCAACTTCAAGAATCCATTCTAGAAGATCGGGTCACACTTTTGTCCAGCGAGATGTGTAATTAGTATAAAATTTGCTTGGATTTGGAATTATCTTATTGGCTTCAAGCTCTTTAGTAAGCGCGTTTAACATTTCCAGCCATATTCTATCAGTTGTATCATTTTTTTGTATTCTTTGAATATTCTGTTGCAAGTCTGTAATAAACATGAAGGTGTAAAGCTTATCTAAACCTACTTAACCAGTAGGTCCAATCGCTTCTCTAATTTTATTAAACAAAAAGTGAAAAACCTCGTTATGGGTTTTTCTATCGTACCAAGCACCTTTAAGATCCAAATAAATAACATATAGAGCACCTCCACCTTTTGCATGTCCATCTATCTTTGTTATTATGAACGAACCAATATCTACTTTTTCTTTGAACTTAAGAGCGTGAGATTCACAAGCGTATCCTATGGTTTGGCTTTCAATTAATAACAATCTATCACATAATATTGCTCGTGTTACTATTGCGTTTGCTACTGCCAACATTTCTTCAAACAACGATTCTTCTTGCTTATGTCTTCCACTAGTATCAACAATTTTCATCTCGAACCCTTCTTTCTTGAATATTTCTACACCATCCTGGGCTATAACTACTGGATCAACTTCTGTATAACTGCCAAAGAATGGTATTCGCACTTTAGTTGCATTTTGTTTGATTTGATTCGTAGGCACCAGCCCGGAATGTCTCAGCGCAGACTAAACAAGACTTCCAATTTTTTTTTAGCGATAAGCTAGTTTCTTGCAATTCGTTATTTCTCCAGAACTTTGCAAACCTACAAACATTATAATATTGGGGCGCCTTTTAATGGGTTTTTATGGTTCAACACCAGGATCTACAAGCAATATATTCTGTTCAATATAAATCTATAAATTTTAGCAAAGTATGTACCTTAATCAATTCCTTGAAGACTGCAGATTGAATCATTCTTCGTATGTTGCGTTGTTTGTTGTTAACCCCGGCTGCATAGTTTGCATCACTTTAGACGATGTATCCTTTAAGTTGTTTAAAAAGTTGCCAGGTCCTCCACGAATAGACTAAGATAATCCTCCAGGAAGCATCATGTTGTGCTTGATATGAATTTTTAGAACTGTCAATGACTTAACCAACAAATATGTCCGCTTATACGAATTAATCGACGAAAAGGGAACTTTCTCTTCTGAGAGTTACAAAATTGATTCTCGCTCACTAATTTTTTACAGATAGCATTTACTTTTTGGAATTTTTTGACATTTAGGATTTCCTTTCCATACAAAATTGCTACAACATTGCCAAACTATTTCGTTCACGTTTGACCAGGGAAATTTAAGGAACTGTTCTTCTATATGGTATATATTCTAATATATCGGGCTCCTTCATAAATAATCAGCAAATTCATACATTACACGAGTTCTCTCCTAAGGTTGGTCCGGGGTATAAAATAATTGAGGTTCCTAAGAATGCCATTTTCTTACCTCTGAACGTCAAAAGGATAAGTTCTGTTACACTCAAGTTCGTGGATCAAGACGGTGATCTAATAAATTTAAGAGGAGAAACGATTACAAAGACTGCATTTAAAGCCGCAAAATTCTAATATATAACAACTCCATTGAGGATAAATACAAGAACAAAAGTGTGAAAGCTTCTAGTTGGCCCAAAGCCATACGACAGTCAAGAATAAAGCTAACAGCAGCTAACAAGCAATTTCTCGGTCTACAGTTAAAAAATGAATGAAATACTCGATATTTCTCAAGGTGCACGCTATGATAATAGTATTACAAAAGTTGTGTATCATAGCTGCTCACCTTTTCTGACATCATATAAAAAAAGCGATGGAATTCGCATATCAGTACAACATCAGGATTTATGTGTGTTGCCAAGTGAAAGTTTCATGTATATAAAAGGCGCACTAGCAAAAGCAGATGAAACTACATTAACAACAGCAGAATTAACTAATAATGCTACATCTTTTTTTTGATGAAATTCGCTATGAATTAAATGGTGTAGAAATTGATCATACGAGAAATCTTGGATTTGCTACAACAATAAAAAATTATATATCTTTAAATCAAAATAAATAATGTTACTAAATACGGGCTGGTCTCCAAATAATCCAATAGCGCCAGGGTTTTTAAATTTTTGTATTCCCTTTGCTGAAGACTATAAGAAAATTGTTATAAATGCTAAACATGAACTAATTTTGATTCGAAGTAGAAGCGATGAAAATGCCTTTCTATCATCAAATGATGAAATTATAAAATAGTTTTTAAAAAAAAAGTTGAACCGACTTCACAAAAAGCGCTAAAAAGCATAAAATAATTTTTAATTTTATATCTATTACGACATTTTGAAGTCGGTGCAAATAAAACAAACCAAACAACTACAATAAAAATATTTAATCCTCATTTCTTATGATCCCGTAAGCTAAAACGTTCAAGTAGTATTATGTGTTATTTTGAATTGTGGTTCTGTAGTTGTTTTATTTGTTTAATTTGCACCGACTTCAAAATGTCGTAATAGATATAAAATTAAAATTTTGTGAAGTCGGTTCAACTTTTTTTTTAAAAACTATTTTATTTGTCACTTTTTAGTGTCTTCGACTCTATACAACGAAGAAAGAACCATTCAAATCGGTCAACGCGTTAAAAGTTTGTTTTAACCCCTTACCCCACCCCTATTTCACTAAACTTTTTTTTTCTCATGGTATCAATCAAGGAACATACTCTACCGAACAGAAAAGGAATCATCGAAATCGGTCCACGCGTTACGAAGTTACTACCCTCCCCCTCCCCCGCCCCCAACCATAGGACCAAATTATTCTCCTATTAGCAATGGGGGATCACACTCTATACAACAGCAAAAGAACCATCCAAATCGGTCCACGTGTTACAAAGTTAGGTCCCCCCCCAACCCCAGCAACATTTGTTTTCTCGTAGTATCAACCAAATATCATATTCTACCCAATAGAAAAAGAATTATCCAAATCGGTCCGCGCGTTACGAAGTTAGACTACCCCTCTTCCCCACCCACACCTTTCACCATAGAACCAAATTATTCTCCTAGTAGCAATGGGGGATCACACTCTATACAACAGAAAAAGAACCATCGAAATCGGACCACGCGTTACAAAGTTAGGTTCCACCCCCACCCCCCAATATGTTTTTCTTCTGGTATCAACCACGGAACATACTCTACCCTACAGAAAAAGAATTATCCAAATCGGTCCACGCGTTACAAAGTTAAACTACCCTTCCCCCCACCCTAGGCCAAAATTTTGGTCTTCTATTAGCAATGGGGGATCATACTCTACAACAAAAAAAGAACCATCCAAATCGGACCACGCGTTACAAAGTTAGGTTTCACCCCCACCCTACCAAAAATTTTTTTGACATGGTACCAATCGGTGAACATACTCTACCCAACAAAAGAAGAATAATCAAAATCGGTCGACGCGTTACGAAGTTATGCCCGGTCAGACAAAAAAAAAATAAATAAAAAAAAAATACGCGTCGAACTTAGAACCTCTTTGTTTTTGGGAAGTCGGTTAAAAATAGATATTTTTAAACTCCAATGGAGAGTACCACACATAAGTGTAGCCGATGAAGAAAAACTCTCGCTCGTTTCTGAGAATACGCCACAGAAAGGATTTCATGAAAATCACATTCCTTTGCATGTTTCTGGGAACAGAAAGGTACCCGTCTCCAGCCGTTTCCGAAAAACTAAGCGCGGCGCTTGTCTAGTTAAAAATCATTGTCTAAAGAATTTACCGGTCCGTTCTTGAAAAGAATGTGGACAACCAAAAAACATCAACGTGATGAGGAAGGAAAACTCTACGGCCCCGGTATAGCAGATTAACTCGCAAGTTACTACAATCAAGTTATACACCGTAATTTATCATTAAACGCGTTTTCCCGAAAGTAGTGTTTTTTTAGCTGCCGAGTAAGACTTCTCATAAAAGTATTGGCCCGATTTCAATAATTTTTTTTCAATTGTTCAGAAAACATACCGCTATGTTTTCCCGAGTACGATTTGCAAAATTTTATTTTGTTCCACTTTTATAGCCTCTACTAGGTCAAAAAATGACGTAAAAATTGGAAATTTTACAAATTGTTGCGTAACTTTTACAAAATGCAAAATAAAAAAAATCTGTCTCAGGAAAACATAGCCAACGTAACTATGATTATAAAAAATATAAATTTTCAGATTACAGATTACCCAATTGGCCACAACTTTGCTTAATCGGGACCCATGCAGTTTCAACATCAATGTCATCAATGACGTTTCAAGGTCGCGAGAGTTATTTTTTTTCATCTTCAGAAGTAAAATTGAAAAGTCAAAACATTTATCTTCGAAATAAAAATAAATTTAAAATGTATTCAGTAGATCCTTCGCAATTTATTCCCCAAAAAACCGCTCAATTTCAGGCCTCCAGAGTAGAGGACCCCCTTAAACATTAAATTTGATCGTGAGAGATATGCTTTATTGTATGATATGTATACAAAATTCCAACAATCGTATTACGGGCGGATCCATTAACCGCTGCTTACCCTAGAGAAGTTCAATGAAAACGCTCCAATTGCAGTTATCGATTGCTCACATCAAAACGAGGTGATCAAATCAGGACCAGTTGATATTCGTATACAGTTTAAAACATTTATATAAAGATAACTGAAGTGTCAAAATTTCGAACGTTTAAATTTTTTTTTATAATAATGTTCCAGGAAAGTGTGCGCAAAGAAATGTGCACCTGTTAAGACATTTTTTAGAAAATGTAAAAAATTAAAAATATGTTATCTTATATTAATAAAAATGCCTCGTTTTTGTTAACATATAACAACGTTTTATTAACTCTTAATTTTCAGTTGAGTACCACTTAAACAGTACAAACAGTATTAATTACAATTGTAAGCAAATTTATGCAAATGGTAGATAGCTGATATTTTCTTCCACCGACTTGGTGAATTCTATGTTGAAAAATTTTCCATTAGATCCTTTGCTAATTATGTGGAATCCTCCTTCATTTATTCTGAGCAGCGTATTCTCTGAGACTTGCGAAAATGGTTGTGGGAGATAAAGCTGATACTGCTCCAATTCAAGAACAAGTCTATCACCATATCGAGTCTTGACTCTCTTAGAAAAAAGAATTTTGTATGGATTATGTTCTTCCATATCTTTAATCGGTAAAATGGGTTTGTATGTTAGGGCTTTAAATTCTTCTAAAGCTACATCAAAACCCTGCTGTGATTGCTCCTTATAATATGACGCCTCCATTTCTTATACTTCAAGACACGATATACCTACACTGTGCGATCTGCTCGAATACTTTCACATAACGGACATCTATGTATAATATTTTGCATTCAATAAATTCAATTATAATGGTACAATATAATGCCAAATTATTAAATAATGCAAGCGATTAACCCCAACTTCCTCTTGCAAATGAACACGATTGATCGTGTAATTAGTAAATTTACCTAATTTACATAATCGCCAAATTTGTAAAAGTTATGCAATTTTTACGTCATTTTGTGACCTATTAGAGGCTATAAAAATGGAACAAAATAAAAATTTGCAAATCGTACTCGGGAAATCATAGCGGTGTGTTTTCTGAACAATTGAAAAAAAAAATTATTGAAATCGGACCAATACTTTTATGAGCTAAAAAACACAGAGTTCTCCTTCCTCATCACGTTGATGTTCTTGGTTGTCCACATTCTTCTCAAGAGCGGACCGGTAAATTCTTTAGACAATGATTTTTAACTGGACAAGCACCGTCGTGACGCGCCGCGCTTAGTTTCTCGGAAACGGCCGGAGACGGGTACCTTTCTGTTTCCAGAAACATGCAAAGGAATGTGATTTTCACAATATCCTTTCTGTGGCGTATTCTCAGATACATATAGATGAAATTTAAAAAAAAAGAAAAGATTTTTTGAAACTGCGAGAGTAGAGGACCCCCTTAAGCATAATCACGGGGTGAGGGAGCTTATCAAATGCCTTGCTAAAGTCGGTGTAGTCACAGTCAGTCTGGAGTCCCTGTTGGAAGGCAGAGATAATGTGTGATGTAAATTCAAGAAGGTTGGTTGTTGTTGATCTACCAGGCAGAAAGCCATGTTGATTAGATGAGATTAACCCCTTACACTGCCCAACAAGCTGTGAGTTTATAACAGATTCAAACAACTTGGGTATGCAGGATCCGCGATTGGCCTATAATTTGTTATGGAGTTTTTATGCCCCTTTTTATAATCAGTAATTATAAAGGAGTTTTTCCATAACGTAGGAAATCTGCCAGCCTGAAGAGATTTGTTGAAGATGAGTTCCAATGGAGTGAGTAAGGCATCAAAACAGGATCTCAAGAATACAGGTGGAACACCATCAGGACCAAAGGAAAAGTCCAGTTTAAGTTCCTTGATAGCATTCATGATAATATCCCGAGATATAATGGGCAAAGAAATGGATGTAGCGGGACGATTTTGGATATGACCAAACTCTTCCAGGGAAGGCACAAAGTTACCTGATAAAAAGGCACCCTCAAAAAGCAATGCAAAGTTATCAGCTATATCAGACGCGCTACAACTAGAGAATCCATTATACCACATTGTAGATGGATAAAAATCGACTCACACCTTAGCACTCGCCAGATAGTTGAGTACCCAAAATTAAGCGCGAGCCATATCATCATCATAAACACAGCGAATTTTCGCAGACTTTATCTATAGCCAGATAATTCATCTGCTAAACTACGTCTGCTGATATCGATACAATTCAAAAATTGACTTGAACCTTATCACTCGCCATATAGTTCATTACCCAAAATGAAGCTCTAGCTATGCCATCAGTGTAAATGCAGCAAATTTCCGCAAACCTTATCTATAGCTATACAATCAGCAGGCAATTCAATGCATGCTGATATCACCACAATTCAAGTTCGTGTTCACCACAACAAACTAATACTATAATACTAATAAAGATCCAGATTCAACAGCTGCAATGAAAGTTTCATTCATCGGCCACCATATAATTTACTACGTAGCTCCTTATCACCCCCAAATTTACTACAAACCAACACCCCTCCCGCCAGCCCCGCAACACTTTCACCTAACAACCCAACTCAACCAAACCAAAAAATTTCGATCAACCTCTGACGTCACAACAACTTCCTCCTCACTCACAACAAACAACAGGGTTACCATACAACAAAACACCAAAACAGGGTTGACATATCAACTTTTTCGATGCCTTCTTCTTCTTTCACTATACAAATTCTAATTCTTTTTAAATTTTTGAACCAAATTTTTGCACCATATCCAGAAACCTCATCCATCCTACGCAAGTATGGAGAAGAAGCTTCTGAGGGAAACCTGAAATTATTTATATTGGTTTTTAGTATTTTGAGTTTTTTTGCCGATTTTAGTTTACAATTTATTTTGGTTCATTTGTCGGCTATCTGAGTTTGATACTTTTTTTCAGTTTGTTCTTTCGATAATTCGGATAATGTTTCTCTTCAGTTTTGATTTTTTTATATACCTATATATAAATTAACATCTGGCCGAGACCTTCTGTCTCATAAGGTTATATTCTCTTAGATAAGCGGTACATTGCAAACGTTCTTTTATTGTCACACATTTTTTACATCGAAAACAAGGTTTCTATCGCCAGGAGGTAAGGCAGCCACTGCTTCTGAAGGCCAAGGGGCTAACCCCAAGCAGACACAAGTCCTCTCCTCCCCACCAGTAACGAGGAGCAAGGCGTAGGGGTCTTTGAATAAGACCTATGGCTTAGCGAGACTGTCTGCTGACTCAGCTCAGGGCACTGCTCCGTCTATAAGGCCTGACTGACGGATCTAAAAAAGGAGATGTTGGGTCTGCTAAGGACCAATCTAGCCCAAATAATCCTGGAACGGTCATGTTCTGCCAGTAGCCCGACAGAAACATATAACGATGGCCCGGCCCCGTTTATGAACTTTCGTCAGTACCGTCGTAATGACTTAGCTCATTCCGCACATTCAGCCTCCAGAGGTCAATCGATTGACCCAAGTCCGCGATGGCAACACCAAATAGACGAGAGCGACCCTTCTCAGCAATTCCAACCTAGGCAGAGGCTCGTACCTAGAGTGGCAGGCTACCATGCAAAACGCCCGTCCGTTATGGTGTCCTGGGGTATACAGTTCAACGGCCGGAACGCATCTTTTTCTGTCGATGACTTTTTTTCCGTCTGGAGCTACTAGCCTCAAGCGCACATGTGACTGAATGTACCAATATTCACATCCTTCTCAAAGACGATGCAAAGCAGTGGTTCTTTCACCAGTTCTGTCGCGCCTCTCCGAACTTTGACTGGCGGCTATTCAGAGCTCGCATCAGGCAAGAATTCTTACTCCATGGATCAACTTCAAAACTTATGTCGTATGGCTGAACAATGGTTACAACTCCGCGATATGTTTAGACGTTCTACAAAACCAGACGTTTACAAACTTGATTTTGACCCCGCCCATGAGGCAGAGGATTCCTCTGGTTTCCCTGTGGCTGGAGTAGAGGAAGTGAGGCGCTCCCCAGACGCGGCAAGTCATATAACTTGCAGGAACTATGGCGTAGTGGGACGCTCCTTCCACTCCTGCAGTGAGTCCAACACCTACTCCTGCCATCCCAGCGAGCAACATGGAGTAGAGTAAGTAAGAGGCTGGAACAAGTGAATAAATTTGAAGAATTCCTTAATTACCTGAGGTGTAATTAATATTACCTTGTATGGTTTTGAATCCGCCCTTTTAAAAAAGAATAAAAAATATTTCCTCTCACGGAGATTTGAACCCAACTCTCACGAATTATGAGCTGAAATACCGACGGCTTGATCAATTGTTCCAAATAAACACTTGAAGATGAGCTCAATATATATCAATTTATTCCGTCTTTACAAATTTTGATTATATCTTAAAAGTTATCGTTGAATGTATTATAATTCACTTCCACAGTTCACAGTTCACCTTAATAATATAGTTTAATATTGATTTCACTTATTTCACTTGTGTTTAAGTTCCTTTTAGAATTCTTTATTTTAATTTTGCAATTTTGATTTCAATATTTGTTTGAGTTCAAAGATTTAAAGATTTCAAAAGTAATTATTGGCTTTCACGACCGTCGCGAACAGGATTTAAACTTCGACTGCCTTTTACTTTTCTCCGCCAACCCTGCGGTAAACTTGAAGTGTCAATATTTTTACCAAATATGGTAAATTCAAATTAACAATTTGAAATTTCTTCCTTTTATGGAAATTTTCCTGAAATTTCTACCCCTTCGTTGGTATCTATCTCAACTATTACTATAGTCTATTTCGCTTACAAAAGCTCCTTTCAGATTGAGCAAATTTAACGAAAAAATAATTGAACGAAAAATGATGCTGTCAAATAAATTATTGTTTTCATTAAGTCAGTCAAGTGTGTGTCAAATTAAAATATAATTATGTTTTCAAATTTTAACGCGTTTTTTTTAAATCTCAATAAATTATGTGTTCCTTATCTGTGCTGTGAACTGTGGATTACAATTCGGTAAGTTAAAAATTATAATTTAATGTTTGTTTACGTTTTGACAAATTATTTCTCTAGGTACTACTAATATTGACAAGAAATCAAGTAATGAAGGAATAAAGTTATTGCCCTGGAGATCGTCAGATAAGTATGTATCGATTTTGTTGAGTATGATACTTTGTGTTATCTCCTTTCAGGTTTTAGCAGTCTTGCCGGAACATACTCCCCGCCTTGGAACCATCGGTTGCAATATAAAAGGAATTTGAATACCTCGTCAATTCGTCGCATCTTTGGCTGTTTGGCAAGCCTTTGTGAAATGTGATTGAATCATACAGTGTTGAATTCATCTGGTAATTGGCTGGAATTTGTTTGTCCTTCGTCTGCAAGAAAAACAATATTTGGAAAGGAAAGTGGATTCAGATTGCAAAGGAAATGTGGAATGTGTGTTAATGTTGATTGAGGTAATTTTCATGTTAAGTTTCATTCAGTGTATTGATTATTCGATTTGAGTCGAAGTCCTGTATACCGAACTTAGTTTTGAGCGACGGTTGACGTTTCACGCGACACGGTTTTTATCGGCAATAAACATATTTTTGTTATCGGTCGCTTTAAAATAGTGTCTTTTGTTTTCACCGTTACCACGCGCACTATGTTGTCTGCCCCGGGATGAGTATCGATTACGCGCCCTAAAATCCATCTTGAAGGTGGTAAGTTGTCTTCTTTGATGATTACAAGTTCTCCGACTTCTATATTATCGTGTTTTTTGGTCCACTTCGGTCTCTGCTGTAGACGCGATAAATATTCTGCATTCCATCTATTCCAAAAAGATTGATAGAGTCTCTGTAGATATTGGAATCTATCCAGTCGATGAATATTTACATCTAATAGTGAAGGCTCTGGCGGTGTTATTAGAATATCTCCGATTAAGAAATGAGCTGGCGTGAGAGGTGTCATATCTGTCGGATCTGTACTCATTTCGCACAATGGCCTTGAGTTCAGGCATGCTTCGATTTGTGCCACGACGGTGCTCAGTTCTTCATATGTCAAGCATGAATTTCCTAAAATCCGTTTCAAATGGTATTTTGTAGAACGAACTCCAGATTCCCACAGTCCACCCATGTGTGGGGAACTTGGTGGTATGAAATGAAAATTTACACCTTCATTTTCCAATATTGTTGCAATTTCGCAATTTAATTCGTCTACCATTTTTTGTCTTAATCGAGTAATTATTGTCTTGGCTCCTACGAAGTTTGCTCCACAATCGCTATAGACATCACTACAAAATCCTCTTCTAGACACAAACCTTCGAAAGGCTGCAATAAATCCTTGCGAACTCAAATCTGTAACTATTTCGATGTGCAGTGCCTTTGTCACCATGCATATGAAGATAGATAGATATCCTTTGTATTTTTTGGCACCTCTACCTTTGTGATTTTTAATCTCAAATGGTCCACAATAATCCACTCCAGTATGACTAAACGGCCTAGACATTCTCACTCTAGGAATTGGAAGGTTACCCATTAACTGTTGTTGAGTTTTCATTTTTTGTTTATAGCATGTGATACAGTTCTGGATGGTATATCGAATAGTGTTCCTCGCATTTAAAATCCAAAATTGTTTCCTTATGAAATTCATCATGAGCTGAGGACCTCCATGTAACGTGTCTCGATGAACCTTATGAATTATTAATTTGGTGAAATGACCCTTGTCTGGAAGAATTAAAGGGTGTTTCTCATCATAACGCAAATCTGCGTTCTCCAGTCTACCACTTACTCTTAGAAGTCCTTCATCATCAATAAAGGGAATAACTTTTGTTAGACGATTATTGTTCCCGAGATGTAGATTCTTCTTTGTGGCTTTGATTTCTTCTCCAAAATATTGTCTTTGAGTTCGTTTTATTAATAGCTTTAAAGATTCGTTGAGCTCCTTTTTCTTTAAATAGGACTTATCCCTATCATTTGAGGGTGTTTTTGCATTTTGTACAAATCTTCGGCAGTATGCAATTGTCCTGATTAATTTTGTAAGCGAAGAGAATTTATCAATTAAATCATCTGGCATATGGATGTTTGTATAATGCGATGATAAAATTTTTGCTTCTAAATCCGTTGATATATCATTAACAATTTTAGGCCAATGAGACCTTTGCATCTCTAGCCAATACGGACCATTCCACCACAACTTGTGATTTTTGAGATCTTTAGGAATTAGTCCCCTTGTGGCACAGTCGGCTGGATTCTCCTTTGTTGGAACATGTCCCCACTTTGTATTTTTTAATACTGTGTGTATTGTTGATACACGATTGGCTATAAAGGTTTTCCATTTAGTCGGCTGTGCCTTTAACCATGCGAGCACAATTTGCGAATCAGTCCATGCAAATGTCGATATGTCAGGAAAATGTTTAAGTGTTTTCAACGTGTAGTCCATAAGTTTAGCTAATAAAACTGCTCCACAAAGTTCTAGTCTGGGCAAGGAAATTGTTTTTATTGGTGCTACTTTCGTTTTTGCGGTGAGAATAACGGCATGTCTTACTCCTTCAGAATTCGTTGTGCAAATGTAGAGAACTGCAGCATAAGCTTGTGTGGAGGCGTCGGAGAATCCATGAATTTCTATGTGAGCATTCGAGTCTGAAGTTTGTATCCATCTGGGTATTTGAATGTCCTTTATGTGAGGAATATGATTTCGATATTTTATCCATTCTGATTTAATAGCTTCCGGTGCTTCTTCGTCCCAGTCAATTTGTGCTAACCATAACTTCTGGATGATGATTTTTGCTAAGATGATAATTGGAGAAAACCATCCCAGTGGATCGAATAACCTTGCGACGTCTGATAGAATATTTCGCTTAGTTAATACTTCGTTTTGACTTCCTAATTTTATTGTGTACGAAAGCATGTCACTTTCCGGGTTCCAAAATAATCCTAAAGCTTTAACATTTTCATTGATATTAATGTTAAAAGGTAATTTACTTTCTATTAAATTTTAAGGTATGGTTTCTAAGAGCGGTAAAGAATTCGATGCCCATTTGCGAAGCTGAAAACCTCCTGCATTCATAAGATTATTTAATTGGGTCTGCTTTTCGATGGCTGCTTGGATCGTGTTTGCACCTGACATTAAATCGTCTACATAAAAATCAGTTAATGCCGCTGCCGAGCCCAAGGGATATCTACTTTGTTCATCTTCAGCTAATTGTTTTATTACACGTATCGCTAAGAATGGAGCGCTTTTAGTTCCAAAGGTTACTGTCTTCAATTTATATTCATTTACCGGAGAGGTTTGCGAATTTCGCCATACAATCCTCTGGAGATCCGCATGCTTGTCAATTACTTGAACCTGCCGATACATTTTTTCGATGTCGGCAATAAATGCTATTTTAAAAGTTCGCCATCTAAGTAACAATGCCGGTAGCTCCTCTTAAATTGTAGGTCCTTTCAATAAAATATCATTTAACGACAATCCACTGGTAGTTTTACTTGAAGCGTCGAAAACTACACGAAGCTTTGTGGTTGTACTGTCTTCTTTAGTGACCGAGTGATGAGGTAAGTAACAGCGTGTTAAAAATTTGGTATCATTATAATTAGCATTATCCTTTTCAGGTTTTATAAACTCTGCATGGCCTAATGATATGTACTCTTGAAGACATTTGTCGTAATCTTCCTTTAACTGAGGATTATCTTTAAAGCGTCTCTCCATTTGGTAAAGTCGAGATAAGGCTGTTCCCTTTGAATTCCCCAATTTTTTTAATGAGTCATCATCTTTGACTGGTAATTCGACTTGATACCTGCCATCGGCTTTACGTATGTATGTTCTCTGAAATATTTCTTCACATTGTTTCTCTTCTTCAGTCCACAATTTATTAATCTGTATTTCTTCCAGTTCCCAAAATTGTCTGAGCTGTTGGTTTAGTTCAGTAAGAACATGAAAACTGGTGACGTTCAAAGTTGTGCTGTTTTCTGGTGCTATTTTGCCTGAAAGAATCCATCCTAAAGTTGTTTCCTGTGCAATTGGACTGCCGGGGTTTCCTTTAATAAGGCCATTCAGGATGATTTGCCCAAATACATCTGCACCAAGCAACACATAAATTTTTGCCGGTTTGTAGTACAATGGGTCCGCTAAGTCAATACCTTGAATATAATCCCAGTCCTTAATGACTAATTGTGCAGTTGGCAGAAGGTGGGTTAAATTTCGAAGTACAAAGGCGGACATTTCGAATGAGGCATTGTTGCAGTATTGCGATTTAAGTGTGAATTGTACCCGTGAATTTGTTTGACCTGCACTTACTTGGCCAATTCCAGATATGTTTGCTCTAACTAGTTCTCGTTTCAGACCTAGACTCTGAACAACATTTTCTGTAACTAATGAAATTTGGGATCCTGGATCCACTAACGCTCTGAAGATTCCTTCATGTCCAAATGGCGACACTATTTTGACCATGGCAGTTGCCAACAAGATTTGATGACTCTGGATCTCATTTACTACTAAAGAATTTAAATTAGTAGCAGCTGAAGTACTAGGCTGTGGAGTAAACGTTGGAGATGTTGGTGACAATTCGGAATTCGTATTCCTTTGAGATATTTCCTGCATTGGTAGTGAAATTTTATTTTCGTTGGATTTGTAATTGGTTTTACGATGCAACATAGTGTGATGTCTTTGTTTGCAATATAAGCATCGCTGCTGACTGGGACAATTCGCCATCATGTGTCCATAACCTAAGCAATTAAGACATAACCCTTTAGCTTTAACCATATCTAATTTCCTGTTCGATTCCATGGATGCAAATTTCTGACATTGACGAATCCCATGTTCGCCAGCACAAATACAACAAATAACCCCAGAAGATGCATGAAATGTTTGGTTTGATGATCGTGTGCTCGACGATTGATTGCGAGATCTATTCACATTTTGAGTTTGATGGCTTGGAATAGCTTCTAAAGTCCTAAACCGATGTTTCAGAAATTCTTGTAAATCAGCCCAGTTAGGCAATTCGTTGTCCTTAGCTCTGCTTTGTTCCCATAATAAACGTGTTTCCGATGGTAACTTTTGAACAATCAGATATACTACAAGAATGTCCCAATTTTCAATATTGATTTTTAAGTTTTGTAATGCTTGCAAGCATTCGGTGGTGGTATCTAATAAACCTTTTATTCCCTGTGCTGTCTCATGCTTAACTGTCTCTTGAGCAAAAAATATTTTTAAATTAGTATTAACTAAAACCTTCTTATCATCATATCGTTCTTTTAAAAGTTTCCAGGCCGTTTCGTAGTTACCTTCAGTTACTTGGAAGTGTCGCAATAAATTTTCCGCTTCACCCCCTAGATGAAGTTTCAAATATTGTAATTTTTGGACCGGAGCAAGCGATTTATTTTCATGCACTACAGTTCGAAATAAGTCATGAAATGTTGGCCATTTCTTATAATTCCCAAAGAATTTTTCTAAACTAATTTTTGGCAATTTGATGGAACATGAATTTTCAGTTTTCTCCCTGATTATCGTAAATTTTGAATCCCCATCCATGGTTTTCTCAGGAGATCCAGCTGAGGCACATGAAAACTCTTGATGGAATCTATCTTCGATTTCAGCATAGTTGTCTTGTTTAAAATATGGTACTTCTAATGCTTCAGCTGGATTTTTTAGTTTTAGGACAATTAAATCTCGATGCCTATTTCTAGCATCATCCCATAGATTTTGAAAATCTTTGAGCCGCTTAATATAATAATTTTCGGTTCACCTATCCTTTCCATCTTTTTTATAGTTAATTATAAATTTTTCCAATTGTTCCCTTTGCGCCAATTGAAGCAAAATTAATTCATCCATTTTTTAATAAATAAAATATGTTCTAAGTATGTTAAATGGTTCAGTAGAATTTATTTAGGCTCAAGATTTCACAATTATATTTGGCAATGTACATGCATTAAATAATTCAATTTTAATTTTATAAATTCTTCCTTTTCACAGAATTCAATTTTAAGTTTTCTATGAAAATTTTAATTATGTGTCTTGGACTTCACTATTAAATGTAGATTTCATTACTTACTTATATTTTAACCTTTTAACTTCAAATGCCTGAATATCCGGCTCGAAGGACCATGAATAAATTTGAAGAATTCCTTAATTACCTGAGGTGTAATTAATATTACCTTGTATGGTTTTGAATCCGCCCTTTTAAAAAAGAATAAAAAATATTTCCTCTCACGGAGATTTGAACCCAACTCTCACGAATTATGAGCTGAAATACCGACGGCTTGATCAATTGTTCCAAATACACATTTGAAGATGAGCTCAATATATATCAATTTATTCCGTCTTTACAAATTTTGATTATATCTTAAAAGTTATCGTTGAATGTATTATAATTCACTTCCACAGTTCACAGTTCACCTTAATAATATAGTTTAATATTGATTTCACTTATTTCACTTGTGTTTAAGTTCCTTTTAGAATTCTTTATTTTAATTTTGCAATTTTGATTTCAATATTTGTTTGAGTTCAAAGATTTAAAGATTTCAAAAGTAATTATTGGCTTTCACGACCGTCGCGAACAGGATTTAAACTTCGACTGCCTTTTACTTTTCTCCGCCAACCCTGCGGTAAACTTGAAGTGTCAATATTTTTACCAAATATGGTAAATTCAAATTAACAATTTGAAATTTCTTCCTTTTATGGAAATTTTCCTGAAATTTCTACCCCTTCGTTGGTATCTATCTCAACTATTACTATAGTCTATTTCGCTTACAAAAGCTCCTTTCAGATTGAGCAAATTTAACGAAAAAATAATTGAACGAAAAATGATGCTGTCAAATAAATTATTGTTTTCATTAAGTCAGTCAAGTGTTTGTCAAATTAAAATATAATTATGTTTTCAAATTTTAACGCGTTTTTTTTAAATCTCAATAAATTATGTGTTCCGTTTACGTTTTGACAAATTATTTCTCTAGGTACTACTAATATTGACAAGAAATCAAGTAATGAAGGAATAAAGTTATTGCCCTGGAGATCGTCAGATAAGTATGTATCGATTTTGTTGAGTATGATACTTTGTGTTATCTCCTTTCAGGTTTTAGCAGTCTTGCCGGAACAACAAGCCCTCAAATGGCAGCGAACGAACCAATGGATCAGGACAATGTAAGTCCAGCCAGGGTGTCCGAGCTGCCAGAAAACACTGAGGGCGGTATATCTTCAAAGGGCCCAACCTCGGAGGCCAACTTAAGGACTCAAATGGCAGAAGACATGCAAGTGGATCTGGATAGTGTAAGTCCAGCCAGGCTGTGTGACCTGTCACTGATGTCCGATGAGGAATTCATTACCAAATCGGTTGACAAACCTAAGGCCGCAAAGGACTCAGGGATAAGTCCCGAGGAGGTAGTGGAAGGCAGCAGACCAAAGAGGAAAAACCTTAGCGGAGCTGCCAAAAAACGCTTCAAAAAACTGTTGTCAGAGGGACACAACCCGGAAGCAGGTAGGTTACTAGCGATGGCTCCTAGGGTAGTGGTACCAGACAGCGGTAAAAGAAGCCGAACGGAGGACTCCCACACTGGAACAATAGAGGCCAAAAGGAATAGAACTCCAAATACTACAACAGAGGCTAAACAGGAGTCACACGTAGAGGGAAGCAAGACTCCAGCAGCCCCCTCGTACAAGGAAGTCGCGGCAGGAGTACGCATGGGCATCCTACCGGACAAATTTCCTGAGGTATCGCTAACGACCGAGCAGCTCGTGCTCATTCAAAGGGCGATCCTCAGAAAAATCCGGGACAATAAGAACAGCGAGGTTAAACCCGCATTCTATGGTACCGGACATAAGCCAGGCTGGTTGATGATCAACTGCGCTGATAAGGCCACCTCAGAATGGCTCAAGCAGTCTGTGGTTGAGCTTCAGCCATGGGAAGGGGCAAAACTAAGGGCGGTCGGGGAGGAGGAACTTCCTCGTTCCAAAGTCCTGGTAGGCTACTTCCCGGATAGCCAGGAACTTAAAAATGAGGAGATCCTTGACCAAGTCGGGGGTCAAAACCATCAACTAAGGGTCTCGGCCTGGAGGATACTGAAGAGGGAAACAGAGGGAACATCCACTGTTGTAGTCCTCTCAGTAGATGACTTCTCGGCTGAGGCTCTTAAAAAGACCTTCAAGGTCAACTATATGTTCGGGCAGGTACAGCTCAGGCCCAAAAGTGGCTTTGCTAAGGCCCAGTCTCCAGCGGGGTCTAGCTCCAAGGAAGCTAAAAACCCGACGGGGCGGGCCACTAAAGCAAGTCTTACGGTCTCGAGAGGTGGGGCGACTCCAGCACCGGTCAAAACCGCGGCTGGTGCCAAACAACCAGCGGGGCAGACGGCTCTGGTTCCCTCAACCTCTAAAGGCCAAAAAGTGGGATGGGACCGATGGATCCAAAGAAAATAGGCCGTCACACTCTGCCAAGGGCAGCCGATAGAGCCACTCTAAAGTTCCTCCAAATCAATCTCCATCATGCTAAAGCTGCCACTGATGTGCTTAGCAGGAGATTCGTGCTGGAGGGGCTGGATGTAGCTCTCATACAGAAACCTTGGGTTCATGGAAGGCTGATAAAAGGACTTCCATCAAAACAGGGTAAGTTAGTCTATGATGGCGAGCACGGAGCTCCTCGTGCTGCCTTGATGTTCAAGCCAAAGATTAACTTTCTTCCTATTCCAGAGCTAACTACTAGGAATATGGTAGCAGCCTTAGTGGATGTGCCGACGCACAGGGGAAAACAGGGGGTTGTTATAGCCTCTGCCTATTTCCCTGGAGACTCGGACCAACCACCACCTCCAAGGGAAATTACGCAGCTATTGAGCTACTGCCAAAAGCACAATAGGAAGTTCATCATTGGATGCGATGCGAATGCCCACCACACTATCTGGGGAAGTACCGGGACAAACAGCCGAGGTGAGTATCTTTTAGACTATTTCATTAAAAACAATATTGAAATATTAAATAAAGGCAATAAAGCAACCTTTACTAACATTGTTCGCCAAGAAGTTCTGGATCTTACGATAGCCAGTCCAAACTTGGAGAACAACATTATTAACTGGCACGTGTCGGATGAGTCCTCTCTATCAGATCATAAACATATAAGATTTGACATTTAGGCCCCTCATGTGCAGCTGGAAGCGGTCAGAGTTCCTAAGCTAACCAACTGGGACATCTATCGGGAGCACATCAGGACGTACATACAAGAACTCGATGACGCCCCGCTAGAATCCCAGGAGGACCTTGAAAGGGCCTCAAAACAACTACAAGACCTCATCGTACAAAGCTATGAAAATAGTAATCCTGTCAGACGCAGAGAGGCAGCTAGAGATGTGCCTTGGTGGAACAGGACACTAAGCAAACTAAGAGCTAAATCAAGAAAACTCTTCAATAAAGCTAAGCGCTGAGGAGTCTGGGACGACTACAAGCAGGCCCTGACTGAGTATAACAAAGAATTAAGGAGATCCAAGAGGAAAACCTGGAGAAAGTTCGGTGAAGAGATTGACAATCTACCTACAACAGCACGTCCCCGAAAAGTACTCTTAAAAGATCACTCCAATGGCATAGGCCTCCTCCAGAGAACTGATGGTTACACCACTGACTCTGAGGAAACACTGAAACTACTCTTCCCTGAGTGTTCACTGCCAGAAGAAAATAGAGGAACTCAATCATTCCATGTGCGCAGTGGGTCAACACGCAGATTGAGGAGCACCTCGGGCAAAATCTTCACAGCCGGGACGGTAAGGTGGGCCATTAACTCCTTTAAAGCCTACAAATCTCCTGGTGGCGACGGCATCTCCCCAGCTCTTCTGCAGCAGGGCTTAGATGATCTGTTGCCAATACTCACTAAAATATTTAGGGCTAGCTATCAACTCAGCTACATCCCCAGTCCGTGGAGGGAGGTAAGGGTCGCTTTTATACCCAAGAGTGGAGGGCGACCAGCGGATCAACCCAAGGCATATCGGCCGATCAGCCTATCCTCCTTCCTTCTCGAGTCAATGGAGAAAATCATTGACCAAAATATTAGGTACGGTTGTCTGAAAGACACGCCGCTACATGCAAACCAGCACGCATATCAGGCAGGCAAATCAACTATAACAGCAGTACACAATCTGGTTGGGAAACTGGAAGATGCTGTTAATGGTAGGGGCATTGCTCTTTGTGCTTTCCTAGATATTGAGGGTGCTTTTGACAATACGTCTTTCACGTCCATCGAAGGAGCGGCGACCGATAGAGGTATTGATCTGCCGACGGTCCAATGGATTGGGGCAATGCTGAGTAACCAGCACATCACAGCGAGGCTGGGGGACAATTCGGTAACAGTAAGAGCCACCAGAGGTTGTCCTCAGGGGGAAGTTCTTTCCCCACTGTTGTGGTCACTTGTTATCGATGATCTCCTGGTCAAACTGACCAACGCTGGCTACGATTGCCAGGGCTACGCATACGACCTGGTCATTAATATCGAGAGCAAGCAGGATAGAATCATTTCAAGAAGACTGCAAAATGCTCTGAACATGGTACAATCCTGGTGTACTAGGGAGCGGCTCAGAGTCAACCCCAGTAAAACAACCATTATACCGTTCAGAAGAAAAAGGAAGCTAAGGCTAGAGGCTCCTACTCTTGAAGGAACACGGATAGAATTCTCAAGTGAGGTCAAATATAATAATAGAATAATTCTAGATCAAAGACTCACTTGGAATCCTCAACTTAATAGGGTTACAGGGAAGGCTATGAGTTCCCTTTGGTCCTACCGAAGACTCTTTGGAAAGACCTGGGAACTAAGGCCCAAAATGGCATAAGACCCGTAGTCACCTACGCAGCTCTCGTGTGGTGGCCAAAAAAAGAACAAAACACAGCGCGATCCACACTGCAAAAACTGCAGAGGTCAGCATGTCTAGGAGTTACAGGAGCCATGCGCACATGCCCCACGGCAGCTATGGAGGCCCTACTAGACCTCCCCCCTTTACATCTACATCTAAAGAAGGAGGCTGCCTCAAGCGCAATAAGGCTGACTGGCGCCAATCTCCTCACAGCAGGGAACTGGTCTGGTCATAGGAAAATCCTTGAAGAATTCAAGGGTGTTCTGGTGATCAACTCAATAACAGATATTATGCCGAAGAGACATAACATTGACATACCATTCAAGCTGATACTTGAGAGCAGAGATTATTGGCTTAGTAATAGACATATCTTTGAACGGGGATCTCTGGTTTGGTACACGGATGGATCCAAGATGGAATACAGAACGGGCATCGGGGTCTTCGGACCAAGATCAAGGATATACAAATCGCTTGGTTCTACACCAACCATCTTCCAAGCAGAGATACATGCCATCGAAATCTGCGCACGCGAAATTGTCAATAGAGGAATACGCGGTGCTAAAATATATATTATGTCTGACAGTCAGGCGGCACTTAAGGCTTTAGGATCCTACACCTTTGAGTCTAAAATCGTCTGGGACTGTCTCACTGCTCTCAAAGAACTGGACCGGAGCAACAGCATCACGCTGGCATTTGTACCAGGGCAAGAGGGCATCGAAGGCAACGAGAAGGCGGATTACCTAGCAAAAAAAGGTGCGGATTCTCAGTTTATTGGACCGGAGCCATTCTGCGGCTACTCAAAAAGCCAAATAGCAATGCGTATCCGGTCATGGGAGGACGACTGTAAGCACTCACACTGGATAAATATCCCAGGGTCAAGACAAGCAAAGAGGTTTACAACCTACTCAAAACAATAAACGAAGGAGCTGCTCTCACTCAGCAGACCAGATTTAAGGCTGATAACAGGACTTTTAACTGGTCACTGTCACCTGGGCTACCACCTAAAAAAGTTAGGACTGGCTGATGATGACACCTGTAGTTTCTGTCTAGAAGAGGAAGAGACTGCGGAACATATCCTCTGTCACTGTGAGGCCCTCGGCCGCATGAGGCTTAGACACCTTGGTGGGGCTTTCGCATCACCGACAGACATAGCCAAGATAGCCCTCAGAAAAATTTTAGGTCTGGTAAAGGAACTAAAAATTGACAGGGCGGTCTAATATTGAACCTGGATCAGGTCACAAAAGATCAAATTGGTCGTAGTAACTAAAGGATGCGGAAAGTCCTTGATCCAATCCTTAATAATAATAATAAGTGAGGGGCACCCCTGAAAATGCAAGTCGTATGATTTATTTATTTATTACATCAGATTCATCAACAATGATTACTACAGCGCAAAATACTTATAAACTAAACTACAAACTAGAAGCCGAAGATCAAATTGATCAGCGACTGAAGGACAGCGGTTCACACCATCTACGACCACTCATCAATCAAGACACTGTCTGAGTATGCCCTTCAATTGCTGCCTGGAGAGGTGCAGGTCAAGATTGGCGAAATGTTGGTTGAGGAGACGAGACATCGACGTGATGGGCTCGTACATCCCATACAGAGTGCGATGACCAGAGACGTGCTGGAAGTTGCGATTCCTCAAGGATCTTTGCGGGATAGAGATATTCACAGCCACCAGTAAGTCAGGAGAATTTATTTTACCCTGCAATAGATCGAACAAGAATAATAGTTTGGAGATGTTACGCCTCTTTTCAAGGGAGTCAAGAGAAATCAGCCCCAAACGATCAGTATAAGAAGGGAGCAACCAGGGATCAGTCCAGGGAAGTCCACGGAGGGCAAACCTAAGGAATCTGCGCTGCACTGCCTCGACGCGGTTGACGTGAACGGCGAAATAGGGAGATCACACGGGACTGGCATATTCCAAAAGCGGTCTGACGAAGGTACAGTAAAGAAGTTTAGTTAGGTAGGGGTCATCGAGTTCCTTAGACCATCTTTTAACGAAACCCAGCATCGAGTTAGCCCTACCAACGCTCGAATCCACATGATTCTCAAATGAAAGGCGAGAATTGAGGACCACGCCTAGGTCCTTCATCTTATCAACCCTGCATAAGGTAACGCTATCGACGGTGTAGTCAATGAGGAAAGGACGTCTCTTACGAAAAACAGTCGCACACCAGTCGCAGAACACGGCTAGGTCAGAGTGCAAGGTACTGCAGTCTGCTTCGTGAGAAGCAATGCGAAAAATTTTAGAATCGTCCGCATAACACAGAATTTTACTGTGGGTCAGGAGACGTATAGAATGAAGAGAAGTGGACCAAGGATACTACCTTGAGGCACCCCCGAAGTGACGAGGATTTAGTCAGAAAGAGCTCCCCGAAACAAGACACGCTGGGTACGACCAGATAGGTAAGAGGACAACCACTTTATGAAGCAGAAGGGAAACCCAAGAAAAAACAATTTATGAACCAGGATACCATGGTCAATCTTATCGAAAGCCTTACTGAAATCGGTGAATACACAGTCGACCTGTTTGCCCGCCTCGATGGCCGGTAAAGAATAATTAATGAATTCGAGGAGGTTGGTGGTGGTAGACTTCCTCTTGAGGAAGCCTTGCTGAAAGGACCCCATAAAAGGCCTACAGTGAAATCGAAGAACGTCACTGACGAGGGACTCAAAAACCTTTGCGGTATGGCATAGGCTGGCGATTGGTCGGTAATTGGAGACGTCTGACCTACTGCCCTTCTTATGGAGGGGAATCAACACGGAATTCTTCCAAAGTTCAGGAAAGCGGCCAGATTGTAGGGACAGATTGAACAAATAACAAAGAACACTGGCAACAGACAATTCGCATTTATTCAGGAATGAAGCGGGTAAACCGTCGGGACCACCCGTAAAGCCTTCCGCCAAATTAGATAAATGTTCAGGGACGAGTGCATCGTCAAGTACTAAATCTTTAGGCTCAAGGGGGTAGGCGGGAGCCGCGTCAAGTGTGTAAAATCAGAAGGGGAAATATCACAGAGGGAATCACAGAAAGAGGTTCGGCAAAAATCCGCAAAAAAATCTGAAATTGTGGGAGCATCGTCGCTCTCACAGTCGCTGTACCTCAAAGAGGGCGGATAGGCATCACATTTACGCTTCGAGTTAATAAATCTCCAGAATAATTTGGGGTCGCTGCGAAACGTAGTTCTCATATGAGACAGGTACTCGGCATAGAAGTCCTGCAGGTGAGCAGAGAAACGGTGGCAAAGGTCAGTGTACGCCAAGTAGTCATCGTGGCTTCCTGAGATACAAAACCTCCTACAAGCTTTACCCCTTAGGTTCCTCAGATGTCGTGAGGCACCATCAACCCAGGGACGGAACAGATAAGGGGATCCAGACCTAGAAATACTAATGGGAACAAATCGGGTAAAACAAGCGTAGAGGACATCATAAAAAGCGCTCGTCGCCAGATCAACGTCGCGCTCCCCCAACATGCCCGACCAATCACAGGAAAGTAACCAGTCATCCATGCACGAGAAGTCAGCACGTTTAAAATAATTGAAGTAGAAGTCACCGAGTACGGAAGGAGATGCAACAGGGGAGTCGAAGCACATGGTGACTAAAAGAGCAGGGTGATGACTCGATTCAGGGACCAGAGGGTCCAGGCATCTCCTCACAACTGTGCTATCAGGGTCAGAAGAAAATACGAGGTCAAGAAACCTATCTGAATCATTGGGAACATCACAGCATTGAGCCAATCCGGAAGAACCTACAGCGTCCAAAAAGTACAGAGCATGTTGGGGAGCAGAAGTAACTGAAGGTATAAAGCCTTCAGCATCGGGGGAATGTATCCAGTCGATGCCAGGAAAATTGAGGTCACCAAGGAGCACGATGTCATCCGAGGGAAGTAAGGAATCGGTCAAACAGTCAATAGACGCAGCGAGCTGTTCATACACTGCGGAAGGAGAACAAGGGGGAACATAAACAGTCAACACGAATAGGCTTCTGGTAGGGAATCTCAAGACGACGCATAAAAGCTCGAGGTCGCGGGAGTCGGAAATGCCGACGACTGAGCACGGGATACGCTCCTGATCGCACACAGGACCCCGCCACCGACAGGAGAATATGGGTCAGAGAGGTAGCGATCCCGACGAAAAACCTGAAACTCGGGACCGAAAAGCTCAGAGTCCGAGATTCCGGCAGAAAGCCAAGTATAAGTCAAGCAGATAATATCGGCATCGGACGCACAGGAAGAGGAGAAAAGCAACGCAGTTTGCATAGTAGAAAGAGATCCGGCTGGCAAGTTTTTTGGACACGAAGAAGTAGCCGGATGGGCTTTAGGGGTGAACTCACGGACGGAGCTGTGGCGTAGTGGGACACTCCTTTCATTCCTGCCCCAATGAGACCAGGAGACTATTCTGCTACTCCTGCGGCCAAGTCTGCTTTATAAAAACAAACCCAGACTGATCCCGTATTAAAAATACTCGACAGTCTTTAGTTTCTACGGTAATAACCAGTCAGGACGATGGGCGTCCTTACGTGAAGGTGCAAATAGGCAGCGAGTCCATATAAGGCTTGCTTGATAGCGGTGACAGCATGAGTTTTTTGGGACAAGGAGCCCTAGAGTTTCTCCAGCGCGCTTAAAACTGCGGCTTAAAACTCTCCGCATTGACAGCCTCAGTTCGTACCGCCGACTGTACTAGCTAGGCAATGTTAGAACAGCAGTAACCTTTCGTGGACTGACGGAAGTCCTAGTAGGCTAACCCTGTTTGTAGTGCCTGGCTTAAGCCAGCAGTTGTATTTAGGCGTTGACTTTGTTATGTGCTGCTCGTAATGCGCACATTGCCCGGCTGATATATTTGGAAAGATGGGGTGGGGCCAAGATAATTTAAAGGCGCCACGTAGTTGTTAGAGTCCACGAACTCAAAAAAATGGAAACTTCTTGAATATGCTAAATGATGAGCCACCAGATCCAATTAAACTTAATTTAATTAACACAATGAAAAGGCAAATATATTACGTTAAGCTAAACCAAAAAGCAATCCACTAATGAAACTTTAACTAGATAAAAAAAATCCACTAATGAAACTTTAACTTAACTAAAAAAACTTAAACTAAAAAAAATAAAAAAATAAAGAAGAAAACCCAGTGTATTTCTATATATTACCGGGGGAAACACAAAAAAAAGGAGAACACAACCAAAATTTATTAGTGAAATTTGAAAGTATTACTTAGCTTGTATTTAATCTCGTCGTTCCATCCAGCCACCTTACCCTTTAATGTAAAGCAAATATTAGTAATGTTCTCAATTCTTTCAACTTTTCTCTCTTTTAGGTCACCACATCCCTCTACATGAGGATTTAAGCCGTAACATCCCTCCTTTTCCTCCGGGAGATTTCGAAGAAATCTTAATTAATAGCTTTCTAAAACAATGCGGTTATCTTCAGTGACAAGCTACATTCAATTTTAAAACTACAGAAAAACTTCAATCTTAACTCCTTTCCACTTAATTCTAACTTAAACACCTATACAGTAAACACCTCTTTATTAACATCAATTCCGTTACCTTGGTTATCAAAAAAAAATATCCTATGCGCTATCTAATTACTAATTGAGCACTTATTATATTTCATTTTCATCTCGTGCAAACTAAATTCCATATACGCATTCCAAAATACTAAATCATTCATTAAAAATGTTTCATCCCGCCTGTGCAGATTATACCTAAACTTTGAAGACTCTGGCGCTTTCAAAAGTCTTTTCCGCACGTCGCTTATTACCTGTTCTAATGCTGAAGATCTCGACTCTTGATCAAAATTATCATCGTTGCTTATTTTTCCATGACGTGTACCGTGAATTATCATCTCACGTCCGAAGTTTACGAAATACGGCGTAAGCTTTGTCGCTTCGTGTGTAGACGTTCGGATTGCACAAGCGATCTTTGCCAAATGCTGGTCCCAAATACGGTGATTATCCGAGACATAAACCCAAACCATTGTCTTAATTACTTGATTTACCCTTTCAGCAGGGTTCGCCTCAGGGTAATATAATGCAGTGTATCGTATCTCCACGCCATAATTTTCAGAAAGTGCCTTATTTTCCCGGCCTCTGAATTGAGAGCCATTATCACATATCAAAGTTTTCGGTACGCCAAAGAGCATGCAAACGTGATCCTCTAGAGCTTCTATTATTGAGTTGGTGGACGCAGTTCGCAGTGGCAAAAGCATCGGAAACTTACTCAAATCAACAATCGTGAGAATATGTACAAATCTGCGCTTTGATCGAGATAGAGGGCCGACCGAATCAACGCATAAACACTCCCAGGGTTTTCTCGGTAACGCACGATTTGCCATAAGTCCAGCTGGTTTTTTTTTCTCCCGGGCTTAATCGCTTGACATACTGTGCACTTCTTCGCATAAGACGCGATATCCGCTTTCATTTTAGGCCAGAAGTAATTGTTAGCCACCCGGCCATAAGTTTTCTGCACGCGGCAGTGACCAGAAGTCGGAATGCCCTTTGAACACCTCTACCTCTTTCCAAAGTTCACTCTCGAAAGCCAAGGCTGGGTACCTGGGCCGAGTATGTCGTCATAGAATTCCATTATCCAATTTCCAATCAGGGTACTTAGAGGGCATTTCCTTCACATTCCCCATCATCTTATTATACCATTTGTCTCCAGTGCCGTGTGGTACTTGGATCCGGCGTCCCTCAGGGCAGCCACCTAGATCCATTGATTGTTATCCTCACAATAAATGATGTTGAATGTGTCATCAAACACTCAGAGTTGTCCATTTATGACGATGACATGAAAATAATCAAAAATATCTCCTCCACTACCGACTCTCTTCTCCTGCAACAAGACCTCGATTCATTCATCACATGGTGCATGAAAAACTATCTAGAGCTCAATGTCACCAAATGCCAGTCCATCTCTTATTCCCGCAAGCGTCTTACCACCACCCCGAGAGTCTATATGTTAACCGACGTACCAGTACCTATCGTTACCTCTTTGTGTGACTTAGGAATAATCTGTGATAGTGAACTCAATTTCCGTTCCCACATTGACAGCATAATTAACAGAGCTAACTCCGCGCTAGGGTTTGTGAAGCGCTGGTCTAGAGAGTTCTCCAATCCTTATGTTTCCAAATCTCTCTACGTCTCCTTCGTTAGACCTCTCCTTGAATATTTCAGCCAGGTATGGTCCCCTACACAAACAACTCACATTAATATGATTGAATCTGTCCAGCGTAGGTTTATTCTCTTCGCTCTACGTGATCTTCCGTGGGTTGACAGATTCAACCTTCCACCCTATGAAAACCGTCTGAAACTGATCGACTTACAACCTCTAAGCAAACGTCGTGATGTTTCCGACATTCTCTTCATTTATCAATTATTAACTGGTGCCATAGACTGCCCATCAATCCTGCAATCTTTACCCATCTATACCAATCCCCGTAACCTTAGGTCCACTTCCCTTTTCCGACTCGACCGCCATCGCACAAACTACGGTTAAAGCGAGCCAATTACCAGGATGTTACGAAAAGTCATCGACCTTTCCTCTTTTGACTTCCATCTGAGTAAATCATCCCTCCACAAAGCCTTATATCTTGACCCCGCCCATCTTGATCCTGATCGCCTTCCTTAATTCTTCTTCCTTTCGCCTCCTGCCAGTAATCAATATATATAGCTCATATTGTAGCTTATACTTTTTATTTATTTATTCTTAATTATCATTTATTATAGTCTGTAGAATTAGTATTAAGTTATAGCTTGTATTTTGTATTTTTTATGTAATAGCTTGTCTTAAGCTTAAATAAATAAATAAATAAAATGGGTACGGATCGTGACAACCAATCTGGTAGAAGGTGTTCCTTTCCTTTGCGGTGGACTACTTCGAAATCATGCTGCTGGAGCTTCGTCGCCCATCAGGCTAACCTACCAGTGGGGTCGTTGAGGTTGTGAAGCCAAACTAAGCAAATTATATCTACCACTGAAATTGGAGATAGACGTCCTTCCGAATTCTACGGATCTATGGAAATTTTAGTAGACAATTCATCCACTTTTAGTAAAAATTTAATTAAAAATTTTGGATGCGGAAATTGCCAGCAAACATCTACATCGCCTTAAAATCATCTAAAAACAAGATACCAAGGATCTTTTAGATTTGGCAGATAACATATAGGATATTTCTAAAATACAGTTTGTGTCTGAAATTAACAATCTACCAAACAGAAATAAACATTTTGTTGATAACGCTTTTCTTTTAAATAAAATAATCAATCTTGAAAAGCAAATTGAAAATTTAGAAATTTTAATAAGAGAACTAACGATTCCATTCAATTTCATCACTCTCGTTCTAGAAACAGATCGGGAGACTATTCGAACTCTAGAAACAATTCATACAGCAGAAAAGTTTCAAATACTATAGATAATACTAATTTCTGTTGGTATCACAATAAATTTTGTACTAAGGCGACAAAATGTATTTTGCCGTGTTCATATAAATGTTATAATACTAACACTATTAATCAAATTAAATAATCCCTCAATGAACAATAATATTTCTAAACGTTTATTTATTTTTGATAGACAAAATAAATTTAAATTTCTAATAGATACAGGCCCAGATATTTCTGTAGTTCCTAATGAACTCTTTAGAAAATACAATTGTTCAGAATGGAACATAAAATTCCCATCTTCTGTGTCAGTTTCACAATATTACTCGGTAAGTAAAATTATATTCAGTTCACAGTCATTGAACCATAAATAAAATTGTAAATAAAGCACTTTATTTAGAGTGCAATGCACGCGACATTTGTTAAGCAATAAGATGAACTATTGCAATCGATTACTAACATAATTTATATTTGTACTTAATCAACAAATTTAGGGTATAAAAATAGGCAGTTGTAAGACAAAATGTGAGTTCGATTAAAGTATTCATTCAAACCAGTTCTTTCAGTTAATTACTCTTTGAGCCCCCACCAGCGGTAAGCTCAAAGAACTATACTAACAACAGATTGAGCCCCCACCAGTGCTAACATTGGTCCTTCGAAGACAACCCAGAGCAGAGCAGAAGCATCTAGAGGAGATGATCAACACCCAACACGTGAACATGATGAAAGACGGCCCAAGCAGCAAAAATCGATGACAAGACGCGTACATTGATAGAATATTGGACGGAATTTGAAGAACGACACCAGGAGTTACTGTAACTCAACATAGTCAACCATGTAGACATTGAGAAGAGTTTTTACGAGCAAGTGACGCACTTGAACTCTTAGAAAAGTACCGAAAAATATCGAGGGAAATAACAAAGAGGTGAAACAGCCAGCAGAAGCTATGAAAAGTGGACACACCTGACTACCAGCCAACGACGTCAACCTGCAATAAAATTAAATACCCACAAACATTGATGAAGAGACAGTAAGAGAGACAGTACCCTCTGAGGTCAAGAGTTCGGCTACGTCATGCAGCTATAAAGACTTTACGTTACCTACCATTCAGCCAACGCACACGGTCCTCTTTTGAGTCTACACAAAAAGGTTTTTGAAGGTGAAGGATCGCAGGGAAGGGGAATTGTTCCCTTAGATTTCCACCGAAATGATTTCTATCTCTCGGGTGCAAAACACCACAGTATAGAGTGAATATTTTGTGACTGGAGGGTTGATTAAATGATTTTGCATGCGATTTGTTTATTAATGTTTTAGATCCCAGAAAACCAAACTGAGCTGCAACTGAACACACAATTCAATTTTTGTACTTGATATATATATGTATATAAATAGAAAATATTTAATGCTTATAAAACATAACTTATAATAAGAAACTATTGTTAATTTGAACTTGTAACATGTATATATGAATATAGATGTTCATAAGTTGGAGGAAGGAAGTGGGTGATATGTATGCTTCTGGGCGCCAGGCCCCTTGGACAATAACGTAAAGTGAATTAGGACTTACGTCAAGCAATTCGTCTAATTTCACTAATGTGGGTGCCAAAAAAAAACGCTCAACTGGACTCGATCTCTTGATGTCCTCCAATTTGCCGGCTCTATCTCGTCGTGTGGGCGTGGGGAAGAGATCGAGTCTACTCACAGTTATGGAAAATCAACAATTACCTGAAATTCAAACATTAAGACTGGCTGAAGTCAAACCTGGGACGAATTCAATTAGAGTGAAAGAACCAAAGCAAAAACAACGAAGAACTTCCCGGTTGATAGGACTCGAACCCCGGACCTACTGATCTAACGTTGCGTCGCCTTTCCTCAAAACCATTTCACATATGTGAGTTTGAGGCCTAAATTCGAATTTAAACTATTATACGTATCTACTATCAACTGGTTCATATAAAACCTCAGGGAACTAGTGCACTAATTAATTACTCATCACTCATGACATAACACGATATGTATTTCCAATTTTACTACTTATATAAGGCAATTCCAATTTAATGTCGCAACACTTGTGCAAAGTAATCAACCTTGAACCCGATAAGAATAACAAATAAATTCTTTCCGCATCAATTTCTATCAATACAATACAATTCTGAGTGATCTTGGTCACGAAAAGGTAAACAATAAACATTTAACTCCAGTGTCTAGAATATTAATAGCAAGCTCAATTGGCTCAGAAACTATATGTTCAATTCTTCAAATTAGCAAATTACAAAAAAATTTTTAGAAATTTTTGGTAGGGATGCGGCTAATTATTCACTGACCCTATGGGAAAAATGTCAGGGAATGCCCGATATATGTCCGGGTCCCTGTCCGGCATTCCTCTTTTGAGGGCGTCAGGGTAGGGCCCGTAAAGTTCCTAATTGGGCATTTGAATTTAGAATCATAATAGAAATCAGGATATTCGTTTTAGAAATTAATTACCCTATAAAATTCAATAATTTTGAAAAGTAATTTACATCATTTACAAATAAAACCTGATGCGTAATATTATATGGGGCACTTAGAACGTAAGTGGCGGGCAAACCCAGGCGGGCTTTCTCCTGAACGCCCATCAGAGACCCGTGTGAGTTACTATGCTCAGAAGATTATCTTGTATATTTAGCAAGAGCAAAACTTTGTTGATTTGGGGAAGATAAAGAAAGAAGCATTTGGCAATTCGATTAAAAATAAATGTTGTAATAATTTTATTCAAAGAAAAGAAGTACATTTTCATCTTACACTAGTGAAGTAAGGGCATAACAAACGCTTTTGTTATCGAATTTTCTTTGAAAGTTAAGCACATCATTTTTTCTTCAATTAAATTTAAAGAGATTGATTGAATGCATGACTTTGATTGACCTAGTTCCCAAATTTTTAAGAATGAAGAATCACAAGGATACAGAAACATTGGTTTCTTTAATTGTAAAACTCTTCCACTTACGATAATTTTCCTAGAATATTTTTTTAAACTTATCTTTGAAATTTCAAAGCAAAGGTTGTTTCTTAAAAGAACTATATTATTTGGCGATTTAGTGGTTGGCATGTTTATTGTCTATGTTTATTGTCTAACAACACAATTCTGTGAAATGTATCAATGATGTGTTGTATCCGTGAGTGAAGCTACTAGGAACTTAAAATCAGCTGGGGTGTTGGATTATAGAGACAAAAGCATACTAAAAAGAGGAACAAATATATTTTGTACTGTCAAATGTGGTTTACTTTTAAGCGTGAAAAAGTTTCCTCGAGTGAATTAAGTAAAATTTTGTTAAATTTGTTAAAGTAGCTTCTTTTAAATCTTTATGTAATCATTCCAATAAAGTTATTAGACTATTTTGTGATTTTTTTGTGAAGCGACTTTGCCTTAACACCCAGAATTTGTTTAAATTAATCAGCTTGAAATGTTCGGGTTTTTCGTGCACAAATAAGTAAAAATAAGATGATGGGAAGTCGTTTTTCCTGTAAATACATAACTCGAATTACTTCTAAATTCATTCTATTAACATGTCAAGTTCAATTAAAATCTCAATTTACGGAAAAAAGTGAAAGTTTCGTAAGAATATTTGTGAGGTTAACGTGAAAACTTATTTTAATGTTTTGGGCCGTTGGTACCAAGAAGGCATCAAACAAATTTTTTAGGGGGCATCAATAGGAAATCTTAAAAAAGATTTAATCAATAAAAACCAAAATTCATGATTCGCTTGACCTAAAATATAACGTCAAAATTAATATGCAGCTTAAATATTTTATTCAGAGAAGTGAGAAGCAAATTATTCTTTAACGAATTATCGCAAGTTTAAATTTACTTTTGGCCCCACTTTAAATCTGACTTAATTTACGCCTGTATTGTTGTTACAACTTCATCGCTCGAAATTCTACTACACAAGAAATTTGTTAGCTCTTTATTCTAAGGTTTCAACCGTTAGAAACTTCAACATAATGAGCCGGCGTTGGTTTTTATAAACAGTGTGATGTGATAGTGAACAGTGCACCAGCGTCCTACGAATTTAAAATCTGCGAAGGAAATCATTTGACTACCGCCAATCTGATTCAAGTAAGTATACATAGATTGCAAAATTAAAATTTAACTTTTCAACCTAAGAAGCTTATATGTATAAATGAGGAGCAACCACGCAAAACTAATCCACCGATAGATTCCAAATATTGCTTTTGGCGCCCAAAATGTTTAATCTTAGTGAAGTTATTAGCAAAAAAATATATGGACATGATGAGTTTTGGTTGAGTCAATCAAATATGTTGAGTTTTGCTGGAATCATAAATGGACATGTGTAGTTTTGTAAGAATGACTTTATTCTAAGCAAAAAGTAAACTCTTATTTTCACACAATTTATATCTATTATAAAGAGCAAAAGCAAAGAAAGTAATAAGAAATTAAAAATTTTTTATTGTATTTAAATGTGAATGCGTTGTTTGGAAATTCCAATTTCTTCATGCCCTATCTGAAGTTCTGAAAGTTTCGAAAATAATATAATATTTAGTCATGATGTAGTCATTTTTGTGAGATCTTTAGATTGTCAACGTGTGTAAATTATGCATTTTCTTTGAATCGTAGTACAAACTTATTTTTTCTTAAAAGTGGACATGATGAAAAAGTTTTAGGAAACATTTCAAATGTTCATGAGCGAAATTTAAATTTTTATATTTTCTGTTTTTAATACTACTCGCGAAGTGCATAAATTTCAATTAAATTATTTAATGTTGAATGTCAGCAACGAAAGTGCATTGTGAAAAAGTCCGACTTCTCAAAACAGAATTGTCTCCATAAAAGAAAATTCCTTAGTACTTGTGAGTGAATAAGTGCTTTTTGATTGTTTCATCATTTCAGGTTATCGAATATGAGCAATCATGTAACAAATTTTATTCTGGTAGAATTTGTTGGGGAAACAATTAACGGCAATAAAAAAAGTGTGGAAATTGTTCCTCAAGGATGGATACGCAGCTTTGGAACTAAATTGGAAACAAAATTTATGCCACCTAACAGTGATGGCCAATATGATGCGGAGGATTTTGCCGAATTATTGAAATTTATTAAAGGATCACTTAATCCACCAGATTCGTGGACATATTACGAAATAATTATCCGAGGACAAGCTGGTAATTTATAATTTTTTGCGTAATAATTAATGTTTCAAATATAGGTTTTTATTAAAATTTGTAGATACTTATGTTCGTGCTGAAATGCTACTGGAATCTTTAAAACAGCGTGCATATGGATTCAGCACTGATGCAGAAAAAGAACCGGAAGAAAAAGCAGAGTCGATAACGCAGTCTCTGCTAAGGCAAAACAAAAATAGCATCAAAGATTTATTTGATTTATCCAGACCCATTTCGGACATTAATGCAAATATCGACCTATTCTCCGATGAGAATTCTTCATCCTCTGATGAACCGTTAAAAAAAACCGGCATAGGAAGGAAAATAAAAGTAGAAACAAGTACCGTTAAAAATGTCAACTTGATTGCTATATATTGTATATTGTAACTTTAAATTACAGAATATCAAAATGAAAAAACCAGCAAAAAATCTGTAAAGCCCAAACCCAAAACTACTTGGTCAAAGTCGACAAAGATGCTTACTGATTCATCAGCATCTGATATGGTAATTGATCCCCTTAAAGATGCTAAAAAAAGTATGGTAGCAGAAACAGTAAAAGCAAATAAAGGTATCACATCAATGTTAATAATTTTATGTAATATAAATAATTACTCATTTTTAATTTCAAAAGACTTAGCTTTAAAAATGGTTGCTACACGGAGCGCCAATAAATTTGTTTTAAAAGAAAAAGCAGATATTTTTTGCGACTGTTTATATGGTAAGCACTTGATAAATAAATGATAATTTTAATCCGTCTTGGCGACATCCTCAATATACAGTAAACTGGGCTTCAGTAAGCTTAACCGATTTGCTTTACGGTCAATATTACTTTGTGTTGGTATTAAAGAGCAATGATATTATTTAACTGTTGTCTTCGCTTAAAATTGCTACTATAAACAATCCTATATATCGCGATCACTGACCCTATGTTGAAGACAAAATAGATTAAGGCAACTTAAAATTTAAATTTTACTTTGAGCTGGGGATATTACGAAGCACATCATATATAATACATATGCAACTTTTTATATATTTCACGATATAAAGAGTTGCATTTATTTTTTAATTGATGAAATTGTGTTCTGTCGTGGAACAGCATTAACATTTTTAATATTTTTAATGATGTGTAGGTATTGATTCTTTGGAATGTGTGATGTTTTTGTTTCAGCTGCTGTGACTGAAAGAAGCAAGGTTGCAACAACTTTAAAAGAAATTGATAAGAAAACATTTCTTGCAAGCTTGGGGACAGCATTAGGTTATGCTAAAGATTGGAACGGCGGAAGGATGGCACGAAAGAAAGCTATTTCGAATATTTAACATTATTAAAATTTAATATTTGATTATATTAATTTCAACAATATTTTATTATATTAATTTCAACCGATTTAGACCGCAGATATTTAATTTTAATAAAGAACTATTGATTTCCACTGATGTTTTTCTTTTATGATTACCTTATTTATTTCCCCTGAGAATTTTGGACATCAGGGCTAAGTCAGAAATATATTTGGGCATTGATCGGGCTTTTTGGTTGATTCCCGAAGGGTTTCCATAAGAGGGCCTTATCAGAATCGCCGTAACATTCCTGGTCACTGCCAGCCGGGTATGCCATTAATTAGAAAATCAATAATTCTATCTGTCAATTTTACGTTATCAAAATTTGTTTTAAAGTTCATAATATATAAGCATAATAAGGTAATGAAGTAAATGAATAAAATAGTTACTTACCCGGCGGTATCCAAAAGCTTTTGGGGTGGCCGGTTACTGCTGAGCTAAATATAATTAAATTTCTACATAAAAATACAAGAATTGTTTATAAATAATAATGAATCCAGCATCCGGCAAGTGAACTAGTAACGGGAGCCGCAAATTCACGTGGCTCGATACTTTTCCGCTACGTAAAATGTCTTCTCCAGTGGAGGTCGTTGCCATCATCCTACGCATCAATATTGATGGGAATTCGAGGTCGAAATTTCTTAATGTTCTGAATATTCATATTTAGGCGATAAATGCGCAGAATTTTCTAAAATTAAGTCCTTTTTTTCTATATCTATAAAAGGATTCTGGAATTGTCAAGAGAAAAAAAAAGAAATTCCGTAAATTTCGGGAACAGCACAATTAAGCAAACCAACGCTCACCTTAATTAAGTTTTATCTTTTAATGTCTCCTACGCTACCCCAGGTGCTGCAATTTTGCGCGATTAATTACTTAATTAATTTGCAGATGCCCTGAATAAGAAGGCGTCAAATCCCGAAATTATGACAAGCACGAGTTACTTACTTTCTTCATAGTTCACGGTTTTATGGATTTTCCTAGTTCCCCAAATACTTCGAATTAATCCAGTGGATGCTACACTTTCTTCACGTGGAGAATTAGTGCTAAATTGCACGAATTTAACTCCTACGCCACTTATTCCTACCTTCCGGAATTTTCCGTATAGGGAATTCAGGCACTTTGCCAACCAATTTATAATTACTAGTGCACTATCACTTTCGAATTATCACTCTACTAACTTTCCTATGAATTTGGAGGAATTGAGGAAAATTTTGCTTAAGGCCTTGGAACTTCACTTATTACTTGAATTATTTTTTTTTGGCAACTAGTAGCAGCATCACCGATCAACTGACGCCAAATGGGTTACGGTGCTCTAGTTAGAGTCAGCGATTTAAAAGTTTCCCCGTTGTTGCTAAGTAAAGATAATCCGTTTATTGGAAATTACGCACCGCCTCTTCCTACTACCCGGATCAATTAACGACTTTGTCTTAATAATCTTAATTTGCGCGTATTACAAGGTGCATTTAAATACTGTAGGTTAATTTCCTTTTGAAATTTTAAGGGAGAGATTTAGTTGCTAATTATTTAGCCAAATCGCGGTGCTGTTTAGCGGCTAAGTGACTGTCTAGTTTTGACATGTAGAGGGCACTATTCCCCAATTCATTACTTAAGTTTTAAATTTCTCTGACTAAATCGTGGGATTTGGTAATGGGGTTGAGTCACAGCCGGTAGTAGGTTTTCGTGACCTTGTCGTGCGATTACGTCCTTCCCGTTAACAACATCACAGTTAGCGACTGTTACAGGGCAGGCTCGGAATGTTACGTGCTGGAACAGTCCCGAGGCTGAGGTTAATAATTTATTTATCGTTGGGCTTCCTGATTTTGAGTTTCGCGATCTCAAGACCACGACCAGTGTGCTATAAGTGGCTTACTCCGGGGTACTAATTCCTTCACGCATCTAGTCGATTATGTTCCGGTACTACCTAGGGTGGCTGCGTAGCTAATGATAACTTTTTGGTGTCTCGATTTGTAAAACTTGGGGATGCTCACACCCTGAGATTATCTAGCCGGGCTTAAAGTCCTTTGCGTGGTAGATTCCCAGGCTCTTGCGCTTCACATCCTCGATCTTATAACAAGAGGAACCAACTGGTTGTACAATTCGACATCTTAAGTATTTCTTATCGAGCTTGGCGTTATAATTTTTCGTAGCACCACTCTGAGCAAAATTTCTTCGACAAACTTCGTCTCCCGTAAGTACTTTCTAAATTTGCATCGAAGGTTATAAGTAGCTGCACGACGTTTTTGGGCCTTTATAAAGTTTTCCGCTACTTTTTCCTGTATGCGAGGATACGTTTCATTGGTATCACGAACTACTACATCCCCAGCTTCTAAAGCCTTAAGTTTCCGTAGTAATTCCTGTGTCGACCCATGAGTCACCATGTGGCAACCGAACACCAAATAATACGGTGTAAACTTGGTGGATTCGTGGATGACATTTCTTAATGCACAGCTGATGTGCGAAATGTGTTGGTCCCAAGTGCGGTGATCACTTGTTACATATGCACGCAATACAGACAATATACTGCGGTTTACCCTTTCGGATGCATTGGCTTGAGGTGTATACAAGGCGGTTCTATTATGCTTAACACCATACTTCTCTAGGAAGGTTCGAAATTCATTCGATGTGAATTGTGTACCATTGTCTGAAAGTAAGCTCTCTGGAACCCCGAAAACATGAAAGACATCTGATTCTAATAATGAGATTATGGTCTTGGCAGTGGCATTTTTAACAGCCTTCAGAACTATATATTTGGAGTACCGATCTAATACTATTACAAGCGATGTATTGCCCGATTTGGAACGAGGATAAGGACCAAGTATATCGATGTTAATGAACTGCCAAGGACGCGTAGGAATAAGTGGCTCGCCCATAGGTGGTCGAAGACACTCATTTACTGGCTTGCATTCTTTACAGGCTTGGCAATTCTGGATATATTCTCTCGTCTGCGCGACCATTCGGGGCCAGTAAAATAACCGTTTGAGCTTTTCCGCGGTTTAAGTAATGCCACTATGTGCTGCAAGAGGTTCGTCATGCATTTGGCGGATTAGGGTGGAGGTTAATTCTTCAGGCACCCACAACTTCCATTCTGGATTGCCCTCTTGTTGATCCTCGGGTCCATTAATTACACGTTTAAACAGTTGCCCATCTACTTCAATTATGTCAGGTAGTCGCAACCGATTTTCTTGGACCGTTTTTATTTTATCAAGATACTCTTCGGCTTGGAACGCAGGATGAGTTGAATCTACCTCTAGTGATGACACACTACCTAATTCTTCCATCTCCGCGCGCGACAACACGTCTGCTATGACATTATCGGCGCCCTTTTTATACCTTATTTTGAAATCGAGTCCCTGCAGTTTAAGACTCCACCTAGCTAACCTACCTGTCAAGTCTTTTTGTTCCATAAGCCACTTAAGGCTCGCATGGTCTGTGACTATTGTGAAGTGTGTTCCTTCAACATATGGCCTGAACTTTTTTACGCTAAGTACAGCGGCCAAACATTCTAGCTCTGTTACACTATAGTTCCTCTGGGCTGCGTTTAACTTCTGCGACATGAAGGCTATGGGATGCTCGTGTCCTTCGTCGTCCTGTTGTAACAGCACACTGCCCACTCCCACTGAGGATGCATCATACTGGATGATAAACGGTCGATTGAAGTTAGGATTAGCTAGAATTGGGGCTCTTGTCAAGCAACCTTTTACCTCGACAAATGCTTCCTCAACTTCCTCCGTCCATGCCTTAAAATTAGATTTCTTTAGTAATTCTGTTATAGGAGCAACTAGACTAGCATAATTTGGGAGGAACCGTCGATACCAACCGCTCAAGCCTAAAAAGCGACGTATTTGTCTGGTGCTTTTAAGACGAGGAAAGTTGACTATGGCGGAAATTTTATCGGGATCAGTTTGGACTCCTTCTTCGCTGATGATGTGACCCAGGTATTTTATGCGCCGTTGACAGAATTTGTTTTTTTTTCGACATTTATGGTGAGGCCAGCTCTCCGAAGACATTCTGAGACCTTGCGCAATACCTTTGTGTGAGTTTCAAAATCTTCTGACAAGGTCAGTAGATCGTCTAAGTAAACGAAGACATCCTCATGAAGATCATAAGGTATTACCTTGTCCATGAGCTTGCACATTGTCTTAGGAGCGTTGGTCAATCCAAAGGGCATGACTGCGAACTGGAAAAGTCCGCGACCCGGAACTATAAAGGCGGTTTTATCCCTAGAGGAAGGCTCTAATTCTATTTGCCAAAACGCATCCTTTAGGTCTAAACTGGATATATACTTGGTCCCCTTTACGCGACCTAAGATCCCGTTAATGTGAGGTAAGGGATAGGCGTCCTTCTTCGTCACCTTTCTAGACGTTAACCTTTCTAGAGTCCAAACATAACCTAATTTGCCCATTTGGCTTTTTCACCATCACAATTGGGGATGCCCATTCACTCTGGCTTTCCTCTATTACCCGAAGCTTCAACAATCTGTCAATTTCAGTATCCAACAATTTTTGCATTGCTGGGGGCAAAGGGTAGTACCTTTGTCGTATAGATTTGCTATCTCCGACGTCTATTCTATGCTTCAAGACTTTGGTTCTTCCCAAGCCATCTTGGACATATGATGGAAATTCCCCAATTACTTCATCTAATTTCTGACGCTCTTCAATGCTCACGTCACAATAGTCATTCCCTCGGTCTGCAGACAATTCCCTCACAATCATAGGAAATATATCAAATGCAGACCAAAAGTTTATTCCCAGGATTAGTTGTCGTGTGAGGCTAGGTACAACGAAAAATTTTATGGGTCTCGTACAGTTGTTATAACTGACCGATAAGTATACGTAACCTACCACCTCTTGTTTAGCCCCATCTGCTGTTTGTATACTTGCACTAGCATTTAAACTCGACCACGGAATTTGAAGTTCGCTTAGTAGTTTTAAGGCCCCATTACCGAGACAACTCACACTTGCTCCGCTGTCTAGCAGTCCTCTTAACAGTTGGTCTTGGATTCGGATTTCCACCACGGGTCGTCCATCAGGTTCGGTTTTAATAATAGTTTTGGAAAGAACTTGTTTTATGTGCCAGCGATTTCGAAAATATTTGATCGTTCCGTCTGATTTGAGATGAGAACTCTCTACTGGGCTCGATGGTCCTGCTAAGCTTTTGCGTCTTAGGGCCTGGTCATTGTTGCACGGTCTACCGTTACTTGTTTTCTCGGAGGGATTGTCTGACACTTTAGCGGGTTTAAGTGGCCCCTCAATTCTTGACCCGCTCTCTGGTTTCCCTGCATACATCGGATGCAATTCGGTCTTACCACATTCTTTCCACCGCAAGTGTAGCAGAATATCCGTCGAGTTTTGGAAGGACAGTCCACAAAAGTGTGCCCTAAATCATCGCAGTTCCAGCATACTATATATGTGTGATCCCGATATGTTAGCGGATCTACGACAAAAATCTCTTGCCTGTCTGTAACTTCGGGATATTCGTCAGCTGAGGGCTCGATACAAGGGTATGATAGTTTATGTAATTGATATCTCCGAGCCTTTAATTGGTCTTCCGCGGTTTCGCCAACTTCCGACCAAAGCTTCTCAATCTGTCGACATAGCTGGTCCATCTCGTCCAGGTTGTTGAAATCTCTTAATATAAGAGTCTTGCGTAAAGCAGGATGCATATTGCGCTTAATTATTTGTAACAATTCCTGGGTGCTTATCGGATCGAGTAATCTTAAGGCCAGGCCCTCTACTTCTAAGCGGAAATCGCTGAAGCTCTCTCGAGGACGCTGCTTCCTTGATTCCATTACTCTTCTTATGTCATAATCTGTGGCAGAGTCTTCGAACTCCCGGCGGAAGGAATATGATAACTGGTGCCAATTTGCACGTGGTACCTTGCGGCAAAATTGCCAATACCAGGTTGCAGCCCGTCCACTTAGTAATTGGTGGATTGCAAAAACCAACTGACTTTGTTGCACTCCATCAGCGCGAGCTAAAGCTTCCACTCTGAATAAAAAGTCATCGACTGACAATCCTCGAGGCGAGCCATTAAATCGAATCTGCCAGTTCGACACTGAGATAATTGCACTACGGCGAGAACCTCCTTACCAATTCTGTCACTACCAGTGGTTTCTACAGGAAGGTATTGATATTTATTCTGGGTTGTGGTTGGAAATGTATCCTTACGCTTTTCCGAATAGACAAGGTTATTTGTAGGACCAGTGGGGTCCTGCTCTTTTATTCCCGAAATCATTGAACGTTCTCCTATCGGGTTCCTATCATAACTTACCTGCCAGTTAGAGGTTGGGTGTAACAGATCTACAAATCGATCTGAATTTCTGGCAGTGTTTCGCACCATTTCCACTGTATCCGTAGGGCGAATAGGTGATATGGATGATCTTACATCGTGTCCATAAGTTGTAGGAAAGGACACCACAGGCGGAGGTAGGCTAAACGAATCTAAGGAGCTCGGTGACCTTTTAGGAATTGTTTCGGTTAGAGGGTTTCGGTTCGCCTCCGAACGATTAGAAGCACTAGAAGCTACTCTACAGGAGGAGTCAACACTGGTTGCTGTGGTATAAGCTAGTTCCGGTTTTGTAGTATTTAGATCCGCCTTCCCAGGACTAATTGCGGGAATTACTGGTCTTGGCCCTTCTTTTCTAAAGTCGTGAACAGGATCGGAAGTCGCAATACACTCCTGTTCCAGCAATTTTCCCTGTACCCCCGAATTCAAACCTAACTCTTTATCTATCAACCACATATTTGCATCAATGATAGTTCTCAAATCCGTGAGTAGGTCTGCCGCACCGGGTTCGGCGAGGACAAGGAGATCAAGCCTCCTGCTCAGATGAAGTAGTCGTGATTTAGCTACCCTTAATTCAAGGAAATTTTTGGCAGCTACTGCAATGTTTACTAACTTCTGCAGACCGGACAATTTTTCTTCACAAGTAAGGCGCTCATCATTTATGTCAGATATAGGCGGAGAGCCTACGGTTACTTTTCTGAAGCCACTTTTTTCTTCTTCTAACTGAGACTATAACGCAGAAATAGCTCGTGACCGATTGATTTTATTCAATTTCCTCAATTTTAACTCGTATTCGAGCTCGTCTGGTAATAATTGCAAGGGATCCATGCAAAAAAAAATCACTGTAAAGTTCTTTAACTTTCTAGTATATAACTAATTTTAGTTAGTATCCAACAAAACAAAATTTCAAGAATTTCAGTTCGTCAAGGTGAGCGCTGAATCAATTCCCTAATTGTGCTACACCCCGGCGACAATTATACATAAAGGTCTAATTACACCTTCTGGTTTATTCAATAACAAAAGAAAATTATAATACACTCGTACGTACACCAAGTTCCCTACAATTTTACATGAACCAATTTTTGTACTCGATACTCTAATTTATTTCAACGGCATTTATCGTTAAGTAGCCTGCTGTACTTTCCTATCCTCCTTGCTGTTCAATTATTAAGTAAGAACAATGAAGGACTACTATAATTCTCTAATTAGCTTAATAAAATCTCAAGTGCAAGATACGGCCTTATCTATACCGCACCACTCTAATTGCACCGAGCCGAAGTAGCAACTATCTGGATTTCGTTTGCGACCACACACAACGAATTCTAACAGAACGACTAGACTGGTTAACTACGATAAGATAAACACATCTCTCTAAATAGTCTTAACCTTTTATACAGCAAGAAGCCAGGTACCCATCAAGCGTAGAAATAAGAGGGGTTTCTTTTTCACTATTGTCCTTTGCCATGGAGAACATCAATGTTGTTATCACATCCATTGAAACTAGCAGCGATTTAACAAAAGACTTTTGTATTTATATATAAGTGACCTAGTTGTCGGCTACTATTTACCAACTGCTTGAAACGACAGTGATTAATACTTCCAAGTTGATCTTTATTCCTTTTACGGATCAAATATTTGCTAAAAAAATCGTTTACTACTTTACCCTAAAAGGTTTAACTCCATCCATCCAAGGGTTGGCTTTACAGCGCCCTGAAAGTTTCATGCAGCAGTGTATGACCACTCTAAATGAATAACTCAAGCTATAAACTCATCCAAAAAGCCTTGGGCGCCATATATGTAACATGTATATATGAATATAGATGTTCATAAGTTGGAGGAAGGAAGTGGGTGATATGTATGCTTCTGGGCGCCAGGCCCCTTGGAAAGTGAATTAGGACTTATGTCAAGCAATTCGTCTAATTTCACTAATGTGGGTGCAAAAAAAAACCCAATACATACCGCTCAACTGGACTCGATCTCTTGATGTCCTCCAATTTGCCGGCTCTAGCTCGTCGTGTGGGCGTGGGGAAGAGATCGAGTCTACTCAGAGTTATGGAAAATCAACAATTACCTGAAATTCAAACATTAAGACTGGCTGAAGTCAAACCTGGGACGAATTCAATTAGAGTGAAAGAACCAAAGCAAAAACAACGAAGAACTTCCCGGTTGATAGGACTCGAACCCCGGACCTACTGATCTAACGTTGCGTCGCCTTTCCTCAAAACCATTTCACATATGTGAGTTTGAGGCCTAAATTCGAATTTAAACTATTATACGTATCTACTATCAACTGGTTCATATAAAACCTCAGGGAACTAGTGCACTAATTAATTACTCATCACTCATGACGTAACACGATATGTATTTCCAATTTTACTATTTATATAAGGCAATTTCAATTTAATGTCGCAACACTTGTGTAAAGTAATCAACCTTGAACCCGATAAGAATAACAAATAAATACTTTCCGCATCAATTTCTATCAATACAATACAATTCTGAGTGATCTTGGTCACGAAAAGGTAAACAATAAACATTTAACTCCAGTGTCTAGAATATTAATAGCAAGCTCAATTGGCTCAGAAACTATGTGTTCAATTCTTCAAATTAGGAAATTACAAAAAAATTTTTTAGAAATTTTTGGTAGGGATGCGGCTAATTATTCACTGAGTGCCTAAGAATTAAATTACGCTTTCTTACTTCTACTATTCATTAAATTATAGTAATAATTATTTTATGGTCTACTATTTTCAATCCGAGATATCAAAATAAATTAATTAGACAATCAATAATTCTATCTGTCAATTTTACGTTATCAAAATTTGTTTTAAAGTTCATAATATATAAGCATAATAAGGTAATGAAGTAAATGAATAAAATAGTTACTTACCCGGCGGTATCCAAAAGCTTTTGGGGTGGCCGGTTACTGCTGAGCTAAATATAATTAAATTTCTACATAAAAATACAAGAATTGTTTATAAATAATAATGAATCCAGCATCCGGCAAGTGAACTAGTAACGGGAGCCGCAAATTCACGTGGCTCGATACTTTTCCGCTTCGTAAAATGTCTTCTCCAGTGGAGGTCGTTGCCATCATCCTACGCATCAATATTGATGGGAATTCGAGGTCGAAATTTCTTAATGTTCTGAATATTCTGTCATATTTAGGCGATAAATGCGCAGAATTTTCTAAAATTAAGTCCTTTTTTTCTATATCTATAAAAGGATTCTGGAATTGTCAAGAGAAAAAAAAAGAAATTCCGTAAATTTCGGGAACAGCACAATTAAGCAAACCAACGCTCACCTTAATTAAGTTTTATCTTTTAATGTCTCCTACGCTACCCCAGGTGCTGCAATTTTGCGCGATTAATTACTTAATTAATTTGCAGATGCCCTGAATAAGAAGGCGTCAAATCCCGAAATTATGACAAGCACGAGTTACTTACTTTCTTCATAGTTCACGGTTTTATGGATTTTCCTAGTTCCCCAAATACTTCGAATTAATCCAGTGGATGCTACACTTTCTTCACGTGGAGAATTAGTGCTAAATTGCACGAATTTAACTCCTACGCCACTTATTCCTACCTTCCGGAATTTTCCGTATAGGGAATTCAGGCACTTTGCCAACCAATTTATAATTACTAGTGCACTATCACTTTCGAATTATCACTCTACTAACTTTCCTATGAATTTGGAGGAATTGAGGAAAATTTTGCTTAAGGCCTTGGAACTTCACTTATTACTTGAATTAATTTTTTTTTGGCAACTAGTAGCAGCATCACCGATCAACTGACGCCAAATGGGTTACGGTGCTCTAGTTAGAGTTAGCGACTCAAAAGTTTCCCCGTTGTTGCTAAGTAAAGATAATCCGTTTATTGGAAATTACGCACCGCCTCTTCCTACTACCCGGATCAATTAACGACTTTGTCTTAATAATCTTAATTTGCGCGTATTACAAAGTGCATTTAAATACTGTAGGTTAATTTCCTTTTGAAATTTTAAGGGAGAGATTTAGTTGCTAATTATTTAGCCAAATCGCGGTGCTGTTTAGCGGCTAAGTGACTGTCTAGTTTTGACATGTAGAGGGCACTATTCCCCAATTCATTACTTAAGTTTTAAATTTCTCTGACTAAATCGTGGGATTTGGTAATGGGGTTGAGTCCCAGCCGGTAGTAGGTTTTCGTGACCTTGTCGTGCGATTACGTCCTTCCCGTCAACAACATTACAGTTAGCGACTGTTACAAACTTCCATTTCCCTTACTAATCGATCAGGTTTTGACTCGGCCTGTGCTTACTTAGTTGCAACTAAGAATAATATTTCTACAGCAGTAGGCTGTTCTCGCTTTTGTTTCTTTGGCCTGTCTAGTCCTAATCGATTCAGTAGGTACGGACGAGAATATAATACTTGAATAAATTAATCATATAGTTTATTCAATTACGCAATTACATACATATCAGTGCTGACATGTAATCAGGAACTAAGCCGATCAGTGCACTGAAAGAAAGTCAACCGAGTTCGGTTTAAAAATTTTACTTGCTTGAATACACTTTTCGGTTGAGCGACCAATAGTGAAGCCTTTTTATAACTTCAAACTTCCTATTTGTATGCTTCAGTCGCGATAATCTTAATAAGGAAAACATATTTTTTGTTGAAGTTATGTTTACCAATTCTACAGATGCAGAAACGTATAATTATATAAATCAATTCCACTCAATTTAAATTTATACCGAACTGACAGCTAACAAACTCATAAAACATTTCAAGTTTCATTTTTAAATATCGTCATGTAACAATAAACCCAAATTGTGAACTGAATTCAAACTAAGTTCGGTTTAGTTTGGGTCTGTCATGTGATATAGGGATTGGTAATTAAGAAGAAAATATTTCAGGTAAAGGATCGCAGGAAACTGTAATTGCATCCTAACATTTTGCCACCAAAATGATTTCTATATTTCGGGTGTAGAACACAAATATAAGTACATATTGGATATTTTTTGACCATAGTTTCAGATAATGATTTTACATGAACTCGGTTCATTAATGTATCAATTCACAAATTTTTGAAATTTCACAGATGTCGCTTTCTGAACAATCAAACCAATACTAACTTGTAAGCAGCGGCGAAATTATTCAAGGAAAATTCCGAACAATAAATATATTTAGTATTTAATGCTCATTTTACCTAACACTTGTTATTTTAATGGCCCTTATGGCGACAGTCTCCTTTTAGGTAATTAAAGACTGATCGTAGGATGTCTGCACTCTGAAAACTGAACTAAGAAATTTATTAGTTTATGGCGGTACCCGACGCGACGAAGGGATTCCAAGAAGGATTACAGGCGAGAGGGTAAACGGAAAACGAGCCAAAAAGAACAGAGTACAGGTATCTTGGTGGTAAGTCTACTGTGGAGATTAGATGAGAAAAGTTTAAGAATCTTTGTGAAAAATAAATTATTTTGAGTTTAGAGCAGAAGTGATTTTTCTTATAGTTCAGAAGTGGAATTGAACAGTGCCTTTGTTACGCTTGCATACGCGATCTCCATGCTGCAGTCTGAAAATAGAGTAGTTAGGAAGGAAATCAAACTATTATTTTATGTTACCTGTGTCTGTCCTCTGAGTATAAAAGTGGGAAGCTGCAAAGATTTTTTCTTTATTACAGAAATGAACTTTTATTGTGGTACTAACCTGAGGGGAACACAAATCCTGGGTCCAAGGGGATAGCGAACCTTAGTTTAAGGAAATTCCTGAAACTAAAATTTATCAAATCTGCAATGAAATTGTAATAGCATAAATATGAGCCAACTTGGTAACTTACCGGAAACATGATGAAGATTTGGTAGACATACGAAGACACGCATGATGAGCTGTAACGAAGTAAACGCATAAATTTATAGAAAAGTCGAAGTCAAATTAATAACTTACCGGATTGATTGGCGACGATATGTCCATGTGATTAAAGTGCCGACGGGAAGATAGAATAAGCCTGAAAAGATAGAATAAGATTAGCTTAATTTTATTTCATTTCAATGTAATAAGTTAGGGACATGAGTATAAAGATTTGAATTGGTAGGGGATTATTCTAAGTTAAGTTAGACATTTAGCGAGATAAGTAGTGGAAATTAAGGATTATTAGATTAAGGAAAATGAAGTTGAAGTTATTATTTTAAGTTAGGAATTAAATAAGAAAGTATATATTGAATTATATTATATATTGTAAGGTAGCGTAGGTTTATTTTAAGTTAAGTTAGACAATTAGTGAGATAAGTTGTTGAAATTGAGGATTAGGTTAAGGAAAATGAAGTTAAAGCTATTATGAATTATGTTACTGAAATTTGAAATTAAATAGATAAGATAATGAATTATACTATAGACTATAGCGAATGAAACAAAACTAGTTTTAAGATACGTACTTGTGGTAGAAAAGATGTAAAATCCAACGGGCTTTCGCATAGGGTGTTTTGCTTCTAAATAACTGAAAATAAGTGGCGGTTAGCATTTGACACATTTATAAAGTAACTGAACATATTTGGAAAAACTTACCTTTTTGAATCTCCTTCTGATTGAAACAAAAGACACACAAAACACAATACTTAACCTCACCGAGACGAAAGCGGAGAAATTGTCACTAACTTTAATTGCCGGATAAAATAAGCGATATGTCTGGATTGTCCGTAACCCAAAGCATATGTTGGTTATAAATTCGGAGAAAAATAAATCTGCATTTAAAAGTTTCAAAACACGTGAAACGAAATGTCAACAAAAACTTTTCAGGGAAAATTAAAAGTTATGAAGGCGAAAAGAATTTTTCTGATATGCAGAAAACAAAACCCTTATCGTAAAGAGAAAATTAAACCAAAAATATCGAATTTAATATTTATAAAATGAACCGATTCAGAAAAATGTCAACCGATTAGAAAGAAAAGATGGAGATTTTGCGGAAAAGGACATAATAGGGGTCAACTGTCTATATAACCAACTGCTTTGGTAGGTGAAGCAGTGAGTCCAGTAGTAAAACTTTCAAGGAGAAAACGAAAAAAAAAAAGTTTGAAGTGCAATAGTGAAGTTCAAGAATTTTGAGGCAGCTGAAAAAGGGAAAACTGAAGTTCGTGAGGACCCAAAAGGAGGCTGTAGCTGAAGTGCAGGGATCGAATGAGAAAAGAAGGAAAGGATAAAAGTTAAGTTTGATTTTGTTTTATTTTCATTCAATATTTTGTTTTCGTTTGATTTCCTTTTTTTTGTGACAAATGCTGATAACGCGCGTAGAAGGTTGATTTGTTTATTTGCGAGTTGTTTTGTTTTATTCTAGTTTATGCGCGGCCTAGAGGATAAAGTTATAGAAGTAGGGATATTTTTGTTCTGCGGCAATAAAATTTAAGTGAAAGTGGAAGCCTCTTTCTTTTATTTATATTTTTATGTTTTGGTGACATTTTCGACTGGTAGAAAAGAGTTCGTGGACTCGCATTACCACGTGGCGCCCAATATTTTTATCATATTCACCCCTTTCTCCATTGAGCTAGCATAATTTATGCGCTTCGCGGAAAGCACATAACAAGTTGGCGCCCAACGTGGGGCCAAAAAAGGGGTAAAACACCTGTTACATAATCAAAATTATGTGAAATTTCTAAAATAAAATCATAAAATTTCAATTCCAGTCAAATGTCACAAAAATGTTTAGCAACCGTATTTAAAGTGTTGCGAACTTCGTGAATCGATACAATGTTTATACACACTTTGAAGCTTAACGAATTAATAATTGTGTGTGTATGGAGGTAATGGGGAAATTCGGATTTTTATAGCAAATTGAAAGAATGAACTTACGTTTGATAAAGTTGTAATATTTCAGCGTTTTATGGTAATCCTTTAATTTCGGCTTGCAGCACTGGAGAATTTAGCTTGAAAACTTTTCCTTTTTTTTTTGAATAACCCACCTTATTTTCACATAATTTTCATTTAAATTTTTTTAATTTACCACATAAAACAATTTACACATTACAGGGAACTTGTAAAAATTTTTTTTTTTTGGAAGCACATTATAAATTTTTCTTTATTACACCACAGATCACACGTGCTTATAATTCAAAGTTCACTTTTAGATTTAATTGCTTTTAAAACACTACACTTGCACTTTCATGCACTTCGCGAGAAAAGAAAACTTTTGCAATTTTCGACATATTAATTTTCTTTCGGTTAACTTAAAATTTACAACCGCGTGCGGACTATACGAATCAATAGCGTCACTTCTGATGCACATGTTGCAAATTTGCTACTAGGGAGGCTTAATGGTTCATCCATCAGAGGATTCATCGGAGAGCAGACGAAGTTATATTTTCTGCCAAATATCAGCAGAGTAGCTTGTAGTGATTTCAAATTCATTGACCATGACCCAGATCTTATTCTGACCTAGTTCTCATCAATGAATTCTTTTAACTCGCATCGTTTTGTTTTCACTAACATCATCGAATATAATATTTATGAGCGTTTATTGTTTGCACTTCCCCAGCTGTGATTTTCATGGTGTATTGAATATAAACATTTGTTTATAGCTTTTAAATTTATCAAATTATTGCAGAGCACGAAGAGGGAAAATACATCTTTTGAAATCAATTTGTTTGTTTTGAAATGTGTAATTAGAGATTGATAATTACTGATATCTTATTTGGAGTCTTGTTGGAGGATAAAGTAACTGAAGTGAGCTTTAATGAATTTATCACGGTTAATGATAATTATCAGGCCTACGCAAATGACAGCACATAATACTTCTTAGGGAATAGATTATGCTAAAACTAGTGAATCTTAATTAGTGATACTAACAGCGTTTGTTCAAATTTTATTTTCAGTTATATTTAAGTTATTATTTGCTTCTTCTCCTGAGAGTCATACATTATACGTGGGTACAAGTGCGCAAATTATGTTTATTTATAAATTGGTACCTGAACATATAATAAATCATATCATCGTATATGGACGATCATAATTAAGTTTGTTTATTTTGATTAAAGTTATTTTGGCGATGTATATTTAATTTTTTTTGATTTCGCGCATACATATATATCATATATATTTCTTCAGGTTTCTTTTTTTGGTACCTTTTTTATCTTTTTTTTTTGCGTGTTCCAATAAAGTGTTCCAATAAAAAAAAGTGTTTTTAAGTGTTCCAATAAAATATAGTTCTACATTTTCTTAAGTCCAAATAATCATAAAATGGATATCAAAAGGCTCAACAAAGAGGTACTCATTTATGAGCTAACAATTAGGGGGTTGCCTACAGGTAAAGTAGATGACATGCGTGTCAGCTTACGATTGGTCCTAAAAGCAGACAAGGAAGGAAAATCAACAATTATATCACCATATCCCTTTACATGCGAGCAGGATGTGCAAGCACTAAATAAAAAGATAGAGGAAATTAAAGATCTCTTGAGCACATTCGAAGGAGATTCCAGCGCATCGGAATACAAGAAGATTTTAACGAAGATTGAATGGGCTTTAGCTAGACAGGACCGAATTATTGCGGAATCAGAGGAGCAAAGGAAACAGAAAGCGCAAATAAGAGCGGAATTATTAGTGGCTTTGGGGACTCTTCACTTTAAAGTAGACGGCGACGACGACGAGGATTTATCCGACGCGGCCGAGGATATGTCGATGACAGCAGCAGTTTTAACTAGTTCACGTCCACGAGTTCTTCTTCACAAGTGGGAAGTAAAGTTTTCTGGTGAACAGGCACAATCCCTGAATTCCTTCTTGGAAAGAGTCAATGAGTTAGCGGAAGCGCGAGGGATTACTAAAAGTTAACTATTTCGCTCAGCCTTGGACTTATTCACCGGAAAGGCGCTTATTTGGTATAGGGCGAATAAGGCTCAGTTCCATGCCTGGTCGGACTTACTCAGAGAACTTAAGAAAGAGTTTCTGCCACCAGATTACGACGACCGGCTCACGGAAGAGATAAAGAAAAGAACTCAAGGAAAGGACGAGACCATCGGTATTTACATTGCAATGATGACAAACATGTTTGGCCGTCTCTCTGACCCACTTACAGAAGCGCAGCAGTTGAAGATCCTAAAGCGGAACATAGCTCCTTTTTATCAGGCTCAATTAGGTCTTACCGCAGTTGGTACGATTCAGGAACTTGTAGAGTTGGGTAGACAATTGGAGTCTGTGCGGACATCTGTAGAGGCGTTTATCCCACCACCTTCGAAACGAAACAATCAACTGCTGGAACCAGATTTGGCTTACGTTTCAACAGAACAAACTGCCGTCGCAGCGGTCACAAATACAGGCCCTTCTGAAAATGGTCCAAGGTGTTTCAAGTGTGGTTTCAGAGGTCATATTGCAAGGCAGTGTAGGCGTACTATAACTTGTTTTGGGTGCGGTGCCCCAGGAGTAATTCGAACAAGGTGCCCGAATTGTAGTTCAGGTACAGGTACCCCAACAGCGTCAACCTCGGGAAACGGAAACGGAGCTCGAGCCTAAGCGGCAGGTCGAGTGATTCCCCAAGAGCCGCAAAAATTCAGAGCAGTTTAAGAGTTAGAAAACATGTATTGAAAAGGGGAGAGGATGCACTTCACGCATTGGTGGATTACGTTTTTGCAGAAGCTGAAAACGATGTGCGCCCCCATTTAGTAGTCCCCATATTCGGCATAAAATTTTCTGGATTGCTCGATTCTGGTGCGTCTCGGACGATTATTGGTGGACCTGGCTGGAGTATATTAAAGAATATGGAATTGAAAGTTAGAGAGACGAATGCAAAGCGGGTGAATTTAGCAAACGGTGGTTCTGTGCAGGTCATAGGAGAATTGAGCGTACCAATAACACTTGAAAATCGAGTTAAAGTTTGCGATGCCCTATTAATTCCCGATTTACCTCATACTATCATCTTAGGTATCGACTTTTGGCGAGAGATGCAAATATGTGCTAATTTCAATCGAAATACGTGGAAATTTGATGATACCTATGAAGACTTCCATATAAGCACCTTACAAAGTCAATCGAAGTTAACGGAAATAGAAAGAAAGGAATTGGAAGACATTATTAATGAATCAAAGGCTAAAATGGGTACAAAGCTCGGGTGCACAAATAAAGTTTTCCATACGATCGAAACAGATTCCCCTCCGATCAAACAAAGATATTACCCGGTATCACCCGCCATTCAAAAAACCATTAATGAGGAACTAGATAAGATGCTAGAACTAGGCGTTGTAGAACCATCTAATAGTGCTTGGGCATCCCCTGTGGTGATGGTGAGGAAAAAAGATGGAACTTATCGGTTTTGCGTCGATTACAGGAAACTAAACAAGGTTACAAAAAAGGACGCATATCCCCTTCCTTACGTGTCAGCTACATTGGACAAATTACGCGATGCCAAGTTCATGTCATCGCTAGATATCAAATCTGCTTTCTGGCAAGTACCTGTTGAAGAAAACTCGAAGCAGTATACCGCTTTCACGGTTCCGGGCATAGGCCTGTTTCAATTCCGACGCATGCCTTTCGGGCTTAGTAATTCTCCAGCGACATGGCAGAGACTAATTGATCGCGTTCTATCTGGCGACCTAGAAAGCAAAGTTTTTGTCTATCTGGATGATGTTATCATCGTGACCCAAAGCTTTGTTGATCATAAAAGAGTGCTTCGGACCGTTCTTGATAAACTGCTTGAAGCAGGCTTGGTTATCAATTATGATAAATGCGAATTTTGTAGGGCTGAGCTAAAATACTTAGGCTACGTTGTCGGAGAAAATGGATTACAAGTCGATCCCGAAAAGGTCCAGTGCATTTTGAATATAGTTAGCCCAAAGAATGTGTCAGAGGTACGACGGTTTATAGGAACAATAGCCTGGTATAGAAGATTTGTAAAGGATTTCTCGACACTGATAGCTCCTATCACTGACCTTCTTAAAAAGAAAAGAAAATTTATTTGGACAGAGGAATGTGAGGATGCATTCAAAGCAGTCAAGGATCGTTTAGTCAGTGCACCAATTCTAAGTTGCCCAAACTTTGATAATCCCTTTATCATTCACACTGATGCTTCAGGATACGGGTTGGGTGCGGTTTTGACCCAACAAATTGACGGGAATGATAAAGTAATTGCGTATCTGAGCCGATCATTAAACAGGTGCGAGCGTAATTACTCCACGACGGAGCGTGAATGTTTAGCAGTGTTGTGGGCTATTGAAAAATTGCGCCCTTATGTAGAAGGTATGAGTTTCACGGTAGTCACGGACCATGCCTCATTGGTGTGGCTTCAGAATTTAAAAGACCCTACGGGAAGGTTAGCGCGATGGGTATTACGACTTCAACAATACGACTATAACATAATACATCGTAAAGGAAAGGAGCATTTATTGCCCGATCTTTTATCCAAGTCAGTACCAATATTAGACTCTGTAGAGGCTTGTCAAAAGGAAGATAAGTGGTACAAGCAAATAGTCGATCGAGTTAATAAAACTCCCTCAAAATATTCTGATTGGAGAGTGGAAAATGATATTTTATGGAAACACTGTCTTCCGAAGTACCCCGATCTAGCACTGTCTAGTGATTCCTGGAAGTAGGTTGCGAGAAAGCATGTGCGGAAGGTGTTAATTTCCAGAGCCCATGACCTCCCAACATCAGGCCACTGCGGAGTCCGGAAAACTTGTGATCGTCTAGCTCAAAAATTCTATTGGCCCAAAATGAAGTCCGACGTAGCAAGGTTTAATGTCCCCCGACCAGCATACACAAAGCCATGGGAGTCTATAAATGTTGATTTGATCGGTCCCTTACCGCGATCTTGCAAAGGATACAAATATATACTGACAGTGGTAGACCAATTTAGTAAGTTTCCTATGCTGTTTCCTTTAAGGAGTGCTAACACATCCTCTATCTGCCTTGCCTTGGAAGATTTTGTGTTCCTACTCTTTGGAGTGCCTCGTACATTAGTATGCGATAATGGTACACAGTTCAAGAGTACGGAATTTAAGAAACTCTGCGATGAGTACGGAATTGAAATTCGCTATACAGCTTTTTATCATCCTCAGGCGAACCCCGCGGAACGCACAAATCAGGTCGTCAAATCTATGCTTCGGGCATACGTATTCGAAAACCACAGGAAGTGGGATCAGTATTTGGCAAAAGTAGCATGTGCTATCCGAACATCATCACACGAAGCAACGCAATTAACTCCTTATTTCATTAACTTTGGTAAAGAGATGGTAAGGTATGGCAAGGAACACAAGAAAAATATAAACGATGAGCCGTCAGACGCAAGGATACGAGCCAAAGCTTTAGAAGAGGATAGAACTGACGTACGAATGAAATTGTTAAAAGCGGCCACAGTAAGAAAACAACGCTACGATCTCAGGATAAGGGACCAACGGTTTTTGGTTAACGATTTAGTTTTACGTAAACATTATGTGTTGTCAGATGCTGCAAAATTTTTCAGTGCGAAACTCGCACCAAAGTACGTAGGGCCCTATAAAGTAGCAAAGATTGTTTCACCGTGGACTTATGAATTAAGTGATAATACGGGTAAGAATTTAGGAATATGGCATTCTAAGGACCTTAAAGTTTATTATGGTGACTCTCGAGATGAATTAAAATAGTTACATGATCGAAACAACAATTGTTTTTTTTTGTTTTACTGAAACGAAAAATATAAAAGTATAGACATAATTTTTGATTTTGCAAAATGTCTCAGATAAGATTTCAGGGAAATCTCCCGGGGGAATGGGAGGAAATATTACGCTTGCATACGCGATCTCCATGCTACAGTCTGAAAATAGAGTAGTTAGGAAGGAAATCAAACTATTATTTTATGTTACCTGTGTCTGTCCTCTGAGTATAAAAGTGGGAAGCTGCAAAGATTTTTTCTTTATTACAGAAATGAACTTTTATTGTGGTACTAACCTGAGGGGAACACAAATCCTGGGTCCAAGGGGATAGCGAACCTTAGTTTAAGGAAATTCCTGAAACTAAAATTTATCAAATCTGCAATGAAATTGTAATAGCATAAATATGAGCCAACTTGGTAACTTACCGGAAACATGATGAAGATTTGGTAGACATACGAAGACACGCATGATGAGCTGTAACGAAGTAAACGCATAAATTTATAGAAAAGTCGAAGTCAAATTAATAACTTACCGGATTGATTGGCGACGATATGTCCATGTGATTAAAGTGCCGACGGGAAGATAGAATAAGCCTGAAAAGATAGAATAAGATTAGCTTAATTTTATTTCATTTCAATGTAATAAGTTAGGGACATGAGTATAAAGATTTGAATTGGTAGGGGATTATTCTAAGTTAAGTTAGACATTTAGCGGGATAAGTAGTGGAAATTAAGGATTATTAGATTAAGGAAAATGAAGTTGAAGTTATTATTATAAGTAAGGAATTAAATAAGAAAGTATATATTGAATTATATTATATATTGTAAGGTAGGGTAGGTTTATTTTAAGTTAAGTTAGACAATTAGTGAGATAAGTTGTTGAAATTGAGGATTAGGTTAAGGAAAATGAAGTTAAAGCTATTATGAATTATGTTACTGAAATTTGAAATTAAATAGATAAGATAATGAATTATACTATAGACTATAGGAAATGAAACAAAACTAGTTTTAAGATACGTACTTGTGGTAGAAAAGATGTAAAATCCAACGGGCTTTCGCATAGGGTGTTTTGCTTCTAAATAACTGAAAATAAGTGGCGGTTAGCATTTGACACATTTATAAAGTAACTGAACATATTTGGAAAAACTTACCTTTTTGAATCTCCTTCTGATTGAAACAAAAGACACACAAAACACAATACTTAACCTCACCGAGACGAAAGCGGAGAAATTGTCACTAACTTTAATTGCCGGATAAAATAAGCGATATGTCTGGATTGTCCGTAACCCAAAGCATATGTTGGTTATAAATTCAGAGAAAAATAAATCTGCATTTAAAAGTTTCAAAACACGTGAAACGAAATGTCAACAAAAACTTTTCAGGGAAAATTAAAAGTTATGAAGGCGAAAAGAATTTTTCTGATATGCAGAAAACAAAACCCTTATCGTAAAGAGAAAATTAAACCAAAAATATCGAATTTAATATTTATAAAATGAACCGATTCAGAAAAATGTCAACCGATTAGAAAGAAAAGATGGAGATTTTGCGGAAAAGGACATAATAGGGGTCAACTGTCTATATAACCAACTGCTTTGGTAGGTGAAGCAGTGAGTCCAGTAGTAAAACTTTCAAGGAGAAAACGAAAAAAAAAGTTTGAAGTGCAATAGTGAAGTTCAAGAATTTTGAGGCAGCTGAAAAAGGGAAAACTGAAGTTCGTGAGGACCCAAAAGGAGGCTGTAGCTGAGGTGCAGGGATCGAATGAGAAAAGAAGGAAAGGATAAAAGTTAAGTTTGATTTTGTTTTATTTTCATTCAATATTTTGTTTTCGTTTGATTTCCTTTTTTTTTGTGACAAATGCTGATAACGCGTAGCGTCCAATATTTTTATCATATTCACCCCTTTCTACATTGAGCTAGCATAATTTATGCGCTTCGCGGAAAGCACATAACACCTTGTTAAAATAAAAGTGGAATTAGACATTGCCTTGTTGAAATAAAAGTGTGATAATCATAAAGAAAGCGTTTGAAAGAATAAACTTTGTGCAAAAGATGGGTCGTGGTAAAAGAACTCGGTCAACATCAACTGATACGAAATCAGTTTCTCGTTCACAATCACGATCATGGAATAGGTATAAGTCGCGTTCTCCGTTGAATAGTTGAAAGCACGGAGACGAAAGTTGTTCTCGCTCACGATCATAAAAGAGTTATCGAAGAGATCGCAAAGTACGTCAAGATGAACGTCATCACCAGTCATCTATTTGGCAAAAGCGGTGGTAGAAGCACTAGTCGCACTAAATTTTTTGCAGGACATTCCAGTATTAATTGGACAAACATTCTTAAATAATGATAACGTGTCCTTCAACCTTTGTGCCAATGTAGTGCGGGATTTTAATAAAGTAGACATAAATTTACCCGAAATTGAAAATTTACCGCCAACGAAACTGGCACTAGCATTTTTCGCCCATAAGAAAATGCTAGTGTGATTCCATCGAACAGTATTCGTTTTATTGAATGTGATAGTGACGTCGAAGAAAACGTATTTGTGGAAAGCAACTACCGATCAGCGTTAAATGCAGAGCACTGGATATGCGGAGGTGTACTACGCAGTAAAGGAGGATTCGTAGCTATTGCCAATGTTTCTAATTCAGAAATTAATATGGAGGAAAAAAGAATCATCGCAAGAGGTATTATCTGTGATGAAGAGAAGAAAAGTCTATAGGTGAGTGCTTTAACAACAAATATAGAACAAATGAAACCTTTTAGTTTAGAAGATGTTAAGGATCAGGTTGACGAAAATATTAATAAAGATACATGGCTATTCTGAATTCCGTCGGAATTGAATTGCTTCCTAACGGAACAAGTTTCACATCCTTGATTCCGTTCGAATTCGAAGTTATTATCCGTTCGAATCACATCCTCCATTCCGTTCGAGCTGTCATACCAGAAGAAAAATTCTCCGACAAGTTTAGGTTGCGGAATTTGAACTTCAAGAACATAAAATGTAAGTATAAAGAAAATTCTTTACAAATGATGATTAGAAATATTTGTAATTCATTTTAAGGGCGAGAACTACAAAAAAAGAGCAGTACGAGAGACTAATCGAGCTGCTACAAGAAAAACCCGACATAGCGAAGGGGTTTTATAAGGGCGATCAAAGTATACAAAAAAACTTTTGGGAAAATGTAGCTAAGCAATTAAATAGCTTAGGCCCTCCCACTAAGGATCCATCTGGCTGGAAGAAAGTAATTACAAATATACATATGTATAATAATTACGTCTAAGACCTTTGTATCATCTTTCAGGTATGGTTTGATTACAAGTGCTACGTGAAGAAAAAATTAACCTACAATAAGAGAGAACAATCTGCTACGGGTGGTGGCCCAAATAAGATGCATGAATTTTCACCACTAGAGGAGCAAGTGATTACTTTGACATCTATCGACCAAACTATAGAAGGTGTTAGAAATGCCGTGTCTTTTGGCGCACCATCGAGCATTACCTCTTCAAATCATGAAAAGGAATCTAGTCCTGGATGTTCTGCTATTTCTCATAACGTCATAAGTTCTCTCTCACCTAAACAAGCTATACCCAGCTCATTACAACAAGAAAAGGAAAATATACCGATACCCAAAACATGTTCCCTTAGTGAAAATACCAGAAGTGCAATAAATTCCCGCTCAGCTAAGGAAACCACTTTTGACTTGCTAAAGTATCAAGTCAAAATGCAGGCTGATTTTCACGAATCTATTAAGAGTGGGTTAAAAGAGAATAATGCTAACATGAAGGACATCGTCGGTAAGGTACAGAAAACATATAAAAGTATAGATACCTTAGTTAAAATTGAAAATAGGAAGCTGAAGGAAATGCAACGCCACAATGACCGAGTAGAAAAGCTATTGTTCGAGAAACTAGAAGTGAAGAAACAAATTTTACAAATAGAGCTTAATAACAGTGCTAACTCTTTTCCTTAATTTATCGTGCTGTCTTTTTAAAGCATAATACCTGATAATTTTTATTGACATCAAAGATTGTTTACCAAAAATCGCCACACACTAGAGTGAATTGTGATGGAGTGTCATGTAGCGTGAATGTGTATTCCTCGCATTTGTTTTAAGTATTAGGACGCTGCAATAGAATTACTGTTCCTTTTTTTACATACATATATATTTAAAGAATTTTACGTTTGTTTTGAAATCTAATGTTTATTCACAAGTACAAAAAAATGACTGAATTACCTTTACATTTATTTATGTTTTATAGAAGATGTTTTATAGTATAATATTATTTAATAAATGTGTTCTTTGCAAAATGAATGCTTTCCTAAGGTGACATTGAATTCAAAATTGAATTCCTAATCGATTGAGCTTCTGATTGGTCTGTTGTTGATAATTCTTCGGATATTTCAAATATTGCGTCATTTTCCCCGTCGTCTTCCATATCGAATAGGTCTTCATCTTTAAAACTTAAACAAATGTTATGAAGAGCACAGCATACATTAACAATTTGCGTGGCTTTCTCTGGACAGTAGTGAAGTTGTCTGGCACCTAACAAACACCGAAAACGGTTTTTCAATAATCCTATAGTTCGTTCAACTATATTACGTGCTTTGGAATGCCTTTTGTTGTAAACGCATTCAGGACTTCCTTCAGCCGCATTACGAAATGGCGTCATAAGCCATGGTTCCAAAGGGTATCCAGCATCACCTTCAAATAAAAAACTAAATGTTTTAAATTACTGAAGAAGGCAATAAAACCTACCCAAAATCCAAGTTCCTCTTTCGCCGTTCCTATATCGTTGCTCAAAGTACTTCCTAGCCTCGCTGACTCGCCATATGTGTGAATCGTGACTGGCACCCTGATGCCTGCTATCAACAAATCTTATTATCTGTTGATGGTCGCAGACCTGAAATATGAACATGATTATCTTTATTTTAAATACTTATATCAAAACGTACAATAAGCACATTTAAACTGTAAAAACCTTTTCTATTATAGTAAAGGTTTTTATTTTCTGTCGGTGGTAATATGCTTACATGTGTACCATCAACACACATTACTACGCCAGAGAAATTTGCCTTCCCGTAGAAGGATAACTTTGCTTTTCGCTTTTCTTCTTCGGTCATTTCCAAAGAAATCCATTTTGGGCACAGCTTTTTTTCAAGTATTTCCAGCATTTCTGTTAAAACCTTTGAAAATGTTGACTGCGCTATAGCAACTTCAAAGTCTTGTCCAGTTCCATGCTGGTAATACCCTTCAGCAAAAAATCTTAAGCAGGCTGCCAGTTTATCTTTGGGAGAGAGGCCAGATTTCACTGTTAAGGACATCTCATCCTAAATTTGGCTCGAAGATTTTTTCTATGTGTCCTTAGAGAAATTTTCTCCTGCTCTTCACTAATTGCACCTAAAGCAATAGTATCCATTTAAATAGCACACATTTTTCCACAAAGTAGAACACTTTACACTTTTGTATCCCGCGAAATAATTTTAAGTGCCACTTGACAGCTATCAGCTGATATCGAAATCCTAATTGGTAGTATGGCAGCACAAATTTTCGTTCCGAACGGAATTGAGAATGTGAAGTTGAATTCCGTTCGATAAATAGGCTTCGAACGGATTGGCATTCCGACGAAATTAAGAATAGGCGTGATAAGGAATAACTTGATTAATTTACTCAATCGATATCGAAAGTGTTTTGCACAAAATCTCAAGGAGTTAGAAAAAACTCAAAAACTTGAAATGAAAATCAATATGGATGATTTCAAACCCATAGTATACAAGCCATATCGGATGTCCTTTACCGAACGTGAAATCGTTCGCACAATAGTTAACGAACTTCTTCAGAATAATATAATAAGAGAATCGACATCTCCATTGAGCAGCCCAATTTTGTTAGTAAAAAAAAGACAGGAGAGTATAGGATGTGTGTGGATTACAGGAAGTTGAATTCACACACCATAAAAGATGCATATCCTATACCTAGAATCGAAGACCAGATTGAGAGATTAAAAGGGTGTCGATATTTTACAAGTCTTGATCTAGCAAGTGGGTATTACCAAATACCTATTAATGAAGATTCAATACCTAAAACAGCTTTTATTACACCGGATGGGTACTACGAATATCTTCGAATGCCTTTCGGGTTAGCAAATGCACCACCCGTGTTTCAAAGAACAATAAACACGATTCTCGGGAATCTTCGTTTCACAACAGCTTTGGCATACATGGATGATATTTTAGTTCCATCACAGGAAATTGAGACGGGGTTCACAGCGTTAGAAGAAGTTTTTAAACGTTTAGAAGAAGCAAACCTAACAATAAAATTGCAAAAATGTTTCTTTTTCAAGTCAAAAATTGACTATTTAGGGTACGAAATTAGTTGTGAAGGTATTCAGCCCGGATTTAGAAAAATTATTGCCGTTTCTTAATTCCCGAAACCATGTAATGTATATCAGATCCGGCAATTCTTAGGTTTGGCGAGCTATTTTAGAAAATTTATTAATAACTTTGCAGTCATAGCCGCGCCACTCACGGGCTTGCTTAAAAAGAACGGAACCTTCAAATGGGGTCAAGAAGAAGACGAAGTGTTTAACACGTTAAAAAGTAGGTTATCTGCTCGTCCTGTATTATCATTATATGATCATAGGGTTAGAACAGAACTACATACTGATGCGTCAAAGATTGGTATTGCTGGTATCCTGCTGCAAGAACAAGATAACAAACAAATGAAGCCTGTTGCATACTATAGCAGATCAACAACAAAAGAGGAGAAAATCTATCACTCCTATGAATTGGAAACGTTAGCGGTTGTATGCTCTCTCAAACGTTTCAGAACCTATTTGATAGGTAAAGAATTTAAGGTTATTACCGATTGCAATGCTATATGATCAGCACTTAGTAAGCGTGATCTGATTCCTCGAATAGGAAGATGGTGGCTAACCGTGCAAGAGTATAATTTTTCTGTAGAATATCGACCAGAAATGAACAACGTGAGCCATCGTTGATGCCCTGAGTCGCAACCCCAGTAATGAAAAAGAGGAAGTACTAACAGTAGACATAACAACAGACGATTGGGTGATGACCGCCCAAATGCGTGATGATGGCTGTAGGCATATTATCGAAATATAATCGAGGAAGCCAAGCAGCGAATATGAAAAGAAAGTGCATAAAGATTATAGTATTAGGGACAATCGTCTTTATAGGAATACAGAAGAAGGCAAAAAGTGGGTTGTACCCAAAGCATCACGAAAGGAAATAGTTATGTGTCACCACGACAATGTCGGACATTTTGCTTTAGATAAAACGGTTGAGTATATATCAAAAAAGTACTGGTTTAGCTCAATGAGGAAGTATGTGAAAAACTATATTGATCGTTGTCTATCATGCATATACAACAAGGATCCGGCAGGAAAGTCTCCGGGCTACTTACATATTATTGAGAAGCTAAGTGTGTAGTGTGTGTGTGTGTAGATCACTTAGGCCCCTTTGTGAAAAGTTCCCGAGGTAATACTCATCTACTTTTAATAATAGATGGTTTTACAAAATGTGTGTTTATGAAGCCTGTGCCAAATACCAAAGTGGGTCCCGTCATCAAAACTTTCAATGAAATAATAGACTCGTTCGGAGTACCGAATCTAATTGTATGCGATAGGGGTAGTTGTTTCACAAGTGAAAAGTTCACAGCATATTGCAGAAGTTTGGGTATAAAAAGAATCCTAAACGCCACCGCTATCCCCAGAGCAAATGGCCAAGCCGAGAGATATAACAGAACGATTCTGAGTTCAATTACAGCATCCAACGCGGATGAAAATAAATGCGACACAGTTTTAAGTTCCGTACGTTGGGGCTTAAATATAACTGTGAACAAGACAACGGGAAAGTCGACGTATGAGATGCTTTTAGGATATGTTCCAAGAAGTGCTAACGAGTCATTCCTGGGTAACGAAGTCTGTGAAAGAGTTAAGCAAAATATAAAAGAAACAAGAGCGCAAGCAGTCGAACTAACTGCGAAGCAGCAAGAGTGGCAAAAGCAGCATTTTGACAAGAAAACGATGTAAAGGTCATACCTACGAAGTAGGACAATATGTGGTGATTAAACGACCGAAAGGAACCAACGATGGGAAAAGTCGGAAGTTATTACCTAAATATAGTGGGCCATATGTGATCAAAAAAGTTTTGGATCACGATCGATATGTAGTTGAAGACCTGCTGGGATCTAAGAGATCTCGAACAAAATACTGCGGCATTCACTCTAAAGATAAATTAAAATTATATAACCCACCAAATGATACGGAGGAAGAATCGAACTAAAAGGTGTTTTATTTTATTTTCCTTAGATACCAAGAAAACGATACAATACACACCTCGAGGTCGAGGCGAAGTGCAGCGTGGCCGAACTGTAAGCAGCGGCGAAATTATTCAAGGAAAATTCCGAACAATAAATATATTTAGTATTTAATGCTCATTTTACCTAACACTTGTTATTTTAATGGCCCTTATGGCGACAGTCTCCTTTTAGGTAATTAAAGACTGATCGTAGGATGTCTGCACTCTGAAAACTGAACTAAGAAATTTATTAGTTTATGGCGGTACCCGACGCGATGAAGGGATTCTAAGAAGGATTACATACGAGAGGGTAAACGGAAAACGAGCCAAAAAGAACAGAGTGCAGGTATCTTGGTGGTCAGTCTACTGTGGAGATTAGACGCGAAAAGTTTAATAATCTTTGTGAAAAATAAATTATTTTGAGTTTAGAGCAGAAGTGATTTTTCTTATAAACTCAACTCGCATTCTGACATAAAATTAATGCAAGAACGCTATTAAAATAAATGGGTATTACTGTTTACACAACTTTTTATTTAATTAAGCTTAATACAAGCCATAACATAACACTAATACTACAAGCTATACTAGATGATAAATGATGGAATTATAAATAAATTGAAAAAGCTACAATATGAGCTTTCATTAAGGAACAAACTGGCTGGAAGGAAAACGAATTAAGAAATGCGATCAGGATGGACGGGGTCGAGATATAAGGATTTGTGAAGGGATGATTTACTCAGATGGAAGTCAAAGGAGGAAAGGTCGTTGACTTTTCGAAGCATCCTGGTAATTGGCTCGCTTTGACCGTAGTTTGTGCGATGGCGGTCGAGTCGGAAAAGGGGAGTGGACCTAAGGTTGCGGGGATTAGTATAGATGGGTAAAGATTGCAGGATTGAAGGGCAGTCTATGGCTCCACTTAATAGCTGATGAATGAAGAGAACGTCAGAAACATCACGACGTTTACTTAAGGGTTGTAAGTCAATCAGTTTCAGACGGTTTTCATAGGGTGGAAGGTTGAATCTGTCTGCCCACGGGAGATCACGTAGAGCGAAGCGAACGAACCTACGCTGGACGGATTCAATCCTATTGATATGGGTTGTTTGTGTAGGTGACCATACCTGGCTGGCATATTCAAGGAGAGGTCTAACGAAGGAGATATAGAGAGATTTGGAAACATATGGATTGGAGAACTCTCTAGACCAGCGCATCACAAACCCTAGCGCGGAGTTAGCTCTGTTAATTATGCTGTCAATATGAGAACGGAAGTTGAGTTCCCTATCACAGATTATTCCAAGGTCACACAAAGAGGTAACAATAGGGACCGGTACATCGGTTAGCATGTAAACTCTCGGGGTGGTGGTAAGACGCTTGCGGGAATAAGAGATGGACTGGCATTTGGAGACATTGAGTTCAAGAAAGTTTTTCATGCACCACGTGGTGAAGGAATCGAGATCTTTTTGCAGGAGAAGAGAGTCGGTTGTGGAGGAGATATGTTTAATTATTTTCATGTCATCAGCATAAATGGACAGCTCTGAGTGATTGATGACGCATTCAACATCATTTATTGTAAGGATGAAGATCAGTGGACCGAGGTGGCTGCCCTGGGGGACGCCGGAACGAGCGACAATAGGGTTAGAAATGGATGAACTGAAAAGAACATTGTAGCGACGGTTGTTGAGGTAGGATTGAATACAGGAGATGAATCGGGAGGGGAAGCCTAGGCGATCAAGTATGAACAAGATAACATTATGGGAGATCTTGTCGAAGGCTTTACTAAAATCGGTGGCAATAACATCAACATTTTTACCGTTTTCCAGAGCACATAGTGTCTTGGAGACGAAGTCAGTAAGATTGGTGGTGGTAGATCTTCCTTTGAGAAAGCCATGCTGGGATAGGGAGAAGATAGACTTACAGTGGAAGAACATGGAGTCATAGACCAATTTTTCGAATAGTTTAGGTATGGATGATAATTTAGCGATGAGTCTGTAGTTGGACACATCGTTTTTGCAACCTTTTTTGAAGATGGGAATAATATACGAGTTTTTCCATAATTGAGGGAAAACCCCTTGAGTGACCGACAGGCGGAATAGCAAGGTAAGGGGTTGAATTAGATGCGTGGCACACTTTTTTAGAACGATGGCCGGAATGCCGTCAGGACCTGGGTTGAAGTCGTCCTCAAGCCCGTTGATACTGGCGGCGATTAGTTCGGGATCAGGGTCAAAAGATGAAAACGACGTTTGATTGCATTTGTCCAAGAATGAAAAGTAGCTAAGGTCAGGTTGGAGTGAATTGTCGCTGAAAGATTTACTGAAGAAATATGCAAAGAGGTTGGCGATAACCTGAGGATCAGATGAAGAGGTATTCTCAAGCTTTAGGGTAGAGGGGTAACCATTGGATTTCTTCTTGGAATTAATAAAGTGATAAAAACGCTTGGGGTCGGATATGAGGCTAGTTTCCATCCGTTGGAGATACTCTTGGTAGAGGGTATCAGAACGTTCAGAAAAAGAGATATAAGCAGATAGGTAGGAAGAATAGTCAGACTCGGTTTGGGATAGAAGAAAAGTTTGCCAACGTTTATTCCTCCTGTTGCGGAGAGAGCGTAATTCTTTGTCGTACCATACTGGGGATGAGGAGTAGTTTTTACGATGAAAAAGGGGAATAGATTGTGCAAGACAAGCGTATATTTCCGAATAGAACGCTTCTATAGCAACGTCGACTGGAAGATGTTGAGGGATAGTGCCAATGTTAGAGTTGAGGAGCAAGTGATTTAATTTTTCAAAGTCGCCCTTGCGAAAATTGAAGGAAAGAGAAGACTCGGAGCTTGAAAGGGTATGAGGGTGTTCGTAGGAGAAAACGAGGAAGAGGGGAGGATGGTGACGATCGAGAGAGGAGAGGAGATGATTGCTTTCCACGACAACCGAGTTAACTGGGTCTGAAGAAAAGATTAAGTCTAATTGTCTGTCCAGAAAGTTCCTGACACCACTTACTTGAAAGAGACCAGAAACGGAGAGCTGATCAGTAAAATAGGTTTCTTTGGCCGAAGAGGCGTTAAGGGGTACAAAGTGGGAACAGTTCTCAGACAATGACCATTGAATACGGGGGAGGTTAAAGTCACCCAATAAAATAATTTCATCGGAGGCGTTAGCGTTCTCAAGCAGGGTGTCGATCGCTTCAATTATGGGCTCGTAGGCTTCTAGAGGTTTAGAGGGACGAATGTAACAGCAAAGAATGTACAGAAGACACTTATTTAGTGCTAATTTGATACATACAAATTCTGATATTGTAGTGTCGGAGGTCTTTAGCAGGGTAGCGTCATAACGGTTGTGAGCAGCTATGAGAACCCCGCGACCTGGTGGATCATTGCTGCCTACACAACCGTCGACACGGAAGATAGTATAGTTTGAAGGGAACAGTTCGTTGTCCAGAATTCCTGGTGTTAAATTGGTTTCAGTTAAGGCAAAGGTATCGTGCGGGAATTTGTGGGAGTTAAGAAAAATGTTAGATGTTTTTGTGCGAAGTCCTCTGACGTTCTGGTAATAGACTGACAAGCTGCTGGGGAGAGGTGCTTGATCGGAGACCGCAGGTGCATTAAGGGGGAGGTCAGAAATTGGGAAAGCGGGGGGGTTAGGAGCGAAAGTAGTTTAAGGAGTCGTTGCGACTTTTTTGGAGATGGGAAATGCGGCGAGAACTGACGTACGCAGCATAGGTAGATAGATCTTCTGAAACCTTATGGGAAGGAATATTGAAGGATTCATGGAACTTAGTGAAAAGTTGGTGTAAGGCGGTTGGGTCTGTGGGCAGGCCTTCCTGGTGTATACTTAGCATGGCGTTGGTACTGGTTTTATCGTCGATGCAGACGGAATTCGGTTTGTCGTGCAGATAGGCTAGAAATAGACGAACGTTTTCATAAATGCGGTGGTCCCGTAAACGCGACAAGAGATATCGTCCATCGGTGGAATCCGCAGAGCGCAAAGTCAATTTAACTGTAGGTGGGATTAGCGGATCGATAAATGAGTGATGTTGGGATGAAGTAGTTTTGGTTAGCGGAAGGGGCGAATTAGTGGAGGTAGAAGTAGTTTGAGATGGGGCGATAGTGAAGGAGGATGATGGCTTGTAATTAAGTGGGCATGCGGAGGAAGTAGCGGGTGCCAGGTTTGGTGTATACAGTGGAGGGGTGGGACTAAAGTAATGTGTAGCTTATCCAGCCTTAGCACGGAATTAGCAAAAGGTCTTAAGAATATTCATGACACAACAAGAGAATGCCTTCATGCCGTAAAGAACTTTGGCATTGACACAGATAGTTGGGGACCCAACTTATAAAAAATTGTACAGAGAAACTCGTAAGTGGTACGAGAAATCGTTAAGAGATCCCTGAGGAATTCCCGACCTTAACGAACTGTTAAGGTTTATTGAAACAAGGTTCCAGTCGCTGGAAAACATTAAAGATCAAAAGTGGTCACATGAGCTTGCCAGACAAAATGTGAGTACAAAGTTTTCAACAAAAACATTTTACACTACATCACTTGAGTGCAAATTCTGCAAAGCCTCGCATTCAATTCAATTCAAACTATTGAACACTAATGAGAGAAACTCGTTCATTAAGCAGACAAAATTATGTATCAACTGCATGAATCACGATGAAAATGAGAAATGTTTCAGTCAGCAAAGATGTGGAGTATACAAACGATTACACCACTCCTTGCTTCACCAGGCAACAAGCAACGCGGAAAGAGTATCTGCCGTCACCGCACAGAAGCCAGTATCGTCACATACTGCAACAACAAAGAAATAACTTATTTCCAGCAGGGGAAAACTGGAAGGCAAGTGATCTTGGCAACAGCATTCGTAAAAGCAAAAATGATAATGGGAACTCAGGAGATCGTAAGAGCCTTGATTGATCCAGGATCACAGGTTTCCATTATAACTGAAAGAGCAGCTTAAGCCCTTGGAATACCTAGACAGAAAATTTAAACTGAAATATCAGGAGTTGGCAATATACAATTAGGAACGTCGGAAAGTCGAATACATCTGCATATAACACCAAGATTTGCTTCAGACTTCCATTTGCACTTAGAGGCGTTAATCCTTCCAAGCCTGTCGATAATTTTACCAAACGAGAAAGTACCACTAGAAGATATACTGAAACACCCGAATTTCATTGTAGCCGACCCCACATTGGACAGTCCTGGTCCAATAGACTTATTAAGGAGGAGGAGCAGACGCATTTGCGCAAATAGTACTTGAGGGAGTTCAATGGCCCCCTGAAGGGTTAATAGCACAAACAACAGAACTCGGCTGGGTTATTACTGGCGAAACACAAAAAGGAATGCACAAGCCAAACAAAGTCATCAACATGGTGTCCGCAGTTGAATTAAGAGAAGAATTAAGCAAGTTTTCGGAAACTGAGGAAGAACAACCAATACACTTTCAGACGACGACAAAAATTGTGAAGATCACTACAAGTAGACACACAAACGAAAAAAGGATGGGACATATTCGGTGAGCATCCCATTCAGAGAAGATGTAGGCAAGATAGGAGAAACTCGGAAACTAGCATTAGCCAGATTACTACAGCAAGAGAAAAGATTTTTAGCAAAACCCAAGCTAAAAGATGCATACGCAGATTTCATGAAGGAATACTACTAGGCCACATTATAAAGGTTAAAGAGCATCGCACGGCAGCACAAGCAACTAGTTACTTACCTCACCAAGCAGTGATCAAGGAAGATAGCACAATTACAAAGCTACGAGTTGTGTTTGATGCATCTGCCAAATCCAGCACCGGCTTAAGTTTGAATGACATCATGTACGTTGGACCCCGACTTCAGCTGAAACTATCAGATTTACTTCTACGCTGACACAAACACAAGTACGTTTTCAAAGCCGATATTGAGAAAATTTACAGGGTGGTTAAAGTCGCAGAAGACCAAAACGACTTTCAAAGGATACTTTGAAGATTCTCTGCGGAAGCGCTCAAAACCTTGCAACAACTCGCCTTGGACGAAAGGAACAATTTTCCTCAGGCATCGGATGTTACTATAAAGGACTTTTATGTTGATGACTTAATGTCAGGAACAGACACGGTCGGAGAAGGTATTCAGTTACTAGACGAATTAATCAAACTATTGAAGAAAGGAGGATTCAATCTGAGGAAATTGTCAAGTAACAGCAGACAGCTTCTAAGCAAAATTCTCTTGGAACAGAGAAATAGTGGTAAAATAGGTGATAGTGAAGTACTCAAAACTTTAGGTGTGATCTGGTCAGCCTTGACTCTTTCCAGCTCATTGATCCTCTGTGGTGGCTTTTCCCCATAATGATAACAGCAAAAATCCTGATGCAAGAACGTTAGGTGGACGGCAGTACTTGGGATCAAGAAATACCATGATTAATTTCAGAGAAATCGGAAACATTTAAAGCAAAACTTCCGCAGATTGAATCAATCAAAATTCCGAGATGGATAAACTACACGTCATCAGACACAGAAATACAAATACAAATTTGTGATGCCTCAGAAAAGATTTATGCAGGAGTTCTATACATTAGAGTAGTTACTAAAGAAAAACAAATTAAGATTGTCTTGCTAACGGCAAAAACAAAAGTAGCCCCGATTAAAGTGAAGAAAACACTTCGCAGGCTTGAATTGTGTGGTGCAGCTCTACTTGCAAAATTGTTACAACAAGTAAAATCAACAATAAAACTTGAAAACGCGCCAACTTATGCATGGTCAGATTCAATGATCACTCTAGCTTGGATAAATGAAGGCTCAGACAAATGGAAAAATGTCGTCGCCAATAAAGTGGCAGAAATTCGAGAACAATTAGCACCAAACATATGGCACCACGTTTCTTCAACAGACAATCCAGTGGATATCGCTTCTAGAGGCAGCACACCCTCACGACTGCAGGAATTGAATATCTGTTGGAACGGACCATCATGGCTCATACAGCCGCAATAAAAATGGCCGTTGCAAAGTAAACATTGGCCTAGCACAATAGAAGAGGCGAGACTTAAAAAATCTACATGTGCAACCGTTTTAGAAGGCAACGTGAGCATTGAAGAAGCCTTGAAGAGGTGGTCACGACTGCCTCGGTTACTACGGATTTGGGCATATCGCTTAAATAGCTCATATACACTACATTATTATTAATACGTATTATGTATAGTTCAAGAAAAATAAATATAGATATATAGGTGGATATATATACATATATATATATATATATATATATATATATATATATATATATATATATATATAGATTTTTATTCCTTGTTTCCTCTCTCTGTTATGTATTTTGTTTCTTATTTTATCTCTTGAATTTAACTCGTTTCGTTTATTTTTTTTATCTATTTATTTTGTTGTTTCCCCTTGACTTCGCCCACTCATTTTAATCTGTTATGGCCTGTTGTGGCGCTTGTGCAAGGGTGATTTCCCGAGATGGGATTACCTGTGATGGCGTCTGTGGTCTTCAGTTTCATGCTGATTGTCTGAAGCGTGGTTCTGGATCCTGCAGCACCTCGACGTTTGGGCAGTGCTCAGACATAAAGCCTTGCCACGTCCTGAGGCTTGTGAGGGGCATGGTGGAGGCGCTTTCCGGCGATCTCGCTTCTGTCGCGGACAAAGTCGGCTCTTTCTCGGCTCATTGGGCCGATCTTCAACTTTTGTCGGACGACACTGGGTCCCTTACCACCAAGATGAACAGGTTGTCGGGTGTCGTTGATAGGGTCGAATCCAACTCACGTGTCCTCTTGGAGCAGCCGCACCAGATGTCCTCCCGCATTTTAGTGCTGTCCGGTTCACTCGAGGATATTCAGTCAACGTTCTCTGGTTTCGATCCTAATCTGCTTCTTCCTGCAGGTCCTTCACTGCCATCCCCATAGTTAAGGACATCCGTCGCGGCGTCAAGCATGTGAAGGGCGACCGTGGTATCTGGTCTGCGGCTGTCTCTGCCAACTCTGAGCTGCTGGGCTCTGTGGCATCCGACTTGAAAGCCCTGTCTTCGCGCTTTGATGTTGCTTTCAAGCCACCACCCTATGTTGCACCATGTGCCGACGTTCAGCCTACATCCGAGACGAAAGGTAAGGTTAGTGGTGGGGTTACCAACTCCTCGCCCAAGGGGGTGAAGGACTCGAAAGCGAAACCTAAACTTAGGGTAAGGCGTCGGCGCCGTGTGGACTGCTCCGTGGCGGACTCTAGCCTTTCTGGTCCGGTTGTCACTGCCTGTCTGCCTGTCTGTCACTGTCTAGGACATCAACTGGGGTAGTGATACCGTCATACCCTGGAACATTTGCGAGTCTAGTGTTGATGATGTTGGACTCTCCGTTGTTCCTCGTCCAAGATCTATTTTTATTTCTCGTCTAACGCCTGGAACTTCTTGTGATCAAATGTTGCGTTTCCTTCGGTATAGGAGTGTTGACACGTCTGAAGTGTTCTGTAGGAAAATAAGTGGGCAGTCAAAGACATACGCATCTTTCTTGTTGGCGACTCCTTCTCGGGTGACTGATACTCTGCTCAGTGATAATTTATGGCCCCAGGATGTTTTTGTAAGGTCTTCGTGCCCAATTCTCGCCGCCGCACCAGGTCACGTGTTATATTCACGGGGTGAACAACTCTCTTGCCGTAATCGAACAACACCAATTTATCACTTTTCTATTTTTCGATTATAATTACCAAAAGTTGTACTCACGGGGTGGACAACACTCAGTTGGCAATCAAACAACACCAATTTATCACTATTCTATTGTCACTACCCCCTTGTAGTAATAGGAGTAGCACAGCGAGTTGGGTGCCATATGGTTTTAGAGTCCATAAACTCGAAGGAAAATAATCAATTGAGTCTTCCAAGATTAAATCAATTAAATATATTTCTTTATATAATTTTAAAAAAAACGATTGATAAAAAAACATTAAAGAACAAAATTTAATATTTATTACTATAAAAGACTAGCTAAAGCCACGCATGAAGTTACCAACAAAAAAAAAACAAAAGAAAAGCAAACGATATGAAATCAATTAATTAGTCAAGATTGAAAATACATAAAAAAAAAGTTAGGACTTAACTTTGATGAGTTCCTGCAACTTTTCGCGGTCCTCCTATATCCTTTGATAAACTCTCAACCAAAAAAATGCTTTATTGATTATAAAGATACTAAGATTTGCGACTTGAAAATTCTCAACACCGACTGACTACCACTCACACAAAGCCGGCTTATATTGCCTTTTACCCACTATTGGAAATAAATTCCAATAACTTGGCATTCGGGATGCACTTTTCAATCTGATTCGTTTTCGGAAAAATAATATTCCCTTTTTTACATCAAAAATGTTCCTTTTGATTTAGGGAACATATCCAACTACCTGGAAAAATTCATAGGTGTTCGAATGATGAATTTTCGTTCACCGAAGGGCTTGCTTGACAGCAATACCACGTGGAATATTTATGCCCGATGCCAATTACAAAACTAATATTTTATATATTAACTGCAATTTGGGGATAAGGATGTTTCTTAGCAGTAGTCGCCGTCCTTGAGAACATAAAGATTAAAAATATAATGGTGATTAAAATTTCGAGAAGTTAGGTTAAAGAATACAGGAGGAAATAATGACCGTTTAATGGGTTTTCTGCCTCGACTATCTTATTTATTCTTAATTATAAGTTAAGAGCCTTTACCTACCGCTTAATTAATATCTCCCGCACTGTCGTACATCCATCTTTACACAGGCATATATATGATTATTTATTTTTTTTATTTTTCTAAATGGCTTGGCGATGTCCTTGTCTGTAGTTGTTGGTATTTCAAGCCTTGAAATTCTGCTTTTCCATTCGCTGCCTTTCTGCTCTGAAACCCTCCGTAAAAAAAGGAGTGTTTAAAATTAACGATTAAAGGTTCTGCAGCACCAACGATCTTTATTTTACTATACAACACATAATACAACAGGTACGTTATTGATTTCTTTTCGTAAATATTCATTAATCTCTTTTGTTTTTAGATACCATAATATCCCGGTAACGTAACACACCCCCTTTTCGTACCGGGAGGTTTCGTAGAAAGTTCATAAATAACCAAACTCTCGACCTTCAGATATCATTCTCCCCTGTGTTTTTTACTTCCTACGTAGACTTCTAAATAATATTGATCGTAATTTACTTCACTAAATTCTGAAAATTCAAAAAAAAAAAGTATCGTACTGATTTGTTTTCGGCTATATAATCTTTCAAGAAATTCAATAAAGACTATAGTATTTCAATTGGAAATCTGACTCAATATTCTCTACCCAAAACTTGTGGTATTATTAATCACCACCTTGTTAATTTAATTAGAACATTATTTATAACATATTTTATAGTAATTCACTTAAATTTTAATGTTAACGTCTTTTACGGAAAAATAATTGGAAATATTAATAATAAAAAATTCTATTAATTATTCTCGTTTAAGTTCATTTAATTATCTTCCTTTAATCCATGAAAGGGTTTAAGATCTTTCACGTGCCAATTACCTACTTCTCTGCCAGTGCGGTCTTGAAGCTCGTAAATCCACGGTCATAAAACTTTCTCTACTTTGTAGAGGCCTACGTATTTAGGAGCTAACTTGGCATATTTTGCCGCATCAGAGAGTACATAGTTTTTGCGCCAGACAATGTCCCCAACTAGGAACTTTAAGTCCCGCCTCCGGAAGTCATATACGCGTTTTGAGGATTCTTGTGCTTTTATCAGTTTCTTCTTAACACTACTTCTTAACCTAGAATTAACCCTTCTAACCCAGAAGGCGCACTTCACGGGCAGAAGCCCGGAAAATTAACCTATCCACCCGAATATAACAAAATATTGAGGTGAATGAGGCTCCCACACCAGCATGCAAAAACTAATATTAGTACCGAGAAGCACAAAATTAGGAGTGAAACAGGCATAGAGATCCTTGAGCCAAGCCAATGCAACACTTACACAAACCAATACAAAAAAACAAAATCAAAAAAGCCGTACAAAAACGAGTGAGTGCAACAGGATGGCTACAAGTTGTAGAGGCTACTCTTTAATGTAACCTTGTCCACATTAGTACTGAAAACATCACCAACATCATTAGCAAACCTACGCATGCGGTTAATCGGCTCAAACATACCGTAGCTAGTGCGCGAATAAGCTATCCGCAAGTTAGAACGGTTTCGAAGGGAATAGGACAGTTCTCTAGGTATAATTTTGGACGAAAGTTCCTCACTGTCAATCTTCCCCTGAAGAAGCTGGTGTAGAAAAATTATATCAGCAACCCAACGGCGCTTCTCGAGAGTAGTAAGTTGTAGCAGTTCTAATCGCTCTTCATATGGAGGTAGAATAAGAGGGTCACTCCAGGGCAAAGCATGAAGAGCCGCTCTCACAAATCTACGCTGAACGGATTCAATACGTTTAATGTGAGATCTGTAAAATGGAGACCAAACCGGACTAGCATACTCGAGCAATGGTCTAACAAGGGATGAATACAGATGGAGTCTTATGTGAGGGCCAGGAAACTCCCTGGACCAACAAAGGATAAATCCCAGCATAGAATTGGCCCTGGAAGCGATATTATTAATGTGGGGGATGAAGTTAAGTTGTCTATCAAGGTACACGCCCAAGTCCTTCACCCCTTCCACCCGTTGAATACAAGTACCATCAAACTTGTACTCAAAAGTACAGTAGTTGCGGGACCTCGAGAAGGTCATAACCTGACATTTCTCAATGTTTAATTTAAGATTATTATTGCCACACCATCTATAAAATATGTGTAGATCCGACTGCAAGATCTCGCAATCGCCAAAAGATTTAATTGGGAGAAAAATCTTTATATCGTCCGCATAAATAAGAATTTTACTTCTTTGAAGCAAATAAGTAATATCATCAATAGATAAGATGAATAGCAAAGGACCAAGATGACTACCCTGGGGAACGCCTGAAGGAGCTACAAAAGCATCGGAGAGCACGCCCCGAAAACGCACACTATAAGTCTTATTAGATAAATACGACTTAATCCATGCAATGAGTGGGGGCGGGAAACCCATCCTGGCCAATTTGAAAACGATAACAGAGTGAGACAGCTTATCAAATGCCTTACTGAAATCAGTATAAATGCAATCCGTTTGGCAGCCATCCAGAAATCCACCCACACTGCTAGAAACAAACTCCAACAAGTTGGATACCGTGGACCTTCCCTGAAGGAAGCCGTGCTGCCGGCTAGAAATTAAACTCCTACACTCCATGGATAACTGAGATTGGATTATCTGTTCGAAGAGTTTTGGAATGCAAGACAATTTAGCAATTGGTCTGTAGTTAGCAATCTCTCTCCTATTTCCACTCTTAAAAACAGGGACTAAAAATGATGTCTTCCAGAGTGCCGGGAAACGGCCCACCGAGAAAGATTGCCGGAAAAGTAAAAGTAAGGGATGAAACAACGCTGAAGAACACTTATTTAAGACAACAGCAGGAACCCCGTCAGGACCATACGAAAAGTCACCCGGAAGATTTACAATATGTTTGGACAAGATCTCCACCGTGATAGATGGAAGAGGTATGGAGGGTGCATATCTATTCCTAATGTGCAAAAAGTTGCTATTATCTGGACAAAAATCGGATGATTCAAATGCGCCCCTAAAATATTCAGCAAATAAATTACAAATAATCTTAGAATCATTGCTGGAACGTAACCCTAATTCCATAGTCGATGGATAGTTATCAATCAACCCTTCTCCTCATATTGACATAATCAAAAAATGCACGGGGGTCAGAGAATAAGTTACCTCTCAGGTTCTGAAGGTATTCTTCATATAGGGAACGAGAAAGACTAATGAAGTGTTCATGGCAGAGAATAAATTCACGCCTAGAGTCAGCACTGCCCATACGCAGGTACCTTTTCCAGAGTCTATTTTTCCTATTCCTAAGAGTTTTTAATTCCCTATTAAACCAGGGGGGAGCGGACTCTCTACATCTAACCCGGACATAGGGAACAAACCTCACGAACGCTTCGTACAAAACTTCGTAGAAACCAGATACGTTCCTGTCGATTTCGTCACTAGACAGACAAGTAAGGAAGTCAAAATTCATAAGATATTCATTCAGAGCCTCAAAATCGGCCATTCTAAAATTAAAGCTATATTCGCATTCGAGATTATCGACACGCACATCCGAGATACTATGAAAAGTGACAAGCAGAGCAGGGTGAAATATATCAAGGTTCGTCAAGGGAATGAGACTGGGTTCAACAAAAGTGAGCATAGAGCTCGTAGAGAACACTAAATCAAGCTGTCTTCCCATATTGTTACTCACATTGCTCATTTGGCACAAACCAATGCTAGCCAAGGTGTCAAGGAACAGTGATTGTCCCTCAGTCAAGTTATGAGGAAGATAGTTATCGTCATCATCATTCACTACCCACCGCACTTTGGGCAAGTTGAAATCCCCCACTAGAATAATTTCATCATTAGAACCCAACTGGTTATGGATATAGTCGATATGCTGAATTAGAATATCATACCGACTCAAACCATTATTATCAACGACATTACCCATATCTGGAGGTATATAACAACAAATTAAAAAGAGGTTGCCCGTATCAAGTGAAATTTTTACTGAGACCTGTTCCAAATCAATTTGATCAGAGAAAGAAGGAGTGTCCACAAAATTAGTATTTAGAAAATTCCTACATGCAATAAGAACTCCACCTCCTCGTGCAGATGAAACAGCATGCCTATCCCTACGAAAAACCTGAAAAGAGTCATTAAACAGCTCGGCATCCAAAATACCCTGGTGTAACCACGTCTCAGATAAAGCTATCAAATCAAAATTACAGTTAACTGATGAGAAATAAAATTCATTAGTTTTAGTCCTCAGCCCTCTCACATTTTGATAGTAGAGAGAGAGCTTATCCCGTTTTTTAAAACGGGAGACTGAGCGACTACTGGCCTGACACGGCGGTGAGGTTGGGGCACGAAGATCTTACAAAAGATATCCACAGGCCAGAAATCATCACCAAGAAGAATATCAGCCACTGGAGTAGGAGCTGACAACAGGAAAGATGTGTAAGGTTTTGAAGAACTACTAATCTTCCTACAGGACAATTCAGACGTGTCAACACCCTTAGAACTAAGGAAGCGCATCATAACCCCACAAGAGGTACCAGGTATAAGTCGAGATACGAAGATCAATTTCGGGCGAGGAACGGCAGAAAGCTCAACAATGTCACTACGGGGCTCACCACCAGCCCGACCATCCGCCATGGGGAACAAAACAGCTTCCGAAGGACTTTGAGAGAGAGATGAGACAGGAGGAACGTCCTGCCCCGAAATAGCTGGAGCAGGGGTAGTAAGAGCCTGATCACCGACCAAAGGGCCAGAAGGTGACGTGGACACACGGTTACGACGACGACGTCCTCGACCACAACGTACGGATTCGCGAAGGGTAGGCCCGGTACCACTACGAGCCCCCTGAGAAAGTGGTATGGAAGGAAGATTAGGCCCAGACTCAGCAACAGCAACAACAGGGTCCACAGGACCAGATTCACTATCTGAAGTCGGAACAACTGGGCACTCAGGACCAACTGGTGGCAGGGATAACGGTGGATCAGGTTCAATCGAGCCAGAAGAAGACGGCAATGATTTCGATCGCGTCTAATGATTTCGATCGCGTCTTTGCATCAAATACATCTCCAAAGTTAATAAAATACGGAGTCAGTTTTGTTGTTTCTTTACCTGATTGAGGGCAAAGCAACGAAAATTTGCTAAACTGATCTACAATAGTTAGGATGTAATTTAATCCACGGTTTGAGCGAGGCAGAGGACCAACTAGATCAATACTAAGATACTCCCAAGGTCTATTCGCGACACCGCGGGAAGCCATAAGCCCCGCTGTCTTCTTAAGCTCAGGCTTAATAGCCTGGCAAGTAATACAGCTCTTGACATATTTCATCTTCGGCCAATAAAAGTTCTCGCACATTCTGTCATAGGTTCTTGAAACACCACGATGTCCTGAGGTAGGAATATCGTGAGCCTTAGAGATTAATTCTCTCCTTTGACATTTTGGGACATTTTGTTTCCAATAGTCAGCTTCTACAGCCAGACTTGGGTATTTTCAACGAGAGTGTTTGTACAGAATCCTATCTGACACTTTCCAATCTGCATAGCGCGAGGGAAAATTATTAACATTTTCTATCATTCTTAAGTACCAATTGTCTTCAATTCAACGGGTACTCTGAAGAGAATCTACGACCGGTACTGAACGCAACAGCCAATCAAGCAACAAGTGGTCTTCACCCTTGCGATGAACAATTTCGAATTCGTATTGTTTCAATCTCTTCGTCCACCTAGCCAAGCGGCCGGTTGGATCTTTTAAATTGTGCAACCATACGAGTGATGCGTGGTCAGTGACAACTACGAACTTCGTTCCTTCAACGTAGGGTCGTAGCTTTTCGATAGCCCAGAGAACAGCTAGATATTCCCTCTCGGTGGTCGAATAATTCCGTTCACATCTATCTGTTGTGTCAAAACTGCTCCCAGCCCTTATCCTGAAGCATCTGTATGTATAACGAATGGATATCTAAAATCTGGGCACGTCAAAATCGGGGCACTAACTAGGATTTCCTTGATTATCCGGAATTCCTCTCGAATATTCTTCTGACAAAAACTTGCCAGGTGACCCTGTCTACCGCATTTAAAACACTTAGGTTGGTTAGCAGAGTTAGATCTAGTACTCCTTACAAAGGAAACTCGTGGCTGCTCTGTGTTAACATAGGCTAGATCGAGTTCTAATAAATGGTTGCTTCTCCTCGGAGGAGAAGGTGCAAACGATTCTACCGAGGAAAGAACAGATTCAAGACATCGCCCAGATCCACAAGATCTTGTGTAGATTCTATTTTAGTTAAGCCCAGTTGAGTCTGATAAAACGGCGAGACATTGCGTTTCAATATTCTTAATTTTTGTTCCTCTACTAATGGTGCACTTAGGCGAGAAAACATGCCACACATTATAGCTACGTAAGTTCCTATTGTTTCGTTCTTGCCTTGCGTCCTCCTTTTAATCTCGTCTAAGAGTTTGTCATCGTAATTCGCAGGTAAGAACTTTTTCTTCATTTCCAATACTAGCTCAGACCAGCTGAGACACAGCTGTCCTTTAGTAACACCCCGAGCTTCAGCAAGTTCAGTAAACCTCACAAAGAAGGAATTCAAAGATTGTTCATGCTCGCTAGAAAATTGTATACCCCATTTGTATAAAGGGACACGTGCGCGTGTGTTAGTTAAAATAGCAGTTGTTGTAGAGAGTCCTTCAATCGTATCTGAGCAGTCGCTATCCTCATCACAGCCTTCAGTTTTAGTCTATAGAGAGCCCAATGCTAGGATTAGTTCCCCCCTAATTTTTGCTTTCTCCTTCTTTTCTTCTTCCACCAGGGCTACAGCTTTTTCAAGTCTTCCAAACGCCCATTGAACTTTAGTGAATATTTTTTTGTATTCAGCTGAACCTGTCATTCCGTTAAATGTACGTAAGAGCTCTTGGATTTCATCCACTTTCTTTTGCAATGCCAAACAATCTTCCTCAAAGGTAAAAGGATAGGGTGTAATAAATGTAGTTCTGCCTGTTTTCAAGGCCGAACGAAGAGATGTCCTCATCTCTTCTACTTTTTCTGGTGCTAACCCTCTAATGGTGACCTCGTAGATCAACTCCTCTTGATTCAATCGGTTGATTTCCATTTCGAGTTGGATATTCGCTCGTACAATGAAGACCGAAGTATTCAATGGTCATTGTCTGAGGACTGTTCTCACTAGACCCCCCCTTAACGCCTCTTCGGCCAAAGAAAACCTATTTTACTGATCAGCTCTCCGTTTCTGGTCTCTTTCAAGTAAGTGGTGTCAGGAACTTTCTGGACAGACAATTAGACTTAATCTTTTCTTCAGACCCAGTTAACTCGGTTGTCGTGGAAAGCAACCATCTCCTCTCCTCTCTCGATTGTCACCATCCTCCCCTCTTCCTCGTTTTCTCCTGCGAACACCCTTATACCCTTTCAAGCTCCGAGTCTTCTCTTTCCTTCAATTTTCGCAAGGGTGACTTTGAATAATTAAATCACTTGCTCCTCAACTCTAACATTGGCACTATCCCTCAACATCTTCCAGTCGACGTTGCTATAGAAGCGTTCTATTCAGAAATATACGCTTGTCTTGCACAATCTATTCCCCTTTTTCCTCGTAAAAACTACTCCTCATCCCCAGTATGGTACGACAAAGAATTACGCTCTCTCCGCAACAGGAGGAATAAACGTTGGCAAACTTTTCTTCTATCCCAAACCGAGTCTGACTATTCTTCCTACCTATCTGCTTATATCTCTTTTTCCGAACGTTGTGATACCCTCTACCATGAGTATCTCCAACGGATGGAAACTAGCCTCATATCCGACCCCAAGCGTTTTTATCACTTTATTAATTCCAAGAAGAAATCCAATGGTTACCCCTCTACCCTAAAGCTTGAGAATACCTCTTCATCTGATCCTCAGGTTATCGCCAACCTCTTTGCAAACTTCTTCAGTAAATCTTTCAGCGACAATTCCCGACAACTTGACCTTAACTACTTCTCATTCTTGGACAAATGCACTCAAACGTCGTTTACGTCTTTTGACCCTGATCCCGAACTAATCGCCGCCAGTATCAACGGGCTTGAGGACGACTTCAACCCAGGTCCTGACGGCATTCCGGCCATCGTTCTAAAAAAGTGTGCCACGCATCTAATTCAACCTCTTACCCTGCTATTCCGCCTCTCGGTCACTCAAGGGGTTTTCCCTCAATTATGGAAAAACTCGTATATTATTCCCATCTTCAAAAAAGGTTGCAAAAACGATGTGTCCAACTACAGACCCATCGCTAAATTATCATCCATACCTAAACTATTCGAAAAATTGGTCTATGACTCCATGTTCTTCCACTGTAAGTCTATCTTCTCCCTCTTCCAGCATGGCTTTCTCAAAGGAATATCTACCACCACCAATCTTACTGACTTCGTCTCCAAGACACTATGTGCTCTGGAAAACGGTAAAGATGTTGATGTTATTGCCACCGATTTTAGTAAAGCCTTCGACAAGATCTCCCATAATGTTATCTTGTTCAAACTTGATCGCCTAGGCCTCCCCTCCCGATTCATCTCCTGGATTCAATCCTACCTCAACAACCGTAGCTACAATGTTCTTTTCAGTTCATTGTAATGGCACGCGCTAGCTGGCAGCACGTCCTAGCTCGTCGGTATGGGGTCAGGGTCCTTGGACATCTTATCACACATTGCAAACAGAAGTTCGCGTGCCTGTGGCGAAGAAAGGTTGTGGTATCCTTTCGTCAGGTCTGCCACAAAAAAACAAAAAACGAGGAAACAGAACTTGAAGGAGGAACAAAAGGTCTGGTGTCACCAGTTGTTCCTAGCCACGCTGAACTGTCATGGAAATCACGCAAAAAGAAAAATTTACCCCCCTAGACAGACAGTTCAGGCTATCAACCCACTCCATCCCTGTACCTGGCCAAGGTACAGGCCCAACCTAGAAAGAGCGCTGAAACAGGAAAATAAAAGTCAAATTAAATCAAATTATAAACATGGGAGAGAGTGGGAAAGGGGATGAGGGATGCAAGGAGGACAAGAAGCTTCGTTGGGGTTCCTGAAATTAAAACAGATTAGAAATCCATATTAAACAATTTTAATTAATCAAAAAAAAAATATCCCTTAGAAGAATACATCCTACTTAAATAAAATAGGTTCACATCATTGACTTAATTTATCTTCATATTCAAGACTATGACCTAGCGTTTACTATAAAATAATCTTCATAGTCCTGAGAATCAAATAACTACAATAACGCTTATGGCCTGATAATTAATAGCCTCTTACCTAAGTAAACAAAAACAACTACCGAGCTGTAGTTTGAATTAATGCCATGAATCTTTGAACTGAATTAAAATTTAATACTGCCAAGAAAACGATAACTTTATTACTATTATATTATTCGCAAGAAGTGACAAATTGAGTTACTGTTGAAGGGACCATTACTATGTCTAGCTGATCATATGTGTATAACTAGATTCTCTCGTGTATGTGTATTCAGACCCTGCAACTAGATTGTGCACAACCTAACTACCCGGGTAAATTGCCTAAAAAGTATTGAGTAATTCAGGTAATTCAGTAATTTGGCTACAAACGAAATAGAGTTGATCTCTATCCGAACATTTATGATTCCGTTTAAGCGTTATGTCCAACCAAAATTTATTCAAACTGGCTCTCGCTTCGTATTTAAATTAGTTTCGAAGTATTAAAAAAAATTTACAACTCATAAGCTACTAAATTAATGTTCAGTGTCGAGATCTGAGTAACTGGTCTAATTATTTCCTTTTTCGTTTCCGATTTTATATCGTTTCATGAATTACTTAATCTAAAATTCATGGCACCTTCTTTCTCTCTAATCCCTTAGGAATAGCACTAATATTTATGGTAGAGGAAGTTACTTAGTTACTTAAAACTATAATATATAAATATAATATTGTTGTTGTTGTGCAACAAAATTTAATAAAAAAAACATGAACATGTTGTCATTCTTAAACAAGCAACAACCTATGCTTTTAATAAGGATACAGTTTAAACGCGAATCAATTTCAAGAACGATTATTTCATATATTTGTGTGCTCACTGTTTATGACTAATTTGAGGAAAATATTTGTCAGCACACCTTAAATTTGTTATAATTTCAAATCACGAATTTAAAGGAAGGTTGACTAATCTATTGAATTCTGGACAATCCGGAGAGATATAATTCAAATGCGTCTTTATAAATTTTCTCGTTTTAGTCTCGATATCTGAATATTTTTGTTCTATATTCGCAACTTATGAACCTTTTTTTTTTTGCGTTCGGTTCCAAATTCAACAAGGGAATGTAATAAACACTAAATTGCGTTAAGAATATAATCCTATAAGCATAAAAACAATATTCATTTGTCGTGGCTTCAATATTTGCGATCCTGATTACAATTATCATTCAAAATTCCTTTGCACAGGAATGTTAGCTTGACGCTGGAGAAACTGGCACTCACTAATATCTTAAAAACTATATACTTTAAATTTTGCTGGTACTTATCTGGCTATCCAACTAGTCAGCTTTAACATGGAATCAATCCTTGAACGATTTTACTGGTTTTGGGTGGTTTTTTTCCGGATGCCAAAATCAGAGCCTGCCTCCGAGTGATCACCATTGCTCCTGCCTTGATAGTGGGCCCTAGCGGGGCCTAGAGGTCGGTGCTGGAGTGGAGGAAAAATAAAGACAGGGACTGTCTGTCGGTGGCCCTATTGCCTGGATCTTCGATTGCGGCGATTCCTTACAGGCTAGAGAAGGAAACGAGATTTCGTGGGTACATTATCAATAAAAAAATTTAAAAATTACCGATATTGCTGGCGCTTCGGCGAGAAGGAGGATCAGATGTAAATACTACACCGTTTTCTTGCCATTAATTGCTCGGAGTTTCTGCCACCGAGAAAATCGTGTTTTTCTCCTCCGATATTTATTTTTTCGTTATGTAACTAACTGTGGGTGAAAATTTTACACAATTACTTACTTATCACTGCCAAGATGGCATAGATATATTTGAGAGCGGCCATTTAATAAATCAATCCTACTCACCTCTGAAAATGTTGGCTCCTGCAGCTTGATGTCACCGAATGAATGTGCTTTTCTTGATAGAAGTGTCACATCCGTTCAGTGGCAGAAGCAGGGGCACCAACCTCAGAAATACAAGAACAAGACTCGTTCATTTTTACTGAAGGTGCGTTCGCAAAGAAAATAAAGTGCAGTAGGAGTGCTGCGCCACCAATCTCAGAGATGGCGCGGATTGATTTATAATGTCGCTGTATTCAGCCACACTCAGCCTTCTCAGCGTAGGCTGATGTGCCTGACGTCAGGCTATGTTATAGCGGCTTGATTGCGCTGAATGCAAATTCTAAGTTAGCTGCTAGTTTAGATAATTACCCTCTGTTTTTAGTTAATTACCCGCTGTCAGATTTTTTAAAACTTATGCATTATCTGTTACAGAGTAAACTTGAAAGTTTTTAGTTTCCATTTTCACTAAATTTATCATTAAACAAAAACTGCTGGAACAAACAAATCGTCTTCTTCTTACTCAGCCTACTTCAGCCGAAAATATTTGGGCTGGAAAATATGACAAGAGGCTGAGTTAGCGGCTAAGTAAGAAAATGCATTCAGAATACCTCAGCCCCTAGCCGCTGCCAGCGGCTGGGAAGGCTGAGTGCCGCTGAATACAGCCAATGTGAAGTAAAAAGGCTCACATTACAACACAGATCATCTCTCAAGGATTGAAGCCCTAGGGCTCCGATGAGAGGGGAGCTGAAAACAGTGAGACAGGATCTGCTCGAGCTCAATGGAGGCACAAGACTACCCCAGGGTCTGGCGCTGACACGCTGCCGTGGCAGTTCCCGGTACCACTTCGTTCCCTAATGAGAGGAAGAAGGATAGCCAGTCACTTCCACCTCAAACAGAGAATCAGATCCTACCCCTCCAAGCTCTAATGAGAAGCTGGAAAGTTCAGATCTTCATCACCGCTTGATCGAAACAACGTGTGGCACGACCACGGCCCTGAGATCAGGTTTCATGCTCTACCGACTGAGCCGGGCATTCCTGTCTAGGACTGCGGACGGACGGACTAACAATATAATTCGGACGGACGGACGGTTGAAGTTGGACTGTCTAGAATTGGAGAACTTTCACTGCCGGATATCCTTGGCGTGAAAGGTTCCAATGGCCTTGCCTTGCATGTCTTCCAACTGGTACAAACTTTGTCCCACACATTTCACTATCCTGGCCTTGGCAAATCTGTTGGCCAGCTTAGCACTAAAGCACTTCGGAATGTCAGAACAAATTTGGTGAAACTGTCTAACACAACAAAAATTACAGTATTGCCACGTTTAGTGCGGGGATACGGTCCCAGGAAGTCGATATATATCAGCTGAAATGGACGTTGGGCTTCTAAAGGCTTGCCCATGGGTGGTCTGAGAATGGTGTTAGGCGCTTTTGTCTCTTTGCATACTTGACAACTAGTTACGTAGGCACGTACATGTGCAACCATGCAGGGCCAATAATACTTTTCTCGAAGTCGACTTAAGGTTTTGTGGAAGCCTCCATGTGCTGACTGAGGTGGCTCATGAGCCTCCCGGATCAAACCTTTCACCAGACCCGATGGGATCCAAAGCTTCCGGGATAAGTCTTCCTGCATCGAATCTCCGCTTCGGGGTTGGGTCCTCTTGTATGTGTACCCATCCGAGACACAGAGATCAGTGAGCTGTGTTGGGTTTGCAAGTACAGCCGATTTCAACTGCTCATACTCCTCCATGGAGAAGTAAGGCGAGTTTAAGTCTACGTTGACTGCACTTACATTCAACTCCTCTGCCGTTTCAGTGTGCGCTCGGGACAAGGTGTCAGGGACCACATTCTGCGAACCCTTGCGATGCTCGATCAGGAAGTCAAAAGCCTGCAGCTTTAAACTCCATCGAGCCAATCGTCCGGAGAGATCCGAGTGACTCATCAGCCACTTCAGACTAGCATGGTCTGTGATGATGGTAAATGGGTGTCCTTCAACGTACGCTCTGAACTTCTTTACACTAGCTCAGTAATGCTGTAGTTGCGCTGTGCTGGATTGAGCTTTTTGGACATGTAAGCTATGGGTCTTTCAGCACCGGCATCGTCAATTTGAAACAGTACACTGCCAACACCGGATGTGCTGGCATCACATTGTATAAAGAATTTCTTCGAGAAGTCGGGTGTTATTAAGATTGGTGCACTGCACATCGCTTCTTTCAAGTTTTCGAACGATTGCTGCGCTTCAGCTGTCCATGAGAAGCTCTTCTTTAAGCAGTCCGTGATGGGGGCTGCTAAGGTTGCATAATTGGTATAGGGAAATCCGCCACCGCTGCTACTTTCTCGGGATCAGTTTTCAGAGTTCCATCTCCAATCATGAAACCCAAGTAGCGGACTTGCTTGACGCAAAAACGACTTTTCTCAACATTGACCAACACGCAACATTGACAACATCTGCCAAAACGCATCTTTCAAATCGATGGACGAAATGAAGTGCGTATCCTGCAGTCGGCCAAGCAATCCGTCGATGTGGGGTAAGGGTTAGGCGTCCTTTTTCGTGACCAGGTTCACCTTGCGAGAGTCCAAACAGAGCCTGACCTTCCCAGGTTTACGTACAAGTACAACTGGGGAATTCCAGGGACTGTTGGACTCTTCAATTACCCCTAACTCCAACATACGGTCAAGTTCTTCATACATCAGCTTTTGGATTGCTGGAGAGATGGGATAATGCTTTTGTTTGACCGGCAAAGCGTCGCCGGTATCAATAATATGCTCTTCTAGGTGGGTCTTTCCCAAACCTAGAGCGGTGAATGAAGGAAATTGAGCAATGACTGTGTCTAGTTTGGTTCGGTCTGAGTTATTCAGGGAGTGAAAGTTCGTCTCAGCCGAAAAAGGGGACGAGACGTCGAGAGAGGAGATGATGTTAGGCGCAAGATGAAACGCTCGCCAGAAGTCAACGCCTAAATACAATTGTTGGCTTAGGCCAGGCACTATAAATAGGGTGAGAATTTCAGACTGTCCTCGAAAGGTGACTGCAGTTCTTATTGTGCCGGGGACGAACTGGCTAGTACCGTCGGCGGTACGAACTGAGGCTGACAATTTTTTTTTTTTTTTTTATATATGGGTTAGGAGGTTGAGTGAAGGAGGTGTCGATGTACGCCCCGTTTGAAAGTTCCAGGCTCATAAGACGAGGGAAAAACAGAAGATGGTAAACTGTTCCACATTCGTGTTGTTCTGCTAAGAAAAGATTCCCGAAATTTGACGGTACGTCCAAATTTGACCCGGAGAGTAAAGGGGTGGGAGCGACTTGTAGATCTTGTATCGCGCGTTGTAATGAGTCTACAAGGAATCAGGCTAGCGATTTCGTTAGAACAATGGCCATGGAAATAGCGATAAAAGAGTGAGAGACAACCGACATTCCGTCGATGCTCAAGAGAGTCAAGGCCCTCAGAGATTGAGGAATCGCCAATAAGTTTAACAGCCTTACGCTGAACTTTGTCTAACGCGAACACTGCGGTGTGTCCTGCCCCTGCCCAAATATGGGAATTATATTCAAGTCTAGGCCTAATGTGGGACTTGTAGATCAACACTAAGTCGGGTGGGGTGAAATATTTCTTACATCTCTGTAGAAAACCCAAACATTTCATCGCACTTTTAGCGATTGGAAAAATATGATCAGTCCAGCTAAGATTGCTGGATATCTCAATACCCAAGATCTTTAGGGAGGGTGAATTGGGTATATTCACTCCGTCGACTGAAATGGGTTGGGGGTGGACTGGGCGTTTTTTAAGGGACATTAAACAGCATTGAGTTTTGGATGCATTAAACGTAACACGATTTGCTCTGCCCCAAGCGAGGAACTTAGAAATGTCGTTGTTTAATGATCTAAACATGCGTTCCCGATTGACTTCTGTAGCGTTTCCACGTGAATTCATTACAGAATCAAATGAGTACGCGAAATCAAGGGTGCTGTCGTCGGCAAAACTATGAATAGGATTGAGAGTAAGGGATAAGAGATCATTGATGAAAAGAAGAAATAAAGTTGGTGAAAGAACTGAACCCTGAGGTACACCGGCATTTATTTCGTGGGATGCAGATGTAACGCCGTCAATAACTACACGGATTGAACGGCCTGACAAAAAGCTCTCTATCCATTTAACGAGGGTAGGATGCAGACCAAATGTTTGAAGTTTGGCTAAAAGGGCAGCATGCCAGACTCTATCAAAAGCCTTTGAAATATCAAGAGCGACGATTTCGGACTCACCGAAATTATGGAGACAATGATTCCAACGCTCCGTTAGAGCCGTTAGTAAGTCTCCGGTTGAGCGGCCAGCGCGGAAACCGTACTGGCAATCGTTGATAAGATGGTTATTTTCTAGATATTTCAACAACTGAGAGTTGATGAGTGATTCAAAAACTTTGGATATGATCGAGGTTAGTGCAATTGGTCTGTAGTTAGAGGGGTCGCATGCCTCTCCTTTTTTAAGTATCGGCTGGACATGAGCAAGTTTCCATACACTTGGAAATATTCCTGTTGAATATGACAGGTGAAAAAGTTTGCGCAGAGGTTTAGCCAAAGCAGAGGCGCAGCATTTTAAAACAAGGGGCGAGAAACCATCAGGCCCAGTAGCTTTGGACACGTCGAGTTTCGAAAGTACTCTAAAAACTTCCCGAGTGCGAAAGTGTAGCGGCTTTTGCCTACTAATGCACTGTGATAGTGATGCGGAGAGTTTTAAGCCTGAGCGCTGGACAAACTCTAGGGCTCCTTGTCCCAAGCAACTCACGCTGGCACCGCTATCGAGCAAACCCAAAATGGATTCACTGCCTATCTGCACTCTTACGTAAGGTCGACCGTCATCTTGACTAGTAATGACTGTGGATATTAAGGATTGTTGCGTCTTTATCCTTGCACGTTTTCTCTTTCGGAACTCTCTCCATCGTCGTCTTCTTCGATTGAGAGGAAGAGTCACTTCCTCAGCGAAGATACGAGCTCTTACTATGTCATAATTCAGTTGCCTCTCATGCAAGGACATTCCTCGCATGAGGTAAAAAGGATCTGTCTGAGTGGTACTCTCTTTATGAGTGGGATCAGTCTGGGTACATTGTGACAAGGCAGGGTAGTTCAGTGTGTCGTCGAAGTCGCCTTTCTGATCATTATCTTCGGCGAGTGGAGTCCCCTGCTTCGACCACTCGCCCTGGCGTTTTCCGGGTTACACCGGGAGCACTTGGGTGACACTACTCCTGGTTGACCACAGGTGTAGCAAAAGAGTCTCCTGGTCTCACTGGGACAGGAATGCAACGAGTGTCCCACTACGCCGCAGTTCCAGCAAGTCATGCGACCGGCAGCTTCAAGGGTGCGCCTCACTTCTTCCATTCCCGTCCCAGGGAAGTCAGAGGAATCCTCTGCCTCCTGGGCTATATCAACATCAAGTTCGTGCACGTCCGGTCTTGTTGAGCGTCTATATAATTCCCGTCTTTGCAGCCAGCGTTCAGCCATACGGCATAGGTTCTGCAGTTGATCCATGGATATTACTATAGCCGTAGAGAATTGCTGACCAATTCGGGGATGTCCCTGACACTCTGAACTAGATCAACTTCCGGTGGTGGCGTCCTCATGTGTCCCACAATCGACCGGGCTTTGCGGAGGTAGCTGTCGCAGCTCTCCGAACTCTGGCGGAGTTCCATCAGAGTCCGCATCAGGTCCAAGTCTGTCTCAGCAGAGCCGAACTCTTGTCTGATGCGATCTCTGAATAGTCCCCAGTCAAAGTCCGGAGAGGTGCGACAGAAATAGTTCCAGAACCATTGTTCGGCCTCGTCCTTCAATAGGATATGTATGTTGCAACACAGCTCATCTTCGGATACGCGGGAACTGAAAGCTAGTCGCTCGATGTGAAACAAAAAATCTTCAACAGTAAAGGCCGGGCTACGACCAGAGAACTGAATCCCCCAAGACGCCATGATGGAAGGGCGTCTGGGTTGGTAATTAACCCTCTCAGCACCAGGCCTATGGCTATGCTGAGGTACCTGACGGGGCACTTGCTCGAAGAGTCGGGGTGGCCATCTAGGGCTCGTTTCAGATTGTCGAGGCAGTGAATCCGGACCTATCGAAGGAGCTGGGCCAACCTCATCAGGTCTGGCGGGGCTACTTACGGACCCTGACCTCTCCAGAATAGACTGCGCTAAGTTTGTTCGTAGCAGACCTAACATCTCCTTTTTCAGGACCTCCATCTGCATCGCCAACTGATCAAGAGTGACCACTGAGGCTGCAGTAGGGTGCAGGTCCTTAGGAGGGGGAGGAGTAAGCCGAAGCTTCCTCAGGTCTTCCAGCGGCTTGGCCTGACTAGTGGTAGGAAGAGTCCAGGCTCCGCTAAGGGACAAGTTTGACCCGAAGTTAGGCGGTGGTTTAGACAAATCTGGCTGCGGCGCCGAGGCCGTACCTTTAACGGAGTCCGAGGAGAACCTTGCCGACCCATAGGTTTGGTTGAGAGCTTTTTGTGTTTTGCTCCTCGTCACTGGTGGCGTAGTAAGGACTTGTGACTGTTTAGGTTTTGCCCCACGCCCATCGGGTTCAACCCCGGACTTCGCAGCTGGTGACCGGAACATTTAATAAAAAAAATTCTACTATAGGTATTTATCACCCACTGTCAATGAGTTTACTAGGCACTGTCAGTGAAGGACTAATTATTCCGATAGGGCGCAACAAAAAAAGATTATCTACGTGTTAGACTGAAGGCCTCTGCCAAATGAGCGGGAGTCCAACTCCTCTAAGTCTTGTCAAGAAGAGAAAAAAAAATTTTTAAGGTTGAGACTAAAGGTCTCGCAAATAGTGCGGGAGTCCAACTCCTAAAGGCCTCAGCACAAACCCAAGCTTGAGGGTGGCAAATAAATAAAATCAAAAAGGTCGCAGCGCAGAATGAAGTTCGACGGCAGCACAGAAGAATCAGAACCATGATAAATCAACAGAATATAAGTATAAGAACAAGAAAATCATAAGCAAGCTGCATATAAGCTAAATTCAAATTAAAATCAGAATAAAAAAAAGGAATGAATTTAAAAAAAAATCAAAATTCAAAAAAAATGACAACTTATCCGAAATTAACAACAAAATGAAAATGTTTCTGAAGAAAAAATACCAAAACAGAGAAAAATAATCAAGGAAATTAATCAAATAAACTATTTCAGGTTCCCCCAGAAGATTCTTCTCCATCTTGCTAGGGATCGGAAGGGGTGGGAGAAGGAAGGATGAAAGGAAACAAACACAAAAAGAAGGAAGGAAAAATTAAAAGTTAAAAAGTTAAAGAAAATATAAATGGGGATTAATAATAAACAAAAGAAACTAGGTATACACCAAAGAAAAGAGAAATAATTCGGAATGTGAGAACGCCAAAACAAGGTTTCCACCACCCACAACATCTGACCTGCCTGTGGAGCTGGGGTCAACCCTGAGCTCGGGCAAACTCAACGAGCACATTCACGGTCATACCAAGACAGCGTCGGGACCGTACAAGCGTATGCGACCTGTGAAGTGTCTCGTTGGTTATTGCCTAAGTCGGGTGTTCGTCCGACTCACCAGCTCCCTACGACATGAGACACTACTGATCACCGAGATTAGGCATGCCAGAAGCAACATTGGACATCGCTAAAGTCACCAGCACTAATCCCGAACATCAGTCCTCTCATGTCGAGGACAGAGCAGAGTTGGATAAGGTGTGTCCTATTTACAAAAGCTGACATGCCTATGGACACTATTAGGCAAGTCAGGACAGAGGCACTAGACCTCAAAGGTGCTTATTAGGGAAAAGGGGAAGAGACAACAGCCGTTCAGGCCAACATCGCCTAAGTCCGAGAAGGACTAGTGGATCAGCCTAAGCTGACATGCCATCTCTTTTGAGGCACGAAGCGCATCAGAAGATGCTGATGTGTCTTCCCGAGGGAAGACAAGCTTCGCGTTGGGCGCCATGTATGTAATGTGTGCGCGCATGTTTAAGAACGTGAAGTTGCTGCGAGATGTCCAAGTGGCACGCGCTAGCTGGCAGCACGTCCTAGCTCGTCGGTATGGGGTCAGGGTCCTTGGACATCTTATCACACATTGCAAACAGAAGTTCGCGTGCCTGTGGCGAAGAAAGGTTGTGGTATCCTTTCTTCAGGTCTGCCACAAAAAAACAAAAAACGAGGAAACAGAACTTGAAGGAGGAACAAAAGGTCTGGTGTCACCAGTTGTTCCTAGCCGCGCTGAACTGTCATGGAAATCACGCAAAAAGAAAAATTTACCCCCCTAGACTGACAGTTCAGGCTATCAACCCACTCCATCCCTGTACCTGGCCAAGGTACAGGCCCAACCTAGAAAGAGCGCTGAAACAGGAAAATAAAAGTCAAATTAAATCAAATTATAAACATGGGGAGAGAGTGGGAAAGGGGATGAGGGATGCAAGGAGGACAAGAAGCTTCGTTGGGGTTCCTGAAATTAAAACAGATTAGAAATCCATATTAAACAATTTTAATTAATCAAAAAAAAAATATCCCTTAGAAGAATACATCCTACTTAAATAAAATAGGTTCACATCATTGACTTAATTTATCTTCATATTCAAGACTATGACCTAGCGTTTACTATAAAATAATCTTCATAGTCCTGAGAATCAAATAACTACAATAACGCTTATGGCCTGATAATTAATAGCCTCTTACCTAAGTAAACAAAAACAACTACCGAGCTGTAGTTTGAATTAATGCCATGAATCTTTGAACTGAATTAAAATTTAATACTGCCAAGAATGCTTTTAATAAGGATACAGTTTAAACGCGAATCAATTTCAAGAACGATTATTTCATATATTTGTGTGCTCACTGTTTATGACTAATTTGAGGAAAATATTTGTCAGCACACCTTAAATTTGAAATGATTTCAAATCACGAATTTAAAGGAAGGTTGACTAATCTATTGAATTCTGGACAATCCGGAGAGATATAATTCAAATGCGTCTTTATAAATTTTCTCGTTTTAGTCTCGATATCTGAATATTTTTGTTCTATATTCGCAACTTATGAACCTTTTTTTTTTGCGTTCGGTTCCAAATTCAACAAGGGAATGTAATAAACACTAAATTGCGTTAAGAATATAATCCTATAAGCATAAAAACAATATTCATTTGTCGTGGCTTCAATATTTGCGATCCTGATTACAATTATCATTCAAAATTCCTTTGCACAGGAATGTTAGCTTGACGCTGGAGAAACTGGCACTCACTAATATCTTAAAAACTATATACTTTAAATTTTGCTGGTACTTATCTGGCTATCCAACTAGTCAGCTTTAACATGGAATCAATCCTTGAACGATTTTACTGGTTTTGGGTGGTTTTTTTCCGGATGCCAAAATCAGAGCCTGCCTGCGAGTGATCACCATTGCTCCTGCCTTGATAGTTGGCCCTAGCGGGGCCTAGAGGTCGGTGCTGGAGTGGAGGAAAAATAAAGAAAGGGAATGTCTGTCGGTGGCCCTATTGCCTGGATCTTCGATTGCGGCGATTCCTTACAGGCTAGAGAAGGAAACGAGATTTCGTGGGTACATTATCAATAAAAAAATTTAAAAATTACCGATATTGCTGGCGCTTCGGCGAGAAGGAGGATCAGATGTAAATACTACAGCGTTTTCTTGCCATTAATTGCTCGGAGTTTCTGCCACCGAGAAAATCGTGTTTTTCTCCTCCGATATTTATTTTTTCGTTATGTAACTAACTGTGGGTGAAAATTTTCACACAATTACTTACTTATCACTGCCAAGATGGCATAGATATATTTGAGAGCGGCCATTTAATAAATCAATCCTACTCACCTCTGAAAATGTTGGCTCCTGCAGCTTGATGTCACCGAATGAATGTGCTTTTCTTGATAGAAGTGTCACATCCGTTCAGTGGCAGAAGCAGGGGCACCAACCTCAGAAATACAAGAACAAGACTCGTTCATTTTTACTGAAGGTGCGTTCGCAAAGAAAATGAAGTACAGTAGGAGTGCTGCGCCACCAATCTCAGAGATGGCGCGGATTGATTTATAAATGTGAAGTAAAAAGGCTCACATTACATCATCCATTTCTTACCCTATTGTCGCTCGTTCCGGCGTCCCCCAGGGCAGCCACCTCGGTCCACTGATCTTCACCCTTACAATAAATGATGTTGAATGCGTCATCAATCACTCAGAGCTGTCCATTTATGCTGATGACATGAAAATAATTAAACATATCTCCTCCACAACCGACTCTCTTCTCCTTCACCACGTGGTGCATGAAAAACTTTCTCGAACTCAATGTCTCCAAATGCCAGTCCATCTCTTATTCCCGCAAGCGTCTTACCACCACCCCGAGATTTTACATGATAACCGATGTACCGGTCCTATTGTTACCTCTTTGTGTGACCTTGGAATAATCTGTGATAGCGAACTCAACTTCCGGTCTCATATTGACAGCATAATTAACAGAGCTAACTCCGCGCTAGGGTTTGTGATGCGCTGGTCTAGAGAGTTCTCCAATCCATATGTTTCCAAATCTCTCTATATCTCCTTCGTTAGACCTCTTCTTGAATATGCCAGCCAGGTATGGTTACCTACACAAACAACCCATATCAATAGGATTGAATCCGTCCAGCGTAGGTTCGTTCGCTTCGCTCTACGTGATCTCCCGTGGGCAGACAGATTCAACCTTCCACCCTATGAAAACCGTCTGAAACTGATTGACTTACAACCCTTAAGTAAACGTCGTGATGTTTCTGACATTCTCTTCATTCATCAGCTTTTAAGTGGAGCCATAGACTGCCCTTCAATCCTGCAATCTTTACCCATCTATACTAATCCCCGCAACCTTACGTCCACTCCCTTTTTCCCACTCGACCGCCATCGCACAAACTACGGTCAAAGCGAGCCAATTACCAGGATGCTTCGAAAAGTCAACAACCTTTCCTCGTTTGACTTCCATCTGAGTAAATCATCCCTTCAAAAATCTTTATATCTTGACCCCGTCCATCCTGATCGCATTTCTTAATTCGTTTTCCTTGCAGCCAGTTTGTTCCTTAATGAGAGCTCATATTGTAGCTTTTTCAATTTATTTATTATTCCATCATTTATCATCTAGTATAGCTTGTAGTATTAGTATTATTATTATTATTATCACACACACGCACTTAAGAACCACTTCGTTGCCAGATTGAAGAGGCGATTACGCCTAGAGTTCATGGCAACGAAGGCCGACACATTCAACTGCACCTGGCAACCTTTATCGTCGGTGCGGAACGGAAGCCTCGTCTTTCACTGGGAATAACAGGCCGCAGACTTGCAGCAGCTTATCCACGAAGCTTCTCTTCGCTTTGGTATTGCTGCAAGTGCTGCGGGAAGGACAAGTCTCACGTTGGAATCGTAGAACTGGGAGGATGATGGGAGCAGTTTGCAGATGTCAATGACTCTGCAGACTGGTCCCGCGGGACTCTAATCGGTTCGAAATTTTTGTGCGTTCGTTTAGAACATGTTTGGATGAGTGCTCCCGGAGGACTAGAAAAGTGGCGAACGGCTCTACGGAGAGGGCATTTGCTAGGGAGCAGTGGTTCCCGAAGTAGGAACTTCGCCCGGTGCTGCATCTACCCTCTGGGAACACTCAGACAACCATGTTCTAGTTTGTTTTTTCGGTTTCGGTTCATTTTGTTCGTTCGTTTTAGGTTAAGCTCTAGGTTTTGTTTCGGATTCTTTTCAAAATTTTCCTGAACTTTTCTTACAGCTGGCACTCGCTTGGAGGCATTTCAAAATTTCTTTGTATTTTCTTTTTTACAGGTTTTTGCCTTCAAGTTTTAGAGTCCTTTTTATTTAACCTATTTACAGTAACGTAGTATATTGAGTCATTTTTGTTATGTTCTTTTTGTCCTTATTACTGTGTCTTTTTAATGTTTATGTGATTTTTAGGGTAGCTAGTTTTTGTAGGATTTTTACGCTTTATAACGATTGTGCCAAATAAAGAGCCATATATACATAAAAAAAAATTATTATTATTATTAGAAGTGTCAGTGAGTCTACATCGCGTGCCATTGAGCTCCTAGTAATAGTGCCATATCTTTGAGAAAAAGTGGAATAAATTTATAAAAAGTTAACTGAAATAAGTGAAAACAATCAGACAATAGACTGAAGTGAAATTTAGAGACAAATAGAGTGTTATAAGTTATTAATTACAAACAATATTTTGCATAATTTAAGTGAAAAAGCGAAAAATAATTCTTTTTGCACAGGGTTGCTAAGCAACCGAGAAAGTTGTTTATCGCAGATAAACAAGAAAATTCATTGCTTAGCAACGAATTTTCTGCTCGGTACGAAGTAGGCGCAGACATTTAAATTTAAATTTTTTCAAAAAAATTAACGGAAATTTTGCTGCTGCCCTCAACATGAGCGGCAGTAGCAGCGATTCAGGGGGGAAAAAGAAACCCCCCAACAATGCTAGAAAGAAAAGAGACCGAGGACAAAAACTAAACCTCGGTGCTTTCCTGAACCCCGTAGAGCCCACTGAAAAGGCTAAGACAGGGCCCACTGAAGAGGCCAAAGCGAAAGATGTCCCAGCTGTAGCCACCGGTGTACTCGTGACAGGCGTCACGCAACTAAAAGCGACATCCGTTGCTTCGACTTCTGCAGCATTAGCTGCTCCTGTGCCAGCAACTGTCGTCGTTTTAACAACAGCGGCAACCGCCGCTCCTGTGCCAGCGACTGCCGTCGCTAAACCTACTGCGGCAACCGCCGCACTAGTGCCAGCGACATCCGTCGCTAAACCTTCTGCGGCATCCGCCGCCAAAGTGCCAGCAGCAACAGCTGCTAAAACCTCTGTGGCCACAGCCACAAAGACAGCGTCACCAGCAGCTCCACGACTTAGTGAAGTTGTGAAGGCTGCTTCCAAAGCAGCGCCACCGCCGAACCCGGCACCACCTTTACGCCCGATTCTTTCGGGTGCCAAGAAAGCCGGGACCAGCAAAACAGTGACACAGACAGGAACCCCAGTCAATGCAGGGAGGGTAGTAGCAGGATCCAGCTACGCCCAGCAGGTGAGTGGAAGTTCCCATAATAAGAGCTCATACATTACAGTAGAAGGTAGTTATGTTACTCCTCGTCAGCCTCCAGCTGATTTGGGGAAGTCTCGACCCAAGTCTGTTGCGGGGCTTCAAGGGCTTTTCGACGCCCAGTGGCAAGACGATCGATACGGTATGTACTTTGGACATCTCCGTGGAGTCACACAAAGTGCATACCTTCGAGCCATGTCACTGGTCGTCCCATTGGAGAAAATATTCTCCTTTGGTCTTGTTGGACGCGGTATGGTAGAGGTGTATACCACCACCATTGATGCTGCCACCAAGCTTATGCTTGAAGGCATTGATGTGGGTGGTAGACACCTCCAACCGTACCCAGTAACGGTGAAGCCGACGAGAGTCGTCTTCTCACGAGTTCCGCTCCGGGCTAAGCCAGAGGACCTCGAAGCCTTCTTACAAAGGTTCGGTAAGGTCCAAGGCAAAGTCCGTGCTGTTCCGTTAAGAATTGGTGACGAAGGTCTTGGCCGAGGAATTCTCAGCTCCAGTCGGGAAGCATACGTCACTCTTAACCAGGGGTGTGTGCTTCCGGACGGGTTCTTTTGGAGTATGTCTGGGTCAAAATCTTGGATAGACGTAAGCACCGAGGCTAAATGTCACGCCTGCCATCAGGTAGGGCATTTTGCTGCGGATTGCCCCAAGAGATCCGTGAGTGCGGCTGAGGTTACTGTAGAGAGCATCTCTGCACCAGCAGTGGCTCTAGCAGCAGTGCCTACGCCCAGTGCAGCGCCCGTTCTCTTGGTGCAAGCCGCAGCAAAAACGCCTGAGGAAACTCCGGAGATAACGCCGAACCTGGCTGTAAACGGTGCTTCGCCTACGCGAAGAGAAGTCGTGAGCTCGGACGAGGAGTTCATCAAAGTTTCGGATAGGAAGAAGAGGATGAAGAGAAAGTCGAAACAAAGGCCCGATCGAGAGGCAATGCCGCCTCCACCCAAAAAGGTGCAGGGAAAGAGGACTGTCTCCGCAGAGGAGGCCAATATTTCCTCTCCGATTGTAGTACCAGTGGAATCTGTGGATACCACTGATATATTGTCGGAGAGTGAGGTGGTATCCGCTATGGAGACGGCTGGTCCTCTTCAGAGCGGTTACGAATCGTGCGGTAGCACCGCTTCGATGAGTAGCCGCTTTGAGGTCGACCCCGATTTAGAAGAAATGCCTAGGGCGAAATTGCGCTCGCTCCTCGACAGCCTGCATTACAAAAAGAGCGGCGAGAAGATCCTCAACATCCTCAAGCGAGAGTTTGGGGATCCATCTGGGATTCTTCCCCAATTAAAGCTCTTGATGTCTGAGGCAAAAAAACGGGCAAAGTACAATGAGGTGTCGAGGTGCGAGCGCCTTTTCAACAAGGTCTCGGATATCCTCGAGGATCGTCGCCTCGACAAAGCTCTTCATCCGTAGAGTCGAACAATCATGGTTTGAGTTCGAATATTTCCTTGAATGTGTAAAATAACATCGATTAATGCTGGGGGTCTCAGTGCACCCACACGCTTGCATGCAATATTTGAAGACATTAAACACTGGAACACAGACATCGCACTAATACAGGAGAAAAATTTTACTCAAGACACCTTTACACAATTAGAACGCAACACTATCTTACACAAAGGTTACACAGTTTTTGCCACACCAGCTCCTCGTAGAGGATCTGGTGTGGCAATTGCTGTGTCCAACAGTTTCACACTCACGTCTCCTGTATTCACAGACATTTGCTCAGGTTTCGCGTCTTCCTTAGAATTCGTCTTGCGAGACAAAACACTAAGGATAGTAAACATGTACCTGCCGCATGACCAGGATATTGCAAGACAGGTAATGGACTCTGTCCTGTTGCATCTTGCGAACTTCGGTGGTGAGGTTATCCTTGGGGGTGACTTCAACTGTACACTGGATTCTGCGCTCGACCGCCATTCCGGAGTTGAATTCAACTCAGTGAACGCGGGACGATTGCGGAACCTAGTCAGACAGCTCAATCTTGTCGATGTCTACCGTTGGCTCAACCCAACGACTAGGTCATACACAAGGGTTTCTCGAAATGTCCATGGTAGCTTTTCGGGCTCGAGGATAGACAGACTTTACGTCTCGTCTAGTCTTCTTAGTTTTTTCGATAGTGTCACTCATGAAGTGTGCTCACTTAGTGATCACCTTCTTGTTGTGGCGACTAGCACTTTGTTCGAAAAGCGAACTGCCTACTGGATTTTCAACAATAACTTGTTGTATTCAGAGCAGTTCATTGAAGAATTCATTCAGTTTTGGCATCAATGGCGAGAAAGGAAAAATGACTACGCGAACCTTAGTCATTGGTGGGATGTTGGAAAGCTTCAGATTCGCTCATTTATTGAGACGAGATTCAATCGAAGCAGGTATATAGCATCGAGTTTGACGGCCGAAGTAACCCGGATTGGTACGCTTCTGCCCGCGCAACCAGAGTTGCTCTCGCAATACGAGAGATAAAAAGAACGGCTGAGAGCACAAAACTACAAGCATAGCTTGGAGTTTGTACTCCGAAATCAGTCGCGCTGGTTGCGAGAGGGCGAGTCTCCGACCGAGTACTTCTTCCAGACAACACGACGACGTACCGCTTCTTGTGAAGTAGATTCGATTCTTGCCGAATCTGGGCAACTCCTACACGGAGACGAGCTTGCGGATTATATCCGAAACTACTATACACGGCTATATGCTGTGCCGACGTTGCCAACATCTACGTCCACGGATGAATTCTTCCAGTACGTTCCTGCTTTCTCTAATGAAAGTAGAGAATTCCTGGACAGAGCATTAACCCTCGACGATATGATTACCGCTACGAAGGATCTTCGCCGTCATACCTCTCCTGGTTATGATGGTCTAACTCCAGAATTTTTTCTACGCTTCAGGAATCTTTTGATTCCAGACCTATTGGAGGTCTTCAGTTCTGCAATGGTTGGACATACCGAATTTCCCTCAAGTTGGCGGAGATCCGTTATGCGTCTAATACCCAAGAAGGGAGATCTTCAGAGGTTGGGAAACTGGAGGCCAGTTACGTTGTGCAATGTCGACTACAAGATAGTTTGCAAAGCACTCGGAACGATATTAAGCTCAGTGATAGCATCGGTTATACACCCGGAACAGTCCTACTGCATTCCAGGTCGTACTATTTACGACAACATCGCCGTAGCAAAACATCTTTTCGCCTACCACGAAAAGACTGGTTCGCAGATGGCCATGATCTCATTGGATCAAGAAAAGGCGTTTGATAGCGTCTCTCATGAGTATCTACTGAGAGTGCTCAATAAATTTGGGCTTCCGTCCAGATGGATTGAGATCATCAGTGGTCTGTATAGAGATTCAGTGATTCTCATAAAGCATAATGGGCATATATTGTCTCCTATTCCGTTTCGTCGGGGTATCAGGCAGGGATGCCCGTTGTCAGGAATGCTTTATGACTTTTCGCTGGAGCCGCTGCTAGTAAATCTTCGTCTATCGTTGAGACAATATTCAGTTCATCTACCATACACTACTATAAGGCCACTTATTCTAGCGTATGCTGATGACCTGTCTATTTTCGTTGCGAAAGAAGATGCATTTCCAGTCGCTCGTAGGGTTTTCGAACAATATGAGCGATTAGCGGGCGCTAGGGTTAACCTAAGCAAAAGCCAAGGCCTATGGTGTGGGAGGTGGCGGAATCGTTCAGATTCTCCCCTCGGCATACAATGGACCAATACTTGCTTGAAGTATTTAGGTGTGTATATCGGGCTCGAAGGTAAAACACGTAATCGCCGCATGGCTCTGGAGAAACTTTCCGGAGCAGTGAATTCGTGGCGGACTAGATTGTTCCTACTTTCGCTGAAAGGACGTGCAGTCGTTGTCAATTACCTGATTACCTCGTCCATCGTTCACCTGCTTAAGTCGGAGTGCTTCGAGGAAGGCTTCGTTAAACTTTTGCAGGCAAAAATTATTGACGCATTTTGGGGGGAGAAGATGGGTCGCTGAAAGCACGCTCTGTCGACCAGTAGCGATGGGTGAATTGGGTCTTACGGACATGGTCGTTAAAACTCGTTGCCTTCAGATCAGAGCATTCAAACGAGTGTTCCGGTTTGAAGACAGCTTGATTTCTCAGCTGTGGGTAAGCGCCTTGGGGGGTGCCGGCGTAGGAAAGCATTACTATCTGCTTTCAGTCCGCCCACCCTATCCGCACGACTGGTCTCAGGAAATGATCTCTACGATCACGACCTGGGGCAGAATAAGACCGGCATTCCATTTGCAATGGGATGAAATTGGGTACGGGGATTTTTCAGCTTTACCGATCAGGTTAAATCCTGAATTAGTGGATTCGGTGTTCAGTAATGCTCGAGGTGTAACAGCCGATACAGGACAGCTTACAGTTCTCGGAGATATCATTGATGCCTCTGGGAACATACTAATACACCCACATACAACACAATTAAACCAATTGGTTGATACAGCACGAGAGCGTTTCAGCCAACTCAGTACCAGGTCGCCTGGCACAGAGGTGGTGAACGCTTTTGTGGTGAATCAACCGCCGCACACGCCATTCAGTACACTGACATCACGTCGGCTGCGCGATCTATTTGCAGATGCGTTTCCTGCAGAACACTTAGGTGTTAATAGATGGAGCGCACATCTCGGGGTAGAATTGGGAGTAATCGGAGGGGTGACTTGCAGAGTGATCTACAGTTATCCGTCCAATTATAGAGACTCTGATGTGGCATTCAAACTGTTACATCATAGCCTCGTGCATCCAAATCAGCTGTCGCATATTGACCAGAGCGTTCAAATTGTCTGCATGGTTTGTGGGGGTGAAGGAACTTTGTTCCACCGATACTTCACATGCCCGGCCTTGTGCGAATTGATGCTACTGGTCCGTCACTTGTGCCAGATAATCTGCCCGCGTTTCGGCATTACTCGAACATCGTTTTTACTGGGGCCAAGGACATGCAGCCAGGTGAATTGTTTAATTAGCTTTGTTCTTACACTAGCTAAATCAACAGTTCATTTGTATTGCATGCGGATCGAGCCTGGGCAACAGGCCACTGACACACAAATACACACACGTGCACTTAGTAGCCACTTTGTTGCCAGATTGAGAAGGCGTTTACGTCTTGAATACCTGGTAACGGAGCCAGACACATTCAACTGTACCTGGCAACCGCTAGCGTCGGTACAGAATGGTAGCCTTGTCTTTCACTGGTGACAATAGGCCGCAGCCTTGTAACATCTTTTCACGGAGCTTCTCTCCGCTTTGGATCTGTTGCAAGTGCTGCGGGAAAGATGAGTCCTACGTTGGAAAAATTGAACTGAGGCGATGATGGGAGCAGTTTTCGGACGTCCATGACTCTGAAGACTGCTCTCGCGGGACTCTATCATCAAAATTTTTAGTACGCTCACCTGGGACTCTTGAAGCGGGGTGCTCCAAGGGGACTAGAAAAGTGGCGAAGACTTCTGCGGAGAGCGTCGCTGCTGGCATGCAAGTAGGTATTCTCGATGTAGCGTCTTCGCCCGGTGCTGCATCTACCTCCGGGGATCATTCAAGCTCAGAAACCAGGTGACTTAAATTCATTTAAACATATTTCGGCAACATAATTCAAAATTATAGAATACTTTTCGGAACTTCCACTCACCGAGTGGCTCTCAAATTTTGATATAAATTTTCTTTACTTTTCTTTTTCTACATTTTGGCATTTATAGATAAAAACATTACTATTGTTTAACAAATTTGAGTCTTTTTCGTCCTTCTGACATGTCTCAAGTCTATTTTATACTTTTTGATATGTTTCTGAGCCTTTTGCGATTTTGTGATATGTTTTTGAGCCTTTTTGCTATTTTTTGAGTCTTTTTACAGTGATATTTTGTGATTTTTGTGCCTTGTTTTTATAAACTTTTTGATATTTTTTACATTTTACAGAGTAGTTAGGGAGTTTTTTTTTTTTTTAGTTTTTATACAATATACATACGATTTATAACGATGAGCCAATTAAAGTACCATATATACATAAAAAAAAAAAATTAATTATTGAATAATCTGAAGTAGACGGAAGCGTATTTTAAAGAGTGTAAAAAAGTGCCAAAAAGTGAATTAAACGGAGAAAAAAATGCCAAAAAAGTACAGAAACAATATAAGAGTGTCATCTGTGAACTGTATGTTAAAAAAAAGACTGAAATTTAAAAGCATTTTGTGTTAATTAATTAAAATTAAAATTTGGTAAAAGTGAAAACTTATTGACATTTCTCAAAATTTTTGTTGATTCGTAGTTACCTTGGTTACCAATCAAATTTTTAATAAAAAGTAAGCAGAAAGACAATTTTTAAAAATATCTTTGCTAATGCCCTCTAAATGAGTGGCAGTAGCAGCAGCGATACTGGGGGGAGTAAACAGCCCCCCAAATTAAGGAAGAAGAAGGAGGAGTAAAAGTCGACCTCGGCTTATTTTTAAAAAAAGTGCCCACCGAAGAGGCAAAAAAAGGGCCCACTGAAGAGGCCAGACCGTTGAAGGATGTGGGAATAGCAACATCTGCCACCTCTGTGTTTTCGGTGTCTCCGTCATCCGGCGGAAAAAAGGTAGCAGCATCCGCTGCAAATGTGTCTGCGGCATCCGCCGCAAAAAAATCAGCGGCAAACGCCGCTTTGATGAAAGCAGGGACCACTGTCAACACCAAGACAGCACCAGCGTCAACTGCGACGACAGCACAAGCTGTCACTGCGAAGACAGCACCAGCTGTCACTGCGACGACAGCACCAGCTGTCACTGTGAAGACAGCACTACCTGTCACTGCGACGACGGCAACAAAAGGAGTGCCGAAATCACCGAAACTGTCGGATGTCGTTAGAGCTGCGTCGAAAGATGCTCCAGCTCCGACCACCATCATAATGCGGCCGAGTCTATCCGGGGCGACGAAAGCATCCAGCAACACAGCGCCAAAGGGAGCAGCACCAGCCAGTTCAGGGGTAGTAGCAGGAAGTAGCTACGCCCAACAGGTAAGTGGTAGCTCCACTAGAAGTTCATTCATTACCATTTCAGGTAGTTACGTGACTCCTCGTCAGCCCCCGGCTGATCTAGGCAAGTCTCGGCCTAGATCAGGCGCGGACCTGCAAGGGCTTTTTGACGCCCAGTGGCAGGACGATAGGTACGGTATGTACTTTGAGCACCTCCGTGGAGTTGCACAAAGTACATACCTGCGAGCCCTGTCACAGGTCGTCCCATTGGAGAAGATATTCTCCTTTGGTCTGGTCGGACGCGGTATGGTGGAGGTGTATACCACCACCATCGAAGCATCCACGAAGCTAATGCTCGAAGGCATCGATGTGGGTGGTAGACACCTGCAACCGTACCCGGTGACAGTGAAGCCGACGAGAGTCTGCTTTTCCCGGGTCCCACTTCGAGCTAAGCCAGAGGACCTCGCAGCCTTCTTGCAAAGGTTTGGCAAGGTCCACGGCAAAGTTCGAGCGGTTCCATTGAAAATTGGGGACCAAGGTCTGGGCAAGGGCATCCTCAGTTCTAGCCGGGAAGCATACGTCTCCCTAAACCAGGGATGTGTGCTTCCAGAGGGCTTCTTCTGGAGCATGCTCGGGTCCAGAAATTGGATTGAGGTGAGCACCGAGGCAAAATGTTTTGCCTGCCATCAGGTAGGGCATTTTGCTGCAGAGTGCCCCAAGAGGGAGAGGAAAGTGGCTGAGGTCACTGTGGAGAGTGCTCCTGCACCTGCAGTTGTGCCCGCAGCAGTGCCTTCGCCCAGTGCTGCGCCTGCTCTCTTGGAGCAAACTGCAGAAAAAGTGCCCGAGGAAAGAACTCCAGAGACAACTCCGGTCCTGGCTGTAAACGGTGCCACCCCAACACGGGTAGAAGCAGTGAGCTCGGATGAGGAGCTCACGAAATCTGGTCAGGAGAAGAAGAAGAGGAAGAGGCGCACAAAGCGCAAGCCTGACCAGGAGGTCATGCCTGCACCTCCGTCAAAGAAGGTGCTGAGCAAGAGGGGGGTTTCGGCAGAGGAGACAAAACCTGTCGCTCCGATAGCGGCGTCGGTGGCATCGGAAGATGTCACTGATGCCCTCTCAGACGTCGAGGTTCTCTCCGCTACCGAGACGGCCGGTCCAACTCAGAGCGGCTACGAATCGTGCGGCAGTACCGCGTCGATGAATAGCCGCTTCGAGGTGGACCCCGATTTGGTGGAGGTGCCGAGGGCGAAGCTGCGCACGATCCTCGACAGTCTCCACTACAAAAAGAGTGGAGACAGGATCTTGGCTATACTCAAGCGAGAGCTTGGTGATCCGGCCAGGATCCTGCCTCAGTTATTGCTCTTAAAGCAAGAGGCAAAGAAGCGGGCTCGGTATAATGAGGTGTCGAGGCTCGAGCGCCTCTACAATAAAGTAGTGGACGCCCTCGAAGAGCAGCGCCTGGACAGGGCTCTTCTTCAATAGAGTCGAACATTCATAATCCCAGTTCAGCTCTCCCATTGAATGTGTAGGATAGTCTCTCTGAATACTGGGGGCTTAAGTGCACCTACACGTCTACACGCCATTTTTGAAGACATAAAACATTTTAATACTGACATTGCACTCTTACAGGAGACCAATTTCACACTCGACACATTTACACAACTCGAACGAAACACTATATTACACAAGGGTTACACAGTTTTTGCCACACCAGCTCCTCGTAGAGGATCTGGTGTGGCAATTGCTGTGTCGAACAGTTTTACACTACAGTGTCCTGTATACACAGACATCTGCTCAGGTTTCGCGTCTTCCTTAGAATTCGTCTTGCGAGACAAAACACTAAGGATAGTAAACGTGTACCTACCGCATGATCAGGATATCGCAAGACAGGTAATGGACTCTGTCCTGTCGCATCTTGCGAACTTCAGTGGTGAAGTTATCCTTGGGGGTGACTTCAACTGTACACTGGATTCTTCACTCGACCGCCATTCCGGAGTTGAATTCAACTCAGTGAACGCGGGACGATTGCGGAACCTAGTCAGACAGCTCAACCTTGTCGATGTCTACCGTTGGCTTAATCCAACGACTAGGTCATACACAAGGGTTTCCCGAAATGTCCGGGGCAGCTTTTCGGGTTCGAGAATAGACAGACTTTACGTCTCGTCTAGCCTTCTTAACTTTTTCGTTAGTGTCACTCATGAAGTGTGCTCATTAAGTGATCACCTTCTTGTTGTGGCGACTAGCACTTTGGTCGAAAAGCGAACTGCTTACTGGATTTTCAACAATAACTTGTTGAATTCAGAGCAGTTCATTGAAGAATTCATACAGTTTTGGCATCAATGGCGAGAAAGGAAAGATAACTACGCGAACCTTAGTCATTGGTGGGATGTTAGAAAGCTTCAGATTCGCTCATTTATTGAGACGAGATTCAATCGAAGCAGGTATATAGCATCGAGTTTGATGGCCGAAGTCACGCGGATTGGTAAGCTTCTGCCCGCGCAACCAGAATTGCTCTCGCAATACGAGAGATTAAAAGAACGGCTGAGAGTACAAAATTACAAACATAGCTTGGAGTTTGTACTCCGAAATCAGTCGCGCTGGTTGCGAGAGGGCGAGTCTCCGACCGAGTACTTCTTCCAGACAACACGACGACGTACCGCTTCTTGTGAAGTAGATTCGATTCTTGCCGAATCTGGGCAACTCCTACAAGGAGACGAGCTTACGGATTACATCCGAAACTATTACACACAGCTATATGCTGCACCGACGTTGCCAACATCTACGTCCACGGATGAATTCTTACAGTACGTTCCTGCTTTCTCCAATGAAAGTAGAGAATTCCTGGACAGAGCATTAACCCTCGACGATATGATTACCGTAACGAAGGATCTTCGCCGTCATACCTCTCCTGGTTATGATGGTCTAACTCCAGAATTTTTTCTACGCTTCAGGAATCTTTTGATTCCAGACCTATTGGAGGTCTTCAGTTCTGCAGTGGTTGGACATACCGAATTTCCCTCAAGTTGGCGGAGATCCGTTATGCGTCTAATACCCAAGAAGGGAGATCTTCAGAGGCTGGGAAATTGGAGGCCAGTTACGTTGTGCAATGTCGACTACAAGATAGTTTGCAAAGCACTCGGAACTATATTGAACTCAGTGATAGCATCGGTTATACACCCGGAACAGTCCTACTGCATTCCAGGTCGTACTATTTACGACAACATCGCCGTAGCAAAACATCTTTTCGCCTACCACGAAAAGACTGGTTCGCAGATGGCCATGATCTCGTTAGATCAAGAAAAGGCGTTTGATAGCGTCTCACATGAGTATCTACTGAGAGTGCTCGATAAATTTGGGCTTCCGTCCAGATGGATTGAGATCATCAGTGGTCTGTTTAGAGATTCAGTGATTCTCATAAAGCATAATGGGCATATATTGTCTCCTATTCCGTTTCGTCGGGGTATCAGGCAGGGATGCCCGTTGTCAGGAATGCTTTATGACTTTTCACTGGAGCCGCTGCTAGTAAATCTTCGTCAATCGTTGAGACAATATTCAGTTCACCTACCATACACTACTATAAGGCCACTTATTCTAGCGTATGCTGATGACCTGTCTATTTTCGTTACGAAAGAAGATGCATTTCCAGTCGCTCGTAGGGTTTTCGAACAATATGAGCGATTAGCGGGCGCTAGGGTTAACCTAAGCAAAAGCCAAGGCCTATGGTGTGGGAGGTGGCGGAATCGTTCAGATTCTCCCCTCGGCATACAATGGACCAATACTTGCTTGAAGTATTTAGGTGTGTATATCGGGCTCGAAGGTAAAACACGTAATCGCCGCATGGCTCTGGAAAAACTTTCCGGAGCAGTGAATTCGTGGCGGACTAGATTGTTCCCCCTTTCGCTGAAAGGACGTGCACTCGTTGTCAATTACCTGATTACCTCGTCCATCGTTCACCTGCTTAAGTCGGAGTGCTTCGAGGAAGGCTTCGTTAAACTTTTGCAGGCAAAAATTATTGACGCATTTTGGGGGGAGAAGATGGGTCGCTGAAAGCACGCTCTGTCGACCAGTAGCGATGGGTGGATTGGGTCTTACGGACATGGTCGTTAAAACTCGTTGCCTTCAGATCAGAGCATTCCAACGAGTGTTCCGGTTTGAAGACAGCTTGATTTCTCAGCTGTGGGTAAGCGCCTTGGGGGGTGCCGGCGTAGGAAAGCGTTACTATCTGCTTTCAGTCCGCCCACCCTATCCGCACGACTGGTCTCAGGAAATGATCTCTACGATCACGACCTGGGGCAGAATAAGACCGGCATTCCATTTGCAATGGGATGAAATTGGGTACGGGGATTTTTCAGCTTTACCGATCAGGTTAAATCCTGAATTAGTGGATTCGGTGTTCAGTAATGCTCGAGGTGTAACAGCCGATACAGGACAGCTTACAGTTCTCGGAGATATCATTGATGCCTCTGGGAACATACTAATACACCCACATACAACACAATTAAACCAATTGGTTGATACAGCACGAGAGCGTTTCAGCCAACTCAGTACCAGGTCGCCTGGCACAGAGGTGGTGAACGCTTTTGTGGTGAATCAACCGCCGCACACGCCATTCAGTACACTGACATCACGTCGGCTGCGCGATCTATCTGCAGATGCGTTTCCTGCAGAACACTTAGGTGTAAATAGATGGAGCGCACATCTCGGGGTAGAATTGGGAGTAATCGGAGGGGTGACTTGCAGAGTGATCTATAGTTATCCGTCCAATTATAGAGACTCTGATGTGGCATTCAAACTGTTACATCATAGCCTCGTGCATCCAAATCAGCTGTCGCATATTGACCAGAGCGTTCAAATTGTCTGCATGGTTTGTGGGGGTGAAGGAACTTTGTTCCACCGATACTTCACATGCCCGGCCTTGTGCGAATTGATGCTATTGGTCCGTCACTTGTGCCAGGTAATCTGCCCGCGTTTCAGCATTACTAGAACATCGTTTTTACTGGGGCCACGGACATGCAGCCAGGTGAATTGTTTAATTAGCTTTGTTCTTACACTAGCTAAATCAACAGTTCATTTGTATTGCATGCGGATCGAGCCTGGGCAACAGGCCACTGACACACAGTTACATACACGTGCACTTAAGAGACACTTCGTTGTTAGGCTGAGTAAACGACTCCGTCTCGAGTTTCTGGCAACGAACGCCGACACATTCAACTGTACCTGGCAGCCGCTAGCGTCGGTGCAGAATGGCAGTCTCACTTTTCACTGGTGACAATAGGCCGCAGCCTTGTAGCATCTTGTCCACGGAGCTTCTCTCCGCTTTGGATTTGCTGCAAGTGCTGCGGGGAAAGTGATTCTCCCGTTGGGAGAGATGAACTGAGAGGATGATGGGATCAGTTTGCAGATGTCTACGACTCTGCAGAGTGGTCCCGCGGGACTCTATCGCGTTCAAAATTTTTCGTGCGTTCGTCTAGAACACTTGTTGCTGAGTGTTCCGGGGGAGTAGAAAAGTGGCGAACGTTTCTGCGGAGAGCGTTTTATGTTTGCACGCAAGCAGGAGTTCTTGATGCAGTGACTTCGCCCGGTGCTGCGTCTATCCCCGGGAACACTCAGTGTACAGTGTTCTAGTTATCCAAATTTTCGGTTTAATTTTCGGCTCTTTTTTTCGTTAACTAATTTAAAATATTTTCAAAATTTCAAGGAACTCTTCCTGGAGCTGCCGCTTGCCTGGTGGCTTTTAAAATTTGTTGTTGATTTTTTTTATAGGTACTTTTTCAATCATTTTGATACTACGCGGTTTTTTGCTTATTAGTCTATTGTTCTTCTAAGTTAGTTTCTTTTTCCTGTTCTTTTATTGTTCTTATTCATTTGTTTGTTCTTTATATTTATTGTTCTTGTAGTTACTTAACCATTTTTTGTTAGGCTTAGTATAAATTTTATAGGTTAAGTAGTTTATTTTTTGTATCTTTTTATAGAATTTTTACATTAACATTTATAACGTTTGCGCCAATATAGTGACATATCTACATAAAAAAAAAAATTATTATGTTATAGCTTGTATTAAGCTTAATTAAATAAATAAATAAATATAGTATAAATATATGAATACTAAATGCGGAAAGATTATCCTAATTAACAATTCTTTACAGTAAATCTAACGCAAACTAAAGTAAATAATTCCTAAATATGAATTCTTATTCTAAAAGCTAAACTAAATAACTAGCCCAAGAAAAATTAAAAAAAACCGCTAAAAATATTTCCTTTGCAAAATAATTCAACCGAACGTGCATTCTTAAATTGGAAAAGCGCATAAGAAAATTATGTGTAGTGAATTTAAAAAAAAGCAATTATATCTAATAAAGCCTGAAAGTCCAAAATTTATTCCATTCAGCAATACCTAAGTTTTCTTAAAAAAATTAATTCAGAACGGTTAAGCTTAAAGTATATCATCAGCCATAAACAAAGCTCAAATGTTGGGTTGTCGGTATCCAAAACAACTCTGTTTAGGTAAAATAGCGACGTCAAAGATTATGAAAAATTTCCAAAAATATCAACACATCCCGTCACAATAGACGCATACAAAAATAATTCATAGCAAAAACTAAACCAGAGAATATTCTATCCGATGGTTCAATACTGGTAGTTTGGTTAAGCTAGCAACTGGGCAAAAATTCATTTTGCAGACTCAGCTATTGATCAGTATTGAACAGAATTAATGGCTTGTTATTCTTTCTCTCTCAATGAACTTTCTATTAATGAGCGAAAAATGTAATCCGTTAATATACGATTTACATACGGAGTTTCATTTCAATTTATTTATTTATTTATTTATTTATTTACAATGTTTTATCAAAGTGCTGATTACTACAAGAGGAAAATAAGAAAAATACATTAAAAAAAACTAAATAAGAACAATAAGTAAACTATATAAAATTAAATATAACGAGAGAATATATGAAAAGAAAATAAAAATACTAAAGTGTATAAAAGATATATAAAAAGCATAAAGTAGATAAATTGAAAAGTAAAAAGGGAAAAGCAAAAACTAACCTCAACAAAGCTGACTCCTCACCTAATTACGCGATAGATGAAAATAAATGCAATCAAAAGAAGAATTAAAAAATCGCGACATCGACGTGATAGGCTCATTTAATCCATAATTCGTGCGATGAAAAGGTAATTGAAGAAAGTCGTGATTCCTCAAGGAGCGAGACGGAACCGACAAGCCAAAACAAGCCAAGAGAACAGAAGAGTCCATAAACCCTCGAATGCAGTCGAGAGCAAAAAGGATCCTTGTGTTACGTCGTCTGTTTTCGAGTGTATCCAAGTGCAGAAGTTTAAGTCTATCAACATAAGGAGGCAATATACGGGAGTTATTCCAAGGAAGGACATGAAGAGCGAACCTAACAAACCTCCGTTGAACAGCTTCAATGCGATTGATATGTGTCTCATATAACGGCGACCAGACTGGAGAGGCATATTCCAAAATAGGCCAGACAAAAGTGCAATATGAGAGCTTTGTAATGTAAGGGTCATCAAATTCCTTTGACCACCTCTTCACGAAACCAAGAGTCATATTAGCCCTGTTGACTATGACATCAAAATGATCCTCGAAAGAAAAATGGGAATTGAGCCAGACACCTAGGTCCTTCGTCTTAGTAACTTGTTAAAGGACAGCCCTCTATGAAAAAGATAAATTGAAAAGGAGACCTTTTCCGTGAGAAAGACATAGATGTACACTTTCCGATGTTTAAGGGAAGGTAATTAATGGAACACTAATTCTGAAAGGCGTCCAAATCAGAATTTAAAAGAAGGCAATCAGCATTGCCAGACACAGTGCGAAATAACTTAGCGTCGTCTGCATAACAGAGAATATTTGAGTGAGACAGAATCATAGATACGTCATTGATAAAAATTATAAATAACAATGGCCCGAGGTGCGAGCCCTGCGGTACACCGGAAGTGTTGAAAATAATATCAGACAGAGCTCCACAAAAAGAAACCCGCTGAGTGCGTTCAGATAATTTACAAAAACTTTTGGAAACCCGAGAAGGAAGAGTTTGAGAATTAGAATTCTGTGATTAATTCTATCGAAAGCCTTGCTGAAGTCAGTAAAAATACAGTCAACTTGCTTACCATCTTCAATTGCAGAAATACAAAAGTTTGAAAATTCCAATAAATTGGTGGTAGTTGATTTACCTCTAATGAAGCCATGTTGAAACGGTTTCAAAAAAGGCTTGCAGTGGAAGTATAGAACATCACAAATAAGTGCCTCAAAAATCTTTTAAATACAGCTAAGATTAGCAATTGGTCTATAGTTCGAGATTTCACATTTATCACCTTTTTTGTGAAGGGGAATAATTAATGAGGTTTTCCAGGCTTTCGGAAAAATACCGCAGCGAGTTGAGAGATTAAATAAGTAACACAGAATAGGAGCAAGAACTGAACAACATCTTTTCACGAGTGCGGCGGGGATACCGTCAGAACCAATTGAAAAACTATCAGTCAAGGTAGAGATTTTCTTTAAAATCGTAACTTCGTCAAGTAAAAGGTCTTTGGATTCGAGAGAAGTCGGTGGAAACCTCGTCAAATGGGTAAAATCCTTAAAGCTAAAATCACAGATATCGTCCAAAAACGCAGTTTTAAAAAAGTCAGCAAAAAGGTTTGCTATCGTCAGGGGCTCATTGCTTTCACTGTCTCCGAAAGACAAAGACAAAGAAGATGGATAGACATCGGAATTACGCTTCAAGTTCACGAACTTCCAAAAACGCTTAGGATCAACTCGTAGGGATGTTTTTATTCTGTTAATATAATTATTGTAAGAAGACACTAAGTCAGACAAAAATTGACTGCGTAAATTGGAATAAGCTACATAGTCAGCGTCGCTCCTAGAGGAACAAAATCTCTTCCAGGCTTTACATTTGACATTTCTTAAATGTTTTAAGGAGCTATCGAACCAAGGCTGGCTAGATCGTAAGTTATTCGATTTAGAAATAGGGACACAGTAAGTAAAACAGATAGACAATAAATTATAAAAAGAACTTACAGCCACTTTAATATCACGTTCATTGAGGACGCTACTCCAATCACAAGCTAAGAGCCAGTTATTGATTACGGAGAAGTCAGCCTTGCAGAAGTTATAACAAACGTCATCTGGCACACAAGAAGCTGTTATAACTGGATCAGTGAAAAAAGTAATATGAAGCGCCGGGTGATGATTCGATTCAGGAACAATAGGCACCAAGCAACGTCTTATCGATGTACTAGCAGGATCAGTAGAAAAAACGAGGTCGAGGAACGTTCCATGACTGTTGGAAATGCTGCAAGTCTGCGATAAACCAGAAGAAGAAAGGCCATCTACAAAAGAAAGAGCAAACTGATTGGCAGACCGAAAAGAAGGAACCAAGTCATCACTCGAGTGAGAGAGCTCCCAGCCAACATCCGGCAGGTTAAAGTCACCCAAAAGCAACAATTCGTCGGAAGGCATCAAGGCGTGTGAGAGGTCATCCAGGCAGGAGGCAAATCTTTCATAAACATTAGATGGAGAACCTGGAGGAATATAGGCGGTCGAAATGAACAAAGTTTTACCAGGCAGTCCAACAGCGACACATAAAACCTCCAATTCTTCGGAGCTCGGGATGTCAACTAGTCTGCATGGAACATCACGACGCACAGCGCAGAGAACACCGCCTCCAACAGGCGCATTAGCCAAATCAGCGAAACGATCACGTCGAAAAACAATGTACTCAGAGCTGAACAGCTCCGCATCCAAGATTCCCTGACACAGCCACGTTTCAGTCAAACAAATTACATTGAAGCAGAGATCACAGGAGCCATTAAAGAGCCTAGCCGTTTTGGAACGAAGACCAGTTTTGATAGTACTCCCGGCGCAAAACGTGGGTTGTTACAAAAAAAAACTAGTATATCGTAAAAATGATAATTTCTTTAGGTAATTATCGATACCAAATAAATAAGACGAGTGTCTTTCAAGTGTGTGAAAATAAAAGTGGTGCTACTCAATCGATCAAGTGTTACCATAAAATAGCAGAGCAAAAGTGCTGTGATAATGTGGAAGTGTAACAAAACTATTTACGGAGATTTCCAAAATAATGATGTACTAAAATAGCTATCAATAATAAATAAATAAGAATAAATTCAAAAAAAATATGAAAATTTAAGGTATGTGAAAAAACAATAGCATCAGCCACATCTTGCTACAGGTGCATGTTCCTAAACACTTTCGTAAATGTGGGCACTTTTATGTTTCGCAACCTTATTATAGAAACTATTTATTAATATGTCGGACACTTTCACTCATCAACTGTTTCACTCAGTTTGAGATCTTCTGCTCTCGCACTTGTTTCCAATACAAATATTCCAATGTCACTTCTGCATTTTGATACAATTTTAATCTTCTTTCACAACAATTTAATTTGCACTTTTATGCTATCAATATTTCTACCTTTATATCAATTATAGGCCCCACGTTGGGCGCCAAAATTTATGTTACTACCACCTTGTAGTAATAGGACTAGCACAGCGAAGGGTTGGGTAAATTTTATGACACTTCATAAACTCGAAGAAAAACAAACAATTGAGTCTTCCAAGATTAAATCAATTAAATTTATTTCTTTATATAATTTAAAAAAAAAACGATTGATAAAAAAAATTAAACAACAAAATTTAATATTTATTACCATAAAAGAGTAGCTAAAGCCACACATGAAAGACAAGCAAACGAAATGAAATCAATTAATTAATCAAGATTGAAAATACATAAAAAAAGATTAGGACGTGCCACTTAACTTTGTAGAGTTCCTGCAACTTTCCGTGGTCCTATTATATCCTTTGATAACCTCTCAACCAAAAAAATGCTTTATTGATTATAAAGATACTAAGATTTGCGACTTGAAAATCCTCAACACCAACTCACTACCACTTACACAAGCCCGACTTATATTGCCTTTTACCCACTATTGGAAATAAATTCTAATAACTTGGCATTCGGGATGCACTCTTCAATCGGATTCGTTTTCGGAAAAATAATATTCCTTTTTTTTCATCAAAAAAATCCTTCCTTGTGATTTAGGGAACATATCCAATTACCTGGAAAAATTCATAGGTGTTCGAATGATGAATTTTCGTTCACCGAAGGGCTTGCTTGACAGCAATACCACGTGGAATATTCATGCCCGATGCCAATTACAAAACCAATATTTTATATATTAACTGCAATTTGGGGATAAGGATGTTTCTTAGCAGTAGTCGCCGTCCTTGAGAACATAAAGATTAAAAATATAATGGTGATTAAAATTTCGAGAAGTTAGGTTAAAGAATACAGGAGGAAATAATGACCGTTTAATGGGTTTTCTGCCTCGACTATCTTATTTATTCTTAATTATAAGTTAAGTGCCTTTACCTACCGCTTAATTAATATCTCCCGCACTGTCGTACATCCATCTTTACACAGGCATATATATGTTTATTTTTTTTGTTATTTTTCTAAATGTATTGGCGATGTCCTTGTCTGTAGTTGTTGGTATTTCAAGCCTTGAAATTCTGCTTTTACACTCGCCGCCTTTCTGCCTTTGAAACCCTCCGTGAACCTGAAAAAAAAAGACTCTGCAGCACCAAGGATCGTTTTTTTTACTATACAACATATAATACAACAGGTACGTTATTGATTTCATTTCGTAAATATTCATTAATCTCTTTTGTTTTTAGATACCATAATATCCCGGTAACGTAACACTATATTTCGATTATAATTACCAACAATTTGCACTTAATTACATATGTATTTCAATTTGAACACTGTTCACTCTATAGTTTAATTATAATTTACCAATAATATGCACTTAATTTCATATGTACAATTTTTTCACTTATCTCTATTAATTTTTTTACAATTCCCAATAAAAATATATTAAACCACTCGACCATGCGACGTATACCTTGACTTTTCCCGTTTACGAAGAAAACCAGACTCGAACGTGTTTAAGACCAGACTCCCCCGTTTATTATTTTTTCACGACCACTTACCTGTTTATTCGACTGAACTTTTTGATCAAGGTAGAAAGCTTTAAGCTTTCGCTCTCGATCGTAATTTCCGTTCAGTCGTTAAACATTAAGTAAGCTTTTGGTCGTGTGTGTGAGAGCTTTTTCCTCTCACTTACTTGCTTGATCAAGTTCAAGCAATAATAGACCTTGGGCAAGCTGATGTACTTATTGGAATTTGATTTACCAGTTAGCGTGGAAGAGGATAAGCAATTTCCTCTGGAATTTGTTTACGAAGTGGCTACTTGCGGGTAAATTTTTATGTTATTTGTTATCCGTTATCCGATGTTGTTGACAAAAATAGCCAGCATCCGATTTTGGATTTTAGACTTACAATAAGGAGCAGCTCAGTCGCCTAGTTCAAAAAACAAAACAAGCTCTCTCTTTACTAGCAGAATGTGAGAGGACTGAGAACCAAAACAAATAATTTTTATTTCTCATCTACTAATTGCTATTTTGATGTGATAGCTTTATCTGAGACGTGGTTACACCAGGGTATTTTGCACGCGGAACTGTTTAATGGCTCTTATCAGGTAGTCCGTAGTGTATATGCTGCCTCGACTGCACGCGGTGGTGGGGTTCTCATAGCTTACAGGAATTTTCTTAATACTAATCATTTCGACACTCCCTCATTTTCTGACCAACTGGAGCTGGAACAAGTTTCAGTCAAGATTTAATTTTATTCGAGGAACCTCTTCTTGATTTGTTGTTATATACCTCCTGATGCGTTTAATGTCGTTGATAGTAATGGTAGTAATCAGAATAATATTCTCATTGAGCATATTAACTACATCTATGATCAATTGGGTTCTAAGGATGAAATTGTTCTAGTGGGGGACTTCAACTTTCCCAATGTACGATGGGTAGCGGATGATGATGCGATAGCTTTCTTCTCCATGACTTGACAGAAGGACAATCGTTCTTCCTCGACATCTTGGCTAGCTTGGGGCTTTGCCAAATGAGCAATGTGAGTAACAATATGGGAAGCAGCTTGATTTGGTGTTCTCTACGAACTCCACGCTCACTTCTGTTGAACCCAGCCTCCTTGCCTTGACAACTCTGGACGTGTTTCATCCCCCACTGCTTTTTTACTTTTCATTGTCTGTCGGACGTGCTTGTCGATAACCTCGATATCCAATATCATTTTATCTTTAGGGCGGCCGATTTTGAGGCTTTGAATGGTTATCTTGATGAGATAGACTTCCAAACTTGCCTGTCTGGTGACGATATCGACAGTTACGTATCAGGTCTCTACGACGTTTTGTATGAAGCTTTTGGGAGGTTTGTTACCTAAGTTCGGGTTAGAGGTAGAGACTCCGCTCCACCCTGGCTTGACAGAGAATTGAAGACTCTTAAGAATAGGAAGAACAGACTTTGGAAAAAGTAGCTTCGTGTGGCTGTGTTGACTCCTGAATACTTTCAAAGTTTAAAGAACAGACCCCCGTGGATTTTTCGAATATGTCAACTTGAAGAAAAAGGTCGATAACTATCCATCGACTATGGAGTTCGGGGGGATTTCCAGTAATAATTCTAATATAGTTTGTAACTTATTCGTTGAATCTTTTAAGGTGCATTTGAATCATCTGATTTCATCTCGGAAAGTGGAAACTTTTCGCACATAAACAGCGGAATTTTACCCATTTGATCAGTTCTATCTATCACGGAGGAGATCTTGTTGAAGCCTATTACTGCACTTCCAACTGACTTTTCTAGTGGTCCTAACGGGGTTCCTGTTGCAGTCATAAAGAAATGTTCTTCGGTGTTATTGTGGCTTTTGCTTTTCTATTCAGTAAGTCCCTCTTGCGGGGCCATTTCCCAGTACTCTGGAAGATATCCTTTTTAATTCCTATTTTCAAGTGGCAATAGAAGAGACATTTCCAATTACAGGCCGACTGCTAAATTGTTGATGGTTACCAGACTGACTGTATTTACACTGATTTCAGTAAGGCCTCTGATAAGCTGTCTCACTCTATCATTGCTTTAAAATTGGCTAAGTTGGGTTTCCCTCCCTCGCTTATTGTTTGGATTCAGTCGTATTTATCTAATACGACTAATAGGACTTATAGAGTACGTTTCCGTAGCGCACTCTCTGGTGATTCTGTGGCTCATTCTGATGTTCCCCAGGGCAGTCATCTGGGTCCATTGTTATTCATCTTATCTACTGATGATATTTCGTATTTGCTTCAATGATGTAAAATTCTTATATATATTGACGATATTAAGATTTTTCTCCCAATCAAATCTAATGCTGATTGTGAGATTTTGCAATCAGAGTTGCACATTTTCTATGAGTGGTGCTGCAACAACAATCTTAAGCTGAACATTGAGTAATGTCAGGTTATGTAGAAATTTCCAAGCCCTCAAATAAGACTCGATCTTTGCCTTGGAATGACCCTCTTATTCTACCACCTTATGAGAAGCGCTTAGGGTTACTGCAGCTTGTTACACTCGAGAAGCGACGTTGGGTTGCAGATTTGATATTTTTGCATCAGCTTCTGTGTTATATATTGTTGGGATAACTTGATTTTCCCCAAAAGTCTCACGATCAAACTTTAGTGTTCTTCTTTATTTACCCATTTTCTTATTTATTTATAAAAACCTTAAGTCTACTTACAATTCTCATTCACTTGCTATATTCCACATTCGATAAACTAAAAAAGTCTCACGATCAGCTTTAGTGTTCTTCTTTATTTTCTTTTTTTATTTATAAAAACCTTAAGTCTGCTTACACTGTATTCACTTGCTATATTCTACATTCGATAAACACTACATTCGATAAACACTACCTTCGATAAACACTACATTCGATAAACACTACCTTCGATAAACACTACATTCGATAAACACTACCTTTACCGACCGTTTTCATTTTTCTTCCCCTTTACTAACTTTCTTTTTACTTATTTTTACGGCGCAAAAATGTCTTTTACTTTTGGTATAACCAAAACTCGCGATTCAATCTCGTTTTTTTTTAGACAACCGAACTCCGACTCTTTTCACGGATAAAAACAGACTCTCCGTTCAAAACTTTTTCACGACCGCTTACCTGTTTTTTCGACTTGAACTTTAAGATCAAGGTAGAAAGCTTTGAGCTTTCTCTCTCGATCATATAGTTTCCGTTCAGTCGTTAAACATTAGGTAAGCTTTTGGTCGTGTGTGTGAGAGCTTTTTCCTCTCACTGGCTTGATCAAGTTCAAGCACCGTTAAACCTTCAGCAAGGCGATGTACTTAGTGGAATTTGATGGCGAAGCGCTTTTAGCCTGAGACTTGGAATTTTACCCAGGTCCTTTGCCATCATTTTTCATGTACTTTTGCCTTGCTTTGATTTCTAGGAAAATTTTACCCGTTAGCCACTTCGTGAAAGAGGATATGCAATTTCCTCTGGAATGTGTTTAGGAAGTGTCTACTTGATGGTAAATTTTCATGTTGGTTTTTTTTTTGTTTGTGGTCATATCTGTTATCCGATGTTGTTGACCTCGGATTTCGGATTTTTAGACTTGCAACATCTGCACGGAAAGATATACAATATTGAACTTGCTTCCAAAGTTTTGCCTAGAGAACTGTCCTATTCCCTACGTAATCGATCACCTTTACAGATTGCTCTTTCGCGCATTAATTACGGCATGTTCGAGCCTCTTAACCGCATGTGTTGATCTGCTAATGATATTGAAGACGTTTTTGTTACTAGTGTGGACAAAGTGACAGTTAAAAGAAGTAACTACAATTTGTAATTCATTTTTTTGCTCGCACTGATTCTTGTTTTAATTTAAAAATGATCAATCAAATGATTCTAGGCTTCTGACTAAGAAGTGCGCCTTCTGAGTTAGAAGGATTAATTCTGTTATAAGGAAACAAGCCATATAGGGATAAATAAGTAAAATATGTTGAGGGAAAACTTTACGCAATATTAAAATGAAATAAGAAAAAAAAATTTTTTTGTTGTAAGATTCAAGTTGTGCAATTTTTTTTTGTTTTGTTTTTTTTTTTTGCGTGAGGGGTGAAAATCTTGCAAAGACACCAGGAGACCCGATTGCCTCTGGTAGTGTGAGATTTTTACTCACTAAAAACACCGCGGCAAACGCGTTTAGTTTGCGAACACACTCCAATGACAGCGCTGTGTTGAACTCTGTAAAATCCATACACCTGATCACCGCCTGAGTATCGAGTGCCACCACTATCTTCTTGTACCTGACTCGACTCTCTAGTATATCCCCAGGCAAAGATGGGTGTTCAGGTTCAGGTCATCACTGAAGCTACCTGCGCCCGCTCCCCCATCAATTCTGGATCCATCCGTGAATAATATAACGTCGCTTACACGGTTTTCAGGGAGTGACCCATCCCTTAAAAGCGTTTCGTGGTGCCTTTCAATTACCCTTATTTTGCTTATACCATCAACAGGCATTTCCAATTCTTTTACAAGTTCCAATATTTTCCTATGCCCCCGGTTATCACGCGATCTACACCAGTTTGCACCCCGATCCATGCGAAGAGCCGCTGAGGCAGCAGTTCTCTTCACATATGTATCCAGGCAGCAAACCCAGTATCGAAAGGCCCCTGTTATCGTCACACACGCTAGCCTCTGAACCTTATTCAATTGCTTTTTACTGTGGGCTTGAAAGCGCTTGGCCACCAGACCACAGAGGCATAGGATATAATCGGTCTCACCATCATAGTGTAGATCCAGTATGCGGCCTTTGGCGAGATGCCCCACCTCCGCCCACACACACTCCCACATTGATGTAGAGCCCTGTTCGCTCTTTGGATTTTCTCCTCAACATATCTTTGCCAGGTAGGTCTTGAATCTAGGAATACCCCCAGATACTTGACAGAGCCCGAGACCGTAAGTTCTTCCCCAAAAAGTTCTATTGGTCTGAAGTCTAGATTCTTCCTTTTCCAAGTGAAAACGATTAGATCAGACTTCTTTGCATTTATGAAGAGCCCCTGTCCCACACACCATTGCTCCACCACCCTCATACCTCTTCTAATGGTGTCTGCTACGGCGCGTATGAACTTTCCCCTTGCCATAATCGCTATGTCGTCAGCATACCTAACATTATGTATGCCTTCTTCCTCAAGTCTACGAAGTAATGAGTCAACAGTAATGTTCCACAGAATGGGGGATAGCACTCCTCCCTGTGGACAACCTCTGTCAACCCTGCCCCGCAATCTCGATTCACCTCTCTGGATGTTTACTGCTCTTGTCTTTAACATATTGTCAATCCATCTTCTAACGGTAGAATTGGTTCCACGTTCAACTAGAGCATCCTCCAGCCTTCCGAAGTCTATATTGTCAAATTCTCCTTCAATGTCCATTATTGCGGCCATCGCTATGCCCTTGCCATTAATCTCTTCTTCTGCAATTCGCACCACCTAATGGAGTGCCGTTTCGGTAGATCTCCCAGGACAATAGGCGTGCTGGTTCCTACCTAGTGGAACTAGTGAGTGAAGTCCCCTCGATGTGGTAAGCCACGGTCCTCTCCATTGCCTTCAATAGAAAAGACGTCAGGCTCACGGGTCTAAAGGACTTCGGCTCCGTATAGTCTTTTCTTCCCGGTTTCGGTAGAAATATGACCTTAGCCTCTCTCCACGAAACCGGGACATATCCTGTTGCAAGGCATGTTGTGTATATTCCCCTAAGTATTGGTGCTACGATCTCACTGCCCCACTGAAGCAGGGCTGGGAATATACCATCTAAACCTGCTGCCTTGAATGGTTCAAACGATCTAATAGATCGTCTTACCCCTCAAGCGTCACAATCCTTTCCGCTTCGGAGCGATCCGTTGCATTCGCACCATGCTTCCTCATATGCCACGGCATGTCCGATTTGTAGCTTCCCGGAAAGTGAGTTTCCAGCGGGATTTCATTCGTTTCGTCCCAGGTCTCCGACATCCTACCCGTTCTGTCCCGAACCAGTCCAAGTCTGGAGACCGGGTCAGTTGAGACCATATTCTGAAGTCGGCAGACCTCAGATATATTTCTCGTGTTCGAGCAGAAGTCTCTCCACGATTCTCTCTTCTTTCCACGAGCTTTCTTCAACTCTTTCTTTAAGGATTTGTATCTGCCGCAGGCTTCCCCATCCTGAGTCCGTATGGCTCGGTTGCACACCTTCTTCCGTGCTTCCAGTTTGCTGTCCCACCAAGGGGTTGGGTCCTGGTTCAGTTGGAGTGCAGAATTTGTGATACGCCTCCATTACAGCCTTTTGTAGAGTGTACGGCTGCTTCTCTACATGCAGTGTGTTTTTGCGTACTCTTGGGGTCCACGCTATCAGTTTCTCCCTTAACACCTCCAAATATTTTTGGCTATTGGTGTTCTTGGGTATCCTGATAAGCCTCCTACTCTGCCTCTTGTGTACCCCATATCGAATGTCAAAAGTTATGGCTCTATGATCTGACTATGATCTGGCGTCATCACATCTGCCACTCTCCAGTTGAGCACTCTATCCAACAACTTAGTATTGCTAAAGGTGACCTCAATAACCTCCTTACGCCTTCCATCTACGTAGGTAGATAGCCCGAGGCTACGACCCACGCCCATGCCCCGGACCCCATACGAACCACGGCAAGGTCTGGCGTGCTGAGTTGTGGTAGTAAAACCGCCTGAACTCCCCGCCTGACTAGAATGCAGGATCTCGTTCTGCTATCTGAACTTACGCAAAACAGACTAGCAATTCTTTCCGGGAGCCCTTTTATACTCTTTCTAAATAGCCAGGGCTCCTGCAGCAACGCTATGTCCAGCTTCTCTTCCACAAAACATCGGCACAGCATACTTGATGCCGCCTTACTGTGATGCAGATTGAGTTGCCAAACTTTCAGGGTGTTCCCACCCACCTTCCTCGGTACGGGCCCACCTCCCTCCCTACTGGCGTCTCCCCTAATTATTTGGGTTGACTGCCAGTCGCCCTACCGACTGACGGTTTTCCCTTTTGACCTCTGTTTGCCGACTGAAATTTGACGAAGGCCGACTCCAGTCCGCAGTTGAGTTCCCCCCCCCCCCCCCCCCCGCTCTCCTCAGCAGCACTACGTCTTCAGCCGGATGGCGGTTTCGCCTTTTGCCGCGTCGCCATACCTCTCTACTCGGGACACCTTCCATTTGGAGGTATCTCCGATGCAGGGGTTCTGTTTCCACAGCCTCTGTATGATGATTTCCTTGCCCTCGGGTTGCTCCGGAACAAAGATCATCACCCTCTTGATGTTTTTTAAGACATCCACCCGTTCCACCTTCAGGTTCATTCCATCTCATAGGTTGGACATTCCCCTGACGGTTTCGCACAGCCAGGCCTTGGAGTTCTGGTTCACACACCTTAGTGTGATTATCCCGTCCTCCAAGGCCACTTTGTTCACCCCGGAGTCTACCACCCTGCCAGGAAGGGAGTCAATGGCCTTCAAAAGCTCTGCCTTGTAGACCTGCAAGTGCTTGTCGTCAAGACCCTCCTCCCTGCCAGCGTCGGTGACACCGAGACGGAGATAATTCGCCGCAGCCCCGGAGTAGGTTTTTAAGCCCCCTCCCGGTTTAGCCCTATCTCCGTCCTGGTGAACCCTCTTCCTCTTGCCTTGGTCCGAAGCTCTCTCCTTTGCTCGGGTTGGCTCACACCTTCTCTTGCTGGGATCTGAACTCGTACCTGGCTTGGAGGCAAGTTCGCAACCGCTCTCCTCTACAACATCGTTTTAAAATTTGCATCCATTTTTGAACCCACGAAATGGGGGAGAAATAAAAAGACCGAAAAGGCAGAGATCCCCCCATACCAACCCTACTCAACTAAAATACAACAGGAGATTGAGCTGCCCCTGAGGTGGTACCACTAGCGATCCTTTGACCCCAGGTCCTGCGAGAGGCACCAATCCGATTTGGGAAGTCCCATCCTCAGATGGCTCCTCTCTCAAACTCCCTCAGCGTGGCTCCGCAACCTTAGAGTTAGGGGATTTATTTAAGAGGTTTACTCCTCCCGTGCTCTGTGTTAGCTTGCATAAATATATGCAATTACCAGCGGCGCCACGGGGAGGCCACAGATAAACTTCCAATCATAAAGCCAGTTACGCGCTAAGGCCCCTGAAATATGATTGGCAGCCGCCAAGTTGTGCAATGCGCATGTCCCGAATTTCGGAAACCAAGAAAACGTCACATGTCGTATGAAGTCAAGGCCGACTCGAACCTGTGGTGGCTTAGTGTGGTGAAAATGAATAACGAAAATTGCTAGAACTAAGTGTCTGAACTTTCTAGAATTAAGCTAAGTAGTATAAATAGGGCTAAGTAGCAGCCTAGTGAGTTAGTTTTTTTTTTGTTTTTTTTTTATATACGATGTAGCCAAATCCTAGGGGACAACCCTTTGATGCGTTAGCATGGTTTTGGCTGGAAGGGAATTAGGGTAAGGGAAGTGAGGAAACTTGAGTCTTGTTTGCATTGCTGCGAGCTAGACAACAGCCCAGAGACGGATTGAATTATTTTAATTTCTTAATAAAAGCTCACGGTCATCTGGGCTCGAACCCGGGACCCACGGCATGTTGGTCTTGCCGCTCAACGCATTGATCCAACTCCGTCTCCAGCGAAGTGATAAGTGTTAATTAGAAAAATTAAACGTTATATTATGAAGAAAACGTGTAAAGGAAATTGTGAAATGAACTAATTAAGCGAAGTGTATAAAACTCAGAACGTTTGTAATTGAAAATAAGTGTCTTAACTAATCCATCGAGCCCGAAGATCCCCATTTACGTTACATTTGGTGTTAGAAGTGGGATTAATTAAGGAATACCTAAAAGTGAACTTAGAAAAAATAAAATAAAAGAAAAAGTGACTGTGAAATTAAAGTGAAATAGTGCAGTGAGTAATCTAAATATGGGTCGCAAACTGAAGGACTCACGTGCTCAAGACTTGAAAGCGGAATTAAATAAACGTTCCCTACCTACAATTGGAAATAAATGTGCCCTGGTAGCGTTACTACAAGAAGCTATGGAAAAAGAAGGAAAGGATCGAGAGGCTTTCGTTTTTGAGGACGAGCTAGAAGAAGAGGAAGAAACAAGTATTCCAAGCATAACAGATCTTCTCAATGCTCTGATGTGTGAGATGAAATCTTCCAAGGAAGAACAGAAAACATCATCAGCTGAGTTGAAATCGGCGATGGAAGCGTCCATAACTGAGTTGAAGGCATCGATGCAAGAATAGAAGTCATCAATAGAAGCATCGATGGAAGAACAGAAGTCATCAATAGAAGCATCAAAATCATCAATAGAAGGTTCCGCAAATGAGTTAAAATCAGCAATGGAAGAACAGATGTCAGCGGTAGTGGAACTTAAAGCCTCGGTTGAAGAAGTAAAAGCTGAAATAGAAATTTCCGTGAGGAAACAGGTTGAGGCTTTAGAATCAGCTGTTGATACGAAAATGGAAAACATAGAGAAAAAATTGGAAGAAGTAGAAATTTCTGGACAAACGAATATTAAACAAGTTAAATGCGAAATGGAACAGTCAATGAATAAAAATTTCGAGGAAATCAGGACTGAACTAAAAAGTGTCCAGAAACGGCATTTATCGACTTTATCTTCAGATTTCACTGTGAACCAAAGGCTTAATCCTCCAACATTTGACGGCCAAACGCCCTGGCAAACATACAGACTCCAGTTCGAAACGGCAGCAGCAATGAACTTTTGGAGTGACGAAGAAAAAGCTACAGCTCTTATCTTGGCACTTAGAGGTGGAGCAGCAGAATTGTTACAGACTATCCCGGTGGAGCTTAGGTATTGCTATACATCTCTAATGCAAGCTTTAGTATTACGGTATGGGAACCAGCACATGCAAGAGGTTTACCGTCTTCAGCTATAGAATCGGACACAGAAGCATGGAGAGCAGTTGCAGCAATTATGTGCGGACATAGAAAGGCTAACACATTTGGCTTATCCCAGATTTAGCCAAGATTATGTTTACGAGGTTGCAAGAGAAGCATTTATTAATTCACCTGCAGATCGTGACCTGCAGCAAGCAGGTGTTCGAATGATGAATTTTCGTTCACCGAAGGGCTTGCTTGACAGCAATACCACGTGGAATATTCATGCCCGATGCCAATTACAAAACCAATATTTTATATATTAACTGCAATTTGGGGATAAGGATGTTTCTTAGCAGTAGTCGCCGTCCTTGAGAACATAAAGATTAAAAATATAATGGTGATTAAAATTTCGAGAAGTTAGGTTAAAGAATACAGGAGGAAATAATGACCGTTTAATGGGTTTTCTGCCTCGACTATCTTATTTATTCTTAATTATAAGTTAAGTGCCTTTACCTACCGCTTAATTAATATCTCCCGCACTGTCGTACATCCATCTTTACACAGGCATATATATGTTTATTTTTTTTGTTATTTTTCTAAATGTATTGGCGATGTCCTTGTCTGTAGTTGTTGGTATTTCAAGCCTTGAAATTCTGCTTTTACACTCGCCGCCTTTCTGCCTTTGAAACCCTCCGTGAACCTGAAAAAAAAAGACTCTGCAGCACCAAGGATCGTTTTTTTTACTATACAACATATAATACAACAGGTACGTTATTGATTTCATTTCGTAAATATTCATTAATCTCTTTTGTTTTTAGATACCATAATATCCCGGTAACGTAACACTATATTTCGATTATAATTACCAACAATTTGCACTTAATTACATATGTATTTCAATTTGAACACTGTTCACTCTATAGTTTAATTATAATTTACCAATAATATGCACTTAATTTCATATGTACAATTTTTTCACTTATCTCTATTAATTTTTTTACAATTCCCAATAAAAATATATTAAACCACTCGACCATGCGACGTATACCTTGACTTTTCCCGTTTACGAAGAAAACCAGACTCGAACGTGTTTAAGACCAGACTCCCCCGTTTATTATTTTTTCACGACCACTTACCTGTTTATTCGACTGAACTTTTTGATCAAGGTAGAAAGCTTTAAGCTTTCGCTCTCGATCGTAATTTCCGTTCAGTCGTTAAACATTAAGTAAGCTTTTGGTCGTGTGTGTGAGAGCTTTTTCCTCTCACTTACTTGCTTGATCAAGTTCAAGCAATAATAGACCTTGGGCAAGCTGATGTACTTATTGGAATTTGATTTACCAGTTAGCGTGGAAGAGGATAAGCAATTTCCTCTGGAATTTGTTTACGAAGTGGCTACTTGCGGGTAAATTTTTATGTTATTTGTTATCCGTTATCCGATGTTGTTGACAAAAATAGCCAGCATCCGATTTTGGATTTTAGACTTACAATAAGGAGCAGCTCAGTCGCCTAGTTCAAAAAACAAAACAAGCTCTCTCTTTACTAGCAGAATGTGAGAGGACTGAGAACCAAAACAAATAATTTTTATTTCTCATCTACTAACTGCTATTTTGATGTGATAGCTTTATCTGAGACGTGGTTACACCAGGGTATTTTGCACGCGGAACTGTTTAATGGCTCTTATCAGGTAGTCCGTAGTGTATATGCTGCCTCGACTGCACGCGGTGGTGGGGTTCTCATAGCTTACAGGAATTTTCTTAATACTAATCATTTCGACACTCCCTCATTTTCTGACCAACTGGAGCTGGAACAAGTTTCAGTCAAGATTTAATTTTATTCGAGGAACCTCTTCTTGATTTGTTGTTATATACCTCCTGATGCGTTTAATGTCGTTGATAGTAATGGTAGTAATCAGAATAATATTCTCATTGAGCATATTAACTACATCTATGATCAATTGGGTTCTAAGGATGAAATTGTTCTAGTGGGGGACTTCAACTTTCCCAATGTACGATGGGTAGCGGATGATGATGCGATAGCTTTCTTCTCCATGACTTGACAGAAGGACAATCGTTCTTCCTCGACATCTTGGCTAGCTTGGGGCTTTGCCAAATGAGCAATGTGAGTAACAATATGGGAAGCAGCTTGATTTGGTGTTCTCTACGAACTCCACGCTCACTTCTGTTGAACCCAGCCTCCTTGCCTTGACAACTCTGGACGTGTTTCATCCCCCACTGCTTTTTTACTTTTCATTGTCTGTCGGACGTGCTTGTCGATAACCTCGATATCCAATATCATTTTATCTTTAGGGCGGCCGATTTTGAGGCTTTGAATGGTTATCTTGATGAGATAGACTTCCAAACTTGCCTGTCTGGTGACGATATCGACAGTTACGTATCAGGTCTCTACGACGTTTTGTATGAAGCTTTTGGGAGGTTTGTTACCTAAGTTCGGGTTAGAGGTAGAGACTCCGCTCCACCCTGGCTTGACAGAGAATTGAAGACTCTTAAGAATAGGAAGAACAGACTTTGGAAAAAGTAGCTTCGTGTGGCTGTGTTGACTCCTGAATACTTTCAAAGTTTAAAGAACAGACCCCCGTGGATTTTTCGAATATGTCAACTTGAAGAAAAAGGTCGATAACTATCCATCGACTATGGAGTTCGGGGGGATTTCCAGTAATAATTCTAATATAGTTTGTAACTTATTCGTTGAATCTTTTAAGGTGCATTTGAATCATCTGATTTCATCTCGGAAAGTGGAAACTTTTCGCACATAAACAGCGGAATTTTACCCATTTGATCAGTTCTATCTATCACGGAGGAGATCTTGTTGAAGCCTATTACTGCACTTCCAACTGACTTTTCTAGTGGTCCTAACGGGGTTCCTGTTGCAGTCATAAAGAAATGTTCTTCGGTGTTATTGTGGCTTTTGCTTTTCTATTCAGTAAGTCCCTCTTGCGGGGCCATTTCCCAGTACTCTGGAAGATATCCTTTTTAATTCCTATTTTCAAGTGGCAATAGAAGAGACATTTCCAATTACAGGCCGACTGCTAAATTGTTGATGGTTACCAGACTGACTGTATTTACACTGATTTCAGTAAGGCCTCTGATAAGCTGTCTCACTCTATCATTGCTTTAAAATTGGCTAAGTTGGGTTTCCCTCCCTCGCTTATTGTTTGGATTAAGTCGTATTTATCTAATACGACTAATAGGACTTATAGAGTACGTTTCCGTAGCGCACTCTCTGGTGATTCTGTGGCTCATTCTGATGTTCCCCAGGGCAGTCATCTGGGTCCATTGTTATTCATCTTATCTACTGATGATATTTCGTATTTGCTTCAATGATGTAAAATTCTTATATATATTGACGATATTAAGATTTTTCTCCCAATCAAATCTAATGCTGATTGTGAGATTTTGCAATCAGAGTTGCACATTTTCTATGAGTGGTGCTGCAACAACAATCTTAAGCTGAACATTGAGTAATGTCAGGTTATGTAGAAATTTCCAAGCCCTCAAATAAGACTCGATCTTTGCCTTGGAATGACCCTCTTATTCTACCACCTTATGAGAAGCGCTTAGGGTTACTGCAGCTTGTTACACTCGAGAAGCGACGTTGGGTTGCAGATTTGATATTTTTGCATCAGCTTCTGTGTTATATATTGTTGGGATAACTTGATTTTCCCCAAAAGTCTCACGATCAAACTTTAGTGTTCTTCTTTATTTACCCATTTTCTTATTTATTTATAAAAACCTTAAGTCTACTTACAATTCTCATTCACTTGCTATATTCCACATTCGATAAACTAAAAAAGTCTCACGATCAGCTTTAGTGTTCTTCTTTATTTTCTTTTTTTATTTATAAAAACCTTAAGTCTGCTTACACTGTATTCACTTGCTATATTCTACATTCGATAAACACTACATTCGATAAACACTACCTTCGATAAACACTACATTCGATAAACACTACCTTCGATAAACACTACATTCGATAAACACTACCTTTACCGACCGTTTTCATTTTTCTTCCCCTTTACTAACTTTCTTTTTACTTATTTTTACGGCGCAAAAATGTCTTTTACTTTTGGTATAACCAAAACTCGCGATTCAATCTCGTTTTTTTTTAGACAACCGAACTCCGACTCTTTTCACGGATAAAAACAGACTCTCCGTTCAAAACTTTTTCACGACCGCTTACCTGTTTTTTCGACTTGAACTTTAAGATCAAGGTAGAAAGCTTTGAGCTTTCTCTCTCGATCATATAGTTTCCGTTCAGTCGTTAAACATTAGGTAAGCTTTTGGTCGTGTGTGTGAGAGCTTTTTCCTCTCACTGGCTTGATCAAGTTCAAGCACCGTTAAACCTTCAGCAAGGCGATGTACTTAGTGGAATTTGATGGCGAAGCGCTTTTAGCCTGAGACTTGGAATTTTACCCAGGTCCTTTGCCATCATTTTTCATGTACTTTTGCCTTGCTTTGATTTCTAGGAAAATTTTACCCGTTAGCCACTTCGTGAAAGAGGATATGCAATTTCCTCTGGAATGTGTTTAGGAAGTGTCTACTTGATGGTAAATTTTCATGTTGGTTTTTTTTTTGTTTGTGGTCATATCTGTTATCCGATGTTGTTGACCTCGGATTTCGGATTTTTAGACTTGCAACATCTGCACGGAAAGATATACAATATTGAACTTGCTTCCAAAGTTTTGCCTAGAGAACTGTCCTATTCCCTACGTAATCGATCACCTTTACAGATTGCTCTTTCGCGCATTAATTACGGCATGTTCGAGCCTCTTAACCGCATGTGTTGATCTGCTAATGATATTGAAGACGTTTTTGTTACTAGTGTGGACAAAGTGACAGTTAAAAGAAGTAACTACAATTTGTAATTCATTTTTTTGCTCGCACTGATTCTTGTTTTAATTTAAAAATGATCAATCAAATGATTCTAGGCTTCTGACTAAGAAGTGCGCCTTCTGAGTTAGAAGGATTAATTCTGTTATAAGGAAACAAGCCATATAGGGATAAATAAGTAAAATATGTTGAGGGAAAACTTTACGCAATATTAAAATGAAATAAGAAAAAAAAATTTTTTTGTTGTAAGATTCAAGTTGTGCAATTTTTTTTTGTTTTGTTTTTTTTTTTTGCGTGAGGGGTGAAAATCTTGCAAAGACACCAGGAGACCCGATTGCCTCTGGTAGTGTGAGATTTTTACTCACTAAAAACACCGCGGCAAACGCGTTTAGTTTGCGAACACACTCCAATGACAGCGCTGTGTTGAACTCTGTAAAATCCATACACCTGATCACCGCCTGAGTATCGAGTGCCACCACTATCTTCTTGTACCTGACTCGACTCTCTAGTATATCCCCAGGCAAAGATGGGTGTTCAGGTTCAGGTCATCACTGAAGCTACCTGCGCCCGCTCCCCCATCAATTCTGGATCCATCCGTGAATAATATAACGTCGCTTACACGGTTTTCAGGGAGTGACCCATCCCTTAAAAGCGTTTCGTGGTGCCTTTCAATTACCCTTATTTTGCTTATACCATCAACAGGCATTTCCAATTCTTTTACAAGTTCCAATATTTTCCTATGCCCCCGGTTATCACGCGATCTACACCAGTTTGCACCCCGATCCATGCGAAGAGCCGCTGAGGCAGCAGTTCTCTTCACATATGTATCCAGGCAGCAAACCCAGTATCGAAAGGCCCCTGTTATCGTCACACACGCTAGCCTCTGAACCTTATTCAATTGCTTTTTACTGTGGGCTTGAAAGCGCTTGGCCACCAGACCACAGAGGCATAGGATATAATCGGTCTCACCATCATAGTGTAGATCCAGTATGCGGCCTTTGGCGAGATGCCCCACCTCCGCCCACACACACTCCCACATTGATGTAGAGCCCTGTTCGCTCTTTGGATTTTCTCCTCAACATATCTTTGCCAGGTAGGTCTTGAATCTAGGAATACCCCCAGATACTTGACAGAGCCCGAGACCGTAAGTTCTTCCCCAAAAAGTTCTATTGGTCTGAAGTCTAGATTCTTCCTTTTCCAAGTGAAAACGATTAGATCAGACTTCTTTGCATTTATGAAGAGCCCCTGTCCCACACACCATTGCTCCACCACCCTCATACCTCTTCTAATGGTGTCTGCTACGGCGCGTATGAACTTTCCCCTTGCCATAATCGCTATGTCGTCAGCATACCTAACATTATGTATGCCTTCTTCCTCAAGTCTACGAAGTAATGAGTCAACAGTAATGTTCCACAGAATGGGGGATAGCACTCCTCCCTGTGGACAACCTCTGTCAACCCTGCCCCGCAATCTCGATTCACCTCTCTGGATGTTTACTGCTCTTGTCTTTAACATATTGTCAATCCATCTTCTAACGGTAGAATTGGTTCCACGTTCAACTAGAGCATCCTCCAGCCTTCCGAAGTCTATATTGTCAAATTCTCCTTCAATGTCCATTATTGCGGCCATCGCTATGCCCTTGCCATTAATCTCTTCTTCTGCAATTCGCACCACCTAATGGAGTGCCGTTTCGGTAGATCTCCCAGGACAATAGGCGTGCTGGTTCCTACCTAGTGGAACTAGTGAGTGAAGTCCCCTCGATGTGGTAAGCCACGGTCCTCTCCATTGCCTTCAATAGAAAAGACGTCAGGCTCACGGGTCTAAGGGACTTCGGCTCCGTATAGTCTTTTCTTCCCGGTTTCGGTAGAAATATGACCTTAGCCTCTCTCCACGAAACCGGGACATATCCTGTTGCAAGGCATGTTGTGTATATTCCCCTAAGTATTGGTGCTACGATCTCACTGCCCCACTGAAGCAGGGCTGGGAATATACCATCTAAACCTGCTGCCTTGAATGGTTCAAACGATCTAATAGATCGTCTTACCCCTCAAGCGTCACAATCCTTTCCGCTTCGGAGCGATCCGTTGCATTCGCACCATGCTTCCTCATATGCCACGGCATGTCCGATTTGTAGCTTCCCGGAAAGTGAGTTTCCAGCGGGATTTCATTCGTTTCGTCCCAGGTCTCCGACATCCTACCCGTTCTGTCCCGAACCAGTCCAAGTCTGGAGACCGGGTCAGTTGAGACCATATTCTGAAGTCGGCAGACCTCAGATATATTTCTCGTGTTCGAGCAGAAGTCTCTCCACGATTCTCTCTTCTTTCCACGAGCTTTCTTCAACTCTTTCTTTAAGGATTTGTATCTGCCGCAGGCTTCCCCATCCTGAGTCCGTATGGCTCGGTTGCACACCTTCTTCCGTGCTTCCAGTTTGCTGTCCCACCAAGGGGTTGGGTCCTGGTTCAGTTGGAGTGCAGGATTTGTGATACGCCTCCATTACAGCCTTTTGTAGAGTGTACGGCTGCTTCTCTACATGCAGTGTGTTTTTGCGTACTCTTGGGGTCCACGCTATCAGTTTCTCCCTTAACACCTCCAAATATTTTTGGCTATTGGTGTTCTTGGGTATCCTGATAAGCCTCCTACTCTGCCTCTTGTGTACCCCATATCGAATGTCAAAAGTTATGGCTCTATGATCTGACTATGATCTGGCGTCATCACATCTGCCACTCTCCAGTTGAGCACTCTATCCAACAACTTAGTATTGCTAAAGGTGACCTCAATAACCTCCTTACGCCTTCCATCTACGTAGGTAGATAGCCCGAGGCTACGACCCACGCCCATGCCCCGGACCCCATACGAACCACGGCAAGGTCTGGCGTGCTGAGTTGTGGTAGTAAAACCGCCTGAACTCCCCGCCTGACTAGAATGCAGGATCTCGTTCTGCTATCTGAACTTACGCAAAACAGACTAGCAATTCTTTCCGGGAGCCCTTTTATACTCTTTCTAAATAGCCAGGGCTCCTGCAGCAACGCTATGTCCAGCTTCTCTTCCACAAAACATCGGCACAGCATACTTGATGCCGCCTTACTGTGATGCAGATTGAGTTGCCAAACTTTCAGGGTGTTCCCACCCACCTTCCTCGGTACGGGCCCACCTCCCTCCCTACTGGCGTCTCCCCTAATTATTTGGGTTGACTGCCAGTCGCCCTACCGACTGACGGTTTTCCCTTTTGACCTCTGTTTGCCGACTGAAATTTGACGAAGGCCGACTCCAGTCCGCAGTTGAGTTCCCCCCCCCCCCCCCCCCCCCCGCTCTCCTCAGCAGCACTACGTCTTCAGCCGGATGGCGGTTCCGCCTTTTGCCGCGTCGCCATACCTCTCTACTCGGGACACCTTCCATTTGGAGGTATCTCCGATGCAGGGGTTCTGTTTCCACAGCCTCTGTATGATGATTTCCTTGCCCTCGGGTTGCTCCGGAACAAAGATCATCACCCTCTTGATGTTTTTTAAGACATCCACCCGTTCCACCTTCAGGTTCATTCCATCTCATAGGTTGGACATTCCCCTGACGGTTTCGCACAGCCAGGCCTTGGAGTTCTGGTTCACACACCTTAGTGTGATTATCCCGTCCTCCAAGGCCACTTTGTTCACCCCGGAGTCTACCACCCTGCCAGGAAGGGAGTCAATGGCCTTCAAAAGCTCTGCCTTGTAGACCTGCAAGTGCTTGTCGTCAAGACCCTCCTCCCTGCCAGCGTCGGTGACACCGAGACGGAGATAATTCGCCGCAGCCCCGGAGTAGGTTTTTAAGCCCCCTCCCGGTTTAGCCCTATCTCCGTCCTGGTGAACCCTCTTCCTCTTGCCTTGGTCCGAAGCTCTCTCCTTTGCTCGGGTTGGCTCACACCTTCTCTTGCTGGGATCTGAACTCGTACCTGGCTTGGAGGCAAGTTCGCAACCGCTCTCCTCTACAACATCGTTTTAAAATTTGCATCCATTTTTGAACCCACGAAATGGGGGAGAAATAAAAAGACCGAAAAGGCAGAGATCCCCCCATACCAACCCTACTCAACTAAAATACAACAGGAGATTGAGCTGCCCCTGAGGTGGTACCACTAGCGATCCTTTGACCCCAGGTCCTGCGAGAGGCACCAATCCGATTTGGGAAGTCCCATCCTCAGATGGCTCCTCTCTCAAACTCCCTCAGCGTGGCTCCGCAACCTTAGAGTTAGGGGATTTATTTAAGAGGTTTACTCCTCCCGTGCTCTGTGTTAGCTTGCATAAATATATGCAATTACCAGCGGCGCCACGGGGAGGCCACAGATAAACTTCCAATCATAAAGCCAGTTACGCGCTAAGGCCCCTGAAATATGATTGGCAGCCGCCAAGTTGTGCAATGCGCATGTCCCGAATTTCGGAAACCAAGAAAACGTCACATGCCGTATGAAGTCAAGGCCGACTCGAACCTGTGGTGGCTTAGTGTGGTGAAAATGAATAACGAAAATTGCTAGAACTAAGTGTCTGAACTTTCTAGAATTAAGCTAAGTAGTATAAATAGGGCTAAGTAGCAGCCTAGTGAGTTAGTTTTTTTTTTGTTTTTTTTTTTATATACGATGTAGCCAAATCCTAGGGGACAACCCTTTGATGCGTTAGCATGGTTTTGGCTGGAAGGGAATTAGGGTAAGGGAAGTGAGGAAACTTGAGTCTTGTTTGCATTGCTGCGAGCTAGACAACAGCCCAGAGACGGATTGAATTATTTTAATTTCTTAATAAAAGCTCACGGTCATCTGGGCTCGAACCCGGGACCCACGGCATGTTGGTCTTGCCGCTCAACGCATTGATCCAACTCCGTCTCCAGCGAAGTGATAAGTGTTAATTAGAAAAATTAAACGTTATATTATGAAGAAAACGTGTAAAGGAAATTGTGAAATGAACTAATTAAGCGAAGTGTATAAAACTCAGAACGTTTGTAATTGAAAATAAGTGTCTTAACTAATCCATCGAGCCCGAAGATCCCCATTTACGTTACATTTGGTGTTAGAAGTGGGATTAATTAAGGAATACCTAAAAGTGAACTTAGAAAAAATAAAATAAAAGAAAAAGTGACTGTGAAATTAAAGTGAAATAGTGCAGTGAGTAATCTAAATATGGGTCGCAAACTGAAGGACTCACGTGCTCAAGACTTGAAAGCGGAATTAAATAAACGTTCCCTACCTACAATTGGAAATAAATGTGCCCTGGTAGCGTTACTACAAGAAGCTATGGAAAAAGAAGGAAAGGATCGAGAGGCTTTCGTTTTTGAGGACGAGCTAGAAGAAGAGGAAGAAACAAGTATTCCAAGCATAACAGATCTTCTCAATGCTCTGATGTGTGAGATGAAATCTTCCAAGGAAGAACAGAAAACATCATCAGCTGAGTTGAAATCGGCGATGGAAGCGTCCATAACTGAGTTGAAGGCATCGATGCAAGAATAGAAGTCATCAATAGAAGCATCGATGGAAGAACAGAAGTCATCAATAGAAGCATCAAAATCATCAATAGAAGGTTCCGCAAATGAGTTAAAATCAGCAATGGAAGAACAGATGTCAGCGGTAGTGGAACTTAAAGCCTCGGTTGAAGAAGTAAAAGCTGAAATAGAAATTTCCGTGAGGAAACAGGTTGAGGCTTTAGAATCAGCTGTTGATACGAAAATGGAAAACATAGAGAAAAAATTGGAAGAAGTAGAAATTTCTGGACAAACGAATATTAAACAAGTTAAATGCGAAATGGAACAGTCAATGAATAAAAATTTCGAGGAAATCAGGACTGAACTAAAAAGTGTCCAGAAACGGCATTTATCGACTTTATCTTCAGATTTCACTGTGAACCAAAGGCTTAATCCTCCAACATTTGACGGCCAAACGCCCTGGCAAACATACAGACTCCAGTTCGAAACGGCAGCAGCAATGAACTTTTGGAGTGACGAAGAAAAAGCTACAGCTCTTATCTTGGCACTTAGAGGTGGAGCAGCAGAATTGTTACAGACTATCCCGGTGGAGCTTAGGTATTGCTATACATCTCTAATGCAAGCTTTAGTATTACGGTATGGGAACCAGCACATGCAAGAGGTTTACCGTCTTCAGCTATAGAATCGGACACAGAAGCATGGAGAGCAGTTGCAGCAATTATGTGCGGACATAGAAAGGCTAACACATTTGGCTTATCCCAGATTTAGCCAAGATTATGTTTACGAGGTTGCAAGAGAAGCATTTATTAATTCACCTGCAGATCGTGACCTGCAGCAAGCAGTACGGCTGGCTGGAAAAAACCCCAATGCTGAGGTTCTGGCTTACGCTCTGGCATATGAGGCAGCGAAACAAGCCTCAAAGAGTACTGTCCGCCTAAGAGAAGTAACCGAAATATAAGATACCTGCTGTCGGTTCAATACATCGGAAAGACGCCTGTAAGCCCCATACCAATTCTACGCTCGCAACAGGGAAACGAGTAAATACCAACTCTTTGCGGGGCAGGAGTTTTCCAATAGAATCGACGCCCCCGGAATCATCATCAACAAAAGAAATTGCAGCGAAACGATAGTAGCTTAGTAATCAACGGGACGATTCAAGAACAAAAATGCACGATTACAGTAGACACAGGTGCTTCCAGGTCTATTTTTTTGAGAACAGCTACAGGAGAATCCGTTGATGTGTATGGGGAGATATTAATGACAATCGGCAACAACCGATTGTCACACAGATTTCTTGTCGCAGATATAATGGATGAGTGCATACTTGGACTCGATTTCATGAGAGCACACAACATTCAACTGGATATTGGAAGAGGAATCATGAAATACGACAGCAGAGAGATTCCTATGGATCTGGGATCAAATTTTTATTCGAAGCTGAACATCGTGGCATATGAAGACGTTGAGCTCTCTCCTTGTGCAGAAACCTTGGAACGAGCAAAAGTTCTTGGTGATCCCGGGAGCTATCGATTCTATCTAGTAGAACCAGAGCGAACAGAACAAATAAGAATTGTCACCGTTGGAAAATGTTTATCAATGAAAAGAAAAAAGTTTTGGTGTGAGTCCTAAATTCCCGTGAAAAATGTATTACATTAAAGAAAGGTAAAGTCTTAGGTCATGGCAAACCAGCCGCAGAGACTAGCAGAATATTCAGACGTAGATGAAACTAGATAGCCAAAGAAGGATGTTACAAAGCTAACCAACATGATACTTCCGTCTAATAAACTGAGTCAAGGGGAATATCGTAAAGCAAAAAAGTTGCTTGAAGAATTTGCCGATATTTTTGCACTACGGGACGAAGACTTTGGGAGAACTGATATAGTGCAACATAGAATTGACACCGGAGACGCCCGGCCTATCAAGCAGCCACCAAGAAGATTACCACTTGCAAAGCGAGAAGAAGCAGACGAAAGGATTGAAACATATATATTCTGTATATCCAGCGCATCCACCCAACCACGCACTCCCAACTTCTTCCGTGTGCGCATCTAACCACAATCGATTATCTTCCGACCACCCCACCACCTCTACTTCGATTTCCGTCTGTCCCAATCCTCCTCTGTATACACCAAACCTTGCACCCGCTACTTCCTCCGCATGCCCACCTAATTGCAAGTCATCATCTTCTTTTACTATCGCCTGTTCTCAAGCTTCTTCCACCTCCGCTAACCCGCCCCTTCCGCTAACCAAAAGTCCTTCTTCCGAACATAACTCATTTATCGATCCCCTAATCCCACCTACAGTTAAATTGACTTTGCGCTCTGCGGATTCCAACGATGGACGATACCTCTTGTCCCGTTTACGGGACCGTCGCATTTATGAAAACGTACGTCTATTTCTAGCCTCTCTGCACGACAAACCGAATTCCGTCTGTATTGATAGTAAAACCAGCACCAACGTCATGTTTAGTATACATCAAGAAGGCCTGCCCATAGACCCAACAGTGTTACATCAACTTTTCACTAAGTACCATGAATCATTCAATATCCCTTCCCATAAGGTTTCAGAAGATCTATCCATCGATGCTGCGTACGTCAGTTCTCGCCGCATTTCCCATCTCCAAAAAAGTCGCAACGACTCCTTAAACTACTTTCGCTCCTAACCCTCCCACTTGCTCTATTTCTGACCTCCCCCTAATGCACCTGTGGTCTCCGATCAATTACCTCTCCCCAGCAGCTTGTCAGTCTATTACCAGTACGTCAGAGGGCTTCGCACAAAAACATCCAATATTTTCCTTAACTCCCACAAATTCCCGCACGATATCTTTGCCTTAACTGAAACCAATCTAACACCAGGAATTCTCGACAACGAACTATTCCCTCCAAACTACACCATTTTCGGTGCTGACGGTTGTACAGGCACCAATGATCCACCAAGTCGCGGGGTTCTCATAGCTGTTCACATCCGTTATGATGCCACCCTGCTAAAGACCTCCGACTCTACAATATCAGAATTTGTATGTATAAAAATAGCACTGACTAAGTGTCGTCTGTACATCCTCTGTTGTTACATTCGCCCCTCTTAACCTCTAGACGCCTACGAGCAAATAGTTGAAGCGATCGATACCCAGCTTGAGAACGCTAACGCCTCCGATGAATTTATTTTAATGGGTGACTTTAACCTCTCCCGTATTCAATGGTCATTGTCCGTGGACTGTTCTCATTTTGTATCCCTTAACGCATCCTCGGCCAAAGAAGCCTTTTTTGCCGATCAGATCTCCGTTTTAGGTCTCTTTCAAATAAGCGGAGTTCTGGACAGACAATTAGAATTAATCTTTTCTTCAGACCCAGTTAACTTGGCTGTCGCGGAAAGAAAACATCTCCTCTCCTTCCTCGTTTTCTCCTACGAACACCCTCACGCCCTTACAAGCTCCGAGTCTTCTCTGTCCTTCAATTTTCGTAAAGGCGACTTTGACAAATTAAATCACTTGCTCCTCAACTCCAACATTGGCAATATCCCTCAACATCTTCCAATAGACGTTGCTGTAGAGGCGTTTTATTCGGAAATACATGCTTGTCTTACACAATCTATCCTTCTTCTTCCTCGTAAAAACTGCTCCTCATCCCCCGTTTGGTACGACAAGGAATTACGCTCTCTCCGCACCAGGAGAAATAAACGTTGGCAAACTTTTCTTCTGACCAAGACTGAGTCTGACTATTCTTCCTACATGTCTGCTTACATCTCTTTTTCTGAACGTTGTGATACCCTCTATCATGAGTACCTCCAACGGATGGAAACAAGCCTCATATCCGACATATTAATTCTACCCTAAAGCTCGAGAATACCTCTTCATCAGATCCTCAGGTTATCGCCAACCTCTTTGCACACTTCTTCAGTAAATCTTTCAGCGACAATTCTACAACCTGACCTTAACTACTTTTCATTCTTGGACAAATGCACTCAAACGTCGTTTAAATCTTTCGACCCGGACCCCGAACAAATCGCCGCCAGTATTAACGGGCTTGAGGATGACTTTCACCCCGGTCCTGACGGCAGTCCGGCCATCGTTCTGAAAAAGTGTCCCGTGCATCTAGTTCAACCCCTTACTTTGCTTTTCCGCCTCTCGGTCACTCAAGGGGTTTTCCCTCAATTATGGAAAAACTCTTATATTATTCCAATATTCAAAAAAGGCTGCAAGAACGATATATCCAACTACAGACCCATTGCTAAATTATCATCCATACCTAAACTATTCGAAAAAGTGGTCTATGATTCCATGTTCTTTCACTGTAAGTCTATTTTCGCCCTCTTCCAGCATGGCTTCCTCAAAGGAAGATCTACAACCACCAACCTTACCGAATTCGTCTCCAAAACACTATGTGGCCTGGAAAACGGTAAAGATGTTGATGTTATCACCACCGATTTAAGTAAAGCCTTTGACAAGATCTCCCATAGCGTTATCCTGTTTAAACTTGATCGCCTAGGCTTTCCCTCTCGATTTATCTCCTGGATTCAATCCTCAACAACCGTCAGTACAATGTTATTTTTAGCTCATCCAGCCACCTCGGTCCATTAATTTTCATCCTGACAATTAATGATGTTGTTTGTGTCATCAAATACTCAGAGCTGTCCATTTATGCTGATGACATGAAAATAATTAAACATATCTCCTCCACAACCGACTCGCTTCTTCTCCAAAAAGACCTCGATTCGTTCACCACATGGTGCATGAAAAACTTTCTTGAGCTCAATGTCTCCAAATGCCAGTCCATCTCTTATTCCCGCAAGCGTCTTACCTACATGTTAACCGACGTACCAGTCCCTATCGTTACCTCTTTGTGTGACCTAGGAATAATCTGTTATAGCGAACTAAATTTCCGTTCCCATATTGATAGCATAATTAACAGAGCTAACTCCGCCCTAGGGTTTGTGAAGCGCTGGTCTAGAGGGTTCTCCAATCCTTATGTTTCCAAATCTTTCTATATTTCCTTCGTTAGACCTCTCCTTGAATATGCCAGCCAGGTTTGGTCACCCACGCAAACAACCCACATTAACAGAATTGAATCTGTCCAGCGTAGGTTCATTCGCTTTGCTCTACGTGATCTTCCGAGGGTAGACAGATTCAACCTTCAACCTTATGAAGACCGTCTGAAACTGATCGACTTAGAACCCCTAAGTAAACGTCGTGATGTTTCCGACGTTCTCTTTATTCATCAGCTATTAGCTGGTGCCATAGACTGCTCTTCAATCCTGCAGTCTTTACCCATCTATACCAACCCTCGCAACCTAAGGTCCACTCCCGACTCGACCGCCATCGCACGAACTACGGTCAACGCGAACCAATTACCAGGATGCTAACAAAAGTCAACGACCTTCCCTCCTTTGACTTCCATCTGAGTAAATCATCCCTTCACAAAGCCTTATATCTTAATCCCACTCATCTTAATCGCCTTTCCTAATTCTCCTTCCTCCCAGTTTATATTTATCATAATCATAGCTCATATTGTAGCTTACATTATCTGTTATGAATTATTGTTTATTTTAGTTTGTAGTATTTATTTTGTATTTTTTTTATGTAACAGCTTGCATTAAGCTTAAAATAAATAAAAAATAAATAGCAATTCGAAAGCAAGGTTTAATAGAAGAGTCGAAAGGTCCATGGATGTCACCAGTGGTGCTAGTAATGAAGTAGGATGGCAGTACAAGATTCTGTGTCGACTACATTCGTCTAAATGATGTCACTAAAAAAGATAGTTACCCACTACCGCGCATAGACGACACCCTAGATACCTTATCAGGATCCAAGTGGTTTTCAACGTTGGACTTCAAAAGCGGCTATTGGCAAGTCGAGATCGATCCAGATGACAGGGAAAAGACAGCATTCTCGGCGGGAAGTGGATTGTGGCAATTTAAAGTCATGCCCTTTGGACTTTGCAATGCGCCAGCAACATTCGAGAGCTTAATGGAATGTGTCCTACGAGGTTTAACTTGTAAAACCTGCCTGGTATATTTGGATGACATCATTATAATGTACAACAACAACATTGAAGAGCTACTGGGCGCAATGGAATTCGCTGTGCGTTGAAGATGGAATATTTAAACGCAAATGGGAAACACCCGACGAGTCATCATGCCGGATGCAGGTATTGGTTCCCAGGAATAAAATAAGGGATGTGCTGGAAAAATTCCATAACGGTGCTTGGGGAGGACATCTTGGTGTCTTTTATTTATTTATTTAAGCTTAATACAAGCTATTACGTAATAATACGTACTTCAATTACAAGCAATAACATAATACTGATACTACAAGCTATAATAAATTATGACATAATAAAAAAATAGTAAAAGCTACAATATGAGCTCTAATTAAAGTAGATACGGGCTGGAAGGAAGAAAGGCGATCAAGATGGGCGGAATCAAGATATAAGGCTTTGTAAAGGGATGCTTTACTCAGATGGAAGTCAAAGGAGGAAAGGTCGTTGACTTTTCGTAGCATCCTGGTAATTGGCTCACTTTGACCGCAGTTTGTGCGATGGCGGTCGAGTCGGAAAAGGGGAGTGGACCTAAGGTTGCGGGAATCGGTATAGATGGGTAAAGATTGCAGGATTGAAGGGCAGTCTGTGGCACCACTTAATAGCTGATGAATGAAGAGAATGTCGGAAACAACATGCGTTCTTCCCAAGCCCTCTTTCGCGTACGAGGGAAAAAGCGTTTCGTTAGCTCGAGCCGTGTCCGTTCCTCACTCGGTCGACGGGTGCCTCTGGTTCGAATAACGGCGAGAGCGAGTAGATGATTTCTGGGGCTAGGTTAAAAGCTTTCCAGAAATCAACTCCAAGATATTGGTCCTGCGACAAACTAGGTATGACATACAACCTAATGATATGTCGGTTGTCGCGAAACTCTATATCTGTGTCCAGATGACCACATACCTGCTGAGAGGTTCAGCTGCTTTGAAAGACGTTGATTATCTCTTTATCGGCACATGGTCTTCTTAGAGAAGCTATTTCATCTCCCAGGCAACTCACGCTCGCTCCACTTTAGAGCAACCCGTTAATCTCCTGCGCTAGTCATTTAAATAGGTCATACGGTCGTATGTCCCGCGGTATGCACGTTATGCCAGACAAGAGCCGTCGTGTATCTGTTACGACTGCGAGATTGTCTTTTTGCGCATTTGGGCTTGTGAACTTGAGGTGCGTAATAGCTGGGTGCAATACTATTGACGGACCTGGCGAAGATGCGCGCTCAAGCAGCCTCATATTCCTATAAACGAATATGGTATGGCTTTCGTGGAAACATATTAGGTTCCTTTGCTTTGATGTTTCTGTTTGGAGCTAGTCGGATTGGCGCTGAGCCTGAGCTTTCTGTCGCCGTCTGTGTAGATGTTTCCGAAGTGGTTATGTCCTTGCTGGGTGTATCTGTGTCTGATCGATGGCTCGACGGTTCGGGTTGGGTGATGGCTGATTCCGTCGGGAACTGGTGGGATTATTACCGCACCGACGCAAGTTTTTTCGCCTACAATTCTCACAGTCATTTATGTAGACATCACGCCGTCCACAGCCGTAACAATATACTCCGGTGTTGGGTGAAGGACATTGCCTGTGTCAGTGTCCAACTTGCAAGCATTGGTTGTCCCTCGATACCATCGAACAATCTTCCATTTGTGTAATATTATTAGTATTGTCATCGTCCATCTACCTCTTCCAATCTCCGGAGACTGTTGTTATGTCTCATTATCCGGGTTCTGTGGAGGACTCCTTCAATCGGCATTACTTGCACTTGTAACTGGGCAATACTGTAGGCGGGATGCAAACAGATGTGTTGCTGTATTGCTGGTAGTAAATTGTCCCTCACAATCTCAACAAACTTCGCTTCAGGCATGGTCAAGCGTAGTCTCTGAAGCAACTATTGAAGGTCCTGTAAATAGAATTGAAAAGGTCCGCCGAATTGTGTCGACGTGCCAACATTTGTCTCAATGTGTCTGAATCATGAACCGGAGGCGTCCAGTCTCGTCTGAATATCTGCTTTAGCTCGTCCCATCTTGGCTCCAGGTGGTAATGAAGGTATTGCCAATACCATTCCAAGAGTCGATCTTTCAACAGTGCAGCAAAGTTCTCGGCCATCAAGTGGTAATCGCCTGCCAGGGTGTTGCGAGTCATCACTTCTGCTCTAAAGAGAAATTCGTCAGCCCGAAGGCGAAAATTATCTCCATCGTACAACAACTTTTAAGTTCTCAGTGAGCTGGCAAATCGTCTCTTATACCGGGGGTTGTATGGCCGGTTGAGGACATTTGCTTCTCCGGAACGAGCTGGCCTTGGATTTGAAGGTCGATAAACGAGTGCTGGAGCCTCGGGTTGGTGGTACGGCACTTGGTGTGCTAATGCTGCGTTTGCAGTAGGCTGCTGAAGTTGCAAACCCTGAAGCTGCTGGCTAATCTGATGAGTTATTAGGTCAAAGAGCTCTCCTCTCAACCCCGCTAGTAAGGCCTGTACGATAAAAGGAGGCTGACGGATTGTGTGAGCTAGATGTTGCTGCAGAAACAGTTCTGTTCAGTAGCTGGGTAGGTGAGACCAAAGGAGTGGTAGTAGCCGTGTGGATTGGGACCAAGTCACCATGCCTTCAGTGTTGGTGCGAGGCACGACTTCGTTACTAGGATCGTATACCCTACTTTCTACAAGCGAGTGTTACGGCTTGCCCATCGTTCTTCCGGTTATTTGGGAGAAGAACGAGCAAGGAGAGATTCGGTCAATGGTAATTCAATAATTATGAACACATTAGAACTTTTAAAGGTTTATATATATATATATATTTTTTTTATAATTTGAAACTTTAAAACTTTACAATAATTTGTATGCATTCGAGCTTTCGACACTTTTTATAATTTTGAATTGAAATCTTAAAACTTTACAATAATAATGCGTCGAAGCCATAAAAGTATGAAGTGACCGTGCTGGGGTCGAGTAATGTTCAAAAATGTAGACTTTTGCTTACATTTAAATGGTAACTAAGATTTTGATTCCAGGAATAATTTGCTTGATAAGCGAGTTTCAGTGCATGTTACACTGCCTCCTCTTAGAATTGTTCGTCCCGAACAGTTGTATCTCCTTGGTATGGCTTTAAGCGGTCAATGTGCACGATCTTCTTTCTGTCTTTCGGTCCCCGCTGTATCCTGTACACTACATCGTTGATGTGTGTAAGGATCTTGTATGGTCCTTCCCACTGCTGTTGAAGCTTCGGTGATTTTTATTTTCATCGCCGTGGGTTAAATGGCCGGACGAGGTCTCCTTCCCTGAATCCGCTAGAATTAGCTCGGATGTCGTATCGTGTTTTCATTCTGTCGCTGGATGTCTTAAGGTTCTTTCTTCCCAGTTCATGGATTTCTGCGAGACGCTTCCGAAGTATGGTTATGTATTCTTCAGTGGATTCAGCATCCTTTTCAAGTGTTCCGAACTTCAAATCACTGGGCAGTCGAATCTGTCTTCCAAACACAATTTTAGATGGTGTCTGTCCTGTTGATTTATGGACGGCTGTTCGATAAGCTAGTAGAAATATCGGAATGTAGCTATCCCAATCCCGTTGTTGCTCATCTACTACTTTTCTCAACCATCCCGTCAGATTGTGGATGAAGTGCTGTTGTCCGCGTCTTCCTTATCCCAAGAATATCGCAAACCTTCTGGAATACTTGAGATTCAAAGTTTCGTCCTTGGTCGGAATGAAGCTCATTGGGGACGCCAAATCTGCATATCCAGTTTGTTACTAACTCCTCTGCCACTATTTTTGCTTCTTGATTTGGGATCGCATATACTTCTGGCCATTAACTAAAGTAATCCATTATCACTAAAATGTACCGGTTGCCCCGATCTGACTCTGGGAATGGTCCCGCAACGTCAATCGTGATTCTCTCAAAAGGCGCTCCAACGTTATATTGCTGCATCGCTCTTCTTGTTTTGATGTGAGATCCTTTGCTACAACCACAAGCGGTACTTTTTCGACACCAGTCCTCTACATCCTCTCGCATATGTAACCAGTAGAGTCGTTCTCTTAATTTTTCCAAAGTCTTATTGACACCAAGATGTCCTCCTCAAGCACCGTTATGGAATTCTTCCAGCACATCCCTTATTTCATTCCTGGGAACCAATTCCTGCATCCGGCATGATGACTCGTCGGGTGTTTCCCATTTGCGTTTTAATATTTCATCTTCAACACACATTGAATTTCATTGCGCCCAGTAGCTCTTCAATGTTGTACTGTTGTTGGGGCCTTTCGTCGTTATCCTTGTCAAGGGTACGACAGTTGTTCTTTTCACAATCACATGGTCGTATTTCTCTTCCAGACGTGAACAGTATTTACAATTAGGCTTTTATGGTCGTCGTGAAAGTGCATCTGCATTTCCATGGGATCTACCCTTCCTATGGATAATTTCAAAATCATAGGATTGTAGTCTTTCTAGCCATCTTGCCACTTGTCCTTCAGGGTTTTTAAATTGCATCAACTACTTTAGAACTGCTTGATCAGTTCGGAGAGTGAATTTTTGTCCATAGAGGAATTTATGGAAGTGCTTCGTTGCATCAACAATAGCCAGCAGTTCTTTCCTCGTAACGCACTAATTTCTTTCTTGTTTTGATAAAGCTCTGCTATAGTATGCCACCACCTTTTCGTGCCCGTTTACTTCTTGTGACAGAACAGCGCCAATCCCAACATTACTTGCATCGGTATCCAATATAAATGTCCAACCCCCCCTTTGGATAAGTAATTACGGGTGCATTTCAAAGCGCCCACTTCAGTGCTTTAAAGCTGTTTTCTGCTTTTCCTGTCCAAACGAATTCTTTATCCTTCTCCGTTTGCTTATGCAACTATTTTGCTATATCAGCAAAATTCTTCACAGAGCGTCTGTAATAAGTGGCTAGTCCAAGAAAGCTCCGTAGCTCGTATTTATCTTTCGGAGGAGGTCAGTTCTCCACTGCAGTTATTTTCTCAGGATCAGTGCTAATTCCTCCTGTTGATACCACATGCCCAAGGTATTTGACCTGGTCTGCAAAGAGCGTACACTTTTTAAGGCTTAGTTTTAGTTTGGCTGACTTCAGTTTCTGGAACACTGGGTAACTATCTTTCTTCGTGACATCATTTAGATGACGGTATTCAACACAGAAACTTGTACTGCCATCCTTCTTCTTTACTGGCACCACTGGTGACATCCATGGAACTTTCGACTCTTCTATTAGACCTTGCTTACGCATTGTTTCAATCATTTCGTCTGCTTCTTCTCGCTTTGCAAGTGGTAATCTTCTTGGTGGCTGCTTGATAGGGCGGGCGTCTCAGGTGTCAATTTTATGTTGCACTATATCAGTTTTTCCATAGTCTTCGTCCCGTAGTGCAAAAATATCGGCAAATTCTTCAAGCAACTTCTTTGCTTTAAGATATTCCCCTTGACTCAGTATATTAGATGGAACTATCATGTTGATTAGCTTTGTAACATCCTTCCTTGGCTGTCTAGTTTCATCTACGTCGGAATATTCCGCTAGCACAATCTCTTCGGCTGGTTCGCCATTACCTAAGACTTTACCTTTCTTTAAATTGATGATTTTGATCGATAGTTACTAAACATTTTCCAACGGCGACATATCTAATTTGTTCTGTTTGATCTGGTTCTACTAGATAAAATCGATAGCTCCAGGGATCACCAAGCACTTTTGTTCGTACTAAGGTTTCTGCACAAGTAGGGAGCTCAACGTCTTTATATGCCACGATGTTCAGCTTTGAATAATAATTGGATCACAGAGCCATGGGAATCTCTCTGTTGTCGTATTTCATGATTCCTCTTCCAATATCCAGTTGAATGTTGTGTGCTCTCATGAAATCGAGTCCAAGAATGCACTCATCCGTTATATATGCGACAAAAAAATCTGTGTGAGAATTTGTTGTCGCCAAGGGATATTGTCATTAATATTTCCCCATACACTTCAACGAATTCTCTTGTAGCTGTCCTCAAAACGTTTCGATTTTTGTTGCTAAGCCAGTGGTCTTTAGCATAATCGCACCGAAGAATAGACTGGAAGCACCTGTGTCTACTGTAATCAAACATTTTTCTTCTTGAACTCTCCCGTTGATTACTTAGCTGCTCTCATTTCGCTGCAATTTCTTAATGTTGATGATGATTCCGGGGGCGTCGATTCTACCGGCCAACTCCTGCCCCGCCTCCCTGTTGCGTGCGTATTGTTGGTATGGGGCTTTCAGCTCCATTGCTTCGTTCTCTTTCTCTACATTTTTCACAGCGAGAGCTGGAGTTGCTTTTATCATCTTGTGGGGAGTTTGATCTTCGTCTCTTTCTCAAATCTCTTTGGAGGTGGCCTTCTTTGTTACAGTTCCAGCATTTAAATCGACTTCCAGCATTAAATTGACCCGACAGAAGGTGTCTTCTATTTCGGTTACTTCTCTTAGGCGTACCGTACTTCTTGAGGATTGCTTTGCTGCCTCATATTCCATAGCGTAAGCTACAACCTCAGCATTGGTGTTTTTTCCAGCTTGCTGCAGGTCTACAAGTGAATTAATAAATACTTCTCTGGCTACCTCATTGACATAATCTTGGCTAAACGTGGGATAAGCCAAATGTGTCAGCCTTTCTATGTCCGCACATAAGTGCTGCAACGTCTCTCCATTCTTCTGTCTTCGGCTCCGTAGCTGTGGGCGGTAAACCTCTTGCATGTGCTGGTTTTCATACCGCAATTCTAAGGCTTGTATTAGAGATGAATAATTATACCTTTGTTCTACCGGTATAGTCTGTAGCAGTTCTGCTGCTGCACCTCTAAGTGCCATGATTAAAGCTGTAGCTTTTTCTTCGTCAGTCCAGAAATTTACTACCGCTGCTGTCTCGAACTGTAGTCTGTATGTCTGCCAGGGAGTTTGACCATCAAAAGTTGGAGGATGAAGTTTCGTGTTTACAGTCACATCCGTAGATAAACTCGTCGGTTGCCGCTTCTTGACAAACTCTAGTTCATTCCTAATTGCGTCCACATCATCTTTCACCTGTTCTTACAGTTTCTTCTCTATATCCGACACAAGTTCTCCGTTTTTTTCCATATGGGATTCGAGATTTAACTTCATAGAGCTTTCTATGTATTCCAGTTTCTTCTCCACGGTGGCTTCTAGGTTTTCAAACTGTTTTTGCACAGACATTTCCATTTCAGCTTTTACTTCTTCAACGGAGGCTTTAAGTTCCGCTACTGATGACTTTTGTTCTTCCAGCGATGCTTTTAACTCATTTACGGAACCTTCCATCGATGAATTCAACTCTGCTGTTGATGATTTCTGTTCGTCCATCGATGCTTTTAATTCGGTTACGGACACTTCCATCGATGCCATTGATGTTTCTATTGATGCCTTCAACTCGGCTGATGATGTTTTCTGCTCTTCCTTGGAAGATTTCATCTCACACATCAGAGCATTGAGAAGATCTGTCATGCTTGGTGTATTTGCTTCTTCTTCTTCTTCTGGCCCGTCTTCAAAAACAAAATCCTCTGGATCCTTTTCTTCTTTTTCCATAGCTTCTTGTAGTAACGCTACCAGGGCACATTTATTTCCAATTGTAGGTAGGGAACGTTTACTTAATTGCCCCTTCAAGTCTTGAACACGTAAGTCTTTCAAATGGGGATCTTCGGGTTCTACGGATTAATTAAGACAATTATCTTTATTCATGAATGTTCACAATTTTATTTAATTCACTTAATTAGTTCTCTTCACAATATTACGTTTCACTTTAACGATTCAAACTTATCACTTCACTAGTTTAAATACAACTGACTGACTAGGCTGCTACTCAGCCCTATTTATACTACTTAGCTTTATTCTAGAAAATCAGCAACTTAGTTCTAGCAATTTCCGTTATTCATTTTCACTACACTAAGTCACGACAGGTTCGAGTCGGCCTTGACTTCATATGGCATCTGACGTTTTTCTGGTTTCCGAAGTCCGGGACATGCGCATTGCACAACTTGATTTCGTTTTCAGCACGGAGTCGTTGTCATGTTACACTGCCCACCTCTTAGAACTGTTCGTCCCGAACAATTGTATCTCCTTGGTATGGCTTTAATCGGTCAATGTGCACGATCTTCTTTTTTTCTTGTCTTTTGGTCCCCGCTGTATTCTGTAGACCTAATCGTTAATGCGCGTAAGGATCTTGTAGGGTCCTTCCCACCGCTGTTGAAGCTTCGGTGATTTTCCTTTTCGTCGTCGCGGGTTGAATAGCCAGACGAGGTCTCCTTCCCTGAATCCGTTAGAATTAACTCTGATGTCCTATCGTGTTTTCATTCTGTCGCTGGATGTCTTTGTTGTGGCTACGCACAACTAAGGTGGTTTAACCCTGGACGTGATAATGTCAGTCCGTTTGACTGATGAACTAAAACACTGAAGTTACTTTACTTGTACTTTTTTTCACAGAAGTTTCTTCTGAAACTTAACCAGTAAATGACTTTAAACACTTAAGACTTTAGATTTTTTACTTTTGAACTAGACGCCTTACCGTGGGTCGGAGGATTCTCTAGTTGTCGGTTCAAGAATAATTTCTGAAAGTCTTACCTCGATAACCCTCTTTTTATACAAAATTGTCAATATGGAAGCAATTCTCCCTTCCAAAATTATTTGACAATAATCGCAATTAGACAGTTTTGCCTAAAAATTCACAACAGGCGGTTTTCTATAAAATGGAAAAACAAAATTGACACCCGCATCCGAAATGCATTATCAGTTTTTCATTCAATGAAGAAAACAATAAATTGCATAACGACAAATTGCATAAGGCACCCGCTCATAAAGTACAGGTGTCATCTTCGCTTTGTTTTGAGGTGATTCCGTATGACCATACAAAGTATGTTTGGAATCATCTAAGTCCAAAGGTTTTCCGATGTGGCGTACGCTGTGTGTGAAAATTTACCCAGCATAGCCGTGAACAGCGGAGACGATTTGTAAATCGTGGTAACACCTGAGTTATATGGCGGGTGAACGTACTAGTGCAATTTGATGCTCGTCACTTGCCCATGTTTTAAACGTGAAATGTTTATCGTTTTGGGACTTGTAGTGATATCTGAGCATTTTTGTGCTGTGTAGTCTGCAGTTGTGAATCTGCGAATTTGAGGTGTTATGTTATGAATGCTAATTAATTGATTAGGAAAGGTTGATACCTTTAGCAGATTCATAACACCTCCCCCCAAAAGAAAAAATTTTATTTTTGTTCTTGAAGAGAATAGAAAATTTGTAGAGGTTGATTGAGGTATCGACTATTTACAGTTTAGGTAATTACATCTTACTTAAGACTAGGTAAGATAACATATGTATATGATTACTTAAGATAACAATTGATTTTATGTTAAATGATCAATAAAATGTGTAATAGTTGTACTTATTATAATGATTTGTTTATATAATGATTTTATGCTATCTCCTAGTGGTAATTACATTTTAATGTTGGTAAATTTATACAATAATTGTTTTAAGTGAGGTTTTTTTTTACTTAAGGCATGTATATTATGTAAAATTTATATTTGTCTTCCTCTTATGATTTAACTAGATATCCTACTTAGGGGTATTTTATTTGTCTTTGGCTCTTCGCCTTTTTCTACTTCTTCTATTTGGTTATTTTGTTTGCTTCTGATTTTCAGATAAAATTTGATTATTTTTATTATAGAGAAAATTATTAAAATTATTAGGTACTATTATGTATATAAATGAATAATGGTGTATATCATGGGGGGTGATACGCTAGTTAACTTTGCTTCTTCTCTGTTTTCTAAAGATTCTATATCTTGACTTAGCTCGAGGAGTGCTTGGTGATCTCTATTGTGTACCATAATAGTTTTTGGTAAATGAAGAACAGTGATTTTAGATGTTACTCTTTGAACAGTTTTGAGTGGTTATTATGAATTTTCTTATTACGTTTTTTGTTTTTGTTGCTTATTCTAACCACTGAATTTTCAGGTGAAGGTGTTTCTATTTTTTCGTAGGGACCTTCCCATAGGGGACTCAGTTTATTTTTCTAGCGTGTACTTTTATTAGTACTTTATCACCGATTATAAACTGCTTTGGTTTCGTTTATTTGTCGTAGTATCTTTTTGCTTGAACCCGATTTGTTAAGTTGGCAGGAAGAACATTTCTTTATGTATTCTTTGACGTCTTTGGTCACTCCTGGCCAAACATAAACCTTTTTCAGCTTTCCCAGGGTGTTTGAATTTTACGGATTTTCCCAATGGCAATAAAACATCAAAAAACATTCATCGGACTTCGCAATATGTAAAATTCAATAAATATCACACCTAGCTATTATCTAAATTGTAAATATTGTCAAAACTGCTAACCGAGAGCTGCCATCCTAATCCATTTTGGGTATACGTATTGTTTTGCAATGTAAATCGATTTACCGATAACAAGAAACTTATTGGGTAATTGAAGTGAATGTTTTTAAGCAATTTTTCGAAAACAATAATATCAAAAGTGTCGTGGTAATATTAATTAACGGAGCGTTGAAAGGTCTTAGTCACACGTGTCGGTAAAGCGGTATTCATGCATAACGGAAAGGAGAATTACAACGATGCTACATTTATGGTGAGTCAGTCCGTTTATTCACCTCAACTAACTCTTTAATTCAACTATATGGCCGTATGATCATCATTTTACTAAGCATAGGAATTTTATGAAATTACGTGCGGACTTAAAGAACTGTGTAATGAAATTGCATATTATGCTAATTATTCCAAAACCATCATAAGTAAATAAATTGACCGTCATAATTAAAATCAATTAAAAGTGAATATTTAATGGTCAGTGAACATTAACATTCTTTCTTTGAGCCAAATAGCATTTCGTGAAATACGAATACGTCATTAAGGTAGTAAGCATTTCGTGGACGCATTTAATCTGAAGAACGCGTGTTTGTATTGGTATCTTCATTACTTGTACATTTGATCACATCCTCAGTTATTCAAATATTTCACTATTCTGCTGAGAATAACTATTCGATTTATATTAAAAACCTTTTCTAAACGCTGCATGTTTACGCCATGGAGAAACTTAAAATCAAACTCACGGTGATGTCCGAAAGAATTCAGAGGTTTGTCGCAAATGCAAATAAGACAGCAAGGGATAAAAGAAATGATGCTTTTCTCAAGGCACCTCCTTGAGAGTTATTGGGCGCAATATATGGAAGTGTTCAATGATTTATGTGAATTAGCAACTGCTGAACAATTAGCAGCGGACGAGCAACTTTCTAGTGACACTCTTTCAGACATTGAATGTGCTTATATAGAAGCAATGCAATGGGTGACTGAACAGCTCCAACCTTCTCCACAATCTCAGGAATCCTTTAGCTCCGCGTCTCAGTTCTCCATAACCATGTCATCTATGATGCTTCCAAAAATAAATATACCGTCGTTTACTGGTTCATACCTCGAATGGCCGTCATTTCGGGACACTTATGTCTCATTAGTCCACGAGAATTGTAAGTTAACAGAAATACAAAAGTTACATTACCTGAAATCTGCCATTTCTGGTGAGGCAGCAAAGGTTCTTAAACATTTAGCCATCACGAGCTCAAACTACACTGCTGCCTGGGAAATCTTAATGTCCAGGTATGAAAACAAAAGGGTATTGGTGAACTCAAACCTTCAAGCAATAGTAACCCTACAAGGAATGTCATCGGAATCACCCATCGAACTTCGTAGAGTTGTGGATAGTTTCACACAAGTTCGAACTCTAGAGAATCTTTCTAGACCAGTCGCTGACTGGGACGACTGGCTGGTCTATTTCCTCTCTACCAAGCTTGATCCAAATACACGCAAGGATTGGGAAACCTCGCTTACATCTACTGAAATACCATCATACAAATCGATGACAACATTTTTGGAAGGGAGAGTACATGCTCTAAGTGCGATAAAGGATAATTCCAACCTCATTCGAACGACATCGATATCTCCACGGAGGCCAAGGCCAGTTGTGCGAATGCATTATACTTCATCAGGAAAGACTTGTACTCTTTGTCAAAACAAACATATTCTCCTGTTCTGTCCTCAATATAAAAGAATGTCAGTTGACGAGCGCAATACCTTTTCTACATACAAAAGGAATTTGTACAAATTGTTTAAAGCCTGACCATAATGTTTCGTCGTGCCCATCGCACAATCGTTGCAAGGTGTGCCAACACAAGCACCATACTACTATACATAAGGCAGATATGCCTTCATCTGGACAACGTCACACAATTTCTAACCCCAGTCAACAACAGCAGTCCTGTTCTCCTAGCAACAGCAGCAGTGCTTGTGAAATCCAATGATGGTAGAACGGTGCGTGTTCGAGCACTACTGGATCAGGGATCGGAATCAAATTTCATGACTTCTTCACTTGCTAACTTATTGCGGTTACCAAACCATCGAGCAAACATTTCAGTACAAGGTGTAGGACAATGTTCAGTTGGAATTGCACAGACTGTAGTTAGACATGACATCATTTCCACTGTAGATCCCTCCTACAAATATTCTATTCAATCGTTAGTTTTGCCCACACTTACGCATCTTCTACCGTCACAGCAAGTGTCGCCACAAGGTTGGTCAGATATCGACGGACTCAAATTGGCCGACCCAAACTTCCACAAGCCAGGGCCAATAGATCTAATCCTCGGTGTCGAAATTCACAGTAGAATCTTAATGGGTGATGTTCGACATGGATAATCAGGCTCTCCAGTAGCACAGATCACTTCTCTAGGATAGATATTATCAGGAACTGTAGACGCAACTTCAGATCTTTCGACTACTACACTAAGTCAGCACTCGTCCTCATCAGAAGTAAATATGCTCCTCAGGAAGTTTTGGGAAATAGAAGAGCCCCATCAGGCTTCCACGATGACACCCGCTGAAGAGGATTGCGAAAGATTTTATCAACTTACACATTATAGGGATGCCAGTGGACGCTACACCGTTAGATTGCCAATCAAGACCGAGGATGTTCACTTAGGAAATTCACGTAACGTGGCTATGGCTTGTTTAAATAATATGGAAAAGAAAATTACGCGAGATCCTGAGTTTTATAGACTATATGCAGACTTTATGAGTGAATATCTTGAACTGAAGCATATGGAATTAGTGGAAGATGAGACGGAGGAGCCTGAGCGACAGTTCTACCTACCTCATCACGCAGTGCTAAAACCACCTAGCACAACAACTAAGCTGCGCGTAGTGTTCAACGCGTCGCAAAAGGCTTCAATGGGGGTCAGCCTTAATGATATACTCCACTCTGGACCAAAACTTCAAAACGACGTTTTTCTTGTCCTTCTGAAATGGCGAAGGTATCCCTATGTTTTTCTCCTTCTCTTCTTGTTGATAAAAGAGACACTGATCTTCAAAGAATTTTATGGCGATTCACACCACATGAACCTATTCAATGTTATCGCTTACGGACAGTTACTTATGGCACAGCTTGTGCACCTTATTTAGCCTGCAAAACCTTACTTCAACTAGCAGATGATCACCGAGAGGAATATCCTGAAGCCGCAAAAATTGTGGAAGAAAACTTCTATGTTGATGATGCTCTCTTCGGAGCCTTCACTGAACAATCTGCTCATGAACTTCGAGATGAACTAATTCTTCTGTTACGGAAAGGGGGCTTTCGACTTCGAAAGTGGCTCTCAAATACCCCAAATATGCTGAGGGACATCCCAGCTGAAGATCAAGAACTTCCCAATGCAATCAAATATGTCAGCGACCACCAGGTAAAGACACTAGGCATCAGTTGGAGTCCTACAGATGATACGTTCAGGTTTAAAATAAATCTTCCTGACTCCGAAATAACAACGAAAAGAACAATCCTTTCCGACATAAGTCGTATATATGATCCCTTAGGATGGCTCTCTCCTACGACGATCATAGCAAAAATATTTTTACAGTAACTGTGGATCACAAAGATTGACTGGGATGATATCCTGCCGTCGGGGCTCAATGAAACGTGGAAGTCAATCAAACATGACCTCAAACACATGAATGATCTTCAACTTCCTCGCTGGATTGGAATACCGAATTCGTTCTTGGCATTGGAACTCCACGGCTTCTGTGATGCTTCGCTGGCAGCATATGGAGCTGTGGACTATCTACGTATCACGCATAATCACAAAGATATCAAAAATTCACTCATTGCAGCAAAGACCCGAGTCAGTCCAATTAAAACAGTATCACTCCCTCGCTTGTAAATTTGCGCGGCGACTCTGCTCGCAGAACTTTTGTCCGATGTACAGCACAACATGAAGTTAGATAACACACCGACTCATGCTTGGTCGGACTCTACAATTGTTCTCGCATGGCTTCGAGAACACCCTGCGAGATGGAAAGTGTTCGTAGCCAACCGTGTGGCCCTAATTCACGAGAAGTTACCAAACGTTGTATGGCATCATGTTCCCTCTGGGCAAAATCCTGCGGATTGTACTTCACGGGGCTTGCCAGCATCACAAGTTTAAACCTTCAAGCTGTGGTGGTCTGGTCCTCCTTGGTTACAACAGAACTCCAGTCATTGGCCTCAAGGCGTATTTAGTTAGCCTCTTTTTTACAAATTGTAAGAGTCGGGCATCTTCTAGAACTACAGGCTTCATCACTTCAGAGGAAATGGGCAATGCACTAAGAACATGGATAAAAATCATTCAAAAATCGGAATTCAAGGTGGAAATCAATTCCATTCTGAAGAAGAAAACTCTACCACAACATAGCAAACTGCGCAACCTGAATCCATTCCCCGATGCCGAATCAGTACTACGAGTAGGCGGTAGACTAAAAAATGCATTACTAACTTATAGTGAGAAACATCCCATCATTTTACCAAAAGTAGGTTACTTAACTCATCTAATCATCGACCATGCCCACAGTTCAGCACTTCATGGTGGAACGCAGGCAACCTTGCATTTTACTCGTTCTAAGTATTGGATCATTAATGGAAGAAATTGTGTGAAGCAGTATATTCGTACATGCGTTATTTGCTGTCGCTACAAAGCAACAACTCAATCTCAGATAATGGCCGATCAACCAACAGACAGAGTACGTCCAGCTAAACCATTTTTACATTGTGGTGTAGACTACGCCGGACCCTTCAATACTAAAACTACCAAGGAAAGGGGTCAAAAATTACTGAAGTCATATGTAGCCGTATTCGTTTGCATGGCCACACGTGCTCTACATTTGGAACTCGTTATGGAGCTAACTTCCGAAGCCTTCATCGCTGCCTTTCGACGTTTTGTGGGTCGTCGAGGACGGTGTGCAAAATTATATAGTGACAATGGCAGAAACTTTGTGGCTGCTCAAAAACAACTTGAGATGCATTTTCGTCAATTACGGACCAATCCTTCTGTAGCTCAACACATTCTAAATGATGGTACTGAATGGCATTTCATTCCCGTCGCCTCACCTCACTTTGGAGGCATTTGGGAGGCCGGAGTAAAATCCTTTAAACACCACTTAAAACGTGTAGTTGGTGACCACATATTGGCTGTTGAAGAGATGCTGACCCTTCTTGCGCAAGTTGAAGCGTGTCTAAACTCGCGACCTATCAACGCCATCTCAGATGATCCTAACGACTTGTCAACGTTGACTCCAGGACATTTTCTCGTTGGAGAGAGTTTATTAACTATTCCTACTCCGAGTACCCTAGACATTCCAGCCAATCGGTTGAATCGGTGGGAACAAGTTCAACACATGTACGAGCAACTATGGCGACGTTGGCATAAAGAATATTTACACAATCTTCAGCTACGCTATAAATGGCAAAAGATTCAGGAGCCTCTCAAGCGTAACGATCCGGTTCTTATTAAAGAAGAAAATCTACCTCCATCCAAATGGCTTTTAGGCAGAGTTGTGGAAATCCATCCGGGCTCAGATGGACATGTTCGTGTCGCTACCATTCGACATAAAAATAGTCTTACTAAACGTGCCATTACGAAACTTTGTGTTTTACCTGTCCATACACATAATCGTAATCATTGCTTTTAACTAGACATGTACATTTTCTTTGTTTTCTCAACAGTCATTTTTTTTGCACCAGCCTTGGTTTCCTATCTGGATTGCTAACCGAGAGCTGCCATCGAACAAGGGCACACTTGTGCATTAAAAGTACTTTCTTTCAATTAAAATATGTAGAGTGCATTGTAAATTAGGAAATAAAATAGTTTTACTGACGATTACTCGTTTTAATCGGAATTAGAGCCCTAAACCCACTTTTAGGTCAACATAATTCAAAACACAGGGTTTTCGTGTCTCCCTGGTGACCGCCTAAGGGAGTGATATGGTAATCTCTTATAACCTGTTCAATGTCCTTGGGGTCAGATAAGTTTATTGTTTTATCTAGAAAAAGTGTAGGCTTTCGATTAGAATTTTTGAATTCTTCCGCACACAAGAGTTTAAATTCGCGATATGACGCGTTGTGGAGGATAGGTAAACCAATTGAAATGGTTTCCTCCTTAGGGGATAACTCTTTGAATTTTCGAAGAACATTTCTAATGATCGTCTGGTTTACCTTTGAAAATTAGGGGAGCTCGTCCTATGATGTAGGTCGTTCCTTTGTTTTTATATTCCCTTGTTTCTCCTAAGAGGATTATGTAGTCTCTAGGCATATACGTTTTTAATAAATTTTCCAGAGCAGTGTCTGCATTTGGTATGATAAAATGTTTTCTTTTAACACCTCTGGCTTCTAGAAGGCTATTTGTATTTTTATTGATTATGTTATTGTTATCCTGGGCTCTGTCTGCTTTGGCTCCTAGTGATAACTTGGAGATTGCTCCTTTCTGGAACTATGCGACTAAGTGCGTCTGCATTAAGATTTGCCTTGCCAGATTTGTGTATGATTTTACAATCATACTCTTCTAATTTAATTCTCCACCTCATCATTCGGGAAGTGGGATCTTTGAGATTCATAAGCCACGTAAGGGCTTATGATCGGTTATAATAGTGAATTTTCGACCATAAAGGTAAGGAAGGAATTGTTCTACAGCGCATATTATAGATAGTAATTCCTTCTCTTTGGTGGAATATCTGGTCTCAGCCTTGTAACAGAACCGCACCGATTGCGAAATTGCTCGCGTCGGAAGTCACTAGAAATTCATCAAAGCGAGGATATTGTAGTATAGGTGGGTTCATCATTTTTTCTTTCATCGTAGTGAAAGCTTCGTCGCAGAAGGCGTCCCATTTGAAAGTGACATCTTTTTTAATAAGGCCGTGAGAGGCTTGGCTATTTTAGCAAAGTTCGGGATAAAGCGACGGTAATAACCAACAAAACCTAGGAAGGACTTTATGTCTTTTTCCTTTTTTGGCACTGGGTAAGTGTGGACAGCTTCGAGCTTGGATGGATCTGGAGTTACTCCGTTTTCGGTGACCAGATGACCAAGATAGGCAATCTGTTTACTGAGAAAGTGACATTTCTCAGGTTGAAGCTTGAGGTTATGTTCTCTAAGCTTATCGAAAACGTGTTGGAGTCTTCTATTATGATCCGCCAGATTATATCCGTAAACAATGATATCGTCCATATATACAAGGCATTCTATACCTTGTAGTCCGATCAATACATTGTTCATTAGCCTCTGAAAATTCGCTGGTGCTCGTTTTAGACCAACTGGCATTCTATTAAAATGGTAATGTCCATATGGTGTACTGAAAGCTGTTTTGACTTTGTCGTTTTCTGCCATTGGAATTTGGTGAAAACCGTTAGCTAAGTCTAGTGTACTTAGCTTTTCCCAATTGATCCAAAATATCGGTCTACTACTCGCCATTTTGTATTGCCTGCGGCGTCAGGTTTTTTCGGAACCAGTAGTAGAGGAGAGTTCCATGGTCTAGATCTAGGGTTTATGATTTCCTCGTCTAACATTTTGTTTATTTGGTTTTTATTTCGGTTCGTAGTGATTCCGGAAGTCTATAAGGTCTTATATTGACAATTGGCTTGTCCGGTAGCGTAGGAATTTGATGCTCTATGGCATTTGTACAAGTTAGAAAGTCGCCTTCTAGATAAAGTATGTTGCTGTATTGACGACAGATATCTAGAATTGTCTCGGCTTCTTCTGCGTTGCAGTGGCAAAGTTCTAGCTCATTTTTGAGTCTGGTAAGTCTTTTCTCTATAGGATCATTTTGCGGATTTAATTTTATAATATTGTATTTTTTTATATTTTTAAATGAAGGTCTTATTGCCGTTTTTCTAATTGAGACATCTTTTTGGTTGGAGTTTAAGAGGAGAACATTCGCATGGCCAGTTTCGCTAATAGCGTGTTTCCTATTATTACTCCCGGTTCCAATTCTTGATGCTCATTGAAAAAGGTGCCTTTTTGATTTATTTTGATCCTAGCTACCATTTGAGTGCGAGCCGGTAATTTTATAATTTCGGCTTCACTTTTCTTAATGTTGTTTTTGAGACAGTTTTTAGGTTCTCTGTTTTTATTTAGTTTACCTGACTTCGGATTTTACCTCCATCTTTGCCTTATAGCTTCGATTTGGTTGTTGCCTTGATCTGGCTGTTAGTGTTAGACGTTTATGCTTGTATTCTATCAAGCAAAGAAATTTGTCTAGTAAATCATGTCCTAGGTATTCCATCATATTTGAGTTGAAGATTGCCTTCAACCATGTGGATTTCGTGAGAAAAAGCTATTTCTCCTACTTCGCATTTGGATGTTTCAAGTGTTTTGAGGGGTTTTCCTGCTAATGAGGAAACTTCTATACTTTTGGTCTGGTTGACCATAGTATTGCCTAGTGCCGTTATGGCTTTATGGGCAGAGATTTCGGCTCCAGTATGGATTAAAAATGTGCCAGTCTGGTAAGCCGTAATTGAATTTCTGATCGTCAATACTAGCGATTGGCGATCAGTTTCTAGTTGGAGATTTAGTTCTTCATTTAATGATTGGGATGTGTTTGATCATCCGCTGTTACAGTCAGCTTGTTTAGACGAGACTGAATGTCTGTAACTGCATTCTTGCCTCGCCGCAGGGCGTTTTCCGATTGCTGCTGTTGGTCTGAATTTTGCCTCTTGTTTTTTGAGGTCTTTCTGGTTGAAGCGGCTCTTATGTTTGGCGGTTGCCGTTGAGGACCTGTATTAGGAATAGGAGGCCGCTGAAATTGATTAGGGTTTGTTTGCTGGTGCCACTGATATTGAGGTCTATTTGATTCCCTCTGAATTGTGGACCATTACTTGGCATTTGCCTATTATTTAAAGGTCTAGATGCCTGCTGTTGGAATAATCTTTTTTGACATTCCGAGTAGTGATGGTTTGAAATTTTGTAATATGAGCAAATAAGCCTTGGTTTGTTTTCAGTCTTCACTCTATTAGAGTAACAAACTTCAGCTGTGTGTCCCTTTCTGTTGCATTTGATGCAAGAGGTGACACGCTCGTTGAAAACAGAGTTTCTCTCTGATTGTTTAACGGCAAATTTAATGGAAGCGTCTAGGTCATCGCAACCTTTCCCTTTGGTTAATAACCTAAGAGTCTTTGAGACCATCTTCAAAAGCTCGGAAAACCATTTTTTTGTTTTCTCCAGCAAACAAGTTTTTTACATTCATGTCGTTTGTGAGGACTGACGTTGCATCGTCATATAATGCTAATAATTTCCGAGCACAAAAAGCATAATCTTTGTGCTTTCCCGAGGGGATTGTGTAAGACTAAGTATTTCGTTCTGCATACTAAGCCTAGAACGAGTTTCCAGAAACTGTTCCTGAAGAGCTTCTTGGAGTTCTTTCCAAGAATTAATATCGTTATATTTAACAATATCAAAAGCTCTTCCTACAAGTTTGGTTTATATAATTTGTAGGAACAGAGCTTTTTCGGCTTAGGGGTCTCTGTTTTTTTAAATATTCCGCATATGTTTAGAAAACGGTGGATGTGTTCTGAATTCCCGTCGAATTCAGGAATGAGCGACTTAGCGTTGCTAATGGTTAACCCGCTTGCCATTTTAGGCGTTCGCCTTTTTGGAGCTTACGGTTTACGTCTGTGGACACCCAGGTAATAGAGATGCGCGTGCGCCTTGCCGTTTTTTTATTTCGCGTAAACGTTTTAGAAAAAAAATTTCCACTTCACGAGCGTTTGCATTTGACGAGATTTAATTCGTTAAACCCCGGAGAAGTATTCTTCAATCACTGATTTTCACAAAAAAACAATTTCACTTTACGTTAAAAAAATTTTCACTCGAGAGAGGCAAAGTGAAGTTTAGAAACATAAGTTTTTTTTTTGAGAGGGGGCAAATATTCACAAATATAATCAATATGTATAAGATAATATAATTTTCAATATAATTTTATACCAAATATAAAAAATAAGAAATTACTTAATTAACCGACTTACGAAGTTACTTATAAATTGCGACTTTTGTTGATTGACTTTAAAAACTTAAGACTTTAGATTTTTTACTTTTGAACTGGAGGCCTTACCGTGGGTCGGGGGACTCTCTAGTTGTCGGTTCAAGAATACTTTCTGAAAGCCTTACCTCGATAACCCTCTTTTTATACAAAATTGTCAATATGGAAGCAATTCTCCCTTCCAAAATTATTTGACAATAATCGCAATTAGACAGTTTTGCCTAAAAATTCACAAGAGGCGGTTTTCCATAAAATTGAAAAACAAAACTGACACCCGCATCCGAAATGCATTAACAGTTTTTCATTCAATGAAGAAAACAATAAATTGCATAACGACAAATTGCATAATGCACCCGCACGCTCATAAAGTACAGGTATCATCTTCGCTATGTTTTGAGGTGATTCCGTATGACCACACAAAGTATGTTTGGAATCACCTAAGTCCTCCACATCCTCCCGCATATGTAACCAGTAGAGCCATTCTCTTAATTTCTCCAAAGTCTTATTGACTTTAACCTCTTTGCACACTTTTTCAGTAAATCCTTCAGCGACAATTCCCTACAACCTGACCTTAACTACTTTTTATTATTGGAGAAATGCTCCTCAACTCCAACATTGGCAATATCCCTCAACATCTTCCAATAGACGTTGCTGTAGAGGCGTTTTAGTCGGAAATACATGCTTGCCTTACACAATCTATCCCTCTTCTTTCTCGTAAAAACTGCTCCTCATCCCCCGTTTGGTACGACAAAGAATTACGCCCCCCCCCCCCCCCCCAACAGGAGAAATAAACGTTGGCAAACTTTTCTTCTGACCCAGACTGAGTCTGACTATTCTTCCTACATGTCTGCTTACACCTCTTTTTCTGAACGTTGTGATACCCTATACAATGAGTACCTCCAACGGATGGAAACAAGCCTCATATCCGACCCCAAGTGTTTTTATAGCTTTATTAATTCTAAGAAGAAATCCAATGGTTACCCTTCCACCCTAAAGCTCGAGAATACCTCTTCATCAGATCCTCAGGTTATCGCCAACCTCTTTGCATATTTCTTCAGTAAATCTTTCAGCGACAATTCGCTCCAACCTGACCTTAGCTACTTTTCATTCTTGGACAAATGCGCTCAAACGCCGTTTACATCTTTCGACCCTGACCCCGAACAAATTCAACCCCTAACTTTGCTTTTCCACCTCTCGGTCACTCAAGGGGTTTTCCCTCAATTATGGAAAAACTCTTATATTATTCCCATATTCAAAAAAGGCTGCAATAACGATGTATCTAACTACAGACCCATTGCTAAATTATCATCCATACCTAAACTATTTGAAAAATTGGTCTACGATTCCATGTTCTTCCACTGTAAGTCTACTTTCTCCCTCTCCCAGCATGGCTTCCTCAAAGGAAGATCTACATCCACCAACCTTACCGAATTCATCTCCAAAACACTAAATGCCCTGGAAAACGGTAAAGATGTTGATGTTGTCGCCACCGATTTTAGTAAAGCCTTTGACAAGATCTCCCATAGCGTTATCCTGTTTACACTTGATCGCCTAGGCATCCCCTGTCGACTCTTCTCCTGGATTCAATCCTACCTCAACAACCTTCAGTACAGTGTTCTTTTCAGCACACCCTATTGTCGCTCGTTCCGGTGTCCCTCTGGGCAGCCACCTCGGTATATTAATTTTCATCCTTACAATAAATGATGTTGATTGTGTCATCAAACACTCAGAGTTGTCCATTTATACTGATAACATGAAAATAATTAAATGTATCTCCTCCACAACCGACTCTCCTCTTCTCCAAAATGACCTCGATTCGTTCAACACATGTTGCATGAAAAACTTTCTTGAGCTCAATGTCTCCAAATGCCAGTCCATCTCTTATTCCCGCAAGCGTCTTACCAGCATGTTAACTGACGTACCAGTCCCTATCGTTATCTCTTTGTGTGACCCCGGAATAATCTGTGATAGTGAACTCAATTTTCGTTCCCACATTGACAGCATAATTAACAGAGCTAACTCCGCGCTAGGGTTTGTGAAGCGCTGGTCCAGAGAGTTCTCCAATCCCTATGTTTCCAAATCTCTCTATATCTCCTCCGTTAGAACTCTTCTTGAATATGCCAGCCAGGTATAGTCACCTACACAAACAACTCACATTAATAGGATTGAATCTGTCCAGCGTAGGTTCATTCGCTTCGCTCTACGTGATCTTCCGTGGGTAGACAGATTCAACTTTCCACCTTATGAAAACCGTCTGAAACTGATAGACTTACAACCTTTAAGTAAACGTCGTGATGTTTCCGACATTCTCTTCATTCATCAGCTATTAAGTGGTGCCACAGACTGCCCTTCAATCCTGCAATCTTTACCCATCTATACCAATTCCCGCAACCTGAGGTCCACTCCCCTTTTCCAACTCGACCGCCATCGCACAAACTACGGTCAAAGTGAGCCAATTACCAGGACGTTACGAAAAGTCAACGACCTTTCCTCCTTTGACTTCCATCTGAGTAAATCATCCCTTCACAAAGCCTTATATCTTGATTTCGCCCATCTTGATCGCCTTTCTTCCTTCCAGCCCGTATCTACTTTAATTAGAGCTCATATTGTAGCTTTTACTATTTTTTTATTATGTCATAATTTATTATAGCTTGTAGTATTAGTATTATGTTATAGCTTGTAATTGTAGTACGTATTATTACGTAATAGCTTGTATTAAGCTTAAATAAATAAATAAAAGACACCAAGATGTCCTCCCCAAGCACCGTTATGGAATTTTTCTAGCACATCCCTTATTTTATTCCTGGGAACCAATACCTGCATCCGGCATGATGACTCGTCGGGTGTTTCCCATTTGCGTTTAAATATTCCATCTTCAACGCACAGCGAATTCCATTGCGCCCAGTAGCTCTTCTATGTTGTTGTTGTACATTATAATGATGTCATCCAAATATACCAGGCATGTTTTACAAGTTAAACCTCGTAGGAAACATTCCATTTAGCTCTCGAATGTTGCTGGCGCATTACAAAGTCCAAAGGGCATGACTTTAAATTGCCACAATCCACTTCCCGCCGAGAATGCTGTCTTTTCCCTGTCATCTGGATCGATCTCGACTTACCAATAGCCGCTTTTTAAGTCCAACGTTGAAAACCACTTGGATCCTGATAAGGTATCTAGGGTGTCGTCTATGCGGGGTAGCGGGTAACTATCTTTTTTAGTGACATCATTTAGACGAAGGTAGTCGACACAGAATCTTGTACTGCCATCCTACTTCTTTACTAGCACCACTGGTGACATCCATGGACCTTTCGACTCTTCTATTAGACCTTGCTTTCGAATTGTTATTTATTTTTTATTTATTTTAAGCTTAATGCAAGCTGTTACATAAAACAAAAATACAAAATAAATACTACAAACTAAAATAAACAATAATTCATAACAGATAATGTAAGCTACAATATGAGCTATGATTATGATAAATATAAACTGGGAGGAAGGAGAATTAGGAAAGGCGATTAAGATGGGTGGGATAAAGATATAAGCCTTTGTGAAGGGATGATTTACTCAGATGGAAGTCAAAGGAGGGAAGGTCGTTGACTTTTGTTAGCATCCTGGTAATTGGTTCGCGTTGACCGTAGTTCGTGCGATGGCGGTCGAGTCGGGAGTGGATCTAAGGTTGCGAGGGTTGGTATAGATGGGTAAAGACTGCAGGATTGAAGAGCAGTCTATGGCACCAGCTAATGGCTGATGAATAAAGAGAACGTCGGAAACATCACGACGTTTACTTAAAGGTTGTAAGTCGATCAGTTTCAGACGGTCTTCATAAGGTGGAAGGTTGAATCTGTCTACCCACGGAAGATCACGTAGAGCAAAGCGAATGAACCTACGCTGGGCAGATTCAATTCTGTTAATGTGGGTTGCTTGCGTCGGTGACCAAACCTGGCTGGCATATTCAAGGAGAGGTCTAACGAAGGAAATATAGAAAGATTTGGAAACATAAGGATTGGAGAACCCTCTAGACCAGCGTTTCACAAACCCTAGGGCGGAGTAAGCTCTGTTAATTATTCTACCAATATGGGAACGGAAATTTAGTTCCCTATCACAGATTATTCCTAGGTCACACAAAGAGGTAACGATAGGGACTGGTACTGGTAGGGGAGGAGATATGTTTAATTATTTTTATGTCATTAGCATAAATGGACAGCTCTGTGTATTTGATGACACAATCAACATCATTAATTGTCAGGATGAAAATCAATGGACCGAGGTGGCTGCCCTGAGGGACGCCGGAACGAGCGACAATGGGGTTAGAAATGGATGAGCAAAAAGAACATTGTACTGACGGTTGTTGAGGTAGGATTGAATCCAGGAGAAGAGTCGACAGGGGAAGCCTAGGCGATCAAGTTTAAACAGGATAACGCTATGGGAGATCTTGTCAAAGGCTTTACTAAAATCGGTGGCGACAACATCAACATCTTTACCGTTTTCCAGGGCATTTAGTGTTTTGGAGATGTATTCGGTAAGGTTGGTGGATGTAGATCTTCCTTTGAGGAAGCCATGCTGGGAGAGGGAGAAAGTAGACTTACAGTGGAAGAACATGGAATCGTAGACCAATTTTTCAAATAGTTTAGGTATGGATGATAATTTAGCAATGGGTCTGTAGTTAGATACATCGTTATTGCAGCCTTTTTTGAATATGGGAATAATATAAGAGTTTTTCCATAATTGAGGGAAAACCCCTTGAGTGACCGAGAGGTGGAAAAGCAAAGTTAGGGGTTGAATTTGTTCGGGGTCAGGTTCGAAAGATGTAAACGGCGTTTGAGCGCATTTGTCCAAGAATGAAAAGTAGCTAAGGTCAGGTTGGAGCGAATTGTCGCTGAAAGATTTACTGAAGTAGTGTGCAAGGAAGTTGGCGATAACCTGAGGATCTGATGAAGAGGTATTCTCGAGCTTTAGGGTGGAAGGGTAACCATTGGATTTCTTCTTAGAATTAATAAAGCTATAAAAACACTTGGGGTCGGATATGAGGCTTGTTTCCATCCGTTGGAGGTACTCATGGTAGAGGGTATCACAACGTTCTGAAAAAGAGGTGTAAGCAGACATGTAGGAAGAATAGTCAGACTCAGTCTGGGTCAGAAGAAAAGTTTGCCAACGTTTATTTCTCCTGTTGCGGAGAGAGCGTAATTCTTTGTCGTACCAAACGGGGGATGAGGAGCAGTTTTTACGAGAAAGAAGAGGGATAGATTGTGTAAGGCAAGCATGTATTTCCGAATAAAACGCCTCTACAGCACCGTCTACTGGAAGATGTTGAGGGATATTGCCAATGTTGGAGTTGAGGAGCATTTCTCCAATAATAAAAAGTAGTCAAGGACAGGTTGTAGGGAATTGTCGCTGAAGGATTTACTGAAAAAGTGTGCAAAGAGGTTAAAGTCAATAAGACTTTGGAGAAATTAAGAGAACGGCTCTACTGGTTACATATGTGGGAGGATGTGGAGGACTTAGGTGATTCCAAACATACTTTGTGTGGTCATACGGAATCACCTCAAAACATAGCGAAGATGACACCTGTACTTTATGAGCGTGCGGGTGCCTTATGCAATTTTTCGTTATGCAATTTATTGTCTTCTTCATTGAATGAAAAACTGATAATGCATTTCGGATGCGGGTGTCAATTTTGTTTTTCAATTTTATGGAAAACCGCCTCTTGTGAATTTTTAGGCAAAACTGTCTATTTGCGATTATTGTCAAATAATTTTGGAAGGGAGAATTGCTTCCATATTGACAATTTTGTATAGAAAGAGGGTTATCGAGGTAAGACTTTCAGAAAGTATTCTTGAACCGACAACTAGAGAGTCTCCCGACCCACGGTAAGGCCTCTAGTTCAAAAGTAAAAAATCTAAAGTCTTAAGTTTTTAAAGTCAATCAACAAAAGTCGCAATTTATAAGTAACTTCGTAAGTCGATTAATTAAGTAATTTCTTATTTTTTATATTTGGTATAAAATTATATTGAAAATTATATTATCTTATACATATTGATTATATTTGTGAATATTTGCCCCCTCTCAAAAAAAAACTTATGTTTCTAAACTTCACTTTGCCTCTCTCGAGTGAAAATTTTTTTAACGTAAAGTGAAATTGTTTTTTTGTGAAAATCAGTGATTGAAGAATACTTCTCCGGGGTTTAACGAATTAAATCTCGTCAAATGCAAACGCTCGTGAAGTGGAAATTTTTTTTCTAAAACGTTTACGCGAAATAAGAAAACGGCAAGGCGCACGGGCATCTTTATTACCTGGGTGTCCACAGACGTAAACCGTAAGCTCCAAAAAGGCGAACGCCTAAAATGGGGTTAACCATTAGCGACGCTAAGTCGCTCATTCCTGAATTCGACGTGAATTCAGAACACATCCACTGTTTTCTAAACATATATAATATTTCAAAAAACAGAGACCCCTAAGCCGAAAAAGCTCTGTTCCTACAAATTATATAAACCTTGTAGGAAGAGCTTATGATATTGTTAAATATAACGATATTAATTCTTGGAAAGAACTCCAAGAAGCTCTTCAGGAACAGTTTCTGGAAACTCGTTCTAGGCTTAGTATACAGAACGAAATACTTAGTCTTAAACAATCCCCTCGGGAAAGCACAAAAGATTACGCTTTTTGTGCTCGGAAATTATTAGCATTATATCACGATGCCACGTCAGTCCTCACAAACGACATGAATGTAAAAAACTTGTTAGCCGGAGAAAACGAAAAAATGGTTATCCGAGCTTTTGAAGATGGTCTCAAAGACTCTTAGGTTATTAACCAAAGCGAAAGGTTGCGATGACCTAGACGCTTCCATTAAATTTGCCGTTGAACAATCAGAGAGAAACTCTGTTTTCAACGAGCGTGTCACCTCTTGCATCAAATGCAACAGAAAGGGACACACAGCTGAAGTTTGTTACTCTAATAGAGTGAAGACTGAAAACAAACCAAGGCTTATTTGCTCATATTACAAAATTTCAAACCATCACTACTCGGAATGTCAAAAAAGATTATTCCAACAGCAGGCATCTAGACCTTTAAATAATAGGCAAATGCCAAGTAATGGTCCACAATTCAGAGGGAATCAAATAGACCTCAATATCAGTGGCACCAACAAACAAACCCTAATCAATTTCAGCGGCCTCCTATTCCTAATACAGGTCCTCAACGGCAACCGCCCAACATAAGAGCCGCTTCAACCAGAAAGACCTCAAAAAACAAGAGGCAAAATTCAGACCAACAGCAGCAAGCTGACTGTAACAGCGGATGATCATACACATCCCAATTATTAAATGAAGAACTAAATCTCCAACTTTAAACTGATCGCCAATCGCTAGTATTGACGATCAGAAATTCAATTACGGCTTACCAGACTGGCACATTTTTAATCCATACTGGAGCCGAAATCTCCGTCCATAAAGCCATAACGGCACTAGGCAATACTATGGTCAACCAGACCAAAAGTATAGAAGTTTCCTCATTAGCAGGATAACCCCTCAAAACACTTGGAACATCCAAATGCAAAGTAGGAGAAATAGCCTTTTCTCACGAAATCCACATGGTTGAAGGCAACCTTCAACTCAAATATGATGGAATATTAGGACATGATTTCCTAGACAAATTTCTTTGCTTGATAGTGTGGGTACTGGAGTTGGTCTCAGTTTCCACGACAGTATAGTGCTGGGGTCCTTCACTTCCAAAAAAGGGGCCTTGAGAGGACAGAACTCCAAGGGGCCTCAAGAGGGCAGAACTCCAAAAAGTTGCTATTAAAAATTGGAATTAAATTATTATTTTAAAAAACGAATTTAATTTATTTTTAATATTTTATTTTATAATATTTCCAACAATATTCTTAGAGACTGACTGAAAGACTAAACCTATGGAACAATTTTCTGACTTTTTATACAAAATTTATTTAAACAAAATTGTTCCGACCTACTAAGTTAGCATTTACAACAAGTAATTTGAATGTACGAACGGAGCCAAAAATAATAAAACGTTACAATTGTTAAAGTGGTTGTGGCACTACAATTGTACTGTCACCACAGTACTCCCCCGCCAGCGAATCCTTAGGATTGGGCGAAACGTGATGGAGGTTTTGTGGTGCGTCCAACTCTTGTCTTTCTGATAGGGAAATATGTGTTTCCACCTGGTGAAAATCTGATTTTTGGATCAAATCTTACGGTTCGTTATATAATACTTTTGTGATTAACTGTCTGGGGTTGTCTTATGTGTGATTTGTTAGTATTTGCCAATGTTCCTGGGTTCTTGAGCACTGGCTGAAAAGACACCTTTTGGTTTATTCGGCTATTTTGTGGTAGATCATCATTCACTGGCTCTAATGTTGGAGTGTGTTGGAGTGTTATCACTTAAGTCTTGTGAGTTATGTAATGGATTATGACTCGACCTTTGGTTGTTTACCAAATTTACTGGGCTCTTGAGTGCTGGCTGTAAAGACGCCCTTGAATTAATTTGGTTGTTAGGTGAATGGTCGTTTGACACTGGCAACTGCGACCTATGTATAACTTCTGGTGAATTTGCATTTCCAAAACGTGAAGTGTCCTCAGAGTCTTTTAAATAAGAATTTGTAAAACAAGGTTTCAATCGATTAATAGAAACGTTAACTTCTTTTCCTCTAATCAGAATTTTGTAAAAATTTTCGATTCTTAATATTACCTCGTAAGGTCCTTCGTAAGGAGGTTGTAAACTAGGTCGAGTGCTATCAACTCTCATAAAAACGAAAGGACAATTTTTCAAATCTTTGAAAATAAAACCCTTTTAGCCCAGTCATATTAGGGGTTTCACCTCGGAATGAAAGATAATAAGCTGTAAATTGGTATAAATTTTTGTTTTGTCGTTCTAAATGTTGTCTCAAAAGTCACAAATGTTTTCGTGTCCGCGTCTTAAGATATTGAAGGTCAAAGGTCATAAAAATCGGTATTTCGCGAATATCTCGCTTTCTATTGCTTAAATGAGATTTGCACCTATTATAAAAGTTGTAGAGTATAAAATTCTCTACAACTTTTGTTTGAACTTTTTTTTCATACGATCAACCGTTTTTGCGGTAGACCGCGAAGAGTGCGCCGCGTACAGTCATATATGGCCTAATGCAAGGTCAAGCGTGAGTTACGGTTATCAGTACGTTGTATAAAGTTAATTATTTACAAAATTATAATTATTAAACACTGCCATTATTTATGTACTAATTATTAATTATTTATATTTAATTTCCAGAATTTCAGGATCGTATGCGCTTTCTCCATCGGGATTACTTGGATATAGTGACGCGTCGAGGCAAGCTTGTCCATTGCACTGGCCACAAGCTAAAGAACATAGTAGCCCTGATTTTCTGCATCCACAGCGGGAACCACAACCGTTTTTGCAATTGCAAAATATTATATTTAGTAGTTCGGCTGGTGCTGGAGGCAATAACGTTCTTATGGGCTCCAGGATTTCATTTTCAAGCATCCAGCCCCATTCTTGAGGTTCTAAGTCTTTCCCTAACCACGTTTGAATCTGGTAGTAGACACGATTTATATGTTGATGAGCTGCTACACTTGCTGGTGGAAGTGTTGACAATTGTACAGGTTTATTTAGTTTCGTTAATTTGACGCGGTTGACTCCTTTTTTTACCTAATATGACTGGGCCAAGTGTGTGCCGCGATGCCGGTGACGGTTGTATATTTCGAAATTGATGTTCGAGTTATTTAACGAATTCATCTTGTATTGGTTATTTAAAGAATTCGTGCTATTAAAAAAATCGCCGGGTAACCGTAAATGTTCTCCATAGACTAATTTTGCAGGAGAAAATCGGAATTCGTCACTACTAATTGACCTGAAACCTAACAGAATAAGTGATAAATATTTTGTCCACTCTGAATTTTGGTAGCACATTAATGATGCTTTGAGCGACCGGTGCCAACGTTCTATAAAACCGTTAGCTTGAGGGTGGGGCATTTGAATCATTGCGGCATTTTTCAAAAATTTTCGATAAAAATTGATCATACCTAAATAACGTCGTAATTCTTTTACTGTCTCAGGAAGTTTTATAGAGTTGATTATTTCAACACGCTCTGATAAAGGTTTGATACCTTTACTTGAAACTGAGTGTCCTAGAAATTTCACTTCTTCTGTCATAAAATTACATTTGTCTAAATTGATGACGAGACCATATTTTTCAAATTTAACAAAGATTTGATTTAGATGGTCTAGGTGTTCAATATCAGATTTAGAAGCTATTAATATGTCATCGAGGTAAACGTAACAAAAGGGTAAATCACGCAATACTGAGTGAATAAATCTTTGAAAAGTTTGGGCAGGATTGCATAAGCCGAAAGTCATCCGTGTGAATCCAAAAAGACCGAAAGGTGTACAAATTGCTGTTTTAGGAATATCTGAAGGTGCTACTGGAATTTGGTGGCCAGCTTTTATCAAATCAATTGTTGAGAAGATTTTACTTCCTTCCAATTGATTTGCGAAGTCCTGAATATGTGGGATCGGGTATCTATCAAGAATCGTTTTAGCATTGAGCCTTCTGTAGTCGCCGCAAGGTCTCCATTCACCGTTTTTTTTCTTCACAAGATGAACTGGGGACGACCAAGGACTATCAGAAGGGCGGCAGATCCCTTGATCCAACAAGAATTGGAATTCCTTTTTAGCTGCCATAAGTTTTTCGCCGATTAGTCGGCGGACTTTCGAAGCTATGGGTTGACCTTCAACAGGAATATAATGTAAGACATTATGTTTGGTCTCTGTTGTGAAATTGCTTTCGGTTGTAATTGATTTGAATTTTTGAAGTAATTTATATACCTTAGAATTAAGAGATGGATCAGTATAGATTGCTAATGATTCTGAGGGACCATTAACTACTTTAGCGTTTGACTGTAATGAAGTAAGAGGATCGATAAGTATTTTATTCTTCAAGTCCACTAATAATCCGAACTTTTGCAGGAAATCTGCACCAATAATAGGTTTCGAAACGTCAGCAATGATAAAATTCCATTAAAAATTTCGACGTAAACCTAAATTCAAAGTTAATAATTTTGTTCCATAAGTATGTATTATTGTTGAATTGGCTGCTAACAGTTTAAGACTGTTGGAGCTACTGATTTTTGGATGAAAGTTCGGTATGACTGAAACGTCTGATCCAGTATCGATTAAGAAATGTCTTTTACTGTAAATGTCAAAAATGTGTAAGCGACTTTTTATTAAGTCAGATTCCCCCGTCGCTAATGGAGACTGACCTATTAGTTTGTTGAATTTTGAATACCGTATTTACATGGCTGGGTTTATTTATTTCCTTTAACGCCGAATTTACTATAGTACCAGCATATTTCTCTATTTTTAGAAAGGTTTCGATTTCTCGAATGACTTCGAGAATTGGGCCTTGAATAATTTCTAGTTGAAGGCCGAAATGATGAACGAGAAATTATTTTAACTTGTTCTGAAAGTTTGTTGACTTGATATGATTATAGAGAAATTTGACCTGTTCTGAAAGTTCACTGATTTGATTTTGAAGTGTTGATATTACCGAGTTACTTGGAGTTTGATTCGTCGATACTGAATATACTTCAGCTCGACCAGTTACTTCCGATATTTTATCAGCCATGGCTGATAGATCGTCTAATGTACCTGGACTACAAGCCAGAATTGCTTGTATATTTCCAGGTAACCTCTGAAGCCATAAAGACTTTAATATTTCGTCATTTAGCTTTCCCGAATTCAACGTCTTCATTTCCCGTAATAAATATGAAGGACGAGAATCTCCTGAAGTCAACTCATTTAAGAGTTGCTTTAATTTAACGTTATCTCATTTAGAAAGCCGTGAAATTAACGTTTCTTTGAATTTTAAATATTTATTTTGTGTTGGAGGATTTGCAATTATATCACTGATGTCTTGGAATATACTTTCATCTAAAGCACTCAGTAAATGGTTAAGTTTTGTGCTGTCTTGTGTAATTCCTGCAAGGTCGAATTGTGACTCAAGTTGAAAGAACCACGCCAATGGATTGGATCGCCAAAATGGTATGGTCTTAATGGAAACGGCGTTGACTGATATAGACGCTGGAGACGGAGATAGTGGAGCAGACGATTGACTTGTGTCAGAAACACATGATTTAACAATAGGTTCATCAAATAAATCGTTAAACCCGTTCATGTTGTAAATGCTTTACAATTGAATAATTTTGAGTTAAAGATAAAGATTTTTATATAAGTATATATATATTGACCTAAATAAAATAAACTATGGTAAACTTATCTTTCCTGTTATAGTCAATGTTCTTTCTTGTCTTGGTTGCTGTTATGTTCTTTGCCGTAGCTTTTCTTTTGTTCCTTTTTCGTATGTTCCTTTTTCTTGAATTATAATCCCGTAGATAAAATTAAGGATGTTCGTTATCCTTTCCAGAATTTTTGTTATCCTATCCGGCTGTGTTGATAATACTTCGGTTTGATTCTGATGAGAACTTAGGATATTTTCTTTAACAGGAGAGCACCTTACCACTGGTTGGGGGTATCTCTGTTAAAAAAATGTTGTTATTCGGTTAATTAGTTATTGGTTTGCTCTCTTTTAACAGAGCGTGCCTTACCACTGGTGGGGGGCACCTCTATTAAAAAAAATGGTTATCTTGACGATGTTATGTTAGCGAGTGCCTTACCACTGGTGGGGGGCGACTCTGCTAAATATTCGTTGAGGCTGTATAACGGTTTTCTGTTTTGATGGAAGTATGCCTTACCACTGGTGGGGGGCAACTTCATCAAGTTCACAAAAAGAATTGTAGTCTTCCAATCTCTTCAGATCACGTCGGGGTCACCAATTGTGGGCACTGGAGTTGGTCTCAGTATCCACGATAGTATAGTGTTGGGGTCCTTCACTTCCAAAAAAGGGGCCTTGAGAGGACAGAACTCCAAGGGGCCTCGAGAGGGCAGAACTCCAAAAAGTTGCTATTAAAAATTGGAATTAAATTATTATTTTAAAAAACGAATTTAATTTAATTTATTTTAAATATTTTATTTTATAATGTTTCCAACAATATTCTTAGAGACTGACTGAAAGACTAAACCTATGGAACAATTTTCTGACTTTATATACAAAATTTATTTAAACAAAATTGTTCCGACCTACTAAGTTAGCATTTACAACAAGTAATTTGAATGTACGAACGGAGCCAAAAATAATAAAACGTTACAATTGTTAAAGTGGTTTTGGCACTACAATTGTACTGTCATCACAATAGAATACAAGCATAAACGTCTAACACTACAAGTAAATAATCAGCCAGATCAAGGCAACAACCACAACGAAGCTATAAGGCAAAGATGAAGGTAAAATCCGAAGTCAGGTAAACTAAATAAAAACAGAGAACCTAAAAACTGTCTCAAAAACAACATTAAGAAAAGTGAAGCCGAAATTATAAAATTACCGGCTCGCACTCAAATGGTAGCTAGGATCAAAATAAATCAAAAAGGCACCTTTTTCAATGAGCATCAAGAATTGGAACCGGGAGTAATAATAGGAAACACGCTATTAGCGAAACTGGCCATGCGAATGTTCTCCTCTTAAACTCCAACCAAAAAGATGTCTCAGTTAGAAAAACGGCAATAAGACCTTCATTTAAAAATATAAAAAAATACAATATTATAAAATTAAATCCGCAAAATGATCCTATAGAGAAAAGACTGACTAGAATCAAAAATGAGCTAGAACTTTGCCACTGCAACGCAGAAGAAGCCGAGACAATTCTAGATATCTGTCGTCAATACAGCAACATACTTTATCTAGAAGGCGACTTTCTAACTTGTACAAATGCCATAGAGCATCAAATTCCTACCCTACCGGACAAGCCAATTGTCAATATAAGACCTTATAGACTTCCGGAATCACTACGAACCGAAATAAAAACCAAATAAACAAAATGTTAGACGAGGAAATCATAAACCCTTGATCTAGACCATGGAACTCTCCTCTACTACTGGTTCCGAAAAAAACCTGACGCCGCAGGCAATACAAAATGGCGAGTAGTAGACCGATATTTTGGATCAATTGGGAAAAGCTAAGTACACTAGACTTAGCTAACGGTTTTCACCAAATTCCAATGGCAGAAAACGACAAAGTCAAAACAGCTTTCAGTACACCATATGGACATTACCATTTTAATAGAATGCCATTTGGTCTAAAACGAGCACCAGCGAATTTTCAGAGGCTAATGAACAATGTATTGATCGGACTACAAGGTATAGAATGCCTTGTATATATTGACGATATCATTGTTTACGGATATAATCTGGCGGATCATAATAGAAGACTCCAACACGTTTTCGATAAGCTTAGAGAACATAACCTCAAGCTTCAACCCGAGAAATGTCACTTTCTCAGTAAACAGATTGCCTATCTTGGTCATCTGGTCACCGAAAACGGAGTAACTCCAGATCCATCCAAGCTCGAAGCTGTCCAAACTTACCCAGTGCCAAAAAAGGAAAAAGACATAAAGTCCTTCCTAGGGTTTGTTGGTTATTACCGTCGCTTTATCCCGAACTTTGCTAAAATAGCCAAGCCTCTCACGGCCTTATTAAAAAAGGATGTCACTTTCAAATGGGACGCCTTCTGCGACGAAGCTTTCACTACGATGAAAGAAAAAATGATGAACCCACCTATTCTACAATATCCTCGCTTTGATGAAGAATTTCTAGTGACTTCCGACGCGAGCAATTTCGCAATCGGTGCGGTTCTGTCACAAGGCTGAGACCAGATATTCCACCAAAGAGAAGGAATTACTATCTATAATATGCGCTGTAGAACAATTCCTTCCTTACCTTTATTATAACCGATCATAAGCCCCTTACGTGGCTTATGAATCTCAAAGCTCCCACTTCCCGAATGATGAGGTGGAGAATTAAATTAGAAGAATATGATTGTAAAATCATACACAAATCTGGCAAGGCAAATCTTAATGCAGACGCACTTAGTCGCATAGTTCCAGAAAGGAGCAATCTCCAAGTTATCACTAGGAGCCAAAGCAGAGCCCAGGATAACAATAACATAATCAATAAAAATACAAATAGCCTTCTAGAAGCCAGAGCTGTTAAAAGAAAACATTTTATCATACCAAATGCAGACACTGCTCTGGAAAATTTATTAAAAACGTATATGCCTAGAGACTACATAATCCTCTTAGGAGAAACAAGGGAATATATAAACAAAGGAACGACCTACATCATAGGACGAGCTCCCCTAATTTTCAAAGGTAAACCAGACGGTCATTAGAAATGTTCTTCGAAAATTCAAAGAGTTATCCCCTAAGGAGGAAACCATTTCAATTGGTTTACCTATCCTCCACAACGCGTCATATCGCGAATTTAAACTCTTGTGTGCGGAAGAATTCAAAAATTCTAATCGAAAGCCTACACTTTTTCTAGATAAAACAATAAACTTATCTGACCCCAAGGACATTGAACAGGTTATAAGAGATTACCATATCACTCCCTTAGGCGGTCACCAGGGAGACACGAAAACCCTGTGTTTTGAATTATGTTGACCTAAAAGTGGGTTTAGGGCTCTAATTCCGATTAAAACGAGTAATCGTCACTAAAACTATTTTATTTCCTAATTTACAATGCACTCTACAAATTTTAATTGAAAGAAAGTACTTTTAATGCACAAGTGTGCCCTTGTTCGATGGCAGCTCTCGGTTAGCAGTTTTGACAATATTTACAATTTAGATAATAGCTAGGTGTGATATTTATTAAATTTTACATATTGCGAAGTCCGATGAATGTTTTTGATGTTTTATTGCCATTGGGAAAATCCGTAAAATTCAAACATCCCGCCCGCCTCGTGGTACTGCACGACCAGGATAACTCGTCCGCCCGCCATGAGCGATCCAGATAGGAAACCAAGGCTGGTGCAAAAAAAATGACTGTTGAGAAAACAAAGAAAATGTACATGTCTAGTTAAAAGCACTGATTACGATTATGTGTATGGACAGGTAAAACACAAAGTTTCGTAATGGCACGTTTAGTAAGACCATTTTTATGTCGAATGGTAGCGACACGAACATGTCCATCTGAGCCCGGATGGATTTCCACAACTCTGCCTAAAAGCCATTTGGATGGAGGTAGATTTTCTTCTTTAATAAGAACCGGATCGTTACGCTTGAGAGGCTCCTGAATCCTTTGCCATTTATAGCGTAGCTGAAGATTGTGTAAATATTCTTTATGCCAACGTCGCCATAGTTGCTCGTACATGTGTTGAACTTGTTCCCACCGATTCAACCGATTGGCTGGAATGTCTAGGGTACTCGGAGTAGGAATAGTTAATAAACTCTCTCCAACGAGAAAATGTCCTGGAGTCAACGTTGACAAGTCGTTAGGATCATCTGAGATGGCGTTGATAGGTCGCGAGTTTAGACACGCTTCAACTTGCGCAAGAAGGGTCAGCATCTCTTCAACAGCCAATATGTGGTCACCAACTACACGTTTTAAGTGGTGTTTAAAGGGTTTTACTCCGGCCTCCCAAATGCTTCCAAAGTGAGGTGAGGCGACGGGAATGAAATGCCATTCAGTACCATCATTTAGAATGTGTTGAGCTACAGAAGGATTGGTCCGTAATTGACGAAAATGCATCTCAAGTTGTTTTTGAGCAGCCACAAAGTTTCTGCCATTGTCACTATATAATTTTGCACACCGTCCTCGACGACCCACAAAACGTCGAAAGGCAGCGATGAAGGCTTCGGAAGTTAGCTCCATAACGAGTTCCAAATGTAGAGCACGTGTGGCCATGCAAACGAATACGGCTACATATGACTTCAGTAATTTTTGACCCCTTTCCTTGGTAGTTTTAGTATTGAAGGGTCCGGCGTAGTCTACACCACAATGTAAAAATGGTTTAGCTGGACGTACTCTGTCTGTTGGTAGATCGGCCATTATCTGAGATTGAGTTGTTGCTTTGTAGCGACAGCAAATAACGCATGTACGAATATACTGCTTCACACAATTTCTTCCATTAATGATCCAATACTTAGAACGAGTAAAATGCAAGGTTGCCTGCGTTCCACCATGAAGTGCTGAACTGTGGGCATGGTCGATGATTAGATGAGTTAAGTAACCTACTTTTGGTAAAATGATGGGATGTTTCTCACTATAAGTTAGTAATGCATTTTTTAGTCTACCGCCTACTCGTAGTACTGATTCGGCATCGAGGAATGGATTCAGGTTGCGCAGTTTGCTATGTTGTGGTAGAGTTTTCTTCTTCAGAATGGAATTGATTTCCACCTTGAATTCCGATTTTTGAATGATTTTTATCCATGTTCTTAGTGCATTGCCCATTTCCTCTGAAGTGATGAAGCCTGTAGTTCTTGAAGATGCCCGACTCTTACAATTTGTAAAAAATAGGCTAACTAAATACGCCTTGAGGCCAATGACTGGAGTTCTGTTGTAACCAAGGAGGACCAGACCACCACAGCTTGAAGGTTTAAACTTGTGATGCTGGCAAGCCCCGTGAAGTACAATCCGCAGGATTTTGCTCAGAGGGAACATGATGCCATACAACGTTTGGTAACTTCTCGTGAATTAGGGCCACACGGTTGGCTACGAACACTAGATAGTCCACAGCTCCATACGCTGCCAGCGAAGCATCACAGAAGCCGTGGAGTTCCAATGCCAAGAACGAATTCGTTATTCCAATCCAGCGAGGAAGTTGCAGATCATTCATGTGTTTGAGGTCATGTTTGATTGACTTCCACGTTTCATTGAGCCCCGACGGCAGGATATCATCCCAGTCAATCTTTGTGATCCACAGTTACTGTAAAAATATTTTTGCTATGATCGTCGTAGGAGAGAGCCATCCTAAGGGATCATATATACGACTTATGTCGGAAAGGATTGTTCTTTTCGTTGTTATTTCGGAGTCAGGAAGATTTATTTTAAACCTGAACGTATCATCTGTAGGACTCCAACTGATGCCTAGTGTCTTTACCTGGTGGTCGCTGACATATTTGATTGCATTGGGAAGTTCTTGATCTTCAGCTGGGATGTCCCTCAGCATATTTGGGGTATTTGAGAGCCACTTTCGAAGTCGAAAGCCCCCTTTCCGTAACAGAAGAATTAGTTCATCTCGAAGTTCATGAGCAGATTGTTCAGTGAAGGCTCCGAAGAGAGCATCATCAACATAGAAGTTTTCTTCCACAATTTTTGCGGCTTCAGGATATTCCTCTCGGTGATCATCTGCTAGTTGAAGTAAGGTTTTGCAGGCTAAATAAGGTGCACAAGCTGTGCCATAAGTAACTGTCCGTAAGCGATAACATTGAATAGGTTCATGTGGTGTGAATCGCCATAAAATTCTTTGAAGATCAGTGTCTCTTTTATCAACAAGAAGAGAAGGAGAAAAACATAGGGATACCTTCGCCATTTCAGAAGGACAAGAAAAACGTCGTTTTGAAGTTTTGGTCCAGAGTGGAGTATATCATTAAGGCTGACCCCCATTGAAGCCTTTTGCGACGCGTTGAACACTACGCACAGCTTAGTTGTTGTGCTAGGTGGTTTTAGCACTGCGTGATGAGGTAGGTAGAACTGTCGCTCAGGCTCCTCCGTCTCATCTTCCACTAATTCCATATGCTTCAGTTCAAGATAGTCACGCATAAAGTCTGCATATAGTCTATAAAACTCAATGTTACACTCTTCGTTACTTAATTAAACACTTAGTACTTTTTATTTCATTAATAGTCACAAAACAATCTATTTAATATTTTCTTTTTTCGCCAATTCCTTAAAACTCTTAGTTCCAAACTCTTAGTTACTTAATTAAACACTTAGTACTTTACATTTCATTAGCAATCACAAAACAATCTATTTAATATTTTCTTTTTTCGCAGTTTCCTTAAAACTCTTAGTTACAAACTCATAGTTACTTAATTATTTATTGTCATTATTATTTAATTAAGCTTAATACAAGCTATAACATAATAATAATACTAATACTACAAGCTATACTAGACGATAAATGATGGAATTATAAATAAATTGAAAAAGCTACAATATGAGCTCTCATTAAGGAACAAACTGGCTGGAAGGAAAACGAATTAAGAAATGCGATCAGGATGGACGGGGTCGAGATATAAGGATTTGTGAAGGGATGATTTACTCAGATGGAAGTCAAAGGAGGAAAGGTCGTTGACTTTTCGAAGCATCCTGGATTTGCTCGCTTTGGACGGGGGAGGGGAGTGGAACTAAGGTTGCGGGGATTAGTATAGATGGGTAAAGATTGCAGGATTGAAGGGCAGTCTATGGCTCCAGTTAATAGCTGATGAATGAAGAGAATGTCAGAAACATCACGACGTTTACTTAAGGGTTGTAAGTCAATCAGTTTCAGACGGTTTTCATAGGGTGGAAGGTTGAATCTGTCTGCCCACGGGAGATCACGTAGAGCGAAGCGAACGAACCTACGCTGGACGGATTCAATCCTATTGATATGGGTTGTTTGTGTAGGTGACCATACCTGGCTGGCATATTCAAGGAGAGGTCTAACGAAGGAGATATAGAGAGATTTGGAAACATATGGATTGGAGAACTCTCTAGACCAGCGCATCACAAACCCTAGCGCGGAGTTAGCTCTGTTAATTATGCTGTCAATATGAGAACGGAAGTTGAGTTCCCTATCACAGATTATTCCAAGGTCACACAAAGAGGTAACAATAGGGAACGGTACATCGGTTAGCATGTAAACTCTCGGGGTGGTGGTAAGACGCTTGCGGGAATAAGAGATGGACTGGCATTTGGAGACATTGAGTTCAAGAAAGTTTTTCATGCACCACGTGGTGAAGGAATCGAGATCTTTTTGCAGGAGAAGAGAGTCGGTTGTGGAGGAGATATGTTTAACTATTTTTATGTCATCAGCATAAATGGACAGCTCTGAGTGATTGATGACGCATTCAACATCATTTATTGTAAGGATGAAGATCAGTGGACCGAGGTGGCTGCCGTGGGGGACGCCGGAACGAGCGACAATAGGGTTAGAAATGGATGAACTGAAAAGAACATTGTAGCTACGGTTGTTGAGGTAGGATTGAATCCAGGAGATGAATCGGGAGGGAAGGCCTAGGCGATCAAGTTTGAACAAGATAACATTATGGGAGATCTTGTCGAAGGCTTTACTAAAATCGGTGGCAATAATATCAACATCTTTACCGTTTTCCAGAGCACATAGTGTCTTGGAGACGAAGTCAGTAAGATTGGTGGTGGTAGATATTCCTTTGAGAAAGCCATGCTGGGAGAGGGAGAAGATAGACTTACAGTGGAAGAACATGGAGTCATAGACCAATTTTTCGAATGGTTTAGGTATGGATGATAATTTAGCGATGGGTCTGTAGTTGGACACATCGTTTTTGCAACCTTTTTTGAAGATGGGAATAATATACGAGTTTTTCCATAATTGAGGGAACACCCCTTGAGTGACCGAGAGGCGGAATAGCAAGGTAAGGGGTTGAATTAGATGCGTGGCACACTTTTTTAGAACGATGGCCGGAATGCCGTCAGGACCTGGGTTGAAGTCGTCCTCAAGCCCGTTGATACTGGCGGCGATTAGTTCGGGATCAGGGTCAAAAGACGTAAACGACGTTTGAGTGCATTTGTCCAAGAATGAGAAGTAGTTAAGGTCAAGTTGTCGGGAATTGTGGCTGAAAGATTTACTGAAGAAGTTTGCAAAGAGGTTGGCGATAACTTGAGGATCAGATGAAGAGGTATTCTCAAGCTTTAGGGTAGAGGGGTAATCATTGGATTTCTTTTTGGAATTAATAAAGTGATAAATGCGCTTGGGGTCGGATATGAGGCTAGCTTCCATCCGTTGGAGATACTCATGGTAGAGGGTATCACAACGTTCGGAAAAAGAGATATAAGCAGATGGGTAGGAAGAATAGTCAGACTCGGTTTGGGATAGAAGAAAAGTTTGCCAACGTTTATTCCTCCTGTTGCGGAGAGAGCGTAATTCTTTGTCGTACCAAACGGGGGATGAGGAGTAGTTTTTACGAGGAAAAAGGGGAATTGATTGTGCAAGACAAGCGTATATTTCCGAATAGAACGCTTCTATAGCAACGTCGACTGGAAGATGTTGAGGGATAGTGCCAATGTTAGAGTTGAGGAGCAAGTGATTTAATTTTTCAAAGTCGCCCTTGCGAAAATTGAAGGAAAGAGAAGACTCGGAGCTTGAAAGGGTATGAGGGTGTTCGTAGGAGAAAACGAGGAAGAGGGGAGGATGGTGACGATCGAGAGAGGAGAGGAGATGGTTGCTTTCCACGACAACCGAGTTAACTGGGTCTGAAGAAAAGATTAAGTCTAATTGTCTGTCCAGAAAGTTCCTGACACCACTTACTTGAAAGAGACCAGAAACGGAGAGCTGATCAGTAAAATAGGTTTCTTTGGCTGAAGAGGCGTTAAGGGGTACATAGTGGGAACAGTCCTCAGACAATGACCATTGAATACGGGGGAGGTTAAAGTCACCCAATAAAATAATTTCATCAGAGGCGTTAGCGTTCTCAAGCAGAGTGTCGATCGCTTCAATTAGGGGCTCGTAGGCTTCTAGAGGTTGAGAGGGACGAATGTAACAGCAAAGAATGTACAGAAGACACTTATTTAGTGCTAATTTGATACATACAAATTCTGATATTGTAGTGTCGGAAGTCTTTAGCAGGGTAGCGTCATAACGGTTGTGAGCAGCTATGCGAACCCCGCGACCTGGTGGATCAGTGGTGCCTATACAACCGTCGACACGGAAGATAGTATAGTTTGAAGGGAACAGTTCGTTGTCCAGAATTCCTGGTGTTAAATGGGTTTCAGTTAAGGCAAAGATATCGTGCGGGAATTTGTGGGAGTTAAGAAAAATGTTAGATGTTTTAGTGCGAAGTCCTCTGACGTTCTGGTAATAGACTGACAAGCTGCTCGGGAGAGGTGCTTGATCGGAGACCGCAGGTGCATTAAGGGGGAGGTCAGAATTTGGGAAAGCGGGGGGGTTAGGAGCGAAAGTAGTTTAAGGAGTCGTTGCGACTTTTTTGGAGATGGGAAATGCGGCGAAAACTGACGTACGCAGCATAGGTGGATAGATCTTCTGAAACCTTATGGGAAGGAATATTGAAGGATTCATGGAACTTAGTGAAAAGTTGGTGTAAGACGGTTGGGTCTGTGGGCAGGCCTTCCTGGTGTATACTTAGCATGACGTTGGTACTGGTTTTATCGTCGATGCAGACGGAATTCGGTTTGTCGTGCAGATAGGCTAGAAATAGCCGAACGTTTTCATAAATGCGGTGGTCCCGTAAACGCGACAAGAGATATCGTCCATCGGTGGAATCCGCAGAGCGCAAAGTCAATTTGACTGTAGGTGGGATTAGCGGATCGATAAATGAGTGATGTTGGGATGAAGTAGTTTTGGTTAGCGGAAGGGGCGAATTAGTGGAGGTAGAAGTAGTTTGAGATGGGGCGATAGTGAAGGAGGACGGTGGCTTGTAATTAAGTGGGCATGCGGAGGAAGTAGCGGGTGCCAGGTTTGGTGTATACAGTGGAGGGTTGGGACTGACGGAAATCGAAGCAGAGGTGGTGGGCTGGTCGGAAATTGATGGCATGTGGTTAGGTGGACACACGGAAGAAGTTGGATGTGCATGGTTAGGTGGGTGCGCTGGATGTACAGAACTCAAATCAGTGGTGGTAGGGTTGACGGCTGGGATGGAAGTGTTCGAGGGCTTCGATGTAAGTGGAACCGAGGGGTTAAGAGTGTGAGAATATATAAAGTTAGGATTCTTGACTGGGCTACTTAGATTAAAGTTTGGAAATACTCCCATTTTGAACTGCCAATTGGAGTTAGGATTACTAGGTTTATGGCTAAAGGTGAGAGGTGCGGAAGAGTGATGAGAGACTGTGTTATTACTAGTACTAATGTTCTTACGATTAGGCTGAATGCTAAATTTAGGTATGGGAGAAGGACGTTTGGAATTACCTTTGGGATAGTTAGTCGGATTTGGTTTATTAATATTTAATTTAGACTTAGATGCAGAGGGCTTAGGGTTAAACTTAACATACTTCCTAGTCCACTTGGAAATTTCGATCGTCCCGAGAGTGAAGATTTTGCTGGAGGGGTTAGTGATGAGCCACACGTACTTGTTCGGGATGGAGATCTTGAAGTTGCTGAATTTCTCTGTGTCCGAGAGTAACTTCATGCAGCTAACTGGGATGAATGCAAAATTCCGATTAAAAAAGCTATGTACCCAGGAAACGTTGGCGTTGTGAGGGGCACCCTTAAGAAGGAATGGAGTATAGTCACTTGATGAAGATGTGTATTTGCTTCCTAGTCTTAGTAGTCTTTGTTCCCAGTCCGTTATAGTCCAGGTGGTGCCAAATTTGTTAACCATGGATGCGGTGGATGTGGACTGAGATGATACTGGCGGAGAGTTTATCATAACACCAGCTTGACCAGAGTTGATTATAACACCAGAACCCGTCGCCATGTCGGCCTTGACCGGAATAACAGTAGCATCAACAACTGGAGTAGGCTGTACCAAGGAGGAATGTGGGTCTGTAGGAACCAGTTTCTCGGTTGATTGAGGATTAGCTGCTTGACCAGAGTTGATTATAACACCAGAACCTGTTGCCAAGTCGGCCTCGACCGGACTAACAGTAGCATCAACGACTGGAGTAGGCTGCACCAAGGAGGAATGCGGGTCTGTAGGAACCGGTTTCTCGGTTGATTGAGGAGGAGCTGCAGATGATGAATCTTGTAGAGTGAGACATTTCCTATTCGGAGATGTAGTTTCTGAAGAAGCAGCATCTAAACTAGAAGTATCTATGTCGTCATGCAGATGAGAAGATGAAGAGCCTTTTGAAGTTAGGCTCCTGACATCAGAGGCAACTGAGTCAATGAGTTGAAAGTTTCTCCCAATGGCTGCACAGCATGAATCTAGGTCCCGCTTGACGTGCCGGACACCACGCCTAATATCGTCTATGACCGGCATTATAGATTCAGTAGATTGTCCGTTGGAGGAAGATGGTGAACCAGTCGCAGTTTGCATTGTCCGACAATCATCCAGGGAAGCTACCAGCCCGCTAAACTTCGATGAAACCTCGCAAATCTTGTTGGACAGCATCGACGAATCACTATTTAAGACTTCAGTGATATGAAGCAGCTTGTCCAACTTTGAATTTAACCCGGCGCAGTCATCGGACAAAATCTGAAGACCGGCCAAGTTTGAGGATATCTCTTTGACCTTATCCGCAACAAATGTTTGTTCGGTGGAGAGCGTAGCGACGACTTCTTTCATCAGGCGTAATACATGACATGGCCTAATATTAAAGCAATCCTTACAGGTTGATAGACCAGTGGCGGCCTTAAGACAAGTGTCATGGAAAATATCACCACAAATGCCATCACAAGCCACACCAACATTGATCAACTCATTGGAGCACGCTTTGCAAAGTGCCATCACGCGTGAAAATTATTGTCACTGAAATATAAAGTTAAGTAGATTAAGAAGATTTACACCAGATTAAAGCAATTCCGCGTGCAAAGCAAAAATAATTCACAATTATATAAATAAAGAACTGAGTCACAGAATAAAAAGGTCACTGAGAAATATGTAAACAATGCAGAAACTGTCACAATGTAAACAAACAAATTGAGCCGCACTAAAAAAGAGGTCACTGAGAAAACTGTGTCGGGTAAATTAATGATTATTTGCTGAGATATGCACGAACCGAAAGAATTGCAGAAAAACTTGGACAAGAGCGATCACGCAACGCGTCCGATCGATTAGGCAGTTATGAAGGAACTCTTGGTACTTTTTATTTCATTAGCAATCACAAAACAATCTATTTAATATTTTCTTTTTTCGCCAATTCCTTAAAACTCTTAGTTACAAACTCTTAGTTACTTAATTAAACACTTAGTACTTTACATTTCATTAGCAATCACAAAACAATCTATTTAATATTTTCTTTTTTCGCAGTTTCCTTAAAACTCTTAGTTACAAACTCTTAGTTACTTAATTAAACACTTAGTACTTTTTATTCCATTAACAGTCACAAAACAATCTATTTAATATTTTCTTCTTTCGCAGTTTCCTTAAAACTCTTAGTTACAAACTTTTAGTTACTTAATTAAACACTCTCTTCTACCGTGCTCCACCGTACCACGTTTTAAAACAGACTCATTAATTGTTCATATAAGAAACTCTTACATGAAGAACTCTACATGAAGAAAAGCTTCCGTGCTTTTTCTTCGTTTTTTAGCTTTGCCCTTGATGTACTTAGTTGTCATTGGGCAAAGCCGCTGTAGATCGTTGTTTGTCGCGCTGATTAAGCAAATTTCTTTTGCTTATCGTGTACTGAGCTACCGTGTGAAAGGAATTTCGACGGTAACCCGAGCGCGTTGTTTGTCATGGGTTAGATTTGAGTACATTGCAACTTTGTTCGGTTCGGTTGTAGGAAATCCAACCCATCAAATATCCATTGGTTTATTTTTTATTTATTATTCATGAGTTGGATTTTAATATGTTGCAACTTTGTTGCAACAAAAATTCGATGCCTGAAATCCAACTCATGAGATTTTTTATGATTTGTTAAATAAAAATGGCAGATTGGATTCGATAGAATTCGGCTTATCTTAAGATAAGCGAATCCAATCTGCAACATTTCCTTCCCCCCCCCCCGTCTCGCAACCCCCGTTTGTGATGGCAACATTTGGGCTGCTGGTCACACGGGTGAACCGAAATTGGAGGGGGCCCCTTCGCCCCTATCTGCGCCGCGCGGGCTCCCAGCCTGTTCAGGTATGGGCCGGGGAGGGCCCTCGAGGTACTTATCACCGCCTCACATTATTTCTGTCCCCGCACAATGGAGAGGGCATTAGTGTACTCGGTAAGTTGAGTAATGATTCACACTTTTTCTTTTGTCTTCATCTTGTTTTTTGATATTTACTACCAGGCGGACGAGTAACACTGTCGGGAAGCACTGGATGGTGTCCCTGCTGCCTACCTGTGAGGGAAGTGCCGCCGTTGCCTGCGGCGTTTTGGACTTCCGATGCTGCCGCCGCTGGGGAGCCGGGTGACTCCTGGGCAAATGAGTCTGGAGGCTCACAGGTCGACGAGGAGCGTTGGGATTAGGCAGGGACTCCCAAATTTTAATGCGAGAAGAAAAAAAAATTATATATATATCCCTTTTACTTGAAATTTTTTCATATACTTTATATTTGTAACTTTCAATGCTTTGTATTTTTTTTGTAATGTTAAGTTTTGTATTCCCCTTCCCTTTTTAATTTTAATGGAATTTTGTTTTCCCCCTTTTTTTTTTTGTCATTTTCCTTAATTAGTGTTTTCAAAAGTTAATTTTCTATTGATATCTAATAAATAATAAAAAAAAATTTTCAAACCCGGGGTGTTGTTATTTGTAATTGTTTATCTCAATTTATTGCCTTTCAGGTTAATTGGGGTTCCGCTTGCTTTCGATCTGGGTTTTTCCTGCGGTTTCTGTTCCGTTGAAATATAAGTGTGTTTTAATGCTTATTTTTTGTTATTATAAAAGAATGTTATTATTTTTCTTCCTGCTAGCTTGTACTTGTCTTGCGCTACGGGTCTTTTCTCGACCGTTGTTTGTGGTAGTATTCCACGGCGCGTTTTTGTTGTTGCCTTATTATTTAGTTTATTTAAATTTCGTTGCTTTTATCTTTTTAGTACTTGCCATGCGCTACGGGTCTTTTCTCAACCGTCGATTGTGGTAGTACTCCAGGGCGCCTCACATTATTTCTGTCCCCGCACAATGGAGAGGGCATTAGTGTACTCGGTAAGTTGAGTAATGATTCACACTTTTTCTTTTGTCTTCATCTTGTTTTTTGATATTTACTACCAGGCGGACGAGTAACACTGTCGGGAAGCACTGGATGGTGTCCCTGCTGCCTACCTGTGAGGGAAGTGCCGCCGTTGCCTGCGGCGTTTTGGACTTCCGATGCTGCCGCCGCTGGGGAGCCGGGTGACTCCTGGGCAAATGAGTCTGGAGGCTCACAGGTCGACGAGGAGCGTTGGGATTAGGCAGGGACTCCCAAATTTTAATGCGAGAAGAAAAAAAAAATTATATATATATCCCTTTTACTTGAAATTTTTTCATATACTTTATATTTGTAACTTTCAATGCTTTGTATTTTTTTTGTAATTTTAAGTTTTGTATTCCCCTTCCCTTTTTAATTTTAATGGAATTTTTTTTCCCCCCTTTTTTTTTGTCATTTTCCTTAATTAGTGTTTTCAAAAGTTAATTTTCTATTGATATCTAATAAATAATAAAAAAAAAATTTTCAAACCCGGGGTGTTGTTATTTGTAATTGTTTATCTCAATTTATTGCCTTTCAGGTTAATTGGGGTTCCGCTTGCTTTCGATCTGGGTTTTTCCTGCGGTTTCTGTTCCGTTGAAATATAAGTGTGTTTTAATGCTTATTTTTTGTTATTATAAAAGAATGTTATTATTTTTCTTCCTGCTAGCTTGTACTTGTCTTGCGCTACGGGTCTTTTCTCGACCGTTGTTTGTGGTAGTATTCCACGGCGCGTGTTTGTTGTTGCCTTATTATTTAGTTTATTTAAATTTCGTTGCTTTTATCTTTTTAGTACTTGCCATGCGCTACGGGTCTTTTCTCAACCGTCGATTGTGGTAGTACTCCACGGCGCGTGTATTTTTACCTTATTTTTTGTACACTATTTTGGTTTCGTTATTAGTCAAGGAGTCTCTAATAAATTTTGTCTTAGCCTCCTTCAAGTTTATTCGTGTCTATTGTTTAGACCAGCTGAATCGACCGTGCCCTGCGCAGTGTTTGTGGCCGTTGAGGCCGCTCTTTTGGTTGTGAGACTGCCTCGTCTAAGGGTATTTCGGGCATGGGCGTTTGATTACGCCGCGTGGTCCATGCTTTTAGTGGAGGTATGGCGTATTTGGCTGTCATGTAAATGACGATGAACAGCAGCATTAGCACCGTAAGTGACAACGAAGTTGCCGAGAGTAGGTGGGGTGTTTTTACCCGGGAGTGTAGATTTAACTCCTGTATTTTGGCCTGTATTTGGTCCAATGATTGCGTACTCTCGTGCAACATTTCGTTAGTGTTGTCACCTAGTAGTAACTTTGTATATGGTACCTCCGTCACAGAATGCTGCTCGTATTTGGCCATGAAGGAATCTAATTCCTTTGCCGTTTCGTTTGTTTTAGGAAAGTATGCTGGTTGCGTGAAAAGTAGTGGATGCGTATTTTCAGCCTCATAAAAGAGGGTGTGTGGTCCTATTTGTAAGTGGCAGGGTTGGTTAATGACCAAGATTCCTTGTCCAGAGAGGCGATGCGTGAGCAATTGTTGGGTGCATGTAATATGCACAATGGTTGTTGTCTTCAATGCATACAGCCAGGAATTGGGCCTATTTAATTTAATTAAAATGTCCCTGAAAGGTATCTGCACTTTTAGCGAACACCTAGGGTTTTCGTTCAGGGGATTGAAGAGCAACTTGATCACGCATTCATCCGATTGTGTTGCCTTTGTTATCGGTGTATTTAACAAACCAGCGTAAGTATCCTCCTCGACATCTCGAGTGACTTTCCGATATGCTTTCATGTTCTCCGGTTTAAGCAATAGAAATTCCTGAGTCGAAAGTTGACTCGCTATATGCGAATATTCTATTTCCGGGACCAATGAATGATTCGCTTCCGTGTGTATCGGGAAGCACCTGATTCGTTGCAACTTCATTTTTGGAAGATTGAAAATTGGTAATGTAATTTTGATTACCAGTTTTTGTTGCAATAGCTGGGTCCGTAATTCAGCCGTCTGATAGAGAATTGATAGACAATTCTGGGCCTTTGAACACGTGGCGTGAGATTTGTGATAAATCTCAAGGAGTGAATCAGGGGCGATCAGCAGGGGATGAATTTGGTTATTTCGGCTAGAGGTTATTATATCCAGTAGCGCCTGCTGTCGGAACTCAATTTCTACTATTTGTAGCAGCAGACTAGGGACTATTTCCTGTCTCATTTGCCTTGCTAAAAGTTTGTCGTTTGAGTTGTGTAAATCATTCATCTGGTAGGCTATTTGCCGTTGTCTTTCGACCAGTGAATTTAAGAGTCTTTTGCAGTCTTGACTACACTGATTTGTTGTTTCTCCAAATCAGCGAGTACCTGATGGTTAGTTTCCAACTCATCCAGGCGACTGTAGACTTCGCGTTCATTGGCACTATCCATGGTACCGAATAGGTAGTGCATGGCGTTTCCGATGCCGTCAAAAATAGATCTCGTTTTACGAGATTTGGGAACAGCTTGTTTAATTACCTTGGTGCGTTGTTTGATGTTTTCCATCAACGCGTGCATATGTTTCTGCTGGAGTTCGCAGAGGTCTCCTACGGTGTTGTTTCCGCATAGTTGATGCACGTAATGTTCCGCTCGTTCCGCAATCGTTGTCTGATTATCCAACTCGGTCAGGTCCAATTCCGTGAGGATATTCCACGTCGAGTGGTAAACCATGAGGCTTCCTAAATCCTCGAATAGCACTCCTGTATTGTTGAGTGGGTTCACCGAGTACGTCTCCGACGTGCTACTTCCCATAGTGGACATTATTAGTCCGAGGATGATAGCGTTTTGTATCATACCTGGGGAGAGGAATATGGTTAGTGGAGGTTTCTAAATTAATTTTCTTATTTACTAAGCGTAGATTTTCCCTAAAGTGGTGTCATGCTTGTTTTGTATTCTTCCAAGTATAATAGGTGGTTACCTTTGGGTAGTCGCTTTGATTTCTACTGTTGAATACAGTATTTCGAAAGCAGTTGAGGAGGACCTCAAGACAAGCGACTACCAGGAAGGAGTTTCTGTCCCAGCCTTGGGGCAGGTAATGTTCGATCAAAGTGGGTGTAAATTAATATATGATCGCGTAGATTTAGTTAAAGGGTGAAGGTTTTTGCCTGGTGCAAAGTAGGTTAGACTGAGGGTCTTTGACTAGGCCTTAAAAGAAAATGTCTTCATAATTATCCCCTTTTATTCGAGGGGATAGAAGCCAAGTAGGGTGTAACAGCAATTCAGATTGCCGCCATGAGGAACTACCCGTTATAGTGGTGTTTAAAGTCTTTGTGCTGTAGAAAATATGACTAAGGCGGAGGGAGACTTCAAGGCACGGAACTGCCAGGAAGAACTGCTAGATATAGCATTAAAGAGAGGGATTTTTTGGTGGTTCAATCTCTGACGAAATTTCCCAATAGTTGGTTTGAATTTGTTGTTTTAAATTTCGACTTTTAGTAGGAGTCGTTCTTTTAATTTTGGGTTGCTGTGCTAAAGATAGTGAAGTCCTGTTGATTGGTACTTCTTAGCTTTAAGCACGTTTAATAGGTGGAGTGTGAGGTTTTACGTTAATTGATTTGAAAATACGTAGAAAGATTATAAGGAATAAAAGGAATTTTAATTAAGGTTGGTTTGGACCCGTTTGGACCGAGTTGTTAAAGGGTTTTTGTCGTTGTTCCCTTCTTGGTTTTGTGCTGGCTTTGCGTGACGATTTTCATCTCAATCGTAGATTGTGGTAGCACACCACGACGCGTTAAAAAATAATATTTACGATCTTCATTATCTATTCATAGAATGGCTTAAGACGGTTATTGTGAACCGTAACTGTAAGTTTGCCCATTTTTAGGGTTGTATTCACTGATGATGGTATACCGATTACCAGATATGGTCCTACCCAGATTTGAGAGAGCTTATGCTTTCGGCTTTCGCTCTTGAGTAAGACTGTCATCCACTGACTGTCACCAATGTGAAACGATAGGGGTCGAACAGCTTTATCGTAATATAATTTCGATCGTTACTTGCTAGCGAGCAGATTTTTTCGTGCCGTGGCATAAGACCTTTGGAGTTTGTATCGTAGGATCTGAAAGTAGCTCTCGTGATTATACACGGGTTCAGGGTCTCGCTTCAAATTTGACGGAACATCCGCTGTGAAGCCTTAAAGGCAGTCCATGGGAGTCAATTTCGTTCCCTCGTGTACACTATTGTTGTACACGAATGCAGCGGTTCGCAGATATTGATCCCATGATTTAGGATTCTCGTCCACTATGGTACGCAAGTATTCAATTAACGGCCTGTGTGCACGTTCCAGTGCGCCGTTTGACTGTGGGTGGTAGGCAGAGGTTTGTAACTTCTTCACCCGTAGCAGTTTACATACCTTTTTGAACAGGTCACTAAGGAAGTTGCTTCCTTGATCAGTGACTATTCGCTTAGCGGTAGCGCGCGACGATTTCGTCGAAGAAGACTTGCGCTACAGTGACGGCTTCCCCGTTAGGTATGGCGTACCAATCGACAAATTTAGTGAGGTTATCCTGGAAAGTCAAGATGTACTTGTTTCCGGAGTCTGTTTCCTGGAGTGGACCAACAATGTCGAGATAGACTTTGTCGAAGGGTTGTTCTGCGATGTCCGTGATGACCATCGGCATTTTATACTGAGGTGATGCCTTCATTTTTTGGCATTTTGAGCAACGCTTAACGTATTTCTTGATATCGCTAAGCATGTGCCTCCACCAGTACTTCCTTCGAATCCGCTTGTATGTTTTAAGTACGCCCTGATGGCCGCCAAAAGGAGAATCGTGAAAATCATGTAAGATCGTTTGTATCTCCTTGGGGCTTGCGATTATTTCAGGGGGTTTGGGTTTATCGTCAACTAGCGGATTAGTATCTGGCGGGTTTTCTGTAGTGACCTCTTCTATGTTTGGAATTATCTCATTGTTCTGATGCGTGTGATCCCGTATTTCGGGGCTTTTAGACTCTGTTTGAGCGTTTTTCGCTTGAGCCCGGGTCACAGCGTTACATTTTAGGCGATTTTTGCGAATGGAGGTTATTTCTTCCTCCGACTCCGAGTCCATTTTATGGTGGACTTGCGCTTTGACTATTATGTTTTGGCCATTTGAGTCTTCGCTGACTTCCCGTGGAATGCGGCTTAACGCGTCGGCATTCGTATTGTACTTTCCTGGCTTGTATTCGATTTGATAATCGAATTCGGAAAGTTTGTGATGAAATCTCACCAGACGGGAAGTAGGGTCTTTAACATTAAAGACGCCTTTGAGAGGCTTGTGGTCTGTATAGACCGTACATTTTCGGCCTTGCAAGTAACATCTAAAGTTACGCGTAGCCCAGACTATGGCGAGCAACTCTTTTTCAATAGTTGAATAGTTGCGTTCCGCCTTGTTCAGTGTACGGCTGGCGTAGGCAATGGGTTGATCGTGTCCTACTTCTCCTTGCGAGAGGACGGGTCCTAATGCCTCGCTGCTGGCGTCCGTGGTTAAATTGAATGGTTTCGAGAAATCGGGATATATAAGTAGGGGAGGAGAGATTAATGAAGTTTTGATTTTCTCGAATGCCTCCTGACACTTCTCGGTCCATGTGAATTTGACATCCTTGCGGAGCAAATTCGTTATCGGACGCACAATTTTGGAGAAGTCGGGTATGAACTTTCGATAGTAATTGGCAAGTGCAATAAAGGATTGAACTTGTCGTACAGTTCTTGAAACTGGGAAAGTTTGGACGCAAGCTGTTTTACTGGGGTCTGGAAGTGCTCCCTCACTAGAACACTTGTGGCCTAGGTAAACAACCTCTTTTCTCAGAAACTGGCACTTTTCCGGCTGCAGTTTGAGGTTGTTCTCTCTCAACCGATTGAAGACCTTGCGGAGCTTACTATTATGGTCCGCAAGGTTTTTACCGTAGATGACTATGTCGTCTAGGTAGACAAAACATTCCAAGCCTTGTAATCCTGTTAGGACGAAGTTCATTAAGCGTTGGAATGTGGCCGGGGCTCCTTTGAGTCCAAATGGCATACGCCTAAATTCATAGTGGCCATAATTGGTGCTAAAGGCAGTTTTTGGTCGATCTTGAGGATCGACGAGCACCTGGTGATAGCCGTTGGCGAGATCGAGGGTGGTAAAATACCGAGAATGACCTAATTGGTCGAGAATATCCTCGATCCGAGGTAGCGGAAAGGCGTCTCCAATTGTCTTTTCGTTTAATTTACGAAAGTCGACAACGACGCGCCACCTTTTTTCACCGTCTGGTCCCGCCTTCTTGGGGACGACTAGGAGAGGTGAATTCCAAGGGCTTTTACTTGGCTGCACTATGTCGTTTTCTAGCATTTCGCGAAGCTGTTCGTTTATTACGTTTCGCTGCGTCTCTGGCAAGCGATACATTTTCTGGTTGATTGGTGCTTGATCCTGCACCAATGGTATATCATGAGTGATGGCGTTTGTGAAAGTTAACCGATCACCTTTGAGGAAAAAGATATCGTTGTACTCGTAACAGAGTTGTGATATCGCTTGTTTTTCCTCCGCGCTCAGATTTACGTCTAAGCTGAGCTCTTGGTCTAACCTGACGAGACGCGGGTTAAGATTTGAGTTTTCTGTTTGTTCATATTCCTGGAATAAATATTTAACATGCTGTAAAGTGGCCATTTTTTCGGCGCTAGAAATATTTGTTTCTTTATTTTTATTTTTACTTTTACGGAAACCTGAAATATTTTGATTTTTATATTTATTTTCACTGTTACCCCACTTTATTTTATTTAAGTCACTTTTACTGCTAAATGACGATGGAGTTGGGGTTTCTGAACCGCCGTAAATTGCCATATTTGAGGCGAACTCGCTTTCGTCTTCTAATAGGCTCTTTCGCCGTTGTTTACTTACGGTGTATGTTGATTTTGGAGCTTTTGTAGATACCGTCCCTGTGGTGAGCTCGCTTCCAATGTCGACGTGTTCTGAAATTTTATTTTGCGAGGGCGTGGGAGCTGATGGGATTTTGCCATCGTAATTCTTTCTGCTTAGGTGAGCTCCGTCGACATTTGTTTTGTTAGGTTTTCCTTTCCTTTGGTTCCGTTTTTTCTTTATATTTCCTTTGTGCGTGGGTGCTGGTGGTTTCGAGTCACCGTAATTCCTGATTTTCAGGTGAGCATCCTCAGCGCGTTCTTCGTTTTTCGGGGTTTCCTTGTTTCTTTCCTGGTAATCCTGTTTCAGTTGGACGACGGTGTAGTTGTGGGCAGGGACAAGATGCAGACTAATGTTAGTCAGAACTACTTGTGAATTGTGTGTGTTGAGAACTCCAACAGACACTGCTTTCAAACCAGCGGGGAGTAGGCCATTCGCTAGGAAGACTCCTTGATCTATTTCTCTTGATATACAGAGCATCTCTTCCTGCAGCTGCAAGGGAACCTCGACTATGATTTGTGACCTAGCAGGTATGCGTACAGGCTCTTTCAGCTGTATTGGTTGCTGTCTCATTTCGCAGGTCAAATCACTTTCAGTCGGTTTGTCCATCTCGCATTTCGGTGTTCGGTGGTCCTTGTTCTCCTCTTGAGAAACTTTTTGAGTACCACAGATTGTCAGATCGGCCTTTCTTGGCTCTGCTCTATCTATTCGGGCATTCGTTTTGACCACTTTTTCAGAACACAGGTCATCCAAAGCAGCTGTTAATGGAACAGCAAACTCCTCAGGGTTATTTTCCGTTCGAGGGAATCGCAAGGCCTTATTCGGGCCCTCAACATTACAATTCTTTGCTAGGAAGTCGTTTCCTAGCAAGCCGTCGTCGGAAAGGCCGGGTAGGTTTTTTATTACCTGAAAATTGCAGGGAATTTTATTCTTTAATGTAAAATTGCCCTTGCATGTTCCCAGCGTCTTTCGAGTACCAAATGGTGTTTGTAAAGTATATGTTTCTCCGGTATTTATGTCTTCGGGATTTTTAATTGCTTTCTTTTTTATTATGCTAACCTCAGCGCCAGTATCTACTACAAGTTTGGTATTGCCGTTCAGGCTAATATCCAACGGAAGGCTAACTGTAGAGATACAGGGTTCGGGCGGCTGAGGTGACCCTTTGTTAAAATTTTTACTTTTTAGTGTCGATCCGGGGTCTTTTCGGTCGACTGCTCGTCGTTTCCCTGGCTCTTAGAGTCCCATTTCTGTTTCTGGCGGCATTCCTCTATGGAATTGCCGCGACGGTTGCAGAATTTGCATTTGAGTTTTATATTAAAAACTCGAGGACCAGCGGGAGGTTGCTGATCCTGAATCCGTCGTTCGGGGAGCCTTGTTTGGTTACTCGGGCCCGGAACCTGGCGATTGTTTCTACAATCGCGAACATCATGCCCATATATTTTGCAGTAAGAGCAGAAGGGTGTGTTTTTACGCTTCATGCAGTCGGCGTAAGTGTGACCTCTTCGCTGGCAAAAGTTGCATGTGATGTTTGACCTTAACTGGTCGAGGTTCCGGCGGCGGTAGTCGATTTGTGGGGGAGACGAGCGTTGAGGTGGAGTCGTATATAGTGGAGTCTGTCGGCGAAAGTTTTGTGGTGGCGGCGGTCTGTATAACTTTTGTTGTGGAAAATTGCGAGCAGGTGTATATGGGGTTCTATGGAATGCCCGTATTCTGGCAGTTGGGTCCATAGCAATCGGCGTGGTTAAGCCTTGTTCTACAACAACCGGAGCAGGAAAGCCTTGGGTTGTTGTGGTTTGCGTGAACTGGGCGCCCTGCTGTAGTTTCTCCATGTCGAAAATGCTCAGATATCACTACAAGTCCCAAAACGATAAACATATCACGTTTACAACATGGGCAAGTGACGAGCATCAAATTGCACTAGTACGTTCACCCGCCATATAACTCAGGTGTTACCACGATTTACAAATCGTCTCCGCTGTTCACGGCTATGCTGGGTAAATTTTCACACACAGCGTACGCCACAGCGGAAAACCTTTGGACTTAGATGATTCCAAACATACTTTGTATGGTCATACGGAATCACCTCAAAACAAAGCGAAGATGACACCTGTACTTTATGAGCGTGCGGGTGCCTTATGCAATTTATCGTTATGCTATTTATTGTTTTCTTCATTGAATGAAAAACTGATAATGCATTTCGGATGCGGGTGTCAATTTTGTTTTTCCATTTTATAGAAAACCGCCTGTTGTGAATTTTTAGGCAAAACTGTCTAATGCGATTATTGTCAAATAATTTTGGAAGGGAGAATTGCTCTGTTTAACTGTCCCACGGGCCGCTATTTGTTTACATTTTAGTTATTTACACTGGTGGGAATAATTGTTGGTACACCTCGCACCGTTTTTGCGTTTGCCGATCGCTTTTTTATTTTAAATTTGTGCATGCGTTATATCTCGTTTATTTTGTCCGTGTAACTTTGTTATTTTCAGGTTCTTTTCATTTAATTTTAATATTTTCTGGTTGATCTATTCTGGTTAGAATAGACTTAGACTTAATTTAATTTTTTAATCTAAATTTTATTTATTCTTCTTTAAATTTCTTTATTATTCTTTTAATTTTTAATTATCTGTCTCGTCTGTTGACATTTCCTTTTATTAGTTTTCGCTACCTCTTCCCCTATGGCAACGTGTAGGGCCTGTTCTTTGGTGATTTCCAAAGATGAAATCGTTTGCGATGGTGTTTGCGGTGGTTCGTTTCATCCTGCTTGTTTGAAACGCCCCTCAAAATCATCTGCGAGGGCACTTACTACGTGTAATGAGTGTCTTGACATTAAGCCCTGTCATGTCCTTAGACTAATGAAGAGTATTGCAGATTCGTTTTCTGCTGAACAATCTTTTGTTGCCAACAAAATTAATAGCTTGTCCTCCAACTGGGCATCTCTACAGGCTGTTGCTGATGACATGAGCTGCTTGAACGGAAGCTTGGATAAACTCGTTCTTGCTGTAGAGGGCCTAAAATCAAGCTCTGAGTCTCTGCTTGAGAAATCTCATGATCTCTCATCTAGGGTATCTTTTTTGTCAGCTGGTTTTGACGACCTTCGGACGACGCTGTCTGGTGTGGACGGGTCTCCACCAGCACTGGCAACCAGCTATGAACCGGTGATGCCGATTTTTGATGATCTCCGCCGTAGCGTTAAACATATCAGAGCGGACCTTGGCACCTGGCAGACTGCTGTTGATAGGAACTCCGATCTGCTTAGTAGCATTTCTTCTGATGTTGTAAGTCTGCTATCGCGTGCTGTTGGCAAGCCTGACGCCTCTGTTGTTTCCGGTGCCTCCATTTTGCCTGAAGCCGATGTCCCTCGGCATGATGACTCTAAGAAACAGTTTGGGTCTCGCTCTAGGCGCCGGCGACCTAGAGTACCCAATGGCCCTGTTAGTCCATCTCCCACCGTTACTGTTAGCCCATCTCCTACTATGGCTGCTGTTCATGCTGCTGGGCCTCCCACGAGCATGACTGCCGAAGAACTCGCTACCGCTTCGTTCACTTGTACCTCCCCTACTCCCCCTCCCCCCCCCTGCATCGGACCCAGCTGGGAACATATCTCCCGCCCCCTTTCAGCCGAATCCTCATTCATCGCATGGCACATTTCCATTTAGATCTATTAATGTGTCTCGAAATGAGGGTTTCACTCTGAGGATTGCGCAACCACCGCGATCCTTTTTTGTTTCCCGACTTGATCCATCTACTTCTATTGACGACGTTATTGGCTACGTGCGAGAGAGGAGTGGTGCTGCAGATTCTGTAATCCTCCGTTGTCAACTTCTAGGATCTCGTCATTCTCAAGGACTCATGTCGTCTTTTAAGTTGACATCGTCGCCAGAGCTTTTTGAGATTATGTCTGCCCCCGATTTCTGGCCCGAAAATATCATTGCACACGAGTTTGTGCCCCGTCGTAGGGTCGCGGGAAGCACTCAAAACAGAACCTCTTCTAACAACCAAAAAAACTAAGTACGCTATCCCTTTACTACCAAAATGTAAGGGGATTGAGAACAAGAACAAGCCAGTTATTTCAGGCTTCTCTCGCTTGTTGTTACGACGTCATCGCTCTGACCGAGACCTGGCTTCATAATGGTTTTAACGATGCAGAAATTCTTGACGAGTCCTATCAGATTTTTCGTAAGGATAGATACTGTGACTCTATGGCTCGTGGTGGCGGTGTGCTGGTTGCATGTAAATCGCATTTGGATTGCGGCGTTGTTGATATACCTGCTTATTCCGACACACTCTCAATCGAGCTCTTAGCTCTTAAGATATCTCTGGGGAAGATGCATATTTTCCTGCTATGTTGTTATATCCCTCCAAACTTGACAAACTATGGTGATGCAAATGGTCGAAGTCTTTACGACATTTTAATTCTTAGTTTAGATTTTATTAATAATATGACAAACCCTGAGGACGAAATTATCCTTCTTGGTGACTTTAACTTACCCAACGTTCAATGGGTATTCAACGCTGATGACGATGACTATCTTCCTTCAAACTGTCTTGCTGCTAAAGACTCCCATTTTCTTGACGCCATCTCCTCCTCTGGTTTACACCAAATGAGTGATGTAAAGAACTCTATGGGAAGGCAGTTAGATCTTATCTTTTCTTCCGATTCGAGTAATACTATAATTGAGCCAACTTCTTGCAAATTATCCGCTATCGACAGTTTACACCCGCCCATTTCCATCTATTTTTGCTACGATGGCTCTAATATTGTTGACCCCAACGTAGATCGGTACGTTCTTGATTTTAAAAGGGCGGACTTCTCTGATCTTTCAAACAGGATCCTCTCAATCGATTTCCCATCACTTTTTTATGATTGTGATGTCGACGATTGTGTTTCTGTATTTTATGATAAGATTTATGATCTGTTTAATTCGTGTGTACCACTTAAGCGGTGGAGATCATCCTGCCATTCTCCCCCGTGGTATACAAGGGAGCTAAGGAGTCTTAAGAATAAAAAAAATAAATTATGGAAAACCTACTTACGCTGTGGTAGCACGTCAGCTTATTCTGAATTCGTATATTGTCATGACTGCTTTTTAGCGTTATCTTCATCCTTATACAGGGAATACCTTGATGATATTCGCAGTAACTTGCATAATGATCCTCGTACCTTTTTTAAATTTGTAAATTTGAAGAAGAAAACTGATAATTATCCATCTACAATGTGGTATAATGGATCCTCTAGTTGTAGCGCGCCCGTTATTGCCGATAACTTTGCATTGTTTTTTGAGGGCGCCTTTTCACCAGGCAACTTTGTGCCTTCCCTGGATGATTTTGGCCATATCCAAAACCGTCCCGCTACTTCCATTGCTTTGCCCATTATATCTCGTGATATTATCTTGAATGGTATCAAGGAGCTTAAACTGGACTTTTCCTTTGGTCCTGATGGTGTTCCACCCGCATTCTTGAGATCCTGTTCTGTTGCCTTACTCACTCCATTGGAACTCATCTTCAATAAATCTCTTCAGGCTGGTAGATTTCCTACGTTATGGAAGAGCTCCTTTATAATTCCTGTTTATAAAAAGGGGCATAAAAACTTCATAACAAATTATAGGCCAATCGCGAAACTTTCCAGCATACCCAAGTTGTTCGAATCTGTTATATATTCACAGCTTGTTGGGCAATGTAAGGGGTTAATCTCATCTAATCAACATGGCTTTCTGCCTGGTAGATCGACGACAACTAACCTGCTAGAATTTACATCCCACATTATCTCTGCCTTCCAACAAGGTCTCCAGACTGATTGTGTCTACACCGACTTCAGCAAGGCATTTGATAAGCTCCCTCACTCCGTGATTATGCTTAAGCTTGAAAGGTTGGGTTTTCCGCCTTTGTTGCTCGATTGGATCTGCTCTTACTTAGAAAATAGGACTTACCGTATCTCTTTCCGTAATACTTTATCTAGAGTAGTTAGGGCTTCATCTGGTGTACCGCAGGGAAGCCATCTGGGGCCGTTGCTGTTTATCCTAGCCATTGACGACATTGTCCCTCTGATTAAGCACTCCAAAGTTTTAATCTACGCAGACGATATGAAGATTTTCTCATGCGTTGGAAACAGTTATGATTCTTCCTGCATTCAGAATGATTTGAATACCTTCAGGGGTTGGTGTGCCTCAAATGGACTGCAACTTAACCTGGATAAAAGTGAAGTTGTGTCATTTTCTAGGAGCATCAATCAGCTCGTTTTTGATTATACCTTTGCGGAAACTAATATCCGTCGTGTGGAGTCCGTTACTGACCTCGGTGTAAAGCTAGACAGAAAACTCGATTTCACTCTGCACATAAACCATATCGTATCTCGGAGTAATTCTGTCCTGGGTTTTGTTAAGCGATGGTCAAGGGAGTTTTCTGATCGACAGACCCTCATTCACTTATTTTTTTCTTTAGTTAGACCAATTCTCGAATATGCATCTCAGGTTTGGTCTCCTTGCTATGCTGTTCATTCTAGACGCATTGAATCGGTGCAGCGGACCTTTGTTAGGTTCGCACTAAGGGACCTCCCGTGGAATGATCCATTAAGGCTTCCTCCTTATGAAGATCGCCTCCAATTGCTTAATATGCACTCGTTGGAGGAACGACGTAGAGTTGCTGACCTAGTATTTATTCACCAGCTTTTGAACTCGAAAATAGATTCTCGCTCTCTTGCAAGTTTAGTTACTTATAGGCATACTCCGTATAGGTTAAGGAGATTGCCTTTACTACATGTTGTTCATTCTCGGTCTAACTATGGTATGCATGAGCCTATTAATCGCATGTGTAGAGCCGTGAATATGTGTCCTATTTTTGACCTGGCTCTTGCTAAGGATTTGCTTAAGCGATCTCTGTTATCAATGCACCCCTGATTGTTTTGTTTGGACGGGTTTTGTTTTTTGTTTACTAATACTTTTCTTTGCATGGGTTGCGGGAGCCTCATTCACCTCAATATATGTTATATTCTGGTGAATAGGTCAATTGGTTCCAGGCTTCTGCCTGTGAAGTGCGCCTTCTGAGTTAGAAGGGTTAATTCTATATACATATTGACAATTTTGTATAAAAAGAGGGTTATCGAGGTAAGACTTTCAGAAAGTATTCTTGAACCGACAACTAGAGAATCCTCCGACCCACGGTAAGGCGTCTAGTTCAAAAGTAAAAAATCTAAAGTTTTAAGTTTTTAAAGTCATTTACTGGTTAAGTTTCAGAAGAAACTTCTGTGAAAAAAAGTACAAGTAAAGTAACTTCAGTGTTTTAGTTCATCAGTCAAACGGACTGACATTATCACGTCCAGGGTTAAACCACCTTAGTTGTGCGTAGCCACAACAAAGACATCCAGCGACAGAATGAAAACACGATAGGACATCAGAGTTAATTCTAACGGATTCAGGGAAGGAGACCTCGTCTGGCTATTCAACCCGCGACGACGAAAAGGAAAATCACCGAAGCTTCAACAGCGGTGGGAAGGACCCTACAAGATCCTTACGCGCATTAACGATTAGGTCTACAGAATACAGCGGGGACCAAAAGACAAGAAAAAAAGAAGATCGTGCACATTGACCGATTAAAGCCATACCAAGGAGATACAACTGTTCGGGACGAACAGTTCTAAGAGGTGGGCAGTGTAACATGGCAACGAGTCCGTGCTGAAAACGAAATCAAGTTGTGCAATGCGCATGTCCCGGACTTCGGAAACCAGAAAAACGTCAGATGCCATATGAAGTCAAGGCCGACTCGAACCTGTGGTGACTTAGTGTAGTGAAAATGAATAACGGAAATTGCTAGAACTAAGTTGCTGATTTTCTAGAATAAAGCTAAGTAGTATAAATAGGGCTGAGCAGCAGCCTAGTCAGTCAGTTGTATTTAAACTAGTGAAGTGATAAGTTTGAATCGTTAAAGTGAAACCTAATATTGTGAAGAGAACTAATTAAGTGAATTAAATAAAATTGTGAACATTCATGAATAAAGATAATTGTCTTAATTAATCCGTAGAGCCCGAAGATCCCTATTTACGTTACAATTGATGTCAGAAGTGGGATTAATTAAGAAAGAGACTAAAAAGTGAACTTAAAACAAAAAAAAGCGACTGTGAAAATAAAGTGAAATAATGCAGTGAAAAATCTAAATATGGGTCGCAAATTGAAAGACTTACGTGTTCAAGACTTGAAGGGACAATTAAGTAAACGTTCCCTACCTACAATTGGAAATAAATGTGCCCTGGTAGCGTTACTACAAGAAGCTATGGAAAAAGAAGAAAAGGATCCAGAGGATTTTGTTTTTGAAGACGGGCCAGAAGAAGAAGAAGAAGCAAATACACCAAGCATGACAGATCTTCTCAATGCTCTGATGTGTGAGATGAAATCTTCCAAGGAAGAGCAGAAAACATCATCAGCCGAGTTGAAGGCATCAATAGAAACATCAATGGCATCGATGGAAGTGTCCGTAACCTAATTAAAAGCATCGATGGACGAACAGAAATCATCAACAGCAGAGTTGAATTCATCGATGGAAGGTTCCGTAAATGAGTTAAAAGCATCGCTGGAAGAACAAAAGTCATCAGTAGCGGAACTTAAAGCCTCCGTTGAAGAAGTAAAAGCTGAAATGGAAATGTCTGTGCAAAAACAGTTTGAAAACCTAGAAGCCACCGTGGAGAAAAAACTGGAATACATAGAAAGCTCTATGAAGTTAAATCTCGAATCCCATATGGAAAAAAACGGAGAACTTGTGTCGGATATAGAGAAGAAACTGTAAGAACAGGTGAAAGATGATGTGGACGCAATTAGGAATGAACTAGAGTTTGTCAAGAAGCGGCAACCGACGAGTTTATCTACGGATGTGACTGTAAACACGAAACTTCATCCTCCAACTTTTGATGGTCAAACTCCCTGGCAGACATACAGACTACAGTTCGAGACAGCAGCGGTAGTAAATTTCTGGACTGACGAAGAAAAAGCTACAGCTTTAATCATGGCACTTAGAGGTGCAGCAGCAGAACTGCTACAGACTATACCGGTAGAACAAAGGTATAATTATTCATCTCTAATACAAGCCTTAGAATCGCGGTATGAAAACCAGCACATGCAAGAGGTTTACCGCCCACAGCTACGGAGCCGAACACAGAAGAATGGAGAGACGTTGCAGCACTTATGTGCGGACATAGAAAGGCTGACACATTTGGCTTATCCCACGTTTAGCCAAGATTATGTCAATGAGGTAGCCAGAGAAGTATTTATTAATTCACTTGTAGACCTGCAGCAAGCTGGAAAAAACACCAATGCTGAGGTTGTAGCTTACGCTATGGAATATGAGGCAGCAAAGCAATCCTCAAGAAGTACGGTACGCCTAAGAGAAGTAACCGAAATAGAAGACACCTTCTGTCGGGTCAATTTAATGCTGGAAGTCGATTTAAATGCTGGAACTGCGGGGCAGGAGTTGGCCGGTAGAATCGACGCCCCCGGAATCATCATCAACATTAAGAAATTGCAGCGAAATGAGAGCAGCTAAGTAATCAACGGGAGAGTTCAAGAAGAAAAATGTTTGATTACAGTAGACACAGGTGCTTCCAGTCTATTCTTCGGTGCGATTATGCTAAAGACCACTGGCTTAGCAACAAAAATCGAAACGTTTTGAGGACAGCTACAAGAGAATTCGTTGAAGTGTATGGGGAAATATTAATGACAATATCCTTTGGCGACAACAAATTCTCACACAGATTTTTTTGTCGCATATATAACGTATGAGTGCATTCTTGGACTCGATTTCATGAGAGCACACAACATTCAACTGGATATTGGAAGAGGAATCATGAAATACGACAACAGAGAGATTCCCATGGCTCTGTGATCCAATTATTATTCAAAGCTGAACATCGTGGCATATAAAGACGTTGAGCTCCCTACTTGTGCAGAAACCTTAGTACGAGCAAAAGTGCTTGGTGATCCCGGGAGCTATCGATTTTATCTAGTAGAACCAGATCAAACAGAACAAATTAGATATGTCGCCGTTGGAAAATGTTTAGTAACTATCGATCAAAATCATCAATTTAAAGAAAGGTAAAGTCTTAGGTCATGGCGAACCAGCCGAAGAGATTGTGCTAGCGGAATATTCCTACGTAGATGAAACTAGACAGCCAAAGAAGGATGTTACAAAGCTAATCAACATGATAGTTCCATCTAATATACTGAGTCAAGGGTAATATCTTAAAGCAAAGAAGTTGCTTGAAGAATTTGCCGATATTTTTGCACTACGGGACGAAGACTATGGAAAAACTGATATATTGCAACATAAAATTGACACCGGAGACGCCCGCCCTATCAAGCAGCCACCAAGAAGATTACCACTTGCAAAGCGAGAAGAAGCAGACGAAATGATTGAAACAATGCGTAAGCAAGGTCTAATAGAAGAGTCGAAAGTTCCATGGATGTCACCAGTGGTGCCAGTAAAGAAGAAGGATGGCAGTACAAGATTCTGTGTCGAATACCGTCGTCTAAATGATGTCACGAAGAAAGATAATTACCCACTACCCCGCAAAGACGACAATCTAGATACCTTACCAGGATCCAAGTGGTTTTCAACGTTGGACTTTTAAAAGCGGCTATTGGCAAGTCGAGATCGATCCAGATGACAGGGAAAAGACAGCATTCTCGGTGGGAAGTGGATTGTGGCAAGTTAAAGTCATGCCCTTTGGACTTTGCAATGCGCCAGCAACATTCGAGCGCTTAATGGAATGTGTCCTACGAGGTTTAACTTGTAAAAGCTGCCTGGTATATTTGGATGACATCACTGTAATGGGACGAAGTTTTGAAGAACATTTAGGAAATCTACGAGAAGTGTTCCAGAAACTGAAGTCAGCCAAACTAAAACTAAGCCCTAAAAAGTGTACGCTCTTTGCAGACCAGGTCAAATACCGTGGGCATGGTATCAAAAGGAGGAGTTAGCACTGATCCTGAGAAAATAACTGCAGTGGAGAACTGACCTCCTCCGAAAGATAAATACGAGCTACGGAGCTTTCTTGGACTAGCGACTTATTACAAACGCTATGTGAAGAATTTTGCTGATATAGCAAAATAGTTGCATAAGCTAACGGAGAAGGATAAAGCATTCTGTTGGACAGGAAAAGCAAAAAACAGTTTTAAAGCACTGAAGTGGGCGCTTTGAAATGCACCTGTACTTACTTATCCAAAGGGGGGTGAGACATTTATATTGGATACCGATGCAAGTAATGTTGGGATTGGCGCTGTTCTGTCACAGGAAGTAAACGGGCACGAAAAGTTGGTGGAGCTCTATCAAAACTAGAAAGAAATTAGTGCGTTACGAGGAAAGAACTGCTGGCTATTGTTGATGCAGCGAAGCATTTCCATAAATTCCTCTATGGACAAAAATTCACTCTTCGAACTGATCATGCAGCTCTAAAGTGGTTGATGCAATTTAAAAACCCTGAAGGACAAGTGGCAAGATGGCTAGAAAGACTACAATCCTATGATTTTGAAATTATCCATAGGAAGGGTAGATCCCATGGAAATGCAGATGCACTTTCACGACGACCATAAAAGCCTGATAGTAAATACTGTTCACGTCTGGAAGAGAAATACGACCATGTGATTGTGAAAAGAACAACTGTCGTACCCTTGACAGGATGGAACAAAGAAGAATTTCAAGCAGCACAACGAAAAGACGATAATATTTCTCCAATTTTGACGTGGAAGGATAACGACGAAAGGCCCCAACAACAGTACAACATTGAAGAGCTACTGGGCGCAATGGAATTCACTGTGTGTTGAAGATGAAATATTAAAACGCAAATGGGAAGCACCCGACGAGTCATCATGCCGGATGCAGGTATTGGTTCCCAGGAATAAAATAACGGATGTGCTGGAAGATTTCCATAACGGTGCTTGAGGAGGACATTTTGGTGTCAATAAGACTTTGGAAAAATTAAGAGAACGACTCTACTGGTTACATATGCGAGAGGATGTGGAAGACTGGTGTCGAAAATGTACCGCTTCTGGTTGTAGCAAAGGATCTCACATCAAAACAAGAAGAGCGATGCAGCAATATAACGTTGGAGCGCTTTTTGAGAGAATCACGATTGACGTTGCGGGACCATTCCCAGAGTCAGATCGGGGCAACCGGTACATTTTAGTGGTAATGGATTACTTTAGTTAATGGCCAGAAGTATATGCGATCCCAAATCAAGAAGCAAAAATAGTGGCAGAGGAGTTAGTAACAAACTGGATATGCAGATTTGGCGTCCCCAATGAGCTTCATTCCGACCAAGGACGAAACTTTGAATCTCAAGTATTCCAGAAGGTTTGCGATATTCTTGGGATAAGGAAGACGCGGACAACAGCACTTCATCCACAATCTGACGGGATGGTTGAGAAAAGTAGTAGATGAGCAACAACGGGATTGGGATAGCTACATTCCGATATTTCTACTAGCTTATCGAACAGCCGTCCATAAATCAACAGGACAGACACCATCTAAAATTGTGTTTGGAAGACAGATTCGACTGCCCAGTGATTTGAAGTTCGGAACACTTGAAAAGGATGCTGAATCCACTGAAGAATACATAACCATACTTCGGAAGCGTCTCGCAGAAATCCATGAACTGGGAAGAAAGAACCTTAAGACATCCAGCGACATAATGAAAACACGATACGACATCCGAGCTAATTCTAGCGGATTCAGGGAAGGAGACCTCGTCTGGCCATTTAACCGAACAGAACTGTTTCTGCAGCATCATCTAGCTCACACAATCCTCCAGCCTCCTTTTATCGTACAGGCCTTACTAGCGGGGTTGAGAGGAGAGCTCTTTGACCTAATAACTCGTCAGATTAGCCAGCAGCTTCAGGGTTTGCAACTTCAGCAGCCTACTGCGAACGCAGCATCAGCACACCAAGTGCCGTACCACCAACCCGAGGCTCCAGCACTCGTTTATCGACCTTCAAATCCAAGGCCAGCTCGTTCCGGAGAAGCAAATGTTCTCAACCGGCCATACAACCCCCGGTATAAGAGACGATTTGCCAGCCCACTGAGAACTTGAAAGTTAGAGCAGAAGTGATGACTCGCAACACCCTGGCAGGCGATTACCACTTGATGGCCGAGAACTTTGCTGCACTGTTGAAAGATCGACTCTTGGAATGGTATTGGCAATACCTTCATTACCACCTGGAGCCTAGATGGGACGGGCTAAAGCAGGTATTCAGACAAGACTGGACGCCTCCGGTTCATGATTCAGACACATTGAGACAAATGTTGGCACGTCGACACAATTCGGCGGACCTTTTAAATTCTATTTACAGGACCTTCAATAGTTGCTTCAGAGACTACGCTTGACCATTCCTGAAGCGAAGTTTTTTGAGATTGTGGGGGAAATCTACTACCAGCAATACAGCAGGAACGGTGGAACAGCATGGATTCCTGCAGATAGGCTAGGATTCTAGCAGTGAGAGCTGTGTCTCCTTAACTCCTGCTAACCTGAAATAAACACTGTCGAAATTACAAGCACATCGATCAGTGCGCCACCGTTTCATTGAGGCCGCTGTTATCTTATAGTAGACGATACGGGAACGGGTGGGCGAAGGGGCTAAAAATATAAACAAACAAACCCGGCAATTCAGAAAGGGTTGACGTAAACATCTTATCGCGTACGTAAAAAAATTGCGATATGTCACGGAATTGCTAGTTTCGCGCTAATTTCGACATTTATGTTCCTTCTGTGTTGATGTGGAATTTTGGGTGGATAAATTATTGATTGCCGTAAAGTGAAAACAAGAAAGGAAAGTTTTTCTTGCTGTTGTGAGTTTGCTTAAATGTTATTGATCTCAATAATTCAATAAAAGTTAAATTTTACCTATAAGGAAACAAAAAGGAAGACATTCAAGTCAACTTGACTGGGATTCGAAGAAATATTCAGGGAATTGCTAATTTGACACACAATGTCGTAGCCTTTTTGGAAATAGTGCAAATGGTCTAGAAGCGCTTAAATGGTCAGGACAAAAATTGGCAACAGGTTAATAAGTAAATGAGTACTCCTGAAGATGTAATTAAAACGAACAGAAAAGGCAACGCAACAAGGAAAGGTAAAAATTTCAAGATTCGCCGATAATAAAATTTTTATTTTAAAAATTTTATTTAAAATTTTTAGAGCCCCTATTTCGGAGTGCTCCGAAATATGGCGGGTTCCCCCCAAATATGGCAACCACCCACGCCATACTACGAAGAACATCATAACAAGGAGGGGAAGATGATCCGGCAAGCGGAAAAGTCAGTCGAATTTGGAGTGCGGAATAATGCAGAGGTGTTGAAAAAGTTTGCCTAAGAAAAAACGTGGTTCTTCTTTTTGTTCGTTTTTTGTGTACTGAGTACATTATAATTCAGCTCTTTAAAAGTGGGTTTATTCAAAGTCGGGTAAAAGATCAGTTAATTATAAAGTTGTTATGTGAGCTGCTAAGTACCTGCAGTGCATAAGACAACTAAGCCAGTACACCAGTGGTAGTGCTGAGCCGCATCAATCAAAAATAAGAAGGCACACTTAGGCTTAAGAGGCCCTTTGTGCTACTGCATTGAGGCTTGAAATTAACAACCCCATAGAATTACCTAAGGAATAAGAGTGTTAAAATGTTGTCCTCTGTGCACCGAACCAGTTTCTTGTATCCAGTGGAACTAGTTCACGGGAAGTCAAAATTATTTTGACTGGGTTGTGAAGGGTGCTCATCCTTAATTCGTCGTCGGAAACCATTTTGAACTGCTGATAAATCTAGTCAGGTTTCTGACATCCGTGGAGGCCAGCTCGGTTTACTCTTTAAAGTAGGGGGAGCCCAAAAACCGCTTCCTACGGTTGGCTAGGGCCGGGCAGCTCCGAGGAAGTGAAGTATGGTTTCCTCTTTCTCTTCGTCGTGGCAACTCCTACAGAAGTCATTTGAGGGCACTCCCAGCCTATCGGCGTGTCTACCTATGAGGCAGTGACCCGTGATTACGGCTACTGTACTGCTAATTATTTTGCTTCCGAGTAGGATGAGCCCTCTTGACCGCTTAGGGTCAAGCTTTGGCCATATCTGTCGGGTTATCTGACAGGTGTGTTCCTCTTGCCAGTTAGTGTTAGGAATCTTGAGAGCCTTCTGTGAGAGCTCCAGTTTGCATGTAGCTAGCGGTTTACCCGGCTGGTGGTTAATGTCCGAATCAGGACGTGTGGAACCGATTCTCGCTAGTTCGTCGGCTCTGCAATTGCCCGGAATATCACTATGTCCAGGCACCCAGATGAGCCGTACTTTAAGTTGCTCAGCTATGTCATTTAGTGTTGAGCGACATATTATAACCGTTTTGGAGGTTGTGTATACTCCCGAAAGGGATTTAATAGCTGCCTGACTATCTGTGAAAATATATACACTGTCTATAGGTAGCGTTAGTTGATTCAGGCGGTCCGCAGCTACTTTTATAGCCATAATTTCTGCTAGAAACACGCTGCAGTAGTCAGGTAAGCGGAATGAGACATCGAGGTCCAAGTGTTCCGAGAATATTCCTCCCTCCACTTTGCCATCCAATTTGGAGCCGTCAGTGTAGAGATGCACTGAGTTCTCCCATTGGGGAGGACCTTTCTCCCACTCCGATCTGGTGGGAAAGAAGGAATCGAATTTTGCTCCAAAGAAGGGCTTGGACGAGGTGTTGTCGATATTGCTGGCAGTTCTACTGTGCAATATTTTGGAGTGACCGAAATCAGTTCGCTTTCAGGTCTGAATTGAGTTAAGGCTACTGACGGCTGATGATGCGGTTTGCTTACCAAAGAGATCCAACGGTAGAAGGTGGAGAATAGTGTTCAGGGCTTAAGAAGGTGTGGTTCTCAGGGCACCTGCTATCAGCAGTGCTGCCATCCTCTGAACTTTGTCCATTGCTTTGAGATGGGTTGCTATATTTAGTGTCGGCCACCAGACAATCACCCCATACATTAGTATAGGCCGTATGACACTTGTATAGAGCCAATTCACAATGCGTGGTTCCATACCCCATCTTTTCCCTATAGCCTTCTTACACGAGTACAGCGCTAATGTAGCTTTCCGTACTCTTTCTTGGATTTTAGGCTTCCAAGTAAGTTTTCTATCTAGGACTAAACCTAGATACTTAACCTGATTACACAGTTCCAGCCTAACCCCGTCTAGTGTAGGGCAATTAATAGGAGGTGTTTTATGCCTCCGAGGGAAGAGTATTAATTTTGTTTTGTTAGGGTTTATACCTAGACCACACCCATCACTCCATGATGAAGTCTTGGAGAGGGCGTGTTGTAACATCTCAGCCAGTGTATTGGGGTGCTTACCTGAACATATCAGGACAATATCATCGGCATAGGCAATAACTTTGTGACCGGAAAACTCCAGGTCTATGAGAAACTCATTCAGAGTTAAGTTCCATAAGAATGGTGAAAGGATTCCTCCCTGAGGGGTACCTCTAGTTACCACTCTTTGGATATTGGATCCTGCTAAGCTGGAGATAATGACCCTGCTTTTTAGCATGAGGTCAATAAGTTTGATGAGAGGATCGTCGATTTCAAGCCTCCTCAAGGATGCCATTATCGTCTCTGATCTAATATTGTTAAAAGCACCTTCAATATCAAGGAAGGCTACAAGTGAATATTCTTTCTGTAGTAGCGAATGCTCTATGACTGTGGTAAGTTCGTGTAGGGCTGTCTCTACGGACTTACCTTTAGTGTAAGGATGTTGCGAGAGAGACAACTTTGAATGATTGATTGTCTCTTTAATGTAGATATCTAAGAGCCTCTCCAAGGTTTTGAGCAGGAAGGAGGAGAGACTAATGGGCCTAAGATCATTGGGCTTATAATGTGAGGCTTTTCCTCCTTTAGGGATAAAGACCACCTTCACCTTCGTCCATGAGGATGGAATATAAGTGAGGTTAAGGCAAGCCTCATAGATGACCATTAGCCACGGAATAAGTATCTCGGAAGCTAGTTGTAGTTCAGCTGGGATGATATTATCTAATCCCGGTGATTTATTGGGCTTGAAACTTCGTATCGCCCATTTCAGTTTTCTTACATCAAGTATCTTGTGGACCAGAGCTCCACACCGCTGGTTGCCGAGCATTCCGGAAAGTGAGTGTTTACAAGTAACTCCAGCGACTCAAGACTGGATGAAGTCCAACTACCATCACTTTTGGTCAGGAGGCTTGGGGTGATGAGCGTTGTTGAGAGGATTTTCCCCAAACGACTCGCTTCAGAGGAGCTTTTGATTTTGTTACAGAATCCCTTCCAGGCTCCCAGGATCGTTTTGCTTTCCTAATCAGTTTCTTAAATTTTTTGAGGCTTTCTTTATAAGAAGTTCAGACATTAGTTTTCTTCGCTTGGTTAAAAAGCTTACGACACTCCTTTCTTAGGGTGACCACGGAGGTTTGGGCTTGTCTCTAGGGACCCTGTCGGGTTAGGAAATTTGTGTTGCCTCATTACACGCACGCGTCAAAGTGTCCACCACCTTGTCAAGGGTTTTTTTACTATCAATTACGGGTGGACCTGTAGTAGGCAGGTTATTACTGAGGACCATCCAGTAGAGGTCCCAGTTTGTCCTTAGCCTGTTTTTATTGTGAGAGCACATCATCTTGTGAAGTGTTATACCAAATTCAATATATGTGTAGTCGGAGAAAGAGGGTTCCTTGGATACCTTCCACTCCGTTATTAAGTGGGCGGATTGTTCCGAAACTAAGGTAATGTCTAGAACTTCCCGCCTAATTGAGTTAGTAAAAGTGGGTTCTGCACCCACATTACAAATATGGAGGTTAGTTCCGAGAATAAAATCAAAAAGTAACTCACCCCTTTCGTTGACGTCCGAGCTGCCCCAGACTATATGATGAGCGTTGGCGTCTGCTCCGATCACCAGCGTCTTCTTTTGTCTAGTGGCTTCGTTGATCGCATTCCTGAGTATTGTACCAGGAACGTCCGCCACATCGTGTGCCATATAACTGGAGGTTATCCAGGTATTGTTGTTTTGTACCTCCAGTATGGCTGTCATTGTGTCCTTATCACTGAACTGTGTGAGAATAAACGCATTAATATTATTTATAATGAGGATACGTGACCTTGGTTTACCTGTACCTTGTAAATAGAGGAGCTTATACCCCTTCTGTTGAGTCCGCAAACCTTGTCTCTGATGATCCAAGGTTCTTGGACAAGGATGAGCTTTTCTCCTTTTTGCGCAAGATGAAGGAGGACGCTGCCTTCAAATGATTTAGGTTAATTTGGACCACTCTTAACATCACTGTGTCCAGGTGAGGATACCTCTATCACAGTGATGTCAGGAGTCTCCCCTTCATTGCTGGCATCTTCGTCAGTGGAGGAACCAAGGAGTTGGTCCTCCAGCTCTGGTCCGGGATCCGGGAGGGTGTCGACTACCATAATAGCGTCGACCATCGCCTCACCATCTTATGGTGAGGGAGTGACAACGGCAGAAACTGTCGTTACACTCTGTACTCCTTCCTTTTCCCCGGTGCTGCTTGAGGAGGCTACTGAATCCTCCTGTTTACTAGCACTGTTTAGCGCCTTTAGGTCCTTTTCATAAACCTTCAGGCTTATAGAGCTGAAGCCATAGCAAATAATGCCATTGCATTCAGCAAGAAGGTTGCCCACTTAACCCGTGGGCCGGGTCCGCCGTAACGGCGGGTTGTCTCCCTTTTCGGGTGGACGAAGTAGTCTCGGTTTTATCCGAGCCTGGGTGTTTTTTATACATTATTTATATTTCATGAACGACCATTTTTGCGACAAGGCGGTTCTCATGTTCTCGATATATTTTTGTGGTTGTGGGGAATCAACCATGGTAGAGCCCCTTACCATGGTGGTCATGCATACTCCTTGACTCGGCTTACATGTGTGTTTGTGTCGTGACTCGAGCTGTCAAATTAGCAAGAGAAAAAGAAGAAAGTAAATTAGTTTGCCTTGCACTTTGATCAACTGATTTTTGTTGCAGTTTTACATTCGGTTTTGTCTAAATTATGGCACATACTTTTAAATATCATTATGATTTAGCATTTCAGGTATAGAGGTCAATGTATATTATTTTGAAACTAAGTGAAACTCCCGTTGAAAGTATACCTGTGGCAGGTGAGCATATAACTGGGAAATATAAAAAGCAAATAAATTGTTTTGGGTAAAACCATGTGTTGGATCCTCAACCTAAAATAGCTACCTATCCTTTAGTAACCTTTTACAAATTGGAAAACATCCTAAACCATTCATCTATCTGAATGTACCCTGACCTTAATTGTCAACTGCTTTACGTCAATAGTGATAAACGCGTACTCTACCCTTTGTTTGCAAATTTTTTATTATTTTCTTTTATTTTTGTATTTCCTTTCGTTTATTATTTCCTTTTATTTTTATTATTTCCTTTTGTTTTATTACTTATTATTTCTTGGTAAGAAAGAAATCCCATAATCTCAATTTTTAGTTATTTCTTTTCTTCCTTCGTAGTTTCATAAAACATGTCTGTACCCGTCTTAGAGGATGTTCTCGTAATAAACGAGTTCTTTCCGGAGCTAAGCTCTTCGGATTCGGAGACGGAAGAAAGAACACAAACAGTTAACATCAAGGACAGTTTGCGGAAGACCACTTCTCCATAAAAAATGCGACCTTTTTCGCCACTCTTTGAAGCTCGCACTGCTTCCAGTAGCACTAGACAGTTGGCTAAAGGGCCATGGATCTGAACCACTACAAAGCCACGGCCAGTACCAACCAACAAAAGACGGCCTGCACAAACGCCAACAGTTACAGTACAAACAGTCCTAGCACCAGCAGTCTCAACACCAATAGCAACTCCAAGTTGTTGAAAGGTCCAGAAACGATCCCAAAAGACTCCGAATATACGTCACTTCATTGTGAAACCTGATCTGTGGAAGGAGGTGTGCGCGCAACCCATTCCGTGGAATGAGGTATTCGCCGCGAATCGCAGCTTGCGCGTGCACACAGAAGATGGAGATTGCCTAAAGTTCGAAAAAACTGTAGGAGGCAAGACTAAAATTGAGCTACAACTTAAAAGCAGTAAGTTTACTTTCTGTTTCGTGTTTCTGTCGTTCATCTGTCGTTCCTGTTTGTGGAGGCAAAGATGTCCTCTCCATCCTTCAATCAAATCAATTAAAAATTCAAAAAAATCTCTAACCAAAATAAATTGCCTGTTGACATTTCCTACAAAATAGTTGACAACTATCAGCTGTCTCATCTAAACTCACATGAAATATCATTCAAATCATTCCCATTTAGTCAATGCTCTTCGAATGATATACATAGAGTGCGCTCGGCAAGCAAAAATCATTTTTATGCAAATATAATGTTAAGTAGACAATGAATGTTAAAATAATTAACTACAGTTAAGTTAACGTTAGAACTCAGGGCCAAATTGTAACTAGCTCGTAGGTAGAGATAATTTAGATGTAATAAGAAATAGGAAAATTGTTAAAAAAAAATTGTACAAAGTCGCCAATAACTTATAAAAAAATAAAAATAAAAAGCAAAAATCATTCTGCTTTCAGAGTTCAGACCGACTGGTTAATTTAAGCTGATTTCGCCTATTTGAGCTTTCTCGAGAGGTATTGCTGATTTCGGCAATTCTTTGTTTTTCATATTTTTATATATATTTTTATTTTTCAGCAAATTTTCCCTTCCTTTTCCCTTTATTTTCTCCTTTCGTGTTGTTTCAGATTTTGTGGTGCTGGTTTCGGCCATAGTTTCGTGCTTTTTTCAGCGATATAGTTTTCTCTTTTGCACACGTCTAATCTAGTTTTTTTTTTCATTCACAGAGAAACAAGTTGGAGTATCATCAACTTCATCTTCTTCTTGAATTATTATTTTATTTATCATTTTGAACTTATTATTTTGTATTTTTTTTTTAATTATTATTATTTGGATTGTTTTTTATTATTATTTTTCTAATTGAATTTTTATTCAGTTTTAAGTTATTTTTTCGGTTTGAACAAAAGCCATATTGAATTTAAAATTCTTGGTCTTGTCATTTATTGACCCAGCACCCCTTTTTCGATTAAGTCTTATCATAGGCTTAACACCAGGCATAATAGGTAATGATTTTAAATTATCTGAAGGTATTGGTATGCTAAGGTATACTTCTTGTGCAAATGGCGAGAACCTTCGCTTACAAAAAAATAATGCAAATTTTTGGTTAGGTTCTCAAAAATTTATTGAATTATAAACTTTGAATTTCAACTCAGAAGTTTATTAGGAGAGACCTTAATTTCTTCCAAGGAAAAATTCACCTTGTCAAGGCAGGCATACAAATCGGAAAAAAAAAAATTAAACAAGACAAAAACAATTTGTATTAAAATATTCCGAAATATGGCAGATTACCCCCAATATGGCAGCCACTCACGCCATTTTGGTGGGAACGTCATCAACCGGAGGGGAACTGGATCCGGCAAGCTGCCGGGGGGAGTCGGATAGAACAAAACATGTAGTGTGGTGCACCGATTTATTTTTTTGCGTTCTTTCTGGTTTTGTTTGCGGTGAATAAAGTTTAACTCCTGAATAGTGATCTTGGAAAATTTCTATGTGCCCTGCACCGAATAAAACTCTTGCAAAAATTTTGAGTATAAATGTAAAAGTGAGCTCAGTAATTAGAAACAGTTTATCATTATTGGCAAAAGTTTAAAGTAAAATATTCGAACACAGTGCAGCGCGTAGTCGGCGTTTGGCCAGTGCGATAGTTTGAAAAAATTTAAGTTTAAATTCTCTATCTCCGATACGAATGCAGATCCCATTCTAAAATTTTACACATATTATTTAGAAACTATCAGCTACATTTTGAGATAAAAACAAAAATTTTTAAAAATGTCGAAGTAAAGTAAAATCCGATTTGATATGTTCCGGTTTCATATACGAAAAAAATTTTTTTTTCAACTCTGTAATAACAGCCAAGAAAAACATTCATTTGTCTTTAAAATAACACTATTTACTTTTTTTCGATCACTTTAAATAATAACAAATTTTTTTTTCAAAAATCCCGCTCCTTAAATTTTGTCAATTCTTTAAAGGCTTAGAAAAGGGCAACTAGGCTTCATAGAAAAAAATATAAATGCACATTCATTCAGGACAAATAGAAGTACAATTAAACCAAATATGAACAAAATCCAGAACCTGAAATTTTTTTCGCTGTCCGCTTCGCGTGAAATGCCCCATAAGCATTACTTTAAGCTACGAATTACGAATATAAACACATTTTGAATTGTTAGACCAGTCTTCTATTTTTAAGGGGTATATTGATGATTTTTTTTTAAATAAAGAAAGGAAAGTGAGGATAAGCCAGTATACCGGGTGTTTCATATCTGACATGCCAAAATGAGTGGGGTGATAGATCTCACCGAGACAAAAAAAACTTTTTAGCGGGGGTAGGGGGGGGGGGGGTGGGTGCAATCTTAACCGTTTGGGAGTTACAGGGTAATTCATAAATGTCAGTTTTTCATGTTATGCACATTATTCCTTTTATTTTTATATATATATATATTACCTTTATTTTTATACTATATTACTATATTAATGACCTTTTCAAAATTGTCAATTGTTGATAAAGTGAAAAAAATGGTTTGTAATTACCTAAATTTCAGCATTTTCCCAAATTGTCTCCAAATTCATGTAATTAGTACACATCTTGATTTTTATTGGATAACTCATCTTATTACCTTTCCAAAAAGGTGCAATAGTGTAAGGTAGACAAAGGATCAGAAAAACCGGATCCTTAGAAATCCCTGACTACCAATTATTTTATTGCACGTTAGGTAGAAAATTCTTTAAATAAACCAAACTTTTAAGATAAAGGGTCGAAAATGTTTCTTTTGGGTTTACCTCTTAATTTTAATTATTGCTGCAGAAAAGTTATAAAAATGTTAGTGCAATTTTGTTTTATTGCCGATATTAGCTTGTGTTATCCAGAATTCACTCCCTTGTATCCTGTATCCCATAAAGCCTTGCCATGTCCTGAGGCTTGTGAGGAGCATGGTGGAGGCGCTGTCCGGCGATCTTGCTCTTGTCGCAGACATGGTCGGCTCTTTCTCGGCTCGTTGGGCCGATCTTCAACTTTTGTGGGACGATACTGGGTCCCTTACCACCAAGATGGACAGGCTGTCGGGTGTCGTTGACAGGGTCGAATCCAACTCACGTGTCCTCTTGGAGTGGTCGCACGAGATGTCCTCCCGCATTCTAGTGCTGTCCGGTTCACTCGAGGATATTCAGTCAACGTTCTCTGGTTTCGATCCTAATCTGCTTCTTCTTGCAGATCCTTCACTGCCATCCCCATAGTTGAGGACATCAGTCGCGGCGTCAAGCAGGTGAAGGGCAACTGTGGTATCTGGTCTACGGCTGTCTCTGCCAACTCTGAGCTGCTGGGCTCTGTGGCATCCGACTTAAAAGCCCTTTCTTCGCGCTTTAATATTGCTTTCAAGCCGCCACCCTCTGTTGTACCCTGTACCGACGTTCAGCCTGCATCCGAGACGGAAAGTAAGGTTAGGTGTGGGGTTAACAACTCCTCACCTGATAGGGTGAAGGACTCGAGAACGAAACCTAAAGCTAATTTAAGGCGTCATCGTCGTGTGGAGAGCTCCGTGGCGGATTCTGGTCTTCCTGGTCTGGTTGTCACTGCTGGCGGGTGTAGTGACATCAATGGGGGTAGTGAGGGGGATTTGAACGATTGTAATGATGCGATTTCTAGCGTCATGCCCTTAAACATTGGCGAGTCTAAGGTTGATGATGTTGGACCCTCCGCCGATCCTCGCCGAAGATCAATTTTTACCTCTTGTCTAACACCTGGAACCTCTTGTGACCAAATATTGCGTTTCCTTCGGTATAGGAGTGTTGACACGTCTGAAGTATTCTGCAGGAAAATTAGTGGGCAGTCAAAGCCGTAAGCATCTTTCTTGTTGTCGACTCCCACTCAGGTGGCTGATACTCTGCTCAGTGATAATTTCTGGCCCGAGGATGTTTTTTGTAAGGTCTTCGTGCCCAATTCTCGCCGCCGCACCAAATCAGGAGCGGCTCAGTCTCCTAGTTCAAAAAACGGGACAAGCTCTCTCTTTAATACCAGAGTGTGAGAGGACTGAGTAACAAAACAAATAATTTTTATTTCTCATCTACCAACTGCGATTTTGATATGCTTTATCTGAGACGTGGTTACACCAGGGTATTTTGGACGCGGAACTGTTTAATGGCTCTTATCAGGCTTTCCGTAGGGATAGGCATGCTGCCTCGACTGCACGCGGTGGTGGGGTTCTCATAGCTTGCAGGAATTTTCTTAATACTAATCATTTTGACACTCCCTTATTTTCTGACCAACTGGAGCTGGAACAAGTTTCAGTAAAGATTTCATTTTATTCGAGGAACCTCTTCTAGATTTGTTGTTATATACCTCCCATCTTGATTCTGATCGCCTACATCAATGCTTCTTTCTTACGCCTTCTGCCAGTAATCAGTAAATATAGCTCATATTGTAGCTTATACTTTTTATTTATTTATTATTAATTATCATTTATTATAGTCTGTAGAATTAGTATTAAGTTATGACTTGTATTTTGTATTTTTATGCAATAGCTTGTATTAAGCTTAAATAAAATAAATTACCACGTGATGCTTTTAATGTCGTTGATTGTAATGACCAGAGTCAGTGTGATATTCTCATTAAGCATATTAAGTACATCTATGATCGATTGGGTTCTAAGGATGAAAATATTCTAGTGGGGGACTTCAACTTACCCAATGTACGATGGGTAGTGGATGATGATGACGATAGCTTTCTTCCCCATGACTTGACAGAAGGACAATGGTTATTCCTCGATACATTGGCTGGCTTGAGGTTATGCCAAATGAGTAATGTGAGTAATAATATGGGAAGACAGCTTGATCTGGTGTTCTCTACGAACTCCACGCTCACTTTTGTTGAACCCAGCCTCCTTGCCTTGACAAATCTTGACGTGTTTCACCCCGCACTGCTTGTTGCTTTTCATTGTCTGTCGGACGTGCTTTTCGATAACCTCGATAGTCAATATCATTTTAACTTTAGAGCGGCCAATTTTGAGGCTTTGAATGATTATCTTGATGAGATAGACTTCCAAACTTGTTTGTCCCGTGACGATATCGACAGTAACGTATCAAGCCTCTACGACGTTTTGTATGAGGCTTTTCTGAGGTTTGTTCCCTTAGTTCCGGTTAGAGGTAAAGACTCCACTCAACCGTGGTTTGACAGAAAATTGAAAACTCTTAGGAATAGGAAGAACAGGCTTTGGAAAAAGTACCTTCGTGTTGGCAGTGTTGGCTCCTGGCAAGAATTTAGTATTTGCTATGAACATTTTATGAAGAATACCTTCAAAGTTTAAAGAACAGATTATTCTCTGACCCCCGTGCATTCTTCGAATATGTCAACTTGAAGAAAAAGGTCGATAACTATCCATCGACTATGGAGTTCGGGGGGATTTCCAGTAATAATTCTAATATTATGTGTAACTTATTTGCTGAATCTTTTAAGGGTGCATTTGAATCATCTGATTTCATCCCGGATGGTGTAAACTTTTTGCACATAAATAGTCGAATTTTACCCATGGTATCAGTTCCATCTATCACGGAAGAGATCTTGTTGAAGCATATTACTGCGCTTCCAACTGACTTTTCTAGTGGTCCTGACGGGATTCCTGCTGCAGTCATTAAGACATGTTCTTCGGTGTTATTATGGCCTTTGCTGTTTCTATTCAGGAAACCATTTCGCGGGGCCATTTCCCAGCATATCCTTTTTAATTCCTATTTTCAAGAGTGGCAATAGAAGAGACATTTCCAATTACAGGCCGATTGCTAAATTGTCCTGCATCCCTAAGCTCTTCGAACTGTTAATACATTCCCAATTATCCGAAGTGTGTAAAGGATTAATCTCCACTAGGAGCATGGTTTTCTTCAGGGTAGGTCCACGGTTTCAAACTTGGTCGAGTTTGTTTCCTGCACTGTGGGTGGATTCATGGATGGTTGCCAGACTAACTGTATTTACACTGATTTCAGTAAGGCCTTTGATAGGCTGTCTCACTCTATCATTGCTTTTAAATTGGCTAAGTTGGGTTTCCCTTCTTCGCTTATTGTTTGGATTAAGTCGTATTTATCTAATAGGACTTATAGAGTACGTTTTCGTAGTGCACTCTCTGATGATTTTGTGGCTTATTCTGGCGTTCCTCAGGGCAGCCATCTGGGTCCATTGTTATTCATATTGTCTATTGATGATATTTCGTATTTGCTTCAGAGATGTAAAATTTTTATATATGCGGGCGATATTAAGATTTTTCTCCCAATCAAATCTAATGCTGATTGTGAGATTTTGCAATCAGAGTTGCACATTTTCTATGAGTGGTGCTGCAACAACAATCTTAAACTGAACATTGAGAAATGTCAGGTTGTGTCGTTTTCTAGGTCTCGCAGCTTCCATACTTTTCAGTACATTTTTTTTTTATATATGATGTTGCCAAAGCTCAGGGGATGCCCTATGATGCTAAAGCACAGCCTTGGCAGGAAAGGAATTAAGGTTGGGGGAAATGAGTTAGGAGGTTGAGTGAAAAAGGTGTCGATGTACGCCCCGTTTGAAAGTTTCAGGCTCATAAGACGAGGGAAAAACAGAAGATGGTAAACTGTTCCACATTCGTGTTGTTCTGCTAAGAAAAGATTCCCGAAATTTGACGGTACGTCCAAATTTGACCCGGATAGTATAGGGGTGGAAGCGACTTGTAGATCTTGTATCGCGCGTTGTAATGAGTCTACAAGGAATCAGGCTAGCAATTTCGTTAGAACAATGGCCATGGAAATAGCGATAAAAAAGTGAGAGACAACCGACATTGTTTGAGAGTACTGGTATAAAACGGATGAAAGAGGTGAGGAACTTGGGAGTGTATCTTGACGTTAAATTGAACTTCATCTCCCATATTAATAACTTCGTTGCAAGGCCAAACTCTATGCTGGAATTTATTCTTCGGTGGTCCAAGAAATTTCCAAGCCCTCAAATAAGACTAACTCCATCTTTACACGTCACTGGTTAGACCCCTGCTTGAATATGCTAGTCAGGTTTGGTCTCCGTTTTACGGATCCCACATTAAACGTATCGAGTCCGTCCGGCGTAGATTTGTGCGATCGCCCTGCGTTCTTTGCCTTGGAATGATCCTCTTATTCTACCACCTTATGAGGAGCGCTTAGGGTTACTGCAGCTTTTTACACTCGAGAAGCGACGTTGGGTTGCAGCTTCTGCAGGGAGAGATAGACAGTGTGGAACTTGCTTCCAAAGTTTTGCCTAGGGAACTGTCCTATTCCCTATGTGATGGATCACTTTTACAGATTGCTTTTTCGCGCACTAATTACGGCATGTTCGATCCTATTAACCGCATGTCTAGGTCTGCTAATAATATTGGAGACATTTTTGACACTAGTGTGGACAAAGTGACACTTAAAAGAAGTATCTACAATTTGTAATTCAGTCTTTGGCCCGCACTGGTTTTTGTTTTAATTTCTCGTTTTTGTTTGTTTTGCATTTTGATTCTTTTGTATTTGAATGAAAACACTATTATTATTATAAACCGCATGTATAGAGGCGTGAATATGTGTCCTCTTTTTGACCTGACTCTCACCAAGGATTTGCTTTAACGATCTCTGTTGTCTATGCACCTCTGATTGTTGTGTGGGCGTTTTTTAGTGTGTTGGCTACTAATGTTTTTTTTTGCATGTTGGTGTGGGAGCCTCATTTGCCTCAATATATTGTTATATGTTGGCGAATAGGTCAAATGATTATAGGCTTCTGCCTATGAAGTGCGCCTTCTGAGGCAGAAGGATTAATTCTAATAAAGATCCCACACTGACGCGGCGAGCTAAGCACGGCTACCTAGGCGGGCCCCTCACCTCTTCGGTCACAGACCAAACCTGCACGGCAACTACTCCGCTTACCCCGGTAATTCCTGTAAATCTTTCTACTTCCCTTGGTTGTGAGTTACAATTAAGTTGTGATAAGCAGCTTAGTTGTGCTCACAACCCTCAGTCCAATCCATGTCCGCATGCTGCCATCTTGTGGTAGCCTGTGAACATGGGTTTCCCAATTTTAACCATAACACAATTTTGTTGGAATAGTTCCTGTGGGACTTTTAGTTCACCAACCCTGAATCATCTTCGAATCTTTTTTGATCAATTTTTTTTATGATCAACTTAACAAGTACTCTCCAAACAATGAGCAATGTTTGATTTGATTTGGACAAAAACGGATGTTGAAAATGATTTGTAAATTCAAAGATTTCAAATACTTATGTGGGTACCAATATATCTTCAGTACACACGAATGTACCGTCCCAGTCCGGAGTCCTTAGGTTCCGCTAGTTATACTTGCTTCTTTAACTTCCAGGGTTATACGTTATAACCACGCTCTAAGATGGGGCTTCGAGAGGGCAGAACTCCCGAAGGCGTTTAAAATTGAATATTTGAAGGACTTGGTGAAATTTAAATAAAAAGTTTATAATATTGCCGAAATGAAAATTAAAGTTTTTATTTATGTTTTATTTTTATTTAAATATATTTTCGGAAAATATTGATCTAAAGACTGAGTGTAACTGAATCTACGGAACAATTTTTTCGCTTTATATACACGAATTATTCAAACAATATTGTTCCGACATACAAGGTTAGCATTTACAACAAGTAATCTAAATGTACGAACGTAACCAAAATTAATGAAACTTTACAATTATTAAAGTGGTTTTGGCAGGTTTTGTGGTGCGTCCAAATCTTGTCTTTCTGATAGGAATATATGTGTTTCCACTTGGTGAAAATCTAATTTTTGGGTCAAATCTTACTGTTCGTTTTATAATATTTTTATCGTTAACTGTCTGAGATTGTTTTACATATGTCTGATTCGTTAGTATTTGCCAATGTTCCTGGGTTCTTGAGCACTGGCTGAAAAGACACCCTTCGGTTTAGTCGGCAATTTCGTAGTAGATCATCATTCACTGGCTCCAATGCTCTCTGTATTGGAGTGTTTTCATTTAAGTCTTGCGATTTTCGTAATGGATTGTAACTCGACCTTTGGTTGTTTACCAAATTTACTGGGCTCTTGAGCGCTGGCTGTAAAGACGCCCTTGTGTTAATTTGGTTGTTAGGTGAATGATCGCTTGGCACTGACAACTGCGACCTATGTGTAACTTCTGGTAAATGTGCATTTGCAAAACTCTCATAAAAACGAAAGGACAATTCCTTAAATCTTTGAAAATAAAAACCTTTTACAAGTGTGTGCCTATATTCCGGTGACGGTTGTATATTTTGGAATTGATGTTTGAGTTGTTTAATAAATTCGTCTTGGTTATTTAAAGAATTCGTGTTATTAAAAAATCACCGGATGCCCAAATTTACGGGCACTCCATAAACTAATTTTGCAGGAAAAAATCGGAATTCGTCACTACTAATTGACCTGAAACCTAAGAGAATAAGTGGTAAATATTTTGTCCATTCCGAATTTTAGTAGCACATTAATGAAATATAATAAAGCCGTTCGCTTGAGGGTGGTAAGCCGTTGTTCGGCATCGTTTAATACCTAATAATCTAGCCAGTTCCATGAATAAAGTTGATTCCAACTGTCTACCTTGGTCCGTAATGATCATCAGCGTGGTGCTTGCACTCCTTACCACGGACATCCATGACGAAAAGTCAAAAACTCAACTCCTATAAATACTCAGTTTTAAATCTGAGTACGAATTATATGAAGAGGATTTTTAATCCATCAATTTCATATAAAACCACAAATGGTTCCACTAGGAGTGGAAGAAAAACAAGTGTTTTTCCTTTTCATTTTTTGAAAAATTACTTCCACCAAGTGCTGCTGAAAGGTAACTTTCTGATCACACAATTTTTAACCGTTTGTGGTTTTATATGAAATGGATGGATTAAAAATCCTCTTCATATAATTCGTACTCAGATTTAAAACTGAGTATTTATAGGAGTTGAGTTTTTGACTTTTCGTCATGGATGTCCGTGGTAAGGAGTGCAAGCACCACGCTGATGATGACCACTTGCACTCCGGTCGAAACATCCATCTCACTCCTAGTGGAAGAAAAACAAGTGTTTTTTCTTTTCATTTTTTGAAAAATTACTTCCACCAAGTGCTGCTGAAAGCTAACTTTCTGATCTAGATATCCAGTTTTTTAATAATGCAGAAGCTACTGTGTCTGCACTAATGTTTTCGATGGGGATTGCCTCTGGTCAGCGAGTTTATCGGTCGATGATTGTTAGACAATATTTAAAACCTTCTTAATTTGGCATAGGACCTATTAAATATATATGAATTGTGTTAAATCTTTCTCTTTCATGTTGAAAATCAGCGATGGGAGAATTAACATGGCTCAAGATTTTAGCTCTTTTACATGGTAAGCAGCTTTAACATCTCTACTCAACTCTATTGATCATAAGTTTAATTGAGGCTTTTATCCCTGGATGGCTTAAGTTGTGGATAATTGCAAATGTTTCCTTTCGAAAATTGATGGGGATATACGGACGCATTTTTTTGGTTGAGACATAACAAAAAATTTCTTTTTCTGAATTGGCTAATTTTACTTTAACCATTTTCAAATAAGAATTTTGAATTAAATGTTGGAGATCTGTGTCATTGGCCTGAGCGTCTGCCACAGCTTCGAAATCTATTGCACTGACGATATTAATTTCATGAAGCCTTGATAATGTGCCAGCAACTATATGCTCCTTACCGGATATATGTCTGATATCCGTTGAAAATTGACCGATGAGGTCTCGGTGTCTGAACTGTCTGGGTGAGGCTTGTTCAGGATTTTGTTGAAATGCAAAGACTAATGGTTTATGGTCTGTGTAAATAGTAAATTTTCTTCCTTCTAGAATAAATCTAAAGTGTTTAATACGCTCTCGGTCATAAGTGCTGTATTTCATCTGAGCGACTGATAATTTTGCCGAAAAAAAGCCTAATGGTTGCCAATCGTTGTTGCATTTTTATTATACAAGCGCTCCGATGTCATAATCCGAAGCGTCGACCACTAAAGCTAATGCCGCGTCAGTGGAATGAAATGCTAATAATGTAGCTTTGCATAACTGAGTTTTGGTTTCCTCTAATGCATTTATTGCTTCTTTTGACCAGAAAATTTTTTTCTTCCCAGCTGTGTTGTCACTCTTTAAGAATTTGGTTAATGGCATTTGTAGGATTGCGGCATTTTTCAAGAATTTTCAATAAAAATTGATCATACCTAAATAACGTCGTAATTCCTCTACTGTCTCAGAAAGTTATATAGAGTTGATTATTTCAACGCGCTCTGATAAAGTTTTGATACCTTTACTTGAAACTGAATGTCCGAGATATTTCTCTTCTTCTGTCATAAAATTGCATTTGTCTAAATTGATGGCGAGACCATATCTTTCAAATTTAACAAAGATTTGATTTAGATGGTCTAGGTGTTCAATATCAGATTAAGAAGCTATTAATATGTCGTAGAGGTAAACATAACAAAAGGGTAAATTGCGCAATACTGAGTGAATAAATCTTTGAAAAGTTTGGGCAGCATTACATAAGCCGAAAGTCATCAGTGTAAATTTAAAAACATCGTAAGCTGTACAAATCGCTGTTTTGGGAATATCTGAAGGTGCTACTGGGATTTGATGGTAAGCCTTTATCAAATCAATTGTTGAAAAGATATTACTTCCTTCCAATTAATTTGCGAAGTCCTGAATATGTAAAATTGGATATCTATCAGGCGTTGTTGTAACATTAAGTCTTCTGTAATCTCTACAAGGTCTCCACACAGCGTTTTTTTTCTTCACCAGGGGAAGTGCGGACGACCAAGGACTATCAGAAGGGCGACAGATCCCTTGTTCCAATAAAAATTGGAATTCCTTTTTAGCTGCCATAAGTTTTTCTCCGGTTAGTCGCCGCACTTTCGAAGCTATGCGCTGTCTTTCATCAGGAATATAATGTAAGACATCGTGTTTAACTTGTGTTGTGAAATTATTTTCGGTTGTAACATACTTGAGTTTTTGAAGTAATTTATATACCTTGGAATTTAGAGATGGATCAGTATAGATTGCTTACGATACCGAGGGACCATTAACTGCTTTAGTGTTTCACCATAATGAAGTAAGGGGATCGATAAGTACCTACTACCTACCTACCTAATAATAGGTTTCGAAACGTCAGCAATGATAAAATTCCACTGAAAGTTTCGACGTAAACCTAAATTCAAAGTTAATAATTTCGTTCCATAAGTATGTATGATTGTTGAATTGGCTGCTAACAGTTTAAGACTGATAAAACTACTGATTTTTGGATGAAACTGATTAAGAAATGTCTTTTAGTGTAGATGTCAAGAATGTGTAAGTGACTTTTGAATAAGCCAGATTCCACCGTTGCTAATGGAGGCTGACCTATTAGTTTGTTGACCTTTTAACACCGTATTTGTAAGGCTGGGTACATTTGTTGGCTTTAACGCCGAATTTAAAATGGTACCAGCATATTTCTCTATCTTTAGAAAAGTTTCGATTTCTCGAATGGCTTCGTGAGTTGGACCTTAAATAATTTTTAGCTCAAGGCCGAAATGATGAACGAGAAATTCTTTTAACTCATTCTGAAAGTTCACTAACTTGAAAGGATGAATAAGAAATCCTTTTAACTTGTTCTGAAAGTTCACTGACCTGATGTTGAAGTGTTATTATTACCGAATTACTTGGATTTTGGTTCGTCGATACTAAATATGCTTCAGTTCGACCAGTTACTTCCCATATTTTATCGGCCATGACTGATAGTTCGTCTAATGTACCTGGACTACAAGCTGGAATTGTTTGCACATTTCCAGGTAACCTCTGAAGCCATAAAGGCTTTAAGATTTTGTCATTTAGTTTTTCCGAATTCAACGTAATAAAAATGAGGGACGAGAATCTCCTAAAGTCAACTCATTTAAGAGTTCCTTTAATTTGACGTTATCTAATGTGGAAAGGCGTGAAATTCAAATTTCTTTAAATTATAAATATTTATCAACTGTTGGAGGATTTGCAATGATATCACTGATATCTCGAAATACACTTTCATCTAAAGCACTCAGTAAATGGTTAAATTTGGTGTAAATCTTAGGTAATTCCTGCCAGGTCGAATTGGGACTCGAGCTGGAGGAACCAAGCCTTTAGATTGGACCGCCAAAATGGTATGGTCTTAATGGCAACGGCATTGATTGATAAGGCTGGAGACGGGGATAGTGGATCATACAATTGACTTGTGTCAGAAACACATGATTTAATAAAAGGATCACAAAATAAATCATTGAGCCCGTTCATTGTAAATGGGGCAAAATTCTTCAAGTGTACCAGGTGAATAAATTCGATGTCTCCGATTGTGTTCAAACTTCACCAAATTATCGTTACTGGTATAAGTCATTATCGTGCTAAAGGATTTTCAAAAAAATAGTTTGTGCAGAAGTTACAGGGTGGTAAACTTTTGCATTTTTGCAGTTTTTCCCGTAAGGTATGATACCTTTTTTGAAAATTCATAACTATCGTCACCATTGCCGTAGAACGTTGATTTTTAGTGATTTGTAAAGGTCGTTACATGGCCTTCCCTGTTCAGATGAGTCCAAATTTAATTAGCGAGGCTCAGATGGCATGATAACAGTAAGAAGACCTAGAAACCAACGATTTAATCCAAAATTCACCGAAAAGACGGTCAAGTATGGTGGAGGAAACGTAGTGAGGTTTATAGTCACTAGTGACTTTTATAGTCACTAATTATTTTATTTTTCTGGTCTGTATTATACTTGTTTCCAGCCATTTTCGCTAAGCAAATTTTAATTAATTAATAAAATTCGTTAGTTTTAAAAAATTAATCAAAATGGTAAGTGTAATATTAAATTTCAGCAGTACATATTTAGAAGCAAGATGGAAATAGAAACCAACAACTGTCACACAATCAAATGAAAATTGAATTGAATGAAATATTTTCTTTCTTTATTGTTACCGTTATTTAGCTAAAATTTAGGAGGATTCAGTAGCTGCAAATGTTTTGAGCCGCCATATTATGACGTTAGCAACGAATTTCTCATTTTCCATTAAAGTTATTATAGAATTATAAATATTTTTTTCTGTTTTTGTAAGTACTATTAATTAATGAATAAAATCTCTTAGTATAGTTGAATTCGAAAGTTTCATTTAGAATTAATTTCAGTATTTCCAAACCATGAGCATTGGTTGCAAAAGTTTTGAGCGCAACTGTTACACTATATATATATGTATATGTATATATATATATATATATATATATATATATATATATATATATATATATATATATATTTGTATATATATATAGTACCTTATCACTGGTGGGGGTACCTCTGTTTAAAAAACTTTTGTTCTTTGTTTTTTATTGTTCTTCTTTAACAGTGCCTTACCGTTGGTGGGGAGCACCTCTATTAAAACAAGAAATAAAGAAACAATTTTAATCACAAGTGCCTAACCACTGGTGGGGGGCACTTGTATTGCAGGTATCAGTGGTAGTCTTGATATTTTTTAAAGCTAGCGAGTGTCTTACCGCCGGTGGGGGGGGGCGACTCTGCTAACTGTACTGGTGGCTGGGGTCACCAACTGTAGGCGTGTAATACGTGGTTGGGGTACTTCCAATAATTTGCTTTGCTTGTAGTTCAGTTGACAACCCTTCTGATCTTTATCGGGTGGGTTCTTATATCACTACTTCTTTAATCTTCAGTAGGTCTCAGATCCATCATTTAATATCAATTTTTATTTGAGAAACTGAAATTGCCTCGGGAGGTCAGAACTCTCGAGGGCTTCAAAATGTTGCCTATTTTAAGGAGTTTATTAAATGTTGAGTAGCATACAAAAAAATAATAAATCAATTTAAATTTAATTAAAAGTAAAAGTAATTTTTAGGTTTTTATTTTCATATTGATAATGAATATATTTTTTACTGTTAATCAAAGGATAAACTTCTACTCTACTAATTAAACATATCTCCTCCACAACCGACTGTCTTCTCCTGCAAAAAGATCTCGATTCGTTCACCACATGGTGCATGAAAAACTTGCTTGAACTCAACGTCTCCAAATGCCAGTCCATTTCTTATTCCCGCAAGCGTCTCACCACCACCCCGAGAGTCTACATGCTAACCGACGTACCAGTCCCTCTCGTTACCTCTTTGTGTGACCTAGGAATATTCTGTGATAGCGAACTCAATTTCCGTTCCCATATTGACAGTATAATTAACAGAGCTAACTCCGCTCTAGGGTTTGTGAAGCGCTGGTCTAGCCAGTTCTCCAATCATTATGTTTCTAAATCTTTCTATATCTCCTTCGTTAGACTTCTCCTTGAATATGCCAGCCAAGTATGGTCACCTACACAAGCAACCCACATTAACAGGATCGAATCTGTCCAGCGTAGGTTCATTCGCTTTGCTCTACGTGATCTTCCGTGGGTAGACAGATTCAACCTTCACCTTATGAAAACCGTCTGAAAGTGATCGACATACAACCTCTCAGTGAACGTCGTGATGTTTCCAACATTCTCTTCATTCATCAGCTATTAACTGGTGCCCTTCAATCCTGAAATCTTTACCCATCTATACCAATCGCCGCAACCTTAGGTCCACTCCCCTTTTCCGACTCGACCGCTATCGCACGAACTACGGTCAACGCGAACCAATTACCAGGATGCTAGGAAAAGTCAACGAATTATAGCTCATATTGTAGCTTATACCATTTATATTGACTTATCATTTATTATAGCTTATAGTATTAGTATTATATTATATTATAGCTTGTATTAAACATATATATATATATATATATATATATATATATATATATATTATATATATATATATATATATATATATATATATATATATATATATATATATATATATATATATATATATATATATATATATATATATATATATATATATATATATATATATATATATATATATATATATATATATATATATTATATATATATATATATATATATATATATATATATATATATATATATATATATATATATATATATATTATATAAGCATAAAAAATCAATAAAAACTTAAATTTTCATTTCGGCAATATTATAACCTTTTTATTTGAATTTCAGCAAATCCTTCAAATAGGCAATTCTTAAAGCCTTCGGGGGTTCTGCTGTCCACTTTTATAGCTTTATTATAACGTATAACTCGATGATGCTTCCAAGGTCCCCTGAAAGTTAAAGAAGCAAGCATAACTAGCGCAACATCTTTAACGATTTCCAGGGCACATGTTTTGGAAACGAAGTCGGTAAGGTTGGTGGTTGTAAATCTTCTTTTGAGGAAGCCATGCTGGGTGAGGGAGAAGATAGACTTCTAGTGGAAGAACATGGAATCATAGACCAATTTTTCGAATAGTTTAGGTATGGATGATAATTTAGCAATGGGTCTGTAGTTGGACACATCGTGATTGCAGCCTTTTTTGAAGATGGGAATAATATAAGAGTTTTTCCATAATTGAGGGAAAACCCCTTGAGTGACCGAGAGGCGGAACAGAAAAGTAAGTGGTTGAGCTAGATGCAAGGCATACTTTTTAGAATGATGGCCGGAATGCCGTCAGGACCTGGGTGAAAGTCATCCTCAAGCCCGTTAATACTGTTGGTGATTAGTTCGGGGTCAGGGTCGAAAGATGTAAACGACGTTTGAGTGCATTTGTCCAAGAATAAAAAGTAGTTATCTTTCCCGATAACTTACCTGACACAGTTTTCTTATTTCTCAATGACCTTTTTTTGTGTGAATCAGTTGTTTATTTACATTGACACAGTTTCTGCGTGTTTACTAATTTCTCAGTGATATTATTTTGTGTGACTCAGTTGCTTATTTACATTGTGGTGAAATATTTTTGCTTTGCACTGGAAATTGCTATAATCCGGTGTAAAGCTTTTTATTTAACTTAAAAATTATTTTTAAAAATTTCTGTGGCACACTTTTCAAGCGTAATGGCTCTTTGCAAAGCGTGCTCTAATGACTTGCTCAACAATGGTGTGGCCTGTGATCGCATTTGTTGTGGTACTTTCCATGAAGGGAGTCGTTGCTGCGCTCCCCACCGACCAAACATTTATAGCAGATAAGGTCAACGAGATATCTTCAAACTTGCCCGAACTTCAGATTTTGTCCAATGACTGCGCCGGTTTAAATTCAAAACTGGACTGCTTCATATCGCAGAGGTTTTGAGCAGTGATTCGCTGCTTTCTAACAAGATTTATGAGATATCTTCGAAGTTTAGCGGGCTGGTCGCTTCCTTGAATGACGTTCGCTTAATGCAAACTGCGAATGGTTTACCATTGCCTTCCATCGGCCAACCTGCTGTGTCAATTATGCCTATCATAGATGACATTCGACGCGGCGTCCGGCACGTCAAGCAGGATCTAGATTCGTGCTCTACAGCCATTGAAAGGAACTTTAAACTCATTGGCTCAGTTACCTCTGATATCAGAAGTTTAACTACCAAAGGTTCTTCTTTTCATCTGTCTGACGCCATAGCTACTTCTGGTTTAGATGCTGCTTCTTGAGGAACTACATCTCCAAATAAGAACTGCCCCACTCTCCGGGATTCAACACCTGCAGCTCCACCTCAATCAACCGAGAAAGTGGTTCCTACAAAGTGGCATTCCTCCTTGGCGCAGCCTGCTCCAGATGTTGATGCTACTGTTGGTTCGGTCGTGCCCGATATGGCGACGGGTACTGGTGTCATTATCAATGTCTCTCCACCAGTGTCATCCCAATCCACTTAAACCGCACTTACGGTTAAGAAATTTGGCACCATCTGGACTAAATCGGAATGGGAACAGAGACTAAACAGACTAGGCAGGAAATATTCATCTTCATCAAGCGACCATACTCCATTCCTTTGTAATATACCAAAACATATTCCCCGAATAAAATTGCATTAAATCACTAAAGTCATCAAATAACATGACATGCCCAATAACGTAAATAAAAACTTTACGAGCTTGAGATACAAAGTGCTGTGCATAATTTCCTGACCTACATTAACGGCGGTCAGCGACACTTCCATTGCATATCAGTAATTACTCAATGGAAAAGCGGCACAATGCACTAGGTAAACAAACAAGCACGTGACGCATCTACAGCGACCAGTTCACAGCGGAAATATGAACTCGCGCCGTATGATGTAAATGGGCCATCGAAAATAACAAAGTATGCAATTATAAACGATACTTTCTTTCGCAATAATTAATTACTAAAGAGGGCAAATTATTGAGCAATTAAGAATGTGGCCAAGAGCATTAGTTAGGTAAGCATAAATATTGTATATAAATAGAGTAAGAATTTTTCAAGAAATCAGATTCAAGTTAGAATCAATCCGCCGAGTTTCATTTAACAAGAGTTAAGCTAGTATAGCTGCTCTTACTCGTAGTTCATTCTAGCTTTGGAGCAATAGCTAATTTAGCTGCTCCAGTGGAGCTACAGCCTTGAGGTTGCTCCCAGGGTTAAAACGTTTAAAAGCAAATTGGGCTGATCGTCGAAAAACTTAAAGTAAAAGATTAATTTGGCGAGCGTAGAATTGCAACATTACATAGCAACCGTGCGCTTTACCGGGCAAACCAAAAGTAGTAGAATTAATTTATTACATGGCGACCGTGATATTTTAGCCTGCAGTTTCGAAGTTCGTGACATTTTAATCTGCAGAAACTCCCCAACATAAAGTTTTAACCACAAGAAGACAGCAAATAGACATCTTTTATGGCGGATACATTAAGAAGACCGTGACATCGAGCTGAATCAGACTACATGACGAATTCTACGAAGACGTATAGTACCGTGACGATTTAGCCTGCAAATTTTTTTATCACCGTGACATCTAACTGAAGCAGAAGATTATTCCCCGACATGAAGCTTTAAATTCCAAGGAGACCATGACGCTGTAAAATAATAGCAACAATACAACCCGATGGTTAACCGAAGGCTGTACGGACCGTAGGAATCGTAATGGATAAACGTTCATCGCACAACATAACAAATAAGGGATATAAAAATATAAGCTGCCAAAGTCGGAAAGCCTGTGTCATGACATTACGAATCGGCGTCGAATTACGAATCGACTTTTCAAATCAACAAATAAAAGCGTGAATTACTTCATAAAAGAAGCAGTACATTCATACAGCCGGCTTTAGAAATTTAAATTTGTTAAAAACTCAGCCCAGAAATGAAATTTAAACCTATTTAATGACGCGTTGAAAATCTGTGAACAACACACGTATTTTATGTCCATGACGAAAAAAAAAATTAACGTAAAAGGCAGATCAGTTAATCATTGAAAATACTTGAAGTGATATTGATCAAAAACAGTAACAATTAGCAAAAATGGGTGGCAGTGAATCAAAGAATGCCAACAGTAACGGCGAGGTTGTAAATAACCTCATCATTAATAACTCTATAAATGTCGAAAATAAGCAGATCGCATGCCTATTACTCATAATAGCAATAGTCAAAGTAGCCGAATTCCTGTACATGCTGTACAAGGATCACAAGAGGGGCATAAAGAAGAAGATTTTGACAACCCCAGCAGTTATAAAGGTTTAAAGATGAAAGCACTGAAAGAATAAAAAGTAAAAAAATCGAAAAAAAATTTATAATTTAATAGTAATTAATAATTAGACTTTAAATAAGATTTAATACTAAAATGAACTTATTAAATAAATAAACAATTCACAAAGAAAAATGTGTTATGAAACATATAACACTCGAATATCTTCTATGCCAAACGAAACATTAAATACAGACTACTCTACGTTTAAAACAAAGACAGAAAAATAACAATATAAATAGGTGATTGTTCTCGTTTTCCAGGAGAGCTCCGTTCAAAAGAATTTACTCGATGGGTCACGAGATGGATTCTGCTACGAACACACCTTTTATGAAGACATTGAATTAATAGCTAAATTGACACCAGCAGGACAAGAACAAAAACACAGATGTACACGACTACCATCAGAACAAACATAAGCTCCGTAATACTGCAGTCTGATCAACTGCGCATAATGGAAGCAATATGTCCAACAAAAGAGAACACTTACCGGACTTAAAATAAAAAAAACTGTAGCTGCTAACCTAAAATTGAAGTTAACAAAGTGTACAAAGTGCACAACAATTAAATAATATACAATGTTATAAAGAAATAAAGCAATCAGTGGACCTCGCACTAGAGCAGGTATCCGAATAACTGAAAAAATATATAAAACAAAGAATAAAGTTATATATGCGTTAAGAACAAATAAAACAGTCAGTAGAACCCGCATTAGTGCAGGAATTCGAAGAACTGGAAGAAAATATTAATAAACAAACTCAGACTTCGACTCTGAGGCTTTCTGCAGAAAGCGATATATTTAAATTTATTCAAAATTCAAAATCCTAGGAAATCAAAATCTAAAATACTTAGATATTTTTATATATAAACCACAGAGATACATCTCTGATAAAACGGAAATTCAAGAAATACTGTACAACTTTCATTCAACACCAACCGGAGGACATATAGGACAAGCAAGAATGTTCAAAAAACTCAAAGACCTATATAAATGGAGTAAAATGAGGAAATCCATAGCGAAATATGTAAACAAATGCGAATTATGTCCGAAAAACAAATATCAAAAACGCAACAAGGAAGTAATTCAAATTACAACAACACCTTCGAAAGCATTAGATATAGTATCCATAGATACGGTTGGACCGTTCACCAAAACAATAAACGGCAACCGATACGCAGTAACAATGCAGTGTGATTTAAGCAAGTATGTGGTAATAATCCCAACAAAAGACAAAGAAGCAAACTCTATCGCTCAAGCACTAGTCAATGGGTTCATACTAACATACGGGCCGATGAACAAACTCAAATCGGACCTAGGAACTGAATACAAAAACCAAATTTTCACTGAAATATGTAATATCCTGAAAATCAAACAGTTGTTCGCAACAGCTGCGCACCCAGAGACGATAGGAGCGTTGGAAAGGAATCATAAATGTCTTAACGAATATTTAAGATGCTTCATAAATGACAACAAGGATGATTGGGATACATGGATACCATACTACACATTTTGTTACAATACCACGCCAAGCACTGTACATGGATACACTCCATTCGAATTGATTTTCGCTAAAAATGTAAGCATACCATCAGAACTTACCACTACAAAACCAGACCCGGTTTACAACTATGACTTGTACAGTAAAGAAATGAAATTCAGACTACAAAAGGCATTAAATAAAGCAAAGCAATACGTAGAAGTTTCTAAACAAACAAGACAAGAAACAAGTAAAAATGACTGTAACCCATTAAATTTACAAATAGGAGATAAAGTTTTAGGAGAAACTACAAATAAGAAAAAACTAGATCCATTGTATAAAGGACCATATACTGTAATTAAAATTGAGTCAGTAAATTGTATTATAGAAGATATAAATGGAAAGACAATTAAAATACATAAGAATAGGTTAAGAAAAATATAGGAATAAATCATTATAGATTTTATTTAAGAAAAATAACAATATATATATATAGCAAAACAATGTAATAGACTGGATAAAATGTATATATAAATTATACTATACTGTACAAACACATCATTAGACATATGTAAAAATTATAAAATAATATTAAACTATATATGAAACTGTACATATGTAAAACCATAGAACCTTGTCTAGAAGAAGTAAGAAGAAACAATAAAAATATGTAAAAAAAAAAATATACATGTAATATCATAAGAAGAGACTACATTCATAATCGCTGCAAAAACAAAGCCCAAATGAATTTTCATTTCAAAAAAAAATTTCTTTTTCTTAAGGGTGCCCCTCATATCGCCAACGTTTCCTGGGTACATAGCTTTTTTTCCCGGAATTTTTCATTCATCCCCGTTAGCTGCCTGAAGTTACTCTCGGACGCAAGGAAATCCAGATACTTCAAGATCTCCATTCCAAAAAAGTATGTGTGGCTCATCAGTAACCCCGCCAGCAATATTTTCACTCTCGGGACTATCGAAATTTCTAAGTTAAGTTAAAGTTAAGTTAAATTTCTTTGTTAAGTTTAACCCTAAGCCCTCTGCATCTAACCCTAAATTAAATACGAATAAACCAAATCCCACTAACTATCCAATAATTCCAAACGACCTTCTCCTTTACCTAAATTTAGTATTCAGCGTAATAGTAAGAACCTTAGCACTAGTAATAACATATTTAGCCCTAAACCTAGTGATCAAAACCCCAATTAGCAGCTCAAAATGGGAGTATTTCCTAAGTATCCCAGTCAAGTATCCTAACTTTATTTATCCTCACACCCTTAACCCCTCCGTTCCACTTACACCAAAGCCCGCGAACAAATCCATTACAGCCGACAACCCTACTACCACTGTTTTGAGTTCTGTATATCCAGCGCATCCACCTAACCACGCATTCCCAACTTCTTCCGTGTGCCCACCTAACCACAAGCCATCATCTTCTGACCACCCCACCACCTCTACTTCGATTTCCGTCTGTCCCACCCCTCCTCTGTATACACCAAACCTTGCACCCGCTACTTCCTCCATCACTATTGCCCCATCTCAATCTTCTTCTACCTCCGCTAATACGCCCCTTCCGCTAACCAAAACTCCTTCTTCCGAACATAACTCAGGTATCGATCCCTAATCCCACGTGCAGTTAAATTGACTTTGTGCTCTGCGGATTCCAACGATGGACGATACCTCTTGTCCCGTTTACGGCACCGCCGCATTTATAAAAACGTACGTCTATTTCGACTTCCCCCCTAATGCACATGCGGTCTCCGATCAAGTACCTCTCCCCATCAGCTTGTCAGTCTATTACCAGAACGTAAGAGGACTTCGCACAAAAACATCCAATATTTTCCTTAACTCTCACAAATTCCCGCACGATATATGTGCCTTAACTGAAACCAATCTAACACCAGGAATTCTCGACAACGAACTATTCCCTCCAAACTATACCATTTTCCGTGTTGACGGTTGTGTAGGCATCAATGATCCACCAAGTCGTGGGATTCTCATAGCTGTTCACAACCGTTATGATGCCACCCTGTTTAAGACCTCCGACTCTACAATATCAGAATTTGTATGGATCAAATTAACACTGAATAAGTGTATTCTGAATATTCTTTGTTGTTATATTCGTCCCTCTCAACCCTTAGAAGCCTACGAGCCCATAATTGAAGAGATCGACACCCTGTTTCAGAACGCTAACGCCTCCGATGAATTCATTGTACTGGGTGACTTTTACCACCCCCGTATTCCATTGTCATTGTATGAGGACTGTTCTCACTTTGTTCCCCTGAACGCCTCTTCCGCCAAAGAAGCCATTTTTACCGATCAGCCCTCTGCTTCTGTCCCCTGTTCCTCGTTTTCTCCTACAAACACCCTCACGCCCTTTCAAACTCCGAGTCTTCTCTTTCCTTAAATTTTCGTAAAGGCCTTTTTTTCTGAACGTTGTGTACCCTCTACTATGAGTACCTCCAACGGATGGAAACAAGCCTCATATCCGACCCCAAGCGTTTTTATACCTTTATTAATTCCAAAAAGATATCCAGTGGTTATCCCTCCACCCTTAAGCAAGAGAATAGGTTTTGGTCTGATCCTCAGGTTATCGCCATCTTTCGACCCTGACTCCGAACTAATCGCCGCCAGTATTAACGGGCTTGAGGAAGACTTTCACTCAGGTCCTGACGGCATTCCGACAATCATTCTAAAAAGTGTGCCTTGCATCTAGCTCAACCACTTACTTTGCTTTTCCGCCTCTCGGTCACTCATGGGGTTTTCCCTCAATTATGGAAAAACTCTTATATTATTCCCATCTTCAAAAAGGGTTGCAAGAACGATGTATCCAACTACAGACCTATTGATAAATTATCATCCATACCTAAACTATTCGAAAAATTGGTCTATGATTCCATGTTCTTCCACTGTAAGTCTATCTTCTCACTCTCCCAGCATGGCTTCCTCAAAGGAAGATCTACCACCCGAGAGTCTACATGTTAACCGACGTACCAGTCCCTATCGTTACCTCTTTGTATGACCTTTATTTATTTATTTACAATATTTCATCAATGTGCTGATTACTACAAAAAAAGAAACTAGATAAAAATTGTATAATAAACTATGTACAATCAAAATTGCAAAATACACTACTAAATAAAAACAGTATAACTAACTATAAAAAAACAAAGAACAATGAGAGAATTCGCAAAATATAAATACAGAAAATAAAAGTGCCAAAGTGAATAAAAAGGAAACAAATAGAAAAAAGCACATAAAAGTAACCTCAACAAAGCTGACTCCTCACATGATTACGTGATAGATGAAAATCAATACAATCAGAAGAGGAATTAAAAAATCGCGACATCGATGTGATAGGCTCATTTAATCCATAATTAGTGCCATGAAAAGGTAATTGAAGAAAGTCATGAGTCTTCAGAGAGCGAGTCGGATCCGATATGCCAAAACAAACCAAGAGAACTGAAGAGTCTATGGACCCCCGAACGCAGTGGAAAGCAAAAATGATTCTGGCGTTACGGCGTCTCTTTTCAAGTGTGTCCAAGTGCAAGAGTTCAAGTCTATCAACATAAGGAGGTAATATAAGGGAGTTATTCCAAGGAAGGCCTCGAAGAGCGAACCTGTAGTAAATACTCAAATGCATAACGCACGTAAATATCCGTCGTGACCTACCACAAATTGCACTTTGCAATTTGCGGTAAACGTAAACAAAGCCAGGCAGTAGAGCCAAATTACGGCACTCAAGTTTCATGTCAGAACAACATAAACAAACAATGAACCAAAGCTCTGACCGACTTGAAAGTGCATCGCGCAGCAAAAAGAAGCACGCGAGCAATTAAAGAAAGTATGTCACCTGAAATTTACAGGTGAATGGATTTGATATGAGTATTTAGCATATTGCGTAATTACCAATAATGTGAATGTTAAGCAATAATTTGTCTACTTTACAATAATGTAATAATAATAACCTAGTAAGTTATGTTAGCAAATAAGTTTCTCTGAACTTAGTTAGTAAGCTAAAAATCTGTATAAATACAATACGCTATTTGAATAAAGTAATTAGTCGAGAATTCGTCTTTCCATTAGGAGTTAATGCTTAATTAAGCTGCTCCTCATCTTAGCTTTGGAGTTAACGCTATTTTAGCTGCTCCACCGGAGTAAAAGCCTTTCGGCTGCTCCCAGAGAATGGAATATTAATTTGTGACCGGTTTAAAAGTAAAAACTTTACATGTCAAACGAAATTAATAAAGAGAACATTACATGGCGACCGTGATACTTTAACAAGCAGTTTTACCACTTTATTACAAACCTAACGAACCTCCGTTGAACAGCTTTAATGCGATTGATATGTGTCACATAGAGCAGTGACCAGACTGGAGAGGCATATTCCAGAATAGGTCGGACAAAAGTGCAATATAAGAGCTTTGTAATGTAAGGGTCATCAAATTCCTTTGACCACCTCTTCACGAAACCAAGAGTCATATTAGCCTTGTTGACTATGGCATTAAAATGATCCTCGAAAGAAAATTGGGAATTGAGCCAGACACCTAGGTCCTTAGTCTTTGTTACTCTTGTTAAAGGACAACCATCAATGGTAAAGTAAAATAGAAAGGGAGACCTTTTTCGTGAGAATGACATAGATGTACACTTACCGATATTTAGGGGAACACCAATTCTGAAAGGCGTCTAAGTCAGAATTTAAAAGTAAGCAATCAGCATTATCAGACACAGTGCGAAATTATAAATAACATTCTCTCAAGGTGGGAGCCCTGCGGTACACCGGAAGTTTTGGAAATAGCATCAGACAGAGCTCCACGAAAGGAAACCCACTGAGTTCGTTCAGACGAATGAATCCGATTTACAAAAACTCGCAAAAACCCAAGAAGAGAGAGTTTGAGAACAAGAATTCTATGATTTATTCTATCGAAAGCTTTGCTGAAGTCAGTAAAAGTACAGTTAACTTGCTTACCACCTTCAATCGCAGAAATACAGAAGTTTGAAAATTCCAATAAATTGGTGGTAGTTGACTTACCCCTAATGAAGCCATGTTGAAACGGCTACAAAAACGGCTTGCAGTGAAAGTATAGAACATCGCAAATAAGTGCCTCAAAAGTCTTGGATATACAAAAAAGATTAGCAATTCGTCTGTAGTTCGAGATTTCACATTTATCACCATTTTTGAGAAGGGGAATAATTAATGAGGTTTTCCAAACCTTCGGAAAAACACCGCAAGGAGTTGAGAGATTAAATAAATAATCTGTGATAGCGAACTCAATTTCCGTTCCCATATTGACAGTATAATTAACAGAGCTAACTCCGCGCTAGGGTATGTGAAGCGCTGGTCTAGAAAGTTCTCCAATCCTTATGTTTCCCAATCTCTATATATCGCCTTCGTTAGACCTCTCCTTGAATATGCCAGCCAGGTCTGGTCACCAGGTCAACTCACATTAACAGGATTGAATCCGTCCAGCGTAGGTTCATTCGCTTCGCTCTGCGTGAAGACAGATTCAACCTTCCACCTTATGAAAACCGTCTGAAACTGATAGACTTACAACGCCTAGGTAAACGTTCCGATGTTTCCGACATTCTCTTCATTCAACAGCTATTAACTGGTGACATAGACTGCCCTTCAATCCCCTTTTCCGACTCAACGGCCATCGCACGAACTACGGTCGAACCGAGCCAATTACCAGGATGCTACGAAAAGTCAACGACCTTTCTTCCTTTGAATTCCATCTGAGTAAATCATCCCTTCACAAAGCCGATCCAACCCATCCAGATCGCCTTTCTTAATTCTTTCTCTTTCCAGTTTGCATTTATTATAATTATAGCTCATATTGTAGCTTATACTATTTGTTTTGACTTATCATTTGTTGTAGCTTGTAGTATTGGCTTTATATTATGTTATAGCTTGTATATTGTTGTGTTATAGCTTTTTTTAAGCTTAAATAAATAAATTAAGGTCAGGTTGTAGGGAATTCTCGCTGAAAGATTTACTGAAGAAGTGTGCAAAGGGGTTGGCGAAAACCTGAGGATCAGTCGAAAAGGTATTCTCGAGCTTTAGGGTGGAGGTAACCATTGGATTTCTTCTTGGAATTAATAATGCTATAAAAACGCTTGGAGTCAGATATGAGGCTTTCCATACGTTGGAGGTAGTCATAGTAGAGGGTATCACAAAGTTCACAAAAAGAGGTATAAGCAGACAAGTAGAAAGAATAGTCAGACTCAGTCTGGGTTAGAAGAAAAGTTTGCCAACTTTTATTTCTCCTGTTGCGGAGAGAGCGTAATTCTTTGTCGTACCAAACGGGGGAAGAGGAGCAGTTTTTACGAGGAAGAAGAGGGATAAATTGTGTAAGGCAAGCGTGTATTTCCGAATAAAACGCCTCTATAGTAACATCAATTGGAAGATGTTGAGGGATAGTGCCAATGTTGGAGTTGAGGAGCAAGTGATTTAATTTGTCAAAGTCGCCTTTACGAATTATTAATAAAAATATTATATATACAGTTACTCAGAAAATTTAGCGTACAGGCATAAAACAGATTTTAAGATGTTTAATAAAAATGTTTTTATATTTCAAAACATATACTTTTTATAAACTTATTATGTGAAAAGTAAATAAATTAATATAACATTTTTTTGTTATGAAATAAACGGAAAAATTACTTCATTTCTAGCAAACAAAATTGAGCGTACGCTTTATAAAAATTTTTCAAAAATTTTAAAAAATATATATTTTAATACTTGGTGTGACCACCTTTAGCGTCTATAACTGCTTTTAGTAAAAGATGGAGGAATATTAACCCAAACTTCCTGTATTTTATTTTTCAAATCATTTTTGTTTGTAAGACTACTATTTTTTAATCGATTCTTCACTGCTTCCCACAAGTTCTCGATCGGGTTAAGATCTGGGGACTGCGGTGGAGTTCTCAGTTGCTTGGGAGCATTATACATATAGTAACCATTCTCGAACTATGTGGGAAGTGGGCTTCGGATCGTTGTCCTGTTGAAAGTAGAACTCCGAAGACAAAGTTGTTTCGATGAATTCAAAATTGTCAGTTCCGCTAGCGGACATAGAACCCCACAGCATAACACAGCCTCCTCCATGTTTTATCGTTGGACATAGATTTTTTTTCGGAGCCCCGTGTTAGGTTCCCTCCAAACAATTTGCCTTCCATCGGAACCAAATAAATTAATTTTTGTCGGATAGATATTCTGACTCCGTGGCTGGTGGTGGCGCTGTGTTGGTTGCATGCAAGTCGCACTTGGATTACAGCTTGATTAATATTACTTCTTTCTCCGACACGCTCATAATTGAGCTCTGAGCTCTTAAGGTCATTCTTATTAAGATGAACTTTTTCCTGCTCTGTTGTTATATTCCTCCAAATTTGACAAACTAGGTTGCAGTAGACGGTCGTAAAATCTTTGACATTTTAATTCTTAGCTTAGATTTTATTAATAATATGACGAACCCGAAATACGAAATCAATTTTCTTGGTGACTTTAATTTACCCAACATTCAGTGGATATTGAACACTGATGACAATGACTATCTTCCCTTAAATTGTCTTATTTATTTATTTATTTCATTTAGATTTCATTCATACTACATCGCAAAAAGACTTGTAAACTAAGCTACAAACTAGAAGCCGAAAGATAAATCAATCAAAACGATTGAAAGGACAGCGGTACACACCATCTACGACCACACGTCAACCAAGACACTGTCTGAACGTGTCCTTCAACTGCAGCCTGGAGAGATTAATGTCAAGGTTGGCGCAGAAAGTTGCGATTCCTCAAGGATCGTTTCGGGATAGAGATGTTCACAGTCGCCAGTAAGTCAGGAGAATTTATTGTGCCCTGCAATAGATCGAACAAAAATAATAGTTTGGAGATGTTACGCCTCTTTTCAAGGGAGTCAAGAGAAATCAGCCCCAAACGATCAGTATAAGAAGGGAGCAGCCAGGGATCAGTCCAGGGAAGTCCACGGAGGGCAAACCTAAGGAGTCTGCGCTGCACTGCCTCCACGCGGTTGACGTAAACGGCGAAATAGTGAGACCACACGGGGCTGGCATATTCCAGAGAAGCGCAGTTTTAGACCGCAACCCGGTCACGTTGGCATAGTGAAAAGAAATCCGGTTGGCAAGTTTTTTGGCCGCGAAGCCAGAGCCGAACGGGCTCTAGGGGTGAACTCGCGAACGATGGAACCCTGCGGCTATATGCCCGGAGAGAGTGCAGACGTAAAGGCACCTTCCGGAAAAAACACCTTAAATGAGACGGTATAAGTGCGGCCAATTTGGCCGGGAGTAGGGCTGATTTTCCTACAGGCGATGATACCGCCGGGAACACCCACAGATGAACAGATGTTACCAACTATGTTGGCCTTAGAAGTATCAGGGTGAACCCGAGACACAAAAATACATCTCGGCCGCTGTGCCGGTCTCAACGTGCTGACACCAGGGCGAGGTGGACGGTCCCTGCCATCAGCCCGCACAGAGCTAGCGCCTGAATCATGAGCGTCGGCATTAGAAGATACAGCCGGCGGAGCCAGGCCAACACGGATGTGTGACCGGCAGGCACGCCTACAGCTCACAGCCCGGTCAGCATCAATTGAGGCAAGCGAACTGCCGGCAGGTCCCTCATGCAGTACAGGCGGACAAGTGGCCGAGGGCTTGGTGACAGCCGAGGTCTCAGAGGCGGCCGCAACAGCCGGGGGCTCGGAGACAACCAGGGGTTCGGAGATAGTCAGGGGCTCAAAGACAACCGGAGGGTTGGAAAGAAGCACGTGAGATGGACGATGCAGACGCAGGTGCAGATGGACCAGACGCCCAGGGGAAGCCCCAAAGCAAGCAGAGACAGCCCTCACCTTAGCAGCAATAGAGGTGATTAATTCCCTATTGGCCGAAACTAAAGCAGACCAGGTGGCGATATCGAGCCTAGCTTGCTTAACGTTGCGGCGAATGTCCTCAACCAGCGGCAACACCGGTGAGGAGCCCAGAGATGAAGCCAGGCCGGGATCAAGGCCATTAACTGCAGCCTGAACATCGACGAGCGAGTCGGAAATCACCGAAGCCTTCAAGGACAACTCATTTGAGCGCTTCAAGAGGGCGCAAGAATTTGGATCCAGGATAACAGCAATGTTCAGCAACTTATCCACTTTAGACACAATGGTGCCGGTATCCTCGGAAAAAAGCTGTAGGTCAGCCCAACGGGAGGAGAAAGAGCCAACCTTATCGGCAACCAAAGCGAGGTTACTAGATGAGGCCTCCATCATGCCCCTCACCAACCTGAGGACGTGACAAGGCTTAATGTCTGAACATTCAGAGCAAGTAGAACAAGATGAATTAGTTCCTAGCTTCAGACATGTGGCCACAAACACCGTAGCAGACCAACCCATCACGGGTAATCCGCTCCGCGCAAGCTCCACACTCAACCATTAGTAAAAAAATGAATAATAACAAAGAAAAAATAAAAATGAAACAAAGATAGGCAAATAAATTAAAAACGAGGCACAAGGTCAAGCGGTAAAAAGAAAGTCAAGTCAAATAAAAGAAGTGAAACGAAAAGTAAAATAGGTAAAATACCAATAAGATAGTTAAGTCGAAATAAAAAAAGGTGAGTCAATACATAAAATAAATTGAATAACAGTGGAGTAAAAACAGGGAACAGAGTCAGGCAAAGTGAAGAAAGTGAAGTCGTGAAAACAGAAGAAAACAAACAAAAAGAGAGCCACAACAGACAACGAACAGAATTAAGGCAGCAGAGACGCAGAGAAGGCAAACTAAAAGCGAAGAAAGTACAACAAACAAAATCAGGACAGCAGAGAAGCGGAAGAGGCGATAAAGAAACAAAGAAGGACAGCACAGCAGAACAAATATTAAAAATTAACAAGCAAAACGTGAAAAAATGGTCGAGAATAAATAAAATAAATAGAAAACAACAAGAAGGGTTGGATAAAACAATAAAGAGAAATTGGCGAAATCAACAAACCCGAATCTACAACAGAAAATGTACCAGAAAAAAACAAAAGCAAAAATAAGTAAGCGATCACGTCAACGGCGCACCCGGCCAGAGACACCACCGCAGAAAGCGGGATAAGGTTAAAAAACGGCAGAGAACAAAGATCGGGAAACAAAACAAAAATAATCGAAAGTGCAATCCGAAAAAGAGCAGCAAACTGCGCGGATGATCAGCGAAAACAAGAAACCAAAACAAACAAAAATGAAACAAAAAACTACGGATCCAATCGACAGCAAAATCAACTGCACATGCCGCGACAGCGGGAGCAAATCGCGATGAACACTACAGGAAAAATAACAGAACAGAAACGACCAAAGAAGCAATAAATAAATTAACAAGCAACAGATAGACAATGATAGCAACACGAATCACCAAATTACACTCCACGGAACAATGCTAAATTAAGTAAAACATGTAAAAGTCAACGAAGGAATGCCAACAGCGCAGCGGCATGCAGCAGTGACCAATACGATCAACACAAAAGCAGAAGATAAAAACAAAAAAGGAAATACCACAAATCCAATCGCCAGCAGAAAAATCAAACTGAACAACAAATTGTAAATGAAAAATGCAAAACCGAACAACAAGTTTGTAGTAACACGTTCACACCAGTAAATAAATAAGGTGACTTGAAAGTGTTCAAGGAGCAAAAATACATATGACAACGAAGATCGAAACAAACAAAACAAAACAGTTCTACCGTAACGATGAAATGTAACAAAAACAAAAAAAAATCAGATCCAGACCAAGCTGGACCCACCTGCAACAAAAACAAAAATCAGACTTAATGTCTTGAAGGGAAAGAACCGAACTCAAAAAGCAATCACCAGTAAAATAAATCAAACTCAAAAGGAGACAGTTAGCACAATCAAAATCGAAAATCAAAGGTCGGTTCAATTGGTGACACACACAAGTATTATCAACAAAACAATAAAATAGTTTTTAAAAAAAAAGTTGAACCGACTTCACAAAAATCGCTAAAAAGCATACAATAAGTTTCAATTTTATATCTATTACGACATTTTGAAGTCGGTGCAAATCAAACAAACCAAACAACTACAACAAAAATATTTAATCGTCATTTCTTATAATCCCGTAAGCTGAAACGTTCTGGTAGTATTATATATTATTTTCAATTGTGGTTCTGTAGTTGTTTTATTTGTTTAATTTTCACGGACTTCAAAATGTCGTAATAGATATAAAAGTAAAAAAGATTTTATGCTTCTTAGCGCTTTTTGTGAAGTCGATTCAACTTTGTTTTTAAAACTTGTGTCTTCGCTCTATACAACGAAGAAAGAACCATCCAATTCGGTCCACGCGTTAAAAGTTTGTTTTAACCCTTTACCCCACCCCCATTTCACTAAACTTTTTTTTCTCATGGTACCAATCCAGGAACATACTCTACCGAACAGAAAAGGAATCATCGAATCATCCCCCTCCCCCAACACCACCACCACCACCATAGGACCAAATTATTCTCCTATTAGCAATGGGGGATCACACTCTATACAACAGCAAAAGAACCATCCAAAACGGTCCACGCGTTACAAAGTTATGTTCCACCATCCTTCTCCCACCCCAACCCAACAAACATTTTTTTTCTCGTAGTATCAACCAGGGAGCATACTCTACCCAAAAGAAAAAGAAATATTCCAATCGGTCCACGCGTTACGAAGTTAGACTACTCCTCTCCTCGCACAACCCCCCACCCTAGGCCAAATTTTTCTGCTATTAGCAATGGGGGATCATACTCTGTACAACAAAAAAAGAACCATCCAAATTGGACTACGCATTACAAAGTTAGGTTTCACCGAAAGTTTGAAGTCGGTGCAAATCAAATAAACCAAACAACTACAACAAAAATATTTAATCGTCATTTCTTATGATCCCGTAAGCTGAAACGTTCAGGTAGTATTATGTATTATTTTCAATTGTGGTTCTGTAGTTGTTTTATTTGTTTAATTTGCACCGACTTCAAAATGTCGTAATAGATATAAAAGAAGATTTTATGCACTGTCCGCAAGGCGGTTAACCGTGAGAACTGCGGAGTGAAGGTTAAGGCCGTCCGGCAGCTCGAGCATGGCGAGGTCCTGCTCGAGCTCGGGCAGTCCACGCTAGAGACCCGGGCAGCCTTTTCGGATGCTTTGAAGGGCGCCGTTGGAGCAGCGAGCAGCGTCAAGCAAGTGGTCCCCAGAGCTAGTCTAGAGATCAGGGAGTTTGACGGATGCACGACCAAGGAGTACAGCGGCCACCTCAATGTCGCGCTGACAAGCCCAAACGGCCGAGGACAATGCCTGGCCATCGTCGAGATCGAGGAGACGGCCGCGGCGAAGCTGCTGAGGGCTGCTTGGGTCATGGTCGGCTGGATAGAGGGCAGGGTGCGTAGGCGGGTGATCGTTCCCAGGCCGGACCGGAGCAAGCTCTGTTTCCGGTGCGGGCGGCGGCGAGGGTTTTTTTAATAGAATTAATCCTTCTAACTCAGAAGGCGCACTTCATAGGCAGAAGCCTAGAATCAATTGACCTATTCACCAGAATATAATGTATATTGAGATGAATGAGGCTCCCACAACCCATGCAATAAAATATTAGTAAACAAAAAAAAATAAATCCAAAACACGCCCACACAAACAATCAGGGGTGCACAGACAACAGAGATCGTTTCAGCAAATCCTTAGTAAGAGTCAGGTCAAAAGCAGGACACATATTCACGGCTCTACACATGCGATTTATAGGCTCCATGCATACCATAGTTAGACCGAGAGTGAGCAACATGCAGTAAAGGCAGTCTTCTTAAGCTATACGGGGTATGCCTATAAGAAATCATACCTGCGAGAGTGCAAGAGTCTATGTTCGAGTTCAAAAGTTGGTGAATAAAGACTAGGTCAGCAACTCTACGTCGTTCTTCCAACGAGTGCATATTAAGCAAACGGAGGCGATCCGCATAAGGAGGAAGCCTAAGTGGATCATTCCATGGAAGGTCTCTGTACAGTAAAGAACGTCTTTACACCTTTAGAATAAACTTTATTCTGATCATTCCTTAAACTAGGTACAATATTTATACAAAAAAATCTTAAGGTATTTTAAATCAATATATACAAAAAATTGCAAGATTGCATTTATTAAATTACAAGATTGCATTTATTTTCAGCTTGTCTTATTTTGATTTTCCTATGCTCGCGTAGGTGATTGAACTTCACTAAAATCGCTGTGAAATGCAAGTCTGCATTTTTCGTGAGTTCAATTGGAATTCAACCTCGTAATTTGAGGAAATTAAATTATTTGACGAGTTAATAGGGAAAGTTGCTAATTCTGCTGAACATCCTCCCCCCTTGGGTTGTCGTGCAACACAAAATCCTCGTTATGATGCAGGCTACTTCTGGAGGCTGGAACTGGTGGAAGTGGACGAATGTAGGATAAGGTAGGTTCCTGGGTCGTCTTCCGTCTCGTCCATCTTGAGTAGAGTGCATAACTTAATCCCATAACCAAAGTCGTTACTAGAAGATAATTGACGGCGTAATGATGAACATCGTGGGAGTTTAAGCTGTTGGGAATTCCAGTTGCGGATTTTAATGCGTTGATCTTGGAAGTCAATTCTTTCATATCCTGGGTGTTGCCTTTTAAATGTAGTTCTGCTAGTGGTTGCGGCGGTTTGTTGTCTGAGCTAAGATGATCTTCCAATAATTCAGTTATATTAATTCGTGGGATGAACGAAGATGTTAATTTGGTTTCATAACGGCCATGTCCACTGATTGTCATAGATGATTGTTTGATTAGGCAATCGGGTCGCAGCTTCAATATTCCGCTTCCATTGAGGGTTTTAAGTGAAACCTTGTTTCCACAAACAACATTAAACGTGGTTTCGGTATCCAAAGAAAATAACCAATTGTTGTTTGTGTGAAGTTGTATCCATATTTTGGATTTGCTTGCACTTCGGAACCGACACATTGGTGATAGTGACTGCCGATGATTCAGTAATTCCATCTCGCAATGACTGACATTGGATTTCAAATTATAAATAGGATGATTTTGTTTACACAGATATCGCTCATCGTCTACATATTGGCATTTGTCCAGTTCTGACTGAGCTAGGGGATAGTACCTGTCTCTGGGTAGATTGACAATGAGGTAGTTTGTCGATGGTTCCATCAGAACAAAATTGTTGCCGTGAAGCGTAGGAACAGGAATTAATTGGAACAACTGAAAGTACTCATCTTGCTGAAGTGGTATCCTTACATCAAATAGTACATATGAATCTGTTATTCTTGCTGCCGCTGTCATTAAGCTATAGAGCAGCAAAATGTCATTTTTTCCATATCCGGGGATTGTCAAAGCGGAGGGAATATGTTCCTTTATCAATGTGATTTGTTCTCGAAGTTGCATAGGTGTGAGCAACAATGGATTGATTTTGTTATGGTGAAGATCAGTTAAAACATCCAGCAAGGATTCTTGCGTTTTCTGGTAATTTTGCAGAACTAAAGTGGTCAGTATTGTTACCGAGGTGAAGGTTCGTGATGACTCTTGTTCATAATTTGAGTTGTCCAAGTATTTGTGCAAAGCTTGGATATGATCTTGAATTTCCAGGAAATGTTGTTGGGTTGCATTATCTTTGCGTTTCATGATATTTGCAGTAGTTTCCAGGACTGAGGTTTGATTTCTAATTAACTGCATCAAGTAGTCTTCGTTTTCTTGTGTTTTCTGAATTTCTCCCTTTATATAATTCGCATAGTCAGAATCTAGTAAGCCGAACAGTTTGTTAGCTACGTTTCCAACGATGTCAAGGGGTGATCTCCGTTTTAGACTTCTGTAACCACCACTTCGATTGTATAAAATCTCGTTAACGTCTTCTATGTGGTTGAGTTGCTGTTGGAAGTGAGCAAGTATCTCCAGGCAATGATTTTCCAATATATTTAATATATTTTCTAGGCTATAATAAACTAGGATAATCCACTCGCTGTTTATTATTTGAGCTTGACCAAGAGATTCAAAATATAATCCTGGATTATTTGTAAAGGGTATTACTTCTACTGGAGAAGTGAATGGTTTTCCTACTATAGGTAGCACCAATGAAGTCAACAGGAGGAGTCTGATGGCGACGGAATTACCACTCCTTCGTTTTGTTTCCGACCGAGCGAATTGTTGGCTATGTAAAGACTCTGTTGATAGTGCGTTGTTTGGCCTTGTATTGTTTTCTTCTTGCTCCTTTCTTCTTTCCATTTCTAGCTCTGAAATATAAGTTGTCCAATTTGAATTAATTGGTAGAAATTTGCCCTTCAAATGGTGAGAATTAAGTCTTCTTTTTTTGACAGGAAGACTAGTTGAAACATACTTTTGAGTTAATAGGAAGGTGCTTTGTCTTTTCTCTTTATTAAAACTACGTCGCTCAATTGACTGGTCGTTTGTTTCATCATGAGGACTTAAGTCTTCCGTAATTGGAAGTGGACACAGGTTATGGATAGATCTTTTGAAGATTCCTGATTGTGTTTTCACATTTACTACTCTGGTGTGATTGTCGGATCCCTGAAAGGTATCTATTACGCGTCCTAGTGACCATTTCATTGGAGGCAAATTGTTGTCTTTGATCAAGACCAAGGTGCCAGGTTGAAGATCCGGTTGTTGAGATTTCCATTTATGTCTAAGTTGAAGTTCTTGTAGGTATTCTGATGACCATCTTTGCCAAAATACTTGTTGTATATGTTGTAAACGCCTAAATCTCGTTAACCTATTGATGTTTTGATCACTTATGTCTGGTTCGGCGATTGCTGTCAGCGGAGAGCCAGTAAGAAAATGTCCTGGTGTAAGAACTTCCAAGTCGTTGGGGTCTCTTGACATAGGTGTTAAGGGCCTCGAATTTAGTATGGCCTCGATTTGCACAATTATTGTGTGCAATTCCTCAAACGTAAGGTTGGCATTCCCTACTTGCCGCAAAAGGTGCCCCTTGGCTGATTTGACAGCTGCCTCCCAAAGGCCTCCAAAATGAGGTGATCTTGGAGGTATCGGTTTCCATTGAATGTGATTTTGTAGACATAAATCACCAATAGATCTCTGTAGATCCTGGGATTTAAACAGTGCTTCCAGTTCTTTTAATTGTGATCTGGCACCAACGAAATTGGTGGCATTGTCGCAATAAATTGTTGCACACAGTCCTCTGCGCGATATAAATCTCTTAAAAGCATTTATAAATGATGTTGCACTGAGATCGCTGACGACCTCCAGGTGAACTGCCTTTGTTGTGAAACATACAAACACAGCTATATAGGCTTTATCTGGGATCTTTCGTTTTAGTTTATGATGGATCATGATTGGGCCACAGAAATCTACGCCAGTTGTATGGAATGGTCGTGCTGGTACAACCCTCGTTGCTGGTAAATCCCCCATAATCTGATGAATGGTAGTAGGTTTGCAATGAAAACAGCGTATGCACTTGTGTACTATTTGTCTGGCTAACGTTCGGACATCTGTGATCCAATATTTATGTCTAACAATGGCTGTCAATGTTTGTGGACCTGCATGCATGTGTTTTTTATGCAGGTGTGTTAGTAATAACTCACTTAACTTATGGTTTTTAGGTAGAAGTGCCTGATGCTTTGCTTCTGGGCTTAATTCAGAATGCTTTAAGCGTCCACCAACTCTAATTATGTTCATGGAGCTGTCCAGATATGGGTTTAATGATTGAATGGTACTACTTGTACAGACTGACTTATTTTCTTTAAGATTGCGAAATTCCTTGAGGAATGATGTGTATTGAACATTTCGAATCATTCCATTCAATGCTGTATCCATTTCTGTTAATGTGAGATGGCCTGTGGTTCTATGCCCCTTTGGTAGTTTACAATTTTGATAAAATCGAATGCAATACGCAAAGATCCTTTGGAGCCTAATAAATGAATTTTTATGATTAGCAGATGAGAGTATATCTTCGTTCTCTTCTGGCTTTATCTTTGCAGAGAGAGCAAGCCTTTTATTTCGTATTTCCGGGACATCTGATAATGGTTGAAATTTATTTTGAGGCCATCTTGCAGCTGGCTGCGATAGGAATTCTGGACCATTAAACCATAATGTTGATTCTTTCAAGCTGTCTGGGAGCATCCCTCGAGAGATAATGTCAGCTGGATTCTTTGAACCTTCGATGTGGTTCCATTGATGCTGTGTTGTGAGTTGCTGGATTTTCTCTACTCGGTTAGCTACAAAAGTACTCCATGTGTATGACGGTGCTGTGATCCAAGAGAGTACAATTGTGGAGTCGGTGTAATAAAATATTTTGGAAAGAGTTTTTGGCAGGACTTGTCGGACATGGTCAACTAATTCCACCATAAGAACGGCAGCGGAAAGTTCTAGTCTGGCCAGTGTTGTGGTTTTCAAGGGTGCTAGTCGTGATTTAGCACATAAAAGCCGAATCCGTATCTGTCCAAAATCATTGACAGTCCTAATGTAGCAGCAGGCTCCATAGGCTGATTCACTGCTATCTGAGAAGGCATGCAACTGGAACTCAACTGGGTCCGTATACGAAACATGCCTTGGGATCCTGAGCTTATTAAGTCTTTCCAATTGACCTTGAAATAGTTGCCATCTTTTCTTTAATTCCACTGACAACTCTGCATCCCATGACAGATTCAACTTCCATAGATCTTGGACGAATAATTTTCCAAGAACTGTTACCGGTCCAATTAGGCCAAGGGGATCAAAGATGCGTGTTACGTCTGATAGCACAGTGCGTTTTGTCACTTTCTCCGACTGAGTGTTATTTGTTTGATATTGAAAGACATCTTCAGTAGGCTGCCACATGAGTCCTAATGTTTTAATGACTTCACTTTCCTGAACGACCAGCATTTTTTCCTTGTATTCTTCTGCGAGGTCTTGTATTATCTCGGGATGATTGGAACAGAATTTCCTTAGCTCAAAACCTCCGCCTTTGAGAAGCTGTATTAGGTCATTTTTTAGTTTTAGAATAGCCTCCATAGTGTCTGCTCCCGTTAAGATGTCATCAACATAGGTATCACTCTCGAGTACAGATGCTGCATTAGGAAATGTGTCATGTTCGGCTAGTGATAGTTGATTTAAGCAGCGTGTTGCAAGAAAAGGCGCGGTTGCAGTCCCGTAGGTCACAGTTTTTAATTGATATGTTCTTAACGGTTCATCTCTCTTTCTGCGCCACAAAATAAGTTGGAACTTTCTGTCTTCTGGATGAAGTTCTATCTGACGATACATCTTGCATATATCGGCTGTCATAACATACTTGTGCAGTCTGAACTTAATTAGAATTGAGAACAAATCTGATTGCACCGTTGGACCTACCAAAAGAAGATCATTCAACGATTTGCCGGAACTTGTTTTTGCCGATGCGTCAAATACTACCCGTAGCTTGGTTGTGGAGCTATCTGGCTTTGTAACGCAATGATGTGGCAAGTAGTAGTGCACAGGTGGGATATCCCTTTTTGGGATTGGCTGCATATGACCAAGTCCTTCATATTCGATCATGAACTCGTTATATTGTCTTCTTAATTCTGGTTGTCTGTCCAATTTTCTTTCCAGAGCGTAAAAACGTCTTGTCGCCATTTCTAAAGAAGATCCAAGTTTTGAGGGACTCTCGCGGAAAGGCAATCTAACCATGAATTGTCCTGTAGGTGTTCGTTGAAAGGTGTGCTGATAGTTCTCTTCACATTCGTGTTCTTCCTTTGTCATGCGTCTGGTGGATGCAGTGTGTTGTTCTAGTTCCCAAAATTGTTGCAACTGCTTCTCTAATTTAGTAAAGGAAGGCTGAGTTGCAATATGACATTGAAAGTGATTCGATGCCTCTTGTGGAATTCTTCCAGTGATAATCCAGCCTAGATTGGTGTTCTGCAATAGCGGAAGATCATTGGAAAGTCTTATTTGTCCTTCTCTCAGGAGTTGAAAATATAAGTCCGCTCCTAATAACATGTCAATGGCTTGGGGCTTGAAAAAACTGGGATCAGCCAACTGGATGTTGCTTGGAACGTTCCAGTTAGAAGTATTAATATACATGGCAGGTTGGTATTCACTAATCTTTGGTAAAATGACTGCGTTAATTTGTAAAGAGAAATCATTTACCTTGGATTTTATGGTGAGCGAAGTTTCAAACTTTGCGATGGTTTCTAGGCCGCCAATGCCACTTATTGTGAAGTTTACCTTTCGACGCTTCAGTCCTAAGTCTTGGACCAATCGTTCATGAATAAAATGAAGCTGTGAACCTGAATCCAGAATAACCCGGCAGGGCATGGTGGTTCCAGTAGGACTTACAACGTTTATGACAGCTGTTGCCAACAAAATTGTAGACCTTGTAGAAGCATTTAAACTTACATTGCGAGGATTCGCAACCTGTTCTGAAAAACCTGTTTGTGTTTCTCCTTGTTGAGCTTGTGTCTTTAGTGAAGTCATACGATCCTTCTGTTGCGAGGTATTCGTTACTTGGGTTTCAGCTCTTCTGTGTTTTGATGTAGCAATAGTATTACTGGTTTGTTGTATGTGGATTAAGGTATTGTGTCGACCATTGCATTTGGTACATCCTCTAGCTGGACACTCCTTGATGATGTGCCCCGACTTCAGGCAATTCATGCACAACTTGTGCTGCTTTAATAACTGAACTCGATTTTCCAATGAACTGTATAAAAATTTGTTGCATTGGAAAACCTTATGATTTTGCTTGCATATTGGACACTTTGATACTTGGGTCGCGGCCATGAGTGAAGATGGTTTTTTACGTTCCTCCTTCATTTGGAGTGCTTCTAGCATTTGGAATCTTGATTCCAAAAATGTGAAAAAATCCTCAAGCCTTGGTAGTTGTCGAGGGGACTTTAATGATTGTTCATAAAGTCTTCGTGACTCTTTATCTAATTTTTGCAGTAGAAGGTGTAGGAGGATGGGGCTCCACTCGTTTGTTTTGATTCCCATGTTGTCAAGAGCTAATAAGCATTCCTTACTAGTGTCATGTATTCTCTTTATGCCTGTACTAGTCTCTGCTGTGAGTGTAGTTTGAGAGAGCAGTTCGTTTAAGAGGACGGTGACAATAGCTCTTGGGTTATCGTATCGATCCACCAGTATTTTCCATGCCAATGTGTAGTTATCGTCAGTAGCTTGCAGATGTCGGATGAGCCGATTTGGTTCGCCAGTCACGTTTGCCTTCAAATAATACATTTTCTCGGCAGCGCTTATTGATCTGTTATGTATAAGCTGAATAAACAAATCTTTGAATTGTTTCCATTTAATAACACTTCCATCAAAGACTGGCAAGGTTATTTTTGGCAGCTTGACGCTGTCATTATTAGATGGGCTACCGGCATGTATATCTAGCTTTTCTTGCAGTTGTATGGCTACGTTTTGGTAGAGATCCTCAATACGATTATAGTTACTGACATCATATGAAGTTTCAGAAGATTCGCCAATGATTTCCCTATGTTGGGAGACTATTTCTGCCCAGTACTCGTTTACTGTCTTCAGTTTTTGTACGTAATAGGCTCTTGATTGTGGCACCAATAATTCCCCTTGTGTACTGCATATAATTCTCTCGAGCGCTGTTATGGCGGCTTCTTGTTGGCGGTTGAACCTCAATAACCTTGGGTTAGAATCAGCCTTTACTTGATTCGCTGTTTCCTTATTCTTGTCTTCCAGCCGTTCGCGTAGTTTAGAGGAGAATAATTTATACTCTTGCTGGACCTGCAAGAAGTAATTCAACGTGAAATAAGAGTGACCTGGCTCTTCGTCATGTAGTTGTTGTAGTGTTTGATGGTTTTGATTGAATTTTGTCCAAAACTCATCAAGTCTCTGCTGATAACTCCTCGTATTATCAGGAGTTCTCCTCTCCATCTTCTCCTTTTTGAAATTGTCGAACAGTTGGGCGATTGCCTTTCCAGTCTCAGACTGCACTGCCGCTATTTCAGCTACGGTGGTCATGATGATTGTATCTTAACCGTTGGTAATCCTCAGCCCGCCTGTTGGTTTGTTGCTCGGATGATGTTGTGGTAATTTGCTTCTTGTTGCAAATCACTGCTGTTTCCAAAATGTACCAAATATAAATATACCAAAATGTAGCAATTTGCGTATTGTTGCAAATTACTGTTGGCTTCTATATGTACCTGCTGCTGGACAAGTACTTGACTCTGTAGACTAAGATTTAGCCTCTGAATGACTTTAATTAAGGTGAATGTTGCTAATCGTGATATGCTAAAACGTTTAACATATCACGTCGGGGTCACCAAAATGTACAGTAAAGAACGTCTTTACACCTTTAGAATAAACTTTATTCTGATCATTCCTTAAACTAGGTACAATATTTATACAAAAAAATCTTAAGGTATTTTAAATCAATATATACAAAAAATTGCAAGATTGCATTTATTAAATTACAAGATTGCATTTATTTTCAGCTTGTCTTATTTTGATTTTCCTATGCTCGCGTAGGTGATTGAACTTCACTAAAATCGCTGTGAAATGCAAGTCTGCATTTTTCGTGAGTTCAATTGGAATTCAACCTCGTAATTTGAGGAAATTAAATTATTTGACGAGTTAATAGGGAAAGTTGCTAATTCTGCTGAACAGTCTCTTAGTGCAAGCCTAACAAAGTTCCGCTGCACCGACTCAATGCGTCTGGAATGAACAGCATAGCAGGGAGACCAAACCTGAGATGCATAGTCGAGAATTGGCCTGACCAAAGAAAAGAATAAGTGAATTAAGGTCTTCCGATCAGAAAACTCCCTTGACCACCGCTTTACATAGCCAAGAACTGAATTACTCCTAGAAACAATGTACATAGTTAATGTGAAGAGTGAAATCGAGTTTACGGTCAAGCTTCACTCCAAGGTCAGTGACGGACTGCACACAACAGATATTAGTTTCATCAAAGGTATAATCAAAGACGAGCTGATTTTGGTTCCTAGAGAATGACATAACTTCACATTTATTCAAGTTAAGCTGCAGACCATTAGATCCACACCAGTTCTTGAAGGTATTTAAATCATACTGAATGCAGGAAGAATCATGAGGAAACATGAGAAAATCTTCATATCGTCTGCACAGATTAAGACTTTAGAGTGCTTAATCAGATGAACAATGTCGTCAATGGCAAGAATAAACAACAACGGCCCAAGATGGCTACCCTGCGGTACGCCAGATGTAGCCCTAATGACTCTGGATAAAGTATTACGGAAAGATACTCGATATATCCTGTCTTTTAAGTAAGACAACCTCCTAACCCATTTCCTCCAACCTTAATTCCTTTCCTGCCAAGGCTGTGTTTTGGCAACATCATATATAAAAAAAAAAAATAAGATCCAATCGAGCAATAAAGGCGGAAAACCCAACTTTTCAAGCTTAAGCATAATCACAGAGTGAGGAAGTTTATCAAATGCCTTGCTAAAGTCGGTGTAGACGCAGTCAGTCTGGAGACCTTGCTGAGAGGCAGAGATTATGTGGAACGTAAATTCAAGCAAGTTAGTTGTCGTCGATCTACCGGGCAGAAAGCCATGTTGATTAGATGAGATTAACCCCTTACACTGCCCTACAAGCTGTGAGTATATAACAGATTCGAACAACTTGGGTATGCAGGAAAGCTTTGCGATTGGCCTATAATTTGTTATTACGTTTTTATGCCCCTTTTTATAAACAGGAATTATAAAGGAGCTCTTCCATAACGTAGGAAATCTACCGGCCTGATGAGATTTGTTGAAGATGAGTTCCAGTGGAGTGAGTAAGGCGTCGGAACAGCATCTCACGAATGCCGGTGGAACACCATCGGGACCAAAAGAAAAGTCCATTCCAAGCTTCTTGATATGATCTATAATAATATCACGAGATATAATGGGCAAAGTAATGGAGGCAGCGGGACGCTCGTGGATATGATCAAACTCTTCCGGGGAAGGCACAAAATTGCCAGATGAAAAGCACCCTCGAAAAACAATGCAAAGTTGTCGGCTATTTCGGGCGCGCTGCAACTAGAGGATCCATTGTAGCACATTGTACATGGATAATTATCAGTTTTCTTCTTCATATTAACAAACTTAAAAAAGGTACGGGCATCAATATGCAAGTTATCGTGAACATTATCGAGGTATTCCCTGTACAAGGATGATGATAACGCTAAAAACTGTCATGACAATAAACGAAATCACAATAAGTTGATGTGTTTCTACAGCGTAAGTAAGTCTTCCATAGTCTATTTTTCTTATTTTTAACTCTACGTAGATCTCTAGTATACCACGGGGGGGGGGGGACTGACAGGATGATCTTGACCGTTTGAGTGAAACACACAAATTAAACAGCCAAGACGTGCACCGCGGGTCCGGTATGCTTCCTCTGCCCGGAAACGGCGGGGCATCCCGGCTCGCGGCGACATATGGCGGGGCCCTAGAGGAGGCAAAAAAAGGGGAAATGGTTGTGGTCCTCCAGGGCAACCTGCACAGGAGCAGAACGGCCGATGCTGTATTGGCTCAAATCTGTCTCGAGAAAGACGCTGACATCGTCATCGTCAGCGAGCAGTACCGAGACGGATGCGAGCCAACGTGATATCGTGATGACCTCAGCACCGCGGCCATCTGGGTCCCGGACCTGCGACGATTTAGCGTTGCGGATCATTGCGCGGGCGCTGGCTTCGTTTGGGTAAGGAGCAACGACATTATTTATGTCAGTTGCTACTTACTCAAAACGAGCCAATAGCGGATTTTCAGGCCAAGTTGGACGGCCTGAAGGATGCGGTCCGCGGCATGCATGGGGAGCTGGTGGTGGCTGAAGACTTCAACGCGAAGGCCTTGGAGTTGGGGGGGGGAGCCCATGCCTGACTCCCGTGGCGAAAGAGTCCTGGACTTTGCGTCTAGGACGAGGCTGGTGGTTCTAAACACCGGCTCAACGCCAACCTTTCGGCGTCCTGGGTACAGAGAAACAATTATTGATGTCTCCCTGGCGACGGAAATCTTGGCTGCACGTGTGCAGGACTAGCAGGTGATCGAGGCCTATACAGCCAGCGATCACCAATATATCACGTTCCGCGTGCGTGATATAGCGCCAGTGCGGGTCCGGCTTCTGCAGGGCCCGCCCAGATGGGATGTCGCCAGAATGGACGTCGAAAGGCTGTCTCAAGCCATTGCACGCGGCCGGCGAACCATGGACGGGACTCCGGAGGGACTGCCATTTATCGAGCAAGCCGCCCGGGTGGTGGACTCCACAATGAGTCTAATTCACGGGGCTTTCCGAGAGGTCGTGCCGCGAAAAAGAGGTAGCAGGGAGGGTCGCCGCCCTGTGTACTGGTGGACGGACGAGATCGCGGAACTAAGGCGGAGATGTCTTCGCCTCAGGCGACTGGCTCAACGAGCTGGCCGACGCGAGCCCGACGCAGCCCATAGAACTTCCGATTATAAGACAGCAAAGAAAAGAATTCGTAAGCCCATCCAGGAGAGCAAGCGCCGATGCTGGCAACGGCTGGGGGAGGATCTCAACGAGAACCCCTGGGGACTGGGGTACAGGATCGTCCTCCGCAAATTAGGGGCGTTCTCACTGAATGCCCCCCTCGATGCGGAGACGGTTCGATCCATCGTGGACGCCCTTTTCCCCACCCATCCGCTTGAGCCTAACTGCGTGGCCCGCGAGGTACTCAACGCTCCTCTTTTTACGATGGAGGAGCTTACGAGGGCCTCGCAGAGCCTACAAAACAAGAAGACGCCAGGGCCAGACGTGCTCTGGCAGAGGTGCTGAAGGCGTTGACGGCGAGCCATCCAGAGCTCTTGCTTGATATGTATAATGACTGCCTGAAAGCGGGTCGTACAGACCGCTGTGCATGCTCGACACAGCCGGCAATCTCCTGAAACCTCGCCCCCAAGCGGCCGTTGAGACTGCTGGGGACCTTTCCGAGAGGCAGTATGGCTTTCGGAAAGGGAGGTCGACGGCTCGTGCTATCCAGAATGTAGTGGACGCGGCCCGGTACACCGAATGCGGAAATTATTATTCTCGCCCGGTGTGCCTACTGGTCACCTTGGATGTGCGCAACGCCTTCAACTCGGTGAGGTGGAGGGACGCACTCAGGGCGTTAGAGCGCGACTTCATGGTCCCTCAATATCTATATCAGTATCTCATCTCAGAGACGGAGGAGGGGCAAGAAAGGAGGGTTCTTTCGGCAGGGGCGGCGCAGGGCTTCATACTGGGCCCCGATATATGGAATTATACATATGACGGGAATCTTCGTATGGAGATGCCTGAAGGGTCTTTCTTGGTTGGGTATGCTGACGACATCGCAGCGGTCAATACCGCTAAAGATGTTGCGACGGCTCAGATGAGACTCAACCAGGTGATGCGCCGGGTAAGCTCCTGGCTGTGTGACCACGAGCTGGAGTTGGCGCTTGCCAAGACCGAGATCGTCCTTCTGACAAAGAAGCGCATTCCGTTGCTGATCCAGGTGCGGGTAGGAGACATGTTGGTCCAGACGTGGCCCGCGCTCAAATACCTGGGGGTGAGGCTCAATTGCAGGCTCTCCTTCTGGGACGAGATAAAGGGCCGGGCCGACAAGGCGGCTGCGGTGACGGCGGCGCTGAGCAGGGTTATGGCCAACATTGTTGAGCCCAGACCCTGGAAAAGGCGCCTGTTGCTTCGCACCGCCGAGGCCATAATGCTCTATGGAGCAGAATTTTGGGCTGATGCAATGCGGTGGGAGCAGTACCGTAAGCGTTTACTCGCGGTACAATGCCGTGCGGCGCTCCGCATTGCGAGCTCCTACCGCACGGTCTTGGAACCGGTGGTGCTAGTGGTCGCGGGGGTCATACCCATTGACCTCTTAGCCAGGGAGCGGCAGTTCGTCCATCTGGAGAAATCCATCTTGCGGGGAGAGGCCGCGTGAGTGGGGTGGGCCAGAACCATGGCGTCCGGGCAAGAAAGGTGGGATGGGGAGTCACGGGGATGGTGGACAGCCCGGATGATCCCTCAGCTGGACACTTGGCTGAACCGTCAGCACGTTGAGGTGGACTACTACTTCACCCAAATGCTGACGGGGCATGGGAACTTTCGGGCCTTCCTCCACTGCATAGGAAAGGTGGAGAGGGCGGAGATGGAGGCGGAGACGGGCAGCGTGACCACGGACAACATTGTTGGGGTCATGCTGCAGGGGGAGGACCACTGGCGAAGGATTGCCTTTTTCGTCAGGATAGTCCTTCGTCAAAAGGAGGGAGACAGCAACGGGGCTCCCTAGCGGGGGCGCCTGCTAACTTGTCAGGGGCAGCGAGGGCTCCCGTTAGATAGCCCGGTTGGTCGCGGGCCTCGTAGGAGGCTGTTCTATAGGACTCCACCGCGAGGTAATGTCTCCTAGACGGTTCCGAGGTGGTCCTCCTGGAGGGGGTAGGGGGTTTTAGCCGGTAGGACTGGTCGTTGGCCAGGTGAGTCCGGCACACGGATGGCTTTGACCACCTAGGTACGTAAACGCATTTTCCCACTCCCAAAAAAAAAATTATTCCGGAGCCATATATCGTCCTCTGCTCGACCTTCCCATTACAGACTACGTTAATTGTGGCAGGATTTGGTCTTATGTAGATCCATTTATTTGGATTTAACAATGGAATCCATCGTGGTGAGTTATCAATGACGGTAGCGGAACACCTTGTTTCGAATGGTCCATGACTAAGTACGCTTAGCTCGCACACACTGATGCTGGCTCCCTTGCTATATATAGGATGTTGTTGTTTGCAGATGTAGGCATCGTCAAAGGTAAGAAAACCCCTTTGGTCGTGTTCGGATAAGGGATAGTACTGGTCTCGATGTAGACTGATGATTTAAAACTTATATGTTGTTTTTGTTGTCATAAGCGTGTCGTTCATAAGAAATGGTATTGGTACTGTGTGTAGCAACTCAAATTCTTCTTGCGAAAAAAGAGAGAGTTTTAGGGGGAATATCATTTGATTGGTGCTTATTCGGCCTTCCACGCTCATCAAGCTATATATCCTTAGTAAATTATCCGGCCTGCATGGTAGCCGAAGAGTTGTGGGGATGTTTTCTTGTATTAGTGTGAGTTTGTTTAGCATCAACAACTTTGTCTAAATTCATTGATAAATCATTAATAAATATCTGGTTTAATTCCTTTTAACATAAAAAATCCGCTGATAAGTAGTAGTTAACGTTTGGATTCGATTCGTCAGCGTAAAAAATTTGCCGATAAGAGTTGAATGGCCCAGAATGTTTTGGGGTGATAAAAAAACGATTCGCTGTAGTAACCTCGAACTTTAAAAGATTGTCATGCAATTTCTTTTCCAGATCTAAATATAGACATTAACTCGAGGTCATATTATGAAATAATTTCGTGTTTATGAAGTCATCTGGACCTTGATTACTAGTTAAAATAACACCATTGAGGAATAGCCAAAAGAATTTCTGTAATTAATGGAAAAAATCTGATGTTTCAAAATAACATGCATCGCTTTGCATAAATCCGTTGATAAGTAATAAACGTCTGGAATGGCTTCTTTCGGTACTTTGGAGAGGTTTATCATGTGAAGAACTTGCAAAGAAATAAATATCTTTTCATAGCCTTAAACTTCGTTTCTTTATGGTTCAGCCGTAATAATCTTAATAAGGGAAACCATTAATTCGTAATTATGCTTTAAATTTATATCAAACTTAGGCAGCTAACAAACCCATATAACAACCTTGAACAATAGACCCAAATTGTGATCTCACCGAGTTCAGTTTACTTTGATTTTGTCATGTAATTTTGGCAAATGTCAGCTTCCGGGTTTGTTGCCGTTGCAGCACTTTCTAAAAATAGCCTCAAAAACTTTGAATTGGGACGAGGTAGCTGGAATGGCTTCTTTCGGTAATTTAGAGAGATTTATCATGTCAAGAACTTAAGAAAATAAAAATCTTTTCATAGCCTTAAACTTCGTTTCTTCTTTTTTCAATCATAATAATCTTAATAAGAGAAACCATATTTTTTTATTGAGTCGTAATTATGTTTACCCATATGACATTTAAAATTAAATTTTTGTATGTGTCATGTAACAATAGACCCAAATTGTGAGATCGCCGAGACAACGAAAAACTACTATCCCAATAACCTTTTCAAAATTTGTAGAGAAATGCAGCTGAACCAATTGAAAGAAATTAAAAGCGCATTAAACAGGGCTTTAATAATCATATTGAAAGCTTTCTATTGGAAAATGATGATGAAGGAATTTTGGACCCAAAACAATTTTTCTACAAAGTCAAACCACAAGTTATAAATCTTCTTGAAGCTAGTTTACAGAAACACAATGCTATAAGGTTCAATATTGAATTATTCTGTGAATTTAGAACTGTTGATGTAGATGAAAATGAAGTAGCTTTAGATATAAAATCTTCTCAGGCGAAGATGAACATAGCATCTGATAATTTTCAATTTTCAGACTCGATGCAAAATCTGAAGAATTTCAACAAATTGATAGCGGCTGGGCTCTTTTAAGAATCATCCAATAATAATTGATGTTAGGGGATATATCCATCGTTCCAATTGAATCCATGGTAATTATGATGCAATCACTTCGCTTCTTTTGTCTTTTCAGTTGTGAAATCCTTAAATCTAAATGGAGTTTGAAAAATAAAGTACTGCATTTGGTTTCCATTTGTCAAAATTGCCAATTGCTTTACAATGAACTTCGTCTTTAAATCCTTTTCGCAAAAGCAAACAAAGAGCGTTTGTGTTTGCGGTAATATTACTGCGAGTTTTAAATTGTATACAAATATCGATGGGTCCAGATTTGATCAACTCGTTTTGATGTGAACAATCGATAACTGCAATTGGAGCACTGTCCTTAAACTTCTCTCGAGTAAGCAGTGGTTGATGGAGACGTCTGTAATATGATTGTTGGAATTTTATATACATATCATACAATAAAGCATAATATCTCTACCGATCAAATTTAATGTTTAAGCCTTCATATGGGAATGTTTCAGAATTTAACCTTAATTACAATAATAATAATAATGTTTATTACAAAATTTCAATTTTAAAATTAAACTCCATTACAAATTCAATTCAATTTAAAAAAAAAAATAAATATATATATATATATATATATATATATATATATATATATATATAGTCATGTGCATTAAAATAGCAGTGCCGGAGCTCCAAAGAAAAAAAAACATCCGGAAGCTGCGATAAAGAAGTGAGAAGAACCAAGACTTGCGGAAATAGGTTCATCCTATGCACGGTCCCTGGACGAGCTGAGGACAGCTCTTTCTTCTCAGTGGGGAGTAATGTTGCGAATCTAAAAATAAACAAAATCAGTGATGTGCAATTTAAACTCAAAACATACCCAATTCACCATGAATGCTGTCAGCAAAGGTCGACGAACTCACCCACTGAAAATCTGGGTCAACGTCCTGGAAAGAAAGCGGCGATATAAAAAGGACTGACCGTTAGGCACTCGCTCTTCCTTCTTTCTTTTGGTGAAAAGTAAACGCGAATTAACTGACTTCACTTCTGACGTGTTTACTAAAGTCGGAGTGACGTCCATTCTCTCCTAAAGCTTTCGCGCCCTTACACACGCGCCGGTGTAAATGCCATCCGCCATCTTACACTATCAGTGAATACGGTGATCACCACAGAAAAGCTAGAAAAGAAAAAAGAAAATTAACCGCGGCACTAACTTAACCGTCGTTGAGGACGGAAACCACACCACAGTCACAGGATATCACACTCGCAGGCACTAGACACTTTCTCCAAGCACCGACTTAAAATCACCTTGATTTAATTAAATTATTCACTGAAAGCACAAAATAAGCGCACGTGCGCTTCCCTTCAATGAGCGGACTAACATCTCGAACTGAACCGCGTCATCAACGTGAACGTAAAGTGGTTTCATTCATCTGCTTGAACTCCGAAGTCCGAAGAGAGGAAACCAATCGTACTACGCACGTTTCCACTTACACTACCTTGTGGATGAAGCCGTTTATTGTTTGTCGCTTTTATTTTCAGTCTAACTTGGAGTTAGTACATTAGACTCCACTCGAGTGTGCTTTTGCTGCTGCTGCTTTATTTTCGCTGCTACTCTTTCCGGCTGTGAGTGCATTAGAACTGTTTGCTGTTCGCCTTCAGTTGCACACAATAAATAATTTCCCTCTCGGGCAACTGTGTTTTGATATCGGACAACTTAGTTGTAATATCGGGCAACTTGGTTGTAATAAACGGGTAACAATTGGTGCCAGGTGTAGGGTTTCATCGGACGGATTTCGAAATAATCCTTCTCCACACCAGAGGAACTTAGCACGTGTCCACAAAAATGCAAGGCCATCCTGAACGCCAAGTAATCTCACCTTTCAGTGAGTTTGATGTTATAGATCGTTTAGAAGCACTAATGACTGAACACTCTCGACGAATGTGCGATCTTACAGCAGCAGTTGAATGTATTTCTCAGCGGTTGGGAGAGTTAAAAGTTGGTCACAGTGTATCTGCTTTCGAAACCAGAAATCAACTTCTTACAACTATCTGTCGTAATCCTACACTAAAAGAATCTCGATACACGGGACAATTACCAGTGGCACCCTTAAATAATGGACATCTTATTTATCTTGATGGACCCTGCAGTAAGCCTACTTCACTGAACACTTCAGTCCAACCGAAGATTCCAACTCAAGAGGATCAGCTCCATGAACGAAGTGACAAATGCCGTTCACCTCCACTTTGGTGCCAAAGGTAGATCCGTCAGTTCCGCGCCGCAGTATGTCTCACTTGCCAGTAAATAACGAAACAAGAGTTATTTCATCTCCAGGACCCAGCGGTGTGCCCATACAATTTATTCCTCCATCTCGAATTGCGCTATCTCCTCGAGATTATGATGGCAAAGAGCCATGGAATGTTTATCGTCGACACTTTGAAGCTGTTTCTCGAGCCAACGGTTGGTCAATGGAGTACAAATCTCTCTACCTAGTTCTCTATCTTCGTGGAACGGCTCTAGCCTTCTTTGAGACTTTACCAGAGGATATCCAGGAGAACTTTGAGCGACTGAATAAGGCCCTGTCTGAACGCTTAAGTGATGAATACCAGTTATCCGTAGACCATATACAGCTTCGCGGACGTATGCAGCGATCAAACGAGAGTATTACGGAGTTTGCTACGGACGTGCAGCGACTAACTTATTTGACCTTTAATGACTGTCTTGAAATAGCTCGTAACCGAATAGCTCTTGGGCAGTTTTTGGATGGGCTAGCCGATGCCGAAACTCAAATAAGGGTTCGCGATTCAGTACCTGAAACCTTGGAGTCCGCTCTATCGCAGGCTATCAGAATAGAGGCAAGTAGAGATGCAACGCGAATAAGTAGAAGAAATATGAGACCGACGGAGAATATCACATATCATCGACTAGCAAACACCACAGACGATCAACCACAGCTGTCGGGAAACTAGTCTTGCCTAGCCTTACGGAGCGAAGACTGGGCTTAGAAACTGATGCTCCTCCAGAACTGCAAATTATATCTACCAACGCGTCAAAACCTGCTGCCCTAAAAGATCGTTCGGTTACGCGGAAAACGCACACCAAAGCACGGCCTAACAAAAAGCAGTGGACGTTCAATAAATCTAAAGCCTCTCCAACATCTAAAAGTTCGAAGAAGCCAACAATTAACATCGAAAAAGGGATACAAGGAATTGTGCGCTGGTTTAATGGTATGGATTTATCACGAGGGCCGATAATGGAAAAGACGTTTTTGTTCATCGTTCTAGGATAGCGAAAAAGTAATCCAATGAAACAAATCTCTTCTTTGGGTGATGGCGAACGAGTAGTATATGATGTAGTCCCTAGTACAAAAAACGCACGAGCAATTAATGTCACTTGACCGGAAAGACAACCCGTATAAGGCAATACCCACGCACCTAACAAAAAGGAAATCGTACCACCAAATACCTCTAGTAGCAACGAACAAAAATTCAAACACACCAATGAATCCATCCCGATGTTCACCACTGTTACCGAAGAAACCGACGAACGCAGACGATCTTTAGCTACACCTACTGCAGCGGCTTCAATTAACTCGTCACTAAATCTCCATCAGCTTGAATTTGATGACTCTATTCCACTACCAATAGAACCCCTAGGCAAAACAGACACCAATCCAGAAAATAAATCTTTAAACTCGAATCCACTTGCTTTCAGGGGCAAGAGTTAGTGGAGAATACAACCCCAAGTGCTATGCCAATTTTCATCGGTGCAGCGAACGCGATGAATAACCTAGCTATTTCTGGAAAAATCTACGGCGTAGAGTGCCAACTAATTATTGACACTGGGGCGAGCCAAACTATCGTACACTCAAGAATTTTGGAGAAGGTCGGTTATCAGGCAAAGTTGGATCCATCGAAGGCTGTCATTCAGAGTGTAAGAAATGTTTCCTGTACACGGAGCCATCGAGGTAGATGTCGATATTCAGGGTTTCTATACCAGGCATCCTACGTTTGCTGCTTTTACTAAAATAAAAAAAGCCGAAATTACAAATGCTAGAACTCCTAAAGAAATGCATATACCTGCTGGAGAAGAACGTCTCATTTCCCTCATTACGAATGTGCCGAATGGTGCTCACGTCTTGGCTACGGCTTTCCCAAATACGTCCGATTAATTATACCTACTGCCAACGATCTGTTGCTCAATGGCTGGAGTTATATTTGCTCACGTCGTAAATCCAACTGCAAACGAAGTCCAATTACAGGCGGGAACGCAAATGGCAGTAGTTGAAGAAGAACCTAAAATGATTAAAATAAATCAGTCTACAAGAAGCCCTATTCCTTCAGATCTTCAAACACTTTTCGATAAAAGTAAACCTGCAATGAGCGAAACTCAAGGCAAACAACTTTGGGACCTGCTAGTGCTATATTGTGACGTGTTCTCACATTCCGAAAACGACCTAGGACACACATCAATTTTACGCCATAAAATCGATGTCGGGGACTCCTTGCCGATTAAGCAACCACCTCGCAACACCCTTATCTAGACGATTAGAAGCCGAGAAGTTGCTGCCGGATATGATCCAACAGGGCATTGTCCACCATCTCAAAGCGCCTGGAGTAGTCCGGTAGTGCTAGTAAACAAAAAGGATGGTTCTTTGAGGTCGAAATGGATGCAGCTGATAGAGACAAAACGGCTTTCAGCCCTGTTAGCGGGCTCTATGAATTTAGTGTCATGCCTTTTGGCCTCACAACTGCTCCAGCTACTTTCCAGAGGATGATGGAGCTAGTGTTATCAGGAATTCCGTATACTCAGTGCCTCATCTACCTCGACGACATAATTGTTCATGGCAAAACTTTCAACGATATGATAACCCATCTCAGAATAGTCTTCGAAAGACTTCGATCTGCTGGATTGAAGCTCTCCCCCGCCAAATGTGTCTAGTGTAAAATGGAAGTTAAGTTTTTGGGGCATGTGATTTCCAGTAAAGGCTTGTCGACAGACCCTGAGAAAGTAATTGCTGTCCGAAATTGGCCGAAACCAACTTCCAAGGTAGATATTCTGTCATTCTTAGGACTCTGCGCTTACAACAGGCGATTCATTAAGAATTTTTTTAAGATCGCAAAACCACTTACCGCCTTGACGGAAAAGAGAGCTAAATTTCTTTGGGCGGAAGAATGTTACACCGCTCTTGCGATGCTGAAGAAAAAACTGACCACGGCACCTATCTTAGCCCAACCTAACGAACACGACTGTTTTATTTTAGATACAGACGCTAGCTACTATGCTTGGGGAGCCGTGCTCTCCCAAGTCCAAGAAGGCGAAGAAAAAGTGGTAGAGTTTTATAGTAAAACTCTTAACCGACCAGAGAAAAACTACTGCGTTACTCGGCAGGAGCTCCTGGCTGTTGTGAAAGCCATCGAATACTTTCAGCCTTATCTTCTAGGACGTCACTTTCTTCTCAGGACGGACCATGCCTCGCTTCAGTGGCTCATGAACTTCAAGGAACCCGAAGGACAAATTGCCAGATGGCTGGCGAGGCTGCAAAGCTACGATTTCGAAATATAACATCAATCGGGAAGTAAACACGGCAATGCAGATGCACTTTCTCGTCGGCCGTGTATTGCAAATAACTGCCGATATTGTGAGTTATTAGAAGAAAAACAGTGCGTAAAAATTAGCATCGCCGTTTTCCATGAATCTCTGGGGAGCTGGCAAGATCAAGATGGAGAAGTACGAATTGTCAAACAGTGGCTTCAGTCTGGCGAACAACCTTCACTAGAAACTATCACACATCTACATCCTGTCGTCAAATCTTATTGGTCAATGTGGCCTGCATTGTGCATTAAAGAAGGCGTGATGTGTCGATGCTACTCTAATACATCAGGACCTCATTACCAAATAATTCTTCCAACGTCTAAGCGAGAAGAAATCCTCCACCACATCCATTCAAGCGCTACAGGTGGCCATCTAGGTTTCCAAAAAACCTTAGCTAAACTAAAATCCAGATATTATTGGGTAAATTGCACCAATGACGTAAAAGATTGGTGTCAGAAATGCAAACTTTGCCAAGAAAGAAAAGGACCTACACCAAAGACCAGAGCAAGGCTGCAAATCTACAACGTGGGTGCCCCGTTTGAAAGGCTTGCAATTGACATATTAGACCCATTACCAACAACTTCTAAAGGTAACAAATACGCCCTTGTTATTATGGATTATTTCACAAAATGGCCAGAAATTATAGCACTACCGCAACAAACAGCTGAAACTGTCATCGAAGCACTAATAGAGAATGTATTCTCCAGATTCGGATTGCCTCTTCAAATTCTTTCGGACCAAGGAAGAAATTTTGAATCTGATATCTTTTGAGAAGTTCTCAGACGATTCGGAGTAGAGAAGACTCGTACCACAGCTTTACATCCACAATCCGACGGCATGGTCGAGCGGTTTAACCGTACCCTGTTGGACTACCTGGCAAAACATGTGGCAGAACACCAAAGAGACTGGGATACCCATATACCTTTCCTACTACTCGCATATAGGTCGGGAAGGGCCATACGAAATCGTTGAAAGTCTAGGTGATGTAACCTATAGAAGAAAAAAAAAGGCAGTAGAAAATCCCTTGTAGTCCACCGCAATCGCTTAGCTGCTTATTATTAAGAAAAAATCTGCGGGCAGAAATGCTAACGACCCTGCTCGGCATGCACAAACACATACTAATTTGTTAAACCAAGAAACAGGCTAAAATGAAGTGAAGAAGTCCAAATATCGTACCTGCGTAACTATAGATGAATTTTCTTTACTTGTTGAATTCTATGATTATAAATGAATTTGTATCTCTTTCATGTCTTATATTACGAGCTCCAAAGAAAAAAAACATCCGGAAGTTGCGATAAAGAAGTGAGAAAAACCAAGACTTGCGGAAATAGGTTCATCCGATGCACGGTCCCTGGACGAGCTGAGGACAGCTCTTTCTTTTCAGTGGAGAGTAATGTTGCGAATCTAAAAATAAACAAAATCAGTGATGTGCAAATTAAATTCAAAACATACCCAATTTATCATGAATGCTGTCAGCAAAGGTCGACGAACTCACCCACTGAAAATCTGGGTCAACGTCCTTTATTTATTTATTTAAGATTCATCAAAGGGGTGATTACTTTACATGTAAATATAAAAATAGTTATTAAATAAAATAAGAATCACAATAATTACAATAATTAATATAAATAACTAGAAAATAATTAATTTAAAAAAATAACTAGAAAAATAAAAAAATAATTAATAATACATAATAATTACAAAATAATAACAGAGTAGTTAGGAAAGTATGGCCTTCACAGAATTTTTCGACAGACTAAAATCAATCTTGTTAAAATGCGAATTAAAAAACCGAGACATTGACGTGACGGGCTCGTGAAAACCGTAATTTGTGCGATGCTGTGGAATTTTAAGAAAATCTCGATTTCTCAAGGAGCGACTCGGAATCGATATATTAAATAGACAACAAGACTGGAGAGTCAACATTACCTTGAAGACATTCAAAAGCGAAAACAGTTCTAGAGATGTTACGTCTGAATTCAAGAGAGTCTAGTTTTATGAGCTTAAGCCTATCTGAGTACGGCGGCAGGATAAGAGGGTCACTCCAAGGAAGCCCACGAAGTGCAAAGCGAACAAAACGGCGCTGGACTGCCTCTACCCGGTCAATTGAGTCACGATAAAATGGTGACCAAACACAACTAGCATACTCCAGAATAGGCCTAACAAAGGTGCAGTAGAGAAGCTTGGTGATATAAGGGTTGTCAAATTCCTTTGCCCATCTTTTTATAAAACCCAATGTAGAATTAGCCTTAATAACTATCTCATCAATGTGATCGTCAAACGTAAAACGACTGTTCAACCAGACACCCAAGTCCTTGGTCCTAATAATTTTTTCCAGAACACAGCCATGCATGGTGTAGTTGAAGTCGAGAGGATTCTTTCTACGAGTAAAAGACATAGACGTACACTTACTAATATTGAGGGGAAGATAGTTATCAGAACAACACGGAAAATTTTGGCGTCGTCAGCATAACAAAGAATTTTTGAATATTTCAAGAATAAAGATACATCATTGATGTATATAATAAATAAAATCGGGCCCAGATGACTTTCCTGAGGTACGCCAGAGGAATTAAAAATAAACTTGGATAGTGATCCACGGAAGGACACACGCTGAGTCCGATTTAGTAGGTAAGAACGAACCCAGTCTACAAACAATGAAGGAAACCCGAGGGCCGTCAACTTGTGAATCAAAATTTGGTGGCTTATTCTGTCGAATGCCTTGCTAAAATCTGTAAAGATACAATCCACTTGCTTTCCAGCCTTAATTTTGGATAAGCAGAAATTTGAGAATTCCAGTAGGTTAGTCGCAGTAGACCTACCTTTCATAAAGCCATGGTGGAAAGTTCCAAGAAAAGGTTTGCAATGAAAGTATAGTGTATCACAAACTAATGCCTCAAAAAGCTTAGCAATACAACACAAGTTTGCAATGGGTCTGTAATTGGAAATATCACACCTCTTGCCTTTCTTGTGAAGAGGGATAATAAGAGATGATTTCTAAGATTTTGGAAAGACTCCACAAGAAATAGATAAATTAAATAAATAACAAAGAACAAAAACCAAGGAAGAAGAACAGTTCTTATAAAGGGAAATATGAATACCATCAGGACCGCACGAAAAACTATCTGCCAAATTATTGATGTAATTCGCGACTGTATCGTCATCAAATGTAAGATCTTTTATTTCCAGTGAAGAAGGAGGAAATAATGTCAAGTAGCTAAAATCCTTAGAGCAAGTATCGCAGTTATCAGAAAGAAAAGCTGTCTTAAAAAAGTCGCCGAAAAGGTTCGCAATCGTCAAGGGATCACTACTTTCAGTGTCACCTAGTTTTAATAAAGTAGGGTAGCCGTCGGTGCTACGCTTAGAGTTAACAAATCTCCAAAACTGCTTAGGCTCACTGCGTATAATGGACCTCATTCTGTTAACGTAATTATTATATGAGGCATGAATTTCGGAATTGAACTCATCGCGCAATTGTGAGTAGATATAAAAATCCGAGTCGCTCCTTGATGAGCAGAACCGCTTCCATGCTTTATTTTTTAAGGTTTTAAGATGCTTCAGCGAGCTATTGAGCCAAGGCGGACTAGAGAAAGAAGAACACGAACGAGAAACAGGAACACAATGCAAGAAGCCAGTAAACAAATTGTCATAAAAAGCACTTACCGCCACATCAATGTTCCGCTCATAAGAAACATTAGACCAATTACAATTCAATAAAAAATTATTCAATACAGAAAAGTCAGCCTTTTTAAAATTAAAAGAGAAGTCGTCGTGAATCAAAAATGCAGCAGCAGGCAGTGGGTCGAAGACCAAAGCAATTTGAAGCGCAGGATGATGAGACGTCTCAGGAACTAAAGGAACCGGGCAACGCCTGACCAAATCCAAAAATCTGCCGGAATCATTAGCGATGCTGGAACACTGTACAAGCCCGGAAGAAGTAATGCCGTCGATGAAACATAGAGAACTCTGCGATGCAGGTGATTGGGAAGGAATCAGCCCGTCAACATCTGATGACACCCAGCTAATACTTGGCAGGTTGAAATCTCCGAGGAGCAACAACTCATCTTGAGGACGCAAAGAGGAGGAAAGAGTGTCGATGCAGGAAGCAAGTGAGTCGTAAGTATCCCTGGTCGCTCACGGAGGAATGTAAGAGGTGGCAATAAATACGTTCTTATCCGACAATCTGAGAACACATAAAAGTTCCAAAATATTTGAGTCTAAGATCTCAACAACAGAGCAAGGGATGTTGCGACGAACAGCGCATAGTACTCCTCCCCCGACAGGAGCGCTCAGTTCAGATAGATGTCGGTCAGGCCGAAAGACGATGTATTCCGGGCCAAAGAGCTCAGCATCGGCGATCATACCACAAAGCCAAGTTTCAGTCAGACAGACCAGGTCGAAACATGATAAAGTAGAGCTGGTATAGAAGCAAGTCGTCTTTGATCGAAGCCCGGTTACGTTAGCGTAGTAGAATGTGATCTCGCTGATGAGTTTTTTGGAGCATCTCTAGATCCTGAACGGTTTTTAGGAACAAATTCCCGGACGGTGGTTCCATTGGGCCAAATCTCAGGGGAAACGATGGCGTTGAACAAAGCATCAGGGATGACAACCTTGAAAGACGCGAAGAAGAAGCTCGGGCACTTGCGTGACTTGTCAATTCTTCGACAGTTAATTACATCTCGCGAAATTCCAAAATGTGAGGCAATATGATGCACGACGACGTCCGCGGTGGTATCATGATGAATTCGCGAAACAAAAACGGTACGAGGTAGCACAGCCGGTCTCAGAGTCACGACATCAGAAACATTACCAGCACTCGAGGACCTATGTAGCTCAACCTCACCAACAGCAGCATTACCATCTGGAACAGACTGCACCAATTCGGAATGCAGGTCAGTAGGAACCAATTCCTCGGCCGTCCGCTGCACCGAGACGGAAAGTGAACTGCCAGCAACCCCATCAACAGTGGGTTGCCGCACGTTGAGACGACATGACAGTATGCGAGTTGTCAATATTTTCGTCGATATCGGAAGCAGGCTGAGAAACACGACCCTTATGACGACGAAGACGCCTACCCGCCGTTTGTCGAGGCAGCCGTTGATTAGTAGAATCCTGAGAAATGGCGGAAGAAGTCGAGTCCAAAACATGAGGGCAGGACTCAGTTTGGGTAGGTGAAGCATCCAAGACGAGGTCAGCAGATGAAGCAGAAGTAGAGCCGAATGAAACACGTGATGAGATACTCCTAATATCAGCGGCAACAGAAACAATTAGGTCACTGTTCTTTTTGACAGCCAAAGTGCAGGATTCCAGGTCCTCCTTCACGCGCCGAACACCGCGCCAAATGACATCAATGGAAGGCATAACTGACTCTACAGATGGACCGTGAGAAAGCGACGGGGAGTCAGTGGTAGCTAGTGACATGCGGAGATCGTCCAGCGAAGTAACCGCTTGGCAGCACTTAGATGAGAGCTCATGAGTTTTCCCTAATAATGATGCTGAATTGTCATTAAAAACATACTACTGGTGAATAAGCTTGTCGATTTTGTTATTCAGAATAGAAACGTGGTCAGATAGAATCTGAAGTCCGGCCAAGTTTGTGGAGACAAAGTTAATCTTTTCAGCCAAGAATGACTGGTCAGCGGAAAGAGTTTCAGCAATGCCTCTCATAAAGTACGTAACAATAAACAAGTTAAAAAATTTGCATAAAATAAGATGAATTCACAATGTAAACAGATGAGTTTGTTTCAAAAAATATACCACAAATTAAGTTCCCAAAAAGATTATGTCATTGCTAAAAATTAATAATATTTGTGATCCGAAGTGCTAATTAGTCAAAACGGCTAGGCTCTTTAATGGCTCCTGCGATCTCCGCTTCAATGTAATTTGTTTGACGGAAACGTGGCTGTGTCAGGGAATTTTGGATGCGGAGCTGTTCAGCTCTGAGTACATTGTTTTTCGCCGTGATCGTCTCGCTGATTTGGCTAATGCGCCCGTTGTAGGCGGTGTTCTCTGCGCTGTGCGTCGTGATGTTCCATGCAGACTAGTTGACATCCCGAACTCCGAAGAATTGGAGGTTTTATGTGTCGCTGTTGGACTGCCTGGTAAAACTTTGTTCATTTCGACCGCCTATATTGCACCAGGTTCTCCATCTAATGTTTATGAAAGATTTGCCTCCTGCCTGGATGACCTCTCACACGCCTTGATGCCTTCCGACGAATTGTTGCTTTTGGGTGACTTTAACCTGCCTGATGTTGGCTGGGAGCTCTCTCACTCGAGTGATGACTTGGTTCCTTCTTTTCGGTCTGCCAATCAGTTTGCTCTTTCTTTTGTAGATGGCCTTGCTTCTTCTGGTTTATCGCAGACTTGCAGCATTTCCAACAGTCACGGAACTTTCCTCGACCTCGTTTTTTCTACTGATCCTGCTAGTACATCGATAAGACGATACTTGGTGCCTATTGTTCCTGAATCGAATCATCACCCTGCTCTTCATATTACTTTTTTCACTGATCCAGTTGTGATAGCTTCTTGTGTGCCAGATGGCGTTTGTTATAACTTCAGCAAGGCTGACTTCTCCGTAATCAACAACTGGCTCTCAGCTTGTGATTGGAGTAGCGTCCTCAATGAACGAGATATTATTGCGGCTGTAAGTTCTTTTTATAATTTATTGTCTATCTGTTTTACTTACTGTGTCCCTATTTCTAAATCAAATAACTTACGATCTAACCAGCCTTGGTTCGATAGTTCCTTAAAACATTTAAGAAATGTCAAATGTAAAGCCTGGAAGAGGTTTTGTTCCTCTAGGAGCGACGCTGACTATGTAGCTTATTTTTGCCTGACTTAGTTTCTTCTTACAATAATTATATTAACAGAATGAAAGCATCCCTACGAGTCGATCTAAGCGATTTTGGAAGTTCGTGAACTTGAAGCGAAATTCTGATGGCTATTGATGTGATGGGGACCTGGTGAAGACTTGGTGCGGCACTTGTTGTGTAAGGTCGTAGTCCCTTTGAATCGCTGCTTCCAAAGTCCCTTCACTTCTTCTTTGTACCTAATAGGAAAATTAGATACAATCCGATTTCTTTGTCTATAAAATAAAAATCGGTTAATTTTTATTTTTTTTGAAATATTTTTATTTTTTATATTTCAACCGTCTAGTTCGGTTGATTCGTAAGAACTAAAACTTTTTACAATATTACTTAAAAAGAAACATTAAATCTAAACAATGAAAACGTGTTTAAAATTTTCTGTGTATTGAGTACAGTATTTCTTGTCTATGAAGAAATGATTATATAGAATTTCAAAGTGTTTATATTTCGCAATTTAAAATTTATCAAAGTGTACAGGTTGAGTAAAATATCATTTGACAGTATAGTCTGTTTGAAAAAATCAAAGTGGATTTAGAATAATTTAATTTTTAATTTTTTAGCAATTATCTAAAATTATACAATTATAATACGTGTAGCTACCGCTACATTACTCCCCCCTCAGTGAAAACGTCCATTTTTATTTGAACCTTAAAATTAATCATACGTAAATCAATAATATTTTATATTTTTATAATTGAAATGATACTTTTTTTGTAGATTTTTTATTTGTTGGTAAAATTTGTTTTTCTGACTGTTCAATGAATGCAGGTTTAAGTCTATCTATTGAAATAGTTGTTAGTTTTCCGCGGTAGTCGATTTGATAATACTTGTCATATTTGTTTAAGACTTTAAAAGGACCTTCGTATGGATTTTGTAAAGAAGGTTTGCTTCTGTCAATTCTAATGAAAACAAATTCAGTATCTTTTAATTCTTTTGGTACATAGATATTAGAATTTTGTTTTCTAGAATCAGTGGGTTTGAAATTATTTATAGCTGTTCTGATTTTACTTAAAAAATTTTGAGGATTTTGACTTTTTGAATCAAGGTTTATGATAAATTCTCCTGGAACGCGAAGAGGTTGTCCATAAACCAGTTCTGCAGGAGAACATTGCAAGTCTTCTTTAATCGTGGTTCTAAAACCTAAAAGAATTGCAGGTAATTGTATAACCCAATTATTTTGACCGCCGCGAGCGCGAATGGCTGCTTTTAACTGTCTATGGAATCGTTCGATCATTCCATTTGATTGTGGATGATAAGGGGTAGAACGGATTCTATGTGATCCTAAAATTTTTGAAAACTCTTCGAATAATTTAGATTCGAATTGAGTACCCTGATCCGTAGTAATTTCTAATGGAATGCCGAAACGAGGAAAATATTGTTCATATAATGTGTTAATAATTGTACTAGCTTGTATGTCTTTGATTGGATAAGCTTCAGGCCAACGAGTAAATCTATCTATTACTGTAAGAATATATCTATATCCATTTGAAGATGGTAAAGGACCTACCAAATCTAAATGGATATGTTCAAACCTTTCTTTGGGTAGTTCAAATCTACCTATTTCTGATTTTGTATGCTTTGTAATTTTTGCTTTCTGACAACTGATACAGTTTTTAGTCCAATCGTTGATGTTTGTATTCATTCCCGGCCAAAAATATTTAGAAACCATGGATTTTCGAGTTGTTCTAATTCCTGGATGAGATAAATTATGAATGGTGTTCAAAATAACTTTTCGAAGTTCTTTTGGTATATATGGACGTGAATTTTTAGTAGAAACTTCACTCCAAATATCAGACTCAGAAGTATTCAATTTAATTTTTACTAATTTAAATTTTGAATTTTCTGGTCTGTTATGTTGATTTATTAAAAGATGTGTAAGTTCTTCGTCATTATTTTGGTACTCGGCTATAGTTATTAAATCAAATTTAGTTATATTTTTATCTTTCGAATTTTCGAAACTTTCAACAGCAATTCTAGACAAGGTGTCGGCTACTGTATTAGCTTTACCTTTTATATGTCTGATATCAGAGGTGAATTGGGTGATGTAGTCCAAATGTCGTGTTTGTCTTGGACTTCTTTCCGTTTTAGACCAAATAGCTGTTATTAATGGTTTGTGGTCTGTAAAAACTATAAACTCTCTACCTTCTAGAAAATGTCTAAAGTGTTTAATGGCTAAATATAGAGCCAAAAGTTCTCTATCAAAAGCAGAATACTTTATTTCTGAAACTTGTAATTTCTTAGAGAAAAATGCTATGGGTTCCCAATGATTTGTATTGAATTGTTGGAGAACTGCTCCAACAGCAAAAGCAGAAGCGTCCACGGTTAAGTTAAATTTAGAATTTTCTAACGGGTGGACTAACAAAGTTGCTTCTGAGAAAGATTCTTTGATAATGTTAATTTGATTTTCGCATTCTTCTGGCCAAGAAAAATTTTTAGTATTGTTTGGTTTCTTTTTAAGAAGCTGTGCCAGATGACTGTGAATTGGATTTAAAAGATTGGCTAGATTAGGAATGAATCTATGGTAGTAATTAACCATGCCAATAAACTGTTGTATTTGTTTTATAGAATTTGGAGACGGAAAATTTTTAATAATTTTTACTCGGTCTTCTGAAGGTAAAATGCCATCTTTTGTAATTTTGTGACTGAGGAAATTTAAAGTTCCTACTCCAAAAATGCATTTGGATGCGTTAATATTGATTCCGAACTCTGAAAGTTGTTTGAAAATTTGTTCTAAATGACTTTTGTGTTCAGATTCGGTTTTGCTGGCTACTAGAATATCGTCAATATAGACGAAAGCAAAATCTAAATTTTTAATTATTTGGTCCATAAATCTTTGAAATGTTTGTGCAGCATTTCTTAGACCAAAAGGCATTCTAGTGAATTCGAATAATCCAAATGGCGTTGTAATAGCTGTTTTTTGTATATCATCATTTGTCACAGGAATTTGATGATAAGCTCTTACCAAATCAATTTTTGAAAATATTGTGCAACCATTTAAGTTCATTGAGAAATTTTGAATATGAGGTAAAGTGTACCTATCCGGAATTGTTATTGCGTTCAAACGACGATAATCTCCACATGGTCGCCAATTGGAAGAATTTTTCTTTGCTACAAGATGTAGTGGAGATGAAACTGGAGAAGATGATAATTGACATAAACCTAATTTGACCATATTATCGAATTCTAATTTAGCTATTTTGTGTTTAAGTCCATCTAAACGTCTTGGACGTGAAAAAGGAAGTTGTCCTTTAGTTTGTATGTGATGGACCACATTGTGTTTTACTGGTAGATCATAACGAGGTGATTGTGTTAATGTGGGAAATCGTTGCAAAATTTTACCGTAGTCATTACTGATCGCATAGTAACGAGGAGTTGGAGTGTTTGCATTTACCGTGATTCCACTCACACTTAACGTTGTTGTACCATCTAGTAATTTTTTGTTTTTTAAATCTACTAATAAATTAAATTTGTTTAAAAAGTCGGCACCAATAATTGGTTTGTTTACATTTGCTATTATGAACGGAAATGTGAAATCTCTTCTGAGACCAAAATCTACCTTAAGTAGTTTAGTACCATATGTATTGATGGTAGAACCGTTTGCAGCTGATAAGTATAATTTAGTGTCTTTGTTGTATTTTCTAAAGAATTCATTAGGAACTACAGAAATATCTGCGCCAGTATCTATTAGAAATTTAAATTTATTTTCTTTATCATAAATAAATAAACGTTTAGAAATATTATTGTTATATATATTGTTCACTGAGGGATTATTTAGTTTTTTTGATTAATAGGGTTAGTTTTATAACATTTAAATGAACACGGCGAAATGCACTTAGTCGCCTTGGTACCAAATTTATGGTGATACCAACACAAATTATTGCTATCTCCAGTATTTGAAACTTTTCTGTTGTAAGAATTGTTTCTAGAGTTGGAATAGTCTCTCGATCTGTTTCTAGAACGAGGGTGATGAAAATGATTTTGCATTGTTAGTCCTCTAATTAAAATTTCTAAATTTTCAATTTTATTTTCAAGATTATTTATTTTATTTAAAAGAACAGAGTTATTGACAAAATTTATATTTTTGTTTGGTATATTGTTAATTTCAGACACATATTGTATTTTAGAAATATCATATATGTTATCTGCTAAATCTAAAAGATCCTTGATTTCTTGTTTTCCAGAAGATATTAAGGCGATGTTGATGTTTGGGGGCAATTTCCTCATCCATAATTTTTGAATTAAATTTTTACTAAAAGTGGATGAATTGCCTACTAAAATTTCCATAGATCTGTAGAATTCGGAAGGACGTCTATCTCCAATTTCTGTGGTAGATAGAAGTTGCTCTAACTTTTTCTCTTCCGATTCTGTAAATCTTTTTAATAACACCTTTTTTAGATTTTCATATTTGTCACGGTTGGGTGGATTTTGTAAAAAATCCAAAACGTTAGTAATGACTTCAACTGGTAAAGCCTGAACAACGTGACTGTATTTAGTTTCGTCAACCGTTATTCTTTTAGAGGCAAATTGCGCCTCTGCTTGAATAAACCACGCTTCTGGATATGGTGTCCAAAAACTTGGTAATTTAATAGATGTGGTAGCAACATAATTGTTTTGATTGAGGTTTGAAGCACTAACATTTATGTTGTGTTCAGAAGTATTTGACTCCTCTTCACTAATCATATTGTTGTTTTTTTTTGTTTTTATTCAAATATTCACTTTATAAAATTCACTGACTTTAACGCATACTTAACTTCGCGGATCACGTAAAAATGGAAGAAAATACCTTATTATAAAATTTATTAATTGAAAGTAAATTTCTATAATAGTTAATTGTAAAAAAAAACTTTAATTATTCTTTTAAAGAAAAATTATTTAACTTAAATTTTTTTTTAAATGATAAAATTTTAATTGCTTTGGGAAGTGTTGTCTTTGTAGTTAAATTGTATTGTTGTACAATAATTTTTAACTAAAATTAAATATAAAAGGAAACATACCATATATTTTGACTATTGATTGTTTTTATATTGCTTGTTGTATGTTCTTCTTATTGTTGATCGATTTGTTTCTTCTTTCTTGTTAATGCTGAATCTTCTTAAAGTTGATTGTTTCTTTGTATTTTTGTTAATCTTCTTTTTTAACTTAAGTTGTTGAATTGTCTTTTTCTCGGGTGGGTGTCATATCTTGTGGCGTATATTTAAAATTTTTTTTAAATTCGAGGATGCCTTACCCTTGGTGGGGGGCACCTCTTATTAAAAAATAATTTTGTTGCTAATGCTGAGGTAGAGGCTGTGTCTGTCAGACCAGACAACGTCTACTTGAAAGATAGAGTCTTCTTGTAAAAGCTGAATCCGTTGTAGGTTTTTTCTTTAAAACAAAAACTAATAGTGTACCTTACCACTGGTGGGGGGTACCTATTATTTGTTGCGAAGTTATTTGTTAAAAATTAAGAGTGTACCTTACCGCTGGTGGGGGGTACCTCTTATTTGTTGCGGAGTTATTTGTTAAAAATTAAGAGTGTACCTTACCGCTGGTGGGGGGTACCTCTTAATTATTTTGGAGTTTTTTTATTCTTTAAAATAAAGAGTGTACCTTACCGCTGGTGGGGGGTACCTCTTATTTAAAAATTGCGGTGTCACCAATGGTTGTGACCAAATCTTCTGGTATTGGAGGATCTGTGTAGACGGCAGGATGCACCAATGATTGTGACCGGAGCTTCTGGTTTTTGAAGCAGTCCTGTCGTCCTCCTAATGTATTTGTAGGCTGGGTTGTGATGTTCCTTGTCGGGGTCACCAATGATGTGATGGGGACCTGGTGAAGACTTGGTGCGGCACTTGTTGTGTAAGGTCGTAGTCCCTTTGAATCGCTGCTTCCAAAGTCCCTTCACTTCTTCTTTGTACCTAATAGGAAAATTAGATACAATCCGATTTCTTTGTCTATAAAATAAAAATCGGTTAATTTTTATTTTTTTTGAAATATTTTTATTTTTTATATTTCAACCGTCTAGTTCGGTTGATTCGTAAGAACTAAAACTTTTTACAATATTACTTAAAAAGAAACATTAAATCTAAACAATGAAAACGTGTTTAAAATTTTCTGTGTATTGAGTACAGTATTTCTTGTCTATGAAGAAATGATTATATAGAATTTCAAAGTGTTTATATTTCGCAATTTAAAATTTATCAAAGTGTACAGGTTGAGTAAAATATCATTTGACAGTATAGGCTGTTTGAAAAAATCAAAGTGGATTTAGAATAATTTAATTTTTAATTTTTTAGCAATTATCTAAAATTATACAATTATAATACGTGTAGCTACCGCTACAGCTATCCATCTTCTTTGTCTTTCGGATATAGTGAAAGCAATGAGCCCCTGACGATAGCAAACCTTTTTGCTGACTTTTTTAAAACTGCGTTTTTGGACGATACCTGTGATATTAGCTTTAAGGATTTTACCCATTTGACGAGGTTTCCACCGACTTCTCTCGAATCCAAAGACCTTTTACTTGACGAAGTTACCATTTTGAAAAAAATCTCTACCTTGACTGATAGTTTTTCAATTGGTCCTGACGGTATCCCCGCCGCACTCGTGAAAAGATGTTGTTCAGTTCTTGCTCCTATTCTGTGTTACTTATTTAATCTCTCAACTCGCTGCGGTATTTTTCCGAAAGCCTGTAAAACCTCATTAATTATTCCCCTTCACAAAAAAGGTGATAAATGTGAAATCTCGAACTATAGACCAATTGCTAATCTTAGTTGTATTTCAAAGATTTTTGAGGCACTTATTTGCGATGTTCTATAATTCCACTGCAAGCCTTTTTTGCAACCTTTTCAACATGGCTTCATTAGAGGTAAATCAACTACCACCAATTTATTGGAATTTTCAAACTTTTGTATTTCTGCAATTGAAGATGGTAAGCAAGTTGATTGTATTTTTACTGACTTCAGCAAGGCTTTCAATAGAATTAATCAGAGAATTCTAATTCTCAAACTTTCCCTTCTCGGGTTTCCACAAGTTTTTGTTAATTGGATTCACTCGTACTTATCTGAACGCACTCAACGGGTTTCTTTGCGTGGAGCTCTGTCTGATATTATTTTCAACACTTCCGGTGTACCGCAGGGCTCCCACCTCGGGCCATTGTTATTTATAATTTTTATCAATGACGTATCTACGATTCTGTCTCACTCAAATATTCTTTGTTATGCCGACGACGCTAAGTTATTTCGCACTGTGTCTGGCAATGCTGATTGCCTTCTTTTAAATTATGACTTGGACGCCTTTCAGAATTGGTGTTCCATTAATGACCTTCCCCTAAACATCGGAAAGTGTACATTTATGTCTTTCTCACGAAAAAGGTCTCCCTTTCAATTTAACTTTTCCATAGAGGGCTGTCCTTTAACAAGAGTTGACCTAGGTGTCTGGCTCAATTCCCATTTTTCTTTCGAGTATAATTTTGATGCCATAGTCAACAAGGCAAGTCAACAAGAACTCATCGAAAAAATGGCAAGAGCGAAGAATGTGATTATCAGGGGACCTTTTGGGAATAGTGACCCAAAGAAAATAATGCGCCAAATATGCATGGAGATTTTACAGCTGGGGGAGATGCCGAACTTGAAAGAAGTGAGAATTCTAGGTAAACCAAGAGATGGGAAAACTACCTTATTAGTCGAGTGTGAAAACGTCACGACAGTGCGTACAATTTTGAAAGAGACCAAAAAATTAAGTGGTACAGCGATAACTATAAATAAAGATCTCACTAAGACAGCAAGAGACAGAAAGAGGGTCCTACTACGTATCATGGGAAAAATCAAAAGCCAATGTTTAAAAATGGGCGCCACAATCCGGGTACGGGATGACCGCCTTTTCATCAACAACCTGGAATTTAAATGGGAAAATAATCAGCTAAACTGCGGCACGGAAAATGGACTAAGCAAAATAAATAGTATACTGCACACAAATTATGTTGGTGTTAATGAATTACTTTCAGGTAGTAAAAGCTCTGAAGAAAAGATAATTACAGCATAGGAAAGCGCTGGCTGTCTGGATCCGGATAACAATGATGACAAGGCTACTGATTTCAAAATTCTATCATATAATACTGCGGGAATTAGTAATAAAATTCTTTTTCCGGAATTCTTCAACTACGTTAAGAGTCATGATATTTTTGCACTACAAGAAACTTTCCTGGAGGAGAAAGAAATAATGAATTATAAACAATACTTTGGAGGCTTTGATATTGAGTGCATACCTGCAACACGTAACTCGAGATATGGAAGAGCAAAAGGGGGACTATTACTAGGAATTAAAAAAAACAGTGAAGTAGAAATTAGGTTTAAGACATTTAATGCGAGAATTACAATAAAAATCAAGCAAGCTGTATATACGTTATACCAGTGTACATAAACTGTAACCAATGGGAAGAGGACTTTAATGAACTCGTGAATTTCTTTGAAAATTTTAGACAACAAAAAATACTAATTTTAGGAGATATGAATGCTAGAATAGGAGAGTTAGAAACACTGGAAGAAGAGTTAGAGATAAGCAATTATGAAATTCGCGCACTGAGGAAATCAAAAGATAAAATAATAAATAGCAGGGGCAGAAGAATAGCCGAGTTTTTTGCAGATAATGGACTGGTAGTGTTAAATGGAAGGACAACAAATGATGCAGATGAGGAGTATACATATATTGGATATAACGGGGCTACAGTGATTGACTTTGCGGCCGCGTCTTTCACAATGTTAGACGCAATTGCAGATTTTAGGGTAGATGAACAAAGCTACTCGGACCACATGCCAATTATAACGAAAATCAGAAATATACGAAACACGCAACCAGGCACAAGTCAAGAAATTGATTTAAATCTACTACCAAAACTTAACTGGAATGTGCAGAATATACAAGAGTACCAAGAAAATCTTGAAGCTTCAATCATGGCGGCAAGCCGAAGTGGTACAGGTAACGAAATAACTATAAACTCCTTAGTACAATTCATCATACAAGCAGCGAGTCCAAGCCCACAGGGAAGACATCCTAGCAACAAACAGAACTGGTTCGATAATCAATGTCATAAGGCGAGAAGAAGGTCGTTCAAATGGTTAAATCGATTTAGGAAAACTAATTCAGAATTCGCGAGGCAAAAGTATAAGGACGAAAATAAAAACTTTAGGAAATTGTGCAGGAACAAGAAGAGTGACTATTACGAAGCACTTGGTAGGCGGTTAGCGGAAGTCAATAACAGTAAGGTATGGTGGGCGTTAAGCCGAGAAATCAGAGGAAAGAAATACGTAATTGGCAACTCAGTACCGATCAAGGAGTTATTCAATCATTTCCGCCAACTTTTGTCTCCGGAGATCGAGTGCCAGGTAACATTGTACGCCGAGCCATTAAACGAAGAGCCGATGCTGGACGAACCAATAAGTGTAACAGAGGTTAAGGAAATCCTGAAGTTCGCGAAACATAATAAAGCCCCAGGGGAAGACAGAGTAACTTATGAATTTTTAAAAAATGCCCCACACAGTTTTTTAGAGAAACTATTCACAGGTTATAACAACATCTACGACAGTGGAATAGTACCGGAGGCCTTCGGGAAGGCAATTATTTTTCCAGTGCACAAAAAAGGAGACCCTAACGAGGCTGCAAACTACAGAGGATTGTCGTTTGTAAACACCATAGAAAAAATTTTCTTAAGCGTATTAGTAAAGAGACTAGAAAAATGGGAGCGAAAATACAACGTAATCAAGGAATACCAAGCAGGATTTAGACAAGGGCACTCTACAGCTGATAACATCTTTAACATCATAAATGCGATTAGTTTGGCCTGGGCAAACGGGACGAAAAGAGTATACTGCTGCTTCGTTGATTTTAAAGCTGCATCATTTGATACGGTGAATCGAGGTCAGATGTTTTATAAGTTGCTTAACATGGGCGTATCGACGAAAGCCGTCAGGATTCTGAAGAACCTGTATCAAAATATAAGAGCGGCAGTTTGGAATGGTGCAAAAGTTACTGAGTATATCAAAACATTAAATGGACTTAGACAAGGGTGCCCGGCAAGCCCAATACTTTTTGCCTTTTATTTAAATGACATTCAGGATGAGATAGGTGGAGGAATAATTGTCGAAGATGTGCACATACGCATTCTTCTTTACGCGGATGACTTAGTGCTACTTGCAGATAATCAAAAAGACCTACAGGAAATGTTAAACAGGTTAAGTGAGTACTGTAGGCACTGGTCGCTACAAATTAACAGTGACAAAACCAAAATAATGATTTTTCAAAGAGGAGGGAGAAAACCAAGAAATGAAAGCTGGAAACTTGATGATGAGAATATAGAAGTAGTGGGTTCTTACAAGTACTTGGGTTTTTTGCTGACTCCTGGATTAAGCTTTAAGAAACACCTAGAAGAAAAGCTCCAATGTTCGAAGAATGCCTTGCACGCCTCATGGAACAGTTTTGTACACAACAAAAGAGTGACACACACTGATAAGATGCGACTATTTAATGCGGTGTTGAGGTCAATCATGTGCTACGGAAGCCAGGTCTGGGGATTTAGTTACCACGAAGAAGTAGAAAAGCTACAAAGATTTTATGTCAAAAAAATTTTTGGACTACCGAAAACTACACCTAATTATGTAATCAGCATTGAATTCAATCTACCTGATTTCTACCTATGCAACTTGAAAACACACCTCAACTATATGGAAAAGGTGTTTAACCACATGACAGACGATAGACTACCAAAAATACTCGCCAGAAAGGTAAAAGAGAAGAAGTTACTATGGGCTGAAAAATGTTATGAGTTTGAAATACGATACCATATTAACATTGAGGTAAATCAAATAAAGAATGCAATGGTTCATATATTAGAAAACGAAGCTGAATTCTTGTGGGGAAGACACTTTCAAAACGCACGACAATCCATCAGACATGAGTTTTACAACATACTTAACTATGAGTTAGGGGACAGGACATACATGGTAGACAGAAACAGTGCAGAAAAGATACGTAACATTCTTATGTGCAGGGCGGGGTTAATAAAGCTTAATGCGTCCTGTTTTCAGAAGGAAAGAAGTCCAATATGTTCACTTTGCAACAGAGAAGAAGAGAACCTGAAGCATTTTCTTGCAAGAAAAAGAAACCGTGGTTTAAAAGTTGACCTCGCATCGATTATGAAAACCTCTGAGCCCACTGAAGAGGCTAGAAAGTAATAAAAAGAAAAAGCCGTATCCACCCAAAAGGAAGCTGTAGTACCTGTAACTTGCACCTCGGCTGCGGACGACCTGTCTATATTTGTAACGAAAGATGAAGCATTTCCAGTCGCTCGTAGAATTTTCGAACAATATGAGCGATTGGCGGGCGCTAGGGTTAACCTAAACAAAAGCCAAGGCCTATGGTGTGGGAGGTGGCGGAATCGAACAGATTCTCCCCTCGGCATACAATGGACGAATACTTGCCTGAAATATTTAGGTGTATATGTGGAGCTCGATGGTAAAACATATAATAGCCGCATGGCTCTGAAGAAACTCTCCGGAGCTGTGAATTCGTGGTGGAATAGACTGCATCCACTTTCGCTGAAAGGACGTGCGGTCGTTGTCAATTATTTGATTACCTCGTCCATCGTGCATCTGTTAAAATCAGAGTGCTTCGAAGAAGGCTTCGTAAAACTTTTACAGTCGAAGGTCGTTGACGCCTTCTGGGGAGGAAGACGATGGGTCGCTGAAAGCACGCTCTGCCGACCAGTAGCGGAGGGTGGTTTGGGTCTTACATACATGGTCGTGAAATTTCGTTGTCTTCAGGTACGGGCATTTCAACGAGTGTTCTGTCAAAGAGATAACTTAATTTCGCAGCTTTGGGTAAGTTCTATGGGGGGTAGCGGCGCAATGGAGCACTACTATCTGCTCTCGGTTCGCCCACCATATCCGCATGACTGGTCCCAGGACATGATCTCCACGATTACAACCTGGGGCAGAATAAGACCAACATTTCATTTGCGATGGAATGAACTTGGGTACGGGGATTTCTCAGCAATTCCGATCAGGTTGAACCCTGAGTTAGTAGATTCGGTGTTTAGTAATGCTCGAGGTGTAACGGCCGATACAGGACAACTCACAGTTCTTGGAGACATCATTGATGCTTCTGGGAACACACTTATACAATTGGTGGATACAGCCCGAGAGCGTTTTAGTCGTCTCTCTACTAGGGAACCTATGCACTGAGGTGATAAACGCATTCGTAACGAATCGACCACCGCACACGACATTCAGTACACTCACTTCACGTAGGCTGCGCGAGCTCTTCGTAGGAGTAAATCCTACGGATACCTTAGGGGTTAATAGATGGCGCGCACATCTTGGGGTGGACTTGGAAGTAATGGGGACCATAACTAGCAGAGTCATCTATAGTTATCCGTCCAATTACAGAGACTCTGATGTGGCATTCAAACTGCTCCATCACAGCCTCGTGCATCCAAACCAGCTGTCACATATCGATCGAAGAATTCAAAGAGTCTACACGGTTTGTGGTGGTGAAGGAACCCTGTTCCACAGATACTTCACATGCCCGACCTTGTGCGACATTAATAATCTTGTTCGCGATATGTGCCAGCATATCTGCCCGATATTCAGCATTACAAGAGCCCACTAACCCACAGTTTCACACACACGCACTTAAGAACCACTTCGTTGCCAGATTCAAGAGGCGATTACGCCTAGAGTTCATGGCAATGAAGGCCGACACATTCAACTGCACCTGGCAACCTTTATCGTCGGTGCGGAACGGAAGCCTCGTCTTTCACTGAGAATAACAGGCCGCAGACTTGCAGCAGCTTGTCCACGAAGCTTCTCTTCGCTTTGGTATTGCTGCAAGTGCTGCGGGAAGGACAAGTCTCACGTTGGAATCGTAGAACTGGGAGGATGATGGGAGCAGTTTGCAGACGTCAATGACTCTGCAGACTGGTCCCGCGGGACTCTAATCGGTTCGAAATTTTTGTGCGTTCGTTTAGAACATGTTTGGATGAGTGCTCCCGGAGGACTAGAAAAGTGCTTGGGAGCAGTGGTTCCCGAAGTAGGAACTTCGCCCGGTGCTGCATCTACCCTCTGGGAACACTCAAACAATCATGTTCCAGTTTAAGTTTCTTCAGGGTTTCGGTGATTACTGTTTAGTGCTAGGATTAGTTTTGGAATTTTTTTAAAAAAAATTAGGAACTTTTCTTAGATCTGGCACTCGCTTGGAGGCATTTTAAAATTTCTTGTATTTTCTTTTTTACAGGTTTTTTACTATTTTTTTCTGCCTTCAGGTTTTAGAGTCGTTTTTACGAAACATTCATTTCTTATGTTCTTTTTGATCATTAACTATTGTGTCTTTTTGCTTTGAATATTGTACTTTTTTTAGGGTAGGTAGAGTTTTGTAGGATTTTTTGTTTATAACGATTGTGCCGAATAAAGTGTCATTATACACATAAAAAAAAATTATTATTAGTCAACAAGGCTAATATGACTCTTGGTTTCGTGAAGAGGTGGTCCAGGGAATTTGATGACCCTTACATTACAAAGCTCTTATATTGCACTTTTGTCAGGCCTATTCTGGAATATGCCTCTCCAGTCTGGTCGCCGTTATATGACACACATATCAATCGCATTGAAGCTGTTCAACGGAGGTTTGTTAGGTTCGCTCTTCATGGCCTTCCTTGGAATAACTCCCGTATATTGCCTCCTTATGTTGATAGACTTGAACTCCTGCACTTGGATACACTTGAAAAGAGACGACGTAACGCAAGGATCCTTTTTGCTTTCGACTGCATTCGGGGGTCTATAGACTCTTCTGTTCTCTTGGCTTGTTTTGGCTTGTCGGTTCCGACTCGCTCCTTGAGGAATCACGACTTTCTTCAATTACCTTTTCATCGCACGAATTATGGATTAAATGAGCCTATCACGTCGATGTCGCGATTTTTTTATTCTTCTTTTGATTGCATGGATATTTATCTATCGCGTAATCAAATGAGGAGTCAGCTTTATTGAGGTTACTTTTTACTTTTTACTTTTCAATTTGCCTACTTTATGCTTTTTATATATCTTTTTTACACTTTGGTATTTTCGTATTCTATTCATGTATTCTCTCGTTATCTTCATTTTTATATAGTTTATTATATTGTTCTTATTTAGTTTTTTAATGTATTGTTCTTATTTTTTTTATTTTTTTTTCTCTTGTAGTAATCAGCATTTTGATGAAACATTGTAAATAAATTAAATAAATATAAATTATAAATTGTTTGCTATTACCAAAGCTCGCAATATCCAAATAAAAATGACAATAAAGTTCAACAAACAATAACTGACTGAGGTCAAAGACACTGAAAAAAATAAATATAGCGGTGCTTTAGAGAATAGAAAAAAGAGTTTATCACAGAAATAAATCACTTAAACCGTTACAAACACACAGTTGATTACAATGTCAATTCAACCCAATAGTCCCGATAATTTGACCGGCTAAAATTTGTGAGCAATCTCGCGGGTTTTCACAGTCAATTCAAATTATAAAATTGATTTGCAACCGAGTTAAAACTTAATTGGGATGAAACACCGACGGCACGTCCGTCCCCGACAGCACACTACCTACTTCCTGGAAAGAAAGCGGCGATATAAAAAGGACTGACCGCTCTTCCTTCTTCCTTTTGGTGAAAAGTAAGCGTGAATTAACTGTCTGAAAGTAAAAATAAAGAGTATTGAAATTTAATCGTGTTTTATTCGAAAAGTTGAAAAGGTTGTAAACAGAGTAAAAATCAGGCTTCAGAAAACGATTGCGGTGAGTACCGAACTATTTTTATTCACACATTTTATGCGACATAACCGGCAAAAGAAAAGATTTATCGCATTGCACAAAAGTGGAAATTGTTCGCGAGATTTACAGCCAGACAAATCCAAAGAAAGTTCAGCGGAAATGTTATGTACACCAGTTGATTCTGCCGCCAGCTTGCGACGAGGCACTAGGCAAAAAAGGCCGCTAATTTGACACCTTTTTAGTTCCCGTACCCCGGGGCAAGAACAGCAATAAATTTAGTTTAACACAATCACTCGAATTATTATTAAAATAAATAATTTCGGCACTTCTTCATTCTGACAATTACAACCCACATACTTACAAAACGTCAATTAAAGAAAAAAAAAGCAGATAAAACGATCTGTGCAGCTTTCCTTTCCAAAAAGTATTTGCAAGTGATCACGATCTTAAACATATATCTTATGATCATGTGGATACAGATATGACGTTTGAAAAATTTCATAATGCGTGTGCTGAATGTTGGAAGAATAACTATGGATTTTTGGTGATTAATAAAATCAACGCAATGTGTAAGGGGTGCTACAGAAAGGGACTTGATGTGTTCATGATATGTACTACAAAAGGAGAGGGATGAACAATGATTTATTAGCTAATACCAACACTTTGGTGGAAACGGTTCAGAGGATACTTCACATAGGTAATTATTGTTTCATGTTTCATGTTATATGTTTCTTGTGCGATGTTTCATGTTTACTGTTTCATGATTCATGTTTATTGTTTCATGTCTTTCAGGCTTGGTTCTTAGATAAGATCAACATGGATGAGAAGCTTACTAAGGAAATAGTGAGGGTGCGAAATGCCATCAGAAAAAAGTTTAAAGCTCTTAGGATCAGAAAAATGGAAACAGAGACTCAGCTAGAGCAAACTTTTAAGCCCATCACCAAGTCGCTTGAGACACTTGTAGCACAAATAAAGGATGAGTCAAAGAGCGATGCTTCAATAAACTCATATAAACGTATACTCTTGAAAATGGATCCTGGGATTGAACTCTTGAAAATGGATCCTGGTATTGATAAATATAATAACAGTGAAATTTTAACACCTCAATCTAAACATAAATACTTGAAAGCAGAGCCAGCTAGTACTTCAAGTAAACTTGGAGATTATTCCAGAATTTCCGATAGCTTTAATAATAGTGAAGATGATGATAATGAAGAATTTGCTACACCTACACATTCATCTACTCTAACAAAAACACTTTCTGTCGATGATTTGCCCAATAACCCTTCAATTTCGAAATACATTAAATTATATGAAAACAAGAGCACAAAAATTTATAAATCTTTTGGGTAAACCCCATGATGGTAACAAATGGAAAATTGGCAACTCGATTCTTCAAGTTGATGGTGACAATATCATTGTTAAAGAAAAAGTATATAGCATTACTCCAGGACTTCTCGAATTGCTCTTCATAAAAACCCCTAAAAAACTCTATACGTCAGATGATATGAACAACTACAGAAACATAAGGAATGACACTAATGCTTATAAACGCAATTATATGGATGATGGTCGAATAAAGGGAAACAGAAGCAAGAAGTATAAAACCATCATTAAGAAGCTCACATTCCCAAAAGGTCGGGGCTTAATGCAAATACCAAATACTAATACTTACTTTGAAAATCCTAATGAATTAGTTGATCGTTTACGCCTACTAATAGCATCAAAACAGGCTGGTAATAACAGTCATAACAATGAAATAATGTCAATAATTGAAAAACTGAGGGAAGCTGACATTATAGTATAAATATCTCAATATAGCTTTTAACCCTCTAATCATACAGGGTTGAAAAATTTGGATGATTCAAATGAATGAATTGTTGATGCTCAGGAGAAGTTGATGAAGTATATAGTTCTACATATAGAAAAAATTAAAGACACTTTAATAGCGTTGATTAATTTAGAATCTCTGACAATTACAAAATGAATGAAATACAAGTAGTTAGTGAACTTCATAAACCAACCAGAAAAAAATTTTATAAGAAGACTTGTTGTAATTAAGGTTACATTCTGAAAAATTCCCATATGAAGAATTAAACATTAACAAAAACATCTGCAGCTACACCTCAATCAACCGAGAAAGTGGTTCCTACAAACTCGCTTTCCGATAGCGACGGGTACTGGTGTCGTCATCAATCCACTTCCACCGCACCTACGATAAACAAATTTGGTACCACCTGGACTGTATTGGAATGGGAACAGAGACTAAAGAGACTAGGCAGCAAATACTCATCTTCATCAAACGACCATACTTCATTCCTCCTTAAGGGTGCCCCTCACAACGCCACCGTTTCCTGAGTACATAGCTTTTTTTCCCGGAATTTTTCATTCATCCCCGTTAGCTGTCTGAAGTTACTTTTCACTAAGTACCATGAATCATTCAATATCCCTTCCCACAAGGTTTCAGAAGATCTATCCACCTATGCTGCGTACGTCAGTTCTCGACGCATTTCCCATCTCCAAAAAAGTCGCAACGACTCCTTAAACTACTTTCATTCCTACACCCCCCCCCCCCCCCCCCCCCCCCCGCCGCTTTCTATATTTCTGACCACCCGGCTCATGCACCTGCGGTCTCCGATCAAGTACCTCTCCCCATCAGCTTGTCAGTCTATTACCAGAATGTAAGAGGACTTCAGACAAAAACATCCAATGTTTTCCTAAACTCCCACAAATTCCCGCACGATATCTTTGCCTTAACTGAAACCAATCTAATACCAGGAATTCTCGACAACGAACTATTCATTCCAAACTGTACCATTTTCCGTGCTGACGGTTGTGCAGGCAACAATGACCCACCAGGCCGTGGGGTTCTCGTAGCTGCTCACAACCGTTATGATGCCACCCTGTTTAAGACCTCCGACGCTTCAATATCTGAATTTGTATGTATAAAATTAACACTGAATAAGTGTATTCTGTATATTCTTTGTTGCTATATTCGTCCCTCTCAACCTCTAGAAGCCTACGAGCTCGTAATTGAAACGTTGGACATCATGCTTGAGAACGCTAACGCTTCCGATGAATTCATTGTACTGGGTGACTTTAACCTACCCCGTATTCAATGGTCATTGTCTGTGGACTGTTCTCACTTTGTCCCCCTGAACGCATCTTCGGGCAAAGAAGCCTTTTTTATCGATCAGCTCTCTGTTTCTGGCCTCTTTCAAATTAGTGGAGTCAGGAACTTTCTGGACAGACAATTAGACTTAATCTTTTTCTCAGACCCAGTTAACTCGGCTATTCTTCTCTCCTCCCTCGATCGTCACCAACCTCCCCTGTTCCTCGTTTTCTCCAACGAACACCCTCACGCCCCTTAAAGCTTCGAGTCTTCTCTTTGCTTCAATTTTCGTAAAGGCGACTTTAAAAAATTAAATCACTTGCTCCTCAACTCCAACATTGGCACTATCCCTCAACATCTTCCAATAGACGTTGCTGTAAAGGCGTTTTATTCGGAAATACACGCTTGTCTTACACAATCTATCCCTCTACTTTTTCGTAAAAACTGCTCTTCCTCCCCCGTTTGGTACGACAAAGAATTACGCTCTCTCCGCAAGAGGAGAAATAAAGGTTGTCAAACTTTTCTTCTGACCCTGACTATTCTTCCTACTTGTCTGCTTATACCTCGTTTTCTGAACGTTGTGATACCCTCTACCATGAGTACCTCCAACGGATGGAAACAAGCCTCATATCCGACCCTAAGCGTTTTTATAGCTTTATTAATTCTAAGAAGAAATCCAATGGTTACCCCTCCACCCTAAAGCTCGAGAATACCTCTTCATCTGATCCTCAGGTTATCGCCAAATTTTTTGCACACTTCTTCAGTAAATCTTTCAGCGACAATTCCCTCCAAACTGACCTTAGCTACTTTTCATTCTTAAACAAATGCACTCAAACGTCGTTTATATCTTTTGACCCTGAACCCGAACAAATCGCCACCAGTATTAACGGGCTTGTGGATGACTTTCACCCCGGTCCTGACGGCATTCCGGCCATAGTTCTGAAAAAGTGTGCCATGCATCTAGTTCAACCGCTTACTTTGCTTTTCCGCCTCTCGGTCACTAAAGGGGTTTTCCCTCAATTATGGAAAAACTCTTATATTATTCCCATATTCAAAAAAGGCTGCAAGAACGATGTATCCAACTACAGACCCATTGCTAAATTATCATCCATACCTAAACTATTCGAAAAATAGGTCTATGATTCCATGTTCTTCCACTGTAAGTCTATTTTCTCCCTCTCCCAGCATGGCTTCCTCAGAGGAAGATCTACAACCACCAACTTTACCTTTAAACTTGATCGCCTCGGCTTTCCTCCTCGATTCATCTTCTGGATTCAATCCTACCTCAACAAACGTCAATTCAATGTTCTTTTCAGCTCATCCATTTCTAACCCCATTGTCGCTCGTTCCGGCGCCCCTCAGGGCAGCCACCTCGGTCCATTAATTTTCATCCTTACAATTAATGATGATTGTTTCATCAGATACTCAGAGCTGTTCATTTATGCTGATGACATGAAAATAATTAAACATATCTCCTCCACAACCGACTCTCTTCTTCTCCAAAATGACCTCGATTCGTTTACCACATGGTGCATGAAAAACTTTCTTGAGCTCAATGTCTCCAAATGCTAGTCCACCTCTTATTCCCGGAAGCGTCTTACACCCACCCCGAGAACCTACATGTTAATCAACTTACCAGTCCCTATCGTTACCTCTTTGTGTGACCTAGGAATAATCTGTGATAGTGAACTAAATTTCCGTTCCCATATTGATAGCATAATTAACAGAGCTAACTCCGCGCTAGGGTTTTTAAAGCGCTGGTCTAGAGAGTTCTCCAATCCTTATGTTTCCAAATCTCTCTATATCTCCTTCGTTTGACCTCTACTTGAATATGCCAGTCAGGTATGGTCACCTACGCAAACAACCCACATTAAAAGAATTGAATCTGTCCAGCGTAGTTTCATTCGCTTTGCTCTTTGCGATCTTCCGTGGGTAGACAGATTCAACCATCCATCTTATGAAGACTGCCTGAAACTGATCGACTTACAACCCCTAAGTAAACGTCGTGATGTTTCCGACGTTCTCTTCATTCATCAGCTACTAGCTGATGCCATAGACTGCCCTTCAATCCTGCAGTCTTTACCCATCTATACCAACCCTCGCAACCTTAGGTCCACTCCCCTTTTCCGACTTGACCGCCATCGCACGAACTACGGTCAACGCAAACCAATTAACAGGATGCTAAGAAAAGTCAACGACCTACCCTCCTTTGACTTCCATCTGAGTAAATCATCCCTTTACAAAGCCTTATAGCTTTATCTCGCCCATCTTGATCGCCTTTCCCAATTCTCCTTCCTCCCAGTTTGTATTTATCATAATCATAGCTCATATTGCAGCTTACATTATCTGTTATGACGGCACTACTAACAGGACATGGTAACTTCAGGTGTCATCTAAAGAGGATGAACATTCTCGAGGATGATATCTGCAGACTGTGCCTGGAGGAGCAGGAGACGGCGGCACACGTAGTGTGCCAGTGCCCTGCACTGGCAAGTAGAAGAAGGAAGCTGATGGGACACCACTGGATGAAAGAAGGAAGAATGGCAGAGGTGTCCTATAAGCAAATGCTTGCGCTGACCCGAGGAATCGAGGTGAGGGAAGAAAACTGGATTAGCCCAGATCTCTCTCGCTGAGATCACAGGGGGTAGGGACGAAAAGGGACCCGGATAAAGTGGTCTGTTTCGGCAAATCCCTAGAGGGGTGTTTTTAGTAAGTAAAAATCTCACACTACCAGAGATAATCGGGTCTCCTGGTGTCTTTGGAAGATTTTCACCCCTCACGCAAAAAAAAAATCTGTTATGAATTATTGTTTATTTTAGTTTGTAGTGTTTATTTTGTTGTTTTGTATTTTTTTATGTAATAGCTTGCATTAAGCTTAAATAAATTAAATTTGATCGGGAGAGATATTATGCTTTATTGTATGATATGTATATAAAATTCCAACAATCATATTACAGACGTCTCCATCAACCACTGCTTACTCGAGAGAAGTTTAAGGACAGTGCTCCAATTGCAGTTATCGATTGTTCACATCAAAACGAGGTGATCAAATCTAGACCCGTCGATATTTGTATACAATTTAAAACTTACAGTAATATTACCGCAAACACAATCGCTCTTTGTTTGCTTTTGCAAAAGGATTTAAAGACGAAGTTCATTATAAAGCAATTGGCAATTTTGACAAATGGAAACCAAATGCAGCACTTTATATTTCAAACTCCATTTAGATTTAAGGATTTCACAACTGAAAAGACAAAAGAAGCGAAGTGATTGCATCATAATTACCATGGATTCAATTGGAACGATGGATATATCCCCTAACATCAATTACGTACTATAGTGACTCCTTTAATAAGAAACAAAGGCGTGTGAGAGGCTGTGAAAAGGCTTGCTGGACCAAAAATACATTAGGTGAAGGTGTATTAGTATATAATATGGAAGAAGAATTGCACTGTCTATATTTATTTTCTCTTAAATTTTTGAATAAAGCCCCATGCTGTTTAATTCATAAGGGAATGCTCAAGAAAATGTTTACCTTTTAAGAAATTTTCTAGAAAAGTAATAGAAGATAGAAATAAGAATTAAATGTCTTATTATTTAATACTAATAAAAGTCTTTCTGTAAATGATAAAATAGCATTTTATTAATTTAGGCATTTATTTTTCCTTCAACATAAATTTATTAATGATTCTCATTTTCACAATTTCTAGTTAATCTAACAATTAGTTTCAAATGTAGCTTTCTTAATATCTGTCTTGCTGTCTACTCGTAAAGAATAGATCTTAGATTTCAATCCTATACATTCTAACGTAATCTTACCAATGACAATTTTAATTTTTAAATTCAGAATCAGATAAGTTATTTGCCAGACTTTCTAAGCGTACTGTGGGAAAAGGGAAAAACTGAAAGTCAACTATATGCAGAAAAATCTGTTTTGATCTGTGGCTTTGAGTGATGAATTAATGAGTTAACTTGTTAACATACGTCTTTTTAACACCCTTCGCTTTTTATAGATTCAAAATTTTGTATAGATAAAAAATACGTTTTAGACTTTAAACCCATAAATTCTAACATTATGTTACCATTAAACTCATCTATTATGCAACCTAATTTCTTTTTATTTTTTAGTGGAAGACTAAAAGGATTGTTTGGACTATATTCTGAAGTATCAAATCTTTCATTTATCTCATCTGAAATATCACTTTAAAAATTAATAGTTTTAATTGTATAAATAAAGGAATCTGTATCCATATAATTTAACTTAACTCTATCCACATACTTTGATTTTATATATTCGTAATGGAATTCATACATTTTAAACTTCGATATTTCAAGAAATACAAAACCTAAATAAACTGGTTTGTTATAAGTCACTTTTACTTTGCTTAATTCTACTGCAGCCATATTTATTGTAAATTGCGCAATACTATGAAAATTGGGATTTGCAATTAAAGTACAAAGACCTAAATGTTAACCAGACTTTCCCATTCCGTAGCTATTTTAATATCTCTCCTCTTATTAACATGTTTCATTGTTTTGCCGTAGACAGCATTATTATCTAATTTGAAAAAATCTTTTTGGAAAGTGTTAACAGCTTTTTGATCTATGCAAAGTATTAAGATCAACATATTGTTTTAACCAATTCGATTGTCTAAATCAAAGAGCAATTTTTCTACGCTAGAGAGCATAAATCTATATGAATCTAAAAATCGTATTTCCATACTTTGATTTCTTGCAACATAAATTCTTTTCGAGATTGACACATAGCGATCCTTATTTAAAGTTATAATAGTTATTGCACCTTTAATTACATCTAAGGCTTTAATAAATAAACGCCAATCATACTTCCATTTGAATGTGGATGATTCTTAGAAGAGCCCAGCCGCTATCAATTTCTTGAAATTCTTCAGATTTTGCAATAATTTGTTTCATCATTCTATGGAGTATGTCTGAAAATTGAAAATTAACAGATGCTATGTTCATCTTTGCCTGAGAAGATTTTATATCTAAAGCTACTTCATTTTCATCTACATCAACAGTTCTAAATTCACAGAATAATTCAATATTGAACCTTATAGCATTGTGTTTCTGTAAACTAGCTTCAAGAAGATTTATAACTTGTGGTTTGACTTTGTAGAAAAATTGTTTTGGGTCCAAAATTCCTTCATCATCATTTTCCAATAGAAAGCTTTCAATATGATTATTAAAGCCCTATTGTTACATGACACATACAAAAATTAAATTTTAAATGTCATATGGGTTTGTTAGCTGTCAGTTTGGTATAAATTTAAAACATAATTACGACATAATAAAAAAATATGGTTTCTCTTATTAAGATTATAATGATTGAAAAAAGAAGAAACGAAGTTTATTTTCTTAAGTTCTTGACATGATAAATCTCTCTAAATTACCGAAAGAAGCCATTCCAGCTACCTCGATTTTGTTTGTTCTATCGTCCCAATTCAAAGTTTTTGAGGCTATTTTTAGAAAGTGCTGCAACGGCAACAAAGCCGGAAGCTGACATTTGCCAAAATTACATGACAAACTCAAAGTAAACTGAACTCGGTGAGATCACAATTTGGGTCTATTTTCTTTCACATGATAAATCTCTTTAAAGTATCGAGAGAGGACATTTCAGCTACCTCGATTTTGTTTGTCCTAGTCTAAATTGACAGTTCTTGAGGCTATTTTTAGAAAGTGCTACAACGACCGCAATGATCATGTTAATTTCTTCTTCCTATCTTAAGTTCAAGGTTGTTATATGGGTTTGTTAGCTGCTAGTTTGGTATAAATTTAAAGCATAATTACGAATCAATGGTTTCCCTTATTAAGATTATTACGGCTGAACCATAAAGAAACGAAGTTTAAGGCTATGAAAAGATATTTATTTTCTTTGCAAGTTCTTCACATGATAAACCTCTTCAAAGTACCGAAAGAAGCCATTCCAGCTACCTTGACTAGACGTTTATTACTTATCAACGGATTTATGCAAAGCGATGCATGTTATTTTGAAACATCAGATTTTTTCCATTAATTACAGAAATTCTTTTGGCTATTCCTCAATGGTGTTATTTTAACTAGTAATCAAGGTCCAGATGGCGTAATCGGTGGAATGACTTACTTGCTAGTTTCATAAACACGAAATTATTTCATAATATGACCTCGAATGAATGTCTATATTTAGATCTGGAAAAGAAATTGCATGACAATCTTTTAAAGTTCGAGGTTACAACAGCTAATCGTTTTTTTATCACCCCAAAACATTCTGGGCCATTCAACTCTTATCGGCAAATTTTTTACGCTGACGAATCAAATCCAAACGTTTATTACTACTTATCAGCGGGTTTTTTATTTTAAAAGGAATTGAACCAGATATTTATTAATTCTTTATCAATGAAATTAGACAAAATTGGTGGTGCTATTTTTAAGTCCAGGTCCAAATCCAGGTCCAGGTGCAAACCAAAGAAGAAGAAGATCAATTGTAGCCTCCAAGACCGAATATCCATAATCCAAGATGGCCGACAGATGCAACTCATCCTTATCTTTACTAAACAATCACCAACCTTGACCGTAACCTTCGGAATCACGCAACCATTCCTTTATCTTCAACCATTTCCGTACCTGCACTTGAATCGGTATAGCACATTTTCCACTCAACAAACCAAAGAAGAAGAAAACAAGAAGTTGTTGCCTCCAAGACCGAATACCCAAAATCCAGGATGGCCGACCAAGCCGCCATAGCACTTGAAATGAGCCATTTTCTCATGAGCCAGAACCGCCATATCTATACTACTGTTTTGGTTTAGTAGCTGCGGATTGATTTTGTCATGGTGGGTATCAATAATCACGTCCAACAAGCTGGATTGAAGTCTTTGAAAATTACTTAGGATTAGTATCAGTTGCAACACCAGCGCCATAAAGGATTGTAAGGATTATTGTTTATGTAATTCTGAGCCCATGGTATGGATTTGAGAAATGGATAGGTTTAGGTATCTATCAAACTCATAACAAATTGAAGACCGACGGCACTACACAATAAATAAAAAATCACCTTTCACGGTACCGTCACAATTTCAAAAATAGTTAAGTAAACCTTAAGAAAAGGTTTGATAACGATTTTAAAAAGCTACATGCATTTCGACGCGCGCGTTCACGTCATCATCAGTAGCAGTCGCATACTAAAAACATTATCGGAACTCCAGCTGAGGAAAGGTCATTGTCATAATCTGTTACCGTTTATTTTGAGCTGATTTTGAAAAGTGCAGAATTTATTGGTCCATAGTCATTGTTTATTATATCATTTCTGTTCTGTGCGATATACAGACTTTCCCATGCATCGAGTTCTTTGACCTTCTTAACGGATTTCTCTAATTTTAAATTATTTAAACATATATTGTTTTGCCCTTCGTTAATCATGTGCAGTGCAACGGCTGATCTAAGAGGTTGCTTGTTTTTCGCATGGTTCATGTGTTCTTGATATCGCATTTTTATGCTTCTTTTAGTTTGTCCTATGTATCTTTTATCACAATCGTTACAAGTTATGCTGTACATTCCTGACTTTTCGTTATTTTCTCCTTTGTCTTTAGGGTTTCCTAGTAAGTCATTTAATCTTCTATTATTTTTATATACTGTCGAAATTGAATTTTTTTTAAACACCTTTTCTATATTATTCGTTAATTTATCTTCATAACTTAAAATGCCCATTAAATGTTTATGTTCTTCTATTACTGATAATGTCGTCATTTGTTTCCTCCTTATTCTTTTGGCTTGTTTATTAATTATGTTTAAAATAGCGCTTTCTTTAAAACCATTTATCTTTCCTATGTTTTTAATATCTTCTCGTTCCTTAATATAATTATTTACTGATAAGGGGATTTTATTTAATCTATACGCCATACTGTGAAATGCTTCCATTTTATGCTGTTTAGTACAGGAAGAATCTCTTGTTATCAATCTGTTTGTTGACGTCGGTTTTCTATAGATATCAAACTCTATTTCCGTTTTCTCTGGTCAACATCAAGTCCAAAAATGGTAGCTTTCTATCCTTTTCTTCCTCACATGTAAATTTTATAGAGGGGTATATATTATTTATTTCCTGCAATAAGGGTTGTATTTCATGTTTCCTAATTATAACCAAAATATCATCCACATATCTTAGCCATATTCTGGGTAATTTTCCCATATCTTTCAAATTAGTTTTTAGTTTCCCTAGGAAAGTATTCGCAATAAAACATGATATCGGATTACCCGTACCTGTGCCTTCGGTTTTCGTAACATTCTGGTAATTAGCTCGCTTTGACCGTAGTTTGTGCGATGGCGGTCGAGTTGGAAAAGGGAAGTGGACCTAAGGTTAAGAGGATTGGTATAGATGGGTAAAGATTGCAGTATTGAAGGGCAGTTTATGGCACCAGTTAATAATTGATAAATGAAAAGAATGTCGGAAACATCACGACGTTTGCTTAGATGTTGTAAGTCGATCAGTTTCAGATGGTTTTCATAGGGTGGAAGGTTGAATCTGTCAGCCCACGGAAGATCACGTAGAGCGAAGCGAATAAACCTACGCTGGACAGATTCAATCCTATTAATGTGAGTAGTTTGTGTAGGTGACCATACTTGGCTGGCATATTCAAGGAGAGGTCAAATGAAAGAGACGAAGATAGATTTGGAAACATAAGGAATGGAGAACTCTCTAGACCAGCGCTTCACAAACCCTAGCGCGGAGTTAGCTCTGTTAATTATGCTGTCAATGTGGGAACGGAAATTGAGTTCACTATCACAGATTATTCCTAAGTCACGCAAAGAGGTAACGATAGGGACTGGTACGTCGATTAACATATAGACTCTCGGGGTGGTGGTAAGACGATTGCAGGAATAAGAGATAGATTGGCATTTGGAGACATTGAGCTCTAGAAAGTTTTTCATGCACCATGTGGTGAATGAATCGAGGTGTTTTGCAGGAGGAGAGAGTCGGTTGTGGAGGAGATATGTATTATTTTCATGTCATCAGCATAAATGGACAGCTCTGAGTGTTTGATGACACATTCAACTTCATTTATTGTAAGGATAAAAATCAATGGGCCGAGGTGGCTGCCCTGAGTGACGCCAAAATGAGCGACAATAGGGTTAGAAATGGAAATATTGTACTGACGGTTGTTGAGGTAGGATCGAATCCAGAAGATGAATCTGGGGAGGAAGCCTAGGCGATCAAGTTTGAACAAGATAACGTTATGGGAGATCTTGTCGAAGGCTTTACTAAAATCGGTGGCGATAACATCAACATCTTTACCGTTTTCCAGGGCACATAGTGTTTTAGAGACGAAGTCAGTAAGGTTGGTTGTTGTAGATCTACCTTTAAGGAAGCCATGCTGGGAGAGTGAGAAGATAGACTTACATAGATAGATAGGAAGAATAGTCAGACTCAGTCTGGGTTAAAAGAAAAGTTCGCCAACGTTTATTTCTCCTGTTCCGAAGAGAGCGTAATTCTTTGTCGTACCAAACGGGGGAGGAGGAGCAGTTTTTACGAAAAAGAAGTATTTCTGAATAGAACGCCTCTAAAGCAACGTCAATTGGGCGATGTTGAGGGATATTGTCAATATTAGAGTTGAGGAGCAAGTGATTTAATTTGTCAAAGTCGCCTTTACGAAAATTGAAGGATAAAGAAGACTCGGAGCTTGGAACGGCATTAGGAGAAAACGAGGAACAAGGGAGGATGGTGACGGTCGAGGGAGGAGAGAAGATGGTTGCTTTCTGCGACCGCCGAGTTAACTGGGTCTGAAGAAAATATTAAGTCTAATTGTCTGTCCAGGAAGTTCCTGACTCCGCTTACTTGAAAGAGATCTGAAACGGAGAGCTAATCGGAAAAGAAGGCTTCTTTGGCCGAAGATGCGTTAAGGGGGACATAGTGAGAACAGTCCTCGGACAATGACCATTGAATACGGGGGAGGTTAAAGTCACCCAATAAAATAAATTCATCGGAGGCGTCAGCGTTCGCAAGCAGGGTATCGATCGCTTTAATTATCGGCTCGTAGGCGTCTAGTGGTTGATAGGGGCGAATTTAACAACTGGTAATGTACAGAAGACACTTACTTAGTGCTATTTTTATACATACAAATTCTAATATTGTAGAGTCGGAGGTCTTTAGCAGGGTGACATCATAACGGTTGTGAACACCTATGAGAACCCCGCGACCTGGTGGATCATTGGTGCCTATACAACCGTCAGCACGGAAAATGGTATAGTTTGGAGGGAATAGTTTGTTGTCGAGAATTTCTGGTGTTAGATTGGTTTCAGTTAAGGCAAAGATAACGTGCGGGAATTTGTGAGAGTTAAGGAGAATACTGGATGTTTTTGTCCGAAGTCCTCTTACATTCTGGTAATAGACTGACAAGCTTTTGGGGAGAAGGGGAGTAGGTTCTTATTATTGGAGCACCATTTTCTCAACTGAAATCCAGCTATTTGGAGTAGAGTGCTTAATTGAACTTGAGCTTCTAATTCTTCATGCATGTAGTCACGTCCTGTCATCAAGTCATCCATATAAAAATCCCTGAATTGTGGGACCGGCCGCTAGTAGATCGTTTAGCGCAATATTTGAGGAGGTCTTGGTTGAGGCGTCAAAAACTACTCTCAGCTTAGTGGTTGTACTAGTGGGCTTTAAGATGCAGTGGTGCGGTAGAAAATAATTAGGTTTTGACATTTTAGTGGGATCGACCTCTGTCATATGGTTCAACTGGATGTATTCTCTCATGAACTGGACATACTGCTACCGTAATTCAGGATAATTAACGAGTCTTCGCTCTATGGATAGGAGGCGTCGATTCGCAATGTCACTCGACTCTCCCAATTTATTCGGTTTGTCTAGAAAAGATAGTTTGACAATAAAACGACCGTCGGCGGCTCTTTGTATCGTCTGATTGAAGAATGACTTACACTTCATCTCTTGGAGCGACAATTTTGATCAATTTGAATCCAGTTCCTGTACTGTGGCAAATCTTATGATCGACAGGGTTCCAACGATTTAAACACCGGTCAGTATTAAATAAATTTATTAGAGCCAAATATAACAGAAGCGAACTGTAGGTCTTGCTAAAGAAAACGGAACTGATTTCTTTACATATTCCAGTAATGTAAAAGCTCATTATTACAAATAAATTCAATTTATATATGTGAGTTTATATAACAATAAAATTCAAGATAATGTACTAGTGTGTAGTTAAACAATGTAAAAGGCAATGAAGTACTAATTTTCTACATCCTCCGGCCGCCAAATTTAAGCAGAATTAGAGTTCAATTCAAGAGGAAATAACAGCTGAATTGCCCTTCTCAACCTCGAACCATTCGCAAATCTTACTAGGCAAGCCCTGACCTTGTTGTCACGACCTTCATAAACCTCCTCTACCAGAGCAAGCTTCCACAAAATCCTGGGGGTTGACTTATCCTCGACGAGTACGACATTATTATATTCAACAAAGTAGTCTAATCGCCCTTTAATTCGCAAAAATCCATCATTATCGAGTATGGGGTCTAATGATAATATTGGCAAAGATTTTGGTACTTCGCGGCCTGCCTTAAGTGCCTTAATTTCGTCTGCGTACTCGCAATGCTGTATGAACTTAACCCAATAGTCTCTAGCTCGTTTTACTTCCTCGGCTGTTAACCATATATTTGAATGCTCAAGAGGCGTAAGCAATAATTTATTAAAATTGTCCACAAATTTTATCGATTTCTTCAGACTCTGAATTCTAAGGCTTAAAAAGAGAAGAAATGTCCAACAACTAAATTTTTGAAACGGTAGTAGTGGTTCCCTTTTGTCATATGATGGGGGTGGTATCTGGAGCGCCAACAATGTTGCTGGTAGCTTGACGGTCTCATCTGCTTGCGGCCACGTCTGCATTTCTTCTCCAAGCCACTTCGGTCCAGAAATCCAGAAATCTGAAGCCAGTAATACCTTTGCAGAAATTCCCCGTGTTAGCATATCTGCTGGATTGTCACTTGCAGGGCAATATCTAAACTCCGTTGGATTAGCTAACCGGGTTATATCTCTTACCCTATTGGATACATAAGTCGGTAATTTTGCTTTTGTCCCTTTAATCCAGTAAAGCGATATTTGCGAATCAGACCAGAGGTTTACTGCAGAAAAGTTTAAATTTAAATTTTCCTTAATATATAAATACATTTTAGCTGCAACTAGAGCTGCAGTTAACTCAAGTTTAGGAAGTGTAAGTTCCTTCGATCCATCTTCTTTTAGGGGAACTACTCTATTTTCAGCGTAAAGAAATCGAACAGTAATCCTTTTCTGCTCGTCAATGCTTCTGATATATGCAACAGCTCCATAAGCCTGAGAACTGGCATCTGCAAAGATATGAAGTTCAGTATTCAAAATATTTACCGCATCATAGATACATCGAGGAGTCGCCAAATCCTTCAGCAACCGAAAATCTGCACAGCAACATGTCCAAATAACTTGCAAATCATTAGGAAGTATCTGATCCCAGTCCGCTTTCAAGCGCCATATCGATTGAAATATAATTTTAAATCTTATGACGAACGGGCTTAGCAATCCAAGCGGATCGAAAATTCGTGATAAAGTCTGCAACACAGCTCGCTTGCTTCCGGCAACAATTGACAATTGACAATTCACATCTACTGACAAGTCATCACTGTTTATCAACCAAATCACACCAAGAATTTTTTGCATATCAGGGTAATGTTCTTGCGTAAAAAATTTCTCGCGCACTTCCAGTCGGTTGCAATTCCATTTGCGTAAGTTCATTCATTTCCATAATTGAAATTGCATCTTTGTGTAACCTTACAACTGTTTCCACGCTATTTGTACTTATAATCAGGTCGCCCATGTAAAAGCACGACTTAAGAACTTTACAAGTACTTGGATACTCTTTGCTCATTATGTCTAAATGTTTCTTTATTGTGGCTCCCAATATAAAGGGACTGCAACTGTTCACCAAAAAACTGAATTTGCTGAACTGCAATTTATAGCTGTAAAGAAGTTAAATGTAGGACTGTAAATAAAATGAAACCCGGATCGAATTGTACAGCTTGAGTATTTATTGATTACTAACTAATTTCGGTTTTACAAGATTTCAGAACAAAAATTTACTGCATGATGATGAACTGTATAGTGTATTTAGAGAAAACAATGAACTACATCTCATACAATTACAGTGTCTAATAAAATTAGCTTTTAGGAATGTTTCAACAATTTAAATAACAATTAAATTACTATTAACTTCTGTTATACTGAACAGCAACTCACACCAAATGTAACTCGAGCCATCCGGTATATTTCAATTGGGGGTAAATTTGTCGAAGGTTTTAACTCCTCCGCATACCAAAAAAGCAATGACTTTTCCTGTCCTGTTCTGATAAGGATATTTGTAAGAAAGCCTGTTCGATATCAGCTGTCAATGCTATCGTGCCAATTCGAAATTTCAATAACATTTTCAGCACGTCTGGAAGTAAGTTAGATCCTGTCAAAACACACTGGTTCAAAGATGGAAAACCAGGAGCGTGAGCTGAAGCATCGAAAACGATGAGTAACTTCGTTGTCTCCTTATCTTCTCAGTACACAGGTCGATGCGGCATGAAGTAAGTACGATCGGTATTACCGTTACTTGAAATACGCTCTGCAAACCCTTCACTCAAAAATTGTCTCATCATTTGATCGTATTCTAAGAGTTTTGAGTCTTTTGTAAGTCGCTGTGTAAGGGATCTCAGCCTTGACAAAGCTCCCACTCTGTTACTATCAAGATTTTATTACTTAACTTCCATGTTAGGCTAGCTTCATATCATTTACCCTTTTTTTCGATATAGTTCGTTATAAACGAGCTTGTGAAGTCATCACTTTCAATTTTGTCTTCTTTTATGCCTAAAACATCTAGATCCCAAAAGTTTACATATTGAAGGTCTCTTTCTTCAAGTATACTTTTCTGTAATGTCGTAGCAGCTGTTAGACAGAAGTCATTCTCTAAAGCGGAAGCTGGGCCCTGGAGAGTCCACCCAAAAACTGTATTAATAGCCATCAGTTGTTCAGTAATTCTTTCGTTTTCTGCTTTCACATATTGCCAATAACAATTGGCTCCTATTAAAATACTGATGCCTTTTTCGAGCTCCACAGGAACAATACACGAATCCACCAAAACTAATTTTTCGGGGTTGGGATGATCAACTTCAGGAACTGTTAGTACATCCAAACAAATCTCTGGCACTTCTACTGCTTCTAATACAAATATATCATCGCTATGTTGACTTCTCAAAGATATTCTGACACGATTAAATAAGTTCGATGGTGTTTGTTTTCTACTACCAAATGGAATGACACTAAGCCTCTGAGTTCCAATAACTGGGAGTTTTAGTTGACGCGAAAGGTTCTGTTTTATGAAGGAAAGTTGACTGCCACCATTCAAAATCAAACGAACAAGCACTTGTTTACTTTTGTCTAGGAAAAATGCAAACACACAGGCAGTATGCAAATATACTTTTGTATGCTTTATATTCGCCGCGCACATTACTGTTACTGCACTTTTGTCATCGCTATACTGTTTATTGGATTCCATTTTTACTATTCCTTGCAATGCTGCTCTCTTGAAATACTCAGCGTTGCATAATGCCGAACTGTGCTTTTTGTTACACTTGCTGCATTTAAGTCCTCTAACTCGACAGGCCTTCGCTGTGTGCCCCTTCAATGTACAGCGAAAACATCTGCCATCCTTTTTAAGCATATCTTTCTTTCTTTCAAGCGAAAGGTGCTCTTTGCAATTCGGAGTTAAATGATGGCTGGAGTTGCAGAAAAAACACATATCCGCAGACGTCGATGTAGTTGGTGTTGTTGTTGCTGCCGACGTAAGTAAACCTGCAGCGGTTCTGTGCACTTTATTAGTTGATGCTTGTCTCTTTGCAGCAACCCGTGACTTTTCCAGCGATTCGACCTCTCTTTTTAAAAATTGTAGAATGCCTTTAACATGACTGTCACTGTCAAATGAAACAGAACTATTATCTCCTGCCACGGATTGTCCCTCCTCTGGCGACAATTGTTCGCATTCAGCTTTGGAGATATTTTGATACGATCGATGATAATCAACTCGTAATTCGGTAGGTAAACATTTTAGCAAAATGGATTTTAACATTACGGCATAGTGGCTTGCGGGTATACCTAGAGCAGTAAGAGACCGGGTAGCTGTGGTAATCGTATTATACAAGTAACGAAGCCCTTGTGTGTCTGTGCCATAGTTAACGGGCTATAATTCCATCAACTGCTGCATATTACGGTCGACTATCTTCTCGCTATTGCCGAACTCTTCTAGCAAGAGTGCTATAGCTCCATCGTAGCATGACTCACTCGGAGTAAAACCAGCAATTGCCTCAGCTGCTCTACCCGACAATTGTGCTTGCAGATAGTTAAACTTGTCTACAGCGCTCAAAGATGAATTCTCGTGTATCGTTTGACTGAATTGTTCCCAGAACGGTAGCCATTCTTGAAATTCTCCCGAAAATTTTCGCAAATTAATTTTTGGTAATTTTATTGAAGATGCTTTGTTGCTGTTTGTTACGTTGGATGCATTAATTGAAATATTCCGCGAAAAAGACTCACTTTCGAAGGATCGTAATCGGGCTAAACGCTGTTCGAGTTTCGCCAATATTCCTATAGCCTTGTCCGCATACTCAGTGGCGCTTTCCAATTCCTTTGAAACATCCTCGTTCTTGATTATAGGGCGCACTTCGATATTCGCCTGTTGCAATTGCTCATGAGCTGATTTTAAACGCTGAATAAAAGAGCAAAGTTCCTCTTCGATGCAATCAAAATTGTTAAAATTGCTATCTTTCACACGCGACGTTTCGAGTTTTAGATAATCATTTGCGGCGTTTGTTAAACGCGTCACATGTCCGCGTATGATAGCGCGACCAGTTACGTCCATATTCGAATCGCGTTTTAATTTAGCCACGTTCGCTCAACAATACTCGTTCACTGTTATTCGTTCAAAAGGCTCTACGTTCGAATAATTTATTCCCGCCTCGAAAGATCCCGGGTTTCGGCACCAATGTGGAAAATCTTATGATCGACAGGGTTCCAACGATTTAAACACCGGTCAGTATTAAATAAAATTATTAGAGCCAAATATAACAGAAGCGAACTGTAGGTCCTGCTAAAGAAAACGGAACTGATTTCTTTACATATTCCAGTAATGTAAAAGCTCATTATTACAAATACAATTCAATTTATATATGTGAGTTTATATAACAATAAAATTCAAGATAATGTACTAGTGTGTAGTTAAACAATGTAAAAGGCAATGAAGTACTAATTTTCTACATGTACCTTCCAAAACCTCTGGACCGCTTGGTCAATGTCTTCTTCCTCGGAGCATATGCCGCCAGTTGCCCGTTCTGTATTTGATTGTTCTCTCCTTCCCGACACCACCCATCCAAGAATGGTGTTGTTTTATTTTTATTTATTTTTTATTTTTTATACGATGTGGCCAAATCCTAGGGGACAACCCTTCGATGCGCTAGCATGGTTTTGGCCGGAAGGGAATTAAGGTAAGGGAAGTGAGGAAACTTGAATCTTGTTTGCATTGCTGCGAGCTAGACAACAGCCCAGAGACGGAGTGGATTATTTTAATTTCTTAATAAAAGCTCACGGTCATCTGGGCTCGAACCCGGGACCCACGGCATGTTGGTCTTGCCGCTCAACGCATTGATCCAACTCCGTCTCCCGTTCTGCAATGTTGGGAGGTTTTGGCCTAGTTTTATTTAACCTATGGACATTAACTAGAAGAAGTATTCCGCTCCAATGAGGAGATCAATTCGATCTGATCTATTGAAGGTAGGATCAGCCAATTGGAGATTGTTCGGTATAGCCGAATTAGACACCTCCAGCCGTTGATTCGGTTGAGGAGCGATGATATGGCCAAGAACAAAGGCATCCAGCCTCATTCAGAACCCATTGATCCTGGATTGTAGTTGAATGTTCGCTCTCCTTTTTGTTTGTTGACGGCCATCACCAATTCCCTTAATTTCTAATGCTGTACACTTAGGCACAACCCCGAGCCTTTAGACTATTTCCTCCGTTATTAGATTCACCTGGGAGCCGGAATCGAGGATGGCTCGGCATACCACAATCTTACCGTCTTCATTTATTAAATTAACTAACGCGGTTCCCAGTATGACTGTTCCCCGTAATTCTGGATCAAGGCCGGCCGCCAGGCTCAGTGGAGTCTCTTCTGTCCTCGTACCGGTTGCTGTTAAATTGGAATGTGCTTCTTCCTTAGGCGACGGTTTGTCCAGAACGTTCTGCAGCTTCAGTTGGGGTTCTAAATGTACCAAGGCATTATGCTTTTTGTTACATTTACTGCAACCCCTAAGTGTACATCGCGAAACACTATGCCCACCTTTCAAACAGTTAGGACATAAGCTGTGTTTATTCACTGTTTATTCAGTTCAGCCTGTGGCTGGGCGTCATCTTCAAGAAGGTTCTGCATCGGTATAGCGGATGAGTATCTTGACACGCCACACACCTTGGATTCGAAGTTGTAACGGCGGTTAGGTTTGATGATGATTTAAAGAATTCTTGTCTCTTAGTTCCTTTTTCTCGTCTTCTAGCCTTACTTCCCAATGCTTCTAGTGATTGAAAACGTATTTCCAGAAACGTTAGGAAATTCGTCATTGCCTGTAGTTCTTTAGGATTAGACAGACCTTGTTCGTAGAGTCAATGGGTAGTTTTGTCAAGTTTTTTGTACAAAATGTGTAACAAAAGAGGATCCCAATAGTTGGGTTCTGACCCCAGTTTTTGTAATCAGAGTAAACATTCCTTGGTGGTTTCATGCATTGTCTTTATAGATGTGGCCGATGGTGCCTCTGTTGTATGCGACGGTTGAGTCAGCAATTTGTTGATTAATAATGCAGCTAGGAGCCTGGGATTCTCATACCGATCTTGCAGCATTGTACATGCCGCCACGTAGTTGTCTTCTGACAGCGTAAAATGTCGCAATAATTTTTCTGCTTCTCCGACCAAATAGGTTTTGAGGTAGAAATGGGTAACTCAGATCTGAACCGACTCAAAGATCCGGCTCTCAAAAGTGAGTCAAGTGAACCGGATCTCAGTTTTGTCCCGTAACGGATCCCGAAGAGTCATTTCTCAACATTTGCATCAGTTTGATTTGATTCTTGATTGATGTGATTTCTGATGTTTTTGTGTATGAGAATGAAAGAGTGCACAGTGTACTGGAGTAGTATGCTCTTGGGAATGAGAAAATTTTTCCTTTGCTATTGTAGATTGTATTTGTTCCTTGAAATAAAAATTTGTGGAGATTTATTTTCTTATTCCTTTTCTCCGTAATAATTGACTGTGCTTACTGACTTAAGCATAAATAATTCATCAACACACGATTTTGCGGAAAATTATGTTAAAAAATATATAATTGGAAATTATTAAAAGACGTGAAATAGAAAACAAATTGAAATTTAATAATAACATGTTTCGATTAACAAAAAATATTTCAAAGTAAATATAATATAAGCGATCCATATCAACGGATACATAGAATCGTCTATTAGAAGCTCTAGTATGTATTTTTCGAGTTCTATTATTCCAGCTGCTCTCGTACCGCTGGACTCTCTCGTAGCTTTTATTTTTTCTTTTATGTCCATCCATAAAAGGGATGATGTTGATGTCATGCCGGTAGTGTTTGTGTTGGAAGGTCTAGCTGTTATAGATTCCTCCTCAGTTTCAATTCCCAATTAAGAAAGTTTTGTGCATAAGACTTCTTTTGCTGTATCATATTTCTGCTCATTAGAAAAGCCATATTTTTTTATTCTGGGATCCAAAATAGTTGCCTGAGCTGTCAGTTCATTATCCTCAAGAGATCGAAAACGGGTTTTAACTTGATCCTTTAGTGATGTAATAAGTCTTTTGATTTCCTCATGTCTGATTTCTTCATTTAAAAATTTGTCCATTTGTTTTGTTATCACATTGACAAATAAAATAGTTTTTGACAATGAAATTGTCTTTTCGCTAGAAATTTCTATTGTAACTGTGTTGAAAATTTCCAATACATCGCAACTTTTTTCTACAATTTCCCATTCTCTTGCATTTAGTAAGTCTAGATTACTATTAAGTATAGCCAATGTCGATAAAACTGCATCTTTTATCCTTAATATACGGGAAAGCATATCATGAGTTGAATTCCACCGGGTGATGACATCCTGTTTCAACTTAAGAGGAGGCATTTTCATCTGCTCTTGAATTTCTAACAATTTTGTCATCGCTATAGAACTCTGCTTGAAGAACTGCACAATTGCCTTCACTTTAACCGACATGTTTTTAATTTCCAGTAAGCCTGCCTGTACGACCAAATTTAAAGTATGAGCAAAGCAGGACACATGCCGCCATAAGCCCAGGCGAACCGCAGCTGTAACATTCGCCGCGTTGTCAGTTACAACTGCTGACACTTTATTTGTTAATCCCCAGTCGTCAATGGTTGCTTTTAAAAATGCGCAAATATTTTCCGACGTATGCCTTTGATGAAATGATGTGCATTGTAATAAAAATGATTTTAGCTGTATTTTGTCATCTAAAAAGTGAACAGTTACAGCTATGAAGCTTTCATTATTAATTGATGTCCACCCATCGGTTGTTAAGCAAACAGAAGTAGCTTGTTGCAAATTTTCAGAAACCTTATTTTTAACTGCTTCATAAGTTCGCGGGATCAGGCTATTTGATATAGTTTTCCTACATGGAAGCTTGTAACCTGGGCAGAGCATATTTACGAATGTTCTAAATTCTGGGTCTTCAACTATGCTAAATGGATAGTACTCTTTCGAAATCATTTTAATTAATTGCCCATCTAATTCCTGACTTTTTCTTATAGGGACTGATTTGTTACACACCATATAATTTGTTATGGCTGACTGAGTTGGTTTCGTAGCTATCTGCCCTGATTCGACATCATTGGCTTGATCCCTATTGACTTGAGCAGTAGCCTGACATAACGTGTTTGCCTCTACAGTAGTAGTACTCGAACTTGATCTAGGTTGATAATAAGCGGAAAGATTTGCAGCAACCGTGTTTTCATCCTCTTTTCTATATATAGGCACACTTGGATGTCTTGTTTTCAAATGTCGTATGAGATTTCCTGTTGAACCCTTTGAAGTTTGCAATATACTAGAACAGAACTTACACTTTGATTTTTGGTTATTAATTTGAGAAAAATTATTCCAGACTTCACTTGTTTTTCTTGAAATTTTTGAAATTAATTTGTACTTTATCACCACAAATTTTCCTAATTTTTGTACTTATGTCAAACTAGATCGAACTGAAAGTATCAAATGTATAAGCAAAAACGCAAGAGAAGAACGTAAAGAGAAGATTAAAAATTTTCTAAAGTATGGTTTAGACTTGCCATTTAAATTTTTAAGAAAATAATGCAAACTTTTAAAATCACAAAAACTTAAACTTTTTCGTAATGCAAACTTATTAATTTAGCACATCAATTTTTAATTTATTACAAATCGGATGAAAATTAAAAACAAATCGCAAACTCTAGTTTTATATAATTATATTTTTCTATCAAATACTTTTCGCCTGCATATTAAAACAATTTTATAGCACCGAAGCGCATGACAAATAAAATTATTTTCCTGTTTTTCAATCAAACGTATCACTAATTCTCATTATGTACATATGCTACGACGAAACTGGCAACAATCTGGATAATTAAAGCCTTCATGTTGACTAATGAGAATGGACGCTCATATGAAAAGAATGAAAGAAAGAGGAATACATGAAAAAATAGAAGAACATGGAACTAAAAGTCCTGCAAGAACTACAATTGAAGCGAACGCAACACTACGGTCTTCGCACTAGAGAGAGACAAAATGTCTCAAGTTGAAAATGTTTAGTGACTCTTTCGAACCAATTCGTGAAGCCGGATCTTTTAAAAGAAGCAGATCCGAAGAGCCGGTTCGCTCAAAAGATCCGTTTTGCCCATCTCTATTTTGAGGTTCAACATTCGTTGGCAGTTCGCCATAGGTTGGTTGTGGATCATCTTTGTAAATAAGTCACAGAATTGCCGCCATTTGGTGTAATCCCCATCGAATTTAGGGAGTGTTATTTTTGGAAGTTTCAGCATTGATGCGGTAGGGTTAGCTAGGGTCGGTGTTTGTGTTGGTGTAGCCATGGATTGTTGCACCTCTTCTAATTTTGTAGAAAGCTGTATCACGGTCTGCTGCACCTCCTCTTCTAATCGTACGTGTTCTGCCAGCAAGGTTGGATCCGCTGACGTTTCCCACAAATCGCTATTGTAGCTCTCAATTTGATGCCAATATTGATTTATGGTATTTATTTTAATCTCGTAGGAAGCCTTGGGCTCGCTGGTGAGATCTCTTCCTGTGAGATTGTTAAGAAGGCGTCGTAACGCTTGGCTAACAGCTCGTTGTCTTCGCCAAATTTTAGTGGCTTCGGTATCATTTGACTGGGGACTTATGGGATAGTTTGTTAATTGGTGCGTCTTGGGTATGGCCCCTTTGATAGATTTTTTATTCGCAGACTCTATCGATTTATTCTTCAATGATGCATCTGGGTCTTGTAACCCTCTAATTGCTTCCATTTGAGCTGTCCGTTAGGCGATATTCTCGTCTCGTTGAGACTCTGCATTCGTAACAATGGAGGAAACCTTAGATTATCGGTTTCCTTATGCTGGATCATTTGGCGGGTTAGATGTTGCTTAAATTCCTCGTAAACGGCTGTTATCTTATGGTAGTAGTCCTTGGCAAAATACGGATGATCTAGCTGGGGAGATGGTAGCTCTCGGATGGCTTCATCAGTAGTTTCAAACAAGGACCAAGCCGCTTCCAAGCGTTTTAGCCTTTCTTCATAGTAACTAAATGTCTTTCGGTCCTGTGAATCCTTTAGGTAATTGGTGATGATTCGTTGAATTTTTTGACCGTGGCTATCTTGCTCCTCTGATAATTCTTCCATGGACTTAGAGCTGGGCTCTTTGTTGGCCTTGGGTGACCAGCTGTCGAAGTGATTAAATCTTTATCGAACAATAATGTCTTCTAATGAACAAAACTGCTTCTCATGTCGTCGATTGATTAACCCAATTCGAAGTTATTGTAACGAAGTTTTCCTTCAATCGTAATTAAGCGGGGTCACCAATGTTAAATCAAGAACTCTTTTGTTCTTGCGGAAGTTCAGTAGGCTGAAGTACAAACTTCAACCTTGTTGGGGCGTATTCGGTTCTGGTACCGAGTACGCTTTAATCTGAAAGAAAACTGGTTAATTAATTAAAACAACTCGCGTCCACTGTTGACTGTCGAAAAGTTTATTAACAACTGAACCTTCTTTAATTCAATCTCTTAATATTTAAGCAATTACAAGTACAAAAAACAAACAAATATTCTCTGGTTCACACGTTAGATTCTTGATAATTCTCACACAATTTGCACCGCAAGCTCGTTCCCAGACCTTGAAAACTTTTCGCTGCCTGTGACGTTTCGGGTTGCGTGTGGGAATTGTGAGAAAATTATTGTTATGCAATGCAATATGACTACCTCATGATAAGTACATTGAGTGTAGACAGTGGAAATAAATTATTATTATGAAATGAAATTTGACTTGAGTTTAAACAACTATAGTCGAATCGGCTTCTCGTAACTTATCCGCTATCAACACTTTACATCCGCCCATTTTCATTTTTTTCTGCTACGATGGTTCTAATATTGCTGACCGTAACGTAGATCAGTACGTACTTGATTTTAAAAGGGCCGATTCTTTGATCTGGTATACTAGAGAACTACGGAGCCTTAAGAATAAAAAAAATAGACTATGGCAAACTTAATTACGCTGTAGAAACACGACAGCTTATTGTGATTTCGTTGATTGCTATGACAGATTTTTAGCATTATCTTCATCTTTATATATGGAATACCTTGATAATGTTCGCTATAACTTGCATAATGATCCTCGTACTTGTTTCAAATTTGTAAATATGAAGAAGAGATCTGATAATTATCCATCTACAATGTGGTACAATGGAACCTCTAAATGCAGTGCGCACGACATAGCCGACAACTTTGCACTATTTTTTAGGGCGCCTTTTCATCTAGCAACTTTGTGCCTTGCCCGGATGATTTTGGTTATATCCAAGACCGTCCCGCTGCCTCCATTGCTTTGCCCACTATATCTCGTGATATTACCATGGATGGTATCAAGGAGCTTAAACTGGACGTTTCTTTTGGTCCTGATGGTGTTTCACCTGCGTTCTTGAAATTCTGTTCTGATGCCTTACTCACTCCGCTGGAACTCATCTTCCACAAATCTCTTCAGGCCGGTAGATTTCCTACGTTATGGAAGAGCTCCATTATAATTCCTGTTTATAAAAAGGGGCATAACAACTTATTAAGAAATTATAGGCCAATCGCGAAGCTTTTTTGCATACCCAAGTTGTTCGAATCTGTTATATATTCGCAGCTTGTTGGGCAGTGTGAGGGATAATCTCCTCTAATCAACATGGCTTTCTGCCTGGTAGATCAACGACAACTAACCTGCTTGAATTTCCATCCCACATAATCTCTGCCTTCCAGCTCGGTCTCCAGACCGGCTGCGTCTGCACCGACTTAAGCAAGGCATTTGATAAACTCCCTCACTCTGTGATTATGCTTAACCTGGAAAAGCTGGGGTTTCCGCCTCTATTGCTCGAATGGATCCGCTCTTATGTCACCGCCCAAAACGAAGAGCATCGAAGTATCATATAAACATACTTTATGGACAACCAGCGGAGCACCGAAATATGCCAGTGGATAATGCCATTAATTTGAGGCCCGAATTACAATTCCAACGGATCAGTCGACTGCAACTTTGCTCAAATGGGTAATTCATGCGACATAATTGCTACAATTTAACGACTTATCAGTTCACTCCAACTGAACTTAGACTTTGCTCAAAGTGCAAAGTTGTAGTGACAAAACTCGACTGCGGCTAACTTCATTTGAAATATACATGCAAATACCTCTGAAAATGACAGAAGCTGAAGCTACAATTTATTTTCAAATTTGATTTTGGCGTTGCCTTCGGCTGAAAACTCAGTTGCAGTTAACTGATCAGTCGGAATTTTAATTCCGGCCTATAATAGCGAATGATCGAATGTTTTTCAACTCAAATTGCCAATCATTCCTTCATCCAGACGCGATTCAAACTTTATTAAACGCACTTGCTGACAATCGTTTCTTAACGGTTTTACAATTATTACAAGAAAGGTGGGAGTTACAAAAAAAGGCAGAACCGAAAATTGTCGAACCTGATCCAGAGATCGAGTTGCAGAAAAAATTCTAAGCATCCTCAATAATCACATGTGTACAAACTAAACACATGACCCGAACAAATTTTTCAAAAATTTTTAATAAAAATTCCGAACTAAACCTCAACTCGAGCAAAGTAAGAAATATTTAAATATTTCTTAACGCTATTTTTATTAAAGATCCTCAATAAGTCATCTATAACGGAGTCAAAATCCGATCTATTGTATGCAAATGTACAAACACTGCAAAACGATTCAAACACAATTGAACTTCTAAAAGATAATAAGGTACAACGAGCGTTGGATTCACTGTTCAAAGCGTTAGATCTACAATTGAAAATCACTTTAACTATAGGTAGATAATGAAATATATTTTATTGGAAGTCTTTAATTGTTTGGGGTTTTTTCTGAAACTCTTTCATATAGGGAGTTGATATTTGGCACGAAGATTGGAATTGGTGGCAGAATAACAGCCGTACTAACAGTTAAATTTTGATGTTTAGGTCTAATTTTCATTGGGGTGAAATGGGAATCAAATGAAATTGCGCTTGTAAAAACGAGTTCAAAAATATTATTAGTGGCTAAAGCAACATGCTGGTAACGATTGCTTTACTAAAAACCAACGAAACTTAATCTCTGTTATTAAAGAAATTACTCGTACGTTAACACAGTATATTGAATACCCAATAAAAAAACATTTCATTTTAGTATTTACTACGTATACATGCAGGGTTGAAGCCAGGTTGAACCCAAGTTCAACTCTCATGTATACCGAAGTTGAGTTCAAAGTGGGTCGCGTCAACTCAACTCAAGTAATCTGGCTGAGTCGAGTTGAACTTTTGCATGTATACGCGGGTTGAAGAATTGAAGTGACACATTGTAATTTGACAAGTTATGTTTGTTTTTGAATTTGTCACAGCAGTTAGTTATTATTTCTGTAAAGGTTGTTTTGTGTTTGTGAAGCTTTTAAGATAGAAAAGAGAAATATTTGGGAACAAGAGGAAACAGAAGCTATATTAACCTTTATGTCAAACTAACCCAATTTCAACTCAAGTCTTCAACCTGATGAACGCATATACGCGGAGTGAAATCTCAACCCCAATTTTTCAATTTTTCAACTCTGCATGTATACGTAGTAATTATCGCGATAAGCTAAAGGAAGTGACTATTTGCACTTACGTGTACTTCCGTGTTTACACGTATTTGCCATCTTGATTTCCACTTTGACATTTTGGCTATAATCATGGCTACAAAAAAGTAATAGATCGATTTTGGCGACTTGTTAGTGTCCATTGGCGATAATGCCTGTGTAAAGTCTGGCGACCCTGCTTGAGATGCTCCAGTAACATCCTGTATGAAACTAAATGCAAATCTCTCGTTTCCCCCCAGCGTCCTCCCTATTTTCTCCACAATATTTGCCAACTAATTGCCACATCGCTACGACTGGAGCTCCGCATTTTGTAGGGGTATGAAATATTACTAAGTTGCTCTTAATTGATATGAAGATTTTCTAGATTTTATGGTGCAATTAAACTGAACAAAGCTACTTTGCTAAAAAAATAAAAAAATCAGTTCTTCCAGCTCAGATTGTTCGTCAGCGGACACCTCCGATATTTCTATAAATTTATCGTCTAACGATAGATCTAACTTGTAATCTCATTTATTAAACAATATATAAATTTTATTATTCCGAATAATTATTTACATTTTTGTAATCAGAGACACTAAAAAACCGATATATATATATTTTTAGTATTGCATAATATAAGGTGTCTTGCTTCTAGGGGTTGATAATAGGGGATGATGGAGGTAGAATTTTGTAAATATTCCTTTGAATTTGTAATTACTGAAAATTAAAACTCCCTAGTAAGAATTTTCATAACACTTACTCAATTTTGGCCAGCTTTTTGGGGTTTGGCCGCACTGTGGGCCGTGGCGAATAAGTACAGGGGAAATTTAGTAATTCAACGAGTTACTTTCCTTGGCGTTCTGGCGATCATCAAATATTTTGCAGATTTTCGTGAAAGGCAAATATTGAGGTTATTGTGTTTGTATCACATACGTCTAGGTCGAGTCTGGTATTGGCGGCAAAACGATAAGTGTTAGTTAAAAGTTAAAATTATAAAGAATTGTTAGTGTGTATAACTAATTGTTAATTGTATACAAACAAGTGTAAGAATTATTGGACGATAAGTTCTAGGTTTATAAATAATTATTTCGAGTTAAGAAAATTATATACAAACAAGTATAAGAATTATTGGACGATAAGTGTTAGTTTTATAAATAATTGTTAGTGTCAGTTTTATAACTAATTGGTAATTGTATACAAACAAGTGTAAGAATTATTGGACGATAAGTTCTAGGTTTATAAATATTTATTTCGAGTTAAGAAAATTATATACAAACAAGTATAAGAATTATTGGACGATAAGTGTTAGTTTTATAAATAATTGTTAGTGTCAGTTTTATAACTAATTGGTAATTGTATACAAACAAGTGTAAGAATTATTGGACGATAAGTTCTAGGTTTATAAATAATTATTTCGAGTTAAGAAAATTATATACAAACAAGTATAAGAATTATTGGACGATAAGTGTTAGTTTTATAAATAATTGTTAGTGTCAGTTTTATAACTAATTACTAATTATATACAAACAAGTGTAGGAATTATTGAACAGTAAGTGTTAGTTTTATAAAGAATTGTTAGTGTCAGTTTTATAACTAATTGGTAATTGTATACAAACAAGTGTAAGAATTATTGGACGATAAGTTCTAGGTTTATAAATAATTATTTCGAGTTAAGAAAATTATATACAAACAAGTATAAGAATTATTGGACGATAAGTGTTAGTTTTATAAATAATTGTTAGTGTCAGTTTTATAACTAATTACTAATTATATACAAACAAGTGTAGGAATTATTGAACAGTAAGTGTTAGTTTTATAAAGAATTGTTAGTGTCAGTTTTATAACTAATTGTTAATTGTATACAAACAAGTGTAAGAATTATTGGACGATAAGTTCTAGGTTTATAAATAATTATTTCGAGTTAAGACAATTATAAACAAACAAGTGTAAGAATTATTGGACGATAAGTTCTAGTTTTATAAATAATTATGTCGTGTTGAGAAATAAAGAAGTTTTAACATGCAATAGATATTTATAGTGTGGGGAGAGTCCTGAAATCGAAAAGTACACGCAGGTCAGTAAATATATAACAATTGGAGCAGCCGGTAGGATCAAGGAAGCATGGTAAAACAAAAATTACCGTAACAGCTTGAAAAGCCTTGATCCAAGACCAAACCAAAAGGGGTACCTTTAAGCACTCCCGGGTAGCCAATAACCCTGAGGAGTCACCCCCAACGCTTCCACAAAGTGCAAGCCAGCACCACCTGTGGATTTGTGTGGGCTCCGTCCCATCCCGAAGAAGACGACACCAATCAACACCAACAATCAACACATCACCAGTAACAAGTAGGAAAAGGGAATCGCTTTAGTACTGCAAACAAGGGAACGGTAAGCAGGCCAAAAGCCCCCCTTGCAACGCTGAAGAGCAGGAGTTGATGTCCAAGGACACCCACTCTACTCCCGCTCACTCACCAACGGAGGAGAAGACAGAGGACCTCCTCATAACCTCCCTGGACCTGGAGATCGGCGAGGAAGAACCACGCCAGGGTTCCCAGTCATCGATATTCACCGATCAAACGCAGGTCAGTGAACACCAGATAACCCCAGCACAACCAGGACCCAGTTCACAAGGACTCACCCTCAGGAGCGGGACCGTCCTCCGGCGAGTAAATCAAAACCAAGTAAGCCTCAAATATAATAATTTTAATAATTTGTACGAGTCCGCGCGAGAATCCGAACGCCTAGCAACTCTCTATTCTAACCTCCTCGAAACCCGGAATACAAAGTCCAGCGAGGAGAGATTGGAAGACTTAGAGCGCTTTCAAAAGGAAGCCGCACTCTTTCAAGCCAAGCTAGACGGATTCTCGCGCATACTCCCTCCTGAAGAAAATATTGAAAACAATTCGGAAAGCACAACTGAGGAAAACCTCATACAGTCCCTACAAGACTCCCTGCGAGAAATCAACCTGAAACAGGGTCTAAATCGATTTCTCGCACAAGACTCGCCCGACACCGACTCGAATCAGAACTCCACTATGGCGACCGATTATGGAAAAATTGTTAAGTTAACTGCGCAAATGGTGCCCATATTTTCAGGTGAGCCAGGCCCGCATCTCGGATCAGAGTTGCAAACATTCCTGGGTTGCTGCCGCCAGGCCAAACAGTGCCTCTCCGAAGGGCACCTCCCCTTCCTCAAGATCCTCCCCACAAGACTTCGTGGAGGAGCATATCAACTGTTGGCCTCTGATGTTCCGACAACATTTCAAGAAGTCGAAGCAAGGTTAAACGCGGCATACCTTCCCAGAGAAACTTACCAGGAACTGGTAAATAGGCTCATAACAGCTCACCAAAACCCCTGCGAAACGCTCGCTGCCTTCACGGCTAGAGTGAAACAGTTACTAGCCCTCTGCAAAGAGGCCGCACAAACTAAATATGGAGCTGCGGCCACTCCAGCTGTAACAACGCAGCTGGAGGACTTCGCGAAAAACGCAGTCCGCAGCGGGGTTACGAATCCGCACTTTTGCCACTATCTCCTCACCGTCACCGACGGCACGCTCGAGGCGCTGATCCACAAAGCACTCGACATGGAGAAACTACAGCAGGGCGCCCAGTTCACGCAAACCACAACAACCCAAGGCTTTCCTGCTCCTGTTGTTGTAGAACAGGGCTCAACCACGCTGGTCGCTATGGATCCAACTGCCAGAATAACAAGCAAAAACTTATACAGACCGCCGCCACCACAGAAGTTCCGCCGACAGACTCCACCATATACGGCTCCTCCTCAACGCTCGTCTCCCCCACAAATCGACTACCGCCGCCAGAACCTCGACCAGTTAAGGTCAAACATCACCTGCAACTTTTGCCAGCGAAGAGGGCACACTTACGCCGACTGTATGAAGCGTAAAAACACACCCTTCTGCTCTAATTGCAAGATATATGGGCATGATGTTCGCGATTGTAGAAACAATCGCCAGGTTCCGGGCCCGAGTAACCAGCCAAGGCTCCCCGAACGACGGATTCAGGATCAGCAACCTTCCGCTGGTCCTCGAGTTTTTAACATAAAACTCAAATGCAAATTCTGCAACCGTCGCGGCCATTCCATAGAGGAATGCCGCCAAAAACAAAAATGGGACGCTAAGAGCCAGGCAAACGACGAGCAGTCGACCGAAAAGACCCCGGATTGACACTAAAAAGTAAAAATTTTAACAAAGGGTCACCTCAGCCGCCCGAAACCTGTATCTCTACAGTTAGTATTATAAAAAAGAAAGTAATTAAAAATCCCGAAGATATAAATACCGGAGAAACATATACTTTACAAACACCATTTGGTACCGGAAAGACGCTGGGAACATGTCAGGGCAATTTTACATTAAAGAATAACATTCCGTGCAATTTTCAGGTAATAAAAACCTACCCGGCCTTTCCGACGACGGCTTGCTAGGAAACGACTTCCTAGCAAAGAATTGTAACGTTGAGGGCCCGAATAAGGCATTGCGATTCCCTCGAACGGAAAATAACCCTGAGGAGTTTGCGGTTCAATTAACAGCTGCATTGGATAACCGGTGTTCTGAAAAAGTGGTCAAAATGAATACCCGAACGGATAGCGCAGAGCCCAGAAAGGCCGATCTGACAATCTGTGGTATTTCAAAAGTTTCTCAAGAGGAGAACAATGACCGCCGAACACCGGAATGCGAGATGGACAAACCGACTGAAAGTGATTTGACTGGCGAAATGAGGCAGCAACAAATACAGTTGAAAGAGCCTGTATGCATACCTGCTAGGTCACAGATCATAGTCGAGGTTCCCTTGCAGCTGCAGGAAGAGATGCTCTGTCTATCAAGAGAAATCTGCTTCTGCCAGTTACTCTAGACAGTTTACTTTATATATTTAATTCTTGCCTCACTTATTCACAGTTTCCGAACATTTGGAAGAATGCTGTTGTCTTACCCTTGGCTAAGTGCTCAGCTCCTGTGGATCTTTGTGATTATCGGCCAATAAGTTTGCTGTGTTTTCTCGGAAAAGTTCTGGAAAAGCTATTATACAGACAAATCCTTCACTACATTAAGTCAGACAACCTTTTATCAAAGTGGCAATCTGGCTTCCGTGCTGGTCATAGCTGTGAAACTGCTCTGTTGAAAGTGTCCTCTGATATCCGCCAGTCGCTTGACAATGACCTAATGACAGCTTTAGTTCTCCTCGATTTCACAAAAGCCTTTGATTCTGTGGACCATAGTTTGGTAAAATCGAAACTCCAGAAAAATTTTTATTTTTCAGCTTCTGCCACTAAAATTATTGGTGATTTCTTGTCTGGCCGTACTCAGCAGGTGTTGGTTGAGGGAAAGAGGTCAGGGATGGCCAATCTTGTTAGTGGAGTGCCTCAGGGTTCGATTCTTGGACCTCTTCTATTTTGTTTATTTATTAATGATCTCCCTGATGTTATTGAAGATGTGAACATTCATCTGTATGCTGATGATGTTCAAATATATTTGTCCAGGCCCATTGGCCTAGTGGAGGATTGTATTTTTCGAGTCAACAATGACTTGAGAAATATTTCTTCGTGGGCGAGAAGTAATCGTCTCATATTAAACCCCCTTAAGTCACAATGCTTGTTTTTCTACAGAAATGATCTCGATTTGATGTGTGTTCCTGGTGTTCACCTCAATGGTCTAAGCGTACCTTATGTGAGCAAGGTGAAAAGTCTTGGAGTGTACTTTAGCAGTAAGATGGAGTGCTGCGATCATGTAAGTTATACCTTACAGAAAATTTATGGTGGGCTACGGCAGCTTCGGCTGTCTGGAAGCTTACTTTCTATTGAGCTTAAATTAAAACTTGTTAGGTTGTTGTTGGTTCCCCATTTTACCTACTGTAGAACAATTTACCCAGAACTTGATGCTGAATGCAACCGTAGAATTAATGTCGCATTTAATGACTGTATCCGATTTGTTTATAGTTTGAGGCGGCACGATCACGTTTCTCACTATATAAGTTCTCTAGTTGGGTGTCCAATAAAGACTTATATAGACGTAAGAGCGTTGCTATTTTTGCACAACTTACTTGTTTCGTAGTCACCTTCTTATCTATATGAACACTTGCACTTTTTGCATTCATCCCGTCACGTTGGTTTCCGTATTCCTCCCACGCGGTTTATCGTTGGGCAGCGTTCTTTTTTTGTTGTCATTACTCGCCTATGGAATTCTCTTCCTATTAATGTAAGGGGGACGACCAGGACATCTGAGTTTAAAGGCATGTTGAAGCGGTATTTCTTTTCGTGACTTTGGATTGGCTTTGCTGGGGCCGCAGTTTGCTATTCTCTCGTTGTACAGGGTTTTTAGTTTTTGTTTCTTTTTGCTTTTGTTCTCTTTTATTTTCTTTTTAATTTGATCTGCTTTTGTGAATTTTGCGTCAGGATTACTTGATCATACATACAGATATTTGGATTTTTCTTTTATAATTTTGTTATAACTACTGATAAGGTGTTTTTTTTATTATATATTGAACTTTTCCTAGCTTTGTAGTATACTATAAAAAGATATTAATCTTGTGTATACTTGCCTAAATAAATAATATTATTATTATTATTATTAAATAGATCAAGGAGTCTTCCTGGCGAATGGCATACTCCCCGCTGGTTTGAAAGCAGTGTCTGTTGGAGTTCTCAACACACACAATTCACAAGTAGTTCTGACTACCATTAGTCTGCATCTAGTCCCTGCCCACAACTACACCGTCGTCCAACTGAAACAGGATCATCAGGAAAGAAATAATAAGGAAACCCCAGAAAACGCAGAACGCGCTGAGGATGCTCACCTGAAAACCAGGAATTACGGTGACTCGAAACCACCAGCACTCACGCACAAAGGAAATATAAGGAGACACAAAAACCAAAGGAAAGGGAAACCCAATAAAACAAATGTCGACGGAGCTCACCTAGGAAGAAGGAATTACGATGGCAAAATTCCATCAGCTCCCACCGCCTCTCAAAATAAAATTTCGGAACACGTCGACATTGGAAGCGAGATCACCACAGGGACGGTATTTTCAAAAGCTCCAAAAACAACCCTCACAGTAAGTAATCAACGGCGAAAGAGCCTATTAGAAGACGAAAGCGAGTTCGCCTCAAATATGGCAATTTACGGCGGTTCAGGAACCCCAACTCCATCGTCATTTAGTATTAAGAGTGATGCAAATAAAATAAAGTGGGGTGAAAATTTAAATAAAGATAAAAATATTTCTGATTTTAATAAAACAAGTAAAGGTAAAAATAAAAATAAAAGTAAACATATTTCCAGCGCCGATAAAATGGCCACTTACAGCATGTTAAATATTTATTCCAGGAATATGAAGAAACAGAAAACTCAAATAATAACCCGCGTCTCGTCAGGTTAGACCAAGAGCTCAGCCTAGACGTAAATCTGAGCGCGGAGGAAAAACAAGCGATATCACAACTCTGTTACGAGTACAACGATATCTTTTTCCTCAAAGGTGATCGGCTAACTTTCACAAACGCCATCACTCATGATATACCATTGGTGCAGGACCAAGCACCAATCAACCAGAAAATGAATCGCTTGCCGGAGACGCAACGAAACGTAATAAATGAACAGCTTCGCGAAATGCTGGAAAACGACATAGTGCAGCCAAGTAAAAGCACTTGGAATTCACCTCTCCTAGTAGTCCCCAAGAAAGCGGGACCAGATGGTGAAAAAAGGTGGCGCGTCGTCGTCGATTTTCGTAAACTAAACGAAAAAACGATAGGTGACGCCTTTCCGCTACCTCGGATCGAGGATATTCTCGACCAATTAGGTCATTCTCGGTATTTTACCACCCTCGATCTCGCCAACGGCTATCACCAGGTGCTCTTCGATCCTCAAGATCGACCCAAAACTGCGTTTAGCACCAACTACGGCCACTATGAATTTAGGCGTATGCCATTTGGGCTCAAAGGAGCCCCGGCCACATTCCAACGCTTAATGAATTTCGTCCTAACAGGATTACAAGGCTTGGAATGCTTTGTCTATCTAGACGACATAGTCATCTACGGTAAAAACCTTGCGGACCACAATAATAAGCTCCGCAAAGTCTTCAATCGTTTGAGAGAGAACAACCTTAAACTGCAGCCGGAAAAGTGCCAGTTTCTGAGAAAAGAGGTTGTTTACCTAGGCCACAAGTGTTCCAGTAAAGGAGCACTTCCAGACCCCAGTAAAACGGCTTGCGTCCAAACTTTCCCAGTTCCCAGAACTGTACGGCAGGTTCAATCTTTTATTGGACTTGCCAATTACTATCGAAAATTCATCCCCGACTTCTCCAGAATTGTGCGTCCTATAACGAATTTGCTCCGCAAGGATGTCAAATTCACATGGACCGAGAAGTGCCAGGAGGCATTCGAGAAAATCAAAACTTCATTAATCTCTCCTCCACTACTTATATATCCCGATTTCTCGAAACCATTCAATTTAACCACGGATGCCAGCAGCGAGGCATTAGGAGTCGTCCTATCACAAGGAGAAGTAGGACACGACCAGCCCATTGCCTACGCCAGCCGTACACTGAACAAGGCGGAACGCAACTACTCAACTATTGAAAAAGAGTTGCTCGCTATAGTCTGGGCTACGCGTAACTTTAGATGTTACTTGCAAGGCCGAAAATTTACCGTCTATACAGACCATAAGCCTCTCAAAGGAGTCTTTAGTGTTAAAGACCCCACTTCCCGTCTGGTGAGATTTCATCACAAACTTTCCGAATTCGATTATCAAATCGAATACAAGCCAGGAAAGTACAATACGAATGCCGACGCGTTAAGCCGCATTCCACGGGAAGTCAGCGAAGACTCAAATGGCCAAAACATAATAGTCAAAGCGCAAGTCCACCATAAAATGGACTCGGAGTCGGAGGAAGAAATAACCTCCATTCGCAAAAATCGCCTAAAATGTAACGCTGTGACCCGGGCTCAAGCGAAAAACGCTCAAACAGAGTCTAAAAGCCCCGAAATACGGGATCACACGCATCAGAACAATGAGATAATTCCAAACATAGAAGAGGTCACTACAGAAAACCCGCCAGATACTAATCCGCTAGTTGACGATAAACCCAAACCCCCTGAAATAATCGCAAGCCCCAAGGAGATACAAACGATCTTACATGATTTTCACGATTCTCCTTTTGGCGGCCATCAGGGCGTACTTAAAACATACAAGCGGATTCGAAGGAAGTACTGGTGGAGGCACATGCTTAGCGATATCAAGAAATACGTTAAGCGTTGCTCAAAATGCCAAAAAATGAAGGCATCACCTCAGTATAAAATGCCGATGGTCATCACGGACATCGCAGAACAACCCTTCGACAAAGTCTATCTCGACATTGTTGGTCCACTCCAGGAAACAGACTCCGGAAACAAGTACATCTTGACTTTCCAGGATAACCTCACTAAATTTGTCGATTGGTACGCCATACCTAACGGGGAAGCCTCTCACAGTAGCGCAAATCTTCTTCGACGAAATCGGCGCGCGCTACCGCATCCCCAAGCGAATAGTCACTGATCAAGGAAGCAACTTCCTTAGTGACCTGTTCAAAAAGGTATGTAAACTGCTACGGGTGAAGAAGTTACAAAACTCTGCCTACCACCCACAGTCAAACGGCGCACTGGAACGTGCACACAGGCCGTTAATTGAATACTTGCGTACCATAGTGGACGAGAATCCCAAAATATGGGATCAATATCCGCGAACCGCTGCATTCGTGTACAACAACAGTGTACACGAAGGGACGAAATTAACTCCCATGGACTGATGTTCCGTCAAACTCAAAACTCAAAACGAGACCCTGAACCCGTGTATAATCACGAGAGCTACTTTCAGATCCTACGATACAAGCTCCAAAGGTCTTACTCCACGGCACGCAAAAATCTGCTCGCTAGCAAACAACGTTCGAAATTATACTACGACAAAGCTGTTCGACCCCTTTCGTTTCACATAGGTGACAAAGTCTTACTCAGGAGCGAAAGCCGAAAGCATAAGCTCTCTCAAATCTGGGTAGGACCATATCTGGTAATCGGTATACCATCATCAGTGAATACAACCCTAAAAATGGGCAAGCGTTCAGTCACGGTTCACAACAACCGTCTTAAGCCATTCTATGAATAAAATAATTTCAATTGACAATTTCTTTAAAGGCGTCGTGGGGTGCTACCACAATCTACGATTGAGATGATCGTAACGCAAAGCCAGCACAAAATCAAGAAGGAAACAACGAAAAAGCCATTTAACAATTCCGTCCAAACCAACTTTAATTATAAACTTTTTTATTCCTGATAACCTTCTACTTACTTTTACAATTTCTTAAGTAAGATTTCACATCCCACTTATTAAACGTGCTTGAACCTACGAAGTACCACATAACAGGACTTCACTATCTCTTGCACGCAACCGAAACGGCAAAGGAATTAGATTCCTTAATGGCTAAATACGAGCAGCACTCTAGGATAGAAACACCATATACAAAGCTACTGCTGAGTGACAACACTAACGAGCTGTTGCACGAGAGTACGCAATCCTTGAACCAAATACAGGACAAATTACAGTAGCTACATTTACACTCCCGGGTGAAAGCACCCCACATACTCTCAACAACTTCGTTGTCCCTTACGGGTCTATTGCTGCTGTTCATCGTCCTTTACATGACAGCCAAATACGTCATACCTCCACTAAGGGCATGGACCTCGCGGCGTAATCAAACGCCCATGCCCGATATCCCCCTAGAAGAGGCAGTCTCAGGACCAAAAGAGCGGCCTCAACGGCCACAAACACTGCCCAGGGCACGGTCCATACAACTGGTCTAAACAATAGATACAAATAGATTTGAAGGAGGTCAATATAAAATTTATTAGACACCCCTAGATTAATAAAGAAACATAAATAATGTACAGAAATAAAAGTGAAAACTTCCGCGCCGTGGAGTACTACCACAATCGTCGGTCGAAAAAATACCGAAGCGCAAGGCAAGTACTAACCACTTTACTAGCCGGGAATAAAAATACTATGAAAAGGAGAAAATATTAAGAAATAAAGTAAAAATTTACGCGCCGTGGGGTACTACCACAATCGACGGTCGAGAAGAGACCGTAGCGCATAGCAAGTACAAACAAAGATAAAAGTAATAAAATTAAACAAAATAAAATAAAGTTAACAACAAAAACGCGCCGTGGAGTACTACCACAATCTACGCTCAAGAAGAGAACGTAGCGCAAAGCAAGTACGAACAAATAGAAAATAAATATAAAATAGATATTTAAACCCAAGACATTTGGTCTCTATATTCCCTAAAGGGACATACAGTAACGGCCCAAGGCAAGGCCACAAAATAAAACAAGAATGTTCACCTTCCCTTTATTCCCCTCCGTGATCTGTTCCACTCCAAAGAACAGCTCACTTTTTCCAAGGGGGAAGGATTGTTATGTACCAAAAAGGGTCACCTAAAATAAAAAACGATAATTCATACAAATTGAATATCATTATTTAAATGAAATATTCAATCATTGAAATATTATTTCAGTTGCATCAAACGGATGTAACTAAATTCGCCTAAACGGCATAAATTATTTCAATTCGCGACAAACAAATCGCTCAAGTTACCGCGCATTCCTTTCCCAGGAAATTTGTAGCGCATTGGTAACTTAAAAATGCTAATTATGCATTTAAGCAGATATGGTACCGAACGAAATTAAATTCGTTCCCAGATAAAGGTGCCTATCTCAGCGATTTCTTAACATACATCGTATCTTTCTCAGGCATTCACGAGTAAGATACAAAAAGAAGAAAAAGCTCTGGGAGCTTTCTTCATGTATGTCATTTTGATTGCGATCTCTCGCTACATCGTCTTCGGCCTGCAAAAGAGGAACCGGAGATTAAACGAAATGAAAGCTCAAAGCTTTCTTTTCATGTAGATACGGTTGATCGAAAGAATCAACCGAGGGATTCGGAGAGTTCAATTTTAACCGTATTCGGATAGAGTCGCGCAAAAAAAAATCGCCGTCAGGCTGGATCGCCTCGGATCCAGCCCAAAAAAAAGAGAGTTTTTGGAGTTTTAGGAGTTTTGATTTAAAACGTGGTCGAGTGAGTCGAGTCTGGTATTGGCGAAGAAAGAATTGTTAGTGTCAGTTTTATAACTAATTGTTAATTGTATACAAACAAGTGTAAGAATTATTGGACGATAAGTTCTAGGTTTATAAATAATTATTTCGAGTTAAGACAATTATATACAAACAAGTGTAAGAATTATTGGACGATAAGTGCTAGTTTTATAACTAATTATTAATTATATACAAACAAGTGTAGGAATTATTGGACAGTAAGTGTTAGTTTTATAAAGAATTGTTAGTGTCAGTTTTATAACTAATTGTTAATTGTATACAAACAAGTGTAAGAATTATTGGACGATAAGTTCTAGGTTTATAAATAATTATTTCGAGTTAAGACAATTATATACAAACAAGTGTAAGAATTATTGGACGATAAGTTCTAGTTTTATAAATAATTATGTCGTGTTGAGAAATAAAGAAGTTTTAACATGCAATAGATATTTATAGTGTGGGGAGAGTCCTGAAATCGAAAAGTACACGCAGGTCAGTAAATATATAACAAGGTGTAAATATATAACAGTAGCAAACTCGAAAACACCCTTCAATACAAAATTATTGAGCCGATTGGGAACCGTCATAGTGACATTTACCCATGTAATTATTAATTGTTTTCGTATTGTAAATGTTGTACCACAGCACTGTGCCATACTTACAGCGTTTTCAATGGTACTTCAGGGAGCAACAAGTTTCGATTTAGTCTAGCAGTGTCGCTGCCACAACATGTTCGATGGGACTTTTCACATCGAACCTACTAGACTCAATGGATCACTGATTTCCCCTTCCTGGCGCTGCGGTTTGCTTTCAGTGAAGCCAGTTTTACAAATACAAACTTAAAATGTTTTGACAGTTTGAATTGTCAGACGGTTTTTTTATGGTTTTACAAATTGGTTTGTTGACCAGCTATGTTTAAAACGTTATCTAAGCGATATAATTTCATATAACAATATTTTAAAATATTTTATAATAGATATTCGCTGTCATTTTATTAAAAAAATATTTATTAGTACACATTGACAAAGTCGGAAATAAATGTTTAATTGATCAGAAGAAAACGTCAGAAACAGTGCGGCACGGAAACCGTGCTGAAAGAGTCCTATTGAAAACGCTATTAATTTAAAGGCAGAGCAACCAACATTTCAAATGAAGGAAGATTATTCGTGCAGTTTTAATGAACCTGGGCCATATTGGCAGCACGTTCTCTATATAACTTCTTCTAAAATTAAAAGAAAATGCAAATTTCAGGTTTCTAACAGCATTGGGACACGAATGGAAATTAAGGATCTGCCGAAGAGATCTCCCGATGAGGTTAGGCCCGGGACGAATAGTTGAATCCTATACAAAGCTAATACATATGTACATAATACATAGGTATATAATGAAAGTACCGCCAAGTACCGGTTCGTTAAAACTGCACTCATTCGCTTGTTGCACTAGCTTTCATGCGAAAGCACGAAAACAAATTAATAATTACATGGGGAAATGTCACTATGACGGTTCTGTATGGGCACTAACCTTACAAATTTTAAGGCAACAAATGCATAAACAAAATATGTGTCCTATTTATTTAAAGTTCTCGAGCTAACTTTAAAGAGCTGAATTGAATTAACCCTTTTAACTCAGCAGGCGCACTTCACAGGCAGAAGCCCGGAATCAATTGACCTACCCATCAGAAAATAACAAAATATTGAGGTGAGTGAAGCTCCCACACCAACATGCAAATAAAACATTAGTTAACGAGTTGGTCGAATTGCCCGAGCAAGAAGAGCGGATATTTCGGTCTATTAGCTGGCAAAAAAGAAAGTAAGATTGTAAAGGATGTAATAAAAAATGAAGACTCGAAGAATCGAATTATTTCTCCTGAATTTATTGAAAAATATAGGTTGACGGCATTAGAACCCGAAATTCGTAATTAATTTTATCTCAATTTGTTTGAATTGTTGAATTGATATAAATTATGTAATTTTAGAGAAAATTTTCGTTGAGGAGTATTCTGAACGACAAATGGCAAAGGCTGTATGGGGACACATCATTCATTTAATTGTTTTAAAACTTGTTTAAATTACATTTATAACGTTAAAAGTTTAGGTTACGTTCGATCAATTCGTATGCGTAATTCATTTGTTGTATGGGTTATCCGAGTATGTCAGAACTATTTTGTTATGTTTTACACTTTGACTTAAGACTAAGGTCAGTTGAATTTGGGTCTTCAACCATTATACTTGTTCGATTTAAAGTTCAAAATTGATCGATTTAAAGTTCATTGTTCAAAATTACTAAAAAAATAAATTACTATTCCATTCCATTTTATTGTATGTAGTCCGCCGGTTACAAAAGTCCTTGAAATAAAAAGAAACATTTTACAGTTCTCAGAAGCTTGGTGCTCTCGGGGCAAATTTCATCTGGAATTCCATCTGGAGGTTCACTGCCAGAATTGAACGTAGAAAGATTACCACATTAAGTACGACATCCAACAGCAGACAACAAGACTGATGTATTAAATTGTGGGGAAGACTAATTTAAGTCAAGAGGACATTTTACAATAACCATCGATAAATTGGTGCAGCATTAGTGACATCCCCATACTGGCGACCCCGACGTCATTTGGATCACGAAACAGTCATAAAAATATCACTCACTTTGATGCCCCCATCAGTAGTTAGTCACGCTCTTATCAATATATTTAATTTCAACAGATTAACGGAGGTACCCCCCACCAGTGGTAAGGTACGCTCTCAGCAAAGAATCAAAGCAAGATTAATAGAGGTGCCACCACCAGCGGTAAGGCACCATCTAATTATAATTACGACATTTGTTAACCCAATAGGTACCCCCACCCGTGCTAAGGCATCCTATTGGCCAACAAAAAGTCTCTAAAAGCCAAGTAACAACAGCATACTGGTAACCAAGAACAAATAAAGAAACAACCAGACGTCACAGTCCAAATATGAAGAAGCCACAACGAACACCAATAGCGAAAAGAAATAATATCAAAAACATAATCAACAAGAGCATAAGTAGCAACAGATACCATTACAAATTTATTAAAATTATAAATAAAAAAACATATTTCGTAAATAATAAATTTCTTTTGATAAATTGTAACTCCACATTGTACAACCTTTTTACAACAAGTGAATTTACTGATTATGATGTTGATCGGGTCAAGAGGCTGTTCCACTTTCTTCCCTTGCTTCGTTGTCGGTTATTGCAGTTTTAGTGAAAACTATACCATTTTGGCGGCAAATCTGCAAGCGTGCTTTCTCCAGCTAGAATCGCAATTCGATCTAGCAGGAATTACATGGACCACACTAAATTTAACCACCTGTTAAGTGTGTTAGATGAGAGTGTTTTTAAAGAGATCAGCGACATTATTACAAATTCTCTAGAGTTTAATAAAATAGTTTTTTAAAAAAAGTTGAACCGACTTCACAAAAAGCGCTAAAAAGCATAAAATAATTTTTAATTTTATATCTATTACGACATTTTGAAGTCGGTGCAAATCAAACAAAACAAACAACTACAACAAAAATATTTAATCGTCATTTCTTCTGATCCCGTAAGCAGTTCAGGTAGTATTATGTATTATTTTCAATTGAGGTACTGTACCCCCCTTCTCCCACCCCAACCACACCAAAAATTTTTTTCTCGTGGTATCGACCAGGGAGCATACTCCACCCAAAAGAAAAAGAAATATCCAACCCTCCACCATGAGCCAAATTATTCTTCTATTAGCAATGGGTGATCACACTCTATACAACAGCAAAAGAACCATCCAAATCGGTCCACGTGTTACAAAGTTAGGTTCCACCTTCCCCCTCCCCCTCACCACAGCAACATTTGTTTTCTCGTAGTATTAACCTAGGATCATATTGTACCCAATAGAAAAGAATTATCCAAATCGGTCCACGCGTTACGAAGTTAGACTACCCCTACCGCCCACCCACACATTTCACCATAGGAACAATTTATTCTCCTATTAGCATTGGGGGATCATACTCTTGAACAACAGAAAAAGAACCATCGAATTCGGACCACGCGTTACAAAGTTAGGTTCCACCCCACCCCCCACTGTCATCCCCCAAAAATTTTTTTCTCCTGGTATCAACCACGGAACATACTCTACCCAACAGAAAAAGAATTATCCAAATCGGTCCACGCGTTACAAAGTTAGACTACCCCTCCCCCTCCACCCTACCACCTATACTTCGATTTCCGTCTATCCCACCCCTCCTCTGCATTCACCTATCGCCCCTTCTCAAACTTCTTCTACCTCCGCTAACCCGCCCCTTCAGCTAACCAAAACTCCTACATCCGAACATAACTCATTTATCGATCCCCTATTCCACCTACAGTTAAATTGACTTTGCGCTCTGCGGATTCCAACGATGGACGATACCTCTTGTCCCGTTTTCGGGACCGTCGCATTTACGAAAACGTACGTCTATTTCTTGCCTATCTGCACGACAAACCGAATTCCGTCTGTATTGATGGTAAAACCAGCACCAACGTCATGTTAAGCATACATCAAGAAGGCCTGCTCACAGACCCCACAGTCTTACATAAACTTTTCACTAAGTACCATGAATCATTCAATATCCCTTCCCACAAGGTTTCAGAAGATCTATCCACCTATGCTGCGTACGTCAGTTCTCCACGCATTTCCCATCTCCAAAAAAGTCGCAACGACTCCTTAAACTACTTTCGTTCCTACCCCCCTTCCCCCCCCCCCGCCGCTTTCTATATTTCTGACCACCCGGCTCATGCACCTGCGGTCTCCGATCAAGTACCTCTCCCCATCAGCTTGTCATCCCCATCAGAATGTAAGAAGACTTCAGACAAAAACATCCAATGTTTTCCTAAACTCCCACAAATTCCCGCACGATATCTTTGCCTTAACTGAAACCAATCTAATACCAGGAATTCTCGACAACGAACTATTCATTCCAAACTGTACCATTTTCCGTGCTGACGGTTGTGTAGGCAACAATGACCCACCAGGCCGTGGGGTTCTCGTAGCTGCTCACAACCGTTATGATGCCACCCTGTTTAAGACCTCCGACGCTTCAATATCTGAATTTGTATGTATAAAATTAACACTGAATAAGTGTATTCTGTATATTCTTTGTTGCTATATTCGTCCCTCTCAACCTCTAGAAGCCTACGAGCTCGTAATTGAAACGTTGGACATCATGCTTGAGAACGCTAACGCCTCCGATGAATTCATTGTACTGGGTGACTTTAACCTCCCCCGTATTCAATGGTCATTGTCTGAGAACTGTTCACACTTTGTCCCCCTTAACGACTCTTCCGCAAAGAAGCCTTTTTTACCGATCAGCTCTCTGTTTCTGGTCTCTTTCAAGTTAGTGGAATCAGAAACTTTCTGAACAGACAATTAGACTTAATCTTTTCCTCAGACCCAGTTAACTCGGCTGTCGCGGAAAGCGAACATCTCCTCTCCTCCCTCGATCTTCACCATCCTCCCCTGTTCCTCGTTTTCTCCTACGAACACCCTCACGTCCTTTCAAGCTCCGAGTCTTCACTTTCCTTCAATTTTCGTAAAGGCGACTTTAAAAATTAAATCACTTGCTCCTCAACTCCAACATTGGCAATATCTCTCAACATCTTCCAATAGACGTTCCTGTAGAGGCGTTTTATTCGGAAATACACGCTTGCTGCCTTACACAATCTATCCCTCTTCTTCCTCGTAAAAACTGCTCCTCATCCCCCGTTTGGTACGACAAAGAATTACGCTCTCTCCGCAACAGGAGAAATAAACGTTGGCAAACTTTTCTTCTGACCCAGAATGAGTCTGACTATTCTTCCTACTTGTCTGCTTACACCTCTTTTTCTGAACGTTGTGATACCCTCTACCATGAGTACCTCCAACGGATGGAAACTAGCCTCATATCCGACCCCAAGTGCTTTTATAGCTTTATTAATTCTAAGAAGAAATCCAATGGTTACCCTTCCACCCTAAAGCTCGAGAATACCTCTTCATCAGATCCTCAGGTTATCGCCAACCTCTTTGCACAATTCTTCAGTAAATCTTTCAGCGACAATTCGCTCCAACCTGACCTTAGCTACTTTTTATTCTTGCACAAATGCACTCAAACGTCGTTTACATCTTTTGACCCTGACCCCGAACCCGCTGCCAGTATTAACGGGCTTGCGGATGACTTTCACCCCGGTCCTGACGGCATTCCGGCCATAGTTCTGAAAAAGTGTGCCATGCATCTAGTTCAACCCCTTACTTTGCTTTTCCGCCTGTCGGTCCCTCAAGGGGTTTTCCCTCAATTATGGAAAAACTCTTATATTATTCCCATATTCAAAAAAGGCTGCAAGAACGATGTATCCAACTACAGACCCATTGCTAAATTATCATCAATACCTAAACAATTCGAAAAATTGGTCTATGATTCCATGTTCTTCCACTGTAAGTCTACTTTCTCCCTCTCCCAGCATGGCTTCCTCAAAGGAAGATCTACAACCACCAACCTTACCGAATTCGTCTCCAAAACACTATGTGCCCTGGAAAACGGTAAAGATGTTGATGTTATCGCCACCGATTTTAGTAAAGCCTTTGACAAGATCTCCCATAGCGTTATCCTGATTAAACTTGATCGCCTAGGCTTCCCCCCCCCCCCCCAGATTCATCTCCTGGATTCAATCCTACCTCAACAACCGTCAACAACCGTCGTCTACAATGTTCTTTTCAGCTCATCCATTTCTAACCCCATTGTCGCTCGTTCCCGCGTCCCTCAGGGCAGCCACCTCGGTCCATTGATTTTCATCCTTACTATTAATGATGTTGAATGTGTCATAAAATACTCAGAGCTGTCCATTTATGCTGATAACATGAAAATAATTAAACATATCTCCTCCACAACCGACTCTCTTCTTCTCCAAAATGACCTCGATTCGTTCACCACATGGTGCATGAAAAACTTTCTTGATCTCAATGTCTCTAAATGCCAGTCCATCTCTTATTCCCGCAAGCGTCTTACCTCCACCCCGAGAACATACATGTTAACCAACGTACCAGTCCCTATCGTTACCTCTTTGTGTGACCTAGGAATAATCTGTGGTAGTGAACTAAATTTCCGTTCCCACATTGATAGCATAATTAACAGAGCTAACTCCGCGCTTGGGTTTGTGAAGCGCTGGTCTAGAGAGTTCTCCAATCCTTATGTTTCCAAATCTCTCTATATTTCCTTCGTTAGACCTCTCCTTGAATATGCCAGCCAGGTTTGGTCACCCACGCAAACAACCCACATTAACAGAATTGAAACCTAACTTTGTAACGCGTGGTCCGATTTGAATGGTTCTTTTTTTGTTGTACAGAGTATGATACCCCATTGCTAATAGGAGAAAAAAATGTGGCCTGCGGTGGGGGGAGGGGTAGTCTAACTTTGTAACGCGTGGAGCGATTTGGATAATTCTTTTTCTGTTGGGTAGAGTATGTTACGTGGTTCATACGAGAAGAAAAACATTTTGGGGGGATGGTGGCGTCGAACTTTGAACCTCTTTGTTTTTGGGAAGTCGGTTAAAAATACAGCACACAAGAAGAACAGGGTACTAATAGATTCCCTTACTTCAATTACAGCAATCGCCAAAACGTTCAAACGCATTTCAGAACCTATCCATTTATTGTGACCTTAAAATAAACCCAGAAGTACTAAAGTTGCTGCAAGAACACAATTTTCTAACGAAATCCAAACACGATGTTACATTGCTAAGGTGTGTATCTGCTAGAATGCATCTTTCAGGTTCAGTCCTATTATGAATCGAGCAGGTGGTAGCCTTGCGCAGAAGGGGATACGCATCCTTTTTCGTCACCGCATTGACTTTTCTCGAGTCAAAACATAGTCGGACCTTCCCGGGCTTCCAAGTCCCACTGGGGAGATCCACTTTGGCTCTTCTCGATGACATCTAGCCCTTTCATCCTTTCTAGTTCTGCGTCCATCAGTGCCTGTACAGCGGGAGATACCGGAGAGTGTCTCTGCTTAATGGTGGTAGCCTCTCCGACGTCGATTGCGTGTTGTATGTAACAGATGAGTCTTTCCTAAGCCTTGCTTTGCATACGATGGAAAAAGTTGCTTGACCAGCTCGAGGGGTATATGTTCTTCACTGGACAACTGATGTACTTTGGGTTCAACGGGTGTTTCGGATTTGATCGAGAGTGCAAGTGAGCCGATGATGTCCGGGGCCAGCTGGAAAGCTTTCCAGAAATCTACTCCCAGATATGGGTCTTGTTTCAGGCTCGGTATGACATTAAGCCGGATGAGCATACCTGCTGAGAGGTTCCGTCAGCTGTTTTGACGGATGTTGCGTACTTCTTTTTAGCTTATTAATTTATTTAAGCTTAAAACAAGCTATAACATAATAATACAAAAAAAATACAACAAAAATACAAGCTATAACATAATACTAATACTACAAGCTATAATAAATGATAAGTCGTAAAAGATAGTATAAGCTTCGATGTGATCTATAATTATGATAAATACAAACTGGAAGGAAGAATTAAGAAAAAGGGGAGTGGACCTAAGGTTGCGAGGATTGGTATAGATGGGTAAAGATTGCAGGATTGAAGGGCAGTCTATGGCATCAGTTAATAGCTGGTGAATGAAGAGAACGTCGGAAACATAACGACGTTTACTTAGGGGTTATAAGTCGATCAGTTTCAGACGGTCTTCATAAGGTGATGGACAGATTCGATCCTGTTAATGTGGGTTGTTTGTGTAGGTGACCATACCTAGCTGGCATATTCAAGGAGAGGTCTAACGAAGGATATATAGAGAGATTTGGAAACATAAGAATTGGAGAACTCTCTAGACCAGCGCTTCACAAACCCTAGCGCGGGGTTAGCTCTGTTAGTTATACTTTCAATATGGGAACGGAAATTGAGTTCGCTATCACAGATTATTCCCAGGTCACACAAAGAGGTAACGATAGGGACTGGTACGCCGGTTAACATGTAGATTCTCGAGGTAGTCGTAAGACGCTTGCGGGAATAAGGGATGGATTGGCATTTGGAGACATTAAGCTCAAGAAAGTTTTTCATGCACCATGTGGTGAACGAATCGAGGTATTTTTGCAGGAGACGAGAGTCGATTGTGGAGGAGATATGTTTAATTATTTTCTTGTCATCAGCATAAGTGGACACCTTTAAGTGTTTGATGACACATTCAACATCATTCATTGTAAGGATAAAAATCAATGGAGTGAGGTGGCTGCTCTGAGAGATGCCGGAACGAGCGACAATAGGGTTAGAAATGGATGAGTTGAAAAGAACATTGTAGATAATTTATTATTTATTTATTCAAGCTTAATACAAGCTATTATAAAAAAATACAAAAAATATACAAGCTATAACTTAATACTAATTCTACGAACTATAATAAATGATAAGTAATATGTAATTTATAGTTTCGTTTTTTGGCACTTGGTGGAAATATTTTTCACTTAACTTTTTTTTTGTTTTGAATAAATAAAACACTTGAATACTTTCCACAGTTAACAATTTATTTATTTAATAAATTTGAGCTGACGCGTTTCGTCTTATCGGGACATTTTCAAAGCTTCAACTGAAAGTTCTGCTCTAGTCTATGAACTACCAATTGGTTCGGACAGAGTGTACTGTTAACCTCAATAAAATAAATAAGAGATACTGTTCGGGCATCAAACTTCAATTATTCGATAACATTCACAATCTTATTCAAACTTTACATTGTTTCAAATAAAAACTTGTAAGCAGTAACTGAATCACCCTGTGTCATTATTATTGTTTTAAATACATATTGTTCATTGCTTTGTATATAAGATCAGTTAATTACCGCTATATGAAAATGTTCTGTATGAATTAACAGATGTTATTTTAGTCAAGCATTGTTGGTCTAAGAATAATGACGTGGTGCAGTCTAATTTTTTTTTGATTCATCTGAAATTTCCTAAGTGCGGAAAGTAGAATTTGTTTAAATTGGGTACGATACCATCAATATTGCGTGCGAATATTGATACCGATAAAGGGAGAAAATTACCAACAAAGGTGTTGTAATTCACATTTTGGTCCTTCGAGCCGGATTAAAGCCAGTTTATAAAAAAGAAAGCGTAACTTCATCAATCAACTAAGAGAGATAAGTACAGTCCAATGAATTTAATTGCATGAATACAACAAATTCGTTTTCATATTCAATCATTTACTTAGCATTTGAAACAATTAAATAAGTATTATAGTCGCATATAAGTGAAAGTGAATGCAATAATTGAATATTCATATCAAGACATTGTGTTATATTAAAATAGCAAGCATTTAATGGACCGTTAGTTAACTGAGAAAGGGTACCGTTATAGACTTTAAATATAATTACATACATATATACGAACTATAAAGAACTGTTAGCAGCATTTAGTGATCAATTTAATATTATTAAAGTGAATTAAGACTCAATCACATTTAATTACTCTTGAAGAAAATTAGTATATATATTACAAATTTTATTACTAAGTTCGCAAAATGAGCGAAAGTGAAGCGGCATTGAAAAAAAAGCGGGGTAGAGTAAAAGGGACGTTAACTCGATTAAAAAATTTTGCGGAAAGTATCGCTGATACTTCGGTCATGGAAGATATCAAACCTAGATTAGAGAAGCTAGATAATTTATGGTATGAATTCTTGGAAATTGAAGACGAATTACTCTTAATCGACGGACAAGTTTCAGAATTGGAAGATTTTGAGAAAAAATACTTTGAGACAAAGTCTCTTTTAATGTGTGCCATTAATCGAAGAACTCATACCGATATGAATGGTAATAATGCCGATCAGTTAAATTCAACCGTGAACAATTTTCTGTCGCAACAGCAATCATTTTTCCAATTTCTCGATGGAACTCATAACCAGACCGCTAATACTCGTTTACCAAAATTGCACATACCTTATTTTTCTGGGGAGTATAAAGAATGGCCTTCATTTAAAGATTTATATGAGACTTCAGTTCACTCAAATGGACATTTATCTGATTCGCAAAAGTTCCAATACTTCAAGGGCTTATTGAAGGGAAGTGCTGCCAATTTAGTACGTCACCTTAGTGTAACCGATGCTAATTACAATGAAGCATGGAATCAATTAAAGCAACGTTTTGACAAAAAATATCACGTCGTACATCAAAACTTTCCTTGATCAATCACCGATACATCAAGCTTCTGTAAAGAATTTGAGAAATTTGTGCGACACCTTTAATGAAGTGATTCGTGGTTTGAAGGCTTTAGGTAGGGATCCATGGTTAGTTCACATTGCACTCACCAAACTCGACCAAGACACCCGAGAAACATGGGCAAAACAAATGGCCGAAAAAGAGTTTCCAACCTTTCAAGAATTTCTAAGTTTTTTAAATAAACAATGTGATGCTATTGAAACCTGCGGTATACTAACAAAAAAATCCTCCTCATCCATTAAAGTTTTACATGCCACGTCCGCATCTTAACGAAATAGATGTTCCAAATGCAACTTAGATCATCCATTGTATCAGTGCGAACAGTTTAAATTCTCCCCAGAATCGAAAGGCATTGGTAATTTCAAAGGCGCTACGTTACAAATGCATTGGTTCCAATCACTCAGTCAAAATTTGTCGCTCTAAAATGCGGTGTCACCATTGTAAGGGTTCTCATCATCCACTACTTCATTTGCCAGAAACGAACACAGCTATTCTGACTGGTAGTTTTTCTTCTTCCGAACCATGTCCATCAACCGCAACAACAAACAAGGTTACAAATCCAAACCTTGAAGTTTCAATCAACCATTATTCATTGTCTTCAATCAACTCTTCGAAAGGATGTGTTATGCCGAGTCCTTGTTGATTCCGGATCGCAAGTATCACTAATTTCTGAAGCATGCGCTCAGACACTGGCCTATCTTGTTCTGAAGCCGGAACTACACGAGGAAAGCTGGTATTAAGTATTTGCTCCCACTACAATAAGTCCAGCAAAATTATGATAGAGACATTTGTAATGAATAAACTCACTTCCTTCATCCCTGCCAAACCCGTGGAGATTCTTGATACCAATCTCATTTGCAACCTTCAACTTGCTGATCCGAACTTCAACAAACCGTCACCGATTGATATTATTCTGGGAACTGACTATGTATTCGACGTTTTGCGTGAAGGGAAGGTTTACAATGAATTTGGTAGAATACTTTCGCAAGAAACATTGTTTGGATGGGTTATAGTTGGAAACTTCTACTCTACAAGCTCATCTATTATCAATTTGCATTCAGTAGCTTCAGACGACCTCGACCAAAGTCTTCGGCGTTTTTGGGAAATTGAGGAGGTGAACACCCCAATATCCTGTTGGACTAAAGAAGAGGAGATGTGCGAAATGCATTTCAAGCAATATGTATCACGAGATAACAAAGGGCGTTATGTTGTTGCTTTGCCTATGAAGGAAGCAGTTGGTCACCTGGGTGAATCCAAAGCTAGCGCATTAAAACGATTATATGCAGCGGAGCGTCGGTTTCAAAGAGACCCTTCTTTCAAGCTTCAGTATGTAAAATTCATGCAAGAATACAAAAACTTGGGTCACATGCAGCTAATTCCAAAGGCTGAAGTAAATGTTAAACCGCAAGATTGCTATTATTTTCCGCACCATGCAGTGTTCAAACATGGTCCTTCACCCAAGATTCGAGTTGTTTTTGATGGGTCATGCAAATCGTCGTCGGGAATATCTTTGAATGACAGGCTGATGGTTGGTCCAACAGTTCAAAGAGATTTAATCGCCATTTTGATGAGCTTCCGCAACCATAAAGTAGCAATTTGTACTGACGTGGAGAAGATGTATCGGCAGGTATTGGTTACACCTGGTGATAGGGATTTCCAAAGAATATTATGGAGAGAAGACACATCCTCGCTAATACAAGAATATCGGTTAAATACTGTGACTTATGGCTCTGCCAGCGCGCCATTCCTGGCAACGAGAGTATTATGTGAAATTTCAGAGACATGTAAATCCGCCTTTCCAAAGGCTTCATATATCATATATCATATATCGATGATTTATTGACTGGAACTGATTCGCTTGAGGAGGCAGTAGAATTGCGAGACCAATTGCGATCAATACTGGGAGATACTGGCTTTCATCTTACTAAATGGATGTCCAATACATCAGAGTTTTTCTATGGTCTTCAGGATAACAAAGGCAAAGCGGAAAATATGTCAATAGGTGACAACTTGGGTATAACCAAAGTACTAGGAGTGCAATGGAATCCACAAGACGACATTTTTTGCTTCAAACTACATGCCACAAATTTCGAAGCAAGCACCAAACGAATGATTTTATCTGAAGCATTCGAATATTTCATCCTATGGGTTGGCTATCCCCAGTTGTCATATCGCTCAAAATTCTGCTTCAGAAACTCTGGCTATCAAAATTTGGTTTGGACGATATTCTACCAAACGAAATGATTAAGAAGTGGCAAGACATCATCGCGCAATTTCCGTCGTTAACAGAGATCAAAATTCCTCGCCGTATTTTTGTGAGAGGGAAGGTATGCAATTTCACGGCTTTGCAGATGCCTCTGAATCCGCTTATGCAGCAGTTATATATTGCAGGAGCATTAATTCAGCAGGCACGGTTTCCACAACAATTGTCGCAGCAAAAACGCGGGTTTCTCCACTGAAACAAGTGTCACTTCCTCGGTTAGAGCTTTGCGCTGCACTACTTCTGTCACAACTATTCCAAAGATTACTAACTTCTTTATCAATTGAGGAGGTGCCAATATTTGCATGGACTGACTCGATGATTGTACTTGGATGGCTGTCGGACTCGTCGGTGGAAATCTTTCGTTGCGAATCGGACAGCGGAAATTCTGAATGTAATACCGCGGAATAGATGGAGCCATATCACCTCAAAGGATAACCCAGCTGACGCAGCATCAAGAGGTACTTTACCCAAGGAGTTACCCGAATTGAAATTATGGTGGAATGGACCCCCATGGTTACTAAAGGATTCAAGCCAATGGCCCAAGTGCACTGTTGAACTTAAAATCGATGAAAGGAAAGAGAACATTGTTGCACTCCTCCTGGAAGTTAAGGATAACGAATTTTGTCAAATCTTCTTCCGCTTTTCATCGTTTTCGAAATTAACCAGAGTCTTAGGTTACATGTTGAGGTTTATATATAAGTCTAAAGTTCCGAAGTGCTCTCGAAAATCAGATCACTTATCTGCAGAAGAAATAAATGAAGCAACCACATATTGTTTCAAATATATTCAAAGAGAAGCATTTGCTGCCGAAATGGAACAATTGTCAAAGGGAAAGGAGGTATCTCCGAAAAGTCCCATATGCAACCTTTGCCCCTTTGTTGATAAACGAGGTTTAATACGAATTGGTGGGAGGCCAAAGAACGCTACATGTTCCTTTAACGCTAAACAACCCATCATTCTACCAAAACTACATCATGTAACATATATCTTGATTTTGGAATTGCATCAATTATATTTACATCCTGGTCCAAGGCTACTTATGGGACTGATTCGACAACGGTATTGGATCATCGGAATGAGAGACCTAGTCAAAAGGATATCACGAAAATGCATAACCTGCTTTAAACAAAGGGCAACAGCTTCGTCCCAGTTAATGGGAAACCTTCCAGAGGCAAGAGTAAAATTATCGCGTCCATTTTCCAAAGTGGGAATCGATTATGCAGGTCCAATAAAGGTTTGCGCTAGAATTGGACGAGGAGTTAAGGCATTAAATTGATATATAGTATTATTTGTCTGCCTAGTTACCAAGGCTATTCATTTAGAAGCGGCATTCATCGCTGCTTTACGTCGATTTATCTCGCGGCGCGGAATTCCGTCACACATATATTCGGATAACGGGACAAACTTTGTTGGTGGTTACAAGAATTTAAAAGAATGCATGCTTTAGGAATATCTAGTAATAAAAATCCATTAATCGCTAATTTTCTCACACAATTTAGGATCACTTGGAGCTTTATTCCCCCAGGCGCCCCTCATTTCGGTGGTCTGTGGGAGGCAGGAGTCAAATCGGTGAAGTGGCACCTGCGCAGAGTAATTGGAGAAACCTTATTAAGTTTGAAAGAAGTCACCACATAACTGACGCAAATTGAAGACATTCTTAATTCCCGGCCATATGGTGCTGTTTCTTCTGATCCAGAGAATTTGGATGCCCTGACGCCCCTGATCTTTCATCACTTCAGGAAAGGCCTAAATGGAGAACAAAACAAGAATCCCTTGAGGAAGGTCAGTTAGTGCTTGTAGCAGAAGATAATCTTCCACCGTCCAAATGGCTTACTGGGCGAATAACTGCAACTCATCCAGGAACTGACGGTATGGTCCATGTTGTCACTATTCGAACTCAACATTGCGTATGCAAGCGAGCTATTAATAAGGTGGTCAAGTTACCTGTGTGTTAAGCAGTTTCCTGCTCAACGGGGGGAGGATGTTCGGGCATCAAACTTCAATAATTCGATAACATTCACAATCTTATTCAAACTTTACATTGTTTCAAATAAAAACTTGTAAGCAGTAACTGAATCACCCTGTGTCATTATTATTGTTTTAAATACATATTGTTCATTGCTTTGTATATAAGATTAGTTAATTACCGCTATATGAAAATGTTCTGTATAAATTAACAGATGTTATTTTAGTCAAGCATTATTGTTCTAAGAATAAAGACGTGGTGCAGTCTAATTTTTTGTTTGATTCGGAAAGTGCGGAAAGTAGAATTTGTTTAAATTGGGTACGATACCATCAATATTGCGTGCGAATATTGATACCGATAAAGGGAGAAAATTACCAACAAAGGTGTTGTAATTCACAGATACTATACCATTAAAATTTCTATACAATTATAATTACAATTTATGAGGATGTCAAGCTAACTATAAATTGATTATCTAAAAGAGGACTTTTATTTGTAAAATCAATTTGATCATTTACCAATAAACAACCATCGTTTTTAGCCTTCCTTATTTCAAAAATTTCTAGTTTGTCAAGAATTTGAGTATCATCAGTTCGGTGAATTAGCTCTAGATTGTCTATCTTAGTAGTATGACCCGTGTCGATTAAATGTTTAGAAAGGCCTGAAGAAGGTCTATTGTATTTAGCGGATGTAATATGTTTCTTAAACCGAGTTGAGTTGAAGCTTTGAAAATGTCCCGATAAGACGAAACGCGTCAGCTCAAATTTATTAAATAAATAAATTGTTAACTGTGGAAAGTATTTAAGTGTTTTATTTATTTAAAACAAAAAAAAATGTTAAGTGAAAAATATTTCCACCAAGTGTCAAAAAACGAAACTATAAGTTACATTAAAAATGTTAATTTGTACCAGCTAATGGTTTTATATCAAAGACTGCTAATTACATTTCAACAGTGCGTGCAAAAAGCATAACGTTTTTCCGAAATATATAAATTTAAAAACCGGCGTTAAAAATTGGCGTACCAAGAAATCAATTTACAAAGCTAAGCTATATTGGTTAAAAGAGGAATTGAAATTTCACTATAGGAAAAGAGATAACATCGGAATGCATTTAAAGGTCATTCACTCCGAACTGACTCATCAGTTGCATCCGATCGAATTTGATCGAGTGCATTTCTTGTATAATGAAAAAGCTAGACGATTGAGTTATGCACAATTCTGTAAACAAAGAATGAAATTAGCAAATCTGATGAAGTCCAAACAGCGTTTGTCATCAAATCATCGGAACAGTGAAGTCACATTTCACCTACGACTAGTTAATTTGTCTAGTGGTACTTTCACGGATGCCGAACAAAAATTTTTGAAACAGGGCTTAAAATTCTCACCAGCTACTCAGCCAACTAAATCGGATTTTCTTGACCCTGCGGTGCATTTGGATGCAGCTGTGGATGATACTAATGTAGTGGTTAAAGCGGATTGCGTTAATTCTCTAGTGAATATCAGTAATAAGACCAAAAATAAGTCCATATCAGATAGTTTAATGTTAAACAGAAGCAAAAAGACAATTAGCAGAGATAATTTAATCGTAAGTAAAGCTGATAAAGGTAATGTTATTACAATATTAGATAGAGCAGATTATATAAATAGAATGGAAAACTGCTTAGAAAATATGAATATATATGAAATAACTTCTAATCCAACTGATAAATATGCGCGAATAGTTTCTAAAGTAATAAATAATGCCAGTTTAATTCTTGATAAAAGGGAGTCATTCAAGCTAAGAAACAACCATCCCTCAATACCAATTCTATATGGGTTTCCAAAGCTTCATAAAGATGATGTCCCATTAAGTCCGGTAGCCTCGGCTTTCAAAGCCCCAGCTCAAAAGTTAGCTAAACACTTGACAAAAATACTACCTTCGATGTTAGATTTTCAACCGAGCTTTTCTATTAAAAATTCTGAAGAATTAATTAACAGATCGAAAGAATTAACTATACCTTTCAACGCTAAGCTTGTTTCTTTTGATGTAAGCAATTTGTTTCCCTCTATACCGACATCAGACTTAAAAGATCAACTTAATAAATCAATAAAAGAAAAATTTAAAAATGAAAAAGCTAGCCAACTAATTTCACTTTCAGATACATGTATTAACCAAAACTATTTTACTTTTAATCAAAAACCTTTTTTTTTTACTTTTAATCAAAAACCTACAGACAAAAGGCCTTGCCATGGGATCCGCTTACTCACCTTTCTGTGCAGAATTTTTTATGAACAATTTTGAAAATAAATTATTTAAATTTGATAATGATTTAATTAAACACGTTTTTGCTTGGTTTAGGTACGTCGACGACGTATTTTGTATATGGGTAGGCACTGACAGACAACTTGAGTTCTTAATAATATTGACTCAAATATTCAATTTACACTAGAATTAGGAAACCATAGTATTAATTTTCTAGATCTGCCGATTTCAATAGTTGATAGAAAATTAAAATTTGATATCTTTAGAAAAAACACTTATTGTGACACAATAATTCCTTCCCACTCTAATTATCCTTGGAGTACAAAGTTAGCAGCCTTCCACTCTATGATTAATAGATTGCTAAGACTGCCTTTAGATAAAGAAAAATTTAGAAAAGAGCTGAACATAATAAAACAAATAGCTATTAACAATGGATATAATTCAAAAATTGTATATAAACTATTGAGAGATAAACAATACAAACTAGCTTTACACTCAGTATACCCTTATGTAAAACTAAGCGAAAGACAGGAAAAGAGGTGGAAGAGAATCCCATTCATTGATGACTCTTGTGCAATTTTAAAAAGAATCCTTTCCCAAGTCAATATAATTCCTGCCTTTTTTAATAACAATAATCTAAAAAATAAAATTTTTAACAACAAAATTAAACCTCCATTTAACAAGTTAAAAAGCAGCGGCGTATATGAAATAGCCTGTGAAGACTGCAGTGCTCGATATATAGGGAAAACCAAAAGAAGCATAGAAACTCGGTTTAAGGAACATATTACATCCGCTAAGTACAATAGACCTTCTTCGGGCCTTTCTAAACATTTAATTGACACGGGTCATACTACTAAGATAGACAATCTAGAGCTAATTCACCGAACTGATGATACTCAAATTCTTGACAAACTAGAAATTTTTGAAATAAGGAAGGCTAAAAACGATGGTTGTTTTTTGGTAAATGATCAGATTGATTTTACAAATAAAAGTCCTCTTTTAGATAATCAATTTATAGTTAGCTTGACATCCTCATAAATTGTAATTATAATTGTATAAAAATTTTAATGGTATAGTATCTCTTATTTATTTTATTGAGGTTAACAGTACACTCTGTCCGAACCAATTGACCCATAGACTTCAAATTAGCAGAACTTTCAGTTGAAGCTTTGAAAATGTCCCGATAAGACGAAACGTGCCAGCTCAAATTTATTAAATAAATAAATTGTTAACTGTGGAAAGTATTCAAGTGTTTTATTTATTCAAAACAAAAAAAATGATAAGTAATAATAAATAAATAAAAAGTATAAGCTACAATATGAGCTATATGTACTGATTACTGGCAGAAGGCGTAAGGAAGAAGAATTAAGGTAGGCGATCAGGATCATGATGGGCGGGGTCAAGATATAAGGCTTTGTGAAGGGATGCTTTCCTCAGATGGAAGTCAAAAGAGGAAAGGTCGTTGACTTCTCGTAACATCCTGGTAATTGGCTCGCTTTGAACGTAGTTTGTGCGATGGCGGTCAAGTTGGAAAAGGGGAGTGGACCTAAGGTTGCGGGGATTGGTATAGATGGGTAAAGATTGCAGGATTGAAGGCAGTCTATGGCACCAATTAATAATTGATAAATGGAAAGAATGTCGGAAACATCACGACGTTTGGTTAGAGGTTGTAAGTCGATCAGTTTCAGATGGTCCTCATAAGGTGGAAGGTTGAATCTGTCTACCCACGGAAGATCACGTAGAGCAAAGCGAATGAACCTACGCTGGACAGATTCAATTCTGTTAATGTGGGTTGTTTGCGTAGGTGACCATAGGTTAGGTTAAAGTGGCTGCCTAAGAAGGCACACTTAGGCCTAAGAGGCCCTTTGTGGTACCACATTGAGGCTTGAAATTACCTAAAGGAATAGGAGGGTTAGCAGTCTATGGCACCAATTAATAATTGATAAATGGAAAGAATGTCGGAAACATCACGACGTTTGCTTAGAGGTTGTAAGTCGATCAGTTTCAGATGGTCCTCATAAGGTGGAAGGTTGAATCTGTCTACCCACGGAAGATCACGCAGAGCAACGCGAATGAACCTACGCTGGACAGATTCAATTCTGTTAATGTGGGTTGTTTGCGTAGGTGACCATAGGTTAGGTTAAAGTGGCTGCCTAAGAAGGCACACTTAGGCCTAAGAGGCCCTTTGTGGTACCACATTGAGGCTTGAAATTACCTAAAGGAATAGGAGGGTTAGCATTCTGTCCCCTGTGCACCGAAGCAGTTTCTTGCATCTAGTGGAACTAGTTCACGGGAAGTCAAAGTTATTTTGACTGGGTTGTGAAGGATCTTCATCCTTAATTCGTCGTCGGGAACCATTTTGAACTCCCGATAAATCGAGTCAGGTTTCTGACATCTGTGCTCAGTTAGCTCTTTGAAGTAGGGGAGCCCAAAAACCGGTTCCTACGGTTGGCTAGGGCCGGGCAGCTGCCGAGGAGGTGAAGTATGGTTTCCTCTTCCTTCTCGTCGTAACAACTCCTACAGAAATCGTTTTAGGGCACGCCCAGCCTATCGGCGTGTCTACGTATGGGGCAGTGACCCGTGATTACGGCTACTGTAGTACTAATTATTTTGCGTCCGAGTAGGATGAGCCTCTTGACCGCTTAAGGTGAAGCTTTCGCCATATCTGTCGGGTAATCAGGCAGGTGTGTTCTTCTTGCCAGTTTATATTAGTAATCTTGATAGACTCCTGTGAGAGCTTCATTTTGCATGTAGCTAGCGGTTTACCCGGCTGGCGGTTAATGTCCGAATCAGGGCGTGTGGTACCGATTCTCGCTAGTTCGCCGACTCTGCAATTGCCCGGAATATCACTATGTCCAGGCACCCAGATAAGCTGTACTTTAAGTTGCTCAGCTATGTCATTTAGTGTTGAGTGACATATTATAACCGTTTTGGAGGTTGTGTATACTCCCGAAAGGGATTTAATAGCTGCCTGACTATCCGTGAAAATACATACATTGTCTGTAGGTAGCGCTAGTTGATTCAGGCGGTCCGCAGCTACTTTTATAGCCATGATTTCTGCTTGAAACACGCTGCAATAGTCAGGTAAGCGAAATGAGACATCGAGGTCCAAGTGTTCCGAGAATATTCCTCCACCCACTTTGCCATCCAATTTGGAGCCGTCAGTGTAGAGATGCACTGAGTTCTCCCATTGGGGAGGAGCTTTCTCCCACTCCGATCTGGTGGGAAAGAAGGAATCGAATTTTGCTCCAAAGAAAGGCTTGGGCGAGGTGTAGTCGACATTGCTGGGAGTTCTACTGTGCAATATTTTGGAGTGACCGAAATCAGTTCGCTTCCAGGTCTGAATTGAGTTAAGCCTAAAAGATCCAACGGTAAAAGGTGGAGAATAGTGTTCAGGGCTTTATAAGGTGTGGTTCTCAGGTAGGTAACCATACCTGGCTGGCATATTCAAGAAGAGGTCTAACGAAGGAAATATAGAGAGATTTGAAACATAAGGATTGGAGAACTCTCTAGACCGGCGCTTCACAAACCCTAGCGCGGAGTTAGCTCTGTTAATTATGCTATCAATATGGGAACGGAAATTTAGTTCGCTATCACAGATTATTCCTAGGTCACACAAAGAGGTAACGATAGGGACTGGTACGTCGGTTAACATGTTGGTTCTCGGGGTGGTGGTAAGACGCTTGCGGGAATAAGAGATGGACTGGCATTTGGATACATTGAGCTCAAGAAAGTTTTTCATGCACCATGTGGTGAACGAATCGAGGTCATTTTGGAGAAGAAGAGAATCGGTTGTGGAGGAGATATGTTTAATTATTTTCATGTCATCAGCATAAATGGACAGCTCTGGGTATTTGATGACACAATCAACATCATTAATTGTAAGGATGATAGTTAATGGACCGAGGTGGCTGCCCTGAGGGACGCCGGAACGAGCGACAATGGGGTTAGAAATGGATGAACTGAAAAGAACATTGTACTTACGGTTGTTGAGGTAGGATTGAATCCAGGAGATGAATCGAGGGGGGAAGCCTAGGTGATCAAGTTTAAACAGGGTAACGTCTTGGGAGATCTTGTCAAAGGCTTTACTGAAATCGGTGGCGATAACATCAACATCTTTACCGTTTTCCAGGGCACATAGTGTTTTGGAGACGAATTCGGTAAGGTTGGTGGTTGTAGATCTTTCTTTGAGGAAGCCATGCTGGGAGAGGGGGAAAATAGACTTACAGTGGAAGAAGCTGGAATCATAGACCAATTTTTCGAATAGTTTAGGTATGGATGATAATTTAGCAATAGGTCTGTAGTTGGATACATCGTTCTTGCAGCCTTTTTTGAATATGGGAATAATATAAGAGTTTTTTCATAATCGAGGGAAAACCCCTTGAGTGACGGAGAGGCGGAAAAGCAAAGTAAGGGGTTGAAATAGATGCATGGAACACTTTTTCAGAACGATGGCCGGAATGCCGTCAGGACCGGGGTGAAAGTCATCCTCAAGCCCGTTAATACTGGCGGCGATTTGTTCGGGGTCTGGGTCGAAATATGTAAATGACGTTTGAGTGCATTTGTCCAATAATGAAAAGTTGTACTGACGGTTGTTGAGGTAGGATTGAATCCAGGTGATAAATTGGGGGCGTGGGCGGGGATGGCGAAGTATATCCTATACACACGGGAGTTTGCGTTTTTATATGGCTGCGGGTTCCATCGTTCGCAAGTTCACTTCAAGAGCCCGATCGGATCCGGCTTCATTGCCAAAAAACTTGCCAGGCGGATCTCTTTTCGTTATGCCAACATGACCAGGATGCGATCTAAAACTGCGCTGCTTTTCTCCTCTCCCTGTGCGCCCGATGCTGATATGATATGCTTGGCTGAGACTTGGCCTTATGCCGGGATCTCTGACTCTGAGATTTTCGGTCCCGAGTTTCAGGTTTTTCGTCGGGATCACTACCTTTCAGACCCTTGTTATTCTGTCGGTGGTGGGGTCCTATATCTCGTGCTCGGTCGTTAACATTTTCGGCTCCTGCGACCTCGAGCTTTTGTGCGTTGTCTTGAGATTCCCTACCAAAAGCCTATATGTGTTGACTGTTTATATTCCCCCTTGTTCGCCAGCCGCAGTGTATGAACTGCTCGCTGCGTCTATTAATAGTTTGTCCGATTCCTTACTTCCCTCGAATGACATCGTGCTCTTTGGCGACCTCAATTTTCCCTGCATCTGCTGGGCGCATTCTCTGGATGCTGACGGTCTTACCTTCACTTACATCTCCTCCCCAATACGCTTTGTCCTTTTTGAACTCTGTAGCCTCTTCCGGCTTGGCTCAATTCTGTGATGTTCCTAATAATTCGGGTAGGTTTCTTAAGCTGGTGTTTTCGTCTCATCCTGATGGCACGATTGAGAGAAGATGCATGGTCCTTCTGGTTCCTGAATCGAGTCATCACCCTGCTTTTTGGTCACCATGTGGTTCGACACCGCCGCTGCGTCTCCTTCCGTACCCGGTGACTTCTACTTAAACTTTAAACGCGCTGACTTCTCGTGCATTGATGACTGTTTACTTTTTTGTGATTGGTCGGGTGTGCTGGGATCGTGCGACATCGATCTGGCTACGAGCGCTTTTTATGAGGTTCTTTACGCCTGTTTTATCCGATATGTTCCTATTAGCATTTCTAGGTCCGGATCCGCTCATCTGTTTCGTCCCTTGGTTGACGGTGCCTCACGACATCTGAGGAACTTGCGGGGTAAAGCTTGGAAAAGGTTTTGTACCTCTGGAAGCCAAGATGACTAGTTGGCGTACTCTGACCTTTGCCACAATTTCTCTGCTCGTCTGCAGGACTCCTATGCCGAGAACCTGTCTAATACGAGAACGAAGCGTAAATGTGACGCCTATCCTTCCACTTTGAAGTGCCGCGACTGCGAGAGTGACGATCTTCCCACAATTTCTAATTTTTTCGCGGAATTTTTCCGAACGTCTTTCTATGATTCCCTCTGTGATATTTCCACTTTTGATTTTACCCACCTGACACGGCTCCCGCCTACCTCCCTTGAGCCTAAAGATTTAGTATTCAACGATGCACACGTTTATTTATTTAATTTATTTATTTTTATTTTTTTGTATTTTTATGTAAAAGCTTGTATTCTATTACATAAAAATATAAAAAATACAAGCAATAACTTAATACCAATTCTACAATCTATAATAAATGATAAGTAATATTAAATAAATAAAAAGTATAAGCTACAATATGAGCTATAAAAACAGTAGATACTAGCAGAAGTAGTAAGGAAGAAGAATTAAGGTAGGCGATCAGGATCAAGATGGGCGCGGTCAAGATATAAGGCTTTGTGAAGGGATGCTTTACTCAGATGGAAGTCAAAAGAGGAAAGGTCGTTGACTTTTTGCAACATCCTGGTAATCGGCTCGCTTTGACCGAAGTTTGTGCGATGGCGGTCGAGTCGGAAAAGGCAATTGGACCTAAGGGTACGGGGATTGGTATAGACGGGTAAAGATTGCAGGATTGAAGGGCAGTCAATGGCACCAGTTAATAATTGATAAATGAATAGAATGTCGGAAACATCACGACGTTTGCTTAGAGGTTATAAGTCGATCAGTTTCAGACGGTGTTCATAGGGTAGAAGATTGAATCAGGCAGCCCACGGAAGATCACGGTGTCTAACGAAGGAGACGTAGAGAGATTTGGAAACATAATGATTGGAGAACTCTCTAGACCAGCGCTTCACAAACCCTAGCGCGGAGTTAGCTCTGTTAATTATGCTGTCAATGTGGGAACGGAAATTGAGTTCACTATCACAGATTATTCCTAAGTCACACAAAGAGGAAACGATAGGGACTGGTACGTCGGTTAACATGTTGGTTCTCGGGGTGGTGGTAAGACGCTTGCGGGAATAAGAGATGGAACGGTATTTGGAGACATTGAGCTCTAGAAAGTTTTTCATGCACCATGTGATGAATGAATCGAGGTCTTCTTGCAGGAGAAGAGAGTCGGTAGTGGAGGAGATATGTTTGATTATTTTCATGTCATCAGCATAAATGGACAACTCTGAGTGTTTGATGACACATTCGACATCATTTATTGTGAGGATAAAAATCAATGGACCTAGGTGGCTGCCCTGAGGGACGCCGGAACGAGCGACAATAGGGTTAGAAATGGATGAACTGAAAAGAATATTGTACTGACGGTTGTTGAGGTAGGATCGAATCCAGGAGATGAATCTGGGGGGGGGGGGGGGAAGCCTAGGCGATCAAGAATGAACAAGATAACGTTATGGGAGTCTTCCAATTACCGCCTAATCGATCGGACGCGTTGCGTGATCGCTCCTCACTCAGTTCAATTTCCTCGCAGTATTTTCGTTTCTTGTGTTTTGTGCGTGTCTCAGCAAAGTTGAGTGCCACTCTTTCCCGGCCAATAACTTACCTGACACAGTTTCTCCTTGTTTACATTTTTGTCAGTGACCTTATTTTCAACTGGCCGCTATTTTGTAAGTGACTCAGTTAATTTTTTCGCTTTTTAGTGCCGGGAAATATTTTTGTTTTTCAAACGGAAGTGACTCAGTTTGTTTATTTTGTTTTAATCTGGTATTACTGCAACCTGGTGTAAAGCCTTTTGTTTATCTTTTCATTGTTAAATATTTCCGACCAAATCTTCACGCACAAAATGGCCCTTTGCAAGTCATGCTCTAATGAATTGCTAAACAATGGTGTTACCTGTGATGGCATCTGCGGAGGTGTTTTTCATAGCACCTGTCTTTCACGTGGTCTTTCTACATGTACAGATTGCTCCAACATTAGGCCCTGTCACGTCTTACGGCTCATGAAGGAAGTCGTTTCTACGCTCCCCACGGATCAATCCTACATCGCTGATAAGTTCAACGAGATCTTCACAAATTTTGCTGGACTTCAAATTTTGTCCGATGACTGCGCTAGTCTAAACTTAAAACTGGACAAGCTGCTTAAGATCGCTGAGGGTTTGACCAACGACTCATCGCTTCTTTCAAGCAGGATTTGTGAGCTTTCCTTAAAGCTGAGCGGCCTGGTCGCTTCCTTGGATGACCTCCGCGCTGGATCACCATCACCTTCCATCGGCCAACCTGCGGAACTTATCATGCCAATCTTAGACGACATTCGGCGTGGTGTCCGGCACGTCAAGCGGGATCTGGATTCGTGCTCAACAGCCATAGTGAAGAACTCTGAATTAATTGGCTCAGTCAGCTCTGATATTAAGAGTTTATCCACAAAAAGCTATCTCGGCCCCTCTTTTCCTCGGTCTGACACCACAGATGCTTCTGGTTTGAATTCTTCATCTTCTGGACCTACATCTTCTGATGGGGACTGCTCCACTCTCCGTGATGCAACCTCCGCAGTTCCGCCTCAATCCACCGTGAATGTGATTCCGCCGCATTCCTCCTCGGTGCAGCCTGCCTCAGATGGTGATACTCCTGTTGGTTTGGTCAAGCCCGTTATACAGAATTCTTCTTCTTCTGGACCTACCTCTTCTGATGTGGACTGTTCCACTCTCCGGGATGTAACCTCCGCAGTTCCGCCTCAATCCACCGTGAATGCGATTCCTCCGCATTCCTCCTCGGTGCAGCCTGCCTCAGATGTTGATGCTCTTGCTGGTTTGGTCAAGCCCGTTATAGAGAAGGTTGCTGATGTTGCCATCAATGTCTCTCCGCCAGTGTCATCCCAACCAACTTCCACCACATTTACGATCAACAAACTTGGCACCACCTGGACAGTATCGGAATGGGAGCAGAGACTAAAAAGGCTAGCAGTAAACATTCATCTTTATCAAGCACAACTCCATTCCTTCTAAAGGGTGCACCTCATAACGCCAACGATTCCTGGGCCCACAGTTTTTTTTCCCGAAATTTTGGATTCACCCCAGTTAGCTGCCTGAAGTTACTCTCGTCAGACGCAGAATCCAGAAATCCAGCAACTTCAAGATCTCCATCCCAAACAAATATGTCTGGCTCATCAGTAACCCCTCCAGCAAATTCTTCACTCTCGGGAACATCACAATTTCTAAGTGGACTAGGAAGTACGTTAAGTTTAACCCTAAGCCCACTACACCTAACCCTAAATTAAACACTAAAAAACCTAACCTCACTAGCTACCGCAAACGACCTTCCCCCATACCTAAATTTAGCATTCACCCTAACCATAAGAATCTTAGAACTAGTAACAACATAATCACTCCTCACTCTTCCGCACATCTCACCATTAATCCTAAAGCTAGTGATCCTAACTCCAATTGGCAGTTCAAAATGGGAGTATTTCCAAATTTTTATCTAAGTACTCCAGTCAAGTATCCCAACTTTATATATTCTCACACCCTTAACCCCCCTGTTCCAGTTACACCGAAGCCCTCGAACACGTCCATTCCAACACTCAACCCAACCAATACTCAACAGCTTGTCGGTCTATTACCAGAACGTAAGAGGATTTCGTACAAAAACAACAAATATTTTCCTTAACTCTCACAAATTCCCGCACGATATCTTTGCCTTAACTGAAACCAATCTAACACCCGGAATTCTCGACAACGAACTATTCCCTCCAAACTATACCATTTTCCGTGTTGACGGTTGTATAGGCACCAATGAGCCACCAGGTCGCGGGGTTCTCATAGCTGCTCACAACCGTTATGATGCCACCCTGCTAAAGACCTCCGACTCTACAATATCAGAATTTGTATGTATAAAAATAGCACTAAATAAGTGCCTTCTGTACATTCTCTGTTGTTACATTCGTCCCTCTCAACCACTTGACGCCTACGAGCCCATAATCGAAGCGATCGATACCCTGCTTGAGAACGCTAACGCGTCCGATGAATTTATTTTATTGGGTGACTTTAACCTCCCCCGTATCCAATGGTCATTGTCCGAGGACTGTTCTCACTTTGTCCCCCTTAACGGATCTTCGGCCAAAGAAGCCTTCTTTACCGATCAGCTCTCCGTTTCAGGTCTCTTTCAAGTAAGCGGAGTCAGGAACTTCCTGGACAGACAATTAGACTTAATCTTTTCTTCAGACCCAGTTAACTCGGCTGTCGCAGAAAGCAACCATCTTCTCTCCTCCCTCGACCGTCACCATCCTCCTTTGTTCCTCGTTTTCTCCTACGAGCACCCTCATGCCGTTTCAGGCTCCGAGTCTTCTTTATCCTTCAATTTTCGTAAATGCGACTTTGACAAATTAAATCACTTGCTCCTCAACTCTCCCCGTTGACGTTGCTTTAGAGGCGTTCTACTCGGAAATACACGCTTGTCTTACACAATCTATCCCTCTTCTTCCTCGTAAAAACTACTCCTCATCCCCCGTATGGTACGACAAAGAATTGCGCTCTCTTCGCAACAGGAGAAATAAACGTTGGCAAACTTTTCTTCTAACCCAGACTGAGTCTGACTATTCTTCCTATCTATCTGCTTATACCTCTTTTTCTGAACGTTGTGATACCCTCTACTATGAGTACCTCCAACGGATGGAAACTAGCCTCATATCCGACCCCAAGCGTTTTTATAGCTTTATTAATTCTAAGAAGAATTCCAATGGTTAACCTTCCACCCTAAAGCTCGAGAATACCTCTTCATCTGATCCTAAGGTTATCGCTAACCTCTTTGCACACTTCTTTAGTAAATCTTTCAGCGACAATTCTCTACAACCCGACCTTAACTATTTTGCATTCATGGACAAATGCACTCAAACGTCGTTTTCATCTTTTGACCCTGATCCTGAACTAATCGCCGCCAGTATTAATAGGTTTGAGGACGACTTTCACCCAGGTCCTGATGGGATTCCGGCCATCGTTCAACCCCTTACTTTGCTTTTCCGCCTCTCGGTCACTCAAGGGGTTTTCCCTCAATTATGGAAAAATTCGTATATTATTCCCATCTTCAAAAAAGGTTGCAAGAACGATGTGTCCAACTACAGACCCATTGCTAAATTATCATCCATACCTAAACTATTCGAAAAATTGGTCTATGATTCCATGTTCTTCCACTGTAAGTCTATCTTCTCCCTCTCCCAGCAAGGCTTCCTCAAAGGAAGATCTACAACCACCAACCTTACTGACTTCGTCTCCAAAACACTATGTGCCCTGGAAAACGGTAAAGATGTTGATGTTATCGCCACCGATTTTAGTAAAGCCTTCGACAAGATCTCCCATAATGTTATCTTGTTCAAACTTGATCGCCTAGGCTTCCCCTCCCGATTCATCTCCTGGATTCAATCCTACCTCAACAACCGTCGGTACAATGTTCTTTTCAGCTCATCCATTTCTAACCCTATTGTCTCAGGTTCCGGTGCCACCTCGTTTCATTAATTTTCATCCTTACAATAAATGATGTTGAATGTGTCATCAATCACTCAGAGCTGTCCATTTATGCTGATGACATAAAAATAATTAAACATATCTCCTCCAAAACCGCCTCTCTTCTACTGCAAAAAGATCTCAATTCCTTCACCACATGGTGCATGAAAAACTTTCTTGAACTCAATGTCTCCAAATGCCAGTCCATCTCTTATTCCCGCAAGCGTCTTACAACCACCGCGAGAGTCTACATGCTAACCGACGTACCAGTCCCTATCGTTACCTGTTTGTGTGATTTCGGAATAATCTGTGATAGTGAACTAAATTTCTGTTCCCACATTGACAGCATAATTAACAGAGCTAACTCCGCGCTAGGGTTTGTGAAGCGCTGGTCCACAGAGTTCTCCAATCCTTATGTTTCCAAATCTCTCTATATCTCCTTCGTTAGACCTCTGCTTGAATATGCCAGCCAGGTATGGTCACCTACACAAACAACTCGCATTAATAGGATTGAATCTGTCCAGCGTAGGTTTATTCGCTTCGCTCTACGTGATCTTCCGTGGGTAGACAGATTCAACCTTCCACCTTATGAAAACCGTCTGAAACTGATGTTTGCGATGGTGTTTGCGGTGGTTCGTTTCATCCTGCATGTTTGAAACGCGCTTCAAAATCATCTGCGAGGGCACTTACTACGTGTAATGAGTGTCTTGACATTAAGCCCTGTCATGTCCTTAGACTCATGAAGAGTATTGCAGATTCGTTTTCTGCTGAACAATCTTTCGTTGCCAACAAAATTTATAGTTTGTCCTCCAGCTGGGCATCTCTGCAGGCTGTTGCTGATGACATGGGCTGCTTGAATGGTAGCTTGGATAAACTCTTTCTTGCTGTGGAGGGCCGAAAATCAAGCTCTGAGTCTCTGCTTGAGAAATCTCATGATCTCTCATCTAGGTTATCTTTTTTGTCAGCTGGTTTTGACGACCTTCGGACGACGCTCTCTGGTGTGGACGGGTCTCCGCCAGCACTGGCAACCAGCTGTGAGCCGGTGATGCCGATTTTTGATGATCTCCGCCGTAGCGTTAAACATATCAGAGCGGACGTTGGCTCCTGGCAGACTGATGATAATAGGAACTCCGATCTGCTATGCACCATTTCTTCTGATGTTGGAAGTCTGCTATCGCGTGCTGTTGGCAAGTTTGACGCCTCTGTTGTTTCTGGTGCCTCCATTTTCCCTGAGGCCGATGTCCCTCGGCATGACGATTCTAAGAAACAGTCTGGGTCTCGCTCTAGACTCCGGCGTCGTAGAGTACCTAATAGCCCTGTTAGCCCATCTCCCACCGATGACTCTTCAGCACAACCACGCGCTGCCGCTTCGTTCACTTGTGCCTCCTCTTCTACCCCTCCTCCCGCTGCATCGGACCCAGCTGGGAACATATCTCCCGCCCCCTCTCTCCTCACCCATCGCATGGCACATTTCCATTAAGATCTATTAATGTGTCTCGTAATGAGGGTTTCACTCTGAGGATTGCGCAACCACCGCGGTCCTTTTTTGTTTCCCGACTTGATCCATCTACTTCTGTTGATGACGTTATTAGCTATGTGAGAGAGAGGAGTTTTGCTGAAGACTCTGTACTCCTCCGTTGTCAACTTCAAGGATCTCGTCATTATCAAGGACTCATGACGTCTTTTAAGTTGACATCGTCGCCAGAGCTTTTTGAGATTATGTCTGCCCCCGATTTCTGGCCCGAAAATATCATTGCACACGAGTTTGTGCCCCGTCGTAGGCTTGCAGGAAGCACTCAAAACAGAACCTCTTTTAACAACCAAAAAAACTAAGTACGCTATCCCTTTACTACCAAAATGTAAGGGATTAAGAACAAGAACAAGCCAGTTATTTCAGGCTTCTCTTGCTTGTTGTTACGACGTCATCGCTCTGACCGAGACCTGGCTTCATAATGGTTTTAACGATGCAGAAATTCTTGACGAGCCCTATCAGATTTTTCGTAAGGATAGATACTCTGACTCTATGGCTCGTGGTGGCGGTGTGTTGGTTGCATGTAAATCGCATTTGGATTGCGGCGTTGTTAATATACCTGTTTATTCCGACACACTCTCAATCGAGCTCTTAGCTCTTAAGATATCTCTAGGGAAGTTGCATATTTTCCTGCTATGTTGTTATATCCCTCCAAACTTGACAAACTTTGCTGATGCAAATGGTCGAAGTCTTTACGATATTTTAATTCTTAGCTTAGATTTTATTAATAATATGACAAACCCTGAGGACGAAATTATCCTTCTTGGTGACCTTAACTTACCCAACATTCAATGGGTATTCAACGCTGATGACGATGACTACCTTCCTTCAAACTGTCTTACTGCTAAAGACTCCCATTTTCTTGACGCCATCTCCTCCTCTGGTTTACACCAAATGAGTGATGTAAAGAACTCTATCGGAAGGCAGTTAGATCTTATCTTTTCTTCCGATTCGAGTAATACTATAGTTGAGCGAACTTCTCGCAAATTATCCGCTATCGACAGTTTACACCCGCCCATTTCCATCTATGTTTGCTACGATGGTTCTAATATTGTTGACCCCAACGTAGATCAGTACGTTCTTGATTTTAAAAGGGCGGACTTCTCTGATCTTTCAAACAGGATCCTCTCAATCGATTTCCCATCACTTTTTTATGATTGTGATGTCGACGTTTGTGTTTCTGTTATGATAAGATTTATGATCTGTTTAATTCCTGTGTACCACTTAAGCGGTCGAGATCATGATGCCATTCTCCCCCGTGGTATACTAGGGAACTACGGAGTCTTAAGAATAAAAAAAATAAATTATGGAAAACCTACTTACACTGTGGTAGCACGTTAGCTTATTCTGAATTCGTATATTGTCATGACTGCTTTTTAGCGTTATCTTCATCCTTATACAGGGAATACCTTGATGATATTCGCAGTAACTTGCATAATGATCCTCGTAACTTTTTTAAATTTGTAAATTTGAAGAAGAAAACTGATAATTATCCATCTACAATGTGGTATAATGGATCCTCTAGTTGTAGCGCGCCCGTTATTGCCGATAACTATGTATCGTTTTTTGAGGGCGCCTTTTCACCAAGCAACTTTGTGCCTTCCCTGGATGATTTTGGCCATATCCAAAACCATCCCGCTACCTCCATTGCTTTGCCCATTATATCTCGTGATATTATCTTGAATGGTATCAAGGAGCTTAAACTGGACTTTTCCTCTGGTCCTGATGGTGTTCCACCCGCATTCTTGAGATCATGTTCTGATGCCTTACTCACTCCATTGGAACTCATCTTCAATAAATCTCTTCAGGCCGGTAGATTTCCTACGTTATGGAAGTGCTCCTTCATAATTCCTGTTTATAAAAAGGGGCATAAAAACTTCATAACAAATTATAGGCCAATCGCGAAGCTTTCCTGCACACCCAAGTTGTTTGAATCTGTTATATATTCACAGCTTGTTTTGCAATGTAAGGGGTTAATCTCATCTAATCAACATGGCTTTCTGCCTGGTAGATCGACGACAACAAACCTGCTTGAATTTACATCCCACATTATCTCTGCCTTCCAACAAGGTCTCCAGACTGATTGTGTCTACACCGACTTCAGCAAGGCATTTGATAAGCTCCCTCACTCCGTGATTATGCTTAAGCTTGAAAGGTTGGATTTTCCGCCTTTGTTGCTCGACTGGATCTGCTCTTATTTAAAAAATAGGACTTACCGTGTCTCTTTCCGTAATACTTTATCTAGAGTCGTTAGGGCTTCATCTGGCGTGCAGCAGGGTAGCCATCTGGGGCCGTTGCTGTTTATTCTAGCCATTGACGACATTGTCCCTCTGATTAAGCACTCCAAAGTTTTAATCTACGCTGATGATAAGAAGATTTTCTCATGCGTTAGAAATAGTTATGATTCTTCCTGCATCCAGGAGGATTTGAATACCTTCAGGGTTTGGTGTGCCTCAAATGGACTGCAACTTAACCTGGATAAATGTGAAGTTATGTCTTTTTCTAGGATCATCAATCAGCTTGTCTTTGATTATACCTTTGCGGATACTACTATCCGTCATGTGGAGTCCGTTACTGACCTTGGTGTAAAGCTAGACAGAAAACTCGATTTCACTCTGCACATAAACCATATCGTATCTCGGAGTAATTCAGTCCTGGGTTTTGTTAAGCGCTGGTCAAGGGAGATTTCTGATCGACAGACCCTCATTCACTTATTTTTTTCTTTAGTTAGACCAATTCTCGAATATGCATCTCAGGTTTGGTCTCCTTGATATGCTGTTCATTCTAGACGCATTGAATCGGTGCAGCGGAACTTTGTTAGGTTCGCACTAAGCGACCTCCCGTGGAATGATCCATTAAGGCTTCCTCCTTATGAAGATCGCCTCCGATTACTTAATATGCACTCGTTGGAGGAACGACGTAGAGTTGCTGACCTAGTATTTATTCACCAGCTTTTGAACTCGAATATAGATTCTCGCTCTCTTGCAAGTTTGGTAACTTATAGGCATGCTCCGTATAGGTTAAGGTTACTACATGTTGCTCATTCTCGGTCTAACTATGGTATCGCATGTGTAGAGGTGAATATCTGTCCTATTTTTGACCTGGCTCTTACTAAATATTTGCTTAAACGTTCTCTGTTATCAATGCACCCCTGATTGTTTTGTTTGGACGTGTTTTGGTTTTTTGTTTTACTAAAATTTTTCCTTGCATGGGTTGTGGGAGCCTCATTCACCTCAATATATGTTATATTCTAATGAATAGGTCAATTGGTTAGAGGCTTCTGACTGTGAAGTGCGCCTTCTGAGTTAGATGGGTTAATTCTATAAATACAACCTTTAAGTAAACGTCGTGATGTTTCCGACATTCTCTTCATTCATCAGCTATTAATTGGTGCCATAGACTCCCCTCCAATCCTGCAATCTTTACCCATCTATACCAATCCCCGCAACCTTAGGTCCACTCCCCTTTTCCGACTCGATCGCCATCGTACAAACTACGGTCAAAGTGAGCCAATTACCAGGATGCTACGAAAATTCAACGACATTTCCTCCTTTGACTTCCATCTGAGTAAATCATACCCTCACAAAGCCTTATATCTTGATCCCGCCCATCTTGATCGCCTTTCTTAATTCTTCTTCCTTCCAGCCCGTATCTACTTTAATTAGAGCTCATGTTGTAGCTTTTACTACATTGTATGTATTATTATGTAAAAGCTTGCATTAAGCTTAAATAAATAAATAATTTGTTTTTCCATTAAAATTACTAATATAAAGTCACCATATAACTACAGTTTCACATAAATGGTTAAAATATTTCCACAGATATTTCACTTAATTTTCTACTTTCTTTTCCCTTAATTGAACAGTTTGTTAATAACTCCTCAAGTATAAATGTTTCACTTAGTATTCTTTTAAAATTACTGTTTTATAAAAAGTCCCTTAATTAACAAAATGTTTCACTTGTTTTTCCATTTAAATTTACTAATATAAAATCACCGAATTATTATAATTGCACACTGCTCACGCCACGATATCAACCAAGACTCTCTACCACCTCATCCAAAAAACTTTATCCGCGACTTTACAGTTTCGTGTTAAAAACCGGACTCACCAAATATTACTTCAAAAATCATTTACAACCGATCTACACACTGAGATGTATTAAAATGGAGTGACTTATAAGCTATCTCATATGGGTACAATTTTACTTTCAGTGGAGGAAAACCATTTTTAATTTCCAATGTTTACTGTGAATTTGCAGCTGTTCCAAGCAGAATAAAATAACCAAATATATACGAAATGACATATTTAATTTTACTCTTTTATATTGTTGTAAAGAAAATGTAAAAATTATTGGAATTACTGATATAAAAATTGCAAAAAAAGGTTATTCTAATCCGCATAATGCTTACCCAGAAAGAGATATAAAATGATTGTGAATATTGTCATCTATTTCTATCGCCAGCATTTAATAAGCGACATGACGTTGACAATTAAGAAAACCATGTTGAAAAAAAAGATGCTTACACAGAAACGGACAACTAGCGAAAAGTGATACCATATTCTTGAGGAAATTTCAGAGCACCAATCACTCCAGTATTATATACTCAGTGGATCTACATCAGTGATGGCCAAACTCACACTACTTATTGTGAGGAATGCTTAAAAGCTTTACAAGCATTTTGTTTAATTTAGAACCCTAAAATGTTTGCAAAAGGTAGTATATTTTAAGATATTGTATACTTGCTTACAAAACTACTTAAATATGAAGATTTTTTTAACTTTTGCACGTTAACGATTAAAAAACGCAAAAACAACAAACCTAATACAGTCAAACAAGTGCATATACGAATTTAAAAGCTCAAAAGCTTACTTGCCCGCGGGCATAGGTTTGGACATCACTGATCTACATGAAGAAAAAGGTTTCGCGCTTTTTCTTCGTTTTTTGGCTTTTGCCCTTGATGTAAATGGCTGTGGGCAAAGCGTTGTTTTTCGCGCTGATTAAGCAAATTTCTTTTGCTTATCGTGTACTTACACTATTCGACTATTCGAGTCCAAACGACGGGCCGTGGTGGGCTGAAACGCGCCAAATTAATTTTTCCAGCAAACGAAAACGAGGTATAAACGCGCGGATCCATGTCGAGCAGAAACCAAACTGAGCGAGCCCTTCTGGTTTGCGATGATTTAAGTCCCACCGAAATAACAAAATCCCTTACCCAGCAATTGTGCGATGATTATTCCTCTCCAAAGAATAATCATCTTATTCGCGGGGGGAAGGAAATGTTACAGATTGGATTCGCTTATTCTAAAGGTGGGTATCCACCAAGGCAAACGAACATTTGCCCGCGATCAAAATTTCGTCATAATGACGTAAAAAGAGCTTGTTCCAAACAAAAAGAGCTTTTGCTCGCATGCAAAATAAAGACAATATCCACCGAAAACAAATGATCATGTGCAAAGCTTTGCACGAAGGAAACATTTTCTTGCTGGGAATGCTTATTTCGAATGCTAGTGAGCAAATTCTTGCGTCCCATTGGATTTGGATAACATTTGCACGCAAGCACCTTGTTAGTTTGGTTTGACATGTTTTACGAGGAGGAAATAAGTGCTTCTTGCGTGATTCTGGATTCATTAAATAATAAGCGGAGCTCACCGCAGTGCATTCGAACACTCGTCGGCTTTATCACCGGGCACTGCCCCATAGGAGCTATTGCCATTAGACGCGGCGTACCATCGAATGAGTTCTGTAGAAGCTGCAGAGATTAAGAAGAAATACAGTCCATAGTGCACCTACTCTGCGAATGTCCAGCTCTGAAAGAATAGAAAATAGATTCATACAGAGATCTGGGTGGCTTCTGACATACTTCTTCTTTTTAAGGGCATTAACAATGGGTCTTCATGGCCTCCGAGTGAATTTGGTGCTTCTTAGCAACAAACAGCCCGAATAACCAACCAACCAAAAAGTAGAGATGATATGCACAAGAAAACCAGTTTGATACATTAGTTCAAAACAGATCCTTTGAGCGGTTTCAAAAATTTTTCCAGCATTTCTTCTTCAGACTTTGAATGGTTTATTACCAAAATTAGTCCCATCATTGCAAGATCTGACACCAACTATAGAAAATCAGTTAGCGCAGGAGTGATAATGGCTATAACATCACGTTTTCTGGGAAGTGGTGACTCTTATTCAAGCTTATCGTATCTCTTCCGAGTGTCAAAACAGCTGTCTATTCCATTTTTAAACTCAAATAAACTCAAAATTTAAATTAAATTCACTTTCAAAACTTTGCCCGCACGTATTTGCACCGCAAAATGAAATGACTAGAAACCACTCGCTTTAAGCTGAAGACGTGCAAAACCTAGAAACAAAAGTTAGTGCGCATGTTTTATTGCCTACGAGCAAGCATTGTTGATGTACATAGTTGCAGTGTGCACTTTCTTGTTGACGTCATTTTGCTCTTGGGCAAATGTTCGTTTGCCTTGGTGGATACATACCTTAAGATAAGCCAAAATTCCATCGAATCCAATCTGTCATTAAGAATTAAAACTCATTAAAATTATGCGAGTTGGATTTCAAATATCGAACATAGCCAACATAGTCTGGGTGGATCCCGCCGGGGACGGTGTGGTTAAATTATGGTGGAACCCGCCCGGCGGACGATCGCTTTGTGTGTGGATCTCCCCTTTTGTTTTTTTTTGTGTGTCTTCGTTGTGTTTACCTTTTGATTTTCTTTTCTCTTTATTTGCTATACGGTGGTTCAATAGTATTCCAATAAGTTGCGCAGCGACTATCGATTTGGTTGTGATTTCGTTGTTGGCACATGGCGCGTTGCGTTAATTATTTTCTTTATTATTCTCCCCTTTTGATTTTTGTTAATACCTGTTTTGCGCTACGATTTCTTCTCGACCGTCGATTGTGGTGGTCCTCCACGGCGCGTAAATTTTTACTTTACTTCTTAATAATTTTTCCTTTTTATAGTATTTTTATCTCTGGTTAGTAAAGCGGTTAATACTTGCCTTCCGCTTCGGTATTTTTCGACCGACGATTGTGGTAGTACTCCACGGCGCGTACATTTTTACTTTTACTTCTGTACATTATTTATGTTTCTTTATTAGTCTAGGGGTGTCTAATAAATTTTATTTTGTACTTCTGCGTATCTATTTGTATCTATTGTTTAAATCAGTTGTATGGACCGTACCCTGGGCAGTGTTTGTGGCCGTTGAGACCGCTCTTTTGGTTCTGAGACTGCCTCTTCTAGGGGGATTTCGGGCATGGGCATTTGATTACGCCTCGTGGTCCATGCCCTTAGTGGCGGTATGGCGTATTTGGCTGTCATGTAAATGACGATGAACAGCAGCATTAGACCCGTAAGGGACAACGAAGTTGTTGAGAGTATGTGGGTGCTTTCACCCGGGAGTGTAGATGTAACTCCTGTATTTTGGCCTGTATTTGGTCCAGTGATTGCGTACTCTCGTGCAACATTTCGTTAGTGTTGTCAACTAGTAGTAACTTTGTGTATGCTACTTCCCTACTAGAATGCCGCTCGTATTTAGCCATGAAGGAATCTAATTCCTTTGCCGTTTCATTTGCTTTCGGGAAGTACGCTGGTTGCGTGAAAAGAAGTGGATTTGTGTTTTCAGCCTCGTAATATAGGGTATGTGGTACTATTTGTAAGTGGCAGGGTTGGTTAATGACCAAGATTCCCTGTCCAGAGAGGCGATGCGTGAGTAATTTCTGGGTGCATGTAATATGCACAATGGTTGTTGTCTTCAATGCATACAGCCAGGAATTGGGTCTATTTAATTTAATTAAAATGTCACTGGGAGGTATTTGCACTTTTAGCGAACACCTAGGGTTTTCATTCAGGGGATTGAAGAGCAACTTGATCACGCATTCATCCGTTTGTGTTGCTTTTGTTATCGGCGTATTTAGCAAACCAGCGTAAGTATCCTCCTCGACATCTGGAGTGACTTTCCGATATGCTTTCATGTTCTCCGGTTTAAGCAATAGAAATTCCTGAGTCGAAAGTTGACTCACTATATGGGAATATTGTATTTCCGCGACTAGTGAATGATTTGCTTCCGTATGTATAGGGAAGTACCTGATTCGTTGCAGCTTCATTTTTGGAAGATTGAAGATTGGATTGCCAATTTCTCTTGCAGCAGGTGTGTTCGTAATACTGGCGTTTGGTGGAGACTTGATAGACAATTCTGGGCGTTTGAACACGTGGCGTGAGATTTGTGATAAATCTCAAGGAGTGAATCAGGGGTGATCAACAGGGGATGAATTTGATTATTTCGGCTAGAGGTTACTATATCCAGTAGCGCCTGCTGTCGAAACTCAATTTCTACCATTTGTAGAAACAGACTAGAGACTAATAATAATTTTGTGTTTTTGTTTTTATGTAAATATGTCACTATATTTTGTCACAAACGTTATAAATGAGTAGTATAGAAAGGGCGGTTCTGGAACAGGAGAAAATCGAGCTCAAAATGTGCTATGGCGGTTCTGGGACAGGAGAAAATCGAGCCCAAAATGTGCTATGGGGATTCTGGGACATGAGAAAATCGAGCCGTAAATGTGCTTTGCCGATTCTGACGCAATCTTGGATTTAGGGTATTCGGTCTTGTAGGCTACAATTGAGAGATAAGGAAAAGAGATAAGAATTATCGGCCATTTTGGATTTTGGGTTTTCGGTCTTGGAGGCTACAAATGATCTTCTTCTTCTTTGGGGATAAGGGAATGGGGTTCCGAAGGTCAAAGGTCAAGGTCGGTGATTGTTTAAGAAGATAAGGCACCTGTCGGCCATCTTGGATATTGGGTATTCGGTCTTGGAGGCTACAATTGATCTTCTTCTTCTTCTTTGGTTTGCACCTGGACTTGGATCTGAACCTTGGATCTGAACCTGGATTGTTTAGTAAGATAAGGCACCTGTCGCCCATCTTGGATTTTGGGTTTTCGGTCTTGGAGGCTACAATTGATTTTGTTCTACTTTGATTTGCACCTGGACTTGGATCTAGACTTGGACTTGGATCTGGATCTGGACTTGGGTATTCGGTCTTGGAGGCTACAACTGATGTTGAAGATAAGAGTTTGTTGTTTTGAGTTTTTAATTACGAAGTACAGCTTTATCAGCTAAATGAAATAACATGATGCGAATTTAATGGGAAAACAGAATATTGCGTAATAAAGATTTCACCACTTTGAGTAAATAGATGAAGATTATTTTTTAATTTCCTTTGCAAATTCTTATTTCTATGATATCATTTGTTTCCAAGCAAGTTTTAGCAACCGAGGCTAAAATTGATGCTGAAGATAAGAGTTTGTTGTTTTGAGTTTTTAATTACGAAGTACAGCTTTATCAGCTAAATGAAATAACATGATGCGAATTTAATGGGAAAACAGAATATTGCGTAATAAAGATTTCACCACTTTGAGTAAATAGATGAAGATTTTTTTTTATTTCTTTTGCAAATTCTTATTTCTATGATATCATTTGGTTCCAAGCAAGTTTTAGCATGTTTTTCTGCTCGAGCTGTGATTGATAAGCGATTAATAATTTGGTGACAATGTTGAGGTCGTTGAGTGATAAGGTTTTGTAGATGAACCTGACCTCGTGCTGAAAATAAGAGTTTGTTGTCTTGAGTTTTTAATTACGAAGTACCCCTTTATCAGCTAAATGAAATAACATGATGCGACTTTAATTGGAAGCAGAATATTGTAACCTCGAACTTTAAAAGATTATCATGCAATTTCTTTTCCAGATCTAAATATAGACATTAATTCGAGGTCATTTTATTAAATAATTTCGTGTTTTATGCAACTAGCAAGTAAGTCATTCCACCGATTACGTCATCAGGACCTTGATTACTAGTTAAAATAACACCATTGAGGAATAACCAAAAGAATTTCTGTAATTGGAAAATGATGATGAAGGAATTTTGAATCCAAAACAATTTTTCTACAAAATCAAACCTCAATCTTCTTGAAGCAAGTTTACAGAAACACAATGCTATAAAGTTCAATATTGCATTATTTTGTGAATTTATAAAATATGCTAAAACTGATGATGTAGATGAAAACGAAGTAGCTTTAGATATAAAATCTTCTCAGGCGAAGATGAACATAGCATCCGATAATTTTCAATTTCCAGACATACTCGATAGAATGATGAAACAAATTATTGCAAAATCTGAAGAATTTCAAGAAATTGATATCGGTTGGGCTCTTCTAAGAATCATCCACATTGAAGTGGAAGTATGATTGTTGTTTATTTATTAAAGCCTTAGATGTAGTTAAAGATGCAATAAATATTATACCATTAAATAAGGAGCGCTATGTGTCAATCGCGAAAAGAATTTATATTGCAAGAAATCAAAGTATAGAAATTATAGATTTTTAAATTCATATAGAGTTATGCCCTCTAGCGTAGAAAAAATTATCGAATAATTTATCTGATGAAAACTTAGTATTAAACTGATCCTTTTATAAAAATCACGATTTATTTAATTTAGTGTTAGGAAAAGGGGTTTTCCCTATGAATATCTTAATTGCTTTGAATAATTTAGTGAAAATTCATTGTCTATGCAAAAGTATTTTGATAATAAATTTACTGATACGAAGTGTTCTGATAATGATTATGCGCATACAACAAACGTTTGTAAAGCATTCGAATGCAAAATATTTGTAGACTATTTATATTGTCATTATTATATGGCACCAGGATAATTTTGGGATGCTATGCTTAAGTATGCAAAGATTGAATTACAATAATTATTAACTGTCGTTAATATATATAACTTTATATGTTCTCGCAGGCATTCTACTGCTAATAATAAGCATATGGAAAATGTTACCCCATCACAAAGCTCAACATATTTAATTTACTTCGATACCAATAATTTATATGGATGGGACATGTCTGAATTCTTACTATATGAGGAATTTCAATGGGATAGAAAATACGGAGATCGATATAATGAGCATTCCTCAAAGTTCAGAAATTGAATATATATATTTGAAGTAGATTTAACTTATCTAGAATCACTTCATGACTTCCTTGCGCAAATAATATAAAAATCCCCTGAATTAGGCTCAAGGAAATTGATATGTGACTTAGAAGATACATTTCATTACATAATCCATTATAGAAATCTCCAAAAAGTAGTTTAAAGTATGAATTGAAGTTTTCATGCATTCATAGAGCTCTTTGATTCAAACAATGGAATTGATTAAAACAATATATTGATCCTAGTACTTTGCATAGATCAAAAGCTGTTAACACTTTGCGATCTTAAGCTCTTATGATGGAATTTGTATTTATCACGAGGAATGATACTAATTTTATGTTCTTAAGTATATTCAAATGTTCAACAGGTGCTTACTATTGTCAAGACTTATTCTAATATCACCATTAAATCTTTTGGTTGGAGCACAGTTCGGTTTACTAAAATTATCACAGTTTAAAAAATTATTAACTTTATTTTTGGTTTGTCTTTTACTTTGTTTGCATTAGCAAGTATAAACATGTATTTGAAAAAGGGTATACCCCAAACAAAATTTAAAATTCTTTTGATAAATTTAAAATGAAGCATGTGTGCCCCCTCAGGATTTTTTAATAAACTTAGCAATAAGAAGAAGAATATCAGCATGTCGTTAATGTATGGAACAAATTTAATTCTAGAAATATCTGAGAAAATTTACAATTATATTTAAAGTGTGATGCTTTATTGCTAGCAGACATTTTTGAGAATTTTGAAAAGTATACATAAATATCTATGAGTTTGACCCGAATCATTATTACACAACACCAGGATTGTCATGTTATGCTATGTTAAAACACATCCAAATTAAATTAGAATTATAGAAATGCATTATATAATTTCATGAAAAGCGGTATTCGGGGAGGTTTAACACAATGTTCCTTACGATATTCTTTATCTAATGAGAGATTTGAATTTTTTTAAAAGGTTTAAAATATTTGGTTTAGATTGATGTTAATAATTTATATAGATGGGTTATTTCGGAGTCACTTCCATATGCAGACTTTGTTTGGATAGATAATTGTGATATTGAAGAAAGAATCGAAATAAAAAAAAGCTAAAGGTATTAAAAGAACAGCTGTAAATACTTTAACCCTAGATAATTGCAGAGATTGCTTATGTAAGAAAAAATTATTTTGTGGCAACATATTAGGATTGAGAAATTTTCCAAACATCTTTTAACGTGTTCTCAATAATGTAAATTCAAAGGGCTTTCAATATTTTTTTTATTTTCCAAGCATGTTTTAACATGTCAAACAGCTTACATTTAAAAGGAAATTGCGGTTATAATAATTTTGTTTGTTAGGGTCTTATCTTTGATTAAATATCAGTTCGAGCCAAGAGAGCCAAGTATTTTTAGTTAAATTTTTTAGTTTTCAATGTAAAGTCAATCAGTGAAACTGAAATACATGAAATTCGTGTTCCTAGTGAAATTAAAATAATCTAACATGCATCAGCAAGCAATAATCAATGAAGCAGTCATCGAAGACTTTGAAGTTGGAAGCATAAATATAGATTTTTGGCGATTTATAAAGACAGCGCAATGTGTAAGGAGTACTACGGAAAGGGACTTGATATCTTCATAATACTATAAAAGGAAAGGGATGAACACTGATTTAATAGCTAATACCAACACTTTGGTGGAACCGCTTATCTCTATTCATTTTTTTTCTCATCTATAAAACTTATTTGTTGATTACCCATGAAACTCTCATAAAACTTATTTTTTGATCATTCCATAAAACTTCCTTGAAATTTAATTAAATGATCCCCGCTTATCTCTATATAATTTCGGTAGCAGCTAACTATCGATAAGCATTTTTCATATTTTTTGGTCACCACAATTCCTTTCAAATCATATGTAAAGAATTTAAATTTAAACTTAGAATTCTATAAAGATAAGCGGGGGTCATTTAATTAAATTTGAAGGAAGCTTTGCGGTAATAAAAATAAGTTTAATGAGGGTTTCATGGTTAATCAACAAATAAGTTTTATAGGCGAGCAAAAAAAATTTCAAAAATGAATAGAGATAAGCGGATACTATTTAAGCAATGAATCACTTAAGAGTTTTAACATTCACTAAAATGGAGAGTATTATAACAGAAGTTCTTAAGGTGTTGGATACCCCAGAGGATTACGAGGATCCTCATGAGCGGCTGCAGGAGCTGGTAAATTCTCCGCTAACCCCGATAAACCTGGTCTATAGGTTAGGATGGGAGTCTGAGTGGTGCGAGGTGGCCACTCCATATTCGGAGAATTTGACGGGGTTGCGGACGGTTAGTTTTTAAAAATTATTTAACATGTTATTTTTATAATTTTCTTCTTTATAGATTAACCACTCAGTTAGCGGAAGGAGGTGTATTGTAACAGTTTTCAGCTTCGAAGCGATGGCCCTCGAGATTAGGGCCCGGCTCGATGCTAACTGTCATATAGAGGAGGACTGGGATAGCCCGGATGAAGAGACATAAGTGTAATTAAAGTTAAATTCTAAAACATCCCCCCTCCCCCATATGAAGACTTTGATCGGGGAGAGATATTATGCCTTGTTAATTTGTAAGAACATTGTAATAGAATACAATTTTTAAATAAAACAATAATACATTATTTTTAGTCATTTATTTCAATTATCCTAAAATTACCCCAAGTGTTAAACCTCCCCGAATTCCGCTTTTCATGAAATTATATAATACATTTCTATAATTCTAATTTAATTTGGATGTGTTTTAACATAGCATCCCATGACAATCCTGGTGTTGTGTAATAATGATTCGGGTCAAACTCATAGATATTTATGTATACTTTTCAAAATTCTCAAAAATGTCTTCTAGCAATAAAGCATCACACTTTAAATATAATTGTAAATTTTCTCAGATATTTCTAGAATTAAATTTGTTCCATACATTAACGACATGCTGATATTCTTCTTCTTATTGCTAAGTTTATTAAAAAATCCTGAGGGGGCACACATGCTTCATTTTAAATTTATCAAAAGAATTTAAGTAATCATATGAAAACCCCCCTTTCTCCTTATTAAATTAAAATACTCATCATCTTTAAATTCATTATGGATTATTCTAAAGTCTTCATCATTCAGATTTTTTTTTTTTTTTAATAATTAAATTAATTATATAAAATAATGATTGCCAGGAAGAGTTAATAGAACTCTGCCGATTTTAAATAAAAATTGATTAAGTGAATTACGAGTGTTTTTATTTCGAAGAAATTTAGTATTTTGTAATCACATTTTGTTTGGGGTATACCCTTTTTCAAATACATGTTTATACTTGCTAATGCAAACAAAGTAAAAGACAAACCAAAAATAAAGTTAATAATTTTTTAAACTGTGATAATTTTAGTAAACCGAACTGTGCTCCAACCAAAAGATTTAATGGTGATATTAGAATAAGTCTTGACAATAGTAAGCACCTGTTGAACATTTGAATATACTTAAGAACACAAAATTAGTGTCATTCCTCGTGATAAATACAAATTCCATCATAAGAGCTTAAGATCGGAAAGTGTTAACAACTTTTGATCTATGCAAAGTACTAAGATCAATATATTGTTTTAATCAATTCCATTGTCTGAATCAAAGAGCTCTATGAATGCATGAAAACTTCAATTCATACTTTAAACTACTTTTTGGAGATTTCTATAATGGATTATGTAATGAAATGTATCTTCTAAGTCACATATCAATTTCCTTGAGCCTAATTCAGGGGATTTTTATATTATTTGCGCAAGGAAGTCATGAAGTGATTCTAGATAAGTTAAATCTACTTCAAATATATATATTCAATTTCTGAACTTTGAGGAATGCTCATTATATCGATCTCCGTATTTTCTATCCCATTGAAATTCCTCATATAGTAAGAATTCAGACATGTCCCATCCATATAAATTATTGGTATCGAAGTAAATTAAATATGTTGAGCTTTGTGATGGGGTAACATTTTCCATATGCTTATTATTAGCAGTAGAATGCCTGCGAGAACATATAAAGTTATATATATTAACGACAGTTAATAATTATTGTAATTCAATCTTTGCATACTTAAGCATAGCATCCCAAAATTATCCTGGTGCCATATAATAATGACAATATAAATAGTCTACAAATATTTTGCATTCGAATGCTTTACAAACGTTTGTTGTATGCGCATAATCATTATCAGAACACTTCGTATCAGTAAATTTATTATCAAAATACTTTTGCATAGACAATGAATTTTCACTAAATTATTCAAAGCAATTAAGATATTCATAGGGAAAACCCCTTTTCCTAACACTAAATTAAATAAATCGTGATTTTTATAAAAGGATCAGGTTAATATTAAGTTTTCATCAGACAAATTATTCGATAATTTTTTCTACGCTAGAGGGCATAACTCTATATGAATTTAAAAATCTATAATTTCTATACTTTGATTTCTTGCAATATAAATTCTTTTCGCGATTGACACATAGCGCTCCTTATTTAATGGTATAATATTTATTGCATCTTTAACTACATCTAAGGCTTTAATAAATAAACAACAATCATACTTCCACTTCAATGTGGATGATTCTTAGAAGAGCCCAACCGATATCAATTTCTTGAAATTCTTCAGATTTTGCAATAATTTGTTTCATCATTCTATCGAGTATGTCTGGAAATTGAAAATTATCGGATGCTATGTTCATCTTCGCCTGAGAAGATTTTATATCTAAAGCTACTTCGTTTTCATCTACATCATCAGTTTTAGCATATTTTATAAATTCACAAAATAATGCAATATTGAACTTTATAGCATTGTGTTTCTGTAAGTAGTAGGGATATGCGGGTTCTGGGCCAAATGAGCAATGAGCACATTGAAACTGGTCAAATTGTGAGGGAAATCGAGGTCTGACGTCACATTTTTGCTCATTTGGCCCAGAACCCGCATAACAATTCTGGGGGGGAAGAGAGATAAGGAAATGGCTGGAGATAAGGAAATGGCTGGAGATAAGGGAACGGTTGCGTGATTCCGAAGGTCAATTTTGTAGATTGTTTTTTTGGCGGCGGTGCGCTAGTAAAGGTAAGTATGAGTTGCACCTGGGTCTGGATCTGGACCTGGACCTGGATCATGGGTATAGAAACGAATGTTAAGCTAATTGATAAGGGAGCTGACTATAGAAATTAATAATTTGGTCGCAATGTTGTGGTTGTTGGGTGATAAGGTTTTGTAGATGAACCTGGGCTCGTGCTGAAGATAAGAGTTTGCTGCTTTGAGTTTTTACTATGCCGGATATTTTCGGCGGGAGCTTTTACTACGAGTGATGATAAAATAAGTTGCTAGTGTAGGATTACGTAATTTGGGCAGTAATATATCTTGAGGTCAATGGATTTCCGAGGTATTGAGTATGGTCAGTAATTATGAAGTTAAAATTGTTATGAACAAAGCAATATTGGCATTTGCTGTAACTTACTGATAATTGAATGTTATCAAAAATTATCATGGGAACATTTCATGTTTATTCAAAAGAAGGTAACCGCAACTTTTTTAGAGCTAATTAAAATTAGTCGTAATCAGAACAGATTGGGAAATATTTCAGTTTTATATCAAATAAACTGCAAATATTTCCTGCTTTCGAAGCTACTTGAAATTTATCATATTTAACATGCAACAACACCAACAAAATGTTTGCGGTCATCTTTTTCCCAACAACTTTAATTTTACTACACTCACATCACAATCTACCTCAGTTCAATTTTGAATTAGATGAGAGTCGGACGTGTGTTTTGTAACCTAAATCAAGCGTGATTTATTAAATGTTTTTAAGACTTAAGAGAAAAGAATAAGAAAACTTTATTTTAAATTTTTAAAGTACCCAGCGAGTTTACTATTAATACTAAAAGACTACTTAAGAACTCTTGATAATTATACAGAAAGTGTAATATAATAGAAATGAAGTTCATATTGTGTAAAGTGTGTGGAAAAACCTTTAAAAGGAACTTCAACCTACAAAGGCATATAAAAATTATACATAGCAACACATTGTATTCAAGATCGCATCGTCTAAAAGAAGATACCAAAAATATGGCTACACCTATATCGTTATCAACGTCATCGTTAAAAACACCATTAAAGGACGCTTTAACACATATGTTTTGTCAGGCATGTAATTTGCAAATTAAAATAAAAGACTGGACTCATCATTTACGTACCAATGCTCATAAAAAGAAAGCGTCTATACCTATAAATGAACATCTTAGGTGTGTTAAGGAAAATTTCGGGGAACGAATTGAAACTTTTATTCTTGAAAATGGAGATGAAGGATTACTCGATATAAATAAATTCTTACAAGAATCTAAACGTCAACTTTTGGAAGTGTTAAATATGTCGTTAGAAAAACATATTTCTTGTAAGTTTAATATCGAACTTTTTGCAGAATATATCAAAGTTGCAAACTCAGAAGAAAAAAATGAAATTATTTCTTCAATAAAATCATTTCAATCCAAAATGACTGTTATATTCAACAACAGCGATTTACCAACTTTATGTAAGATTATGATTAACTGCATTAACACCAAATCAGAAGAATTTCAAGAGAAAGATAGCGGATGGTCGTTGATTCGAATAATTCATTTAGAAATCAACATTAATCAATATCACCCGTTAAGAGGTTCTTCCTACATACCTTTACCAAAGGTTATAATAGACAAGAAAGCATGCCTTAATGTGAAAAATAATGATATTTACTGTTTTAAGTGGGCTGTTATATCAGCTTTACACCCACCAACTCAACATTCTTATAGAACATCTTCATATTCAGTTTCTGATATATCAGATAGCGAAATAGAGCTTGTAAATGGAGTGAAATTAGATTTTACTGGGCTGGAATTCCCTATGACTTTGCGTGATATAAAAGTATTCGAAGAGATCAATCCGAATATAAGCGTAAATGTTTTCGGTTACGAAGTAGTGCAAAGTAGTTGTCAGATTGTGGGACCTTTTTATTGTACATCAAAGGAGAAAGAAAATCACATAAATTTGTTGCTTCTTCAAGATGAAACTCTAAATCACTATGTCTGGATTAAGAATATTTCCAGATTGATTAACGAGCAACTAACACATCATAAAACACAAATTTACTTTTGTAATTCGTGTTTTCAACATTGTTATAATGAAGAATCTTTTGCTATACATAAAAATGAATGCTGTAAAATAGTGACTACTATGCCTACCTCGGAAAAAGCTTTTTTGGAATTTGAGAAGTATGAACGCAAGTTAAGTGTGCCATTTGTTATTTATGCTGACTTTGAATGCGTGCTGAAGGAAATTAAAACGTGTATACCTAATCCTATGCTGTCTTCAACGACCAACACTCAGGAGCACATACCCTGTGCTTTCTCTTATTTTATCTATTGCTGTTATGATGACGCTTTAAGCAAGTTCAGGATTTTTCAAGGTGAAGATGCTGTTAGCCAATTTGTACAGTTATTAGCAGACGATGTGAAAGACATTTATAAAAATCAAGTTTCAAAGTGTAAGCCGCTTGTTCCCATGTCACCAGATGAAATAAGGATGCAACGAGAAGAGCAATATTGTCATATTTGTAAACAATTATTAACAAGTGATAGGGTTATTGATCATTGTCATCTTACAGGAAAATACAGGGGTCCAGCTCATAATAAATGTAATCTAAGGTATAGAGTTCCAACATTTTTCCCAGTTATTTTACATAATTTTTCTGGTTATGACAGTCATTTATTTATTAAATCTTTAAATGAAATTGAGGGTTCTATTAACGTTATTCCTCTAAATAAAGAGGTATATATATCAATGTCAAAGAAAATTTTATTTGAGAATAAAACGATTGAATTGCGGTTTTTAGATTCCGTTCGTTTTATGCCTGCGAGTTTAGATTATCTGGCAAAAAATCTGCCTGATGAAGCCTTTAGAATAATCCGTAATGAATTTAAAGATGATGAATATTTTAATTTAATAAGGAGAAAGGGGGTTTTTCCATATGATTATTTAAATTCTTTTGATAAATTAAATGAAACATGTCTACCTCCTCGCGAAAAATTTTTTAATAAACTTACGAACAATGAATGCACAGAAGGAGAATATCAGCATGCTGTTAACGTATGGAACAGATTTAATTGTAGAAATATCTCCCAATATTTACTATTATATTTAAAGTGTGATGTTTTGTTGCTAGCAGATATTTTTGAGAATTTTAGAAGAGTATGCATAAATATCTATGAGTTGGACCCCTGTCATTATTACACAGCACCAGGATTGTCGTGGGATGCGATGTTAAAACACACTCAAATTAAATTAGAATTGTTAACAGATATAAATATGTATAATTTCATGAAAAAAGGTATTCGAGGAGGTTTAACGCAATGTTCCTTAAGACATTCTCTAGCTAATAATAAATATATGAAAAATTTTAATCCTTCAATCGATTCAAAATATTTGGTTTACCTTGATGCTAACAATTTATATGGATGGGCTATGTCGGAATCACTTCCATATGCAGGTTTTGTTTGGGTAGATAACTTTGCTAATATAGATTTCATGAATGTTCCTGAAAATTCAGAAGTAGGATATATTTTAGAAGTTGATTTAATTTATCCAGATTTATCTCATGACGCTCATAATGATCTCCCCTTTTGTCCTGAAAATAAATTACCCCTCAAGCCAAGATTAAAAAGTTAATTGCTGATTTAGAAAATAAATATAATTATGTTATCCACTATAGAAATTTACAGCAGTGTGTAAAGCACGGATTAGAACTGCAGCGTATTATCGAGTTTTAATGTTTAAACAATCAAATTGGTTAAAGAGCTACATCGATTTAAATAATTTCCATCGAACTGCCGCAAAAAATAATTTTGAAAAAGACTTTTTTAAATTATTAAGTAATTCGGTGTATGGAAAGACTATGGAAAATGTAGATAAAAGAAAAGATGTAAAAATTGCAACAGAGTGGGAAAGCCGTGGTAGATATCAGGGTTTGCGTGCTCTTATAGCGAAACCTAATTTTCATAGTCTTTCTCATTTTACATCAGATATGACTGCAGTTCGATTAAAAAGAGTCCACACAATCTATAATAAACCAATTTACTTAGGCTTCACAGTCTTAGAGCTATCAAAGCTAAAAATGTATAACTTTCATTATGAATATATGAAGCCTAAATACAAAGATATGGTCTCCTTAAACTATATGGACACAGATTCTTTTATATATTCTATTTCTGTTAATGATTTTTATAATGATATTATTTTGGATATTAATGAAAGATTCGATACATCAGAATATCCCCACGACAATCCTTATAATATACCGTTAGTAAATAAAAAGGTTTTAGGTTTAATGAAAGATGAGAATAAAGGAAAAATTATGACTGAGTTTATAGGTTTACGATCAAAGATGTACTCTTTAAGTATTGAAGAAAAAACCGAAATAAAAAAAGCTAAAGGTATTAAAAGAACAGCTGTAAATACTTTAACTCTAGATAATTACAGAGATTGTTTATATAAGAAAAAATTATTTTATGCCAACATGTTAGGATTTAGAAGTAAATTGCATACAATATATACGGAATATATTAATAAAGTAGCGTTGAGTCCATTTGACGATAAAAGATTTATAAGAGAAGATGATATCCAAACATATGCTTGGGGTCACTATAGATTATCTAAAAATAGTTAAAATAAGAATTATGAATAAATATATGTAGAAGGAAAATAAATGAGTAAATTAATAAAATGCTATTTTAACATTAATAGAAAGACTTTTATTGGTATAAAATTATAAAACATTTATTTCTTATTTCTTGCTATTATCTAAAAATTTTTTAAACAGGTATACATTTTTTTGGGCACATTGCCCCTGATGACATAAACAGCAGGGGATGTTGCTATAAAAAGATTTTAAAACTTCTATATTAGGACACTGCAATTCTTCTTCCATATTATATACTATTACTCCTTCATCAAATGTATTTTTGATCCAGCAAACCTTTTCACAGCCTTTCACATAAAGTACTTTGTTTCTTATTAAAGGAGACACTATAGCACGTAATTGATGATAGGGAATATATCCATCGTTCCATCTGAATCCATGATAATTATTATGAAGCCATTTCGCTTCTCTTCTCTTTGCAGGTGTTAATTCCTTAAATTTGAATGGAGGTTGAAAAATAAAGTGCTGCATTTGGTTTTCATTTGTCAAAATCGCCAATTCTTTCACAATAAACCAGTTATGTTCGTCTTTAAATCCTTGAATATCCACAATTGCATCCATTTGTACTCTTAAATTATTTTTCTAACTTCACTCGTCAACGAACTATATTCGACTATTCTGTCATGCAAAAGCAAACAAAAAGCGGTTGTGTTTGCAGGAATATTGCTGTGAGTTTTAAATTGTATACGAATATCGACGGGTCCTGATTTGATCACCTCGTTTTGATGTGAGCAATCGATAACTGCAATGGGAGCACTATCCTTAAACTTCTCTCGAGTAAGCAGCGGTTGATGGAGGCGTCCGTAATATGACTGTTGGAATTTTATATACATGTCATACAATAAAGCATATCTCTCCCGATCAAATTTAATGTTTAAGTCTTCATATGGGAATGTTTCAGAATTTAGGTGAAGTTTGACATCTAAAAGTTCGCAATGATCGAACTTGCTTGCATCTTTACTCTTCTCGTTTTTTCGATCCGTTTGAAGTGCTAAAATGACATATCGAGGTTTTTCTAACTGAGTAGATGTTTTAATTGTCCAATTATGATCAACAGTTGTAGGTAATATAGGATATTCGTATATATCCCAGCTACGAAAGCTCATTTGTATTGGTCGTCCAGTATCGATTAACTTAAGCAGCGATAGTTTTTCTTCATCGGCTACACTTATGTGGGGTACTCGCCATTGTAGTTTGAAAATATCTATTTTAACTTCATCATCTGGTGATATAAAAGCATTTTCATCGCCTCTACTTCGAATCAATATAAGTTCATGTTTAGCATTTATAACAATTTTCTTATAGTCTTCAGCAAAGCCGAGCAACAACTTTAAAGGAATACAAAAATTGAAAAATCCTCTTGTAGGTAATATTGAATTATCTGGAAACCAGGACGCATTTAGTAACACATTGCTTTCATTTTGATTTAAAGATATATAATTTTTTATTGTTGTAGCAAACCCCAGATTTCTCGTGCGATCAATTTCTACGCCATTTAATTCATAGCGAATTTCATCAAAAAGAAAAGATATAGCATTATTAGTTAATTTTGCTGTTGTTGATGCAAGTACATCTGATTTTGTTATCGCGCCTTCTATATATATGAAACTTTCACTTGGTAAAATATACAAATCCTGATGTTGTAATGATATTCGTACTTCATCACTATTCTTATATGATGCTAAAAACGGAGAGTAGCTGTGATACTCAACTTTTGTAATGCTATTATCATAGCTTGCACCTTGAGTAATATCGAGTATTTCATTCATTTTTTTAACTTAAGACCAAGAGCTTTTAAGAATTGTTCGTTAGCACCTGTTAGCGTTATTCCTGACTGCTGTATGGCTTCAGACTGACTAGAAGACTTAACACTTTTGTATTTGTATTTATTATCAATGGTTTTATTATATATTAGCATGTTGCGGCTTCAAATGCAATCTCACTGTAATCGTTTCTCCTCTAAAATTTATTAGATCACCGTCCTGATCCACGAACTTCAGTGTTAGAGAACTTATCCGTCTGAGGTTCAGAGGCAAATAAATGACATTCTTAGGAACTTCGATTATTTTATACCCCGGACCCACCTTAGGAGAGAACTCGTGTAAGGTGTGAACTTGTTGATTATTTATGAAGGCGCCTGATACTATATTACATTCAACTCGTATTACATTAACTTTTATTATATTCACTGGTAAATCAGATTGATATAAAATATTAGGTTTAGAACACGTTTACTAAATCCTAATAATGGTCCAATAGAGTTCTTCTTATTCAATAATATTCGGCTAGAACTTCTAACTTCACTTTTCAATGTGTTATTATTAGCTACTAATTGTACTATAGGCTTAGCTTTCGTTTTAGCTAGTTCTCTTTTGATAAATCCCGCAATATCATCAATCTCATAGGAACCTTCTGGAATTTTAATTTCATCATCACCAACATGAAATTAGTTATTTCTGCTGTCCACATTAGGTATTGAATTATATGTCTGTAAATCAATGAGTCCACAAACGTATTCCGATGTAAGATCCAGTGGCGGAAAGTACTCAACTGTGAGTACAGATGAATTCCCAGTCAAAGTTAGTGTTAATGACATAGTAGGTAAAAGTGAAATGAAACTGTTATGTTTAAACAGAGTTTATTTATAGTCCAACTTACAATAGTCAATTAAATTCTTAAACTTATGGTTACTTATTATTACAATGTTTATATAAAAATTTCAAACACAAATGACCGCAATTTATCATATTATAATTTTGGTAAGACTTATAATTGTAAACAATGTTTTTTCCTAAATAGCTTAAAATTTCCTTTGGTGGTTGTAAGTTTCCAAAGCTGTCAAAGTACTCCTTTTCAGACCCTCTTTTGTAATATGCTACCCAATGACTTCCAGGGCCGGTGGTAGTATCCAAATTTACGATTCCACATTCATATTTTCTAGGTTTGTTGGGGAGAGCATCAAGCATAAAAACACCTCTAAAATGTGGTAAATCATTCGCATATTTATATAAATCGATTTCATTTAATGCTCGATTGGGTAGCAGTTTTAGAAGTTTTTTGAAGGTGGATTTAAGAATAGACCAAGTCCTTTTCTGTAGGGCTTTAAATATAACCCGCTACCTTTCTTTCCTAAAGCAATAGCTTCCATCGTTTCATTATGTCGGTTGCTTTCCTTCAGCTCTTCTTTAGCATTTGTAGCCGCATTAACAGCCTTTGCGACACCAGATGCACCACCCACTAAAGCACCCAGTGCAGAAAGCCCAGCAAAAATAGGAATGAGAGGTAATATTCCTCCAACCTTCGGTATAGGAATTATACGGGGAGTCTTTACATACTTCTTTTTTCTCTTAAATACATTTTTAGTGCTAGCAAGTGCAAGTGTAATAGCTTCTTTTAAAGAATCTGGTTTTTTCACTTTTAATATATTTCTAGCTTCACGAACTCCTTTTTGAAGCGTTAACGTTTTTTTATTCCTCTTAGAACGAGTTTTGGTCTTTTTTATCCCCATTCCAAATTTTACTTTTGCTTTCATAGCGTTTGTTACAAGCCAGGCGTTGCTACGTTCACCAAGAGATGCGTCTGAAGATGTCACTCGTTCCCAAGCTTTACCGGATAATATACGATCAGCAATATGACGATCCTCAATATTTTTATGCTGAGAATATGCGATATCGTGATTTCTGCAAGCTGCGTCAAGAGGGTTTATTCCAGGATCACCCCTTGCTAATCTTTTTTGTAATTTAGTACCAGGACCGCAATATTGATATCCAGGCAAATGAAATTCAAATGGCAAATTGCTAATTGCTGTATTTAGCAAACCGCCTCCTCTTCGACATTTACGCTGGCGAGAACGATTTCGATTCTTTGAATGATCAATCATTCGATAGATAGAATAAATTTGTATACGTCCTCACAACAGCACACTGAGCTGATGACTGATATAAAAGTTCAGTGTTGTGTAATAAATATTTCAGTTCTAATAATGAAGTTCATGAAGCATAAAGTCACTTTACCAATAAAAAATCTAGATATAAAATCTGGAAATGAAGTCAAAAGACATAGCTCACTTATACCTGATACTGTAAAAGGAATTCTTGTGGGACCTTCTAACTGCGGAAAAACCAATCTTATGATTGGTCTTATAGAACATCCAAATGGACTCAAGTTCGAGAATATTTACATCTACTCAAAATCACTACATCAGCCCAAATATCAGTATCTAGAGCAGTTGATAAGTCCTATTGCTGGTATGGGCTACTACACATTTTCTAATAATTGCGAATTTATATCTCCTGAGGAAGCTAAACAGAATTCTGTTTTTATTTTCGATGATGTAGCATGTGGGAAACAAAATAACATACGTGATTATTTTTGCATGGGACGACACAATCATATTGATAGTTTCTATCTCTGTCAGACATACACCCATATACCGAAGCACTTATTACGTGACAACGCTAACTTTCTTATTTTATTTAAACAAGATGATATGAATCTTAAGCATACATATAATGACCACGTTAACACAGATATGACCTTCGAAAAATTTCGTAATATTTGCAGTGTTTGCTGGAAAGACCGATATGGCTTTCTAGTAATCGATAAAGACAGTCTATTGGTTAACGGACGTTATCGAAAAGGAGTTGATACATATATTTCACTATAAATTTAGAAGATCTGGTGTAGCCGATATTAAACCCGTTATAGCTGTTAATATATCTGATAGACCTGGTAAAGCTGTTCGTAGACCTGGTAAAGCTGTTCATAGACCTGGTAAAAGCTGTTCGTAGACCTGTTAAGCTGTTCACAGACCTGGTAAAGCTGTTCGTAGACCTGGTAAAGCTGGTCGTAGACCTGGTAAAAGCTGTTCGTAGACCTGGTAAAGCTGTTTGTAGACCTGGTAAAGCTGTTCATAGACCTGGTAAAAGCTGTTCGTAGACCTGGTAAAGCTGTTCACAGACCTGGTAAAGCTGTTCGTAGACCTGGTAAAGCTGTTCACAGACCTGGTAAGAACTGGTCGTAGACCTGGTAAAGCTGTTCACAGAGCTGGTAAGAGCTGTTCATAGACCTGGTAAAGCTGTTCACAGACCTGGTAAGAGCTGGTCGTAGACCTGGTAAAGCTGTTCATAGACCTGGTAAAAGCTATTCGTAGACCTGATAGAGTTGGTCGCAGACCTGGTAAAGCTGTTCATAGACCTGGTAAAAGCTATTCGTAGACCTGATAAAGCTGTTCATAGACCTCTTCAGATCAGTATAATTCAGTTAACAGACCAGTTCAAATCTCATTAGAAAGATGTTTAAAAAGAGAGACGAACTATTAAATAATCTTATCAAAACTAGAAATGCCATTAAGAAGAAATTCCGCGCTGTGAAAACTGGTCGAGTTGAAACTGAAACTCGTCTTGAGGAGACATTTAAGCCCATAACAAAACCGCTTCATGAATTCATAACAAAAACAAAATATGAGCCTAAAATTAAAGATGAATACAGAGATGATGATGATTACGACAATATAAATTTTACTCCTAAATTAAACTCCCGAAAATGGAGCCAACAAGTACACCTATAAAGCGTCCAGATTATTCCTTAATGTCGGAAGACGATGAATTTGCAACACCTACACATTCTAGAACTTTGATGGAAAAGAGAGATTCTACTCTTAATTTATCAAGTGGATTAGTTGATAAATATTTAGAACTATGTATTAACAAAAGCCCAAAAATTGACAACACTTATGAAGTTTATTTAGTTGATGATGACGAATGGAAAATTGGAAATTCAAAGATTGCAATTGAGGAAGATTATTTCCTTATTAACGGAAAACCGTATAAAATAACGCTAGGTCTATGTGAATTGCTTTTTATGAAACAACCTGCAAAAACTTTGTATAGTAAGGATGACTTGAAAGATTATCAAGCTATCTTAAAAGAAACTAATGGCTATAAAAGAGAATATAGAACGGACGGTCAAATAAAAGGTACTAGAGCTTCAAAGTATACAGAAATTATAAGTAAACTGATTTCTCATGATGGCAAAGGGTTGATGCATATACCCAAGAAAAATATTGATTACGTTTATTGGAATGATCCGAATGAGCTTGTGGATAGACTTCGTCTTTTAATAGCATCACAAGGAGCTGGACACACTAACCACAACAATGAAATTATCTCAATTATTGAAGAGTTAAAAGAAGGTGGCATTATAATATAAATAACATCTTTAAACGTATTCAGCTTTAATGTAATAATGAGTGTCGACAAGTTTGGAAGATATTCTAAAAAAGCAAAGGTCGGACCTGCTGGCGATCGTGGTCCTAGGGGGCTACCTGGTGAACCTGGTTCTCAAGGGATCCAGGGAATACAGGGTCTAAATGGTGTAGGCTTTAAGCTCACTCAAGATGGAGATTTCAATGTAGGGTTTAAAAATTTGAAATATATTAAAAGCCCAATGGAAAGAGATGATGCAGCCAATAAAATATATGTCGACGATGTAGCTGATAAGGTAGTACATTTAAGTAATTCCCACGCTAATGAAAAAATTCAGTTAGTCAGCAACAATCTAACTGAACAAATACTTAAGGAAAGTGCCGTTCTTAAAGAAGAGTTAAAGGAGATCTACAGCATAATAAATATTACAAGTGAAAAAGATAAAGGAGCCAGTCAATTATATACGAGTGAATCAATTGCCATTCTACAAGGAAAACTCAAAATAGCATACGAATTATATACAAATGAATTAATTGTTGACGTTCAGGAGAAGTTGATGAAATATATAGATCTGAATCTACAAGAAATTAATGACACTTTAAAAGCGTTAATTAATGTAGAATCTCTGACAATTTCAAAATGAATAAAACCCAAGTAGTTAATGAGCTTCATAAACCAGCCAGAAAAAATTTTATAAGAAGACGTGTTGTAATTAAAGGAATAGATGACTTATGGCAAGCCGATTTAGTTGAAATGGGTGCTTATGCTACAAGCAATAATGGTCATAATTTTTTATTAACTGTAATAGACGGATTTTCTAAATATGCATGGGCAATTCCTATTAAAAGAAAGACTGGTGTCGAAGTTACTCAAGCTATGAAATCCATACTAAAAGAAGGTCGGAGTCCCACAAATTTACAAACTGATGTTGGAAAAGAGTTTTTCAATAGCTCATTTCAAAACTTAATGAAAAACTCCTGCATTAATCATTTTTCTACATACAGCCCTTTAAAAGCATCTATAGTTGAACGATTTAATCGAACATTAAAAAGCATGATGTGGAAAGAGTTTAGTATGCAGGGCTCATACCGATGGATAGATATGGTTAAGAAATTACTCGTAAAATATAACTCAAGTAATCATCGAACAATAAAAATGAGGCCACGTGATGTAACAAAGGAGAATGAGAAGAAATTGCTATCAACAGTTTACAATCATTTAAAGAAGATTCATTTGCCAAAATTTAAGATGGGAGACTTTGTTCGCATTAGTAAATATAAACATGTATTTGAAAAGGGGTATACACCAAACTGGACTACAGAGATCTTCAAGATCGCAAAAATTCAGATAACGAATCCTGTAACATATCTCTTGGAAGATCACGAAGGAACCGCAATAAAGGGGAGTTTTTATGAAATGGAGCTCCAAAAGACGAAGAATCCTGATGTTTACCTCGTAGAAAAAATATTGAAGAGAAGCGCAGATAAAGTTTATGTTAAATGGCTCGGATTTTCATCAAAACACAACTCTTGGATTAAGAAAGATAATGTATTATAATATTGTTATACAAATATATATTTTATATTAAAAGTACTTGAGTTCTTATTTTATTACTTTATTTAAAATTTTTAAACCATAACCTATAAATTTTATTTCTATGCGAGGTGAATAAAATGGGGTCCAAAATATCCTTCATATTTCGAATTCACTCTTGAAATCGAAATCTGTCCAACGCAAATGTTTCCCAGGGACCCTTACGCTCGTATATTGGAACGAAATGTATCTTTGGGATGATATTAAATTGAACTACTTTTTCTCCAACTGCTTTGACGTTTTCTTCTTCTTTTTGTAGCAAAAGCAAAACATCTTGAAGGTGCAAACTCCTACAAATATCCTTGAATTTTTTATATGTTGTTGAATCAGATTTAGAAATCTTAAGAAAGAACCTCCCATGCTTTTGATAATCGTTAAACAAAAGTTCGTTCTATAAAGAAAGAATTGAAATATATAATTAAATGTCTACTTTGTTGGCTTTACCTCTATAACCTCTTTAATAGCGGGAGTTAATAAATCTAGCTTTTTATATGCTGCAATAAGTTCACTAAAATCTGTTAATTCGATTAATTTGCAAATATTATCCCAAATTATTTTTGTATGAACGTGCTCCATTTTGAACTGTCTTAAAAATTAATTACACTTCTTACTCTCCTTATAGCTGCTTATTTTGAAATATTCATTTGATATGTTTGCTTCATTCCTCTTAAATTCACTAATTCCACATCGCTTTTATAATTAGCATCAACTTGTTTAACCATCTCTACGTCACCATTACTTAGAATTCTTTCAGTTTCAAACTCACGATATTCATAGCATGATATCTTCAATGAACGAGTTACGTAATTACTGTCATATGTACAACGAATGGTTAGCATAGTTTCGTCATCGAATTCAAGTTTAAAGTGTCTGTAAAAGACATCTTTGCTCTCAATAATTCCTGCAATATCCAGTTCTTTCTTTAATAGCTCTTGCCTGAAACCTTCAATGGCCTCGTCAATAGACACAAATTTCTTTTTAGGATTATCAATCGTTGTAGTCCTTGATGTAGTAATAGGAATTGACTCATCATTACTTTCTTTTAAGGTAGAAGCTGAATCTTCTTTGGAATTGCTTGTGTTACTATAAGTCATCAGTTTAAAAGTTAATCCAATTTGAATAGAATCATTATTTGGTAGAGTGAGCGCAAAATCTAAATTGCTGCTACTTTTATCCATTAGGTTTACACTTAACGGGAAACTATTAATATGTAAGATGCATAGCGATAAAAATAAAAGATTTATTGAACGTCTAGCCATTTTTAATGGTACCATGTTGACTTGAAGTCGAAAACTAATTGAATTTTATGAAGTTGTCATATATATACCATCCATCTCATTCCTAATTTGTGGAAGAAAAAACAAGTGTTTTTTCCTTTTCATTTTTGAACAAATGACTTCCACCAAGTGCTGCTGAAAGGTAACTTTCTGTTCACACAAGTTTTAACCATTTTTGGTTTTATATGAAATTGATGGACTAAAAATCCTCTTCATATAATTCATACTCAGATTTAAAACTGAGTATTTATAGGAGTTGAGTTTTTGACTTTTCGTCATGGATGTCCGTGGTAAGGAGTGCAAGCGCCACGCTGATGATGACCACTTGCACTCCGGTCGAAACATCCATCTCATTCCTAATTTGTGGAAGAAAAAACAAGTGTTTTTTCCTTTTCATTTTTGAACAAATGACTTCCACCAAGTGCTGCTGAAAGGTAACTTTCTGTTCACACAAGTTTTAACCATTTTTGGTTTTATATGAAATTGATGGACTAAAAATCCTCTTCATATAATTCATACTCAGATTTAAAACTGAGTATTTATAGGAGTTGAGTTTTTGACTTTTCGTCATGGATGTCCGTGGTAAGGAGTGCAAGCGCCACGCTGATGATGACCACTTGCACTCCGGTCGAAACATCCATCTCATTCCTAATTTGTGGAAGAAAAAACAAGTGTTTTTTCCTTTTCATTTTTGAACAAATGACTTCCACCAAGTGCTGCTGAAAGGTAACTTTCTGTTCACACAAGTTTTAACCATTTTTGGTTTTATATGAAATTGATGGACTAAAAATCCTCTTCATATAATTCATACTCAGATTTAAAACTGAGTATTTATAGGAGTTGAGTTTTTGACTTTTCGTCATGGATGTCCGTGGTAAGGAGTGCAAACGCCACGCTGATGATGACCACTTGCACTCCGGTCGAAACATCCATCTCATTCCTAATTTGTGGAAGAAAAAACAAGTGTTTTTTCCTTTTCATTTTTGAACAAATGACTTCCACCAAGTGCTGCTGAAAGGTAACTTTCTGTTCACACAAGTTTTAACCATTTTTGGTTTTATATGAAATTGATGGACTAAAAATCCTTATATGAAATTGATGGACTAAAAATCCTCTTCATATAATTCATACTCAGATTTAAAACTGAGTATTTATAGGAGTTGAGTTTTTGACTTTTCGTCATGGATGTCCGTGGTAAGGAGTGCAAGCGCCACGCTGATGATGACCACTTGCACTCCGGTCGAAACATCCATCTCATTCCTAATTTGTGGAAGAAAAAACAAGTGTTTTTTCCTTTTCATTTTTTATATACCAAACATGATAACTCTCTAGTTCTAAAAGAATCCTGGGTCCATATTTCGTGGTTGTTCTTCTGCAGCTTATGATTTTATAATTCTGCGATTCTTCCATATCTTTAACAGCGAGTGCAGGCTTAAAATTTACAGAATTTAGCTCCTCCAATACTTCGAAGTCTTCGATGACTGCTTCGTTGATAGCTTGTTGATACATTTTAAATTTTTTTTGTAAGGAGATGACACAAAATTTATTATTTTAATCTGAGTTCGAACACGAATTTTAATTGCGACAATTTGACTGGTTGACTTCACTATGAATACTAAAAACTACCTAAGAACTCTTGATATTTATGCAAGAAGTGAGATATAATAGAGCTAGAGTGGGGATGCAAACGGCAACCACAATATCCTTTGGAAAAAATTAAAAACCGCAATTTCCTTTTGAATCTACATTATTGAGAACATGTTTAAACTTGCTTGGAAATCTTTATTAAGAAATACTATAAAGAAAAGAATAAAAAATCAATGAATATTTAAATACAATTCAAGAAGAAATATTCCTATACTATTTTACAAAATTTTCTCACTCTCAAGTGCTTAATTTCTCTGCAGTTCCCCCTGTAAATTCATCATTAGCACAAAACGTTTCATAAATATCTTCCAGAAAATATATAGAAAATGTTCATAACAATTTTAACTTCATAATTACTGACCATACTCAATACCTCGGAAATCCATTGACCTCAAGATATATTACTGCCCAAATTACGTAATCCTACACTAGCAACTTATTTTATCATCACTCGTAGTAAAAGCTCCCGCCGAAAATATCCGGCATAGTAAAAACTCAAAGCAGCAAACTCTTATCTTCAGCACGAGCCCAGGTTCATCTACAAAACCTTATCACCCAACAACCACAACATTGCGACCAAATTATTAATTTCTATAGTCAGCTCCCTTATCAATTAGCTTAACATTCGTTTCTATACCCATGATCCAGGTCCAGGTCCAGGTCCAGATCCAGACCCAGGTGCAACTCATACTTACCTTTACTAGCGCACCGCCGCCAAAAAAACAATCTACAAAATTGACCTTCGGAATCACGCAACCGTTCCCTTATCTCCAGCCATTTCCTTATCTCCAGCCATTTCCTTATCTCTCTTCCCCCCCAGAATTGTTATGCGGGTTCTGGGCCAAATGAGCAAAAATGTGACGTCAGACCTCGATTTCCCTCACAATTTGACCAGTTTCAATGTGCTCATTGCTCATTTGGCCCAGAACCCGCATATCCCTACTACTTCTGTAAACTTGCTTCAAGAAGATTTATAACTTGAGGTTTGATTTTGTAGAAAAATTGTTTTGGATTCAAAATTCCTTCATCATCATTTTCCAATTACAGAAATTCTTTTGGTTATTCCTCAATGGTGTTATTTTAACTAGTAATCAAGGTTCTGATGACGTAATCGGTGGAATGACTTCTTGCTAGTTGCATAAAACACGAAATTATTTAATAAAATGACCTCGAATTAATGTCTATATTTAGATCTGGAAAAGAAATTGCATGATAATCTTTTAAAGTTCGAGGTTACAATATTCTGCTTCCAATTAAAGTCGCATCATGTTATTTCATTTAGCTGATAAAGGGGTACTTCGTAATTAAAAACTCAAGACAACAAACTAGTAGTATAAATATGGGGTTTCTGGCGCAATGTGCAATGTGCAGGTCAAAGGTCAAGGTTGCTGATTGGGTTTTCGGTCTTGGAGGCTACAATTGAGAGATAAGGAAAAGAGATAAGGATTTTCGGTCTTATAGGCTACAATTGAGAGATAAGGAAGAGAGATAAGGATTGTCGGCCATCTTGGATTTTGGGTTTTCGGTCTTATTGGCTACAATTGAGAGATAAGGATTGTCGGCCATCTTGGATTTCGGTCTTATTGGCTACAATTGAGAGATAAGGATTGTCGGCCATCTTGGATTTCGGTCTTATTGGCTACAATTGAGAGATAAGGATTGTCGGCCATCTTGGATTTCGGTCTTATAGGCTACAATTGAGAGATAAGGATTGTCGGCCATCTTGGATTTCGGTCTTATTGGCTACAATTGAGAGATAAGGATTGTCGGCCATCTTGGATTTCGGTCTTATTGGCTACAATTGAGAGATAAGGATTGTCGGCCATCTTGGATTTCGGTCTTATTGGCTACAATTGAGAGATAAGGATTGTCGGCCATCTTGGATTTCGGTCTTATAGGCTACAATTGAGAGATAAGGATTGTCGGCCATCTTGGATTTCGGTCTTATTGGCTACAATTGAGAGATAAGGATTGTCGGCCATCTTGGATTTCGGTCTTATAGGCTACAATTGAGAGATAAGGATTGTCGGCCATCTTGGATTTTTGGTTTTCGGTCTTGTAGACTACAATTGGTCTTCTTCTTCTTCTTTGGTTTGCATCTGGACTTAGATCTAAACCTTGCATCTGAACCTAGATTGTTTAGTAAGATAAGGCACCTGTCGGCCATCTTGGATATTGGGTATTCAGTCTTGGAGGCTACAATTGATGTTGAAGATAAGAGTTTGTTGTTTTGAGTCTTTAATTTCGAAGTACCGCTTTATCAGCTAAATGAAATAACATGAGGCGAATTTAATTGGATTGAAGATAAGAGTTTGTTGTTTTGAGTCTTTAATTACGAAGTACAGCTTTATCAGCTAAATGAAATAACATGTTGCGAATTTAATTGGAAAAACAGAATATTGCGTAATAAAAGATTTCACCACTTTGAGTAAATAGATGAAGATTATTTTTTATTTCGTTTGCAAATTCTTATTTCTATGATATCATTTGTTTTCAAGCAAGTTTTAACATGTTTTTCTGGTCGAGCTGTGATTGATAAGCGAGCTGGTGACTGCGTAGAAATTAATAATTTGGCGGCAATGTTAAGGTCGTTGGGTGATAAGGTTTTGTAGATGAACCTGACCTCGTGTTGAAAATAAGAGTTTGTTGTTTTGAGTTTTTAATTACGAAGTACCCCTTTATCAGCTAAATGAAATAACATGATGCGACTTTAATTGGAAGCAGAATATTGTAACCTCAAACTTTGAATGGCTTTTCTTTTGGTAATTTAGAGAGATTTATCATGTCAAGAAAACTCTTTTCATAGCTTTAAACTTGGTTTCTTCTTTTTTCAGTCGTAATAATCTTAATAAGGAAACCATATTTTTCCTGAATCGTAATTATGGTTTAAATTTATATCAAACGGACAGCTAACAACCCTATATGACAGTTAAAATTTAATTTTTGTATGCGTTATGCAACAATAGACCCAAATTGTGATCTCACCAAGTCAAACAAACGAAAAACTACTATCCCAATGATCTTTCAAAATTTATAGAGAAATACAGCTGAACCAATGAAAGAAATTTAAAGCGCATTAAACTGAGGCTATAATATTCGTATTGAAAGCTTTCTATTGAAAAATGATGATGAAGGAATATTGGATCCAAAACAATTTTTCTACAAAATCAAACCTCGAGTTATAAATCTTCTTGAAGCAAGTTTACAGAAAATCCTCTGAATTAGACTCAAGGAAATTGATATGTTGCTTAGAAGATACATTTCATTATATAATCCATTATAGAAATCTCCAAAAAGTAGTATAAAGTATGAATTAAAGTTTTCATACATTCATAGAGCTCTTTTATTCAGACAATGGAATTGATTAAAACAATATATTGATCTTAGTACTTTGCATAGATCAAAAGCTGTTAACACTTTCTGATCTTAAGCTCTTATGATGGCATTTGTATTTATTACGAGGAATGACACTAATTTTGTGATCTTAAGTATATTCAAATGTTCAACAGATGCTTACTATTGTCAAGACTTATTCTAATATCACCATTAAATCTTTTGGTTGAAGCACAGTTCGGTTTACTAAAATTATCATAGTTTAAAAAATTATTAACTTTATTTTTGGTTTGTCTTTTACTTTGTTTGCATTTTAGATTCATATAGATTAGATTTCTCAAGTATAGAAAAATTAGCGAATAATTCATCTGATGAAAACTTAATATTAAACAGATCCTTTTATAAAAATGACGATTTATTATATAGTTTCAGGATAATTTTGCGGTGCTATGCTTAAGTATTGAAAGATTGAATTACAATAATTATTAACTGACGTTAATGTGTATAACTTTATATGTTCTCGCAGGCATTCTACTGCTAATAATAAGTGTATGGAAAATGTTATCCCATCACAAAGCTCAACATATTTAATTTACTTCGACTGCAATAATTTATATGGGTAAGACATGTCTGAATTCTTATCTTATGAGGAATTTCAATGGGATAGAAAATACGGATATCAATATAATGAGCATTCTTCAAAGTTCAGAAATTGAATATATATATTTGAAGTAGATTTAACTTATCTAGAATCACTTCATGACTTACACAATGATCTACCATTTTGCGCAAATAATATAAAAAATCCCCTGAATTAGGCTCAAGAAAATTGATATGTGACTTAGAAGATACATTTCATTACATAATCCATTATAGAAATCTCCAAAAAGTAGTTTAAAGTATGAATTAAAGTTTTCATGTATTCATAGAGCTCTTTGATTCAGACAATGGAATTGATTAAAACAATATATTGATCTTAGTACTTTGCATAGATCAAAAGCTCTTATGATAGAATTTGTATTTATCACGATGAATGACACTAATTTTGGGTTCTTAAGTATATTCAAATGTTCAACAGATGCTTACTATTGTCAAGACTTATTCTAATATCATCATTAAATCTTTCGGTTGGAGCAAAGTTCGGTTTACTAAAATTATCACAGTTTAAAAAATTATTAACTTTATTTTTGGTTTGTCTTTTACTTTGTTTGCATTAGCAAGTATAAACATGTATTTGAAAAAGGGTATACCCCAAACAAAATGTGATTACAAAATATCAAATTTCTTCGAAATAAAAACACTCGTAATTCACTTAATCAATTTTTATTTAAAATCGGCAGAGTTCTATTAAATCTTCCTGCCATATCATTATTTTATATAATTAATTTACATATGTATTTGAAAAAGGGTATACCCCAAACAAAATGTGATTACAAAATATCAAATTTCTTCGAAATAAAAACACTCGTAATTCACTTAATCAATTTTTATTTAAAATCGGTAGAGTTCTATTAAATCTTCCTGACATATCATTATTTTATATAATTAATTTACATATTTCTAAATCCTGGTATTTCGTCCATTTTGTTTTCGATAAATTTTAAATTGCAATCTTCATCCATCTCATACACAGTGTTGTTGATCTCCACTGTTTGAAACTCTGACTGCGGTTCCACTGATTGATGATTTTCGAAAATGAATTTTACAAAGCATATTGTCAATACAAGAACATCTGTTTGTCTCTGAAATTCCTCCATTTTCTGAATTATAGGCTGTGTTACTTTATTTAGATATTCCTGTTTAATATCACCATCCTTAAGATTTGTATTAAGTTCGATGTTTTCAAATTTGTATTCATTACATCGATTGATGTATTTGAATCGTGTTATAACCCGAACAGGTTCATATGCACCATTTTTTAGATATTTTTGAATGTGTTCTTGAAATTTGTTTAAGTAATGTTCTTCCAGTAAATACTTCAGCGCATTTATTCCGAAAGCCAGTTGATTATGCACCGCTAATATCATTTCATCCCATACTGGGGTGAATTGTATCTTAAAAGTATATTGTTCGCGAGGAGTCTTTACGATAGATTTTCCTTCCATTTTATTTCTGTAATAACATTTTTTTATTTACTACGCATATATTAATTACTCTGCAACATACCTGATCTTCCTTCCTTTCCTGAATCTGGTCTATCTAAATATTTGCCTCAGCTTTTATAGCAAGTATTTTACACCCCACTGGAAATTTTTAAAACTTGAACTGCTTAAAATTAAATTAAATTGAAGATTTCATTAACGTTATTCCCTTAAATAAAGTGTTATATATCAATGTCAAAGGCAATTTTTTCATCTGAGAATAAAACGATTGAATTACAATGTTTAGATTCCATTCGCTGCGAGTTTAGATGTTCTAAAAAACAAAACAAAAATCTGAATGATGAAGACTTTAGAATAATCCATAATGAATTTAATAAGAAGAAAGGGGGGGGGGTTTTCATATGATTACTTAAATTCTTTTGATAAATTTAAAATGAAGCATGTGTGCCCCTCAGGATTTTTTAATAAACTTAGCAATAAGAAGAAGAATATCAGCATGTCGTTAATGTATGGAACAAATTTAATTCTACATAAATATCTACGAGTTTAACCCGAATCATTATTACACAACACCAGGATTGTCATGGGATGCTATGTTAAAACACATCCAAATTAAATTAGAATTATAGAAATAATACATTTCTAATTCATTTCATTTCAAATTTCATGAAAAGCGGTATTCGGGGAGGTTTAACACAATGTTCCTTACGATATTCTCTATCTAATGAGAGATTTTGATTTTTTTAAAAGGGTTAAAATATTTGGTTTAGATTGATGTTATTAATTTATATAGATGAGTTATTTCGGAGTCACTTCCATATGCAGATTTTGTTTGGATAGATAATTGTGATATTGAAGATTAGGATTGAGAAATTTTCCAAATATCTTTAAACGTGTTCTCAATACAAGTGTCTCAAGCGGCTTGGTGATAGACTTAAAAGTTTGCTCTAGCTGAGTCTCTGTTTCCATTTTTTCCCATCTTAAGAGCTTTAAACTTTTTTCTGATGGCATTTCGCACCCTCGCTATTTCCTTAGTAAGATTCTCATCCATATTGATCTTATTTAAGAATCAAGTCTAAAAGACATGAAACAGTAAACAATAAACATGAATCATAAAACAATAAACACGAAACATGAAACAAGAATCATGAATCATGAATCATGAAACATGTAACATGAAACAATAATTACCTGTGTGAAGTTGAACCGTTTCCATCAAAGTGTTAGTATTAGCTAATAAATCATTGTTCATCCTTTTATAGTACGTATCATGAATACATCAAATCCCTTTCGGTAGCACCACTTACACATTGCGTTGCTTTTATTAATCACCAAAAATCCATGTAAAATAATGATATGCATACCGTGAAAATTGGTGAAATTGAAAGGTTGAACCCTTGATCTAGGTTGATACTTTTCGATTTTTTCTGACCTTTTGTAGATCAAGTTAGATCTAAAAGGTAATTTTTGCGATTTTTCCCAAATATACGTTAAGCTTCCATAGCTCCGGAATTGGTTTTGATTGATGTTATTAATTTATATAGATGAGTTATTTCGGAGTCACTTCCATATGCAGATTTTGTTTGGATAGATAATTGTAATATTGAAGATTAGGATTGAGAAATTTTCCAAATATCTTTTAACGTGTTCTCAATAATATAAATTCAATATTTTTTTTATTTCCCCAGCATGTTTTAACATGTAAAACAGCTTACATTTAAACGGAAATTGCGGTTATAAGAATTTTGTTTGTTAGGGTCTTATCTTTGATTAAATATCAGTTCGAGTATAAAAGCCAAGTGTTTTTAGTTAAATTTTTAGTTTTCAATGTAAAGTCAATCAGTGAAACTGAAAATACATGAAATTCGTGTTCCTAGTGAAATTAAAATAATCTAACATGCCTCAGCTACCAATAATCAATGAAGCAGTCATCGAAGACTTTGAAGTGCTCGAAGAACTGAACTCTGCAAATTTTAAACCTACGATTGCAGTTAAAGACATGGAAGAGTTGTTAGAGTATAAAATCATAGGATGCAGCAATGTAACAACGAAGTATGGGCCCAGGATCCTTTTAGAACTAGAGAATTACCAAGTTTTTCTGCCGCCGAGATACAGCGCTAAAATTACTCACCGCACAATCGAGAAACTTAACGATGGAGGCTTCTATGTTGTTAGGAAACTAGCAAATGGGAACTATTTTAATTTAATATTTACAAAAATAACATCTAGTAATGGATATTACTTAAATTTGTAAATAAATGGAAAAAAGTTCTATTAAATATATGTTTCTTTTAACTTCACCTCTCCCAATTCTCTATATGGATCCAAATGATATTTTAGAGGCTCTAGTAGATGGCAACAGGAGTCTAATATTACATTTGATATCTGATGAGCCGATTTCTTCTACATTTCATTTTTTGATTTCAATTTTATACCCTGAATGTACTTGGTGTATGCAATTAGTGGATCCTAACTTCGCTAGGAGATAAAGTAATAGATCGATTTCTGACAATAACAGATAGCATGTAAGAAAAACAAAATCGCGACTAATCATATTATGATTCCCATGACTTTTAATTAAAACAATTTAATTAATTTTTATATCCCGTGTCTCCAGGGAGCCGGCTTTGTCTAACTGTTTTCATTTAGTTGATAAGCAACATAATTTGCAGTGTTTGCTGGAAAGACAATTATGGCTATTTAGTAATCGATAAAGATAGTTTGTTGAAGAAAGGACGTTATCGAAAAGGAATCGATACATACATTTCGCTATAAATTTAGAAGATCTAGTAAAACAAATCAGCTAAAGCTGTTCATGACCTGCTAAAGCTGGTAATAGATCTGTTAAAGCTGGTAATAGACCTGATATAGCTGTTCATAGACCTGCTAAAGCTGGTAATAGACCTGTTAAAGCTGGTAGTAGACCTGATATAGCTGTTCATAGACCTGCTAAAGCTGGTAATAAACCTGTTAAAGCTGATAGTAGACCTGATATAACTGTTCATAGACCTGATATAGTTGTTCATAGACCTGCTAAAGCTGATAGTAGACCTGATATAGCTGTTTATAGACCTGATATAGCTATTCATAGAGCTGATAAAAGTTGTTCTTCGACCTAATAAATGAGAATCAGGTATTTGACCACCCGCTCTTGCCGTCATGATAAATCAGTTAACTTATAATTTATGCATACTTTGAAGCTCTAGTACCTTTTATTTAACTATCAGTTCTGTTTTATCTTTTAAGTCATATTTGCTGTACAAAGATTTACAGGTTGTTTCATAAAAAGCAATTAACATAGACCTATCGTTATATTATAAAATTTTTCGTTAATAAGGAAATAATCTTTCTCGATTTCAATCTTTGAATTTTTGCTGTCAATTGTCGGGTTTTTTAGGCGTTGAAAAGTGAATTATATTCGACTATTCTGAGATATAAAAAGCAAACAAAAATGATGTAGCAATAGCGCAATGTGTAAGGGGTGCTACGGAAAGGGACTTGATGTCTTCATAATACTATAAAAGAAAAGGGATGAACAATGATTTAATAGCTAATACCAACACTTTGGTGGAACCGCTTATCTCTATTCATTTTTCACTTTTTTTTTCTCATCTATAAAACTTATTTGTTGATTACCCATGAACCTCTCATAAAACTTATTTTTTGATCATTCCATAAAACTTCCTTCAAATTTAATTAAACGATCCCCTGCTTATCTCTATATAATTTCGGTAGCAGCTAACTATCGATAAGCATGGGATGAATAATGATTTAATAGCTAATACCAACACTTTGGTGGAACCGCTTATCTCTATTCATTTTTCACTTTTTTTTTCTCATCTATAAAACTTATTTGTTGATTACCCATGAACCTCTCATAAAACTTATTTTTTGATCATTCCATAAAACTTCCTTCAAATTTAATTAAACGATTCCCCGCTTATCTCTATATAATTTCAGTAGCAGCTAACTATCGATAAGCATTTTTCATATTTTTTGGTCACCACAATTCCTTTCAAATCATATGTAAAGAATTTAAATTTAAATTTAGAATTCTATAAAGATAAGCGGAGGTCATTTAATTAAATTTGAAGGAAGTTTTATGGAATGATTAAAAAATAAGTCTAATGAGAGTTTCATGGTTAATCAACAAATAAGTTTTATAGGCGAGCAAAAAAATATGAAAAATGAATAGAGATAAGCGGATACTATTTAAGCAATGAATCACTTATGAGTTTTAACATTCACCAAAATGGAGAGAATTATAGAAGAAGTTCTTAAGGTGTTGAATATCCCAGAGGATTACGAGGATCCTCATGAGCGGCTGCAGGAGCTGGTAAATTCTCCGCTAACCCCGATAAACCTGGTTTATAGGTTAGGATGGGAGTCTGAGTGGTGCGAAGTGGCCACTCCATATTCGGAGAATTTGACGGGGTTGCGAACGGTTAGTTTTTAAAATTATTTTACATGGTATTTTTTATTATTTTCTTCTTTATAGATTAATCACTCAGTTAGCGGAAAAAGGTGTGTTATATCAGTTTTCAGCGTCGAAGCGCTGGCCCTCGAGATGAGGACCCGGCTTGATGCTGCTAATCATTTAGAGGAGGATTGGGATAGCCCGGACGATGTTAGACTTTAAACCTATAAATTCTAATTTAATTTTGATATTTCAAAAACTATAAACCCTAAATAAACTGGTTTGTTATACGTCACTTTTATTTTGTTTAATTCTACTGCAGCCATATTTATTGTAAATTGCGTAGTACTATGAAAATTGGGTTTTGCAATTAAAACACGAAGACCTAAATGATTACCTCAACTTTCCCATTCTGTAGCTATCTTAATATCCCTTCTCCATGTTAAAGCATGCTGGGGAAATAAAAAAATATTGAATTTATATTATTGAGAACACGTTAAAAGATATTTGGAAAATTTCTCAATCCTAATCTTCAATATCACAATTATCTATCCAAACAAAATCTGCATATGGAAGTGACTCCGAAATAACTCATCTATATAAATTAATAACATCAATCTAAACCAAATATTTTAACCCTTTTAAAAAAATCAAAATCTCTCATTAGATAGAGAATATCGTAAGGAACATTGTGTTAAACCTCCCCGAATACCGCTTTTCATGAAATTTGAAATGAAATGAATTAGAAATGTATTATTTCTATAATTCTAATTTAATTTGGATGTGTTTTAACATAGCATCCCATGACAATCCTGGTGTTGTGTAATAATGATTCGGGTTAAACTCGTAGATATTTATGTAGAATTAAATTTGTTCCATACATTAACGACATGCTGATATTCTTCTTCTTATTGCTAAGTTTATTAAAAAATCCTGAGGGGCACACATGCTTCATTTTAAATTTATCAAAAGAATTTAAGTAATCATATGAAAACCCCCCTTTCTTCTTATTAAATTCATTATGGATTATTCTAAAGTCTGCATCATTCAGATTTTTGTTTTGTTTTTTAGAGCATCTAAACTCGCAGCGAATGGAATCTAAACATTGTAATTCAATCGTTTTATTCTCAGATGAAAAAATTGCCTTTGACATTGATATATAACACTTTATTTAAGGGAATAACGTTAATGAAATCTTCAATTTAATTTAATTTTAAGCAGTTCAAGTTTTAAAAATTTCCAGTGGGGGGTAAAATACTTGCTATAAAAGCTGAGGCAAATATTTAGATAGACCAGATTCAGGAAAGGAAGGAAGATCAGGTATGTTGCAGAGTAATTAATATATGCGTAGTAAATAAAAAAATTTTATTACAGAAATAAAATGGAAGGAAAATCTATCGTAAAGACTCCTCGCGAACAATATACTTTTAAGATACAACTCACCCCAGTATGGGATGAAATGATATTAGCGGTGCATAATCAACTGGCTTTCGGAATAAATGCGCTGAAGTATTTACTGGAAGAACATTACTTAAACAAATTTCAAGAACACATTCAAAAATATCTAAAAAATGGTGCATATGAACCTGTTCGGGTTATAACACGATTCAAATACATCAATCGATGTAATGAATACAAATTTGAAAACATCGAACTTAATACAAATCTTAAGGATGGTGATATTTTTTTTTTTTTTTTTTTTTTTTATACGATGTAGCCAAATCCTAGGGGACAACCCTTTGATGCGTTAGCATGGTTTTGGCCGGAAGGGAATTAGGGTAAGGGAAGTGAGGAAACTTGAGTCTTGTTTGCATTGCTGCGAGCTAGACAACAGCCCAGAGACGGAGTGGATTATTTTTTAATTTCTTAATAAAATCTCACGGTCATCTGGGCTCGAACCCGGGACCCATGGCATGTTGGTCTTGCCGCTCAACGCATTGATCCAACTCCGTCTCCTAATATCTAAATAAAGTAACACAGCCTATAATTCAGAAAATGGAGGAATTTCAGAGACAAAAAGATGTTCTTGTATTGACAATATGCTTTGTAAAATTCATTTTCGAAAATCATCAATCAGTGGAACCGCAGTCAGAGTTTCAAACAGTGGAGATCAACAACACTGTGTATGAGATGGATGAAGATTGCAATTTAAAATTTATCGAAAACAAAATGGACGAAATACCAGGATTTAGAAATATGTAAATTAATTATATAAAATAATGATATGTCAGGAAGATTTAATAGAACTCTACCGATTTTAAATAAAAATTGATTAAGTGAATTACGAGTGTTTTTATTTCGAAGAAATTTGATATTTTGTAATCACATTTTGTTTGGGGTATACCCTTTTTCAAATACATGTTTATACTTGCTAATGCAAACAAAGTAAAAGACAAACCAAAAATAAAGTTAATAATTTTTTAAATTGTGATAATTTTAGTAAACCGAACTTTGCTCCAACCGAAAGATTTAATGATGATATTAGAATAAGTCTTGCCAATAGTAAGCATCTGTTGAACATTTGAATATACTTAAGAACCCAAAATTAGTGTCATTCATCGTGATAAATACAAATTCCATCATAAGAGCTTAAGATCAGAAAGTGTTAACAGCTTTTGATCTATGCAAAGTACTAAGATCAATATATTGTTTTAATCAATTCCATTGTCTGAATCAAAGAGCTCTATGAATACATGAAAACTTCAATTCATACTTTAAACTACTTTTTGGAGATTTCTATAATGGATTATGTAATGAAATGTATCTTCTAAGTCACATATCAATTTTCTTGAGCCTAATTCAGAGGATTTTTATATTATTTGCGCAAAATGGTAGATCATTGTGTAAGTCATGAAGTGATTCTAGATAAGTTAAATCTACTTCAAATATATATATTCAATTTCTGAACTTTGAAGAATGATCATTATATTGATATCCGTATTTTCTATCCCATTGAAATTCCTCATATGATAAGAATTCAGACATGTCTCACCCATATAAATTAATGCAGTCGAAGTAAATTAAATATGTTGAGCTTTGTGATGGGATAACATTTTCCAAACACTTATTATTAGCAGTAGAATGCCTGCGAGAACATATAAAGTTATACACATTAACGTCAGTTAATAATTATTGTAATTCAATCTTTCAATACTTAAGCATAGCACCCAGAAATCTAATCTATATGAATCTAAAATGCAAACAAAGTAAAAGACAAACCAAAAATAAATTTAATAATTTTTTAAACTGTGATAATTTAAGTAAACCGAACTGTGCTTCAACCAAAAGATTTAATGGTGATATTAGAATAAGTCTTGACAATAGTAAGCATCTGTTGAACATTTGAATATACTTAAGATCACAAAATTAGTGTCATTCCTCGTGATAAATACAAATTCCATCTAAGAGCTTAAGATCAGAAAGTGTTAACAGCTTTTGATCTATGCAAAGTACTAAGATCAATATATTGTTTTAATCAATTCCATTGTCTGAATCAAAGAGCTCTATGAATGTATGAGTTTTAATCAATTCCATTGTCTGAATCAAAGAGCTCTATGAATGTATGAAAACTTCAATTCATACTTTAAACTACTTTTTGGAGATTTCTATAATGGATTATATAATGAAATGTATCTTCTAAGTAACATATCAATTTCCTTGAGCCTAATTCAGAGGATTTTCTGTAAACTTGCTTCAAGAAGATTTATAACTCGAGGTTTTATTTTGTAGAAAAATTGTTTTGGATCCAATATTCCTTCATCATCATTTTTCAATAGAAAGCTTTCAATACGATTATTAAAGCCCTGTTTAATGTGCTTTAAATTTCTTTCATTGGTTCAGCTGTATTTCTCTATAAATTTTGAAAGATCATTGGGATAGTAGTTTTTCGTTTGTTTGACTTGGTGAGATCACAATTTGGGTCTATTGTTGCATGACGCATACAAAAATTAAATTTTAAATGTCATATAGGGTTGTTAGCTGTCCGTTTGGTATAAATTTAAACCATAATTACGATTCAGGAAAAATATGGTTTCCTTATTAAGATTATTACGACTGAAAAAAGAAGAAACCAAGTTTAAAGCTATGAAAAGAGTTTTATTTTCTTAAGTTCTTGACATGATAAATCTCTCTAAATTACCAAAAGAAAGCCATTCCAGCTACCTCGATTTTGTTTGTTCTATCGGCCCAATTCAAAGTTTTTGAGTCTATTTTTATAAAGTGCTGCAACGGCAACAAACCCGGAAGCTGACATTTGCCAAAATTAGATGACAAACTCAAAGTAAACTGAACTCTGTGAAATCACAATTTGAGTCTATTGTTACATGAAGCATATAAAAAATTTATTTTCTTATGTTCTTCACATGATAAATCTCTTTAAAGTATTGAAAGAAGACATTTCAGCTACTTCGATTTTGTTTGTTCTAGTCTAAATTCACAGTTTTGAGGCAATTTTTAGAAAGTGTTACAACAACGCCAATGATCTTGTTCATTTCTTCTGCAGTTCAAGGTTGTTATATGGGTTTGGTAGCTGCTAGTTTGATATAAATTTAAAGCATAGTTACGAATCAATGGTTTCCCTTATTAAGATTATCACGGCTGAATCATAAAGAAACGAAGTTTAAGGCTATGGAAAGATATTTATTTTCTTTGTAAGTTCTTTACATGATAAACCTCTCCAAAGTACCGAAAGAAGCCATTCTAGCTATCTTGACTAGACGTTTATTACTTATTAACGGATTTATGCAAAGCGATGCATGTTATTTTTAAACATCAGATTTTTTTCCCTAATTACAGAAATTCCTTTAACTATTCCTCAATGGTGTTATATTAACTAGTAGTCAAGGTCCAGATGACGTAATCGGTGGAATGACTTACTTGCTAGTTGCATAAAACACGAAATTATTTAATAATATAACCTCGAATTAATGGTTATATTTAGATCTGGAAAAGAAATTGCATGATAATCTTTTAAAGTTCGAGGTTACAATATTCTGCTTCCAATTAAAGTCGCATCATGTTATTTCATTTAGCTGATAAAGGAGTACTTCGTAATTAAAAACTCAAAACAACAACTCTTATTTTCAGCACGAGGTCAGATTCATCTACAAAACCTTATCACTCAACGATCTTAACATTGTCGCCAAATTATTAATTTCTACGCAGTCACCAGCTCGCTTATCAATCACAGCTCGACCAGAAAAACATGTTAAAACTTGCTTGAAAACAAATGATATCATAGAAATAAGAATTTGCAAAAGAAATTAAAAAATAATCTTCATCTATTTACTCAAAGTGGTGAAATCTTTTATTACGCAATATTCTGTTTTTCCAACTAAATTCGCATCATGTTATTTCATTTAGCTGATAAAGCTGTACTTCGTAATTAAAGACTCAAAACAACAAACTCTTATCTTCAATCCAATTAAATTCGCCTCATGTTATTTCATTTAGCTGATAAAGCTGTACTTCGTAATTAAAGACTCAAAACAACAAACTCTTATCTTCAACATCAATTGTAGCCTCCAAGACTGAATACCCAATATCCAAGATGGCCGACAGGTGCCTTATCTTACTAAACAATCTAGGTTCAGATCCAAGGTTTAGATCTAAGTCCAGATGCAAACCAAAGAAGAAGAAGACCAATTGTAGCCTCCAAGACCAAAAACCGAAAATCCAAGGTGGCCGACAATCCTTATCTCTTTTCCATATCTCTTAATTGTAGCCTATAACACCGAAAACCCAAAGAAGACCAATTGTAGCCTCCAAGACCAAAAACCGAAAATCCAAGATGGCCGACAATCCTTCTATAACACCGAGGTTCAGATCCAAGGTTTAGATCTAAGTCCAGATGCAAACCAAAGAAGAAGAAGACCAATTGTAGCCTCCAAGACCAAAAACCGAAAATCCAAGATGGCCGACAATCCTTATCTCTTTTCCTTATCTCTCAATTGTAGCCTATAACACCGAAAACCCAAAATCCAAGATGGCCGACAATCCTTATCTCTCTTCCTTATCTCTCAATTGTAGCCTACAAGACCGAAAATCCAAGATGGCCGACATCCTTATCTCTCAATTGTAGCCTATAACACCCAAAATCCAAGATGACCGACATCCTTATCTCTCAATTGTAGCCTATAACACCCAAAATCCAAGATGGCCGACATCCTTATCTCTCAATTGTAGCCTATAACACCCAAAATCCAAGATGGCCGACAATCCTTATCTCTCTTCCTTATCTCTCAATTGTAGCCTATAAGACCGAAAACCCAAGATCCAAGATGGCCGACAATCCTTATCTCTCAATTGTAGCCTATAAGACCGAAATCCAAGATGGCCGACAATCCTTATCTCTCAATTGTAGCCAATAAGACCGAAATCCAAGATGGCCGACAATCCTTATCTCTCAATTGTAGCCTATAAGACCGAAATCCAAGATGGCCGACAATCCTTATCTCTCAATTGTAGCCAATAAGACCGAAATCCAAGATGGCCGACAATCCTTATCTCTCAATTGTAGCCAATAAGACCGGAATCCAAGATGGCCGACAATCCTTATCTCTCAATTGTAGCCAATAAGACCGAAATCCAAGATGGCCGACAATCCTTATCTCTCAATTGTAGCCTATAAGACCGAAATCCAAGATGGCCGACAATCCTTATCTCTCAATTGTAGCCAATAAGACCGAAATCCAAGATGGCCGACAATCCTTATCTCTCAATTGTAGCCAATAAGACCGAAATCCAAGATGGCCGACAATCCTTATCTCTCAATTGTAGCCATTAAGACCGAAAACCCAAAATCCAAGATGGCCGACAATCCTTATCTCTCTTCCTTATCTCTCAATTGTAGCCTATAAGACCGAAAATCCTTATCTCTTTTCCTTATCTCTCAATTGTAGCCTCCAAGACCGAAAACCCAATCAGCAACCTTGACCTTTGACCTGCACATTGCACATTGCGCCAGAAACCCCATATTTATACTACTCAAACTCTTATTTTCAGCACGAGGTCAGGTTCATCTACAAAACCTTATCACTCAACGACCTCAACATTGTCACCAAATTATTAATCGCTTATCAATCACAGCTCGAGCAGAAAAACATGCTAAAACTTGCTTGGAACCAAATGATATCATAGAAATAAGAATTTGCAAAAGAAATAAAAAAAAATCTTCATCTATTTACTCAAAGTGGTGAAATCTTTATTACGCAATATTCTGTTTTCCCATTAAATTCGCATCATGTTATTTCATTTAGCTGATAAAGCTGTACTTCGTAATTAAAAACTCAAAACAACAAACTCTTATCTTCAGCATCAATTGTAGCCTCGGTTGCTAAAACTTGCTTGGAAACAAATGATATCATAGAAATAAGAATTTGCAAAAGAAATTAAAAAATAATCTTCATCTATTTACTCAAAGTGGTGAAATCTTTATTACGCAATATTCTGTTTTCCCATTAAATTCGCATCATGTTATTTCATTTAGCTGATAAAGCTGTACTTCGTAATTAAAAACTCAAAACAACAAACTCTTATCTTCAACATCAGTTGTAGCCTCCAATACCGAATACCCAAGTCCAGATCCAGATCCAAGTCCAAGTCTAGATCCAAGTCCAGGTGCAAATCAAAGAAGAACAAAATCAATTGTAGCCTCCAAGACCGAAAACCCAAAATCCAAGATGGGCGACAGGTGCCTTATCTTACTAAACAATCCAGGTTCAGATTCAAGGTTCAGATCCAAGTCCAGGTGCAAACCAAAGAAGAAGAAGAAGAAGATCAATTGTAGCCTCCAAGACCGAATACCCAATATCCAAGATGGCCGACAGGTGCCTTATCTTACTAAACAATCACCGACCTTGACCTTTGACCTTCGGAACCCCATTCCCTTATCCCCAAAGAAGAAGAAGATCAATTGTAGCCTCCAAGACCGAAAACCCAAAATCAAAGATGGCCGACAATCCTTATCTCTTTTCCTTATCTCTCAATTGTACCCTAAATCCAAGATTGCGTCAGAATCGGCAAAGCACATTTTCGGCTCGATTTTCTCATGTCCCAGAACCGCCATAGCACATTTTGAGCTCGATTTTCTCCTGTTCCAGAACCGCCCTTTCTATACTACTTAAATGCAAATGTTAAAATTCTATAAAAAAGATACAAAAAGTAAACTACTTAACCTATTAAATGTATACTAAGATTAACAAAAAATAGTGAAGTAACTATAAACTACGAGAACAATAGAATGAACAAGAACAATAAATATAAAGAACAAACAAATGAATAAGAACAATAAAAGAACAGGAACAAGAAACTAGCTTAGAAGAACAATAGAAAAACAGAACAATAGCAAAAAACCTCGTAGTATCAAAATGACTGAAAAAGTATAAAATGAATGACTGAAAAAGTATAAAAAAATCAACAACAAATTTTAAAAGCCACCAGGCAAGCGGCAGCTCCAGGAAGTGTTCATTAAAATTTTGGAAACATTTTAAATTTAACCTAAAATGACGAAAAAATAGCCGAAAATTAAACCGAGAATTTTGAATAACTAGAACACTGAACACTGAGTGTTCCCGGGGATAGACGCAGCACCGGGCGAAGTCGCTAAATCAAGAACCCCTGCTTGCGTGCAAGCAAAAACGCTCTCCGCAGGGACGTTCGCCACTTTTCTACTCCCCGGAACACTCAGCATCAAGTGTTCTAGACGAACGCACGAAAAATTTTGACCGCGATAATGTTTATTGTTTTCTCGCAAATGTTACAATTACCTTTATAATTTAATACATTTAAGACAATGGAACTAACCGTCTGTCCGTTGGCTATATCGATAACAGCACAGGCAATATTGTTACATTTAAGCAAAAGTATATGATTTTTTTTACACTATTGATACAGTACGATTTCAATCATATGACTAATAAAATGAATATAATAACTTCAATTACCAATAATTTTAGCAAAACAATACAAATGTCTAACCTTTATGGATCATATTCATTTAGCAATAATTGGCGAAATTCCATTGCAGCACAGATATACTGGTGTAAATGTGTCCAGTCTCCCCCATTCAGCAAATGTACGACTTCCTCATCAGATAAAATTCTTTTCCCAAATAATCCAATGCGGTACTCTCGCAGGATAGGACACCTACCAACAAAGTGCAGAATATCTTCACTTTCCTCCATATTGCACAAGGAGCACAGGAAACTGCCTTTTCGTCTAGGTTCCGCATTTAGCCCCAGCATTCCTCCTCTAGCTCTAAATATCTTATTAATTTGGGACCTCTCAAAGCCGTCTCCAAAATAGATAGGTATATTCTCATGCTGTAAACTATTATATATACCATGCCTTACTGACATTCTTGCTCGAGCCAAAGTTAGAACTAACCAATTGTCCTTTTCCCTTTTGAAGATGTATTTTAAATCATTCGTGAGTTGTTCTGCATTTTCTAAGCTTATGTGCACATTGTACTTATGTGACCACTCCGCCCAACTTTCTGCCCAATATACTCCTTTTGCAAAGATCATGTGTGTAAGTTTTTTTGTAAGTTTTTTGTTTAGTCTATGGTTTTCTAGTTGGATAACTTTGATTATGTATTCGAAATGTTGTTGCAGGGTATACAAGTAAAGGGGTGTCAATCCCGTCTCGATGTTTAGCATATAGTTTGGTGTGCTCATTGGTAGTCCGATCGTTTTTTTAACAAAAAAACGTTGTAATTTTTCGACTTCTTCGTATGTGTTATACCCCTAAATCTGATCACCATAGCACATTACCTCTCTTGATACAGCATTAAAAACTCGTATCTTAGATGATAGAGGTATTTCATTTCTTGCGAATATACGTTCCCAAGCACAGCAAATCACTCTCTTCGCAGTGAGCAATTTTTCTTCCAAATGTTCTTTCATAGATACTTTTGAAGTTAACTTTATACCCAAATACTTATACGATTTCACCACTTCGACCTCGTTATCGCTATAGTGCCACTTTTCACCTCGACCACCGCCATTCGAGAATATCATAATTTTTGTCTTTTCTAGATTTATAATGAGGTTCCATTTCCGACAGTATGATTCCAGGTTATTTATCATCCTTTGTAGCACCATAGGTTTATTTGCCAGCAACACGACATCATCAGCGTACATGAGAATCCTTACATTTTCATTGTTTATTGTTATTCCTCCCTTCACTTCCTCATGCATGTCATTAATAAACAGGCTGAAAAGTAAAGGGCTAAGAGGACACCCTTGTCTGACTCCCATTTATGTACAGAACATCTCAGATATCTTAACTCCGTCCCAAACATTAGCTCCAGTGTTAGAGTACATTTCCCTTATGATATTTATAAATTTAGTTGAAAGGCCCATATTAAAAAGCTTGTAAAAAAGTGCTCTTCGGTCGATGCAATCAAAGGCCGCCTTGAAATCAACGAACAGACAGTAAACCTTTTGACGTTTTTGGCTAAGTTGCAGGTGGATAATCCAGTTTAAATAATAAATATTATCAATGGTGGAGTATTTGTTCCTGAATCCAGCCTGATACTCATTTATTATATTATTATCTTCGCACCAATTAGATAATCTCTTAAGCAGGACAAATGAAAATATTTTTGAAATTAAGTCAACAAACGATATTCCTCTGTAGTTACTCGGCATGTTAGGGTCTCCTTTTTTAAATATTGGGAATATAATACTCTCCTTGAAGCTATTCGGTATATGTAGCGTTACGTAGTTGAATAATTTTATTCAACAGTAAACAGATCTTACGGTGGATTATGTAGCGGTATAAAAATACGTGGGTTTTTATTCACTTTTACGTTTATTAATTTAGAATGCGTAATACGTAATAACACAACCCGAAATTAATTGTTCGTTCTTTAAATAATTCACGAAAGAAAAAAACCACTTTTCACTTCTTAATCTAAATGTATACTAAGATTAACAAAAAATAGTGAAGTAACTATAAACTACGAGAACAATAGAATGAACAAGAACAATAAATATAAAGAACAAACAAATGAATAAGAACAATAAAAGAACAGGAACAAGAAACTAGCTTAGAAGAACAATAGAAAAACAGAACAATAGCAAAAAACCTCGTAGTATCAAAATGACTGAAAAAGTATAAAATGAATGACTGAAAAAGTATAAAAAAATCAACAACAAATTTTAAAAGCCACCAGGCAAGCGGCAGCTCCAGGAAGTGTTCATTAAAATTTTGGAAACATTTTAAATTTAACCTAAAATGACGAAAAAATAGCCGAAAATTAAACCGAGAATTTTGAATAACTAGAACACTGAACACTGAGTGTTCCCGGGGATAGACGCAGCACCGGGCGAAGTCGCTAAATCAAGAACCCCTGCTTGCGTGCAAGCAAAAACGCTCTCCGCAGGGACGTTCGCCACTTTTCTACTCCCCGGAACACTCAGCATCAAGTGTTCTAGACGAACGCACGAAAAATTTTGACCGCGATAATGTTTATTGTTTTCTCGCAAATGTTACAATTACCTTTATAATTTAATACATTTAAGACAATGGAACTAACCGTCTGTCCGTTGGCTATATCGATAACAGCACAGGCAATATTGTTACATTTAAGCAAAAGTATATGATTTTTTTTACACTATTGATACAGTACGATTTCAATCATATGACTAATAAAATGAATATAATAACTTCAATTACCAATAATTTTAGCAAAACAATACAAATGTCTAACCTTTATGGATCATATTCATTTAGCAATAATTGGCGAAATTCCATTGCAGCACAGATATACTGGTGTAAATGTGTCCAGTCTCCCCCATTCAGCAAATGTACGACTTCCTCATCAGATAAAATTCTTTTCCCAAATAATCCAATGCGGTACTCTCGCAGGATAGGACACCTACCAACAAAGTGCAGAATATCTTCACTTTCCTCCATATTGCACAAGGAGCACAGGAAACTGCCTTTTCGTCTAGGTTCCGCATTTAGCCCCAGCATTCCTCCTCTAGCTCTAAATATCTTATTAATTTGGGACCTCTCAAAGCCGTCTCCAAAATAGATAGGTATATTCTCATGCTGTAAACTATTATATATACCATGCCTTACTGACATTCTTGCTCGAGCCAAAGTTAGAACTAACCAATTGTCCTTTTCCCTTTTGAAGATGTATTTTAAATCATTCGTGAGTTGTTCTGCATTTTCTAAGCTTATGTGCACATTGTACTTATGTGACCACTCCGCCCAACTTTCTGCCCAATATACTCCTTTTGCAAAGATCATGTGTGTAAGTTTTTTTGTAAGTTTTTTGTTTAGTCTATGGTTTTCTAGTTGGATAACTTTGATTATGTATTCGAAATGTTGTTGCAGGGTATACAAGTAAAGGGGTGTCAATCCCGTCTCGATGTTTAGCATATAGTTTGGTGTGCTCATTGGTAGTCCGATCGTTTTTTTAACAAAAAAACGTTGTAATTTTTCGACTTCTTCGTATGTGTTATACCCCTAAATCTGATCACCATAGCACATTACCTCTCTTGATACAGCATTAAAAACTCGTATCTTAGATGATAGAGGTATTTCATTTCTTGCGAATATACGTTCCCAAGCACAGCAAATCACTCTCTTCGCAGTGAGCAATTTTTCTTCCAAATGTTCTTTCATAGATACTTTTGAAGTTAACTTTATACCCAAATACTTATACGATTTCACCACTTCGACCTCGTTATCGCTATAGTGCCACTTTTCACCTCGACCACCGCCATTCGAGAATATCATAATTTTTGTCTTTTCTAGATTTATAATGAGGTTCCATTTCCGACAGTATGATTCCAGGTTATTTATCATCCTTTGTAGCACCATAGGTTTATTTGCCAGCAACACGACATCATCAGCGTACATGAGAATCCTTACATTTTCATTGTTTATTGTTATTCCTCCCTTCACTTCCTCATGCATGTCATTAATAAACAGGCTGAAAAGTAAAGGGCTAAGAGGACACCCTTGTCTGACTCCCATTTATGTACAGAACATCTCAGATATCTTAACTCCGTCCCAAACATTAGCTCCAGTGTTAGAGTACATTTCCCTTATGATATTTATAAATTTAGTTGAAAGGCCCATATTAAAAAGCTTGTAAAAAAGTGCTCTTCGGTCGATGCAATCAAAGGCCGCCTTGAAATCAACGAACAGACAGTAAACCTTTTGACGTTTTTGGCTAAGTTGCAGGTGGATAATCCAGTTTAAATAATAAATATTATCAATGGTGGAGTATTTGTTCCTGAATCCAGCCTGATACTCATTTATTATATTATTATCTTCGCACCAATTAGATAATCTCTTAAGCAGGACAAATGAAAATATTTTTGAAATTAAGTCAACAAACGATATTCCTCTGTAGTTACTCGGCATGTTAGGGTCTCCTTTTTTAAATATTGGGAATATAATACTCTCCTTGAAGCTATTCGGTATATGTAGCGTTACGTAGTTGAATAATTTTATTCAACAGTAAACAGATCTTACGGTGGATTATGTAGCGGTATAAAAATACGTGGGTTTTTATTCACTTTTACGTTTATTAATTTAGAATGCGTAATACGTAATAACACAACCCGAAATTAATTGTTCGTTCTTTAAATAATTCACGAAAGAAAAAAACCACTTTTCACTTCTTAATCTAAATGGTCCTTTTGCATACATAACCAAATGCTTTAATATGGCATATGCAGTTTTATGCAAAAATAGACCTTAATACTAAAATTTCACCAATATAGATAATAATCCAAAAAATCTTACAACTAAAGTTAATTCAAATTAATTAAAATACAAAGAGGTACTTATCCACATAATTAAACCACAACACTTCCTTTCACCACTTTTAACACTTGCATATAGAATTAATACCTTTGGTATATAATTCGATGCGCTTAATTTTGGTTTATGCTTGTACGAGCATGTATCACCACTGAAAAAATACTGAGGCAGATTAACAGGCGAACGCCCTTTTTATACTTTCTGAGCGGCCATTTTTCGATAAGTTCCACAAAACAATTGCGAATTTCTGCAACAGTCGGCCTAGGATAACTTTAAAACTACTTTCAGAACCTTAAGACTTAATTAAGGTTTCCTTTTAATCTTTATCCGAGACTCAATTTACATTTATTTATTAAGATAAATTGAAATTATTAAATTGCATCAATATGGCTGCCATCCTCCATATTTTGATCGTTTTCCAGTGTGGAACTTAAATTTTTTGTATCTCGCTCCCACGTCTATCTCTTTCGCACTTATTGTGCTTATGAGAATTATTATTTTTCGCGATATCAAATTAATTCGCGCCTTTCGCGCTTTTCTGGTAACACCGTCGCGTTTTCTGACGTCTAATTTATCAGATTGACTTTTTGCCTGAGTCAATTTGACAGTCGTGTTCGCGGTTTACAAGTTCGCTAATTCCGTTCTTATGTGCACTTTCAGCCAGTTTTTAGCGGATTTATAGCAGGTAAGTGATATTTTTGTTTATAAAGTTACTAATTCTGACCGGTGCATCATGAACAATTAGCGAATAATAGAGAAATTTGCAAAAATTGTTCATCCTGCCACCTTTACGGCTTTAGTAGCCATGCATATAAATATACAAAGCGTTGCGTAGATTTGAAGATTTTATCGTTACTGGTCCGGCATAATCAATGCTAACCTTCGCGAATGGTTTTGTTACATTTACTCGGAATATTGGTAGATTAACTGAGTTTTTGTTGTATTGCGATGTTTGAAACATATAATACATTTATGTATCCGACTAGTAATGCAACGTCTTGCATCCAAAATCCAAAATCGTTCACGACTAGTACTGAGGACTAATGATGGACCACCATGCAAGGTTTCTACATGTAGTTTGTCTATCAAAATTAATGTGACATGATGATCGCGTGGCAGAATTATAGGGTGTTTCCTTTGATAGGGAATTGCAGCATTGTCTAATCTTTTATTATGCAACAATTTGTAGTGATCTTCTGCGAACGCAGTTTATTGTACAAGTTTGAATATCGTTAATTCTGCCAAGTTCCATTCCATACTGTGTAAATATTCTAGTCGTTTGTTTTGAGGATGCCGACAATTATGTATGAAACGTTGTATAGTTGCTACTACCCGAACGAGGCGAGTAAAGGAAGAATACTGTAAAAGAATATTATGGTCTAAATTCACTAAAAGGTTTGTAGTAATTGGTTCCTTGGCCTCTAAATTTGTTTGTTCATAAATGTCTTTAAATTGTGGCCATTTAGTTTGTTCGCTGGATAACCATGATGGACCATGCCACCATAAGTTGTTGTCTATCAGATTCGCAGCAGGTATACCTCGTGAGGCCAAATCAGCTGGATTACATTTGGTGGAAACATGTCGCTATTGCTCAAACCGTACGGTGTCCTGTATTTCTACCACACGATTAGCTACATAGGTCTTCCAACGTGCGGGATGTTCTTTTATCCATTGCAATACGATCATTGAGTCTGTCCATGCAAAGATTGGAACATGTTGTAAGCGCATATCCTTGATGCTAGCCTGAATAAGTCTCGCAAGTAGCAGTGCGCCATTAAGCTCTAAGCGTGGTATTGTTGTCGGTTTTATAGGAGCTACGCGTGTTTTCGCAGTGAGTAAAGTGGTTCGTATTGACCCATTTTCTTCCACTCGTAGATACACAGCTGCAGCAAACGCTTTGGTCGATGCATCACAAAATCCATGGATTTGAATGTTCTTGTTATTTGAATAGTGAATCCATCTGGGAATCTGCAGACATTCGATAGCTTTTAATTCATCCTTGAATGTACTCCAATGCTGATCTATAGCTTCTGACACTACATTGTCCCATGTGCAGCCTGTGATCCGTAATGACTGCATGAGCACCTTGGCTGTAATAACGATTGGAGCTAACCATCCCAATGGATCATATAAAGATGCAACATCGGACAAAATAGTTCGCTTTGTTGTTTTTATGTGAGCTGTCCAAGGCTTCATCACAAAGGAAAACTTATCTGAAGTAGGATGCCAACTAATTCCCAATGTCTTTACTGATTCCGTATCAGAAATTGTTAAAGTGTCCTTAAATTCACGCTGTTCTATTGGCATATTCTTCAACAGATCAGGATTGTTGCTTGTCCATTTACATAAATTAAATCCTCCTGCCTTTAGCATATTAATAAGCTCGTGGAGTAAACATTTGGCCTCATCGATAGTGTCAGATCCAGTTAACAAATCATCCACATAAAAGTCTGTGAATGTCACTTTTGATGCTAGAGGCCATCTTTCTTGTTCATCCGTTGCTAACTGTTGGAGAGTACGAATTGCTAAGTATGGAGCTGAAGATGTTCCAAACGTCACTGTATTGAGCTGATAATCTTGGGTTTGCTTTGTCTTAGGGTTTCTCCAAACAATTCGTTGAAATGTACTATGATCTGGATGTATTTTGATCATACGATACATCTTCTCGATGTCTGCATTCATAGCTATCCTATATTTGCGCCAGTTGAGCAACGTGGCGAATAGTTTAGGTTGTAAAACTGCTCCTTTCATTAAAAAGTCATTTAATGCCTTGCCATTTGACGTTTGTGCTGATGCATCAAACACAACTCTAACCTTTGTTGTCGTACTGTCTTTAACGACCGCATGATGAGGTATGTAATAATGCAATTGATTGTGCTTGGGTGGACTCACTTCGTCCATGTGTCCTAATTCTATGTATTCATCTTCATAACCTTCATAACCCCTTTTCAGTTCTTCATTTCTTTCAAGTTGTCGTGTTATTCCTTGAAACCGTTTAACTGCCTGCTCTCTTGATTGTCCCAAGTCTGGGGCTTTGTTTTGAATAAATGGTAGTTCGACCTGATATGTTCCATTGTCTTGGCGTTGATGTGTGATTTTATATCTCTGCTGACATTCCTTATCTTCTTTGTTTAAGAGTGGATTCGTAGGAAATTCTTCCGTTTCCCAAAATTGCCTAAGTTGAGATGTTAAGTCATCGATGGTAACTGCAAATGAAGACATGTTGTCCTCTGAAACACTTACTGCTGAGCCAAGTAAAATCCAACCAAATATAGTATTGATTGCTGTGGGAATTGTATTAGACCCTCGTTGAATGCCATTTTGTAAAATTTTAGCATAAATCCTGGCCCCTAGTAGAGCATCTATCCTTCCTGGTTTCCAAAAGTTAGGATCTGCTAGTTGTAATTTATTTAAATGTAAACAATCCTTCCCAGAAACTACTTTAGTAGGTAAAGGATCTATGATTCTATTTAAAATTAAAAACTGTTCTTCTATTACTGTGTTATCTGTTGGTTCTCGAGCTCGTAGAGTAAGTGTTGTTTGTTGTTTAGAGATAGCTGTAGGGCTAGTGTTTAAGCCTGTTACAGAATTGTTCCCTATTTGTATACTTGATAATCCTTCCTTTATGTTGTTCGACTGATTGACTTGAATTGAATTCCGTCGAATATTGTTTTGTGATGAAATGCTCGCTTTTCCAGTTGATGATTTGGGCTGTTCCTTAATAAATTCCGCGTGGAGTGTACTGTGATGTCGTTTATTGCAAGTGAGACATCTGTATTTGCTGGTGCAATTATTAATGTGGTGAAGCCCTAAACAATTAAGCCACCGACCGGCTGCCTTAAGTGTTTTGTACCTAGTCTGTATATCCATCCTACGAAAGTTCGGACATTTTTGAACAAAGTGATTTGCATCGCAAGTTGGACATTTAATTCCTTTCGTAAGATGGTATGACCTTGTTGTTTCCTGTGTGGTGTTATGTGGTTTGACTTGTGTGGTTTTAACTAAACTATCTGAAATTGCTTCTAAAATTCTTAAACAAGTATTTAAAAAATCTTTAAATGTGTTGAACGTTGGTAGCTCTTGTGTTCCTCCTTGCTCTTCTTCCCATAATTTTAGTGTTAAGAATGGTAACTTTTGAACCAACAGATGTATGAGTAAGACATCCCATGTTGCTGTATTTACATCTAGACTTTTTAATTGCTGCAGACATTCGTCAGTCGTATCGATGAGTGCTTTGAGTCCCTTTGCTGATTCAGAGTTTAATTTGACTTGGTTGACTAAAATTTTTAATTGGTGATTGACTAGAATTCTTTTGTTTTCGTATCTGGCCTTTAACTTATTCCATGCTGGCACATAGTCTTCATTTGTTACGGGGGTATGTCTTAATAGCTTTTCCGCGTCACCCACTAAACAAGATTTAAGATGATGTAGTTTTTGAACTGCTGTCAATTTCGGGTTATCACGAACAAGCGATACAAACAAATCATGAAATGATCGCCATAGATCGTAATTTCCATTATACTTTGGTAATTCAATCCGAGGAAGGAATGAGTCTTGATGAACAATTGTTGTTGAATGTGTTGGTACTGTTCCTGATCCTGATGAATCCATAATAGGAACTATTTTTCTTAAGCCTTCAACTATCTCTCCTAAATATTCCGAATATTTCACTTCAGTCATACTGTATCTGTCCTGTTTTAGATATTCATGCTCTGAACCCGTTGGAGCTTCGACTAGTACTTTATTAATTTCTAAATCTGTTTTACTATATTCGGCCCATAATTTCTTTAAATCCGTCATTTTTGATTCATAAAACCCTCGTGTCCTTTTGACAGTTGCCGTTTTTCGACCATTATCAATAAACTTTTCCAGTCGATTTCGCAATACGGTTTCAAGAACTAAAAGCTTATCTAATGATTCCATTTTAAATTCTTAACACTTCCTAATAATTGTTAGTAAAGTTAGTTAGCTTTAACCGTAACAGTGAATAAACCGCACGAATCCTGGATGGAACCACCAAAAAATGTAGCGTTACGTAGTTGAATACTTTTATTCAACAGTAAACAGATCTTACGGTGGATTATGTAGCGGTATAAAAATACGTGGGTTTTTATTCACTTTTACGTTTATTAATTTAGAATGCGTAATACGTAATAACACAACCCGAAATTAATTGTTCGTTCTTTAAATAATTAACGAAAGAAAAAAACCACTTTTCACTTCTTAATCTAAATGGTCCTTTTGCATACATAACCAAATGCTTTAATATGGCATATGCAGTTTTATGCAAAAATAGACCTTAATACTAAAATTTCACCAATATAGATAATAATCCAAAAAATCTTACAACTAAAGTTAATTCAAATTAATTAAAATACAAAGAAAAAATTTTTGCGAAATAAAAAAAACGATCTAATCTTATAATATAAACTGTAAAATCGCAAATTTACAATCATTATTAAATAATTATATAAATTAGAGATTGCCTAAAGATGACGACGGAAACAAAAACAAACCCAATAAGTGCAAATACGAGTGAACATAGTGTGAATCAAATACTAGCAGAAAGAGACGGTAATATAGCAAACAGTGATAACTCACAGGCGACATTAAAAATTCCTCCATTTTGGAGCTCTAGACCTGATCTTTGGTTTATTCAGGTAGAAACACAGTTCAGGGTCAAGGGTATTACTACCTCAAACACCAAGTACGATCACTTGGTAGCAGCATTACCTGTGGAAACGATGGAAATTGTGGGCGACATTTTATTAAATCCACCAAATCAAAACAAATACGAAAATCTAAAATCTATTCTTTTAATGCGGAGCAGAGATTCCGAGGAACGAAGGTTGGATTCGCTACTTCACAAGGTAGAACTAGGTGATTATAAGCCCTCGGAGTTATTCCCTAGCTGGTGGTAATAGTCTCGTCAATCCATCACTATTAAAAAAGTTATGGATAAACAAGCTTCCATCTTCCATCCAAGCTTGTATAATAGCCATAGAAGATAGTCACAGTCACAGAACGAAATATTCACAATCGCGGACAGAATATATGACTCAACGTCATCAGCAAAAATTTCGGCAATATCTAAGAGTCATACAAATACCTCATATATACCGCCTCAAAATTCCTCCACCGATATGACCCAAATAATTCAAAATTTACAAGCACGAATAAAACGACTAGAAGTTCGGCAATCACGACAAAGAGATAGATCCAATTATCGATTCAGTTCTAGAAACCGTTCTCAATCAAATACAAATCAAAAAACTTGTTGGTATCATAGAAAATATGGTGATAAAGCGCAAAAATGTTTACCTCCTTGCAATAAACATAATAAACAGGACATAAAAAACTAAATATCGATACTTCGTGCGCGGCAACGAAGTGCGATTCAATTTCCCGCCGCCTATTTGTCTATGACAAAACCTCAAACATTCAATTCCTTATAGATACAGGTGCCGAGATATCCGTCATTCCAAAAAAGAAGTGTACGTTTTTCCATAAATCAGATTTTAGCTTAGTATCAGCAAACGGAACCCCAATTTCAACTTACGGTGTTAAATTTCTTAACATAGATCTTGGGTTACGACGCCAATTTAGTCATCCTTTTATAATCGCAGCCGTGGATTACGCTATTATCGGAGCAGATCTCCTATATAAATTTAATTTAATCGTTGATTTACGAAACAGAAAACTTGTTGATCGCACAACAAAACTTTCAATTAACTGCATCTCTCGCTTTTCCGATTCATGCTCTCCGAAACTTCTTTCACTAGAGGGCGAGTTCGGAGCAATACTTAATGATTTTCCAGAACTCAAGAAACCTCCCGATTTTAACACTAAAAGTTTCCACGATATCGTGCACCATATACACACTGAAGGAACGCTTCCATCAGCACGAGCCAGGCGATTACATCCGGACAAATACAAGATTGCAAAGAAAGAACTGGATCTAATGACTAAAATGGGAATATGCCGTCCCTCTAATTCACCTGTAGCCTCTCCATTACATATGCTCCCAAAGAAAGGAGCCGGGGAATGGAGACCATGTGGAGATTATCGACAGCTAAATACTGCAACAATTTTTGATAAATATCCGCTACCAAATTTACGGGATTTCACTATAAATCTGCATAACTGCAATATATTCTCAAAAATCGATTTAATAAGAGCATACAATCAGATACCGGTAGCCCCGGAAGATGTATACAAAACAGCAGTTATTACTCCATTTGGACTCTACGAATTTTTGAGGATGCCTTTCGGACTTAAAAATGGAGCTCAAACGTTTCAACGTTTTATTAATGAAGTACTGTCCGGTCTAAATTTTACCTTTGCATATATCGACGACATTTTAATTGGCAGTAAGTCAGCAAATGATCACAAAGAACATCTTCGCATTTTGCTTGAACGATTAGAAAAATATGGCATCACTATAAACCCGTCCAAATGTATTTTTGGTGTCAAAGAACTTGATTTTCTTGGACACAAGATCACGGATAAAGGAATCTCTCCTTCTACTAGTAGAATAGAAGCAATAAATATATTCCCTTTACCTGATACACATAAAAAGCTCCAGCGTTTCCTGGGAATGGTAAATTTTTATCATCGGTTTTTACCCAATATAGCCAAAACGGCTGCACCTCTATACGATTTGCTTAGACACACTGGGTCAAAGAAACGAATAAAAACCCCTTTTAATTGGAATGATACGCATGAAACAGCCTTTAACAATACTAAATTATGCTTACAAAATTGCGCGTTACTTGCACATCCCAATCCATCCACTAAACTAAGCATATGGGTAGATGCATCCGCGGATGCAATAGGCGCTGTTCTTCAACAGCTCACTTCAGATCAATGGGAACCTCTCAGTTTTTACTCAAAAAGATTACAACCCTCTGAACGGAAATACTCCACGTTCGACAGAGAACTTTTAGCGATTTTTCTCTCAATTAAACATTTTAGATATTTCATAGAAGGAAAATACTTTACAGTATACACAGACCATAAGCCTTTAATAAATGCTGTAAACTCAAAAACAGAGAAGTCCCCACGTCAAACCAACCATTTATCCTTTATCTCACAGTTCACGAATGATATTAGATACGTAAAAGGAATAAATAACGTAGTATCCGATGCTTTATCTAGAGCGCACATAGACACCATTGGACAGTCCCCTAAGTTAGATTTTTTAACCGTAGTTAAAGAACAGGCAGAGGATCCCGAATTAAAAGAAATTATTGAAAATAAGAAATTAAAACAAGGCAATTCTTCATTTAAGCTTAAAAAAATACCGATCCCGCTCGATGACGTTGAAATCTGGTGCGAAGTTTCTACGAAAATAAATAGACCATACATCCCACAGAGCCTGAGACGCGTTGTTTTTGATACAATACATGGATTATCCCATCCGGGGATCAGACAAACCAGAAAACTGATTACCGCAAAATACTTTTGGCCTGCGATGAATAAAGAAATTAATCGTTGGGCTAAAACTTGCATCGCCTGTCAAAAAGCAAAAATCTCACGACATACGATCTCTCCTCATGGTATTTTCAATGCTCCCGTCAGAAGATTTGAACATATCCATCTGGATATAGTGGGACCACTCCCACCTTCACAAGGATTTACCTACATATTAACCATGAAAGATAGATTTTCGCACTGGCCGGAAGCCATTCCTCTAAGAAACATACAAGCAGATAATATCTGTAAAGCGTTTGTTCAGAACTGGATTTCACGCTATGGAGTACCTAGAACTCTAACGACCGACCAAGGTCCGCAATTCGAGTCAACGTTATTTAAAGAACTGTCCACAACTTTAGGAAATCATCGCATTAGAACGACAACTTATCACCCACAAGCAAACGGTTCAGTCGAGCGTTTTCATAGACAACTGAAATCCGCGATTCGAGCATCAAATAGTCCTAAAGATTGGTACAAAAGTCTACCTTGGATTCTCTTAGGCATACGATCAGCTTTGGTAGAAGACTTAGACTTATCGCCAGCCCACCTAATGTACGGGCAACCACTTAGGCTTCCAGGAGAGTTAGTGGCTCCGGAATCTCCGCTGGAACTTAGACTTACTACTGCTTTGGCAAAAGAAATGCATGAAAGTATAAACAAAATCCGTCCAGAATATAAAAGAGTAAGAAAACAAAATAAAATTTTTGTACCACAAGAAATTCACACATGTTCGCACGTATTTGTGAAAGAACCTATATATAAAGGCAGCTTAAACCCTCCATATACAGGCCCACATAAAGTACTTTTTAAAACTGATAAAACTTTCAAAGTGCTCATGAATGGAAAAGAAGAAATTATTAATATAGACAGAATAAAGCCAGCTTTCCTTTTACAACCAGATATTTTTGCCAATGTTAGAATTAATAGATCAGACACTAAGCCCAAAGTTCTTTTTAAATTATGAATTAAACATAACATACTAAATTTAAATTTAGATTTGAACATAAGAAATAGATAAAAAGAAACATATAAATATATATATATAAAAATCAGTTGCAATACAACTGTAACTGTACTGTACTGTAACGTAGTTCACATCTTAAATACAAATGCTATAGAATAATAACAAAAGAAATTAGAATTGTATTTAGAATCCAGTTGTATTTAGAAGCTAAATTACATGTATTTGGAAAATAGAATTGAATTAAACTTAAACAGTAAGATTAACTTTTGTAGAAATTTAATATACATATCATCAAATTGTTATATAAATTTAGAAAATAGATGAATACAAATTTCACTGAGGGGGAGTATTGTAGCGGCGATATTAAACGTTTCATCAAAAATGGATTACAACAATATGTTTGTTGCCACGGTTTACAACGTAACATCGTCAGTATAACCAACCTAAAAATTCACGCCAAAAGGAAGTTGACAAAATCATGCTGTACTACGTCAGGTCCGCTCTCGAATCAGCAGTCGCACTCCACCTCCGCCATTGACAAGTTGAGTTACATATACATATATATCGTCAATAAAAGTTTTTTATTACAATTTCTTGAATGTTTTAATTAATAAGTATATAAAAATACTACAGTACTTATCCACATAATTAAACCACAACACTTCCTTGCACCACTTTTAACACTTGCATATAGAATTGATACCTTTGGTATATAATTCGATGCGCTTAATTTTGGTTTATGCTCGTACTAGCATGTATCACCACTGAAAAAATACTCAGGCAGATTCACAGGCGAACGCCCTTTTTATACTTTCTGAGCGGCCATTTTTCGACAAGTTCCACAAAACAATTGCGAATTTCTGCAACAGTCGGCCTCGGATAACTTTAAAACTACTTTCAGAACCTTAAGACTTAATTAAGGTTTCCTTTTAATCTTTATCCGAGACTCAATTTACATTTATTTATTAAGATAAATTGAAATTATTAAATTGCATCAATATGGCTGCCATCCGCCATATTTTGATCGTTTTCCAGTGTGGAACTTAAATTTTTTGTATCTCGCTCCCACGTCTATCTCTTTCGTACTTATTGTGCTTATGAGAATTATTATTTTTCGCGATATCAAATTAATTCGCGCCTTTCGCGCTTTTCTGGTAACACCGTCGCGTTTTCTGACGTCTAATTTATCAGATTGACTTTTTGACTGTCAAATTGACAGTCGTGTTCGCGGTTTACAAGTTCGCCAATTCCGTTCTTATGTGCACTTTCAGCCAGTTTTTAGCGGATTTATAGCAGGTAAGTGATATTTTTGTTTATAAAGGTGCTAATTCTGACCAGTGCATCATGAACAATTAGCGAATAATAGAGAAATTTGCAAAAATTGTTCATCCTGCCACCTTTTCTCTAAGTGTCAAATGTGCGTATTTCAAGTAAATTTTCGCGAATTAAGACTTTTAATTGCTCTAAATTCATGTAATTTGCATGATATAAGCACTTGTCTATAAATTACAAGTGTTTATTATACAAATTTCATGAATTTCACGCAAAGTTTTCGTTTGTTTACGTTTCGCGTAGTGTTGTTGTTGTACCGCCAAGAATTCAGAGTCTTGGCTAATTTGTGCAACAGGATATAACATTTTATTAAATTATATTCTTAATAGATTACATAACTCACGTTTTTCAATTTCATTAATTTTATTTCATTTCAGATAAGGTAATTCATCAGTTTGCACCTGTTGCTTTCCCAGGCGCGGTGAGTATAAAAATCTTCCTGGATTTAGAATATTTTATATTTATTTATTTTTTAGGGATTGCTGTTCAACAGTATGTGTTGATTTTCAAATATTTTATTGTATAATTCTGTTAATTTTTCAAGGTAACTCATTGGGGCATACTTATAAAATTCACCAGGAATTCTGTCTAGGCCGGGTGCTTTATCGGTTTTAAGTTTATTGGTTGCATTAAGAACTTCAACTAATTCTATTGGCCTGTCCAACTGCTCCACATCCAAATAAGGTTTAGCGAACACATATGAGTTATGTTTCGAAGGCGGATTGAATAATGAGCTAAAGTGTAAGGCTAACTCATCCAGTTGAAGCTGCGCTCCTCGCGATTTCTTTATCTTATTCAAAGACCTTATAACCTTCCAAAATTCTTTACTGTCTTTTAAATGGCTCAGAGATTTTGCTCTGCCATTATAATACATTTGTCTCTTATGCTTGCAGATGTTTTTGAATTTTTTATTTGCAACTAAATACATCTCACGTACAGTTGGGTTCGAATTCATGCGATACAGATTTAGCCACGTAAATGCTACTTTCCTTAATTTAAAGCACTTTAAATTAAACCAGTCTTCCTTTCTGTTAAATTTGACTGGCGTACTATTTGTATATCCCTTATGCGCCGCATCCCTAATTAGATGTGTTAGTAGCAACGTCACTTCATTGATCAATAACAGATGAACCCATACCACCAACAAACGTAAATTCTCCTTCAGGGTCTCCTATCGTTCGCCCGTTTAATATAACTGCTCCGCTGTCTTCAATCAAATCTAATATCTTTCTTCCCCTTGGATTTATTTAAGAGTCTTTAGATTTTCTTTCCTGTGATATTTTAGGGTTAATGATTATTAGCTCTTCTTCCATTATCTGCTCACTTGCTATTCTAGCATTCAATCCCCTATTTCCTGCCTCATTTGTCTTGCTACGAGTGTGTCGGTTAAATTATATAAATCATTCATCTGGTAGGCTATTTGCCGCTGCCTTTCGACCAGTGAATTTAAAGGTTTTTGAATTGTATTAAGCGCAGTCTTAACTACACTGATTTGTTGTTTCTCCAAATCAGCGAGTACCTGATGGTTAGTTTCCAACTCATCCAGGCGACTGTAGACTTCGCGTTCATTGGCACTATCCATGGTACTGAAACGCGTGCATGTGCTTTTGCTGGAGTTCGCAGACGTCTCCTACGGTGTTGTTTCCACACAGTTGATGCTCGTAGTGCTCAGCTCGTTCCGCAATCGTTGTTTGATTGTCCAACTCCGTGAGTATATTCCATGTGGAGTGATAAACCATGAGGCTTCCTAGATCCTGGGGAGACGAATATGGATAATGGAGGTTTTTAAATTAATTTTCTTATTTACTAAGCGAATGTTATATTTCCGTAAATGTGCCTCAGGGCGAAGGCTGTCAGGAGAAATTCCTGTTGTAGCCCTGGAGGCGAGGGTGATAAAGGTGGCTCTAGCGCAAATTTCTTGTTGTTGGGAATGTGGTGGAGCCATACCAACTTTTAAATATGGCGAGTTTTTGTTTTTAATTAGTCGGGATTGTTATAAATCACTCATCGTAGACTTCATATGTATTTTCCAGTGCAAAGTTCTGAAATTGTTTGATGCGGATTTTTTATATCCGCAGGTCGACTTCAGGACACGGGACTACCAGGAAGAATTTTCTGGTAAGTCACTGGAAGTGGGTATAATAGTTGGTTATCTTTGGTTAGTTGTTTTGATATCTACTGTTGAATACAGTATTTCGAAGGTAGTTGAGGAGGACCTCAGGGCAAGGGACTACCAGGAAGGAGTTTCTGTCCCAGCCTTGGGGCGAGAAAAGAAAGAAACTAGGAGATAATGTTTGATCGAAGTGGGAAGGTTGTTGCGCGCTCGGACCGACACTGCTGCTGGATGATTGCCCAAGGCAGACTATGACTCTGGATGACATCAACTGAAAGTCAGCTGATGTCAGCCAGGATCACGGCCTCTGCTGGACATTCATCTGTCAGCAGATGCTTAGGCAGAGATGGAGGATGGCATGCTGGTATCGCTAGCTTTGCGATAGAGAGAGGGGGTTCAAAAAAAAGGATGCCGCGGTCGTGCAACAAAAGCAAGAAAATCATGCCGAAGGAAGGGAAAGGGAGGTGACGAACCTGAGCAAGAGAAAAAAGTTGAAAAGCGAAGAAGAGAAAAAGAAAAAAAAGGAAGGAAAAGCAAAAACAAACCGCGACATTCGGAGAAAGAACAAAACCCCGAAGAGAATAAAAAAAAAACTGAAAGGAAAGAACGCAAAACAGGAGGGGGAAGGATGCAGGCAGGCGTTGTCAGACCTACCGGCCTTCGTTGAGGGGAGTCTGATGGTGTGACTCCCCTTTCGCTGGCCCATTTCCCCAACCGCCCTATGCACCTAGGGGGCCTATGTCTTCTAGATGCCCTGTAAAGACCTGAAAAGAGAGAGAGAGGGCCACTCACCTCATCGTGAGGACCCCGCCCACCGACTCATCGATGTTCATGGCCGCCCTAAGGAAGGACGACGAGGAGAGAGAGTGATAAAAATCCGTTTAGTTATAGTGCAACATAAAAAAAAATTGAATTTTGAAAAAAAATAGAATTAACCCCTCTTGCGGAGGGCACACGACCAACTGACTGAGGGTCAGGGTCAGTTAACCTCCTTGAAAAGAGGCTCGGACGAAATGATTTACAAAGTTGAATTCTACACTAGTATACAGGATAATCTTATGTTTTTAAATACAGCTACTATCAAAGGAAACCCTGGGCTAATCCACAAAAGTCTTATCACTTAAGTAAGGGTACCTAAGCTATTCTATGCAAATTACATCAGGGCATGTGCCTTATTGACAAAAACCAGATTACTTATTACGAAGTCAATATACTTTTCTCAATCATTATCATCAATTTGAATCTGAATACTATTTAATTTTCAGAAAAAGTTATGTATGTATACACTCAAAAGAAAAAAAAACCTGTAATCCAAAAATGGATGAAACTCGTATTTACTTACGGACAACACAGACATAAATGCGCATTTTTCTTCCGTCTATATGAGTTTAAAATTAATATATATATCTTTATATCTTTATAAAAAATGTTTAAACTAAATTAAATACTTTGTTGCACATATGGTTCAATTCGCAGGAAATATAAAATTTATATATATCTCTTTATATCTTTAAAAAAATGTTTAAACTAAATTAAATACTTTGTTGCACATATGGTTCAATTCGCAGGAAATATAAACTGTTTGACAAAATAAGTGCTAAAGTGCAACGATTTCACCAAGAAAAGAACGCACTCCCTATCATAATCCCATCGACGATTTGCCAAATTTTTAAAGTATTTAATTCAGGCATAATTGCACCTTATCAAGCTTTCCCAATGCCTGTAGGTAAGTTCGACACTAAGCTGCTACATCAACGGAAATATTTCGAACAAACTGTGTTTTAGTTTATAGCGAATTTAAATTTGGACACAAAACCAAACATCTTTTCACTTGTTTTCTTAAAAACGCGAAGGCGTTCCGCACTTTTTTTTTTTCAGCAATGCACATTCCCTTCCGGACATAATATAATCGAGATTGCAAATTGCAAAATAGAAAAATGTTATTGTTTAAAAATATAGGGGAAAATTTAATCCAAACACTCCGACTTAAATTTGTCAACATCACTGTGAAGCCGCACATAGGCGTGTTATTATTTTTTTTCTGTCAAAAGTAAATCCTTGGAATAACAACGATCCTACGACTTCTTAATAAAAAACTGTTTTGTATAGGTTCAACCCTCAATTGAGTCAGACTAATCACGCAAGACCATGGCAGCTTTAAACATGAACCTATTCATGAACACATTTTCTTAGTCGAACTGCAGATTTTTGTCTAATTGTTAAAACGTCGTAGGGGAGCCTCCTAATGCAGGTACTTCAACTTAAACACAATGCACGTTGCTCCTAAACTTAGATGCTTGTGACTGCAGCAATTCGTCTATTTATTTAGCGCAAAAAAAATTTGTACTCTACTCAAAAATTTCGAAATTGTTCACTTAAACGATTTTCCACTTGGACGAAATAATACGTGCTTCTTACGGCAGCTATGAATCCTGTTTCCTGGATCAAATCCTCCCGGGTCGTAGTATACTTGTAAGTGTTAACGTGCTCTGCCCAGGTTGTTTAGTAGCCTTAGGTACATTTACGGCTGTTATAGACGACATACTATCTCATATCATGTCGCTGGCGAATACTCTACGAAGTGTTCTTTAACACCAATCCACCACACTTTCCCGAAAATACGAAACTGCACATCCTAGTTATTAAAATATACTGTAAACTGTCTACGGCAAGTAAAACTAATAAATTTTAATCGGTATTGTCTTAGAAATTCGACGAAAAGTGCACAAATTTCGCTGTCGAATCGAAATGGACACACGTCGAATCTCAAACCATGTCCCCTTTTTCTCCTTTTTTCTTACAGTTTTTGCATTTGTTGTAAATTTCTAATCATGTTTTAACTCGGAAGTGAATATTTTCAGGCCTAGTATTCTTTAATATAAAAAAGTTTCTGGAATACTCTAAGTATTGCTTACATCCGTAAGGATACTACTCTACTTCTTCAACACATATTTTCCAATTTTTTTTGTCTTAAATTCACTGTTAAATGAATAATACGTTCCTTTATGGAACGGACTCACCGGGTTCCGCGCAAGTGTTCCCTTTAAAGTTGCGCCTGCGTCGAGGCGTCCGACGGCGTGCGCCTCATAAATTTTCCTTTTTTCTTCTTTTTCTTTCTTTGGCTTCGGTTTTCTTGTCTTTTGGAAACTTCTTTCTTTTCCTTGTTGATTTTTTTCTCAGGTGACAATTTCCTGTTGCGGCTGTTAACTTTCTTGTTTTCTCCTTTTCGTCTCTTTGGCTAAAAATTAGATTTCAGGCATAAATTCCATGCTCTTTAATTGTTTAATTTGTTTTTAATTTTGTTTACGATAACTTACCCTCTGTTGCGTCTGGACAACCTCCACTGCTCCAATCCTTTTGGGCGCAGTCCTGCCACGAGGTCCCCGGTGAGTCCGTTTACCACTCCGTATTTTTCCCTATTTCCCTTTCCCAGCTTGGTGTTGCTGCTTCGGAGGTTACTTCCAAAAGAACCATCGACGTCGTCTTAGCCAACTTTTCCCTCCAATGCACACACACACTCACAGTTTTCCGTTGGCTTGGTTCGTTTCCATTCTCCTTCATAACATTATTTTACGCTTGTTCACGCGTCTCGCTCACACGACCGTTGTCGGTTTCACTCCGACTTTGCTCTCTCTGGCAATTTCTGTCATGTTTGCATGAGTGCCTTCGGAACTGAGCGGTACTTGTTATGGTCGCCTATGTGGGTGTTAGAATAAGGAACCAGAGAAGAACTGTAACCCGATTTCAGCGAAGCAAACTTCCTCTGTAGTAGAATTTCAAGAGATGTAGTGGTAGCAACAATTCAGGCGTAAATTTAAGTCCGATTCAGTGTGGGGCCAAAAGTAACTTTAAAATCTTGACAATTTGCCAAAGAATAATCCGATTCTAACTTCTTTGAATAAAATCTTCAAGCCGCACATCAAGTTCGCCGCCACATTATATGTCAAGCGACTCATCAATTTTGGTTTTTATTGATTAAATTTTATTTAAGATCTCCTATTGATGCCTCCTAAAAATTTGTTTGACGCCTTCCTGGTGCCAGCGACCCAAAACATTAAAATCAGTTTTCACGTTAACCTCACAAATATTCTTACGAAACTTTTGCTTTTATCCATAAAATGGGGTTTTAATTGAACTCCACATGTTCATAGAATGAATTTAGAAGTAATTTCAGTTATGTATTTACAGGAAAAACGACTTCCCGTCATCTTATTTTTGCTTTTTTGCGCACGAAAAACCCGAACATGTCAAGCTGATTAATTTAAACAAATTCGGGGTGTTCAGGCAAAGTCGGTTCACAAAAAAAATCACAAAATAGTCTAATAACTTTATTGGAATGATTACATAAGGATTTAAAAAAACTACTTTAACAAATTTAACAAAATTTAACTTAATTCACTCGAGGAAACTTTTTCACGCACAAAATGTAAACACCATCTGACAGTACGAAATATATTTGTCGCTCTTTTCAGTGTGCTTTACTTTAGTATAGCTTCACACACAGATGGGAATTTTACACGGTACAACGTTTCCTCTAGTTCTTTATTCTAAGATGCGGATGTATAAGAAACCGGTTATGGCAGACACTTTTCACTTAACCAAAAACAGTTTGAGTTGTATTTTCTGGCGTTGAGAGAATGTTGAACGACAAATGATTTTATGAATCCATAATCGTGGCCCTAAAAAATTTTTAGGTACGCCGTTTAGCAGTCATTGCAAAAGATGGCGTTGGGGTTTATTATAGAGCAGTTTAGTTAAATTCTGCCGATTTTAGGGATTTTTTTTTTGGGTTTCGTTATGCCGCACATCGCTTTTGCTGTGGGAGATTATATTTTCCAAGCGGACAATTTCGCAGCGACCATAACAAGGTTTGGCTTTATGCAAAGTAGGTTAGAGTAGAGTAGAGGAATTAAAAGAAAATGTTATTATATGTTATTATGTTTGCCATCAACAAGAATTTCTAGATATAGCATTAAAGAGATGGGCCTTAGGTCGTCCATTCTCTGACGGAATTGCACAAGGGTTGTTTCGGATTCGTAGTCTAGGGTTCGACTTTTGGCAAGAGTCGTTCTTTTAATTATGGGGTGCTGTGCAAAAAGATAGTGAAGTCCTGTTGCGTGGTACTTCGTAGTTTTAAGCACGTTTAAAAGGTGAAGTGGGAGTTCTTACGTTAAGTGATTCGAAATTAAGTAAAAAGGTTATAAGAAATAAAAATTTATAATTAAGGTTGGTTTGCACCCGATTGCACCGAGTTGTTAAAGGACTTTTTCATTTTTCCTTTCTTGATTTTGTGTTGGCTTTGCGTTACGATCTTCATCTCGATCGTAGATTGTGGTAGCACGCCACGTAATTTTGTCCCTTCGTGTACACTGTTGTTGTACACGAATGCAGCGGTTTGCAGATATTTTTGCAGATATTAATCCCATGAGTTGGAATTCTCGTCCACTATGGTACGCAAGTATTCGATTAACGGCCTGTGCGCCGTTTGACTGTGGGTGGTAGGCAGAAGTTTGTAACTTCTTCACCCGTAGCAGCTTACATACCTTCTGTTCGCCAAGCTCACCTGCAAAGATGACAAATTAATAATTTCGTATTTACATTTTTTGTGACACAATAAAATACGTACCTGAATTTTTCAAATAACAATGAAGTACCTGAAATGAGATTAAATAGAAAATAAGACAGAAGTAGTATATTAACATGAATTCGAAATAAAACCAACAAAAAAAATAAGAAATTAACAATGAATTATTCAAAATAACTTTGTTTGGAATATATTAATAAATTCTCTTACATAAGAAGTTATAAACAAAAAGGTAAACAATGAATTTTCAACGTCCACTGGACATCACCAAAACTACTTAATTAACATACATGAGTACAAAATAAGTAACAAAAACGGATATAATTATCATTCCACATCAACTGATACAAAAAAATCCACTTCCCGCGGTCAGTTAATACGATTTTGCAATACCGCGAAATATTTCGCGGTTTTACAAAACGCAATAAAAAAACATAAACTTAGCTCCATTGCAACAAAAATCAAAATTACAAGCACACGTGAGTACAATTAACACAAAATAACTAAGTAAAATTGTGTACTTACCTTTTAATCACAAAAACAATTTTACTCGCGATTGACAATTCGCGAATAAGCTGTCAACGGAAAACTCTAAGAAAACGCGTTAAATTTTAAATTCTGTCGACATGCAGCATACCAATTCCACGTAGAATTTCACGGGGAATCCATTGATAATTATTGCTTTTACCAAAAATGATTCCCCAATGAATTATTTTAATTTAAAAATTTTCTCATTACTCTAATGAGAGTGAAAGAGAAGGCATGTGCGAAAGAGAACGAAATAACAAATAAAGTGGAGATTTACAAAACACATCAGCGCCATCTCTTAGAAAAATATTCAAATACGATTTGTTTAATTTTTTCTAAGTTTAGTAACAAATAACGCTTCCATAATATTTCTTAAATAATTTTAATACAAGTAAAATTATTTTCGTCGTTTTTATAATGAAATTACTCATGTGAATTCATTATGGATATTGGCATTATTTGAATTCCCCGGGCAAGTCAATGGCGGCAAGGAAAACTCTACACAAAAAATGGCGAATAATGTCGGATTTACAAATGGTGACGAGTGTTTCCTCAAAGATGGCCGACTACATTATAAAACCAACGTGCTGACAGCGCTCTTTCTCTCTTTTTGGTAGTATTTCGCAGCGGCAACAACACATTTAAAGTATATTCTTATTTTTTTTTTTTGAATTGACACAGTGGCAAGAAAAATACTTTTTTCAAAGGTATCTCGGCCATTCCGTGCAATTCTTTATTAGCTTTTAACTTTTTCTTTCAGCAGTGTAATTTAATTTATTTGTGATTTTATCTTTTATTTTTTTTCAATTTATTTAAACATTTTGCACGATTATCTTTTCTTTCTTTTTTCTCTTGTAAATTTCCATATTGCGAATAATAATAATTTTAATCTTTGATATTATTGAATTGTAATTTCTTTTGTTTTCTACATATATTTCATTAAATAAAAATTTAATTTGAATTAAAGCACGTAAATTCGACTTCTTATTTCTTTTTCCTAATTACGTTGTTTTTTTTATTGTTTGTTGAATATTACTTTGAAGATTTCACAGGAACAACGGGATTACTTTATTTCTCTCAATAACAAATCTTGTAGCGTTTCAACATTTATATTTTGGTATAACATTTTGGTGGTTCCATCCAGGATTTACGTTGCTCATTCAGATTAAATTTTAAATTTTTATATTATTATTCGCAATTCTTATATTTTGTGGTCAATCTAACTAATTAATTAAACGAAATCACGTTATACAACGGAAGTATGGCAACTATGAAATCATTAATTACAACGCAAACGGTTTTGAGATCCCGCATGGATAAAATTATAGAAAGTGGAAAGAAAGCGAACGCAGGGATTCTACGAAAATAAATTGGCGGAATTAAGGAAAATTTGGGATGAATATAATAATAATGATATGGAAATAAACAAGCTGATTATAGAAGATCCAACTCTTGAAAAACCTGAATATTTAATCAAGGACAGTTACAGTGAAACTGAATGCAAATATTCAGAATATGTTGGCGAATTAATGGATGGACTGAGAAAATATTTAGCAACATCAAACATAGATTCTACCAAGTATAGTATTCCAACTCACACAACAACTATTGTGCATCAGGAATCACAGCTACCCAGAATCACAATACCGAAATTTAACGGCGATTATGACATGTGGCGTTCCTTTCATGATTTGTTCATGTCAGTGGTTCATAATAATAATAAACTTACGCCTGTACAAAAACTTCACTATCTTAAGGGAAGTTTAGTTGGAGATGCAGAAAAGCTCTTAAGACATACGCCAATAATTGATCAAGATTATGAACCGGCATGGAAAAAACTAGAAGAACGTTACAATAATAAAAGAATATTAGTTAACCATCAATTAAAATTATTGGTAAATCAACAGAAACTTAATACTGAGGCGTGCAAAGGATTAAAATCATTAATTGACACAACAGAGGAATGCCTACAACAGCTTAGGAGTTTGGAAGTCGATATTTCTACATGGGACACACTTTTAATATTCTTACTAGTTCAGAAACTACCATTTGTCACGTTAAAACAGTGGGAAGAAGAACAAGGCGCTGCTGAAACATTACCAATATTTAAAAACTTCAAAACATTTTTACAAACACGCTTGAAGATTTTAGAATCCATTGCTGATGTCTTAACACCAAAGGCAATACAACACAAGCCAGTTTCACGAGAAGCCACTCAATCATACCACGCATTACGGAAAAACAAATGCCCAGCCTGTTCTGAAAATGATTTCATTCAACGATGTCCAAAGTATCTAAAAATGGATGTTCCAGCAAGACGCAAACTAATAAAATCTGCCGGTCATTGTTTAAATTGTTTGGCAAAAAATCACTCCATCAATAACTGCAACAGCAAATTTAAATGTCTGAAATGTGACGAACGACATCACACAACAATTCACGAAGAAACTACCAAAAAAGAGCAATTTACAGCAATCAATCAACATAACACACAAGCATTCGATGCAACAAAGCAAGCAATCAACAGCAACAATTCACACAACAATACAACTGCACAAAACAAGTCAACTTTATACTCATGTTCTACGCATACAGCTGATCAATCAAACACAACACAAACCTTTGTCGCCATGGAAAACAAACATGCCTTACTAGCCCCAGCATTAGTAACCGCACACGGTAATTATGGGCAATCACAGGTATTACGGTGCCTTGTTGATCCAGGCTCACAGTCATCATTCGTCACGGAAGCTGCTTGTAGACGATTAGGTTTAAGCTTAACTCCAACATCAGTGGAAGTTAAGGGATTAAATACTGACTCAAATTCTATTGCGCGACACAAGGTAAAATTACAATTATCCTCATGCTAATCAAATACAAGTTTGATCGAAGATGACTTTCTTGTTTTAAAACGCATCACCGATCCCTTGCCAACCAAACCACTTTCACAAGAGGAATGGCAGCATATAGTAAAGCTGGACTTGGCAGATCCCATGTTTTGGAAACCAGATAAAATTGATGTTCTATTGGGAGCAAATATTTACACACAAATATTAAGACAAGGCATTCGGCGAGGATCATACTATTCCCCAGTAGCAATTAATACGATTTTAGGATGGATCCTATTAGGACCAACTGAAGATACATTAACTGAACAAATCAAATCCTTTACAATCACTACAGCAGACGAAGATTTAAACAAACAAATAAAACAATTTTGGGACATCGAGGAAGTCCCCTTAAAGCGAATTCTTACTGAGCAAGAAGAACAGTGTGAGCAATTTTATAAGAAGCCTTGTCAACGTTTAGACAATGGGAAATATCAAGTACAACTACCATTTGTTAATGAGGTGCCTGTGTTAGGAGAATCACGACCTCAAGCGTTTAAACGGTTCTTACTTTTACAACAACGATTGAAAAATAACCCACAATTAGCAAATGCTTATAAAGATTGTTTAAATGAATACATCGACCTTGAACATATGGAAGAAGTCAATCCCCCAGACAGGAATGAACGCCACTACTATATTCCACACCATGCTATTTTGAAGGATAGCACTACGACAAGACTGCGAGTAGTTTTTGACGCGTCCGCAAGGACAACAAATGGCAAATCCCTCAACGAGATGCTTCAAATAGGGCCAACTTTACAGTCTAAACTGTTCGCAATATTACTAAACTGGAGGAAATACAAGTTCGCACTAAACGCTGATGTGGAAAAAATGTATAGGATGATTGAAGTTCATCCGAAGCATCGAACATTTCAAAGGATTATATGGCAGAATCCGAAGACTTCACAACTTCAAGATTATCAGTTAAAAACTGTTACTTTTGGGACATCCTGCGCTCCGTATTTAGCAATTCGAACGTTACAACAATTGGCATATGATGAAGCAGAGAATTGGCCTCTAGCAACAAGGACCGCGCTTACTGAATTTTATGTAGACGACTTATTCACTGGTGCCTATGACATAACAGCAGCCCAGGAACTCCAAAACCAATTGATCAGCATGATGAATGCAGGAGGGTTCAACTTAAGAAAGTGGACCAGCAACGACTCCAGACTACTGGTGCATCTGCCAATAGAACATCGTGAGCTTAAAGAAGCATTAACATTTACCAACCATGACTCAGTTAAAACACTCGGAATTCGTTGGCATCCTGGTCCTGATTATTTCACCTTTGTTAAAAAAAAAAAAAAATATGGAACTTTTGAAAATACCTAGATGGGTGCGCTATGCTCCACACCTGACTGCCCAACTCCATGGTTTCTGCGATGCATCCAGCAAGGCTTATGCCGCTGTATTATACCTACGTATTGAACAAGAAAATGGAGATTCAACATCAACTCTGCTGACATCAAAAACAAAAGTAGCTCCTCTAAAGCCAACAACAATACCACGTCTGGAATTGAATGGAGCTTTACTACTTGCAAAACTGGTTGAAGCTACAATTAGAGATATGAACCTGCAAAATGTACCTATATTTGCATGGACGGATGCAATGATAGTATTGCAGTGGATCAAAGAACATCCTTCACGGTGGCAAACTTATGTGGCCAATCGTGTAGTACAAATCCAGGAGATTCTACGATACGACCACTGGAATCATATCAACACCAAAAGCAATCCAGCTGATTTAGCCTCTAGAGGAACATCAGCATCCAACTTAATAGACAACAGTTTATGGTGGCATGGACCAACTTGGTTAACGAAGCCTCAAAGGGAATGGCCCAAATCTTGTAAATTAGTTTCACAAACAGATTAAGAAGTCAGAAAACCAGTCACAATTTCCTTGCTCACGTTGTCTTCAGATCACATTATTCTTCGGTATTCTTCATTTTCTCGGCTGCTCCGGATAGTTGCAACAATCCAACGCTTTTTATACAACTGCAGAAATACTGTGAAGAAACAAACGAATATATTAACAAGTCTAGAACTAACACTAGCAGAAACTACGGTTTTAAAAATAGTACAACAAGTTGCGTTTCCAGAAGAGTACACAAACTTACTCAGCAACAGCTCAATCTCAAATAAGAGCAGACTTCTTACACTTAATCCATTTATGGACGACAACGGTCTTATTCGCCTGGGTGGAAGACTTCAAAATGCAGACGTTCCATATGACAGAAAACATCCGATTATTTTACCAAAGGATAGTTATATCACCAGATTGATTATTGATAAAATACATTTAGAAACATTACATGGTGGGACATCCCTCATGTTTAATACCATTAGAAATAAATACTGGATTCTAGACGCGCGAAGATGCATAACTAGTCGACTGCACCAGTGTGTAACTTGCATTCGATATCGCCATACGACCACAACACAACTTATGGGTAATCTGCCAGCATGTCGAGTGAATCTTACAAAACCATTTACAGAAGTTGGAGTAGATTATGCAGGACCATTCACCATAAAGACGTCAACTAATCGCAACACAAAACTTCAAAAAGGCTACTTATGTATATTCGTTTGCATGGCTACAAGAGCAATACCCATAGAATTTGTTTCAGATTTGACCTCTTCCGCCTTTGTTGCTGCACTTAAAAGATTCGTAGCTAGAAGAGGATTATGTCGCAACATATACTCCGATTGCGGCACAAATTTCATCGGTGCGAGTTCTATCCTTGATAAAAACCTGAAGCATGCAATTCAAGAATCTGAACCAGAAGCAGCAGCCTACCTTACATCTAAGGCTATAACGTGGCACTTCAATCCACCAGCTTCGCCACACTTTGGCGGATTGTGGGAAGCCGGTGTCAAGTCAATAAAATACCACTTGCGACGAACTTTGGGAAGTAGCATTTGCACATTCGAAGAATATGCTACAGTACTTGCGCAGATAGAAGCCTGTCTTAACTCTAGACCATTGTGTCGCGTTAGAGATAATTCAGACGAATTATTCGTTCTCACCCCCGGACATTTCTTGATTGGCCAAGCACTCAATGCATTACCAGAGGCAGACTCTACAAACGCTTCATTATCACAACGATGGAAAATGTTGCAAGACATGACGAAACAATTCTGGAATAGATGGTCAAAGGACTACCTTAATCAGTTACAGCAGAGACATAAATGGTATACATCCCAATCCAACATTCAACAGGGAGACGTCATTCTTATTAAAAATGAGAATATGCCTCCTACAGTTTGGCCTCTTGAGATAATCAACAAGGTATACCCAGGAGACGATGGACTTGTTCGTGTAGTACAAGTGCGAACTAAAAACGGCACATTTCAAAGGCCTATATCAAAGGTTTGCAGGCTGCCCATTTACAATGACTCAACAGCCAAATAATACATTAACCACTCGTTGTCTGTATTGTACTGTGTCGTTTTGTCCTTTAAATGTCTTCTATATCAACTATAACTAGTGTTCTAATTTCAGATGAGTGACTTTGAACTAGACCAAGACGTTCTAAACATATATGAAGATGTTGACTTCACTCCACCTGGTAGTCCCCACATTTCTTTGGATGAAGGATATGACATCTTTGGCCTGCCACGAAAGCCAACACAACACACTCCGCAACCATTAGCATCAAACAATTCTAAGGTCCAGGAATGTTCTAGCTCCGAAAGCAGCCAACTACAGCCACAAATATTAAATGAAACAACAACTCAAAGGTCACGCAATTTTACAACGCCGCCTCTACGTCCAAACTTATATCAACCCGCTGTGAACAACGGAGCACAAGTTTGGTCACTTCATACCTTACGACCGACGAGAAATATTAAGGAACTGAGGATGCGATCAGACAATACCCATCAACGGTTCATTACCCGAGAAGGACAAAATCTCTACCTTCGAGAGGAGATTTTGGATAGAATTAATTTTGATGAGATTTCCAGACGAAAAAGGAAGGAGAAAACTATCAATTTACCTGATCGTCATCAAGTTCGTCTTCGTGTGAATGCTAACGGAACGATTCTATTCCATCACCATCACAAAAGGGGAATCAGAAAAAAAATAGAGAAATTATTGAGCCAGACCGCTCAACAGGGGGGAGAATGTTCGCCAAGCTCACCTGCAAAGATGACAAATTAATAATTTTGTATTTACATTTTTTGTGACACAATAAAATACGTACCTGAATTTTTCAAACAACAATGAAGTACCTGAAATGAGATTAAATAGAAAATAAGACAGAAGTAGTATATTAACATGAATTCGAAATAAAACCAACAAAAGAAATAAGAAATAAACAATGAATTATTCAAAATAACTTTGTTTGGAATATATTAATAAATTCTCTTACATAAGAAGTTATAAGCAAAAAGGTAAACAATGAATTTTCAACGTCCACTGGACATCACCAAAACTACTTAATTAACATACATGAGTACAAAATAACTAACAAAAACGGATATAATTACCATTCCACATCAACTGATACAAAAAAATCCACTTCCCGCGGTCAGTTAATACGATTTTGCAATACCGCGAAATATTTCGCGGTTTTACAAAACGCAATAAAAAAAACATAAACTTAGCTCCATTGCAACAAAAATCAAAATTACAAGCACACGTGAGTACAATTAACACAAAATAACTAAGTAAAATTGTGTACTTACCTTTTAATCACAAAAACAATTTTACTCGCGATTGACAATTCGCGAATAAGCTGTCAACGGAAAACTCTAAGAAAACGCGTTAAATTTTAAATTCTGTCGACATGCAGCATATCAATTCCACGTAGAATTTCACGGGGAATCCATTGATAATAATTGCTTTTACCAAAAATGATTCCCCAATGAATTATTTTAATTTAAAAATTTTCTCATTACACTAATGAGAGTGAAAGAGAAGGCATGTGCGAAAGAGAACGAAACAACAAATAAAGTGGAGATTTACAAAACACATCAGCGCCAAATACAATTTGTTTAATTTTTTCTAAGTTTAGTAACAAATAACGCTTCCATAATATTTCTTAAATAATTTTAATACAAGTAAAATTATTTTCGTCGTTTTTATAATGAAATTACTCATGTGAATTCATTATGGATATTGGCATTATTTGAATTCCCCGGGCAAGTCAATGGCGGCAAGGAAAACTCTACACAAAAAATGGCGAATAATGTCGGATTTACAAATGGTGACGAGTGTTTCCTCAAAGATGGCCGACTACATTATAAAACCAACGTGCTGAGAGCGCTCTTTCTCTCTTTTTGGTAGTATTTCGCAGCGGCAACAACACATTTAAAGTATATTCTTATTTTTTTTTTTTGAATTGACACAGTGGCAAGAAAAATACTTTTTTCAAAGGTATCTCGGCCATTCCGTGCAATTCTTTATTAACTTTTAACTTTTTCTTTCAGCAGTGTAATTTAATTTATTTGTGATTTTATCTTTTATTTTTTTTCAATTTATTTAAACATTTTGCACGATTATCTTTTCTTTATTTTTTCTCTTGTAAATTTCCATATTGCGAATAATAATAATTTTAATCTTTGATATTATTGAATTGTAATTTCTTTTGTTTTCTACATATATTTCATTAAATAAAAATTTAATTTGAATTAAAGCACGTAAATTCGACTTCTTATTTCTTTTTCCTAATTACGTTGTTTTTTTTATTGTTTGTTGAATATTACTTTGAAGATTTCACAGGAACAACGGGATTACTTTATTTCTCTCAATAACAAATCTTGTAGCGTTTCAACATTTATATTTTGAGGAGTTGAACTACTGACGGGGACGGACGTGCCGCCGTGTCTTGCTCCCCAATAAATTTTAAAGCGGTTGCGAAAGCGAATCGAATTTTAAAAAATCAAAGTGCTAGTGCCATCTTGCCGGAGTGAAGGGCTTTTATGCTCTACTTGAAAGCACAGTCTGGTGAGTCCGTTCCTATCTATTTTTTATTTTCTTCCATCCAACATTCAATGTAGTACAATCGTGCTGCATTGAATGCGTTTAACGGGTCTCCACTGCTGAGCATTTAGCTGCCTTCGTCGAGATCAAAGTTCAGCACAGCAGGCATAACACTGCTGCTGGCTTTGTTTTCACAGAGGTCGGCTTTGCTTTGCATCTGTGGATCCCGTTCGTCAGTCCTTGTGTTTGTGTACGTTTTCGTTTGTTTTGTTTTGGGCAAATTAAGACCGGGACTATGCAAAAATTTTTATTTAATTTTTGCAACATTCGTGGCTTAAAAAGTAACCATTTTTCGGTTTACTGCCACTTGATCGCGGAAAATCCGGCAGTTTTTGCACTAAGCGAAACCAAGGTTGTTTCCGATTCTGATATTAATCAGTATCACATCCCTGGTTATCACTTAGTGCCGCTCTTCTCTCCTCAGAGGGGAATCGCGGTTTATATTAGAAATGATGTGCCATTCTCCTATCTCCCTCAATTCTCTTCTACTAATCCAGAATTTAATTATGTCTGGATTAGATTTAAACTCTATCGGCACATTATTCACTTCTGCTTTTTATACCGCAGCCCGAATATGTCTGACACTGACACTGTGTGCTCCTTCGATAAACTGTCTTCCGATATCGATAAGATTTTGGAATTATCCCCCTCTTCTGAAATCGTTCTTGCTGGAGATTTCAACGTCCACAACACACAGTGGCTCAGGCATTCTTCTACCACAAGCCCGTCTGGAAGACACGTCGAGTTATTTAGTGAGTCTTTTAATTTACAGCAACTGGTTGAGTGTCCGACTCGTGTTCCTGACACTTCGGGGCACAACGCGCACCTTTTAGATCTATTTCTAACATCGCATCCAGAAAAATACTCGGTTTCGGTGACGTCTCCCTTGGGTAATTCGGACCATTGTCTAATCTCCGCCCAATTCTCCATCTCCTCTCTGACAACCACTAATCTAAACTCCACCAAAAGATTAGTGTGGCATTATAAAAATGCTGATTGGGCGGGACTTAATAAATATCTCAGAGAGCTGGACTGGTCTGATTGCTTTTCTATGAAGGACGTTAACAGAAGCACCGATTATATCTTGAACATCCTATGGTTTGGAATGCATCGCTTTATTCCTCATAGCTTCAAGAACATCAAACCAACTAACACCAATTGGTTCAATAATGACTGTTTCGCAGCCATTAAAAAGAAGGAAGCAGCCTTCCAGGCATATAAATTGTGCCCTTCAGAGGAATCGAGACGTATCTATAGAGATGCGCGGAATATTTGCAATTCAGCAATTAGCCGGGCTAAGTTCAATTTCGACCAGAGCATCAGACGGAAGGTATTTTCTACTCAAAAGGGTAGTAAGGGCTTCTGGTCTCTAGTAAAAACCGTAAAGAACAATTTCACCTGTTCGTCAACACCACCACTCATTTATAATGGGAATGTTTTTACTGACTCATTGGACAAGGCCAACCTGTTTGCTGCTAATTTTGCTGCTAACTCGTACTTGCCACCATCATCGCAGCCACTTCCATCTCTATCACAGTGCATTAGTAGGCAAAAGCCGCTACACTTTTGCACTCGGGAAGTTTTTAGAGTACTTTCGAAACTCGACGTGTCCAAAGCTACAGGGCCTGATGGTTTCTCGCCCCTTGTTTTAAAATGCTGCGCCTCTGCTTTGGCTAAACCTCTGCGCAAACTTTTTCACCTGTCATATTCAACAGGAATATTTCCAAGTGTATGGAAACTTGCTCATGTCCAGCCGATACTTAAAAAAGGAGAGGCATGCGACCCCTCTAACTACAGACCAATTGCACTAACCTCGATCATATCCAAAGTTTTTGAATCACTCATCAACTCTCAGTTGTTGACATATCTAGAAAATAACCATCTTATCAACGATTGCCAGTACGGTTTCCGCGCTGGCCGCTCAACCGGAGACTTACTAACGGCTCTAACGGAGCGTTGGAATCATTGTCTCCATAATTTCGGTGAGTCCGAAATCGTCGCTCTTGATATTTCAAAGGCTTTTGATAGAGTCTGGCATGCTGCCCTTTTAGCCAAACTTCAAACATTTGGTCTGCATCCTACCCTCGTTAAATGGATAGAGAGCTTTTTGTCAGGCCGTTCAATCCGTGTAGTTATTGACGGCGTTACATCTGCATCCCACGAAATAAATGCCGGTGTACCTCAGGGTTCAGTTCTTTCACCAACTTTATTTCTTCTTTTCATCAATGATCTCTTATCCCTTACTCTCAATCCTATTCATAGTTTTGCCGACGACAGCACCCTTGATTTCGCGTACTCATTTGATTCTGTAATGAATTCACGTGGAAATGCTACAGAAGTCAATCGGGAACGCATGTTTAGATCATTAAACAACGACATTTCTAAGGTCCTCGCTTGGGGCAGAGCAAATCGTGTTACGTTTAATGCATCCAAAACTCAATGCTGTTTAATGTCCCTTAAAAAACGCCCAGTCCACCCCCAACCCATTTCAATCGACGGAGTGAATATACCCAATTCACCCTCCCTAAAGATCTTGGGTATTGAGATATCCAGCAATCTTAGCTGGACTGATCATATATTTGCAATCGCCAAAAGTGCGATGAAATGTTTAGGTTTTCTACAGAGATGTAAGAAATATTTCACCCCACCCGACTTAGCGTTGATCTACAAGTCCCACATTAGGCCTAGACTTGAATATAATTCCCATATTTGGGCAGGGGCAGGACACACCGCATTGTCCGCGTTAGACAAAGTTCAGCGTAAGGCTGTTAAACTTATTGGCGATTCCTCAATCTCTGAGGGCCTTGACTCTCTTGAGCATCGACGGAATGTCGGTTGTCTCTCACTCTTTTATCGCTATTTCCATGGCCATTGTTCTAACGAAATCGCTAGCCTGATTCCTTGTAGACTCATTACAACGCGCGATACAAGATCTACAAGTCGCTCCCACCCCTTTACTCTCCGGGTCAAATTTGGACGTACCGTCAAATTTCGGGAATCTTTTCTTAGCAGAACAACACGAATGTGGAACAGTTTACCATCTTCTGTTTTTCCCTCGTCTTATGAGCCTGAAACTTTCAAACGGGGCGTACATCGACACCTCCTTCACTCAACCTCCTAACCCATTTCCCTCATCCTTAATTCCTTTCCTGCCAAGGCTGTGCTTTAGCATCATAGGGCATCCCCTGAGCTTTGGCAACATCATATATAAAAAAAAAAAAAAAAAAAAATAACACCTTCTTAAACAGATCACTCAGGAAGTTGCTTCCTTGATCAGTGACTATTCGCTTGGGGATGCGGTAGCGCGCGACGATTTCATCGAAGAAGATTTGCGCTACAGTGACGGCTTTCCCGTTAGATATGGCGTACCAATCAACAAATTTAGTGAGGTTATCCTGGAAAGTCAAGATGTACTTGTTTTCGGAGTCAGTTTCCTCGAGTGGACCAACAATGTCGAGATAGACGTTGTCGAAGGGTTGTTCTACGATGTCCGTGATTACCATCGGCATTTTAAACTGAGGTGATGCCTTCATTTTGGCATTTTGAGCAACGCTTTACGTATTTCTTAATATCGCTAAGCATGTGCCTCCACTAGTACTTCCTTCGAATCCGCTTGTATGTTTTATTTACGCCCTGATGGCCGCCAAAAGGGGAGTCGGGATAATCATGTAAGATCGTTTGTATCTTCTTGGGGCTTGTGATTATTTCAGGGGGCTTGGGTTTATCGTCAATTAGCGGATTAGTATCTGGCGGGTTTTCTGTAGCGACCTCTTCTATATTTGGAATTATTTCGTTTTTGTGAGGCGTGTGATCCCGTATTTCGGGGCTTTTCGACTCTGTTTGAGCGTTTTTCGCTTGAGCCCGGGACACAGCGTTACATTTTAGGCGATTTTTGCGAATAGAGGTTATTTCATCCTCCATTTATGGTGGACTTGCGCTTTTAACATTATGTCTTGGCCATTTGAATCTTCGCTGACTTCCCGTGGAATGCGGCTTAACGCGTCGGTATTCGTATTGTACTTTTCTGGTTTGTATTCGATTTGATAATCGAATTCGGAAAGTTTATGATGAAATCTCACCAGACGAGAAGTGGGGTCTTTAACAATAAAGACGCCTTTGAGAGGCTTATGGTCGGTATAGACCGTAAATTTTCGGCCTTGCAAGTAACATCTAAAGTTACGCGTAGCCCAGACTATGGCGAGCAACTCTTTTTCAATAGTTGAGTAGTTGCGTTCCGCCTTGTTCAGTGTACGGCTGGCGTAGGCAATGGAATGATCGTGTCCTACTTCCCTTTGCGAAAGGACGGCTCCTAATGCCTCGCTGCTGGCGTCCGTGGTTAAATTGAACGGTTTCGAGAAATCGGGATATATAAGGGAGTGGAGGGGAAATTAATGAGGACTTGATTTTCTCGAATGCCTCCTGACACTTCTCGGGCCCTGTGAATTTGACGTCCTTGCGGAGCAAATTCGTTATCGGACGCACAATTTGGGAGAAGTCGGGGATGAATTTTCGATAGTAATTGGCAAGCCCAATAAAGGATTGAACCTGTCGTACAGTTCTGGGAACTGGGAAAGTTTGGAAGCAAGCCGTTTTACTGGAACACTGGAACACTTGTGGCCTAGATAAACAACCTCTTTTCTCAGAAACTGGCACTTTTCCGGCTGCAGTTTGAGGTTGTTCTCTCTCAAACGATTGAAGACTTTGCGGAGCTTGTTATTGTGGTCCGCAAGGTCTTTACCGTAGATGACTATGTCATCTAGGTAGACAAAACATTCCAAGCCTTGTTATTCTGTTAAGACAAAATTCAGTAAGCGTTGGAATGTGGCCGGGGCACCTTTTAGCCTAAATGGCATACGCCTAATTCATAGTGGCCGTAATTGGTGCTAAAAGCGGTTTTGGGTCGATCTTGAGGATCGACGAGCACCTGGTGATAACCGTTGGCGAGATCGAGGGTGATAAAATACCGAGAAGGACCTAATTGGTCTAGAATATCCTCGATCCGAGGCAGCGGAAAGGCGTCACCAATTGTCTTTTCGTTTAATTTACGAAATTCGACGACGACGCGTCACCTCTTTTCACCGTCTGGTCCCGCCTTCCTGGGGACGACTAGGAGAGGTGAATTCCAAGGGCTTTTACTTGGCTGCACTATGTCGTTTTATAACATTTCGCGAAGCTGTTCGTTTATTATATTTCGTTGCGTCTCTGGCAAACGATATATTTTCTGGTTGATTGGTGCTTGGTCTTGCACCAATGGTATATCATGAGTGATGGCGTTTGTGAAAGTTAGCCGATCACCTTTGAGGAAAAAGATATCGTTATACTCGTAACAGAGTTGTGATATCGCTTGTTTTTACTCCGCGCTCAGATTTACGTCTAGGCTGAGCTCTTTGTCTAACCTGACGAGACACGGGTTATTATTTGAGTTTTCTGGTTCTTCGTACTCCTGGAATAAATATTTAATATGCTGTAAAGTGGCCATTTTATCGGCGCTAGAAATATGTTTACCTTTATTTATTTTATTAAAATCAGAAATTTTTTTATCTTTATTTAAATTTTCACCCCACTTTATTTTATTTAAATCACTCTTAATACTAAATGACGATGGAGTTGGGGTTTCTGAACCGCCGTAAATTGCCATGTTTGAGGCGAACTCGCTTTCGTCTTCTAATAGGCTCTTTCGCCGTTGTTTACTTACTGTGCGGGATGATTTTGGAGCTTTTGTAAATACCGTCCCTGTGGTGAGCTCGCTTCCAACGTCGACGTGTTCCGAAATTTTATTTTCAGAGGAGGTGGGAGCTGATGGAATTTTGCCATCGTAATTCCTTCTATCTAGGTGAGCTCCGTCGACTTTCGTTTTATTGTGTTCTCCTATCCTATCATCATTAAGTGTTCTATTGTCGTGCTGTGCGGACGTGTTGTGATTGTGCTCTGCTGGATGTTTTCGTTTTTGGTTAACTCTTGTGCAAGTCCATCTGGGAAGTAGAAATCTTATTTATTTCTAATTTTTGTTTTTGATAGGTTGTTATTTATTTTGATGTGCTGTGATTTCGTGTTTTGGTTTGTGATCCGTTTTATTGTGAGCTTGCGGTTCTTTTTTTTTGTTCTCGTTTGCTGTTTGCGTCTTTGTTTTGGTTGTCGGAGTGACGCACTTTTTTGGATCTGTGTCGGTCGTTGCACTTTTGTAACTGTCTGTTGTTTGCTATTTTTCTGTTTTCATCATTGTTGTGGCGCTTTATACTTTCTGACTTTGATTTATTCTGAGTAAATTTGGACTTTATTTTTCTGTGTGATTCCGGCACCATGTCAAAGTGTGGAACCTGCGAAGGTGAAATTATCCGAGATGGTGTTGTTTGCGATGGGGTATGTGGCCATTTATTTCATGCTGCGTGTCTCAGAAAGGTTACTAAATCTTCTCCTTCTTTTACTTGCGCCGAGTGCTCGGCCATAAAACCGTGCCACGTCCTCAGACTGGTGAGAGGTTTAATAGAATCCCTTTCCGGTGACCTGTCGCTTGTTGCGGACAGGGTCGGTTCCTTTTCCACTCGCTGTAATGATCTTCGGCTCGTGTCCGAAGACACTAATGCCCTTACAGCAAAGGTGGACAGGCTCCTAGATATTGCTGGTGAGTTGGCGTCGAACTCCAAAGCCCTTTTGGAGAGATCTCACGAACTGTCCTCTAAAGTACTGGTAATGACTGACTCATTAACCGATGTTCAGGCTGCCGTTTCCGGCCTCGATCCCGGTTTGGTCTCGTCATTGGGCTCTTCACCCGTACTGCCGATTGTTGATGATATTCGCCGCAATGTCCGGCAGGTTAAACTTGACATTGCTTCTTGGTCTGAGATGGTTTCGAACAATGATATTCTTGTTGAATCTATTGCTGCTGATGTGAAGGCTCTACTGCCTGCTCTGCCTTGTCCGCGTCCCCCCTTGCCTCTGGTCTTTCTGACGGCCCTGGTATTTCTGAGGTCCCCGTCCTTTCTGACGCCCTTGCTCTTTCTGTCGCACCTGGTTCAGTTAGCGAGAAGCAGGACTGCCCACCTTTCGTGGCTCTTTCTATGCCCTTGCCTCCCCTGGTCCTGGCGGAGCGTGGTCGCCCATATAGAAACCGTGCGAGCGGTTTGGGTGACTCGACTGGCCCTCATGAAGCTCGCGACGTTACACTTAAACGTTCTCGTACTGCCCGTCGGCGTACCCGCCATCCGCGTGCTCCTGTTGCATCTACTTTAGTCACAGGTGCTTCTACTCCCCCATCGCCCCCTGCATCGGACCCAGGTGTTAACACATCTTCCGGCGCCTCTCAGCATGATCCTCAGCCACCGCAAGACATATTTCCGTTGAGATCTGTTAATGTGTCTCGAAATGAGGGTTTCACTCTGAGGATTGCGCAACCACCGAGGTCCTTTTTTATTTCCCGACTTGATCCTTCAACCTCTGTTGACGACGTTATTGGCTACGTTAGGGAGAAGAGTGGTGCTGAAGACTCTGTACTCCTCCGTTGTCAACTTCTAGGATCTCGTCATTCTCAAGGACTCATGTCGCCTTTTAAATTGATTTCGTCGCCTGAGCTATTTGAGACTATGTCTGCCCCCGATTTCTGGCCCGAAAATATCATTGCACATGAGTTTGTGCCCCGTCGTAGGGTCGCGGGAAGCACTCAAAAGGGAACCTCTTCTAACACCCAAAAAAACTACGTACGCTATCCCTTTACTACCAAAATGTAAGGGGATTAAGAACAAGAATAAGCCAGTTATTTCAGGCTTCTCTTGCTTGTTGTTACGACGTCATCGCTCTGACCGAGACATGGCTTCATAGTGGTTTTAAAGATGCAGAAATTCTTGACAAGTCCTATCAGATTTTTCGTAAGGATAGATACTCTGACTCTATGGCTCGTGGTGGCGGTGTGCTGGTAGCATGTAAATCGCATTTGGATTGTGGAGTTGTTGATAGGCCTGCTTTTTCCGACGCGCTCTCTATCGAGCTCTTAGCTCTTAAGATATCTCTGGGGAAGTTGCACATTTTCCTGCTGTGATGTTATATCCCTCCAAACTTGACAAACTATGCTGATGAAAATGATCAAAGTCTTTACGATATTTTAGCTCTTAGCTTAGATTTTATTAACAATATGACAAACCCAGAGGACGAAATCATCCTGCTTGGTGACTTCAACTTACCCAACGTTCAATGGGTATACAACGCTGATGACGATGACTACCTTCCTTCAAATTCCCTTACTGCTAAAGATTCCCATTTTCTTGACGCCATCTCCTCCTCTGGTTTACACCAAATGAGTGATTTAAAGAACTCTATGGGAAGGCAGTTAGATCTTATCTTTTCTTCCGACTCGAGTAACACTATAATCGAGCCAACTTCTTGCAATTTATCCGCTATCGACAGTTTACATCCGCCCATTTCCATCTATTTTTGTTACGATGGTTCTAATATCGTTGACCCCAACGTAGATCAGTACGTTCCTGATTTTAAAAGGGCGGACTTCTCTGACCTTTCAAACAGGATCCTCTCAATCGATTTCCCATCCCTTTTTTATGATTGTGATGTCGATGATTGTGTTTCTGTGTTTTATGAAAGGATTTATGATCTCTTTAATTCGTGTGTACCATTCAAGCGGTCGAGATCATTCTGTCATTCTCCCCCGTGGTATACTAGGAAACTACGGAGTCTTAAGAATAAAAAAAATAAGTTATGGAAAACCTACATGCGCTGTAGAAGTACGTCAGCTTCTTCTGAATTCGTATATTGTCATGACTGCTTTTTAGCGTTATCTTCATCCTTATATAGGGAATACCATGATAATACTCGCAGTAACGTACATAATGATCCTCGTACCTTTTTTAAATTTGTAAATTTGAAGAAGAAAACTGATAATTATCCATCTACAATGTGGTATAATGGATCCTCTAGTTGTAGCGCGCCCGATATTGCCGATAACTTTGCATTGTTTTTTGAAGGCGCCTTTTCACCAGGCAACTTTGTCCCTTCCGCGGAAGATTTTGGCTATATCCCAAACCGTCCCGCTGCCTCCATTGCTTTGCCCATTATATCTCGTGATATTATCTTGAATGGTATCAAGGAATTAAACTTGACTTTTCCTCTGGTCCTGATGGTGTTCCACCTTCATTCTTGAGATCCTGTTCTGATGCCTTACTCACTCCATTGGAACTCATCTTCAATAAATCAGCAAGGCATTTGATAAGCTCCCTCACTCCGTGATTATGCTTAAGCTTGAAAGGTTGGGTTTTCCGCCTTTATTGCTCGACTGGATCTGCTCTTACTTAAAAAATAGGACTTACCATGTCCCTTTCCGTAATACTTTATCCAGAGTCGTTAGGGCTTCATCTGGTATGCCGCAAGGTAGCCATCTGGGGCCGTTGTTGTTTATTCTTGCCATTGACGACATCGTCACTCTGATTAAGCACTCCAAAGTTTTAATCAACGCAGACGACATGAAGATTTTCTCATGCGTTAGAAACAATTATGATTCTTCCTGCATTCAGGATGATTTGAATACCTTCAGGGGTTGGTGTGCCTCAAATGGACTGCAGCTTAACCTGGATAAATGTGAAGTTATGTCATTTTCTAGGATCATCAATCAGCTCGTTTTTGATTATACCTTTGCGGAAACTACTATCCGTCGTCGTGTGGAATCCGTTACTGACCTTGCAGTAAAGCTAGACAAAAAACTCGATTTCACTCTTCACATAAATCACATCGTGTCTTGGAGTAATTCAGTCCTTGGTTTTGTTAAGCGGTGGTCAAGGGAGTTTTCTGATCGACAGACCCTAATCCACTTATTCTGTTCCTTAGTTCCTTGTTCCTGCTATGCTGTTCATTCTAAACGCATTGAGTCGGTGCAGCGGAACTTTATTAGGTTTGCACTATGGGACCTCCCGTGGAATAATCCATTAAGGCTTCCTCCTTATGAGGATCGCCTCCGACTGCTTAATATGCACTCGCTGGAGGAACGACGTAGAATTGCTGACCTAGTATTTATTCACCAGCTTTTGAACTCGAATATAGACTCTGGCACTCTCGCAAGTTTGGTTACTTATAGGCATACCCCGTATAGCTTAAGGAGATTGCCTTTACTACATGTTATCCACTCTCGATCTAACTATGGTATGCATGAGCCTATTAACCGCATGTGTAGGGCCGTGAATATGTGTCCTATTTTTGACCTGGCTCTTACTAAGGATGTGCTTAAACGTTCTCTGTTATCTCTGCACCCCTGATTGTAGTGTTTGTTAGTTTTTTGGATTTTTACAAATATTTTATTGCATGGGTTATGGGAGCCTCATTCGCCTCAATATATGTTATATTCTGGTGAATAGGTCAATTGATTCCAGTCTTCTGCTTGTGAAGTGCGCCTTCTGAGTTAGAAGGGTTAATTCTATATATCCTTTGGTTCCTTTGTTTCTTTATATTTGCTTTGTGCGTGGGTGCTGCTGGTTTCGTGCTACCGCTATTCCTGGTTTTCAGGTAAGCTTCCTCAGCGCGTTCTCCTTTTTTTCGGGTTTCCTAATTATTTCTTTCCTGATGATCCTGTTTTAGTTGGACGACGGTGTAGTTGTGGACAGGTACTAGATGCAGAATAATGGTAGTCAGAACTACTTGTGAATTGTGTTTGTTGAGAACTCCAACAGACACTGCTTTGAAATCAGCGGGGAGTAGGCCATTCGCCAGGAAGACTCCTTGATCTATTTCTCTTAATAGACAGAGCATCTCCTCCTGCAGCTGCAAGGGAATCTCGACTATGATCTGTGACCTAGCAGCTATGCAAACAGGCTCTTTCAACTGTATTTGTTGCTGCCTCAGCTCGCAGGTCAAATCACTCTCAGTCGGTTTGTCCATCTGGCATTCCAGTGTTCGCCGGTCTTTGTTCTCCTCTTGAGAAACTTTTGAAGTACCACAGATTGTTAGATCGGCCTTTCTAGGCTCTGCGCTATCCGTTCGGGTATTCATTTTGACCATTTTTTCAGAACACAGGTTATCCAAAGCAGCTGTTAATGGAACAGCAAACTCCTCAGGATTATTTTCCGTTCGAGGGAATCGCAATGCCTTATTCTGGCCCTCAACGTTACAATTCTTTGCTAGGAAGTCATTTCCTAGCAAGCCGTCGTCGGAAAAGCCGGGTAGGTTTTTTATTACCTGAAAATTGCAGGGAATGTTATTGTTTAATGTAAAATAGCCCTGGCATGTTCCCAGCGTCTTTCCGGTAAAAAAATGGTGTTTGTAATGTATATGTTTCTCCGGTATTTATATCTTCGGGATTTTTAATTACTTTTTTTTTATGTGGAGGTGGAGTTGTATATGGCGGAGTCGGTCGGCGGAAGTTTTGTGGTGGCGGTGGTCTGTATAACGTTTGTTGGGGAAAGTTTCGAGTGTGTATATATGGGGTTCTATGGAATGCCCGTATTCTGGCAGTTGGGTCCATAGCGACCGGGGAGGGTGTACCTTGTTCTACAACAACCGGGGCAGGAAAACCTTGGGTTGTTGTGGTTTGCGTGAACTGGGCGCCCTGCTGTAGTTTCTCCATGTCGAGTGCTTGGACTGCGTTTTTCGTGAAGTCCTCCAGCTGCGTTGTAACAGCTGGGGTGGCCGCAGCTCCGTATTTGGTTTGTGCGGCCTCTTTACAGAGAGCCAGCAATTGTTTCACTCTAGCCGTGAAGGCGGTGAGCGTTTCACAGGGGTTTTGGTGAGCTGTTATGAGCCTATTTACCAGTTCCTGGTAAGTTTCTCTGGGGAGGTATGCCGCGTTCAATCTGGCTTCGACTTCTTGGAAGGTTGTCGGTACAGCTGAGGCCAACAGTTGATATGCTCCTCCACGAAGTCTTGTGATGAGGATCTTGAGGAAAGGTTCTTGCTCTCCTTCGGAAAGGCACTATTTGGCCTGGTGGTAGCAACCCAGGAATGTTTGCAACTCTGATGCGAGATGCGGGCTTGGATCGCCTGAAAAAATGGACACCATTTGCGCAGTTAATTTGACGATTTTTCCATAATCGGTCGCCATAGTGGAGTTCTGATTCGAGTCGGTGACGAGCGAGTCTGGTGCGAGAAATCGATTTAGACCTTGTTTTAGGTTGATTTCTTGCAGGGAGTCTTGTAATGATTGTCTGAGGAGTTCTTCAGTTTGGCTTAATAACTCGTTTTCTGTATTGTGTTCAGGAAGGAGTATGCGCGAGAATCCGTCTAGCTTGGCTTGAAAAAGTGCGGCTTCTCTTTGAAAACGTTCTAGATCTTTTAATCTTTCCTCGCTGGACTTTGTAGTCCTGTTTTCGAGAAGGCTAGAATAGAGGGCCGCTAGGCGGTCGGATTCTCGCGCGGGCTCGTACAAATTATTAAAGTTATTTTGCGCTGGGGTGATCTGGTGTTCGCTGACCTTGTTTGGTCGGTGAATATTGATGACTGGGAACCCTGGCGTGGTTTTGCTTGTGCCTTATTGGAGTCCGAGGGTTCTTCCGTGCTGTTCTCCAGATCCAGGGAAGTTATGAGAAGGTCCTCTGTCTTCCCCTCAGTTGGTGAGTGAACGGGAGTGGAGTGTGTATTCTTGGACATATACCTCCACTTCTTCACTTTCATTTTTACTTGCATGTTATTTATTGGCTATTTATCTATTCATTAATTTTTCTCTGTTTCATTTTTATTTAATTTTTTTTTCTTGTCTCTATTTCGGTGTTCTTATCATGGTTGTATGCAGTTCCTGTTCGGGTGAGATAGTCCTTGATGCTGTTGCATGTGATGGCGTCTGTGGCCTGACTTTTCATCAGGATTGCTTAAAGCGTGGAACCCGATCCTCACGCCCCTCGACATGTAGTGAATGCTGTGACATCAAACCGTGCCATGTGTTGAGACTTGTCAGGAGCATGATGGAGACCCTATCTGGTGACTTGTCTCTTGTCGCTGACAAGGTTGGATCCTTCGCGAATCGCTGGGGGAGCCTGGAAATTTTGTCTGATGACGCTACCTCTCTGGCAGCCAAGATGGATAGACTGATTGGATCTGTGGACTCTATCGTGTCCAATTCGGGCGTTCTTTTGGATAAGTCGCATGAGATTTCCTCCCGCATCTCGTTAGTGTCGGGTTCTCTGGACGATGTGCACGCGGCGATTGCGAGCCTCAGCCCCTGCCCGGTTCCTCTTGCGGGTACCTCTTCCATCACCCCGATGTTTGAAGATATTCGTGGCGGGATCAAACAGGTGAAGTGTGATCTCGGTGCTTGATCCTCGGCCGTTTCTGCCAACTCCGACCTGCTGGGTTCCATTGCCTCTGATGTTAAGTCATTATCTACGCGGTTCTTGATCCCTCCTATTTCCTCTCCCTCGGACGCGTCATGCATTGGTCGACAGCACACCTCACCTCACCTTCCCATTGGTTGTCCTTCCCCTGTAGTCGTGCGTGCCGCTTCTTCACTTGTTATTCCTGAGCTGCACGGAACTGTTTCCGATGGCCTGATGCCTTACCCTGTTCACCTTGAAGACTGCACCGCACCCACACTAAGCTTTACCGGATGCCAGCCCTCTAATATTTCTCAAGCACCCCGCAGGCGTAAGCATCGCAACGGTGCCGCCACTGGTCAGCCTGCTGTTGCTGTTCTCGTAGAGTCTCAAGACATGGTCCCCTCTCATCATTCGGGGGTGAGTGGCCTTCCACCTTCTCAGTCAGAGGTTCTTGATGACCCCGCCTTGCTGCCTGAACCTCTGAACAACGGCCCCATGGATCCCCCTGCGCGGGATGGAGTGGGCGACTGTCCATCTTCTCGTCCTGCTGTCACCGCACTCAGACCAGCACAGCAGCCAATATATTTTTGTATCCAGGGTCTACTCTTGAGAGGAAGGGCGGTATTGTCAGCCATACACCAGGAAGGCCTGCCACAGACCCAACCGTCTTACACCAACTCTTCACTAAGTTCCATGAATCCTTCAATATTCCTTCCTATAAGGTTACAGACGATCTATCCACCTATGCTGAGTACGTCAGTTCTCGCCGCTTTTCCCATCTCCAAAAAAGTCGCAACGACTCCTTAAACTACTTTCGCTCCTAACCCCCCCCCCCCCCCCCGCTTTCCCAATTTCTGACCTCCCCCTTAATGCACCTGCGGTCTCCGATCAAGCACCTCTCCCCAGCAGCTTGGCAGTCTATTACCAGAACGTCAGAGGACTTCGCACTAAAACATCTAACATTTTTCTTAACTCCCACAAATTCCCGCACGATATCTTTGCCTTAACTGAAACCAATTTAACACCAGGAATTCTGGACAACGAACTGTTCCCTTCAAACTACACTATTTTCCGTGTTGACGGTTGTGTAGGCACCAATGATCCACCAGGTCGCGGGGTTCTCATAGCTGCTCACAACCGTTATGACGCTACCCTGCTAAAGACCTCCGACACTACAATATCAGAATTTGTATGTATCAAATTAGCATTAAATAAGTGTCTTCTGTACATTCTTTGCTGTTACATTCGTCCCTCTCAACCTCTAGAAGCCTACGAGCCCCTAATTGAAGCGATCGACACCCTGCTTGAGAACGCTAACGCCTCTGATGAAATTATTTTATTGGGTGACTTTAACCTCCCCCGTATTCAACGGTCATGAGGACTGTTCTCACTTTGTACCCCTTAACGCCTCTTCGGCCAAAGAAACCTATTTTACTGATCAGCTCTCCGTTTCTGGTCTCTTTCAAGTAAGTGGTGTCAGGAACTTTCTGGACAGACAATTAGACTTAATCTTTTCTTCAGACCCAGTTAACTCGGTTGTCGTGGAAAGCAACCATCTCCTCTCCTCTCTCGATCGCCACCATCCTCCCCTCTTCCTCGTTTTCTCCTACGAACACCCTCATACCCTTTCAAGCTCCGAGTCTTCTCTTTCCTTCAATTTTCGCAAGAGCGACTTTGAAAAATTAAATCACTTGCTCCTCAACTTTAACATTGGCACTATCCCTCAACATCTTCCAGTCGACGTTGCTATAGAAGCGTTCTATTCGGAAATATACGCTTGTCTTGCACAATCTATTTCCCTTTTTCCTCGTAAAAACTACTCCTCATCTCCCGTATGGTACGGCAAAGAATTACGCTCTCTCCGTAACAGAAGGAATAAACGTTGGCAAACTTTTCTTCTATCCCAAACCGAGTCTGACTATTCTTCCTACCTGCGTCTGCTTATATCTCTTTTTCCAAACGTTGTGATGCCCTCTACCATGAGTATCTCCGACGGATGGAAACTAGCCTCATATCCGACCCCAAGCGTTTTTATCACTTTATTAATTCCAAGAAGAAATCCAATGGTTACCCCTCTACCCTAAAGCTTGAGAATACCTCTTCATCTGATCCTCAGGTTATCGCCAACCTCTTTGCAAACTTCTTCAGTAAATCTTTCAGCGACAATTCCCGACAACTTGACCTTAACTACTTCTCATTCTTGGACAAATGCACTCAAACGGCGTTTACGTCTTTCGGCCCTGATCCCGAACTAATCGCCGTCAGTATCAACGGGATTGAGGACGACTTCAACCCAGGTCCTGACGGCATTCCGGCCATCGTTCTAAAAAAGTGTGCCACGCATCTAATTCAACCCCTTACCTTGCTATTCTGCCTCTCGGTCACTCAAGGGGTTTTCCCTCAATTATGGAAAAACTCGTATATTATTCCCATCTTCAAAAAAGGTTGCAAAAACGATGTGTCCAACTACAGACCCATCGCTAAATTATCATCCATACCTAAACTATTCGAAAAATTGGTCTATGACTCCATGTTCTTCCACTGTAAGTCTATCTTCTCCCTCTCCCAGCATGGCTTTCTTAAAGGAAGATCTACCACCACCAATCTTACTGACTTCCTCTCCAAGACACTATGTGCTCTGGAAAACGGTAAAGATGTTGATGTTATTGCCACCGATTTTAGTAAAGCCTTCGACAAGATTTCCCATAATGTTATTTTGTTCAAACTTGATCGCCTAGGCTTCCCCTCCCGATTCATCTCCTGGATTCAATCCTACCTCAACAACCGTCGCTACAATGTTCTTTTCGGTTCATCCATTTCTAACCCTATTGTCGCTCGTTCCGGCGTCCCCCAGGGCAGCCACCTCGGTCCACTGATCTTCATCCTTACAATAAATGATGTTGAATGCGTCATCAATCACTCAGAGCTGTCCATTTATGCTGATGACATGAAAATAATTAAACATATATCCTCCACAACCGACTCTCTTCTCCTGCAAAAAGATCTCGATTCCTTCACCACGTGGTGCATGAAAAACTTTCTTGAACTCAATGTCTCCAAATGCCAGTCCATCTCTTATTCCCGCAAGCGTCTAACCACCACCCCGAGATTTTACATGCTAACCGATGTACCGGTCCCTATTGTTACCTCTTTGTGCGACCTTGGAATAATGTGTGATAGCGAACTCAACTTCCGTTCTCATATTGACAGCATAATTAACAAAGCTAACTCCACGCTAGGGTTTGTGATGCGCTGGTCTAGAGAGTTCTCCAATCCATATGTTTCCAAATCTCTCTATATCTCCTTCGTTAGACCTCTCCTTGTATATGCCAGCCAGGTATGGTCACCTACACAAACATCCCATATCAATAGGATTGAATCCGTCCAGCGTAGTTTCGTTCGCTTCGCTCTACGTGATCTCCCGTGGGCAGACAGATTCAACCTTCCACCCTATGAAAACCGTCTGAAACTAATTGACTTACAACCCTTAAGTAAACGTCATGATGTTTCTGACATTCTCTTCATTCATCAGCTATTAAGTGGAGCCATAGACTGCCCTTCCATCCTGCAATCTTTACCCATCTATACTAATCCCCGCAACCTTAGGTCCACTCCCCTTTTCCGACTCGACCGTCATCGCACAAACTACGGTCAAAGCGAGCCAATTACCAGGATGCTTCGAAAAGTCAACGACCTTTACTCCTTTGACTTCCATCTGAGTAAATCATCCCTTCACAAATCTTTATATCTTGACCCCGTCCATCCTGATCGCATTTCTTAATTCGTTTTCCTTCCAGCCAGTTTGTTCCTTAATGAGAGCTCATATTGAAGCTTTTTCAATTTATTTATTATTCCATCATTTATCATCTAGTATAGCTTGTAGTATTAGTATTATTATTATGTTATAGCTTGTAGTAAGCTTAATTAAATAAATATCTCTCTTCAGGCAGGCGTTTCTTGTGATATGATCGCCTGTAGACGAATCAGTCCCGCCCACGGCCGTTCATATACGGCTTCCTTCAAGATGTCTGTCCCAGAGACGCCTTCCTGGCGGTTATCTCTCCAAATATATGGCCCTACGGTGCTATCATTCGTGAGTTCATCCCGAAGGCCCGTGCGGCTCCGACTTTGCAGCCAAAAAACTTGACAGCCGATTCTCCTTCCATTATGCCAACGTGTCCGGGTTGCGCGCAGCTTTTCTCCTCATCCTTTGCGTCCAATGCTGACATTATCTGCCTGACTGAGACCTGGCTGTGTGCCGGAATTCCTGACTCTGAATTGTTCGGCCCTGAGTTCCAGGTCTTTCGTCGGGATCGACACTTATCTGACCCGTGTTCACCTGTTGGTGGTGGAGTTCTGTGCTCGGTCGTTGACATTTCAGCCTCCCGCGATCTCGAGCTCTTATGAGTGGTTCTAAAATTTCCCACCAGAAGCTTATTTGTTCTAACTGTATATGTTCCCCCTTGTTCACCCTCCACTGTGTATGAACTGCTTGCGGCGTCTGTCGACAGTTTGTCAGACTCCATGCTCCCCCTCGGACGACCTTGTACTCTTTGGTGACTTTTGTTTGTCCTGCATTGGCTGGGTACATTCTCTTGACGCTGATGGTCTCTTACCCTCAATCACGTCTGCTCCCCAATTTGCTTTATCCTTTCTGGACTCTGTAGCCGCTTCTAACCTGGCTCAATGCTGTGATATTACTAATGAATCAGGCAGATTTCTGGACCTTGTGTTCTCGTCTGACCCCGACTGTAAGACTGTTATGAGATGCCTGATCCCCTTGGTTCCTGAATCAAGTCACCACCCCGCGCTTCTGATTGTCATGTGTTTCGACACCGCTGACACGTTTCCCTCCCCTCTACTTTAACTTTAAACGGTCTGATTTCACGCCCATGAATAACTGGCTTCTTTCTTGTGATTGGTCGAGCGTGCTGGAGGAGTGTGACGTCGACCTGGCTGTGAGCGCTTTTCACGATATATTTACGCTTTGTCCCCATCGGCACTTCTCGATCGGGTTCATCACATTTGTTTCGTCCCTGGCTTGACGGTACCTTATGACATCTGAGGAACTTAAAGAGCAAAGCTTGGAAGAGGTTTTGTGCTTCTGGATGCCACGATGACTACTTGGTTTACTCTGATCTCTGCCAGCGTTTCTCCGCTCGGATACAGGACTCCTACGCCGAGTAATTGTCTAACATGAGAGCCACCTCTGACTTTGACCACTTGACGCGGCTCCCGCCTACTTCCCTTGAGTCTAAGGACTTAGTATTTAACGACGCATGTGTTGCTGAACATCTATCTAATTTGGCAGATGGCTTCTCGAGTGGTCCCGATGGTATTCCCGCTTGCTTCTTGAAGAAATGCCAACTGCCTCTAGCTGGTGTTCTCTGTTATCTGTTCAATTTATCCTTGCGTTCTGGTCGCTTCCCCGAACTTTGGAAGACTTCTGTTTTGATCCCGCTCCATAAGAAAGGAAGCAAATCTGACGTTTCCAACTATCGACCGATTGCCAGGCTGTGCCTTGCTGCGAAGGTCTTTGAGTATCTCGTCAGCAACATACTCCGATTTCACTGCAGTCCTTTTTTGCGGTCTTTCCAGTACGGCTTCCTTAAAGGTAAATCACCGACTACAAACCTTCTTGAATTCGTTAACCATGCTTCTCGGGGAAGCAGGTGGACTGCGTGTTTACGGATTTTAGTAAGGCCTTCGATAGGATTGACCATGGAATCCTCATCTATAAACTGTCTATTCTTGGGTTTCCTTATGGCTTCGTGGATTGGTTGTTCTCTTACCTGTCTGGTCGTACACAGCGGGTCCTATTCCGTGGTGCTCTTTCCAACCAAATCATTGTCACCTCCGGAGTGCCTCAGGGTAGTATTCTTGGCTCCCTCCTGTTCATCATATATATTAATGATGTTTCGCTTCTGCTATCCCATAGTAAAATTTTGTGTTATGCAGACGATGCCAAGATTTTTCGCACTGTTACCCGCGAAATAGACTGTGGTCTCCTGAACTCTAACTTGGCTTCGTTCTGTGATTGGTGTTCACGCAACCGCCTTCCGTTAAACACAGACAAGTGCACCGTTATGACCTTTTCCCGTAGAAGATCTCCTTTCCTCTTCGACTACACTGTCGATGATGTTGTCTTGGGTAGGGTGGACAGGATGAAGGATTTGGGCGTGGTCCTTAACTATCGTCTTTCTTTCGAGGATCATGTGGGCTCGATCGTTGCTAAGGCTAGTTCGATGTTGGGTTTTGTTAAAAGATGGTCTAAGGAGCTTGATGATCCCTACTTAACCAAACTTCTCTACTGCACCTTCGTTAGGCCATTTTTGGAATACGCTAGCCCTGTATGGTCCCCCTACTTTTCCGTGCACGTCAACCGCGTCGAGGACTTCCATTGATTAATCCTTTGCTCCTCCCCTCTTACACCGATCGTTTGTGTCAAATTTTTCTCGACACCCTCGAAAAGAGGCGCAATATTGTCCACATTCCTGTTTCTTTGTCTTTTATTTATTTATCTATTTTATTCGTCTTCCTTCCGGCTGTTCGCTTATTGATTTCTGCTTCTCCTTTTCATTTGCGTTCTTTTGTTTCTCTCGTCTTAGTCTATTTCTTTAATTTATTTCTAGGTTTTCTGGTCTTTTATTTAATTATTTATTTTTTCGTCTTCCTTCCGGTTTTCTTGTCTTTTATTTATTCATTTATTTATTTTCTTCCTTTCGGTTTTCTTGTCTTTAATTTATTTATTTATTTTATTCGTCTTCCTTCCGGTTTCTTTGTCTTTTATTTGTCTTTTATTTATATATCTATTTTATTCGTCTTCCTTCCGGTTGTCCGCTTATTGATCTCTGCTTCTCCTTTTCATTTGCGCTTTTTGGTTTCTCTCGTCGCAGTCAATTTCTTGAATTTATGTCTTCCTTCCGGTTTTCTTGAATTTTATTTATTTATTTATTTTATTCTTCTTCCTTCCGGTAGTTCGCTTGTTGTTTCTGCTTGTTTTCTCTTCTATATCGTCCATCATGGTTGTCTGTGGTTCCTGTTCGGGAGAGATAGTCCTTGACGCTGTTACTTGTGATGGTGTATGTGGCTTGACTTTTCATCAGGATTCATCATGTGGTGAATGCTCCGATATCAAACCGTGCCACGTGTTGAGACTTGTAAGGAGCATGATAGAGACGCTTTCTGGCGACTTGTCGCTCGTCGCCGACAAGGTAAGCTCTCTGGTTCGTGAGTTCATCCCGAGAGCACGCCTAGGCGGGGTCCAGCACTCAAAAAACTTGTCGGTGAGGTTTCCCTCTTTTACGCCAACGTAACCGGTCTGCGCTCCAAAACTTCACATTTGTTGTCCTCTACTAGCGCCTCCAATTTTGACATCATCTGTCTCTCTGAAACCTGGCTCTGTGGCGGTATCTCCGATGAAGAGATTTCCAGAGGTCGGTTGGATCCGGCCTCCCGAGATTGAAGGGTTATTGCCGTCCTATTCTGGTGCTCCTCAGCATGTGCTGTCCTTCCTAGACACCTTTGCTTCCGTTGGCCTCTCCCAGTGCAATGCCATCGTTAATGATTCGGGCAGGCTGCTCGACTTAGTTTTCCTCACCGACTTGGACGGCTAATTGGTGCAGCGGTGCCGAACCCCTCTGGTCCCAGAGTCTTGTCACCATCCTGCTCTTCAAGTCCTCTTCTGTTTCGATGCTGTCGAGAACTTCTCCTCCACTTTGCACGGCTGCTGCTTCAACTTCAGATCTGCCGATTTCTCTATCATCAATGATTGGCATTCGGACTACGACTGGGCTGCTGTCCTAACTGAGGCGGATATTGACCAGGCCGTCCAATCTTTTTACAACGCTCTTTATACCTGCTTCACGCAGTGTGTTCCGATCTCGTTTTCCTCTCCTTCCTCCTCCAGTTCATCGCAACCCTGGATCGATGGCCATTTGAGACACCTTAAAAATCTAAAGTGTAAAGCCTGGAAAAAGTTTTGCTCCTCTAGGCGCGATGAGGACTACCTGGTTTATTATGACCTTCACCTGCGATTCTCCTCTGATCTACAGGCGTCATACAGTAGATTTCTGTCTAACTCGAGATCAAATTTGCTCAATAATCCCAGACAGTTTTGGAAGTTCATCAATTCTAACCGACGCAGCGATGGATACCCTTCCTCCCTGAGGCTGGGTGACCGCGAGAGTCTTGACCCTCTTGTGGTGGCAAACGCTTTCGCTGACTTTTTTAGTGCCACTTTCTGTGACCCTTACTGTGATGTTTTTTCCAATGACTTCTCCCACTTGACAAGGCTCCCGCTTACTTCGCTTGAATCCAGTGACCTTGTTCTCAACGACTCGGCTGTCTCCGCTTATCTGTCGAATCTGCCCGACATGTTTTCGTGTGGTCCGGACGGTGCCCGGCCTCGTTTTTGAAAAGATGCTGCTCATCGGTCACTCCTGTCCTCTGTCGTCTGTTTAACCTGTCCCTGCGCTGTGGTCGTTTCCCGAAGCTCTGGAAATATTCCATGATAATCCCTCTTCACAAGAAGGGAGACAAGGCAGACATATCAAACTACAGACCCATCGCCAACTTGTCACACATTACTAAGGCCTTCGAAACCCTGATTAGTGATGTGCTCCGTTTTCATTGTAAACCCTTCCTGGGTTTTTTTCAGCACGGCTTCATGAAGGGTAAGTAAACCACCACCAATCTGCTCGGATTCGTGCATTACTGTTTGCCCCTGATCGAATCGGGTATGCAGGTCGACTGCATATTCACTGACTTCAGCAAGGCCTTTGATAGGATTAACCATGGCATTCTCGTTCATAAGCTCACCCTGCTCGGTTTTCCGCCACTCTTCGTGGAGTGGCCGTCATCTCACCTGTCCGGCCGTTGCCAACGCGTCCTGTTCCGTGGCGCCCTATCCACCGAAATCTCAGTCACCTCTGGTGTGCCCCAGGGTAGCATCCTTGGCCCGCTCCTCTTCATTATTTACATCAATGGCATCTCGTTACTTCTGCCCAGGTCCAGAATACTGTGTTATGCTGATGATGCTAAAATCTTCCGCGCGATCTCCTGCGATGATGACTGTGCACTGCTGAGCTCCGATATGCGCATTTTGGAGACCTGGTGCTCCAATAATCGTCTTCCACTGAATGCCAGCAAATGCACCGTTATGTCTTTTTCACGTAGGATTCGTTCTACTTCCTTCAACTACTCCATGGGTGGTTGCAACTTGAGCAGGATTGACTTGATCAAGGACCTGGGGGTGTTTCTTAACTCCCGTCTCTTCTGCGAGGCCCACGTGGATTTCGTGGTTGGCAGAGCTAATTCCACGCTTGGCTTTGTAAAAAGATGGTCAAGGGAGCTTGACGATCCCTATTAGACAAGGCTTCTCTACTGCACTTTCGTCAGACCTATCCTGGAGTAAGCCAGTTCGCTCTGGGATCCTTACTTCGCAGTGCACATTAACCGAATCGAGTCAGTTCAACGTAGGTTCCTTAGGTTCGCCCTTCGCGGCTTCCCCTGGCGCGACCCTACCTACCTCCTTATCCTGCCAGACTTAGTCTGATTTCCCTTGACACACTTGAAAGGAGACGCAAGGTCTCCAAAATTGTTTTTTTATTTGATCTGTTGCAGGGGTCGATCGATTCTGGCGAATTACTCAACGAAGTGAGCATTTCCGTGCCGGCCCGGACCTTGCGGAATCGTGACTTCCTCCATGTGCCTCGCCACCGAACCTTATATGGTATGCACGAGCCCATAGCCTCTATGTCCAGGCTATTCAACGAGTTTGCGGCCCACATCGAGTTCGGACGTTCCAGGTTGCAGTTCAAAGCCCAACTTAAGCAAATCGTTGAACTTTGATTGTTATTTTTATCTTAGGTATAAGTTGTTATATGTATGTATCACATTTTTAGTAGCCAGCTTTGGCAAATCTTCTTTTATAAATAAATAAATAAATAAATAGTGTTTTTGTTCGATGTATTGCAGGGAACGATAAACTCACCCGAACTACTGGAGGCGGTCAACATCTTGATCCCGCAACGCTCCTTAAGAAATCGAGAGTTCCTGTACGTCCCTGATCATCGAACTCTATATGGGATGCACGAACCCAGTTTAATAATTTATATATATGTATACTGCTGTATTAGTCATTTGTGGCGAATCTGTATTGAACAAATAAACAAATAAACAAAAAAAATATTTCCACAGATATTTCACATAATTTTCTAATTTGTTTTTCCATCAAAATTACTAATATAAAGTCACCGTATGACTACAGTTTCACATAAATGGTTAAAATATTTCCACAGATATTTCACTTAATTTTCTACTTTCTTTTCCCTTAATTGAACAGTTTGTTAATAACTCCTCAAGTATAAATGTTTCACTTAGTATTCTTTTAAAATTACTGTTTTATAAAAAGTCCCTTAATTTACAAAATGTTTCACTTGTTTTTCCATTAAAATTTACTAATATAAAATCACCGAATTATTATAACTGCACACTGCTCAAGCCACGATATCAACCAAGACTCTCGACGACCTCATCCAAAAAACTTTATCCGCGACTTTACAGTTTCGTGTTAAAAACCGGACACCATATATTACTTCAAAAATGATTTACAACCGATCTACATGAAGAAAAAGGTTTCGCGCTTTTTCTTCGTTTTTTGTCTTTTGCCCTTGATGTAGATGACTGTGGGCAAAGCCGCTGTAGATCGTTGTTTTTCGCGCTGATTAAGCAAATTTCTTTTGCTTATCGTGTACTTGGCTACCGTGTGAAAGGAATGTCGACGGTAACCCGAGCGCGTTGTTTATCATGAGTTGGATTTGAGTACATGGCAACTTTGTTGCAACGTAACTCGGTGTACGAAATCCAACCCATTAAATAGGTGTTTGTTTTAATTTATGTGTTCCTGAGTTGGATTTGAATATGTTTCAACTTTGTTGCAACAAAATTCGATATTTGAAATCCAACTCATTAAAATTCAATGACCATTGAATACGGGGGAGGTTAAAGTCACCCAATAAAATAAATTCAGCGGAGGCGTTACCGCTCTCAAGCAGGGTATCGATCGCTTCAATTATGGGCTCGTAGGCGTCTAGAGGTTGAGAGGGGCGAATGTAACAACAGAGGATGTACAGAAGGCACTTATTTAGTGCGACCTGGTGGCTCATTGGTGCCTATACAACCGTCAACACGGAAAATGGTATAGTTTGGAGGGAATAGTTCGTTGTCGAGAATTCCTGGTGTTAGATTGGTTTTAGTTAAGGCAAAGATATCGTGCGGGAATTTGTGAGTGTTAAGGAAAATATTTGATGTTTTTGTGCGAAGTCCTCTTACGTTCTGGTAATAGACTGACAGGCTGTTGGGGAGAGGTTCTTGATCGGAAACCGTTGGTGCAATAGAGGGGAAGTCAGAAATAGGGAAAGCAGGGGGGTGAGGAACGAAAGTAGCTTAAGAAAGTAGTTTTTTGAAGATTGGAAATACGGCGAGAACTGACGTACGCAGCATAGGTGGACAGATCTTCTGAAACCTTATGGGAAGGTATATTGAATGATTCATGGTATTTAGTGAAAAGTTGGAGTAAGACTGATGGGTCTGTGGGCAGGCCTTCTTGTTGTATACTTAACATGATGTTGGTGCTGGTTTTACCGTCAACACAGACGGAGTTCGGTTTGTCGTGCAGATAGGATAGAAATAGACGTACGTTGTCATAAATGCGACGGCCCCGTAAACGGGACAACAGGTATCGTCCATCGCTGGAATCAGCAGAGCGCAAAGTCAATTTAACTGTAGATGGGACAAGGGGATCGATAAATGAATGATGTTCGGATAAAGGACTTTTGGCTAGCGGAATGGGCGGGTTAACGCAGGTAGAAGTTGTTTGAGACGGGGCGACAGTGTAGGAGGATGACGGCATGCAATTAGGTGGGGATGCGGAGGAAGTAGCGGGTGCAAGGTTTGGTGTATAAAGAGGAGGGATGGGACAGACGGAAATCGGAGCAGAGGTGGTGGAGTGGTCGGAAGAAGTTGGCTTGTGGTTAGGTGGGCACACGGTAGAGGGTAGGGAGTGCATGGTAAGGTAGGTACGCTGGATATACGAAATTCAAAACAGTAGTGGTTGGGTTGTCGGCTGGAATGGACGTGTTCGAGGGCTTCGGTGTAAATGGAACAAGGAGGTTAAGGGTGTGAGAATATATAAAGTTAGGATAATTGACTGGAGTACTTAGATTAAAGTTTGGAAATACTCCCATTTTGAGCTGCCAATTGGAGTTTAGATTATTAGATTTAGGGTTAAATGTGTTAGGTGCGGAAGAGTGAGGAGTGATTATGTTGTAACTAGTTCCGCTGGCTGCAGATTCACATGGGGACCAACCCGTTAACAAATTTTCACTTATTTGTTGGCGTTCCGTAACAGTGGAAACTGTAGGAAGTCCGCATCTCCCTCCACGTGGGGCGGCTGGTAACAGTCAGGTATTTTACTATAGACTGGCTAATGATGACGGGCGGAGAGACAGTCACTCTCTTCATCAAACTCCTCCAATCCAGGGTGTTAAGCGTCTTCCGTGCCCATTGGATAGTTTGCAGCTGGGGGCAACTAGCTGTATTCTAACGGAGCCTCCTTGATACCTGTCCGCCTCAAGGAGTATGCAGGACCACCATGGTTGACTCCCCACAACCCCAATAATATATCGAGACCATGAGTACCGCCTTATCGCGAAAGTGGTCGATCATGAAACTGAATTTATGTATAAAAAATACCCAGCCTCGGAAAAAACTGAGGCTACTTCATCCACCCGAAAAGGGGGACAACCCGCCGTCAAGGCAGACCCGGCCCACGAGTTAAGTGGGCAACCTTCTGCGAGCATTGCTCGCTCCTCTAACACTTCTGAGGCCAACACGGTGACTCTCCCCAAGGAGTCCTTTGAACCCCCTTCCTCGGGGAAAGTGCACGCCACTGCCAAGGACCCCAAACCCGGTAGCAGCATTACTGTTCCTCCTCCCTCTGCAAAACTTGCGCGTGGTAGTGCGTCCCTGTCCAAGGCTAAAACACCCGGACATACATCCTCCAGCGCGCCTCTCAGGACACCCCAGTCCAACCCTACGACCACCAAGCAGTAGGGAAATGCCTTAACGGTGGCCTTCAAAGAGAGACGGACTGCGCTCAGAATCATCCGCAAACTGAGCTCCGTGTCTCAGGAGAACCTAAGAGAGAAGGATAAAATCTCTCTGCAATGGGCTAATAAGATTATTGCCCAAGGTAGCGTGTCGGCCTTCAAAGGCCCGTTACAAGCTACCCCGAAGAGGTTGCGCTCGCCTAACGAGCAGCAGCCATCTTTCAAAAGGATTAAGGCGATAGGCCCCCTTTCCTCCACTGCTAAGTCCTTCAGCGAGATAGCGAAGGACAGCTTAGTAAGGGCGATTATAGATTGCAGCAACGCGGACGGCTTCATCACGCCAGACAAATGGAAGATGGTGGAGGTTGCGTTGCTGAAGGTGTATATGGAAGTTCTCTCATTGAACCCTGGCCCTCCTCCACGTTGTCTTGATGCTGGTTGGCATCAAGGCCACGTTAAACTACTTGCCTGCTCGAACCAGAGGTCAGTGGAGCTTCTTGGCCAGGTAGTTTCCCGTCTTGGCGAAATCTGGACTGGCGCAAGAATTGAAGCCGTTCCCAGGAATAAAATCTCCTGTAGACCTAGGTCACGGGCCTGGATACCAGCTGAACCTTCGGATTTTGCAAAGATCCTAAAGTTCTTCCAAATGGCCAACCCTGAACTACCTACCCATAATTGGAAAGTAGCCCAGGTGAGCGAAGTCAAGGGAAACTCAAGGCAGGTCATTGTGATCCTAAATGAGCAGTCCCTTGCCCCACTTGCTGAATGCAATGACATTATTTGCTATGGCTTCAGCTCTATCAGCCTGAAGGTTTATGAAAAAGACCTAAAGGCGCTAAATGCTAGTAAACAAGAGGAGGATTCAGCAGCCTCCTTAAGCAACACCGAGGAAAAGGAAGGAGTACAGAGTGTAACGACAGTTTCTGCCGTTGTCACTCACTCACCAGAAGATGGTGAGGCGATGGTCGACGCTATGGTAGTTGACACCCTCCCGGATCCTGGACGAGAGCTGGAGGACCAACTCCTTGGTTCCTCCACTGACGAAGATGCCAGCAATGAAGGTTAGACTTCTGACATCACTGTGATAGAGGTATCCTCACCTGGACACAGTGATGTTAAGAGTGGTCCAAATTAACCTCCATCATTCGAAAGCAGCGTCCGCAGCCCTTTTCCTTCGTCTTGCGCAAAAAGGAGAAGAGCTCATCCTTGTCCAAGAACCTTGGATCATCAGAGACAAGGTTTGCGGACTCAACATGAAGGGTTATAAGATCCTCTATTTACACGGTACAAGTTAACCAAGGTCATGTACCCTCATTAAGAATAATATTAATGCATCTATTCTTATTCTTTATATTCATTAAGAATAATATTAATGCATTCATTTATTTATTCTCTTTATTTATTAATGCATTTCTAATATTAATGCATTCCTAGTACACTACTCAGGAATGCGATCAAGGAAGCCACTAGACAAAGGAAGACGCTGGTGATCCGAGCAGACGCCAACGCTCATCATATAGTCTGGGGCAGCTCGGACGTCAACGAAAGGGGTGAGTTACTTTTTGATTTTATTCTCGGAACTAACCTCCAGATTTGTAATGTGGGTGCAGAACCCACTTTTACTAACTCAATTAGGCTGGAAGCTCTAGACATTACCTTCTCAGAAGAATCCGCCCACTTAATAACGGAGTGGAAGGTATCCAAGGAACCATCCTTCTCCGACCATGCCTATATTGAATTTGGTATAACACTTCACAAGATGATGTGCCCTCCCTATAAAAATAGGCTAAGGACAAACTGGGACCTCTACAGGATGGTCCTCAGTAATAGTCTGCCTACTACAGGTCCACCCGTAATTGACAGTAAACAAACCCTTGACAAGGTGGTGGGCACTTTGACGCGTGCGTGTAATGAGGCGACACAAATTTCCTGCCCCGACAGGGTCCCTAGAGGCAAGCCCAAACCTCCGTGGTGGTCGAGTGATATCATGACCCTAAGAAAGAAGTGTCGTAAGCTTTTTAACCAAGCGAAGAAAACTAATGTCTGGACTTCTTATAAAGAATGCCTCAAAAAATTTAAGAAACTGATTAGGAAAGCAAAACGATCCTCATGGGAGGGCTTCTGTAATAAAATCGAAAGCTCCTCTGAAGCGAGTCGTTTGCGGAAAATCCTCTCAACAACTCCCATCACCCCAAGCCTCCTGACCAAAAGTGATGGTAGTTGGAGTTCATCCAGTCTTGAGTCGGTGGAGCTACTTATACACACTCACTTTCCGGGTTGCTCGGCGACCAGCAGTGTGGAGCTGCCGGATACTCCGAGCGACCATGAACTGGTATAGAAGATACTTGATATAAGCAAATTTAAATGGGCGATACGAAGTTTCAAGCCCTATAAATCACCGGGATTGGATAATATCATCCCAGCTGAACTACAACTAGCTTCCGAGATACTTATTCCGTGGCTAAAGGTCATCTACGAGGCTTGCCTTAACCTCACCTATATTCCATCCTCATGGACGAAGGTGAACGTCGTCTTTATCCCTAAAGTAGGAAAAGCCTCACATTATAAGCCCAATGATTTTAGGCCCATTAGTCTCTCCTCCTTCTTGCTCAAAACCTTGGATAGACTCTTAGATATCTACATTAAAGAGACAATCAATCATTCCAAGTTGTCTCTCTTGCAACATGCTTACACAGAGACAGCCCTACACGAACTTACCACAATCATAGAGCATTCGCTACTACAGAAGGAATATTCAGTTGTAGCCTTCCTTGATATTGAGGGTGCTTTTAACAATATTAGATCAGAGGCGATAATGGCATCCTTGAGGAGGCTTGAAATCGACGACCCTCTCATCAAACTTATTGACCTCATGCTAAAAAGCAGGAAGAGTTAATACTCCTCTCTCGGAGGCATAAAACACCTCCTATTAATTGCCCTACACTAGACAGGGTTAGGCTGGAACTGCTTAACCAGGTTAAGTATCTAGGTTTAGTCCTAGATAGAAAACTTACCTGGAAGCCTAACATCCAAGAAAAAGTACGGAAAGCTACAGTAGCGCTGTACTCGTGTAAGAAGGCTATAGGGAAAAGATGGGGTATGGAACCACGCATCGTGAATTGGCTCTATACAAGTGTCATACGGCCTATACTCATGTATGGGGTGATTGTATGGTGGCCGGCACTAAATATAGCAACCCATCTCAAAGCAATGGACAAAGTTCAGAGGATGGCAGCACTGCTGATAACAAGTACTCTGAGAACCACACCTTCTAAAGCCCTGAACACTATTCTCCACCTTCTACCGTTGGATCTCTTTGGTAAGCAAACCGCATCATCAGCCGCCATTAGGCTTAACTCAATCCAGACCTGAAAGTGAACTGATTTCGGTCACTCCAAAATATTGCTCAGTAGAACTGCCAGCAATATTGACTACACCTCGCCCAAGTCTTTCTTTGGAGCAAAATTCGATTCCTACTTTCCCACCAGATCGGAGTGGGAGAAAGGTCCTCCCCATTGGGAGAACTCAGTGCATCTCTACACTGACGGCTCCAAATTGGATGGCAAAGTGGGTGAAGGAATATTCTCGGACACTTGGACCTCGATGTATCATTTCGCTTACCTGACTACTGCAGCGAGTTTCAAGCAGAAATCATGGCTATAAAAGTAGCTGCTGACCGCCTGAATCAACTAACACTACCTACAGATAATGTATGTATTTTTACAGATAGTCAGGCAACACTAAATGACATAGCTAATCATCTGAAAGTACGGCTCATCTGGGTGCCTGGACATAGTGATATTCCGGGCAATTGCAGAGCCAACGAAGCGAGAATCGGTACCACACGTTCTGATTCGGACATAAACCACCAGCCGGGTAAACCGCTAGCTACATGCAAAATGGGGCTCCCACAGGAGGCTCTCAAGATTGCTAATAATAACTGGCAAGAAGAACACACCTGCCTGATTACCTGAAAGATATGGCCAAAGCTGGACCCTAAGCGGTCAAGAGGGCTCATCCTACTCGGACGCAAAATAATTAGCACTACAGTAGACGTAATCACGGGTCACTGCCTCATAGGTAGACAGCCGATAGGCTGGGCGTGCCCTCAAACGACTTCTGTAGGAGTTACCACGACGAGAAGGAAGAGGAAACCTCCTCGGTAGCTGCCCGGCCCTAGCCAATCGTAGGAACCGGTTTTTGGGCTTCCCCTACTTCAAAGAGCTAACCGAGCTGGGCTCCACAGATGTCAGAAACCTGACTCGATTTATCGGGAGTTCAAAATGGTTCCCGACGACGAATTAAGGATGAACATCCTTTACAACCCAGTCAAAATAATTTTGACTTCCCGTGAACGAGTTCCACTGGATGCAAGAAACTGGTTCGGTGCACAGGGGACAGAATGTTAACCCTCCTATTCCTTAGGTAATTTTATGGGGTTGTTAATTTCAAGCCTCAATGTGGTAGCAAAAATGGCCTCTTAGGCCTAAGTGTGCCTTCTTAGGCACTAACTAACCTACTAGTTCTAAGGTTCTTATGATTAGGGTGAATACTAAATTTAGGTATGAGAGAAGGTCGTTTGGGGTAGTTAGTGGGGTTAGGTTAATTAGTATTTAATTTAGGGTTAGGTGCAGAGGGCTTAGGGTTAAACTTAACGTACTTCCTTGTCCACTTAGAAATTTTGATGGTCCCGAGAGTGAAGATTTTGCTGGAGGGGTTACTGATGAGCCAGACGTACTTGTTTGGGATGGAGATCTTGAAGTTGCTAGATTTTCCTGCGTCTGACGAGAGTAACTTCAGGCAGCTAACGGGGGTGAATCCGAAATTTCGCGAAAAAAAGCTGTGGGCCCAGGAATCGTTGGCGTTATGACGTGCACCCTTGAGAAGATGAATGTTTGCTGTCTAGTTTTTTTAGTCTCTGCTCCCATTCAGATACTGTCCAACTGGTGCCAAATTTGTTAATCGTAAATGTGGTGGAAGTGGGTTGGGATGACACTGGCGGAGAGACATTGATGGCAACATCAGCAACCTTCTCTATAACGGGCTCGACCAAACCAACAGGAGCATCCACATCTGAAGCAGGCTGCACCAAGGAGGAACGCGATCGAGGCGGATCTGCAGAAGTTGCATCCCGGAGAGTGGAGCAGTTCGCTCTAGAAGATGTAGGTCCAGAAGAAGAAGAATTAAACCAGAAGCAGCTGTGGTGTCGGACAGAGGAAATGAGAAGCCGAGATAGCTTTTTGTGGTTAAACTCCTGATATCAGAGCCGACTGAGCCAATTAATTCAAAGTTCTTCTCAATGGCTGTGGAGCACGAATCTAGATCCCACTTGACGTGCCGAATGTCATCTAAGATTGGCATGATAGACTCCGTAGGTTGGCCGATGGAGGGCGATGGTGAACCAGCGCGAAGGTCATCCAAGGAAGCGACCAGGCCGCTTAACTTTAAGGAAAGCTCGTAAATCCTGCTGGAAAGAAGCGACGAGTCGTTGGTCAAACCCTCAGCGATATTAAGCAGCTTGTCCAGTTTTGAGATTAGACTGGCGCAGTCATCGGACAAAATTTGAAGTCCAGCAAAGTTTGTGGAGATCTCGTTGTCCTTATCAGCGATGTAAGATTGATCTGTGGAGAGCGTCGCAACGATTCCCGTCATGAGCCGTCAAATAATTAATAATATTGGAGCACTCTTTACATGTAGAAAGACCATGTGGGAGACAAGTGCCATGAAAAACACCACCACAGATGCCATCACAGGCAACACCATTGTTTAGCAACTCATTGTTATCAAGTTATATAAGGCGATACAATAGAAGGTTCGTGAGCGCGCACAGCCGGTGTTTCGGCACTTTAACGCGTTTCTCTCCAAACAACGTTTTTTGACCCGGTTGACACGATTTTGTAAAAAACTATTTAACCGATTGGGCTGAAATTTTCAAAAAAAGGCTCAAAAAGTTCAAAAGTTTGTTTTTTTTTACCCGAAATGTTCAATTCTAGTTCCAGCTATAGCCAGTTACTAATTTTTTAATATCCCGTTTAAATTTTTTGTTTCAGACGTTCCTGACCCGAGATATCTCGTAAACCAGTTTTTTACAGGGTTCTCTTATGACCGCCATTTTGTTGACATAAATTTAAAAAAAAAATTTAAATTTTTTTCATGTAGTTTAATATTTATTATTTGTTGTACAAAACACACTCACTGCAACATTTAAATAAATTCTATTATAAAAAAAATCTTGAAAATATGTGCAGTAAACCCAGACTGCCCCTTTAATAAAAAAATTATTATTTATCCTTATTTAGCTTGACAGTAAGCACTTCCTGAAATCACTTTTTTCTTCTTAAATATAGTAATTCATTTTTAAAAATATACACACCAAATGAAGTAAAATTATAGAGTAATTCCCACATTATTTAGAGATTTCATATCTTAATATTTTGCACTGCATTTAATACTTTATCAATTTACTTTTCCAGAGGAAGAAAAGAAGGTAAATACGTTCACTGCGGCTGGATGGTGACTAACGGTAGCAACTTTACTCTGGAAAAACAGCACATATTCCACTCTAAATCCTCGGTCGCACAAAAATGACCAAACTTACAAAAAATTAAAGCTAAAGTTAAAAAAAGGAAGATCATAGTACTAACTTAATTATTAATAAACAAAACAAAAATAAATTATTGATAATTTAGTAGTATAAATATGGGGTTTCTGGACCAAATGAGCAGGAGCACCTTAAAATTGGTTAAATTGTGAGGGAAATCGAGGTCTGACGTCACATTTTTGCTCATTTTCAATGGTCCAGAAACCTCATAGCAATTTTTGGAGGAGCAGTTTCGGTGTTATAGGCTACAATTGAGAGATAAGGATGTCGGCCATCTTGGATTTTGGGTTTTCGGTGTTATAGGCTACAATTGAGAGATAAGGAAAAGAGATAAGGATTGTCGGCCATCTTGGATTTTCGGTATTCGGTCTTGGAGGCTACAATTGGTCTTCTTCTTCTTCTTTGGTTTGCACCTGGACTTAGATCTAAACCTTGGATCTGAACCTAGATTGTTTAGTAAGATAAGGCACCTGTCGGCCATCTTGGATATTGGGTATTCAGTCTTGGAGGTTACAATTGATGTTGAAGATAAGAGTTTGTTGTTTTGAGTCTTTAATTACGAAGTACAGCTTTATTAGCTAAATGAAATAACATGATGCGAATTTAATTGGAAAACAGAATATTGCGTAATAAAAGATTTCAACACTTTGAGTAAATAGATGAAGATTATTTTTTATTTCTTTTGCAAATTCTTATTTCTATGATATCATTTGTTTTCAAGCAAGTTTTAACATGTTTTTTTATGGTCGAGCTGTGATTGATAAGCGAGCTGGTGACTGCGTAGAAATTAATAATTTGGCGACAATGTTAAGGTCGTTGGGTGATAAGGTTTTGTAGATGAACCTGACCTCGTGCTGAAGATAAGAGTTTGTTGTTTTGAGTTTTTAATTACGCAATACAGCTTTATCAGCTAAATTAAATAACATGATGCGAATTTAATTGGAAAACAGAATATTGCGTTCTTGTATAAATATCAAGCGTTCTTAGGTAGTCTTTTAGTATTCATAGTGAAGACAACCAGTGAAATTTTTATAATTAAAATTCGTGCTCTAAGGCAGATTGAAATAATAAAAAAACAAAACAAAAAAAATTTTTTTAAATGTATCAGCAACCGATCAACGAAGCAGTCATCGAAGACTTTGAAGTATTGGAAGAGTTAAATTCTGCAAATTTTAAGCCTGCACTCGCTGTTAAAGATATGGAAGAGTCTCAGAATTATAAAATCATAAGCTGCAGAAGAACAACAACAAAATATGGACCCAGGATCCTTTTAGAACTGGAGAAGCACCATGTTTTTTTACCGCCTAGGTTCGACGCTAAAATTTCTGATCATACAATTTAGAAAATGAACGATGGCGGCTTCTTTGTTGAAAGGAAAGCAGCAGGTAGCAGCTATTTTAATTTAATGTTTTCTAAGATAGCATCTAGCGGCTATTATTTAAATTTATAAATAAATAAAAGTACTTTTATTAAATATATGTTTTTGTTTCATTTGACCTCCTTCAATTCTCTAGCTAACGTTAAAAAAGTCCAAAAATTTTGCTTGATTGAGATTTGAATCTGTAAAAAAATACTTCACCAAGTCGCCAGCGGTCTAATAATTTCCTAATCTAGCTGCTGAACTGCGGGGTCAGTGGAGTACTTTTAAAAGTCACAATTCTTAAAAGATTTTGAATGGATGCTATAAATACCTGTACCTTCATAAAAAAACGTCAGTCTAGAAAAGATGTTTTGGTCTGAAACCGTAAAGGCAGACAGTAAATTTTGTGTCTGCGAAGGAGGGTGGAACAATTTTAGAATTGTTAATGTAAGTGTGGATCCTAATGATGTTTTAGAAGTATACATGACTCCAGAAGATGGAAACAGGAGTCTAATATTACGCTTGAGATCTGGCGAGCCGATTTCTTCCACATTTCATTTTCATTTTAATTTTACGCCCTGGCAGCATGTAAGTTAGAAGTCTACGGTAATTGAATTGGTATAGAATCAAGCAAATATCTCTTCTTATATTGATGTTAGGAGGTGACATTGTATTGGTTGGTGAATCACAAGATCGCACAGTTAGATATAAAGCTACAAATCATTTCCCCAGGAACTGTCCCTTTGGTGATGAGGATGATTGGAATTGGAATCATCCTATGAAAATTAAAATGGAAAATAAAAAAATTGAGGGGGATGCTATAAATATATCAACATTATAAAATTCATTTAGTTCTTGAGTTCAAGTCAACATATTAACATTAAAAATGGCTAGACGTTCAGCAAGTCTTTTGCTTTTATCACTATGCATCTTACACATCAATAGCTTACAGATCCCGTTAAGTGTAAACCTAATGGATCAAAGTAGTAGCAATTTAGATTTTGCACTAACTCTACCCAATAACGATACTATACAAATTGGCTTATCTTTTAAATTGATGACTTACAGTAACGCTAGCAATCCCAAAGAAGATGTAGTTTCTACTTCAAAAGAAAGTAATGACGAGCAAATTCCTACTACCACATCAAGGATCACTACGAATGATAATCCTAAAAAGAAATTTGTGTCTATTGACGAGGCCATCGAAGGTTTCAGGCAAGAACTATTAAAGAAAGAATTGGATATTGCAGGAATTATTGAGAGCAAAGATATCTTTTATAGGCACTTTAAACTTGAATTCGATGACGAAACTATGCTAACCATTCGTTGTACATATGACAGTAATTACGTAACTCGCTCATTGAAGATATCATGCTATGAATATCGCGAGTTTGAAACTGAAAGAATTCTAAGTAGTGGTGAAGTAGAGATGGTGAAACAAGTTGATGCTAATTATAAAAGCGATTTGGAATTAGTGAATTTGAGAGGAATGAAACAAACATATCAAATGAATATTTCTAAATAAGCAGCTATAAAAGAAAGTCTAATCCGTTTTTAAGTCATTTTAAAATTATTATGGAGTATCTTCATACAAAATTAATTTTGGATAATATTTGTAATTTAATTGAACTAACAGATTATAATAAACTTATTGCTGAATATAAAAAGCGAGATTTATTGACTCCTGCTATCAAAGAGGTTATAAATGTAAAACCAACAACATTTTTCATTTATTTATATATAATATTATAATTATTTTTTTGATAGAACGAACTTTTGTTTAACGATTATCAAAAGCATGGGAGGTTCTTTCTTAAGATTTCTAAATCTGATTCAGCAGCATATAAAGAATTCAAGGATATTTGTAGGAGTTTGGACCTTCAAGATGTTTTGCTTTTGCTACAAAAAGAAGAAGAGAAGACCAAAGTAGTTGGAGAAAAAGTAGTTCAATTCAATATCATCCCAAAGGTACATTTCGTTCCAATATACGATCGCAAGGGCCCGTGGCAAACATTTGCGTTGGACAGATTTCGATTTCAAGAGCGAATTCGAAATATGAAGGATATTTTGGACCCCATTTTATTCATCTCGCATAGAATAAAATTTATAGGTTAAGATTTAAAAATTTCAAATAAAGTAATAAAATAAGAACTCAAGTACTTTTAATATAAAATATATATTTGTATAACAATATTATAATACATTATCTTTCTTAATCCAAGAGTTGTGTTTTGATGAAAATCCGAGCCATTTAACATAAACTTTATCTGCGGTTCTCTTCAATATTTTTTCTACGAGGTAAGCATCAGGATTCTTCGTCTTTTGGAGCTCCATTTCATAAAAACTACCCTTTATTGCGGTTCCTTCATGGACTTCCAAGAGATATGTTACAGGATTCGTTATCTGAATTTTTGCGATCTTGAAGATCTCTGTAGTCCAGTTTGGTGTATACCCCTTTTCAAATACATGTTTATATTTAATGCGAACAAAGTCTCCCATCTTAAATTTTGGCAAATGAAACGTCTTTAAATGATTGTAAACTGTTGATAGCAATTTCTTCTCATTCTGCTTTGTTACATCACGTGGTCTCATTTTTATTGTTCGATGATTACTTGAGTTATATTTTACGAGTAATTTCTTAAGCATATCTATCCATCGGTATGAACCCTGCATACTAAACTCTTTCCACATCATACTTTTTAATGTTCGATTAAATCGTTCAACTATAGATGCTTTTAAAGGGCTATATGTAGAAAAATGATTAATGCAGGAGTTTTTCATTAAGTTTTGAAATGAGCTATTGAAAAACTCTTTTCCATCATCAGTTTGCAAATTTGTGGGAGTCCGACCTTCTTTTAGTATGGATTTCATAGCTTGAGTAACTTCGACACCAGTCTTTCTTTTAATAGGAATTGCCCATGCATATTTAGAAAACCCATCTATTACAGTTAATAAAAAATTATGTCCATTATTGCTTGTAGTATAAGCACCCATTTCAACTAAGTCGGCTTGCCATAGATCATCTATTCCCTTAATTATAACACGTCTTCTTATGAAATTTTTTCTGGCTGGTTTATGAAGCTCATTAACTACTTGTGTTTTATTCATTTTGAAATTGTCAGAGATTCTACATTAATTAACGCCTTTAAAGTGTCTTTCATTTCTTGTATATTTAGATCTATATATTTCATCAACTTCTCATTAACGTCAACAATTGCTTCATTTGCATATAATTCGGCTGCTCTCTTCAATCGCTCTTGCAGATTCGTAATTGTTTCATTCGTATACAATTGACTAGTGTTTTTAAGATAAGAGTTTGTTGTTTTGAGTTTTTAATTACGCAATACAGCTTTATCAGCTAAATTAAATAACATGATGCGAATTTAATTGGAAAACAGAATATTGCGTTCTTGTATAAATATCAAGCGTTCTTAGGTAGTCTTTTAGTATTCATAGTGAAGACAACCAGTGAAATTTTTATAATTAAAATTCGTGCTCTAAGGCAGATTGAAATAATAAAAAAACAAAACAAAAAAATTTTTTTTAAATGTATCAGCAACCGATCAACGAAGCAGTCATCGAAGACTTTGAAGTATTGGAAGAGTTAAATTCTGCAAATTTTAAGCCTGCACTCGCTGTTAAAGATATGGAAGAGTCTCAGAATTATAAAATCATAAGCTGCAGAAGAACAACAACAAAATATGGACCCAGGATCCTTTTAGAACTGGAGAAGCACCATGTTTTTTTACCGCCTAGGTTCGACGCTAAAATTTCTGATCATACAATTTAGAAAATGAACGATGGCGGCTTCTTTGTTGAAAGGAAAGCAGCAGGTAGCAGCTATTTTAATTTAATGTTTTCTAAGATAGCATCTAGCGGCTATTATTTAAATTTATAAATAAATAAAAGTACTTTTATTAAATATATGTTTTTGTTTCATTTGACCTCCTTCAATTCTCTAGCTAACGTTAAAAAAGTCCAAAAATTTTGCTTGATTGAGATTTGAATCTGTAAAAAAATACTTCACCAAGTCGCCAGCGGTCTAATAATTTCCTAATCTAGCTGCTGAACTGCGGGGTCAGTGGAGTACTTTTAAAAGTCACAATTCTTAAAAGATTTTGAATGGATGCTATAAATACCTGTACCTTCATAAAAAAACGTCAGTCTAGAAAAGATGTTTTGGTCTGAAACCGTAAAGGCAGACAGTAAATTTTGTGTCTGCGAAGGAGGGTGGAACAATTTTAGAATTGTTAATGTAAGTGTGGATCCTAATGATGTTTTAGAAGTATACATGACTCCAGAAGATGGAAACAGGAGTCTAATATTACGCTTGAGATCTGGCGAGCCGATTTCTTCCACATTTCATTTTCATTTTAATTTTACGCCCTGGCAGCATGTAAGTTAGAAGTCTACGGTAATTGAATTGGTATAGAATCAAGCAAATATCTCTTCTTATATTGATGTTAGGAGGTGACATTGTATTGGTTGGTGAATCACAAGATCGCACAGTTAGATATAAAGCTACAAATCATTTCCCCAGGAACTGTCCCTTTGGTGATGAGGATGATTGGAATTGGAATCATCCTATGAAAATTAAAATGGAAAATAAAAAAATTGAGGGGGATGCTATAAATATATCAACATTATAAAATTCATTTAGTTCTTGAGTTCAAGTCAACATATTAACATTAAAAATGGCTAGACGTTCAGCAAGTCTTTTGCTTTTATCACTATGCATCTTACACATCAATAGCTTACAGATCCCGTTAAGTGTAAACCTAATGGATCAAAGTAGTAGCAATTTAGATTTTGCACTAACTCTACCCAATAACGATACTATACAAATTGGCTTATCTTTTAAATTGATGACTTACAGTAACGCTAGCAATCCCAAAGAAGATGTAGTTTCTACTTCAAAAGAAAGTAATGACGAGCAAATTCCTACTACCACATCAAGGATCACTACGAATGATAATCCTAAAAAGAAATTTGTGTCTATTGACGAGGCCATCGAAGGTTTCAGGCAAGAACTATTAAAGAAAGAATTGGATATTGCAGGAATTATTGAGAGCAAAGATATCTTTTATAGGCACTTTAAACTTGAATTCGATGACGAAACTATGCTAACCATTCGTTGTACATATGACAGTAATTACGTAACTCGCTCATTGAAGATATCATGCTATGAATATCGCGAGTTTGAAACTGAAAGAATTCTAAGTAGTGGTGAAGTAGAGATGGTGAAACAAGTTGATGCTAATTATAAAAGCGATTTGGAATTAGTGAATTTGAGAGGAATGAAACAAACATATCAAATGAATATTTCTAAATAAGCAGCTATAAAAGAAAGTCTAATCCGTTTTTAAGTCATTTTAAAATTATTATGGAGTATCTTCATACAAAATTAATTTTGGATAATATTTGTAATTTAATTGAACTAACAGATTATAATAAACTTATTGCTGAATATAAAAAGCGAGATTTATTGACTCCTGCTATCAAAGAGGTTATAAATGTAAAACCAACAACATTTTTCATTTATTTATATATAATATTATAATTATTTTTTTGATAGAACGAACTTTTGTTTAACGATTATCAAAAGCATGGGAGGTTCTTTCTTAAGATTTCTAAATCTGATTCAGCAGCATATAAAGAATTCAAGGATATTTGTAGGAGTTTGGACCTTCAAGATGTTTTGCTTTTGCTACAAAAAGAAGAAGAGAAGACCAAAGTAGTTGGAGAAAAAGTAGTTCAATTCAATATCATCCCAAAGGTACATTTCGTTCCAATATACGATCGCAAGGGCCCGTGGCAAACATTTGCGTTGGACAGATTTCGATTTCAAGAGCGAATTCGAAATATGAAGGATATTTTGGACCCCATTTTATTCATCTCGCATAGAATAAAATTTATAGGTTAAGATTTAAAAATTTCAAATAAAGTAATAAAATAAGAACTCAAGTACTTTTAATATAAAATATATATTTGTATAACAATATTATAATACATTATCTTTCTTAATCCAAGAGTTGTGTTTTGATGAAAATCCGAGCCATTTAACATAAACTTTATCTGCGGTTCTCTTCAATATTTTTTCTACGAGGTAAGCATCAGGATTCTTCGTCTTTTGGAGCTCCATTTCATAAAAACTACCCTTTATTGCGGTTCCTTCATGGACTTCCAAGAGATATGTTACAGGATTCGTTATCTGAATTTTTGCGATCTTGAAGATCTCTGTAGTCCAGTTTGGTGTATACCCCTTTTCAAATACATGTTTATATTTAATGCGAACAAAGTCTCCCATCTTAAATTTTGGCAAATGAAACGTCTTTAAATGATTGTAAACTGTTGATAGCAATTTCTTCTCATTCTGCTTTGTTACATCACGTGGTCTCATTTTTATTGTTCGATGATTACTTGAGTTATATTTTACGAGTAATTTCTTAAGCATATCTATCCATCGGTATGAACCCTGCATACTAAACTCTTTCCACATCATACTTTTTAATGTTCGATTAAATCGTTCAACTATAGATGCTTTTAAAGGGCTATATGTAGAAAAATGATTAATGCAGGAGTTTTTCATTAAGTTTTGAAATGAGCTATTGAAAAACTCTTTTCCATCATCAGTTTGCAAATTTGTGGGAGTCCGACCTTCTTTTAGTATGGATTTCATAGCTTGAGTAACTTCGACACCAGTCTTTCTTTTAATAGGAATTGCCCATGCATATTTAGAAAACCCATCTATTACAGTTAATAAAAAATTATGTCCATTATTGCTTGTAGTATAAGCACCCATTTCAACTAAGTCGGCTTGCCATAGATCATCTATTCCCTTAATTATAACACGTCTTCTTATGAAATTTTTTCTGGCTGGTTTATGAAGCTCATTAACTACTTGTGTTTTATTCATTTTGAAATTGTCAGAGATTCTACATTAATTAACGCCTTTAAAGTGTCTTTCATTTCTTGTATATTTAGATCTATATATTTCATCAACTTCTCATTAACGTCAACAATTGCTTCATTTGCATATAATTCGGCTGCTCTCTTCAATCGCTCTTGCAGATTCGTAATTGTTTCATTCGTATACAATTGACTAGTGTTTTTATCTTTTTCACTTGTTATATTGATTATGGTGTATAACTCCTTTAATTCTCCTTGTAGTACAGCACTTTCCTTATGTATTTGCTCAGTTAGATTGTTGCTGACTAACTGGATTTTTTCATTAACGTAGGAATTACTTAAATGTATGATCTTGTCAGCTACATCGTCAACATATGTTTTATTGGTTGCATCATCCCTATCTAGAGGACTCTTAAGGTATTTCAAATTTTTAAAACTTAGATTGAAATCTCCACTTTCAGTGAGCTTAAAGCCCACGCCACTTAGACCTTGTATTCCTTGTTCTCTTTGAGGACCAGGTTCGCCTGGTAAGCCTCTAGGACCACGCTTGCCAGTAAATCCTAACTTTACCTTTTTAGAATATCTCCCAAACTTGTCGACACTCATTATTACATTAAAACTGAATATGATTAAAGATGTTATTTATACTATAATGCCGCCTTCTTTTAACTCTTCAATAATTGATATAATTTCATTGTTGTGGTTAGTATGCCCAGCACTTTGTGATGCTATTAAAAGACGAAGTCTATCCACAAGTTCATTAGGATCATTCCAATAAACATAATCAATATTATTCTTGGGTATATGCATCAAACCCTTGCCTTCATGAGAAACCAGTTTACTTATAATTTCTAAGTACTTGAAAGCTCTACTTCCTTTTATTTGACCAGCCGCTTTATGATCTCTTTTATAGGCGTTAGTTTCTTTTAAGATAGCTTGATAATTTTCCAAGTCATCCTTACTATACAAAGTTTTTGCAGGTTGTTTCATAAAAAGCAATTCACATAGACCTAGCGTTATTTTATACGATTTTCCGTTAATAAGGAAAAAATCTTTCTCAATTACAATCTTTGAATTTCCAATTTTCCATTCGTTATCATCATCTAAATAAACTCCATAAGTGTTGTCAATTATCGAGCTTTTTTTAAGGTATAGGTCTAAATATTTATCAACTATACCGCTTGATAAATTAAGAGGAGAATCTCTCTTTTCCATCAAAGTTCTAGAATGTGTACGTGTTGCAAAGTTATCATCTTCCGATATTAAGGAATAATCTGAACGTTTTATAGGTGTACTGGTCGGCTCCATTTTCGGAAGTTTCATTTTAGGAGTAAGCTTTATATTACCACAATCATCATCATCATCATCTCCATATTCTTCTTTAATTTTAGTCTCATGCTTTGCTTTTGTTATGAACTCATGAAGTGGTTTTGTTATGGGCTTAAATGTCTCCTCAAGACGAGTTTCAGTTTCAACTCGTCCAGTTTTCACAGCGCGAAATTTCTTCTTAATAGCATTTCTAGTTTTGATAAGATTTTTTAATAGTTCATCTCTCTCTTTATAACCATCTTTGTAATAAGATTTTAACTGGTCTGTGAACTGGGTTATACTGATCTAAATGGGTCTATGGATGGCTCTTATCAGGTCTGTGAACAGCTTTTGACAGCTCCGTACCAGCTCTATAAAACAGCTCAAACGGGTCTATGAACAGCTTTACCAGGTCTAAGAACAGCTCTTATCAGGTCTATGAACAGCTTTACCAGGTGTATGAACAGCTATATCAGGTCTTCTACCAGCTTTAACAGATCTATTACCAGCTTTACCAGGTCTATGAACAGCTTTAACTGATTTTATTTACTAGATCTTCTAAAATTATAGCGAAATGTATGTATCGATTCCTTTTCGATAACGTCCTTTGTTCAACAAACTATCTTTATCGATTACTAAAAAGCCATAATTGTCTCTCCAACAAACACCGCAAATACTACGAAATTTTTCGAAGGTCATGTCTGTGTTAACATGATCATTATATATATGCCTAAGATTCATATCATCTTGTTTAAATAAAATAAGAAAGTTAGCGTTGTCACGTATTAAGTGCTTCGGTATATGGGTGTAAGTCTGACAGAGATAGAAACTATCAATATTATTATGTCGACACATGCAAAAATAATCACGTATGTTATTTTGTTTCCCACATTCAGAAAACGTGTAGTAGCCCAGACCAACAATAGGACTTATCAACTGTTCTAGATACTGATATTTGGGTTGATGTAGTGATTTTGAGTAGATGTAAATATTCTCGAACTTGAGTCCATTTGGATGTTCTATAAGACCAATCATAAGATTGGTTTTACCGCAGTTTGAAGGTCCCACAAGAATACCTCTTATATGATTAGGTATAAGCGAGCTATGTCTTTTGAATTCATTTGTAGATTTAATATCAAGATTTTTTATTGATAAAGAGTCCTTCTGCTTCACGAACTTCATTATTAGAACTGAAATATTTATTACACAACACTGAACTTTTATATCAGTCATCAACTCAATGTGCTGTTGTGAGGACGTCTAAAAGGTTTATCTTATCAGTTGAATGATTGATCATTCAAAGAATCAAAATCGTTCTCGCCAACGTAAATAGTAGTATAATCATGGGGCTTCTGGATCAGGAGCCAAGAGCAGAAATTTTGTTAGGTGTTTTGGTTGAAAGTGTGATTGTAGATAAGAAAATGGCTCCTGATCTAGAAACCCCATGGGATTTTTAAGAGCAAAATAAAAAAATGTTGTTAGGTGTTTTGATGAAAAGTGTAATTGGAGATGATGAAATGGCTGATCTAGAAACCCCATGGCAATTTTGAAAGCAAGAAAGATAATAAGCTGGGGTTAATTGTGGTGATTGTTTTGGCGGCGGCTCGTTAGTAATGATAAGGATGAGTTGCAATAAATGATGATAAGGATGGGACCTGGGTCTGGTCCTGGATGTGGACCTGGGTCTGGTCCTGGACCTGAATCATGGCAAACCCCATGACAATAAGTAAAGAAAAGGTGATTGATTGATTCGATTGCTTGGTTAAATATAAAAAATTAAGACTCGTTTTGATGTTTAATTTTACCAAGTGCATACTTTATTAAACAAATTCAATTTCAAATAGACAATTCTTACACGTTTTGCAATACTTTTGCGGATTAAGTAGATATTTAGTTTTTAACATTTCAAAAGTGTATAGAAATTCGCTGTCAATTTGCAGTTCCCTTAAAGGTGTATGTGATCTTGAAGAGCAATCAAGACAATTTTGATTGATACTACCGCCTAAAACTGCTATAGAAGTCGTCGTTGCATGCATTCTGCTCCGATACCAATTCTCCAAATGCGGTTCGTTTAGGTGTGGTGCCATTTGCAGATTAAACTGTATTTCAAATGTTTGGGTACTGTGCTTATCCGCAATAGGCATTTTTAAATAATTACGCACAATAACCTCTCAGATAGACTTCTCCTACTAAATAAACCTTAAATATTTCCAAACATTTATCAGTGCAGAGCAAAGTGCGGAAATGCGGTTTACTAATTGTTAATTGGTAAGATGTTATGTTGAGTGCGAAATTTGTGTGAGAAAGGAAATTGTGGTTTTCAATTCTAAAAATTTCTGTGAGAAAAGTTAAACCTGCGGTTTATATCAAATGATAATATAAGCTAATAACTAAACTAAATTTTTAATACATTCAGTTTGAATTTATTAGCGCGGTGAAAATGTCGTCGACGTCAATTAAGAAAGTGAAAAACACCGATATATTAAAGAAATTAAACAATGTGGGCTTTAAGCCAACCCTTTCCATACGGAACATGGAAAGAGATAAAAGGTATAAAGTTATTGCCGCCAAGAGACAAGATACTAGATATGGACAGCGAGTGCTCTTGGATCTTGAAGAACATTCTTGCTATTTGCCAGCAAGGTATAGGGAGCTAGGAGATGATGTACTGAAGACCATGTCGCCGCAGAAGAATTTCTACATCGCCAAAGAAGATGAGGACACCGTGAAATTCTCGCAAGATGTCGAATTATCGGAATCTGATGATTCTGATATTGATTGTAGTCAAATTAAGAATAAAAAGCAGAAACATTAAAGTTATAGTTTTATTTGAGATTACTTTTATTTCTATTAGGTATATGTGTCTGCTTTCTGTTGTTGTTCTTGGGTTGATTTATTGAAGCGGAAATCAGAATTTGCGGTTACGTTGTTTTTCAAATCTGTTTAGTGTATTTGGGTGATAAGTGAACTTGTGGTTTAAAATAATTTCTTTGAATGGTAAGTACGAATGACTCTATAGCATTGGGGGGGATATTGCGGTTATAATTATTCGATAAATTTCCTGAAATATTCATGAAATGTTGAACACAAATTCAGTTTTATTTGTGACTTTTAATAGTACGGATCGGACTAATTTAACAAGTTTCTTGTGTTTTATGGTGAAAGATAGTTTAAAAATAACGAATCGGAATAAATATCTTAATTAAATAAGTTTTTATATTTTATAGTGAAAGACAGTTTGAAAATAAATATGAGTTTTTTGTGCGATATTTGTGGTAAGACTTTTGGGAAGGATTCGAATTTAAAAAGACATATTAGATTAATTCATAGTGGAAAAATTACATGCAGCAGCTGTAAAAAAAGTTTTAGTTCAAACAAATTTTTACAAAAACATAAATGTGAGCAACCTTCAACTTCAATGGCAATTAGTGGACAAACAGTTTCGTACGAAATATGTAAGAGAGAAATCGAACTTAGAAGTTGGAAATATCACCTAAGAACAAATCTTCATAAGACGAATGCAGCTATTCCTGTAAATGAGAAGATAAAGAACATTAAATCAGGTTTCAGTGAAAGAATCGAAACCTTTGTAATTGAAAATAACTGTGAAGAATTGCTGGACATTGGAAAATATTTAAAGGAGTCGAAGAACGATACAATTGGAATTCTGTTTGAATCTTTATTTAAACATGTATCCTTTAAATTTAACATGGAAATTTTTGCAGAATACATGAAAGTAACAAGAGATGAAGAAGAGATGGAAGATATAGTTACTTCAATTAAATCTTTCCAATCGAAAATGCAGATAGCTACAAAGAAAAGTGATTTTTCTTCTCTTTATGATATCATGGCTGACCGAATTCAGATAAAGTCAGAAGAATTTCAAGAGGGAGATAGTGGCTGGACCTTATTGAGGATTATACATACTGAAATTAATATTAATCAGTTTCAACCATTGAGAGGTTCTTCATATTTGGCGCTTCCAAAATTTTTATTAAATAAGAAGGCATGTGTAAATGTTGAAAACAACGATGAATATTGTTTCAAGTGGGCTATAATATCAGCCATATTTCCAGTTAGTGTCAACTCCAACAGAACAAGTTCGTATTCAGTGGCAGATATATCAGCTGATAAGATTGATCTACCTAATGGCGTGACCTTAAACTTTTCTAAAATAGAATTTCCAATTGCTTTACCTAAGATTGCAATCTTTGAAAAATTGAATCCTGATGTTAGTGTAAATGTATTTGGTTACGAAGAAATATCGGCAGATGCTTGCACCATTGTTGGACCATTTTATTGTACCGAAAGTGAAAAAAACCGCTATGTTAATCTACTCTTAATACAAAATGGGGAAAAATATCACTACACTTGGATTAAAAATATTTCGAGATAAGTAAAAAGGCAAATTACAAATCATAAAACGAAGATTCATTTTTGTAATTCTTGCTTGCTGTACTTCTACAACGAGACCGCTTTATTCAATCATAAGAAAGAATGCTGCAAAATTGTAACGAATATGCCAAGTTTAGATGAATCGATTCTGCAATTTAAGAGGTACGATCGACAACTTTTCGTGCCTTTTGTTGTTTACGCTGATTTCGAATGCCTGCTGAAGGATATTGAAACGTGTTTACCAGCCTCAACGACGTCATCAACTACAGATGTTCAAGAGCATATTCCTTGCGCATTTTAATATTTCATAAAATGCTCATATAATAACGATCTGAACAAGTTTAGGATTTACGAAGGGCACGACGCAGCAGATATTTTTGTTGAGAATTTAGTTGACGATGTCGAAGAAATTTATAATCAACACCTATGTAAAATTAACTTACTAATTCCAATGACCTCTGAAGAAAATGAAATTCATGAAAAGGCTCTATTTTGTCATATATGTAAAAAGTTGTTAAATAATGATCGAGTTATAGATCATTGCCATTTGACTGGTAAGTACAGAGGTCCAGCTCATAACGTTTGCAATTTAAACCATAGATTGCCAAATTTTATTCCAATACATTTTCACAATTTTTCGGGGTATGATAGTCATCTCTTTATAAAAGCTTTGAATAATGTAAAAGGAGATATTAATGTTATACCGTTAAATAAAGAGTTATTTATTACATTATCAAAGAAAATTTTCATAAATAACCATAGTTTTGAGCTGAGATTTCTGGACTCAAACAGATTTATGTTAGCAAGTTTGGAAAATCTCGCTAACAATCTATCAAAAGAAGATTTTAAAATAATTCGAAGTGAATTTAAAGATGATTATTCATTCAATTTAATTACAAGAAAAGGAGTTTTTCCTTACGAATACTTAAATTCTTGGGAAAAGTTGAGCGAAGAAACTTTACCTCCTCGTCATTCGTTTTTCAATAAATTCACTAATTCAGAATGTAGTGAAGAAAATTATAAACATTCCATTAATGTTTGGAATAACTTCAATTGCAAAACTCTTTCTGATTATTTAAAGTTATATCTAAAGTCCGACGTATTATTGCTCGCAGATATATTTGAAAATTTCAGAGTACTGTGTAAAGACATTTATGACCTGGACCCTTGTCACTACTATACTTCTCCTGGATTGTCATGGGATGCTATGCTTAAATATACTGAAATTAAATTAGAATTGCTTACCGATATAAATATGTATAATTATATAAACAAAGGAATCAGGGGAGGGCTAATCCAATGTTGTTTAAGACATTCTGAAGCTAACAATAAATATATAAGTAATTTTGTTGAAACGGATCCGTCAAAATATTTAGTATATTTAGATGCAAATAATTTGTATGGTTGGGCAATGTCAGAGTCCCTTCTATATGGAAATTTTAAATGGTCAACTGATATTAATATTAATGTAATGTCAATTCCTAGAGACTCTGATATAGGTTATATTTTAGAAGTAGATTTGGCTTATCCAAAATCCATTCATGACATTCATAATGATTTACCGTTTTGCTGTCAAAATAAAATTAGTCCTAAATCGAAATCAAAAAAATTAATTGCAGGTCTAAACAATAAATATAATTATATTATACATTATAGAAATCTTCAACAGTGGTTGAAACACGGTTTACGTCTTCTACGTATTCATAGGATCTTACAGTTCAATCAGTCTTGTTGGCTAAAAAGTTATATTGATTTGAATAATATTCATAGAACAAAGGCAAAAAATGATTTCGAAAAAAACTTTTTTAAATTATTCAATAATTCAGTATACGGTAAAACAATGGAAAATGTAGATAAGAGGAAAGATGTAAAAATTGTGACACAATGGGATAATTTCAATAGACATACAGGTCTACGTGGATTAATAGCGAAACCCAACTTTCACAGTCTTTCACAATTTGCATCAAATATGGCTGCTGTTCAGTTAAGCAGAGTGCGTACAACGTATAACAAACCGATATATTTGGGTTTCACAGTATTAGAACTTTCTAAATATAAAATGTACGACTTTCACTACGATTATATAAAACCTAAGTATAACGAAAATATATTTCTTAACTACATGGATACAGATTCCTTTATCTATACAATTTATACAGACGATTTTTATAAAGATATATTTCATGATATTGAATCTCAATTTGATACATCGGAATACCCCTTTAACAATCTATATAGTATACCTTTAAAAAACAAAAAAGTTTTAGGATTAATGAAGGATGAAAATATTGGTAAGATTATGTTAGAATTTATAGGATTGAGATCTAAGATGTATTCTTTCCGAGTAGACAGCAAGAAAGATGTTAAGAAAGCTAAGGGAGTTAAGAAGACAGCTACTGATTGTTTAACTATGGAAAATTATAGAATTAGTTTGTATAGAAAAAAATTATATTATGCTAAGATGCTCACATTTAGATCGAAACGTCATACTATATATACACAATATATAAATAAAATTGCCTTAAGTCCTTCAGATGATAAGCGATATATAAAAGATAATGGTATCGAAAACCTGGCATGGGGACATTATACATTAAGTGAACCCGATGATGGAAATTAACTATTATAATTAATTCCTGAATGTAATAAGTGATTATTGAAAGATAAAAATAAAGAACAAAATAAACAGTTTAACAAAAAGTCATCTTTTATTTATTTATCCATAGATATTTTCATTACTTTTAGGATCAATTTGAAAAGAGATGCATACATTTTCTTTTCTGAGGAAGTAAATAATGTAAAGTAGAAATTTCCTGAGAGCGATAGTGATTTAGATCAAGTGAATAAATAAAATTCTGTTATATTTGCAAAAGAACTTTATTTTATCGTAAAAATCGTATAATATCAATTCTATTTATTATCTAAAAATTTTTTTAAAAGATATACATTTCTTAGCGCACATTTTCCTTGGTGAACTGCGCAGCATGGAGCATTAATGTAAAAGAAATTTAAATGTTCCAAATTTGGGCACTTCAATTCTTCTTCCATATTATACACAGATAAATTTTCAACAAATGTCTCTTTTAACCATTGAACTTTTTCGCATCCTTTCATATATATTACTTTATTTTTTATTATTGGAGCCACTAATGTACATAACTGATGATAGGGGATATAGCCATCATTCCAGTAAAACCCATGATAATTAAGGTGCTACCATTTCGCCTCTCTTCTCTTTGCATGTGTTAAATCCTTAAATTTGAATGGAGGTTGAAAAATAAAGTGCTGCATTTGGTTTCCATTTGTCAAAATAGCCAATTCCTTCACAATGAACTTGTTACATTCGTCTTTAAATCCTTGGATATCTACAATTGCGGCCATTCGTAATCCTATTATTTTCCTAACTTCACTGGTCAATGAACTATATTTGACTATTCTATCGTGCAAAAGTAAGCAAAAAGCAGTTGTGTTTGCGGGGATATTACTCTGAGTTTTAAATTGTATACGAATATCGACAGGCCCCGATTTGATCACCTCGTTTTGATGTGAACAATCGATAACTGCAATTGGAGCACTGTCCTTAAACTTCTCTGGAGTAAGAAGCGGTTGATGAAGACGTCCGTAATATGATTGTTGGAATTTTGCATACATATCATACAATAAAGCATATCTTTCCCGACCAAATTTAAAGTTTAAGTCTTCATACGGGAATGTTTCAGAATTTAAGTGAAGTTTGACATCTAAAAGTTCACAATGATCAAACTTGCTTGCATCTTTCTTCTTCTGGTTTTTTCGATCCGTTTGAAGTGCTAAAATTACATATCGAGGTTTTTCCAACTGAGTTGATGTTTTAATTGTCCAATTATGATCAACAGTTACGGGTAATATAGGATATTCATATATATCCCAGCTACGAAAGCTCATTTGTATGGGTCGTCCAGTACCGATTAACTTAAGCAGCGAGAGTTTTTCTTCATCAGCTACACTTATGTGGGGTACTCGCCATTGTAGTTTGAAAATGTCTATTTTAACTTCATCATCTGGAGATATAAAAACATTTTCATCGCTTCTACTTCGAATCAAAATAAGTTCATGTTTAGCATTTATAACAATTTTCTTATAGTCTTCAGCAAAGCCGAGCAGCAACTTCAGAGGAATACAAAAATTGAAAAATCCTCTTGTAGGTGATATTGAATTATCTGGAGACCAGGACGCATTTAGTAACGCATTGCTTTCATTTTGATTTAAAGATATATAATTTTTTATTGTTGTAGCAAATCCAAGATTTCTCGTCCGATGAATTTCTACGCCATTTAATTCATAACGAATTTCATCGAATAGAAAAGATATGGCGTTATTAGTTAATTTTGCCGTTGCTGATGCATGTCCTTCTGTTGTTGTTAGCGCGCCATATATATATAAGAAGCTTTCACTTGGTAACACATACAAATCCTGATGCTGTACTGATATTCGAACTTCATCGCTGTTTTTATATGATGTTAAAAACGGAGAGTAGCTATGATACTCAACTTTTGTAATACTATTATCATAGCTTGCACCTTGTTTAATATCGAGTATTTCATTCATTTTTTAACTTAATACCAATAGTTTTTAAGAATTGCTCGTTAGCGATTGTTAGCTTTATTCCAGACTGCTGCGTGGCTTTAGGTTGACTAGAAGACTTAAGGCTTTTGTGCTTGTATTTATTATCAATAGTATTATTATATATTAGCATGATGCGGTTTCAAATGCAGTCTCACTGTAATCGTTTCTCCTCTAAAATTTATTAGTTCACCGTCTTGATCCACGAACTTCAGTGTTAGAGAACTTATCCGTCTGATGTTCAGAGGCAAGTAAATGACATTCTTAGGAACCTCGATTATTTTATACCCCGGACCCACCTTAGGAGAGAACTCGTGTAATGTGTGGACTTGCTGATTATTTATGAAGGAACCTGATACTATATTACATTCAACTCGTATTACATTAACTTTTATTATATTTACTGGTAAATCAGAGTGATGTAAAATATTAGGTTCTAGAACGCGTTTACTAAATCCTAATAATGATCCAATGGAGTTCTTTTTATTCAATAATACACGGGTGGAACTTTTTACTTCGCTTTTCAGGGTATTATTATTAGCTCTTATTTGTACGACAGGTATAGTTTTTGTTTTAGCTAGTTCTCTTTTGATAAATCCTGCAATATCATCAATTTCGTAGGAACCTTCTGGAATTTTAATTTCATCATCACCAACATGAAATAAGTTATTTCTACTATCCACATTAGGTATTGAATTATATGTCTGTAAATCAATGAGTCCACAAACGTATTCCGATGTAAGATCCAGTGGAGGAAAGTACTCAACTGTAAGTACAGATGAATTCCCAGTCAAAGTTAGTGTTAATGACATAGTAGTTCAAAGTGAAATGCAACTGTTATTTTTATGCAGAGTTTATTTATAGTTGTCATCTTACAATAGACAATTATGTTCTTAAACTTATAGATACTTATTATTACAATGATTATATAAAAATTTCAAGCATAAGTGACCGCAATTTATCATATTATAATTTTGATAGGACTTATAATTGTAAACAATATTTTTTCCTAAATATCTTAAAATTTCCTTTGGTGGTTGTAAGTTTCCAAAGCTGTCAAAGTACTCCTTTTCAGACCCCCTTTTGTAATATGCTACCCAATGACTTCCAGGACCGGTGGTAGTATCCAAATTTACGATTCCACATTCATATTTTCGAGGTTTTTTGGGTAGAGCATCAAGCATAAAAACGCCTCTAAAATGTGGTAAATCATTCGCATATTTATATAAATCGATTTCATTTAATGCTCGATTAGGTAGCAGTTTTAGAAGTTTTTTGAAGGCGGATTTAAGAATAGACCAAGTCCTTTTCTGTAGGGCTTCAAATATAAACCGCTACCCTTCTTTCCTAATGCAATAGCTTCCATCGTTTCATTATGTCGGTTGCTCTCCTTCAGCTGCTCTTTAGCATTTGTAGCATTTGTTACTGCCTTTGCGACACCAGATGCACCACCCACTAAAGCTCCTAGTGCTGAAAGCCCAGCAAAAATAGGAATGAGAGGTAAGATTCCTCCAACCTTCGGTATAGGAATTATACGGGGAGTCTTTACATACTTCTTGTTTCTTTTAAATACATTTTTAGTGGTAGCGAGTGCAAGTGTAATAGCTTCTTTTAAAGAATCTGGTTTTTTCACTTTTAAGATATTTCTAGCTTCACGAACTCCTTTTTGAAGCGTTAACGTTTTTTTATTCCTCTTAGAACGAGTTTTGCTCTTTTTTGCCCCCATTCCAAATTTTACTTTTGCTTTAGCGTTTGTTACAAGCCAGGCGTTGCTACGTTCTCCAAGGGATGCGTCTGAAGATGTCACTCGTTCCCAAGCTTTACCGGACAATATACGATCAGCAATATGACGATCCTCAATATTTTTATACCGAGAATATGCGATATCGTGATTTCTGTAAGCTGCGTCAAGAGGGTTAATTCCGGGATCACCTCTTGCTAATCTTTTTTGTAATTTAGTACCAGGGCCGCAATATTGATATCCAGGCAAATGAAATTCAAACGGCAAATTACTAATTGCTGTATTTAGCAAACCGCCTCCTCTTCGACATTTACGCAGGCAAGAACGATTTCGATTCTTTGAATGATCAATCATTCAACTGGTCAGATAAATCTTTTAGACGTCCACACTACAGCGCACTGAGCTATTGACTGATATAAAAGTTCAGTGTTGTGCAATAAATATTTCAGTTCTAATAATGAAGTTCGTGAAGCAGAAAGACTCTTTACCAATAAAAAATCTAGATATTAAATCTGAAAATAAATTCAAAAGACATAGCTCGCTTATACCTGACAATATAAGAGGTATTCTTGTTGGACCTTCTAACTGTGGTAAAACCAATCTTATGATTGGTCTTATAGAACACCCAAATGGACTCAAGTTCGAGAATATCTACATCTACTCAAAATCACTCCATCAGCCTAAATATCAATATCTGGAGCAGCTTATAAGTCCTATTACTGGTCTGGGCTACTACACGTTTTCTAATAATTGCGAAGTCATACCTCCTGAGGACGCCAAACAGAATTCTGTTTTTATTTTCGATGATGTAGCATGTGGGAAACAAAATAACATACGTGATTATTTTTGCATGGGACGACACAATAATATTGATAGTTTCTATCTCTGTCAGACTTACACCCATATACCGAAGCACTTAATACGTGACAACGCTAACTTTCTTATTTTATTTAAACAAGATGATATGAATCTTAGACATATATATAATGATCATGTTAACACAGACATGACCTTTGAAAAATTTCGTAATATTTGCAGTGTTTGCTGGAAAGATAGTTATGGCTTTCTAGTAATCGATAAAGACAGTCTATTGAATAATGGGCGTTATCGAAAAGGAGTTGATACATATATTTCACTATAAGTCTGGTTAGCTGATAATATCCCATTATAGCTGTTAATATATCTGTATACCTGTTCGAGCTGTCTTATAGACCCGTTATAGCTGTTAACAGAGCTGGTAAAGCAGTTCATAGACCTGATAAAGCAGGTCATAGACCTGATAAGAGCTGTTCGTAGACCTGGTAAAGCTATTCATAGACCTGTTTGAGCTGTTTTATAGAGTTGGTAAAGCTGTTCATGGAGCTGTCAAAAGCTGTTCATAGACCTGATAAGAGCTATCCATAGGCCTGTTAAGATCAGTACAACCCAGTTGACAGACCAGTTCAAATCTCATTAGAAAGATGGTTAGAAAGAGAGACGAACTATTAAAAAATCTTATCAAAACTAGAAAAGCCATTAAGAAGAAATTCCGCGCTGTGAAAACTGGACGAGTTGAAACTGAAACTCACCTTGAGGAGACATTTAAGCCCATAACAAAACCACTTCATGAGTTCATAACAAAAACAAAATATGAGCCCAAAATTAAAGATGAATATAGAGATGATGATGATGGTGATTATGATAACATAAAGTTTACTCCTAAAATTAAACTCCCGAAGATGGAGCCGACAAGTACACCTATAAAGCGTCCAGATTATTCCTTATTTTCGGAAGACGATGAATTTGCAACACCTACACACTCTAGAACTTTAATGGAAAAGAAAGATTCTACTCTTAATTTATCAAGTGGATTAGTTGATAAATTTTTAGAACTATGTATTAAAAAAAACCCAAAAATTGACAACACTTATGGAGTTTATTTAGATGATGATAATGAATGGAAAATTGGAAATTCAAAGATTGCAATTGAGGAAGATTATTTCCTTATTAACGGAAAATCGTATAAAATAACGCTAGGTCTATGTGAATTGCTTTTTATGAAACAACCTGCAAAAACTTTGTATAGTACGGATGACTTGAAAGATTATCAAGCTATCTTAAAAGAAACTAATGCCTATAAAAGAGAATATAGAACGGACGGCCAAATAAAAGGTACTAGAGCTTCAAAGTATACAGAAATTATAAGTAAACTGATTTCTCATGATGGTAAAGGGTTGATGCATATGCCCAAGAAAAATATTGATTACGTTTATTGGAACGATCCTAATGAGCTTGTGGATAGACTTCGTCTCTTAATAGCATCACAAGGTGCTGGACACACTAACCACAACAATGAAATTATCTCAATTATTGAAGAGTTGAAAGAAGGTGACATTATAGCATAAATAACATCTTTAATTGTATTCAGCTTTAATGTAACAATGAGTGTCGACAAGTTTGGAAGATATTCTAAAAAAGCAAAGTTCGGACCTACTGGCGATCGTGGTCCTAGGGGGCTACCTGGCGAACCTGGTCCTCAAGGGATCCAGGGAATACAAGGTCTAAATGGTGTAGGTTTTAAGCTCACTCAAGATGGAGATTTCAATGTAGGTTTTAAAAATTTGAAATATATTAAAAGCCCGATGGAGAGAGATGATGCAGCCAATAAAATATATGTCGACGATGTAGCTGATAAGGTAGTACATTTAAGTAATTCCCACGCTAATGAAAAAATTCAGTTAGTCAGCAACAATCTAACTGAGCTAATACTTAAGGAAAGTGCCGTTCTTAAAGAAGAGTTAAAGGAGATATACAGCATAATAAATATAACAAGTCAAAAAGATAAAGCAGCCAGCCAATTATATACGAGTGAATCTATTGCGATTCTACAAGGAAAACTGAAAATAGCATACGAATTATATGTAAATGAATTAATTGTCGACGGTCAAGAGAAGTTGATGAAATATATAGATCTGAATCTACAGGAAATTAATGACACTTTAAAAGCGTTAATTAATGTAGAATCTCTGACAATTTCAAAATGAGTAAAATACAGGTAGTTAATGAGCTTCATAAACCAGCCAGAAAAAATTTCAAAAGAAGACGTGTTATAATTAAAGGAATAAATGATCTATGGCAAGCAGATTTAGTTGAGATGGGTGCTTATACTACAAGCAATAATGGTCATAATTTTTTATTAACTGTAATAGACGGATTTTCTAAATATGCATGGGCAATTCCTATTAAAAGAAAGACTGGTGTCGAAGTTACTCAAGCTATGAAATCCATACTAAAAGAAGGTCGGAGTCCCACAAATTTACAAACTGATGATGGAAAAGAGTTTTTCAATAGCTCATTTCAAAACTTAATGAAAAAATCCCGCATTAATCATTTTTCTACATATAGCCCTTTAAAAGCATCTATAGTTGAACGATTTAATCGAACATTAAAAAGCATGATGTGGAAAGAGTTTAGTATGCAGGGCTCATACCGATGGATAGATATGGTTAAGAAATTACTCGTAAAATATAACTCAAGTAATCATCGAACAATAAAAATGAGACCACGTGATGTGACAAAGCAGAATGAGAAAAAATTGCTATCAACAGTTTACAATCATTTAAAGACGTTTCATTTATCAACATTTAAACTGGGAGACTTTGTTCGCATTAGTAAATATAAACATGTATTTGAAAAGGGGTATACACCAAACTGGACTACAGAGATCTTCAAGATCTCAAAAATTCAGATAACGAATCCTGTAACATATCTCTTGGAAGACCATGAAGGCAATGCAATAAAGGGGAGTTTTTATGAAATGGAGCTCCAAAAGACGAAGAATCCTGATGTTTACCTCGTAGAAAAAATATTGAAAAGAAACGCAGATAAAGTTTATGTTAAATGGCTCGGATTTTCATCAAAACACAACTCTTGGATTAAGAAAGATAATGTATTATAATATTGTTATACAAATAAATATTTTATATTAAAAGTACTTTTATTTTATTACTCTATTTGAAATTTTTAAATCTTAAACTATAAATTTCATTTCTATGCGAGGCAGCTAAAATGGGATCCAAAACATCTTTCATATCTCGAATTCGTCGTTGAAAGCGAAATCTGTCAACAGCATATGTTTCCCAGGGACCCTTACGTTTCCAAATTGGAACATAATGTATCTTGGGGATAATATCAAATTGAACTACTTTTTTCCGACTGCTTTGGCCTTATCTTCTTCTTTTTGTAGCAAAAGCAAACCATCTTGAAAGTGCAAACTCCTACAAATATCCTTGAATTTTTTATACGCTGTTGAATCAGTTTTAGAGAGTTTAAGAAAGAACCTCCCATGTTTTTGATAATCACTAAAAAAAGGTTTGTTCTACAAAGAAAAAATTGAAATATATGTATAATTAAATGTCTACTTTGTTCGTCTTACCTCTATAACCTCTTTAATACCAGGAGTTAATAAATCTAGCTTTTTATATTCAGCAATAAGTTCATTAAAATCTGTTAATTCAATTAAATTGCAAATATTATCCAAAATTATTTTTGTGTGAAGATACTCCATTTTGAACTGCCATAAAAAAAGGGATTACACTTTCTTTTGTAACTGCTTATTTTGAAATGTTCATTTTATATGTTTGTTTCATTCCTCTTAAATTCACTAATTCCACATCACTTTTATAATTAGCATCAACTTGTTTCACCATCTCAACTTCACCGTTACTTAGAATTCTTTCTGTTTCAAACTCGCGGTATTCATAGCATGATATCTTCAATGAGCGAGTTACGTAATTACTGTCATATGTACAACGAATGGTTAGCATAGTTTCGTCATCGAATTCAAGTTTAAAGTGCCTGTAAAAGATATCCTTGCTCTCAATAATTCCTGCAATATCCATTTCTTTCTTTAATAGCTCTTGCCTGAAACCTTCGATGGCCTCGTCAATTGATACAAATTTCTTTTTAGGATTATCATTTGTAGTGGTGCTTGATGTAGTAATAACAATTTCCTCATCATTACTCTCTTTTGAAGTAGAAACTGCATCTTCTTTGGGATTGCTGGTGTTACTGTAAGTCAGCAGTTTAAAAGATAATCCAATTTGTATAGAGTCGTTATTTGGTAGGGTTAGCGCAAAATCTAAATTACTAATACTTTTGTCCATTAGATTTACGCTTAACGGGATCGGTGAACTATTGATATGCAAGATGCATAGTGATAAAAGCAAAACATTTACTGAACATCTAACCATTTTTTAATGTTAGTATGTTGACATGAACTGGAGAACTAACTTAACTTTATGACGTTGGTACATTTATAACATCCCCCTCTATTTTTTTATTTTCCATTTTAATTTTCATAGGATGATTCCAATCATCCTCATCACCAAAGGGGCAGTTCCGGGGAAAATGATTTGTAGCTTTATACCTAACTGTGCGATCTTGTGATTCTCCAACTAATACAATGTCACCTCCTAAAATCAATATAAGGTCAGATATTTAGTTGATTCTTATCCATTCCAATTACCGTAGACGTCTAACTTAACATGCTGCCAGGGCATAAAATTGAAATCAAAATGAAATGTAGAAGAAATCGGTTCGCCAGCTCTTAACCGTAATATTAGACTCCTGTTGCCATCTTCTGGAGTCATGTATATCTCTAAAACATCATTAGGATCCACACTTACATTAACGATCCTAAAATTTTTCCAACCCCCTTCGCATACACAAAATTTAGTGTCAGCTTTTACTGTTTCAGACCAAAACATCTTCCTGTACTGACGTTTTTCGATAAAGTATCAGGTATTTATAGCATCAATTAAAAAAAAAAAAAAAAAAAAAACTGCCCCTCACCCAAAGAAGCAATAATTACAAATTAGGTAGCCAGAAGGCTGTTTTGGGAAAGAGCTGAAATTTGTAAAATTTTTATATCTGCTTTTTCTTATCTAAGTTTAAAGTAGAATTTATACAAAGTAACTGTAATAATATAATTTTATTGATCTACATAGTAATACATAGCATTCGCTAACACATTCTCAGGTTGATTATTAATCTGCTGATTACTAAATTCCAAATTATAACTATATCCAATACCGCCATTGTTTGTGATGAAATAGGTAGCTTCATTCAGTTTTGAATTGTGGATTGGGCTATGAAATTAAAACGTGTTGGTAAGAATAACTGATGATTCTCTAATTCCAGAACAATCCGGTCACCATATTTTGTTTTTAGCCTTTTCGCGCTTAAAATCCTGTATGCACATCTTTGATCCATATCCTTCATGTAAAGAAGCGGCTTATATCTTCGTAAATTGAGATCCGCTAAAGCGTCAATTAAATCTTCTGAATTTTGCTGCTGCACTAGAGCTTGACTCATTTTGATTCTATGTCTTTACTCAACACGAGAAAATATTGAACTGTGTTAATCTCAGCAGATGTCTTGTACTTTCATTTATTGAAAACCGCAACATCCCGGAAATCGGAAAACCTGTACAGACTTGTTATTTTTGATAGTTCTTAATGATCGGATGACGTAATCGCTAACATTATTTCGCAATATACCACAATTTTGGCCTATATTTAAATCAGAAAAAGAAATTGCATGATACTCTTTTAAAGTTCAAGGTTACTACAGCAAATGCTTTTATCCTTATCACCAAATATTTATGCTACTAGAGACCGGGCCCAGACGTTCAACTCTTATGAGTAAATTTTACGTTACTACAGACCAGACCCAGACGGTCAACTCTTATCAGAAAAATTTTACGCAAGCAATGCTTTTCTCTCTTTCAAACAAAATTTCTATACAAACACCACCTTTTCTTTACTTATTGTCATGGGGTTTGCCATGATCCAGGTCCACATCCAGAACCAGACCCAGGTCCCATCCTTATCATCATTTATTGCAACTCATCCTTATCATTACTAACGAGCCGCCGCCAAAACAATCACCACAATTACCCCAGCTTATTATCTTTCTTGCTTTCAAAATTGCCATGGGGTTTCTAGATCAGGAGCCATTTCATCATCTCCAATTACACTTTTCATCAAAACACCTAACAACATTTTTTTATTTTGCTCTTAAAAATCCCATGGGGTTTCTAGATCAGGAGCCATTTTCTTATCTACAATCACACTTTCAACCAAAACACCTAACAAAATTTCTGCTCTTGGCTCCTGATCCAGAAGCCCCATGATTATACTACTGTAAATGTCGAAGAGGAAGCGGTTTGTTAAATACAGCAATTAGCAATTTACCATTTGAATTTCATTTGCCTGGATATCAATATTGCGGTCCTGGTACTAAACTACAAAAGAGATTAGCAAGGGGTGACCCTGGAATTAATCCTCTTGACGCAGCTTGTAGAGATCACGATATCGCATATTCTCAACATAAAAATATCGAAGATCGTCATATTGCTGATCGTATATTATCCGGTAAAGCTTGGGAACGAGTGACATCTTCAAAAGCATCCCTTGGTGAACGTAGCAACGCCTGGCTTGTAACAAACGCTATGAAGGCGAAAGTAAAATTTGGAATAGGGTTAAGAAAAAAACCTAAAATTCACTCTAGGAAGCCAAAAAGAAAATTAACTCTACAAAAAGGAGTTCATGAAGCAAGAAATATTTTAAAGTTAAAAAAGCCTGATTCCTTAAAAGAAGCTGTAGGTCTTGCACTTGCTGCTACTAAAAGTGTATTTAAGCGAAAGAAGAAGGATGTAAGACCACCTCGAATTATTCCGATTCCAAAGGCTGGAGGAGTGCTACCTCTAATTCCTATTTTTGCTGGTCTTTCAGCACTAGGTGCTTTAGTGGGAGGAGTATCAGGTGTCGCAAAGGCTGTTAATGCTGCAACAAATGCTAAAGAACAGCTAAAGGAGAGCAATCGACATAATAATACGATGGAAGCTATTGCATTAGGAAAAAAGGGAAGCGGCTTATATTTGAAGCCATACAGAAAAGGACTTGGTCTATTCTTAAATCCACCTTCAAAAAACGTCTAAAACTGCTACCTAATCGAGCATTAAATGAAATCGATTTATATAAATATGCGAATAATTTACCACATTTTAGAGGTGTTTTTATGCTTGATGCTCTCCCCAAAAAGCCTAAAAAATATGAGTGTGGAATAGTAAATTTGGACTCTATATCAGGTCCTGGTAGTCATTGGGTAGCATATTACAAAAGTGAATCCGAAAAAGAATACTTTGATAGCTTTGGAAACTTGCAACCACCAAAGGAAATATTAAGCTATTTAGGAAAAAACATTGTTTACAATTATAAGTCTTACCAAAATTATAATATGATAAATTGCGGTCATTTATGTTTAGAATTTTTATATAATCATTACAATAATAATAAGTAACTATAAATTTAATAGCATAATTATAAATTGTAAGATAACAACTATAAATAAACTTTACATAAAATAACATCTGACTGGGGATTCATCTGTGCTTACAGTTGAATACTTTCCTCCGTTGGACTTAAGTTCAGAATACGTTTGCGGACTTATTGATTTACAGACATATAATTCAATTCCTAATGTGGACAATAGAAATAACTTACTTCATCTGGATGATGACGATGAAATTAAAATTCCAGAAGGCTCCTATGAAATTGATGATATTGCAGGATTTATCAAAAAGGAGCTAACTAAGACGAAAACTAAACCTATAGTACAAATAACAGCTAATAATAACACCTTGAAAACAGAAATCAAAAGTTCTACCCGAGTATTTTTGAATAAAAATAACTCTATTAGATCATTATTAGGATTTAGTAAACGCGTTCTAGAACCTAATATTTCATATCAATCTGATTTACCAGTAAATATAATAAAAGTTAATGTGATTCGAGTTGAATGTAATATAGTATCAGGCTCTTTTATAAATAATCAACAAGTGCATACATTACACGAGTTCTCTCCTACGGTAGGTCCGGGATATAAAATAATTGAAGTTCCCAAGAATGTCATTTATTTGCCACTGAACATCAAACGGATAAGTTCTCTTACGCTGAAGTTCGTGGATCAAGACGGTGATCTAATTAATTTTAGAGGAGAAACGATTACAGTGAGATTGCATTTGAAGCCGCAGCATGTTAATATACAATAATACCATTGATAATAAATACAAACACAAAAGTGTTAACTCTTCTAGTCAGCCTAAAGCCACGCAACAGTCAGGAATAAAGCTAACAGTCGCTAACAAGCAATTCTTAAAAACTCTTGGTCTTAAGTTAAAAAATGAGTGAAATACTCGATATTACTCAAGGTGCTAGCTATGATAATAGTATTACAAAAGTTGAGTATCACAGCAACTCTCCGTTTTTAGCATCATATAAGAATAGCGATGAAGTTCGAATATCATTAGAACATCAGGATTTGTATATTTTACCAAGTGAAAGCTCCTTATATATAGAAGGCGCGATAACAAAATCAGATGGGTCGGCCTCAACAACGGCAAAATTAACTAATAACGCCATAGCTTTTCTATTTGACGAAATTCGCTATGAATTAAATGGCGTAGAAATTGATCGCACGAGAAATCTGGGATTTGCTACAATAATAAAAAATTACATATCTTTAAATCAAAATGAAAGCAATGTGTTACTAAATGCTTCCTGGTCTCCAGATAATTCAATATTACCTACAAGAGGATTTTTCAATTTTTGCATTCCTTTAAAGTTGTTGCTCGGCTTTGCTGAAGACTATAAGAAAATTGTTATAAATGCTAAACATGAACTTATATTGATTCGAAGTAGAGGCGATGAAAATGCTTTTATATCACCAAACGATGAAGTTAAAATAGATATTTTCAAACTACAATGGCGAGTACCCCACATAAGTGTAGCTGATGAAGAAAAACTATCGCTGCTTAAGTTAATCGATACTGGACGACCAATACAAATGAGCTTTCGTAGCTGGGATATATACGAATATCCTATATTACCTACAACTGTCGATCATAATTGGACAATTAAAACATTTACTCAGTTAGAAAAACCTCGATATGTAATTTTAGCACTTCAAACGGATCGAAAAAACGAGAAGAGTAAAGACGCAAGCAAGTTTGATCATTGCGAACTTTCAGATGTGAAGCTTCACTTAAATTCTGAAACATTTCCATATGAAGACTTAAACATTAAATTTGATCGTGAGAGATATGCTTTATTGTATGATATGTATACGAAATTCCAACAATCGTATTATGGGCGGATGCATCAACCGCTGCTTACCCGAGAGAAGTTCAAGGAAAGCGCCCCAATTGTTGTTATCGATTGCTCACATCAAAACGAGGTGATCAAATCAGGACCAGTCGATATTCGTATACAGTTTAAAACACTTAGTAATATTCCCTCAAACACAACAGCTTTTTGTTTGCTTTTGCATGACAGAATAGTCGAATATAGTTCATTGACGAGTGAAGTTAGAAAAATAATTTAAGGCAGCAAATGGCTGCAATTGTGGATATCCAAGGATTTAAAGATGATCATAACAAGTTTATTGTGAAGGAATTGGCAATTTTGACAAACGGAAACCAAATACAGCACTTTATTTTTCAACCTCCATTCAGATTTAAGGATTTAACACCTGCAAAGAGAAGAGAAGCGAAATGGCTGCATGATAATTATCATGGATTCAGATGGACCGATGGATATATTCCCTATCATCAATTACGTGCTATAGTGATGCGTTTAATAAGAAACAAAATACTGTATGTGAAAGGTTGTGAAAAAGTTTGCTGGATCAAAAATACATTTGGTGAAGGTGTAATAGTATATAATATGGAAGAAGAATTGCAGTGTCCAAAATTATCCTCTCTTAAAATTTTTTATAAAGTGCCATACTGTTTAACTCATCAGGGACAATGCGCTCAAGAAAATGTTTATCTTTTAAGAAATTTTCTAGAAAAATAATAAAATTTAGAAATAAGAAATAAATGTCTTTTAATTTTATACTAATAAAAGTCTTTCTGTTAATGTTAAAATAGCATTTTATTAATTTACTCATTTATTTTCCTTCTACATACATTTATTCATAATTCTTATTTTAACAATTTTTAGATAATCTATAGTGTCCCCAAGCGTATGTTTGGATATCATCTTCTCTTATAAATCTTTTATCGTCAAATGGACTCAACGCTACTTTATTAATATATTCCGTATATATTGTATAAAATTTACTTCTAAATCCTAACATGTTGACATAAAATAATTTTTTCTTATATAAACAATCTCTGTAATTATCTAGAGTTAAAGTATTTACAGCTGTTCTTTTAATATCTTTAGCTTTCTTTATTTCGGCTTTTTCTTCAATACTTAAAGAGTACAGTTTAGATCGTAAACCTATAAACTCAGTCATAATTCTTCCTTTATTCCCATCTTTCATTAAACCTAAAACCTTTTTATTTACTAACGGTATATTATATGGATTGTCGTGGGGATATTCTGATGTATCGAATCTTTCATTAATATCTAAAATAATATCATTATAAAAATCGTTAGCAGAAATAGAATATATAAAAGAATCTGTGTCCATATAGTTTAAGGAGACCATATCTTTGTATTTAGGTTTCATATATTCATAATGAAAGTTATACATTTTTAGCTTTGATAGCTCTAAGACTGTAAAGCCTAAGTAAATTGGTTTATTAAAAATTGTGTAAACTCTTTTTAATTGAACTGCAGTCATATTTGATGTAAAATGAGAAAGACTATGAAAATTAGGTTTCGCTATAAGAGCACGCAAACCCTGATGTCTACCACGGCTTTCCCACTCTGTTGCAATTTTTACATCTTTCCTTTTATCTACATTTTCCATAGTCTTTCCATACACCGAATTATTTAATAATTTAAAAAAGTCTTTTTCGAAATTATTTTTTGCGGCAGTTCGATGGAAATTATTTAAATCAATGTAGCTCTTTAACCAATTTGATTGTTTAAACATTAAAACTCGATGAATACGCTGCAGTTCTAATCCGTGCTTCACACACTGTTGTAAATTTCTATAGTGTATAACATAATTATATTTATTTTCTAAATCAGCAATCAACTTTTTAATCTTGGCTTGAGGAGGTAATTTATTTTCAGGACAAAAGGGAAGATCATTATCATCGTCATGAGATAAATCTGGATAAATTAAATCAACTTCTAAAATGTATCCTACTTCTGAATTTTCAGGAATTTTCATGAAATCTATATTATCAAAGTTATCTACCCAAATCGTTATCTATTTGAATCGATTGCAGGATTAAACTTTTTCATATATTTATTATTAGCTAGAGAATGTCTTAAGGAACATTGTGTTAAACCTCCTCGAATACCTCTTTTCATGAAATTATACATATTTATATCTGTTAACAATTCTAATTTAATTTGAGTATGTTTTAACATCGCATCCCACGACAATCCTGGTGCTGTGTAATAATGGCATGGGTCCAACTCATAGATATTTATGCATACTCTTCTAAAATTCTCAAAAATGTCTGCTAGCAACAAAACATCACACTTTAAATATAAAAGTAAATATTGGGAAATATCTCTACAATTAAATCTGTTCCATACGTTAACAGCATGTTGATATTCTCCTTCTGTGCATTCATTGTTTGTAAGTTTATTAAAAAATTGTTCGCGAGGAGGTAGACATGTTTCATTTAATTTATCAAAAGAATTTAAGTAATCATATGGAAAAACCCCCTTTCTCCTTATTAAATTAAAATATTCATCATCTTTAAATTCATTACGGATTATTCTAAAGTCTTCATCAGGCATCTAAACTCGCAGGCATAAAACGAATGGAATCTAAAAACCGTAATTCAATCGTTTTATACTCAAAGGAAATTTTCTTTGACATTGATATATATACCTCTTTATTTAAGGGAATAACGTTAATAGAACCTTCAATTTCATTTAATGATTTAATAAATAAATGACTGTCATAACCAGAAAAATTGTGTAAAAAAACTGGGAAAAATGTTGGAACTCTATACCTTAGATTGCATTTATTATGAGCTGGACCCCTGTACTTTCCGGTAAGATGACAATGATCGATAACCCTATCATTCGCTAATAATTGCTTACAAATATGACAGTATTGCTCTTCTCGTTGCATCCTTATTTCATTTGGTGACATGGGAACAAGCGGCTTACACTTTGAAACATGATTTTTATAGATGTCTTTCACGTCGTCTGCTAATAAATGTACAAATCGACAATTCACCTTGATAAATCCTGAACTTGCTTAAAGCGTCATCATAAAGACAATGGATAAAATAAGAGAAAGCACAGGGTATGTGCTCTTGAGTGTTGGTTGTTGAAGACAGCATAGGATTAGGTATGCACGTTTTAATTTCCTTTAGCACGCATTTAAAGTCAGCATAAATAACAAATGGCACACTTAACTTGCCTTCATACTTCTCAAATTCCAAAAAAAGCTTTTTCCGAGGTAGGCATAGAAGTCACTATTTTACAGCATTCATTTTTATGTTTAGCAAAAGATTCTACATTAGAACAATGTTGAAAACACGAATTAAAAAAGTAAATTTGTGTTTTATGATGTGTTACTTGTTCCTTAATCAAATTAATTAATGGAAATATTCTTAATCCAGACATAATGATTTAGAGTTTCATCTTGAAGAAGCAACAAATTTATGTGATTTTCTTTCTCATTTGATGTACAATAAAAAGGTCCCACAATTTGACAACTACCTTGTATAAAATCGTAGCCGAAAACATTTACGCTTATATTTGGATTGATCTCTTCGAATACTTTTATATCACGCAAAGTCACGGGGAATTCCAACCCAGTAAAATCTAATTTCACTCCATTTATAAGCTCTATTTCGCTATCTGATATATCAGAAACTGAATATGAAGATGTTCTATCAGAATGATAAGTTGGTTGGTGTAGAGCTGATATAACAGTCCACTTAAAACAGTAATTATCATTATTTTTCACATTAACGCATGCTTTCTTGTCCATTATAACCTTTGGTAAAGGTATGTAGGAAGAACCTCTTAACGGGTGATATTGGTTAATGTTGATTTCTAAATGAATTATTCGAATCAACGACCATCCACTATCTTTCTCTTGAAATTCTTCTGATTTGGTGTTAATGCAGTTAATCATATTCTTACATAAAGTTGGTAAATCGCTGTTGTTGAATATGACAGTCATTTTGGATTGAAATGATTTTATTGAAGAAATAATTTCATTTTCGTCTTCTGAGTTTACAACTTTGATATATTCTGCAAAAAGCTCAATATTGAACTTATAAGAAATATGCTTTTCTAACGACATATTTAACACTTCCAAAAGTTGATGATTAGATTCTTGTAAGAATTTATTTATATCGAGTAATCCTTCATCTCCATTTTCAAGAATAAATGTTTCAATTCGTCCCCCGAAATTTTCCTTAACACACCTAAGATGTTCCTTTATAGGTATAGACGCTTTCTTTTTATGAACATTGGTGCGTAAATGATACGTCCAATCTTTTATTGTAATTTGTAAATTACATGCCTGACAAAACATATGTGTTAAAGCGTCCTTTAATGATGTTTTTAATGATGATGTTGATGGTGAAACTGATACCGATATAGATGTAGACATATCCTTAGTATCATCTTTTGGACGATGTGATCTTGTATCCAATGTGCTGCTGTGTATACTTTTCATATGCCTCTGTAGGTTGAAACCCCTTTTAAAGGTTTTCCCACACACTTCACACAAAAAGCACTTCATTTCTATTATATTCCACTTCTTGTACAATTATAAAGAGTTCTTAAGTAGTCTTTTAGTATTAATACACACTTTAAAAGTTTAAAATAAAGTTTTCTTATTCTTTAGAAAACTCAGATCCAACTCTCATCTAATTAGAAATAGAACTAGAGTGGAATGCCAGCAGCACGCGTCTTTTATTAGGCGAATTTATCACATTCAATTATAATTTAGGAAACCGCAATATTCTGTTTTCCAATTAAATTCGCATCATGTTATTTCATTTAGCTGATAAAGCTGTATTGCGTAATTAAAAACTCAAAACAACAAACTCTTATCTTCAGCACGAGGTCAGGTTCATCTACAAAACCTTATCACCCAACGACCTTAACATTGTCGCCAAATTATTAATTGCTACGCAGTCACCAGCTCGCTTATCAATCACAGCTCGACCATAAAAAAACATGTTAAAACTTGCTTGAAAACAAATGATATCATAGAAATAAGAATTTGCAAAAGAAATAAAAAATAATCTTCATCTATTTACTCAAAGTGGTGAAATCTTTTATTACGCAATATTCTGTTTTCCAATTAAATTCGCATCATGTTATTTCATTTGGCTGATAAAGCTGTACTTCGTAATTAAAGACTCAAAACAACAAACTCTTATCTTCAACATCAATTGTAGCCTCCAAGACTGAATACCCAGGATCCAAGATGGCCGACAGGTGCCTTATCTTACTAAACAATCTAGGTTCAGATCCAAGGTTTAGATCTAAGTCCAGGTGCAAACCAAAGAAGAAGAAGAAGACCAATTGTAGCCTCCAAGACCGCATACCGAAAATCCAAGATGGCCGAAAATCCTTATCTCTCAATTGTAGCCTACAAGACCGAAAACCCAAAATCCAAGATGGCCGACATCCTTATCTCTCAATTGTAGCCTATAACACCGAAAACCCAAAATCCAAGATAGCCGACATCCTTATCTCTCAATTGTAGCCTATAGCACCGAAAACCCAAAATCCAAGATGGCCGACAATCCTTATCTCTCTTCCTTATCTCTCAATTGTAGCCTATAAGACCGAAAACCCAAGATCCAAGATGGCCGACATCCTTATCTCTCAATTGTAGCCTATAAGACCGAAAATCCTTATCTCTTTTCCTTATCTCTCAATTGTAGCCTACAAGACCGAAACTGCTCCTCCAAAAATTGCTATGAGGTTTCTGGACCATTGAAAATGAGCAAAAATGTGACGTCAGACCTCGATTTCCCTCACAATTTAACCAATTTTAAGGTGCTCCTGCTCATTTGGTACAGAAACCCCATATTTATACTACTTAATTTTACTATGGAAGTTAACAAATTTTATTTGTTATTCACGAAAATGAAACAATGCGACTAGTTACAATTTCCGATTTATTCTAAACTTGATTACAAAATTTTCTTAAAACTAAGCTGCAAGTCTGAGGTCTTGCTATTTGATATTCGTGGTATGTACCTTAAAAATAGTTTTTTAAAAAAAAGTTGAACCGTGCAAATCAAACAAACCAAACAACCAGAACAAAAATATTTAATCCTCATTTCTTATGATCCCGTAAGCTGAAACGTTCAGGAAGTATTATGTATTATTTTCAATTGTGGTTCTGTAGTTGTTTTATTTGTTTAATTTGCACCGACTTCAAAATGTCGTAATAGATATAAAATTAAAAATTATTTTATGCTTTTTAGCGCTTTTTGTGAAGTCGGTTCAACTTTTTTTTTTTAAAAACTATTTTATTTGTCACTTTTTAGTGTCTTCGACTTTATACAACGAAGAAAGAACCATGCAAATCGGTCCACGCGTTAAAAGTTAGTTTTAACCCCCTACCCCACCCCATTCCACTAAACTTTTTTTCTCATGGTATTAATCAAGGAACATACTCTACTGAACAGAAAAGGAATCATCTAAATCGGTCCACGCGTTACGAAGTTACTACCCCACCACCACCATAGGACCAAATTATTCTCCTATTAGCAATGAGGGATCACACTCTATACAACAGCAAAAGAACCATCCAAATCGGTCCACGCGTTATAAAGTTAGGTTCCACCCCCCTTCTCCCACCCCAACCACACCAACAATTTTTTTTCTCGTGGTATCAACCAGGGAGCATACTCTACCCAAAAGAAAAAGAAATATCCAAATCGGTCCACGCGTTACGAAGTTAGACTACTCCTACCCTCGCCCAACCCCCCACCATGCGCCAAATTATTCTTCTATTAGCAATGGGTGAACACACTCTATACAACGGCAAAGAACCATCCAAATCGGTCCACGTGTTAAAGTTAGGTTCCACCCCCCTCATCCCAGCCACATTTGTTTTCTCGTAGTATCAACCAAGGATTATATTCTACCCAATAGAAAAAGAATTATCCAAATCGGTCCACGCGTTACGAAGTTAGACTACCCCTCCCCACCACCCACACCTTTCACCATAGACCAAATTATTCTCCTATTAGCAATGGGGGATCATACTCTGTACAACAAAAAAAGACCCATCCAAATCGGACCACGCGTTTCAAAGTTAGGCTTCACCCCACCCCCACCACCACCTTACCAACAAAAAAATTTTTGACTTGGTACCAATCGGTGAACATACTCTACCCAACAAAAAAAGAATCATCAAAATCGGTCGACGCGTTACGAAGTTATGCCCAGTCAGACAAGCGTCTATGCCAGCTGGGTTTGATTGGTGGGTGTCATGTGGCTATGTTGACTGAGTTAACTTGGATACTTTATGGATATTTATTCAATGTAATGTCATATAATAATATATTTCATTTCAAAGTGCTATTGGTCACTGATCAGTTTTGTAAGATTACCTTGGCTTTATCCCTAAAAATGTGCAATTCAGTTAAAACGAAACTGAAATAGGTTTCTGTATGACAATGTGTATCAATGTAATGTATATAAGCACTTCCTTGGGCACAATAATAACACCTTAAAGGATTGGGCTGAAAGTTTCAGGGATTATTCAGCGCGCTTATAGTTTCAGCTAGAACTAGAATCATAAATATTTATTAATTCTTAACCCTTTTTTTAAACAATTTTAGTTGCAAAAAAAGCTCAAAAAATTCAAAAGTCCGCCATTTTGTTTTTTTTTTGTACCCAATCCTAGTTCCGGGTATAGCCACATACTTATATTTTAATATCCCGTTTAAATTTTTTGTTTCAGACGTTCCTGACCCGAGATATCTTGTCAACCAGTTTTTTACAGGGTTCTCTTATGACCGCCATTTTGTTGCCATAAATTAAAAAAAAAATTTATTTGTTCATGTAGTTTAATATGTATTATTTATGGTACAAAACACACTGAAACATTTAAATAAGTATTTCAATGTTAAAAATATACACACCAAATGAAGTAAAGTTAAAGAGTTATGCCCACATTATTTAGAGATTTTAATGTTAACATTAAATTGAATTAATCCTTCTAACTCAGAAGGCGCACTTTATAGGCAGAAGCCTAGAATCAATTGACCTATTTACCAGAATATAACGTATATTGGGATGAATGAGGCTCCCACAACCCATGCAATAAAATATTAGTAAACAACAAGCCAAAAAAAACAAAAATCCAAAACACGCCCACACAAACAATCAGGGGTGCACAGACAACAGCTATCGTTTCAGCAAACCCTTAGTAAGAGTCAGGTCAAAAACAGGACACATATTCACGGCTCTACACATGCGATTTATAGGCTCATGCATACCATAGTTAGACCGAGAGTGAACCACATGCAGTAAAGGCAGTCTTCTTAAGCTATACGGGGTATGCCTATAAGAAACCGTACCTGCGAGAGTGCAAGAGTCTATGTTCGAGTTCAAAAGCTGGTGAATAAAGACTAGGTCAGCAACTCTACGTCGTTCTTCCAACGAGTGCATATTAAGCAATCGGAGGCGATCCACATAAGGAGGAAGCCTAAATGGATCATTCCATTCTGCTGCACCGACTCAATGCGTCTTTTTTTTTTTTTTTTTTTTTTTTTTTGTGAGGGAGGTGAAATGCTTTATGCACGCTGGGGCACTCCTTCCCAGCAGTGTCGGACTCCTGTGGCGCAGTTTACCGACTAAAACACCTCCCTTGCTCTCCGGACACTAGCCTGGAACCGTTTTCCACATTACTTCAAGCTAGGTCCTTTCCTTTAGCCCGTCATTCGACCATCTCTGCGGTGGCCTGCTCGTCTAGGTCTTTCTTTTTCCTGCGCAGGACATCTTCCACGTACCTGACCGTGCGATTCCAGGTTTCTTCATCGGCGATCATGGCTTGGACTATAGTTTCCGGGGCGATCGCCCCTCCTAGGTGGACTCTTAGCGCTCCCCTCACGGGAGCCCATCTCTGACACTCAAAGGAAGTGTGTTCTGCGGTGTCCGTTTGGCCTGGGCAATAGAGGCACTCCGGTGACACTACCTTTCCCATTCGGTGAAGGTACGAACGAAAGTACCCGTGGCCACTCAGGAGTTGGGTTATGTAAAAACCTACCTCTCCATGCCCTCTGTCGACCCAGGGGCCCAGATCACTGATGAGCCTCGCTGTCCATCGTCCCCTGTTCTCATCTCTCCATCTTTGTTTCCATCTTTCCATGGTGTAGGACCTTTCCTCTCTGCGAACCGTTGCCTTGTCTATTTCCGCCTTCCTGAGATAAATCGCCCTTCGTTCTCTGGCGAGCAGGTCGATGGGAACCACCCCTGCAATCACCAGGACAGCCGGTTCGGAGACAGTGCGGTACGCTGAGGCCACTCTCAGGGCTGCGCGCCTTTGTACCTGGCCAAGTCTCTTCCGATATTGCTCCTTACTTAGGGCTTCCGCCCATACCTCTGCACCATACAGTAGGGTTGACTGTACTGCTGTCATCAGGAGGCGGCGTTTGCTCGAGCTTGGACCTCCCACATTGGCCATCAGCCTGCTCAGTGATGTGACGCCTCTTGCTGCTTTATCTGCAGTTTCCTTTATCTGCTGGAAGAAACTCATCTTGGGGTCAATTGTAACGCCGAGGTACCTCACCGATGGTCTCGTCCGTATGGTCTCTTCTCCGACTCGCACTGGAAGGATTGTCGGGATTCTCTTTTTGGTTAGGACAACGACCTCCGTCTTACTAAGGGCCAGCGACAGTCCGTGCGCCGTCATCCAGCTGTTTACGGCTCGCATCACCTGGTTCAGCTTTAGCTGCGCCTGTTGCACGTCGCGTGCTGATATCAGTGCAGCCACATCATCCGCATACCCGACCAGGGACGTCTCTTCGGGCAATTCAATTCGTAGCAGGCTGTCGTAGGTGGCGTTCCAGAGATCCGGTCCTAGTATCGATCCCTGTGCTGCCCCCGACGTGATTGTCCTTATTCGCTGTCCTTCTTTAGTCTCGTACAACAAGCATCGGTCTTTCAGATAATCGTCCAGTATCCGCAAGAGGTATCTCGGCACTTGGAACGAGCCCTCTAGGGCTTCCAGCATGTCGACCCATCGCGCGGAGTTGAAGGCGTTCTTGACGTCTAGTGTTACCAAAAGCACCACTCTACGCGAGTAGCGGCTATGGTCTTCAGCTTTCCTGACCGCCTCGATGACCTCCTGAATTGCATCCGCCGTGGACAGCCCCGCCCTGAAGCCATACTGTCTCGGCGAGAGATCGCCGGCGTTTCGGATGGCTGATGTAAGTCTCGCCCTGATGAGCTTTTCAAAGATCTTTCCAGCAGTGTCCAACATGCATAAGGGGCGGTAGGCAGACGGCTGCCCGGGCTCCCCCTTACCTTTACTTATTAAAACTAAGCGCGCTATCTTCCAGCGTGAGCAAAAGACCCCCGATTCCAAGCATGTGTTGTACATGCGCAGCAGCAGCTCCGGGTTTTGCCAATACACCATCTTCAAGACTTCACTTGGTAGACCGTCTGCACCTGGTGCCTTCTTGTTTTTCATGGTAAGTACGGCTCTCTCCAACTCCTCCGCTGTGAACATCGGGAAGACCCCAACTGAACCGAAGTCAGCGTCTGCTCTCACCTGATGTTCGGAAAAGAGTGCGTCCACGATGTTTTCCATGGTGGCGGCCTCCATCACACACGTAGGTTTTAGGGCTCCGAGTTTCTGGGTCACTAGTTTGTACCCGAGCTCCCATGGGTCCCTGTTGACGTCATCTACCAAGTCTCGCCAGCATCGGGCTTTGCTTCGGTTTATTGCCTGCCGAAGCTCCTTTTTCGCCAATTTATACTCTGCGGATCGGAGATTTGCCTCGTTCCGGTTTCTTGCCCTTTGTGCAACCCGCCGAAGTCTGAGGCACTCTCTGCGTAGGCCCGCGATCTCCTGAGTCCACCAGTACACCGGCTGTTTTTCGTGTCGTGGTTTTCTCCTCGGCATAGAGGTATCGCACGCTTTCACTATGAGCTCCATGGTTGAGGTTACGAGGTTTTCCGCGCCTGATCTTCCGCTCGGGTTTGCTCTCCAATCTCCTCGCCTCTTGCCAGTTCTCTTGCGAACTTCTCGGCGTCCATTCTCTCAACGTTCCACCTAATCGATGCGTATCGGGTGTCCCTGCGCGGTTGTCCCCCGTCGCAGATGTCGAACTCGATGTACTGGTGGTCGCCCCCAGTGTAATCCTCAAGAACTCTCCAGCTCTGTATATGCGGCGCTAGGCTTTCGGTGACGAAGGAAACGTCGGGGATAGTTTCCCCATACCCAGGGCGCCGGAAGATGGTTACTGCGCCGACGTTTAGCACTATAAGCCCTATTCTGGCGACCATTTCCATTATATATTTCCCTCGGGAGTCAGGGTGTGGCATACCCCACTCGAGCGCTCTCGCATTAAAGTCTCCGGCCACTATCATGTGTCCCGTCGTCCTCATGAGTTCGTCTTCCAGGCCGTCGATCTTATCCCGGAATTCTTGTATTGACTCATTTGGCGTCAGGTAGCAGCTGAAATAGGTCACATTTCCGCATTTGACCCATACAAAACCCCTGCCTCTTCCTTGATTAGCGACCAGAGTCCTCCCCGCATCCAAGACCCAGATAGCTGCGGTTCCGAGGAGGTCTGAGTACCAGGAAGAGGAGTCCCTATCCCGATACTGCTCACTCAGCAACAGAATGTCAGCTTGCCTTTCGGATGCAAGCTGGTATAGGAGATCGTTGGCCGTCCTGCTCCTATTTAAATTTCCCTGTAGTATGCGCTTCATTTTATGAGTGCTTTGGCCTTGACCAGCTCATCTTGGAAAACGCAACATCGCCCTGAGCCCGGCACGTGTGTCAGGCGGTCTTTCTCCAGGCCTCTGTCTGCGCACAGCACGCAGCGTTGGGAGGCGGTACATGTCTTGGCCTTGTGTCCTGCTGTTCCACATCTGTAGCACAGAGCGCTCCTGTCCGGTCCTTTGCAGTCTCTGGCCACGTGCCCATAACCAAGACACCTAAAGCATCTTTTCACGACTGCTCTTTTCCTCACTTTACAATAGACCCAGCAGATCTGAATCTTCTGCCGCTCCAGCAGTTTCGCCGCTGCTTTTTCGCGTAACTCAACGATGGCTACTCTCTGCCCTCTGGAGTTAACTGGAGTTAGGCCAATCGTAACCTCTCCCAGTTCCGAGATGTCCCGTTGAAGTGCTGCTTTCACTTCGGTTTCATCCGTGAGGCAGTCGAGGTCCCTGATCTCGACGGTTTGTCTAGGCTCGAGGGTAGAAACAATTGCCTTATCTCCCAGGATGGTCTTAATAGCTTCCTGGAAGGCGCCCTTTACCTTCGGCTCCTCTCCGATTTCTAGGAGGACACCTCCCGACCGTGTCTGCCGAATGGACCGGACTTTGGTCCCAGTGTCTTCGGGCTTAGTCTTCTCCCGGATTTCCTTGAGGACGTCCGCGTATGACTGCCCCTTCTCTGGTTTGATCAGGATCGCCTCCGAGCGCACCCTGATCCTCCTCTTTTTGACACTCTTCCCCTTTATCGTCCCGGGGGTGTCAACCGTTTTTTTTTGTGGGTTCTCCTCCTTCTTTCTCCGCGCACGTTTGGGCCTCACGACATTCCAGGTTGCCGGTGATTCAACCTGCTCTCTCCCTGGTTCTACCACGCTTTCTACGGCTCGCTTTTTGTGCGCCTCCGTTTCCCGTTGCGCCGGACTAGAGGCGATCCGCTTCTGGGTGGGACTAGGAATCTCCTTTGGTGCCCTGGTCGACAACGCAGAGACCTCTTTGCGGGTAGGCCGCACCTGCTCGGCCCGACTCAATGCGTCTGGAATGAACAGCATAGCAGGGAGACCAAACCTGAGATGCCTACTCGAGAATTGGCCTAACCAAAGAAAAGAATAAGTGAATTAAGGTCTTCCGATCAGAAAACTCCCTTGACCACCGCTTTACATAGCCAAAAACTGAATTACTCCTAGAACCAATGTAGTTAATGTGCAGAGTGAAATCGAGTTTACGGTCAAGCTTCACTCCAAGGTCAGTGAAGGGACTCTAAACGACAGATATTAGTTTCCGCAAAGGAATAATCAAAGACGAGCTGATTTTGGTTCCTAGAGAATGACATAACTTCACATTTATCCAAGTTAAGCTGCAGACCATTAGATCCACACCAGTTCTTGAAGGTATTTAAATCGTACTGAATGCAGGAAGAATCATAACTGTTTCTAACGCATGAGAAAATCTTCATATCGTCTGCATAGATTAAGACTTTAAAGTGCTTAATCAGAGGAACAATGTCGTCAATGGCTACCCTGCCAGATTCGAACAACTTAAGTATGCAGGAAAGCTTTGCGATTGGCCTATAATTTGTTATTATGTTTTTATGCAGATGAGTTCCAGTGGAGTGAGTAAGGCGTCGGAACAGCATCTCAAGAATGCAGGTGGAACACCATCAGGACCAAAAGAAAAGTCCATTCTTAGTTCCTTGATATGATCTATAATAATATCACGAGATATAATGGGCAAAGTAATGGAGGCAGCGGGACGATCGTGGATATGATTCATATCTTAATATTTTGCACTGCATTTAATACTTTATCAAATTAGTTTTCCACAGGAAGAAAAGAAAAGGTAAATACGTTCACTGTGGGTGGATGGTGACTTACGATAGCAACTTTACTCAACAAATGAAATATTTCCACAAATAAATTGTATTGATAATATTCAAAACAAAATATTGTCGCGCAGCTGTGCAGCAACTAATTCGCTGATGTTTTACGACTATTATCTGTAACAATAGAAATATTTTATTGCTCTTAAGTTTATGTGACCTTCACGGAACCAGATGTTTGTAAAACATCATGATCTGATAAAACCTGCTACGTGCGTTCAAAGTCACGACATTGACATTGAAAATATTGGCAATTTGTTGTCAATATTTTATTAATTTATGCTTTATGTTTTTATAGTAGAGTCGAAATGTGCACTGTAGGTTTATAATTGCCAGAAATAAACCCTGTATATATGTAATATTTTATCGATATTACAATTTTCGCCTGTTTTTTCACCTTTTGGGCCCCACACATTGGGCGTCAAAATTTATGCTACGTACTCACAATGCGTAGCAAGCTTGTTCAGGAGACGGGCTGGGTTCATCCTGGAGGAGGACAAAAAGAAGGGATGTCGGAATAAGGGCGCTAGGTAGTCTTTTTTAATGGCAGGGTAGACTACGAAACCACTTAAAATTCAAGGTTCTAATCACTTCTATTAATTCATCGCGAAACTATAATATATATATATATATATATATATATATATATATATATATATATATATATATATATGGGGTGCTCCACGTCAACCGGGCCACCTTTCTGCCCAAAATTTGAAGAGGGGTAGAAAAACCCTCAATAGCTTAAAATGTTTGTATATAACCTTTCAAAAGTCGAGTGGCATTTGGAACCATTTTCAAAATGGCGGCTCCAAAATGGCGTCAAACACACCTAATTTTGAGGTTAATGATAATGAAATTCTAAATATTTTAAGAGAGAAAGATTTGGTGATTATTAGGCAGCATGCGCACTTGATCTCCAATATCTTCCATGCGCATCCGCTTTTGACTCGAGTTGTGGACTCCATAATCGTCGATATTGCAGTACAAAATTTAAAATCTCAAATTCAAGTATCGTAAGGGGCTTGAACGACAATTATTGGAATTTTGTTTGTTAGCGACATTTTAATACACATGGGTAAAAGATAAGTATTTCGAAGCAAAATTAATATATGTGTAGTGATTTAAAATGATTTATAGCCGTATCGATTGCACGATTGCTGTCGGCTGTATCAGATTGCACATACACAGTATACTTTTAGCGAACAAAAATGACAATATCATAGATATATAATGTATTCTTTCGTTAGGCACATACTATATTGTCATTGTCATTTTGGTTCGCTAAAAGTATACTGTGCATGTGCAATCTGATACAGCCGACAGCAACATTTTGTTGCTGTTGTCCATGGTGATGCTGTCGGCTGTTGTGCAATCGATACGGCTATAAATGATTTTTGACAATAATTATATGTTTTGATCTATGATCGCTGCTTTTGCTTAAAGAAGGTATATAGAGAAATACTGCTAATATGGCCCAGGTTCGTTGAAACTGCACGAAGAATTTTCCCTTATTCGCTTTTTAAATTTCGGTTGGTTGCTCTGCCTTTAAATTAAGTATGGCGCAGTGCTGTGGAATAACATTTACGCGAAAGCACGAAAAGAATAAATAATTACATGAGTAAATGTCAATATTACGGCATCTGACGTTTTTCTGGTTTCCGAAATTCGGGACATGCGCATTTTACAACGTGATTTCATTTTCATCACGTAGCCTTTTCCAGACTACAGTGCATGTTACACTGCCCCCCTCTTAGAACTGTTCGCCCCGAACAGTTGTATCTCCTTGGTATGGCTTTAAGCGGTCAATGTGCACGATCTTCTTTTTGTCTTTTGGTCCCCGCTGTATCCTGTACACTACATCGTTGATGTGCGTAAGGATCTTGTATGGTCCTACCCACTGCTGTTGAAGCTTCGGTGATTTTCCTTTTCGTCGCCGTGGGTTAAATAGCCAGACGAGGTCTCCCTCCCTGAATCCACTAGAATTAGCTCGGATGTCGTATCGTGTTTTCATTCTGTCGCTGGATGTCTTAAGGTTCTTTCTTCCCAGTTCATGGATTTCTGTGAGACGCTTCCGAAGTATGGTTATGCATTCTTCAGTGGATTCAGCATCCTTTTCAAGTGTTCCGAACTTCAAATCACTGGGCAGTCAAATCTGTCTTCCAAACACAATTTTAGATAGTGTTTGTCCCGTTGAGTTATGGACGGCTGTTCGATAAGCTAGTAGAAATATCGGAATGTAGCTATCCCAATCCCGTTGATGTTCATGTACTACTTTTCTAAGATGTTCGACCACTGTCCTATTAAACCCCTCAACCATCCCGTCAGATTGTGGATGAAGTGGTGTTGTCCGCGTCTTTCTTATCCCAAGAATATCGCAAACCTTCTGGAATACTTCAGATTCAAAGTTTCGTCCGTGGTCGGAATGAAGCTCATTGGGGACGCCAAATCTGCATATGCAGTTTGTTACTAACTCCTCTGCCACTATTTTTGCTTCTTGATTTGGGATCGCATATACCTCTGGCCATTTACTGAAGTAACCCATTACCAATTAAATGTACGGGTTGCCTAGATCTGACTCTGGGAATGATCCCGCAATGTCAATCGCAATTCTCTCAAAAGGCGCTCCAATTGTATTGCTGCATCGCTCTTCTTGTTTTGATGTGAGATCCTTTGCTACAGGCACAAGCGGTACATTTTCGACACCAGTCCTCCACATCCTCCCGCATATGTAACCAGTAGAATCGTTCTCTTAATTTCTCCAAAGTCTTATTGACACCAAGATGTCCTCCTGAAGCACCGTTATGGAATTCTTCCAGCACATCCCTTATTTGATTACTCATCGAGTTATTCTCACTTGCGTTTTAATATTCCATCTTCAACACACAGCGAATTCCATTGCGCCCAGTAGCTCTCCAATTTTGTACTTTTGTCGGAAATATCTTTCCATTGGGGTCTTTCGTCGTTATCCTTCCACGTCAAAATTGAAGAAATATTCTCGTCTTCTCGTTGTGCTGCTTGAAATTCCTCTTTGTTTCATCCTGTCAAGGGTACGACAGTTGTTCTCCTCACAATTACATGTTCGCATTTCGCTTCCAGACGGGAACAGTATTTACAATCAATCTTACATGGTCGTCGTAAGAGTGCATCTGCATTTCCATGGGATCTACCCTTCCTATGGATAATTTCGAAATCATAGGATTGCAGTCTTTCTAGCCATCTTGCCACTTGTCCTTCAGAGTTTTTAAATTGCATCAACCACTTTAGAGCTGCATGATCAGTTCGGAGAGTGAATTTTTGTCCATAGAGGAATTTATGGAAGTGCTTCGTTGCATCAACAATAGCCAGCAGTTCTTTCCTCGTAACGCAGTAATTTCTGTCTTGTTTTGATAGATCTCTGCTATAGTATGCCACCACCTTTTCGGGCCCGTTTACTTCTTGTGACAGCACAGCGCCAATCCCAACATTACTTGCATCAGTATCCAATATAAATGTCTCACCCACCTTTGGACAAGTAAGTACAGGAGGATTGCAAAGCGCCCACTTCAGTGCTTTAAAGCTGTTTTCTGCTTTTGCTGTCCAAACGAATGCTTTATCCTTCTCCGTTAGCTTATGCAACTCTTTTGCTATATCAGCAAAATTCTTCAAAAAGCGTCTGTGATAAATGGCTAGTTCAAGAAAGCTCCGTAGCTCGTGTTTATAACCTCGTAGGACACATTCCATTAAGCGCTCGAATGTTGCTGGCGCATTGCAAAGTCCAAAGGGCATGAATATAAATTGCCACAATCCACTTCCCACCGAGAATGCTGCCTTTTCCCTGTCATCTGGATCGATCTCGATTTGCCAATAGCCGCTTTTTAAGTCCAACGTTGAAAACCACTTGGATCCTGAAAAGGTATCTAGAGTGTCGTCTATGCAGGGTAGTGGGTAACTATCTTTCTTCGTGACATCATTAAGACGACGGTAGTCGACACAGAATCTTGTACTGCCATCCTTCTTCTTTACTAGCACCACTGGTGACACCCATGGAACTTTTGACTCTTCTATTAGACCTTGCTTACACATTGTTTCAATCATTTCGTCTGCTTTTTCTCGCTTTGTAAGTGGTAATCTTCTTGGTGGCTGCTTGATAGGGCGGGCGTCTCCGGTGTTAATTTTATGTTGCACTATATCAGTTTTTTCATAGTCTTCGTCCCCTAGTGTAAAAATATCGGCAAATTCTTCAAGCAACTTCTTTGCTTTACGATATTCCCCTTAACTCAGTTTATTAGACGGAAGTATCATGTTGGTTAGCATTGTAACATCCTTCTTTGGCTGTCTAGTTTCACCTACGTCTGAATATTCCGCTAACACAATCCCTTCGGCTGGTTCGCCATGACCTTTCTTTAATTTGATGCCTTTTCCACGGGAATTTAGGACTCCTACCAAAATTTCTTTCTTTTCATCGATAGTTACTAAACATTTTCCAACGGCGACATATCTAATTTGTTCTGTTCGATCTGGTTCTAGTTAGAATCGATAGCTCCCGGGATCACCAAAACCTTTTGCTCGTACTAAGGTTTCTGCACAAGGAGGGAGCTCAACGTCTTCATATGCCAAAATGTTCAGCTTCGAGTAATAATTGGATCCCAGAGCCATAGGAATCTCTCTGTTGTCGTATTTCATTATTCCTCTACCAATATCCAGTTGAATGTTGTGTGCTCTCATGAAATCGAGGCCAAGTATGCACTCATCCGTTATATCTGCGACATGAAATCTGTGTGAAAATTGGTTGTCGCCGAGGGATATTGTCATTAATATTTCCCCATACACATCAACGGATTCTCCTGTAGCTGTCCTCAAAATGTATCGATTTTTTTTTGCTAAGCCAGTGGTCTTTAGCGTAATCACACCGAAGAATAGACCTGGAAGCACCTGTGTCTACTGTAATCGTGCATGTTTGTTCTTAAATCCTCCCGTTGATTACTAAGCTGCTATCGCTTCGCTGCAATTTCTTTATGTTGATGATGATTCCGGGGGTGTCGATTCTGTCGATTCTGACACTGACACTGTGTGCTCCTTCGATAAAGTGTCTTCCGATATCGATACGATTTTGAAATTATCCCCCTCTTCTGAAATCGTTCTTGCTGGAGATTTCAACGTCCACAACACACAGTGGCTCAGGCATTCTTCCACCACAAGCCCGTCTGGAAGACACGTCGAGTTATTTAGTGAGTCTTTTAATTTACAGCAACTGGTTGAGTGTCCGACTCGTGTTCCTGATACTTTGGGGCACAACGCGCATCTTTTAGATCTATTTCTAACATCGCATCCAGAAAAATACTCGGTTTCGGTGACGTCTCCCTTGGGTAATTCGGACCATTGTCTAATCTCCGCCCAATTCTCCATCTCCTCTCTGACAACCACTAACCTAAATTCCACCAAAAGATTAGTGTGGCATTATAAAAATGCTGATTGGGCGGGACTTAATAAGTATCTCAGAGAGCTGGATTGGTCCGATTGCTTTTCTGTGAGAGACGTTAACAAATGCACCGATTATATCTTAAACATCCTTTGGTTTGGAATGCATCGCTTTATTCCTCATACCTTCAAGAACATCAAACCAACTAACACCAATTGGTTCAATAATGACTGTTTCGCAGCCATTAAAAATAAGGAAGCAGCCTTCCAGGGATATAAATTGTGCCCTTCAGAGGAATTGAGACGTATCTATAGAGATGCCCGGAATATTTGCAATTCAGCAATTAGTCGGGCAAAGTTCAATTTCAACCAGAACATCAGACGGAAGGTTTTTTCTACCCAAAAGGGTAGTAAGGGTTTCTGGTCTCTAGTAAAAACCGTAAAGAACAATTTCACCTGTTCGTGAACACCACCACTCATTTATAATGGGAATGTTTTTACTACCTACCACCTTCATCGCAGCCACTTCCCAGTCAAGTAGGCAAAAGACGCTACACTTTCGCACTCGCGAAGTTTTTAGAGCACTTTCAAAACTCGACGTGTCCAAAGCTACTGGGCCTGATGGTTTCTCGCCCCTTGTTTTAAAATGCTGCGCCTCTGCTTTGGCTAAACCTCTGCGCAAACTTTTTCACCTGTCATATTCAACAGGAATGTTTCCAAGTGTATGGAAACTTGCTCATGTCCAGCCGATACTTAAAAAAGGAGAGGCATGCGACCCCTCTAACTACAGACCAATTGCACTAACCTCGATCATATCTAAAGTTTTTGAATCTCTCATCAACTCTCAGTATCTAGAAAACAACCATCTTATCAACGATTGCCAGTACGGTTTCCGCACTGGCCGCTCAACCGGTGACCTACTAACGGCTCTAACGGAACGTTGGAATCATTGTCTTCATAATTTTGGTGAGTCTGAAATCGTCGCTCTTGATATTTCAAAGGCTTTTGATAGAATCTGGCATGCTGCCCTTTTAGCCAAACTTCAAACATTTGGTCTGCACCCTACCCTCGTTAAATGGATAGAGAGCTTTTTGTCAGGCCGTTCAATTCGTGTAGTAATTGACGGAGTTACTTCTGATTCCTACGAAATAAATGCCGGTGTACCTCAGGGTTCAGTTCTTTCACCAACCTTATTTCTTCTTTTTATTAATGATCTCTTATCCCTTACTCTCAATCCTATTCATAGTTTCGCCGACGACAGCACCCTTGATTTCGCGTACTCATTTGATTCTGTTATGAATTCACGTGGACATGCTACAGAAGCCAATCGGGAACGCATGTTTAGATCATTAAACAACGACATTTCCAAGGTCCTTGCTTGGGGCAGAGCAAATCGTGTTACGTTTAATGCATCCAAAACCCAATGCTGTTTAATGTCCCTTAAAAAACGCCCAGTTCACCCCCAACCCATTTCAGTAGACGGAGTGAATATACCCAATTCACCCTCCCTAAACATCTTGGGTATCGAGATATCCAGCAATCTTAGCTGGACTGATCATATATTTGCAATCGCTAAAAATGCGATGAAATGTTTGGGTTTTCTACAGAGATGTAAGAAATATTTCACCCCACCTGACTTAGCGCTGATCTACAAGTCCCACATTAGGCCTAGACTTGAATATAATTCCCATATTTGGGCAGGGGCCGGACACACCGCACTGTTCGCGTTAGACAAAGTCCAGCGTAAAGCTGTTAAGCTTATTTTGGATCCCTCAATTTCTGAGGGTCTTGACTCTCTGGAGCATCGACGGAATGTCGGTTGTCTCTCACTCTTCTATCGTTATTTCCATGGCCGTTGTTCTAACGAAATTGCTAGCCTGATTCCTTGTAGACTCATGACAACGCGCGATACAAGATCAACAAGCCGCTCCCACCCCTATACTCTCCAGGTCAAATTTGGACGTACCGTCAAATTTCGGGAATCTTTTCTAAGCAGAACAACACGAATGTGGAACAGTCTACCATCTTCTGTTTTTCCCTCGTCTTATCAGCCTGAAACTTTCAAACGGGGCGTACATCGACACCTCCTTCACCCAAACTCCTAACCCATTTCCGTCATCCTTAATTCCTTTCCTGCCAAGGCTGTGCTTAAGCATCATAGGGCATCCCCTGAGCTTTGGCATCATCATATATAAAAAAAAAAAAAAACTCCTGCCCCGCAGAGTTGGTTTTTACTCGTTTTCCTGTTGTGAGCGTAGAGTTGGTATGGGGCTTACAGCTCTATTGGTTCTTTGTTCCACTCGCTCTCTTTCTCTGCATTTTTCATAGCCAGAGCCGGATTTCCTCTTGTCATCTTGTGGGCAGTTCGATCTTCGTCCCTTCCTGCAATCTCTTTGGAGGTGGCCTTCTTTGTTGCAGTTCCAGCATTTAAATCGACTCCATCTTTCCGATATATTGTAAGCCAAAACCTCAGCGTTTGTGTTCTTTCCAGCCAGTCGTACTGCTTGCTGTAAGTCGCGATCTGCAAGTGAATTAATAAATGCTTCTCTGGCTACCTCATTGACATAATCTTGGCTAAACGTGGGATAAGCCAAATGTGTCAGCCTTTTTATGTCCGCACATAACTGCTGCATCGTCTCTCCATGCTTCTGTGTTCGACTCCGTAGCTGTAGACGGTAGACCTCTTGCATGTGTTGGTTGCCGTATCGTAATTCTAAGGCTTGTATTAAAGATGAATAATCGTACCTTAGCTCTGCCGATATAGTCTGCAACAGTTCAGCGGCTGCTCCTCTGAGTGCCAAAATTAAAGCTGTAGCTTTTTTCTCATCAGTCCAATAGTTCATTGGTGCTGCTGTCTCGAACTGGAGTCTGTATGTCTGCCAGAGCGTTTGACCGTCAAGTGTTGTAGGATGAAGTCTTTTATTCACAGTGACGTCTGTAGATAACGTAGTTAAATGACGTTTCTGTACACTCTCTAACTCTGTCTTAATTTCTTCGAAATTTTTCTTCATTGATTCCATTTTACATTCAGCTTCTTTTATTTTGAGTTGTCTAGATAGTTCTACCTCTGCTAATCTCTTTGCAATATCTGATTTTATCTCTCCCATTTTATTATCCATATGGCTTTCGAGATTGACTTTGATAGAGTTTTCTATGGTCTCCAGTTTCTTCTCTACAGTTGATTTCAGACCTTCGAACTGTTTTGCATGGAAATTTCCATTTCACCTTTTACTTCCTCAACAGATATCTTAAGATCCGCTATTATTGATAAATTCAACACGGCCGTCGACAATTTCTGTTCTTCAATAGATGCTCTTAACGCAGCTATCGACGATTTCTGTTCTTCCATTGATGCTTTTAACTCATTAACCGAACCTTCCATCGTTGACTTCAACTCGGCTGATGAAGTCTTCTGTTTATTTATTTATTTATTTAAAAAGAAGATTTGCCAAAGCTGGCTACTACAAATATGATACATAAATATAACATCTTATACCTAAGATAAAAATAATAATCAAAGTTCAACGATTTGCTTAAGTTGGGCTTTGAGCTGCAACCTGGAATGTCCGAACTCGATGTGGGCCGCAAACTCGTTGAATAGCCAGGAAATAGAGGCTAGGGGCTCGTGCATACCATATATGGTTCGGTGGCGAGGCACATGGAGAAAGTCACGAATCCGCAAGGTCCGGGCCGGGACGGAAATGGTCACGTCTTTGAATAATTCGCCAGAATAGATCGACCCCTGGAACAGATCATATAAAAAAAACAATTTTTTAGACCTTGCGTCTCTTTTAAAGTGTGTCAAGGGAAATCAGACTAAGTCTGGCAGGATAAGGAGGGAGGTAGGTAGGGTCGCGCCAGGGGAGGCCGCGAAGTGCGAACCTAAGGAATCTACGTTGAACTGACTCGATTTGGTTAATGTGCACTGCGAAGTAAGGATCCCAGACCGGACTGGCGTACTCCAGGATAGGTCTGACGAAAGTGCAGTAGAGAAGCCTTGTCAAATAGGGATCGTCAAGCTCCCTAGACCATCTTTTTACAAAGCCAAGCGTGGAATTAGCTCTGCCAGTCACGAAATCTACGTGGGCCTCGAAGGAGAGACGGGAGTTAAGAAGGTCCTTGATCAAGTCAATCCTGCTCAAGATGCAACAGCCCATCGAGTAGTTGAAGGAAATAGAACGAATCCTACGTGAAAAAGATATAACTGTGCATTTGCTGGCATTCAGTGGAAGACGATTATTGGAGCACCAAATCTCTAAAATACGCATATCGGAGCTCAGCAGTGCACAGTCATCAGCATAACACAGTATTCTGGACCTGGGCAGAAGTAACGAGACATCATTGATGTAAATAATGAAGAGGAGTGCTTAATCAGAGGAACAATGTCGTCAATGGCAAGAATAAACAACAACGGACCAAGATGGCTACCCTGTGGTACCCCAGATGTAGCCCTAACGACTCTTGATAAAGTATTACGGAAAGATACTCGATATATCCTGTCTTTTAAGAAAGAGTAGATCCAATCGAGCAATAAAGGCGGAAAACCCAACTTTTCAAGCTTAAGCATAATCACGGAGTGAGGAAGTTTATCAAATGCCTTGCTAATGTCGGTGTAGACCAGTGATGGCCAAACTCACACTACTTAATTTGAGGAATGCTTAAAAGCTTCAGAAGCATTTTGTACTGTTTGTTTAATTTAGAACCTTAAAATGTTTGCAAAAGGGTCTATATCTTAAGATATTGTATAATTGCTTACAAAACTACTTAAATATGACAATTTCTTTTAACTTTTGCATGCTTTAACAATTAAAAACGCAAAAACAGAAAACCGAATACATCCAAACAAGTGCATATACGAATTTAAAAGCTCAAAAGCTCACTTGCCCGCGGGCATAGGTTTGGACATCACTGGTGTAGACACAGTCAGTCTGGAGACCTTACTGAAAGGCAGAGAAATTCAAACAAGTTAGTTGTCGGCGATCTACCGGGCAGAAAGCCATGTTGATTAGATGAGATTAACCCCTTACACTGCCCTACAAGTTGGCAACAGATTCGAACACTTGGGTATGCAGGAAAGCTTTGCGATTGGCCTATAATTTGTTATTTTGTTTTTATGCCCCTTTTTATAAACAGGAATTATAAAGGAGCTCTTCCATAACGTAGTGAACAATATCAAGATCATGTAGTTAAGATAGATTAAGATAACATAAAAAATCGAATTGTATTTCACTTCAACTTAAAGTCATTAAACTTATCAGTTCATGTTTTTATTGTGCTAAACATAAATGTACATTGCAAAATAAAACAATTACCTAGCTCTAATTTCACTTTCTGTAAATCAAAACAATTGCTCAATTAAGTAAGTAAAGTTTAATGTTCAAAATTGTCACGAGTGGATTTCCTCAGCGTCAGCATTAATAACGGTTACTTGAAGTGTAATGAACTTATCTGACCCACATTTACTTGCGCTGAGGAAATCCCAATAATGACCTAGCAATAAGTATTAATTGTAAGCAAAAAATTGTATATAAATTTACGTTCAATAAAGAACACTTTCTCTTTGAAGTTTGTTAGCGCCAAGGTAACAAGTGTTTAATTTTCGTTTAACCTTTTTCTTACAGCTCACCGCAATCTGGTGTATTGGTTCATGTACTACTTGCACCCAACAATAAAGTAAACTTCAAGATTTAATCCGGTGTAGCGGTTTATGTACTACTTGCACCCAACACAAAGTGAAGGTATAAGAACCTTGGCTTTGAACATACTGTAAGATCGAGAATCTTACATTTTGGTGACCCCGACGTGATTTGAGTGTAACACTTGAATTACGATTCGCAACTTTCATCAGAGCAGCCATCATCAATTATCAACCTTTAAATCTTGTAGTACTTCAGCGGCAGAGTATTTAGAATGGCAACAGACAAGAGTACAACGGACATCGATCAGATGGTAGCCGAACAACGAAATTATGGCTCAGAAGTTGAAAGAGTTATTTCAAATTACAACAAAGACTCGCCCGAAAGAAAGACTACAGCAGATTACTACGTGGAAAGGCTCCGACGGCTGGATGCAGCGTGGACCTTGTTTGACACAATGGACAAGGAAATACGAAGCTACCCAAATGCACCGAAGGATCATTTCTACTTTAAAACAACCTATTATGCTGATTTAAAGAATCGTTATAATCAGTATAAGGCACACTTCGGAGGAAAATTGGCAACTTTAAAAGGTCCTACGATAATCCCAATTGAAACACCTAAAATTAAAACAACTGCAGACAAACAGCAGATTGATAACGGATCAAGTTCGACAGACATCATTAAGCTCATTCGAAGACAAAGAGTAACAATTGATTCACTCTGTCGTCTTCTGACGACCACTGAAATTTTAGAAAATAACCAAGAATCAAGAGCATATTTTGAATTAAAATTGAATGGAATCAAGCACTATTGGACTCAAGTAGAAGAACAACATCATAGCATCTTTGAATTAACCGAAGATCCGGTTACCTATGGACATGATATCGATGGATATGTTAATCTAGAAGAGAGAGTTCATAAGTGCCTCATAATGCTGACTAACAAGCTTGACCAAGCCTCAATTTTACGATCGCCACCAAATGCATCAGTATCGCCAACAGCCACTATGCGGAAGCTCCCAAAAATTACTCTGCCAAAGTTTGACGGTGATTACTCCAAATGGCGACAATTTTATGACTTATTTTCGCAAATGGTCCACAACCAGGCAATGAGCAACTGCCAGAAAATGTGGTACCTGAGAACAAATCTTGTTGGAGAAGCCGAAAAATTACTGCGACGCTTCACGCTAACCGAAGAAAATTACAATGCTACTTGGAAAATGTTACAAGAAAGATATCAAAATCCGAGATTATTAGTCGCAGCGCTGGTTAACAAACTACTGACTCAGCCGTCTCATGCAGGTGAAATGTCCTCTGCTAACACTATTAACACTTTGCACGACACCACACAAGAATGCTTGTTGGGCTTGCAAAATCTTGGAGTTTCCACATCAACCTGGGATCCTCTACTACTCCATATAATGCTCAAGAAAGTTGATAAGACAACGTATTATCACTATGAGCAGTCTCTGAGAAACCCAAAAGAATTGCAATCTTTAAAGGACTTTCTCTCATTTCTTGAATCACGATTTCAATCTCTCGAGGCGTTGGGTCATAAAGGAAGAAGCTTGGAAGAGAATCACAAAAGGCCAAGTGCAGCTAAATCATTGACGTCAATTATATCATCAAGCTCAAAATGCGTAGCTTGCAATGATAATCTTCCACTTTTCCGTTGCCGAAGCTTCTTAAATTTGTCATCTACACACAGACTAAACTTACTGCGCAAACATGACATATGTATTAACTGTCTAAAACCGGGGCATATGGCTTCAAAATGTACTCTCCGGGGATGCACAAGATGTTCTCGGAAGCACAACACACTGGTACATATGGAACCCACCAAGGTTTCTGAAGGTACAACGTCAAATGTCTTCAATAAATCTGCAGAGAAAAAACCAATTCCCGGTGTGCAGAAACCAAATTTCAGCAACGAAGACCTACATCGTACTCCCGTAATCAATACAGCAATGAGTGATAAGCCACTGACATTAACGACTTTAAGTAACAAAAGTCAAGTAAGTCAAGTTCTATTGAGCACGGTACGGGTTGAAATAGTGACTGACAATGGAAAGGAAATTGAATGTCGAGCCATTCTCGACTCTGGTTCACAACTAAATCTAATCTCAAATAGAGCTGTTAGGAAACTTGGTGACAACTGCTCATGAACATCCAAGGCATTGGAAGTGGAAAACAACATTCACAGCGAAGAATAATCGCAACACTGAAATCCAGAATAAATGGATTTTCAACCAGATTAGAAGCACAAAATGCACAAAATGTGCAGCAAAAATTCACTTGACCCGAGTTAATTTTCAAAATAAAAATCAAAACAAACTACTTGTACACTCGAGCACACAAATAATTTCTAATCAACCAAGTCAACCAGTAGACACCACAACTTGGAATCTACCACACAATATTCAGCTGGCTGACCCCACATTCGATCGACCGGATCACATAGATCTTCTTCTAGGTGCAGAATTTTATTACCATTTTCTGTGCGATGGGCAAATACAATTAGGAGAGAATCTGCCAACCTTACAAAATACAGTGTTTGGATGGGTAATAGCAGGCAGAATTAATCAGACAACACAATCCTCAACCACTTGCGGAATCTGCACTGAATCAGATATTGAAAATGCCATTGAGAAATTCTGGAAAATCGAAGAAGCAGAAGAAATCCGAGAGAACAACTTTACCTCGTCCGAAAAACAGTGCGAGACGCATTTTATTCAATCGAGCCAGAGAGATAGCACTGGACGATTTATAGTACGTTTGCCATTTGCAAAAGACCCAAGCATTCTAGGGCAATCAAGAGACATAGCTCTAAGACGATTTTATGCATTAGAGAAAAAGCTCGCGAGAAGTTCAGAATTACGACAACAATATATGGATTTTATGAATGAATACATACAACTGGGTAACATGGAAGAAATCAACCCAAGGAATATTCCATCCTACTTCCTTCCTCATCACTGCGTATTAAAACCAGACAGCAGTACTACAAAATTAAGAGTAGTCTTCGATGCCTCAGCAAAGACATCAACAAATACATCGCTTAATGATATATACACAGGACCAACAATTCAAGATGATCTTTTCACTATTATCTTACGATTTCGATTATCCCGTTTCGTTTTCACCGCAGACATACAAAAGATGTATCGGCAAGTGAAGCTTCATGAAGAAGACAGGAGCTATCATTTAATATTTTGGAGAAGCGACCCAAATCAAATGCTCAAATGCTATCAGCTACGTACTGTCACATATGGAACATCTTCAGCACCGTATCTAGCGACCAAATGTCTTCAACGGCTAGCTCAAACCGAAGAAACCAATTATCCATATGGAAGTGAAGTCGTTCGAAACGATGTCTACGTGGTTGATGTTATGACAGGAGCAAACAGTCTCGTCACAGCCCGTGATAAAGAAACACAATTGATAGCTCTATTGAAAAGGGAGGTTTCATACTACGGAAGTGGTGTGCTAATCATCCTCGTTTGTTGCAAGACATAGCTCCAGAAGACCAGGAAGTTCAATTAAACTTTACGGATGAAAAGGACTTTTCCATCAAAACCCTGGGACTAACGTGGATGCCAAAAACAGATCAATTCTGTATTAGAAGCACGTGGGATCCCACAGACAAAATAACAACAAGAGCAGTCACATCTGACATTTCCCGATTATTTGATCCACTCGGTGTTATGGCTCCCGTTGTAGTCACTGCCAAAATGTTTCTGCAAGAGTTATGGAAACTTAAGCTTGATTGGGATGCTGCGCTACCGATGGAACTCCACACGACGTGGACAACGTTTCGCAATGGGCTACGAACATTGAACAACATTCAATTTCCAAGACATGTGTTTTCAAACGACACACCCACGTCTGTACAACTGCATGGCTTTGCCGATGCGTCAGAAAAGGCCTACGGTGCCGCCATATACATACGTTCAATCAACAGAGAAGGAGCAGTCATCGGTCGTCTTTTATATGCCAAATCTAGAGTAGCGCCAACGAAAAAACTAACTCTTCCACGGTTGGAATTAAGTGCAGCCAAATTAGCAGCAGAATTGATTCAAAGAGTTAAAAGGGGCTTAAAATTAGACGATACGCCTACCTATTTATGGACGGATTCAGAAATCGTCCTCGCCTGAGTAAACGCCACATCTTCATCATTCCAGACCTTTGTAGCAAACAGAATTGCTGGTATTCAAGACATATCGATTCCGCAACAATGGAGACACGTTAATTCAAAGGAAAATCCTGCAAATATACTTTCCAGGGGGATAAATCCAGAAAAATTAAAACATTGCAATCTTTGGTTCTATGGTCAGCCATTCTTACATGGCAAAGAATGTATATGGCCAGCACCTTATACCAAGGGTGCGCAATGTGACCTGGAGAAAAAGGCGTCCGCACTTTCGACAACTACACATACAGAAACAAAAGATTACCCAATTCATTTTATATATAACATAAATCATGGAAACTGCTTCCGAAAGCTGCAAAGTATTGCCGCGTACATCTAACATTTCATCAAGAGGTTGAAAAGATCAGCCAGTAGCTCCACAACAAAACCCGCTCTCACTGTACAAGAGTTAGATGAGGCACTGTTCACGATCGTGAGCAAAATGCAGGAAATTGAATTCAAAGAAGACATCCAATATATGGGACAACGAAGGGAAATTAATAAGACAAGCTCATTAGCAAGCCTTACACCATTTCTAGACGAAAGAAATATTCTCCGCGTTGGAGGTCGATTAGAAGCTGCTACACTCTTATATGACGCCAAACATCCCATTTTGCTGCCATATACACATGAATTCACCAAACTGTTACTAGCCGACATACAGCGACAGAATCATCATGTAGGTCCACAAGGACTTCTATCCATTACAAGACAACGTTTTTGGCCCATCAAAGGGAAAACTATCGTTCGCTCAATTGTGCAGCATTGCGTTTCGTGCGCTAAAAGCAAGCCTAAACTGCTAACACAGATAATGGGCAACTTGCCGCATCTGCGAGTGCAACCAGCACGACCATTTGTTAATTCAGGTGTCGATTTCTGTGGCCCTATCTGGATCCACTACAAAATAAGGAATAAACGACCACAGAAGGCCTACATTGCAGTATTTTGCTGCTTCGCGACAAAGGCGGCTCATCTCGAGATAGTTAGCGATCTTACAACAGACGCATTTATAGGAGCCTTAAAGCGATTTATCGGCCGGCTGTGATAATGCAACCAACTTTGTAGGTGCAAAAAACCAACTAAGAGAGTTGAGCAAGGCAATATACTCAGGCCCATAGAGACAAAATTCGGGCCCGGGGGGTACCACATACGGGCTCCTCGTGAAACGAATTTCTGGCCCAGCACTTAGCGTTTTCGGGCCCATATACAATCGAATGATTGACTTTCAGTTTAAAATATGTATAGTATAGTACACTTTTTCGATCGTGAAGCATTTTTTTATATAAATAATTAAAATGGAAAAAAATGGCCCTGAATATACTCACAACAGTCCCAGGAGAAAATATCTTCGATTTGCAGCCAAAAAAGTATTGACTTTCACTTCATTCCACCCAGAGCACCACATTTTGGTGGGTTATGGGAGGCTGCTGTTAAGTCCGCAAAGTATTTACTGCAACGGACAATCTCCACAGCATCACTCACATACGAAGAACTGGAAACCGTTATAATAGAAATAGAGGCGATTCTTAACTGATCACGAAGACTACCTTCCCTTTAATTGTCTTACTGCTAGAGACTCCCATTTTCTTGACGCCATCTCCTCCTCTGGTTCACACCAAATGAGTGATGTAAAGAACTTTATGGGAAGACAGTTAGATCTTATCTTTTCGTCTGATTCGTGTAACACTATAGTCGAACCGACTTCTCGGAACTTATCCGCTATTGACAGTTTGCATCCGCCCATTTTCATCTCTTTTTGCTACGATGGTTCTAATACTGCCGAACCCAACGTAGATCAATACGTTCTTGATTTTAAAAGGGCGGACTTCTCTGATCTTTCAAACAGGATCCTTTCGATCGATTTCTCATCTCTTTTTGATGATAGCGACATCGACGAGTGCGTTTCCGTGTTTTATGATAGGACTTATGATCTGTTTAATTTGTGTGTACCACTCAAACGGTCCACATCATCCTGTCAGTCCCCCCGTGGTATACTAGAGATCTACGTAGACTTAAAAATAAGAAAAATGGACTATGGAAAACTTACTTACGCTGTAGAAACACATCAACTTATTGTGATTTCGTTTATTGTCATGACAGCTTTTTAGCGTTATCATCATCCTTGTACAGAGAATACCTCGATAATTTTCGCGATAACTTGCAAATTGATCCCCGTACCTTTTTTTAAATTTGTTAATATGAAAAAGAAAACTGATAATTATCCATCTACAATGTGCTACAATGGATCCTCTAGTTGCAGCGCGCCCGAAATAGCCGACAACTTTGCATTGTTTTTCGAGGGTGCCTTTTCATCTGGCAATTTTGTGCCTTCCCTGGAAGAGTTTGATCATATCCACGATCGTCCCGCTGCCTCCATTGCTTTGCCCATTATATCTCGTGATATTATTATAGATCATATCAAGAAACTTAGAATGGACTTTTCTTTTAGTCCTGATGGTGTTCCACCTGCATTCTTGAGATGCTGTTCCGACGCCTTACTCACTCCACTGGAACTCATCTTCAACAAATCTCTTCAGGCCGGTAGATTTCCTACGTTATGGAAGAGCTCCTTTATAATTCCTGTTCATAAAAAGGGGCATAAAAACAAAATAACAAATTATAGGCCAATCGCAAAGCTTTCCTGCATACCCAAGTTGTTCGAATCTGTTATATACTCACAACTTGTAGGGCAGTGTAAGGGGTTAATCTCATCTAATCAACATGGCTTTCTGCCCGGTAGGTCGACGACAACTAACTTGCTTGAATTTACATACCAAACAATCTCTGCCTTTCAGCAAGGTCTCCAGACTGACTGCGTCTACACCGACTTTAGCAAGGCATTTGATAAACTTCCTCACTCTGTGGTTATGCTTAAGCTTGAAAAGTTGGGTTTTCCGCCTTTATTGCTCGATTGGATCTTCTCTTACTTAAAAGACAGGATATATCAAGTATCTTTCCGTAATACTTTATCCAGAGTCGTTAGGGCTACATCTGGCGTACCGCAGGGTAGCCATCTTGGTCCGTTGTTGTTTATTCTTGCCATTGACGACATTGTTCCTCTGATTAAGCACTCTAAAGTCTTAATCTATGCAGACGATATGAAGATTTTCTCATTCGTTAGAAACAATTATGATTCTTCCTGCATTCAGTATGATTTAAATACCTTCAAGAACTGGTGTGGATCTAATGGTCTGCAGCTTAACTTGGATAAATGTGAAGTTATGTCATTCTCTAACCAAAATCAGCTCGTCTTCGATTATTCTTTTGCGGAAACTAATATCTGTCGTTTAGAGTCCCTTCACTGACCTTGGAGTGAAGCTTGACCGTAAACTCGATTTCACTCTGCACATTAACTACATTGGTTCTAGGAGTAATTCAGTTTTTGGCTATGTAAAGCGGTGGTCAAGGGAGTTTTCTGATCGGAAGACCTTAATTCACTTATTCCTTTCTTTGGTCAGGCCAAATCTCGAGTATGCATCTCAGGTTTGGTTTCCCTGCTATGCTGCTCATTCCAGACGCATTGAGTCGGTGCAGCGGAACTTTGTTAGGTTCGCACTAAGAGACCTGCCATGGAATGATCCACTTAGGCTTCCTCCTTTTGTGGATCGCCTCCGATTGCTTAATATGCACTCGTTGGAAGAACGACGTAGAGTTGCTGACCTAGTCTTTATTCACCAGCTTTTGAACTGGAACATAGACTTTTGCACTCTCGCAGGTATGGTTTCTTATAGGCATACCCCGTATAGCTTAAGAAGACTGCCTTTACTGCATGTTGCTCACTCTCGGTCTAACTGTGGTATGCATGAGCCTATAAATCGCATGTGTAGAGCCGTGAATATGTGTCCTGTTTTTGACCTGACTCTTACTAAGGATTTGCTGAAACGATCTCTGTTGTCTGTGCACCCCTGACTGTTTGTGTGGGCGTGTTTTGGATTTTTGTTTTTTGTTTTCTTTTTTTTTTTTTGTTTACTAATATTTTATTTCATGGGTTGTGGGAGCCTCATTCATCTCAATATACGTTATATTCTGGTGAATAGGTCAATTGATTCTAGGCTTCTGCCTATGAAGTGCGCCTTCTGAGTTAGAAGGATTAATTCTATACTTTTTTAACTCACGCCCTTTGACTCCAATGTCCTCAGATCCAAATGATCTTGCAGCATTAACAGGACACTTCTTAATTGATGAACCGTTGACTACATCTGTAGATGCACATGCAAAACCTACGCATAAGAGTTTACTGAGACATTGGAAGGCCGTATCACATCTTAAACACGAACTTTGGAAACATTGGTCGGTGGAGTATTTGCATGAATTGCAGCACCGTCTTAAATGGAAGCAGACAGCGCAAAACATTAAGCCAGGGACAATAGTCGTCATCAAGGAAGATAACACACCAGTTATGAAATGGCCACTAGGCAGAGTCGTGGAAGTGCATAAAGGCGTGACGGACGAGTACGAGTAGCTGATCTACGCACGGCGACAAACACATTGCGGCGTGCAATTCACAATCTTGCTCCATTGCCATGTGAAGAAGAACTCGCAAATGCAATTTGTAGCAGTAGCTACAAATTTAATATTTTATATTTTAAGTAAAAGTTTATTATTTGATTATATTATTAATAAAATATTTATATTAAAATCTACTTTAATAATATCCAATCAGACTGTACTGTCAAAAAAATATTTTAGTCAACCTGTACACTTCGATAAATTTTGAATAGTGTGAAACACTAACCCTTTAAAAATTATCATAATCATTTATTCATTGACAATAAAATACTGTACTCAATACAAAGAAAATTTTAACAAACTATCTATGTATATAACGTAAAGTAGGATACAAAATGAGTTGTAAATAATATTAGTCTAGCCAGAACAACCGAACTGGTAACTTTAAAAATAATAAAAAATAAAAGTTTTAAAATAATAAAAATATTTTTTTTTATTATTATTATCAAATAAAATGTACCTAAAGTACTTATAGGTACAAGGAGGTTCTAGGATTGGGGACTCCACAACAAAAGGGACTACAACCTGATATATTTCATTACAACCAGGGAGCCCCATTCATCCTATACATCACCCTCATTGGTGACCCCGACATTCCGGTCGCAACATTAGTGACTTCGGAATTTTAGAAACAGAAGTACCCCTACCCAAGGTAAGGTACTTCCTGGTTTCTAACAAACAGAAGACTCCAAAAGCAAAATAATTTAAATCAGAAGTACCCCCTACCCGAGGTAAGGTACTTTCTGATCAACATAAGAAGCAGAAGCCATCTACAAAAACATTAAAAACAGAGATACCCCCTACCCAAGGTAAGGTATTCTCTGTTTTTAAAAAAATCAAACGTGGTAAGGTATCCTCATTATTTAAAAAATCATCAAGTTCTACAAAACATCATCGTTATAAAAAGCAACCATCCATCAAGCAACAAGTTCTACAAACAACACCGAGACAAAACATCCTCGTTATAAAAGCAACCATCCATCCATCAAGCAACAAGTCAACGTTTCAAAATACATCTTTAAGAAGAAAGAAAATACCAATATAACTAAGAAGTAAAAAAAGACAACACATCAACAAAAAATTTAATATTGGTATGTTATTGTTTTTTAATTAAAATTAATATTACTGCACAATATAAACATACACAATTCCACATTACATCATATTTTCTTTTCTTGTTTCTCACCATTCAAAATTTGTATATTTTTATTTCAAGAAATAATATATCTTTAAATCAGGTTAAAATATATTTTATCATGGTATAATCATCTTTCCTTCTTTCATTTTGTGATTCGCGAAGTTAAGTCTCGTTAAAATCAGTGTTTAAATTAAAAAAAGTGAAATTTTACTTTCAAACAGTGAACAACATTAATGATGATGACTAGTGAAGACGAGTCAAATTTTTCACAACAAACATTGCATACAAATGCTACAAATTTCAACGAAAACAATTATGTAGCCACAACTGCAATTAAACTACCAAGCTTTTGGACTACATATCCAGAAGCTTGGTTCATTCAAGCCGAAGCCCAATTTGCTTCTAAAAGAATAACGGTTGACGAAACAAAATATAGTCACGTTGTTCAATCTTTACCAGTGGAAGTTATAACAAATGTTCTAGATTTTTTACAAAATCCTCCACTGTTAAATAAATATGAATGTTTAAAGAATATTCTGATCAAACGTTTTACTGAATCAGAAGAAAAGAAGTTAGAGCAACTTCTATCTACAACTGAAATCGGAGATAGAAAACCTTCAGAATTTTATCGCTCTATGGAAATTCTTGCAGGCAATTCATCCACATTTAGCAAATCGTTAATAAAGAAATAATGGATGAGAAAATTGCCGGCAAATATAAACATTGCTCTAATATCTTCCGGAAAACAAGATATTAAAGAACTTTTAGATTAGGCAGATAATATATACGATATTGCCAAAATTCAATTTATATCGGAAATAAACAAAAATCTACCAAAATCAAATTACAATTTCATAGATAACAATTTTCTTTTATCAAAAATAAATAATTTAGAAAATAAAATAGAAAATCTTGAAAATTTGATAAAAGGATTATCATGTCAAAACCAACTTTCTTATTCACGGTCTAGAAACAGATCGAGAGATCATTCATTCTCTAGAAACAATTCGCATAGCAGACAATTTTCAAAATCTAGGGATAACAATCCTTATTGTTGGTACCACAATAAATATGGTACCAAAGCGAATAAATGTATTTCGCCGTGTTCTTATAAAACTATTAATAATCAAAAAAACTAATTAATCCCTCAGTGAATAATATATTTAACAATAATATTTCTAAACGTTTATTTATTTTTGACAAAGAAAACAAATTCAAATTTCTTATAGATACAGGTGCTGATATTTCAGTAGTACCTAATGAATTCTTTAAAAAATTTAACAAAGACCCTAACTTATATTTATCCGCAGCAAACGGTTCTACCATTAACACTTATGGTACAAAATTACTTAAAGTAGATTTCGGTCTTAGGAGAGAATTCATTTTCCCATTTATAATTGCTAATGTCAACAAGCCCATTATCGGAGCAGATTTTTTAACAAAATTTAATTTACTCGTCGATTTAAAAAACAAAAGATTACTCGACGGTACAACAACTTTAAGTGTTAGTGGAATCACGGTAAACGCAAATACTCCAACTCCTCGTTACTACGCAATCAGTAATGAGTACGGTAAAATTTTGCAAAGATTTCCCACATTAACACAACCACCTCGTTATGATATCCCAGTTAAACATAACGTTGTACATCACATAAAAACTAAAGGACTGATTTGATAAGAGCTTACCACCAAATTCCAATGGCTAAAGATGACATACATAAAACAGCCATTACAACTCCTTTCGGATTATTTGAATTCACAAGGATGCCTTTTGGTCTAAGAAATGCTGCACAAACATTTCAACAATTCATGGACCAAATCATTAAAAATTTAGATTTCGCTTTTGTCTACATTGACGATATTTTAGTTGCCAGCAAATCTGAATCCGAACATCAAAATCATTTAAACCAAATTTTTAAACAACTATCAGATTTCGGAATCAATATCAATCCATCCAAATGCATTTTCGGAGTTGGATCTTTGGACTTCCTCAGTCATAAAATAACAAGAGAAGGGATCTTACCTTCAGAAGACAGAGTCCAAATTATTACCAATTTTCCTTCTCCAAATTCCATTAAACAAATTCAACAATTTATACATTTGGCCCTACTTCTCAAAAAGAAACCAAATAACACTAAACATTTTCCTTGGCCAGCAGAATGTGAAGATCAACTTAACAAAATTAAACAATCATTTTCAAAAGCAACTTTATTAATTCATCCTATGGAAAATGCAAAATTCAATTTAACTGTAGACGCTTCTGCTAGCGCTGTTGGTGCAGTTCTCCAACAATCCAATGCAAATCATTGGGAACCTATTGCATTTTTCTCAAAAAAATTAAAAGAAGCAGAAATCAAATATTCAGCATTCGACCGAGAACTTTTGGCATTCTATCTAGCCATCAAACATTTTAGACATTTTCTAGAAGGTCGAGAATTTACAGCTTTTACAGACCACAAACCGCTCATTACAGCAATATGGTCTAAAACAGAAAGAAGTCCAAGACAAACTACACATCTGGACTACATAACTCAATTTACCTCAGATATCAGACATATCAAAGGCAAATCAAACACAGTAGCAGATACTTTATCTAGAATTTCTATCGAAAATTTTGAACATTCAAAACATAACAATACCAAATTTGATTTAAAAACTATCGCTGAGTACCAAAATAGTGATGAAGAACTTACACATCTTTTAATAACCCAGCATAACAGACCAGATAATTCAAAATATAAACTTATTAAAATTAAATTAAACACTTCTGAATCTGACATTTGGTGCGAAGTTTCTACTAAAAATTCACGGTCATATATACCCAAAGAACTTCGAAAAATTATTTTTAATACCATTCATAATTTATCTCATCCAGGAATTAGAACAACACGAAAATCTATTGTTTCTAAGTACTTTTGGCCTGGAATGAATACAGATATTAACAATTGGACTAAAAATTGTGTCAATTGCCAAAAAGCCAAAATAACCAAACACACAAAATCCGAAATTGGTAAATTCGAACTACCAAAAACAAGATTCGAACATATCCATTTAGATTTGGTAGGTCCTTTACCTTTCCAATGAATATTCTTACATTCTAACAATAATAGATAGATTTACTCGAAGGCCAGAAGCTTATCCAATCAAAGATATACAGGCAAGCACAGTTATCAATACGTTATACGAACAATATTTTCCACGTTTTGGTATTCCTCTAGAAATTACCACAGATCAAGGTACTCAATTCGAATCCAAATTATTCGAAGAATTTACAAAAATTTTAGAATCACATCGAATCCGTACTACTCCTTATCATCCACAATCAAACGGAATGATAGAACGATTTCATCGACAATTAAAAGCAGCCATACGCGCTCGTGACGGCCAAAATAATTGGGTCACACAATTACCTGCAGTCCTCTTAGGTTTCCGAACCACGATTAAAGAAGACTTGCAATGTTCTCCAGCAGAACTGGTCTATGGACAACCTCTTCGCGTTCCAGGAGAATTTATCATTAAGAACAATTCAACAATTCAAGATCCATCAAATTTCTTAAGTAAAATTAGATTTTGCATAAATAACTTCAAACCTTCAAATTCTCGAAAACAAAATTCTAAAATCTACGTACCTAAAGATTTAAAAGATACAGAATTTGTTTTTATTAGAATCGACAGAAGCAAATCTTCTTTACAAAACCCATATGAAGGTCCTTTCAAAGTATTAAACAAACTAGACAAATTTTATCAAATCGATTACCGTGGTAAAGCTACAAACATTTCAGTCGACAGACTAAAACCAGCACTTATCGAAAACACGGAACAAATTATTACACCAATCAAAAACAATACAAAAAAGAAAGTAAAATTTCAATTATAATTTTTTTATGACTAACAATATTATTATTCATCATATTCTTAATTTTACGGTTCATTTAAAATGGACGTTTTCACTGAGGGGGGAGTAATGTAGCAGTAGCTACAAATTTAATATTTTATATTTTAAGTAAAAGTTTATTATTTGATTATATTATTAATAAAATATTTATATTAAAATCTACTTTAATAATATCCAATCAGACTGTACTGTCAAAAAAATATTTTAGTCCACCTGTACACTTCGATAAATTTTGAATAGTGTGAAACACAAACACTCTAAAAATCATCATAATCATTTATTCATTGACAATAAAATACTGTACTCAATACAAAGAAAATTTTAACAAACTATCTATGTATATAACGTAAAGTAGGATACAAAATAAATTGTAAATAATTTCAGTCTAGCCAGAACAACCGAACTGGTAGCTTTAAAAATTATATAAAATAAAAAGTTAAAAGTTTTAAAATAATAAAAATATTTTTTTTTATTATCAAATAAAATGTATCTAAAATATTTATAGATACGAAGAGGTTTTAGGATTGGGGACTCCACTACTACTTAGAAAATAAAATAGAAAATCTTGAAAATTTGATAAAAGGATTATCATGTCAAAACCAACTTTCTTATTCACGGTCTAGAAACAGATCGAGAGATCATTCATTCTCTAGAAACAATTCGCATAGCAGACAATTTTCAAAATCTAGGGATAACAATCCTTATTGTTGGTACCACAATAAATATGGTACCAAAGCGAATAAATGTATTTCGCCGTGTTCTTATAAAACTATTAATAATCAAAAAAACTAATTAATCCCTCAGTGAATAATATATTTAACAATAATATTTCTAAACGTTTATTTATTTTTGACAAAGAAAACAAATTCAAATTTCTTATAGATACAGGTGCTGATATTTCAGTAGTACCTAATGAATTCTTTAAAAAATTTAACAAAGACCCTAACTTATATTTATCCGCAGCAAACGGTTCTACCATTAACACTTATGGTACAAAATTACTTAAAGTAGATTTCGGTCTTAGGAGAGAATTCATTTTCCCATTTATAATTGCTAATGTCAACAAGCCCATTATCGGAGCAGATTTTTTAACAAAATTTAATTTACTCGTCGATTTAAAAAACAAAAGATTACTCGACGGTACAACAACTTTAAGTGTTAGTGGAATCACGGTAAACGCAAATACTCCAACTCCTCGTTACTACGCAATCAGTAATGAGTACGGTAAAATTTTGCAAAGATTTTCCACATTAACACAACCACCTCGTTATGATATCCCAGTTAAACATAACGTTGTACATCACATAAAAACTAAAGGACTGATTTGATAAGAGCTTACCACCAAATTCCAATGGCTAAAGATGACATACATAAAACAGCCATTACAACTCCTTTCGGATTATTTGAATTCACAAGGATGCCTTTTGGTCTAAGAAATGCTGCACAAACATTTCAACAATTCATGGACCAAATCATTAAAAATTTAGATTTCGCTTTTGTCTACATTGACGATATTTTAGTTGCCAGCAAATCTGAATCCGAACATCAAAATCATTTAAACCAAATTTTTAAACAACTATCAGATTTCGGAATCAATATCAATCCATCCAAATGCATTTTCGGAGTTGGATCTTTGGACTTCCTCAGTCATAAAATAACAAGAGAAGGGATCTTACCTTCAGAAGACAGAGTCCAAATTATTACCAATTTTCCTTCTCCAAATTCCATTAAACAAATTCAACAATTTATACATTTGGCCCTACTTCTCAAAAAGAAACCAAATAACACTAAACATTTTCCTTGGCCAGCAGAATGTGAAGATCAACTTAACAAAATTAAACAATCATTTTCAAAAGCAACTTTATTAATTCATCCTATGGAAAATGCAAAATTCAATTTAACTGTAGACGCTTCTGCTAGCGCTGTTGGTGCAGTTCTCCAACAATCCAATGCAAATCATTGGGAACCTATTGCATTTTTCTCAAAAAAATTAAAAGAAGCAGAAATCAAATATTCAGCATTCGACCGAGAACTTTTGGCATTCTATCTAGCCATCAAACATTTTAGACATTTTCTAGAAGGTCGAGAATTTACAGCTTTTACAGACCACAAACCGCTCATTACAGCAATATGGTCTAAAACAGAAAGAAGTCCAAGACAAACTACACATCTGGACTACATAACTCAATTTACCTCAGATATCAGACATATCAAAGGCAAATCAAACACAGTAGCAGATACTTTATCTAGAATTTCTATCGAAAATTTTGAACATTCAAAACATAACAATACCAAATTTGATTTAAAAACTATCGCTGAGTACCAAAATAGTGATGAAGAACTTACACATCTTTTAATAACCCAGCATAACAGACCAGATAATTCAAAATATAAACTTATTAAAATTAAATTAAACACTTCTGAATCTGACATTTGTTGCGAAGTTTCTACTAAAAATTCACGGTCATATATACCCAAAGAACTTCGAAAAATTATTTTTAATACCATTCATAATTTATCTCATCCAGGAATTAGAACAACACGAAAATCTATTGTTTCTAAGTACTTTTGGCCTGGAATGAATACAGATATTAACAATTGGACTAAAAATTGTGTCAATTGCCAAAAAGCCAAAATAACCAAACACACAAAATCCGAAATTGGTAAATTCGAACTACCAAAAACAAGATTCGAACATATCCATTTAGATTTGGTAGGTCCTTTACCTTTCCAATGAATATTCTTACATTCTAACAATAATAGATAGATTTACTCGAAGGCCAGAAGCTTATCCAATCAAAGATATACAGGCAAGCACAGTTATCAATACGTTATACGAACAATATTTTCCACGTTTTGGTATTCCTCTAGAAATTACCACAGATCAAGGTACTCAATTCGAATCCAAATTATTCGAAGAATTTACAAAAATTTTAGAATCACATCGAATCCGTACTACTCCTTATCATCCACAATCAAACGGAATGATAGAACGATTTCATCGACAATTAAAAGCAGCCATACGCGCTCGTGACGGCCAAAATAATTGGGTCACACAATTACCTGCAGTCCTCTTAGGTTTCCGAACCACGATTAAAGAAGACTTGCAATGTTCTCCAGCAGAACTGGTCTATGGACAACCTCTTCGCGTTCCAGGAGAATTTATCATTAAGAACAATTCAACAATTCAAGATCCATCAAATTTCTTAAGTAAAATTAGATTTTGCATAAATAACTTCAAACCTTCAAATTCTCGAAAACAAAATTCTAAAATCTACGTACCTAAAGATTTAAAAGATACAGAATTTGTTTTTATTAGAATCGACAGAAGCAAATCTTCTTTACAAAACCCATATGAAGGTCCTTTCAAAGTATTAAACTGTGGTGACAGTACAATTGTAGTGCCAAAACCACTTTAACAATTGTAACGTTTTATTATTTTTGGCTCCGTTCGTACATTCAAATTACTTGTTGTAAATGCTAACTTAGTAGGTCGGAACAATTTTGTTTAAATAAATTGTGTATATAAAGTCAGAAAATTGTTCCATAGGTTTAGTCTTTCAGTCAGTCTCTAAGTATACTGTTCAAGATATTATTAAATAAAATAATTTAAATTGAATTAGCTAACGGTTTTATAGAACGTTGGCACCGGTCGCTCAAAGCATCATTAATGTGCTACCAAAATTCAGAGTGGACAAAATATTTACCACTTATTCTCTTAGGTTTCAGGTCAATTAGTAGTGACGAATTCCGATTTTCTCCTGCAAAATTAGTCTATGGAGAAAATTTACGGTTACCCGGCGATTTTTTTAATAGCACGAATTCTTTAAATAACCAAGCTGAATTCGTTAAACAACTCGAACATCAATTTCGAAATATACAACCGTCACCGGCATCTCGACACACACTTCAAAAGGTTTTTATTTTCAAAGATTTGAAAAATTGTCCTTTCGTTTTTATGAGAGTTGATAGCACTCGACCTAGTTTACAACCTCCTTACGAAGGACCTTACGAGGTAATATTAAGAAACGAAAAATTTTACAAAATTCTGATTAGAGGAAAAGAAGTTAACGTTTCTATTAATCGATTGAAACCTTGTTTTACAAATTCTTATTTAAAAGACTCTGAGGAAACTTCAGGTTTTGGAAATGCAAATTCACCAGAAGTTATACATAGGTCGCAGTTGCCAGTGTCAAACGACCATTCACCTAACGACCAAAGTAATTCAAGGGCGTCTTTACAGCCAGCGCTTAAGAGCCCAGTAAATTTGGTAAACAAACAAAGGTCGAGTCATAATCCATTACACAACTCACAAGACTTAAGTGATAACACTCCAACACAGAGAACATTAGAGCCAGTGAATGATGATCTACCACAAAATAGCCGAATAAACCAAAGGGTGTCTTTTCAGCCAGTGCTCAAGAACCCAGGAACATTGGCAAATACTAACAAATCACACATAAGACAACCCCAGACAGTTAATGACAAAAGTATTATAAAACGAACCGTAAGATTCGATCCAAAAATCAGATTTTCACCAGGGGGAAACACATATTTCCCTATCAGAAAGACAAGAGTTGGACGCACCACAAAACCTCCATCACGTTTCGCCCAATCCTAAGGATTCGCTGGCGGGGGAGTACTGTGGTGACAGTACAATTGTAGTGCCAAAACCACTTTAACAATTGTAACGTTTTATTATTTTTGGCTCCGTTCGTACATTCAAATTACTTGTTGTAAATGCTAACTTAGTAGGTCGGAACAATTTTGTTTAAATAAATTGTGTATATAAAGTCAGAAAATTGTTCCATAGGTTTAGTCTTTCAGTCAGTCTCTAAGTATACTGTTCAAGATATTATTAAATAAAATAATTTAAATTGAATTAGTTTTTTTTTTTTTTTGATAATAATAATTCCCATTTTTAATAGTAGCTTTTGGGAGTTCTGCCCTCTCGAGGCCCTTGGAAGTTCTGTCCTCTCAAGGCCCCTTTTAGAAGTGAAGGATCCCCGGACAATACAAAGGACCCCAGGACAATACATTACGTGGATACTGAGACAAACACCAGTACCCACAATTGCTGTCTTGTGTAATTCCTGCAAGGTCGAATTGTGACTCAAGCTGAAAGAACCACGCTAATGGATTGGATCGCCAAAATGGTATGGTCTTAATGGAAACGGCGTTGACTGATATGGACGCCGGAGACGGAGGTAGTGGAACAGACAATTGACTTGTGCCAGAAACACATGATTTAGCAATAGGTTCACCAAATAAATCATTAAACCCGTTCATGGTGTAAATGCTTTACAATTGAATAATTTTGAGATAAAGATTTTTAATATAAGTATATATATTGAGCTAATAAAATAAACTATGGTAAACTTATCTTTTCTGATTATAGCCAATGTTCTTTCTTGTCTTGTTGCTGTTATGTTCTTTTGCCGTAGCTTTTCTTTTGTTCCTTTTTCTTATGTTCCTTTTTCTTGAATTATGCTTCCATAGATAAAATTTAGGACGTTCGTTATCCTTTCCAGAATTTTGTTATCTGTACCAGCTGTGTTGAAAATACTTTAGTTTGATTCTGACGAGAACTTGGGATATTTTCTTTAACAGGAGAATACCTTACCACTGGTGGGGGGTATCTCTGTTAAAAAAAATGTAGTTCTTCGGTTAATTAGTTTTGGGTTTGCTCTCTTTTAACAGAGCGTACCTTACCACTGGTGGGGGGCACCTCTATTAAAAAAGAAATAAAGAAAAATCTTCAATCACAAGTGCCTTACCACTGGTGGGGGGCACTTGTATTATAGGTACCAATGGTAATTTTGATGATGTTATGTTAGCGAGTGCCTTACCACTGGTGGGGGGCGACTCTGCTAAATATTCATAGAGGCTGTACAACGGTTTTGTGTTTTGATGGAAGTATGCCTTACCACTGGTGGGGGGCAACTTCATCAAGTTCACAAAACGAATTTTTGTCTTCCAATCTCTTGGAGACAATTCCCAAGGAGGTTAACACGTGTCCTCCTCTCAACAAATACCAACTCACCTTCAAATTTCAAATAACAATGCCCCCACCAGCGGTAAGGCATTTGCTACTCGAAGAACAACCACCCCGACAAACTTCAAATAGCAATGCCCCCCACCAGCGGTAAGGCATTTGCTATTTGAAAACAACCCACCTGCAACATAGCGCAAGTAACATCAACCCCGATGTTGACAACCACACCTCAGGAACTGAAAGGTCTAACAAGACCAACAGTTCTCATAAGACTTCCCTCTCACATAGAAGAAGTCAATCATCACGTCAAGAAGACGTTCAGTCCTCATAAGACTTCCCTCTCACATAGAAGAAGTCAATCACCACATCAAGAAGACGTTCAGTCCTCATAAGACTTCCCTCTCATATAGAAGAAGTCAATCATCACAGCAAGAAGACGTTCAGTCCTCATAAGACTTCCCTCTCACATAGAAGAAGTCAATCATCACATCAAGAAGACGTTCAGTCCTCATAAGACTTCCCTCTCACATAGAAGAAGTCAATCACCACATCAAGAAGACGTTCAGTCCTCATAAGACTTCCCTCTCATATAGAAGAAGTCAATCATCACAGCAAGAAGACGTTCAGTCCTCATAAGACTTCCCTCTCACATAGAAGAAGTCAATCATCACAGCAAGAAGACGTTCAGTCCTCATAAGACTTCCCTCTCACATAGAAGAAGTTAATCATCACAGCAAGAAGACGTTCAGTCCTCATAAGACTTCCCTCTCATATGGAAGAAGTCAATTACCACAGCAAGAAGACGTTCAGTCCTCATAAGACTTCCCTCTCATAGAAGAAGTCTCAACACCTTCAAGTGATACTCTTTATTAAATCGTCAAACCAGTAATTCAACTAGGTTTGACTAGCAGGGGAGTAATGTGGCGGCTTTAGATTGACTCTGAAGTTAGCTACAATTTCCATACAATGAAAATACCTGCTACTGCTCCAGTTCAAAAACGCAGTAAACTGGTTGCATATTTTCTGGCTATAAAAGAGCTGAAAATATGTACCACAGGCAGTTCACTTTCAACCTTCAAGTGTAATAAGTAAAATAAATAATTAAAGTTAAAAATAAAAATATTTAAATTTTACGAAAAATCTTTTATTTAAAAATTGAATAAATATACTAACTAATATTACAACCTTCACAGAACTCAAAGGAAATTATGGAAACATTCAAAATTGAGGCTAAGGAGTATAATACATCGATCGTTAAATCCGCATCAGAATCTTCGATTAAACTGAAGACCAAACAGAAGGAAGTCAAACGTTTAGAACCGACAAAGAGGCCAGTCAATCTAAACAAAACAACAATAACATTGACCACATTTACCAAGGATACTCAAATCATTGAGCAATCCACAAACGTCAAATAATAGAAGAAAATAGAATTCATACAAGGAGGTTAACACCTGTCCTCCACAAAAGTAGAGGTAGTAATCATCAAAACTAATACCTCCACAAAACAAACTAGACAAATTTTATCAAATCGATTACCGTGGTAAAGCTACAAACATTTCAGTCGACAGACTAAAACCAGCACTTATCGAAAACACGGAACAAATTATTACACCAATCAAAAACAATACAAAAAAGAAAGTAAAATTTCAATTATAATTTTTTTATGACTAACAATATTATTATTCATCATATTCTTAATTTTACGGTTCATTTAAAATGGACGTTTTCACTGAGGGGGGAGTAATGTAGCAGTAGCTACAAATTTAATATTTTATATTTTAAGTAAAAGTTTATTATTTGATTATATTATTAATAAAATATTTATATTAAAATCTACTTTAATAATATCCAATCAGACTGTACTGTCAAAAAAATATTTTAGTCCACCTGTACACTTCGATAAATTTTGAATAGTGTGAAACACAAACACTCTAAAAATCATCATAATCATTTATTCATTGACAATAAAATACTGTACTCAATACAAAGAAAATTTTAACAAACTATCTATGTATATAACGTAAAGTAGGATACAAAATAAATTGTAAATAATTTCAGTCTAGCCAGAACAACCGAACTGGTAGCTTTAAAAATTATATAAAATAAAAAGTTAAAAGTTTTAAAATAATAAAAATATTTTTTTTTATTATCAAATAAAATGTATCTAAAATATTTATAGATACGAAGAGGTTTTAGGATTGGGGACTCCACTACTAAAGGGACTACTCCACTACTAAAGGGACTAGCAACGTTAATTACCTTGGTGCCGATTATCACACCCGACCTGAAAGGGAGTTCGCGAAATCCTATTCAGCCAGAGTCCAGTACACCCGCTTAGAACCAAAAGGGAGATTATGCGCAGCAGCCCTCATTCTCACCTCCCCGTATACCTCCTTTAAAAGGTGCGGCCAAGCTCGCCGGTGTGGGCGTGGGTGGAAGGTGAGAATTTATAGAAGTAGCAAACCAAGAACGACAAAAATAACGAATGAAGAAGGAAATCCCTTTAAAAATTGTGCATCGGATGATGACATATAAACAACCTTGCCACGTAACCAGCAGCCGTGTTTACTAATACGCAAGGTCGATTGACTATCTGATTTTACGACTGCAAATCAGAATTCTAATAATTTCTACTGCCGCAACCCAAATAAAAACAAATATAATAATGTTTGGCCATCGACCAGGTTTCGAACCCAAGCTCGCCGAAATCAACACATCTGCTTTTGGAGTTTTCCCATTCTGCTAAACCCATCATACCGTAAACTTACTCTGCAGGCAACTTAAACGGTTTACGCATAGCGAAACTAAGTATTGCGACTACAGCACATGCTCAGCTGGGCTAACGATAACAAACCCAGTCCCAAGCGCAAACAATGGTTCGATGACACCGAGCTGTAATACGAGAAAAAATAAAAACAACAAAATACTCGCTCCATACTAACACCCACTATCACGGCACACTGGAGAAAACTTCGGCAAGTAATTATGACAATTTTATTGAATCATGATTTCACAAAATAAACATTCAAAGAAACGCAAACCACCTTTTCTATCCTATTAACTTCACTACTAGCTATCAACAAATTAATTGTTCTCAAGATAAATTGATTTTCTATTACATAACACCGAATTTATTTCAACTATCGAGTTCGAAAACTTCCTCAAATCAAATCAAAAAAAACTCAAAAAAAAAATGTAAAAATTCATGTGATGTATGATTCCGATACTTTACTTATTAATTATTAAGTATTCCAAATTCATGTGCCAAAATTCAATATAATTATAATGGAATAAGGAATTCTAATTTATAAATTCACTAGTGGAAAAAAAATTTCTTTTACCTTAGAGATATTCGTAGAGGAATTTTAAGTACTAGCACTTACTATATTATTTAAAAAAGAGGCCTATAAATTAGGATACAAATGCTCAAAAAAAAATTAATTAGTTTTGTCTCGTGTGTTACGTATATATATATATATATTTATATATATATATATATATATATATATATATATATATATATCAAAATATATGTCTCAATAATAAATTTAATACATTGAAATTAAGGAAATTTTAAGTACTCACCGGGATCCCAATTGCAATTGGCTTTCCGGTGGGTAGACGGTGGCTGAAAGCAAAAAATTTTATAATACAATTTTAGGGTTAAATTAGGTCTCGCTGCAACATGTTCCGGGGCTTCCTTTCCTCATTATTCAAACGTTAGAACGTTAGACTTCTCCTCACAAATTCACGGAGAGGATTGTTTTCGATGATTCCCCTTTTTTTCCTTTTGGTTTGCCTTAAATGTGGTTCTTCTTGGGGGGGGGGGGGGGGGGGGGGGTGGCTCTTCCTACATTTGCTGCCCTCCCCAGACGAGGCTCACTTTAAATTTTCAAAGGCCTTCTTCGTTAATTAAATTTACGAATAATGATTTTTTTCAAAAAAACAAGCTAAAATAAATTTTTATTGGTTACACCGCACTGTTATAAAAGAATACTATTATACCTAATCCGTGCTTAATGCCCTTTATACAAACAACTCTGCCTATGCGTAATTGGGGACTCACAGGTGGCGTCTCAAATTGAAATCTTGTTTACAATGGCAATATTTAATATTGCAATCAGCCTTTAATCTGCTGGCAGCGCTGAAATTCTATTTTGGCTTTACACTATGCCGAATAATAAGAAATAATTAGGAAAATCTTACCTAGTCTACCTATATCCTTAGATGGGGACACGAGGTGTGGAATTTTAATCCCTCGTTATTTCACCCATCGACAATTTTCCCTCAAAACAAAAGTTTAAATTGCAATTTCACTAAAAATCTCCCAGAATTCATTGAGATTTATGCACTGGTAACTTTTAAAACAATTTTCCGATTTTCTTTTTTTTTGTTTTGCGCACTGTATCACCACTCCACGTTTTAATTTTTTGTATAATTTGGACCCCACTTGAGAGTCCCACTTCTAATTTACACGCTCACTGCCAGAATGATGCTCCCCTTCCTATCGACGGCTAGGTTAGTTAGCAAGGTAAATTTTTAGTCGATCGGGAACTACTAATTTTGATTATCGTAACAATATCACTTCTCCGCTAGAGGTCCGTAATTAAGCGGGAATTAAGAAATTAATAATCTTTATTGTGGTTTCCCTCACCTCAGGAATAAAATACAATTTAACAATACAGGTTTTCTTTTCCAGTTACCGATCTTTTACTAATTTTAAAATTTTAATAGCGAAATGTTTAATTAGGTCGGTTTGGGGTTGAGGTTAGGGTCTTGACTAAATGTGCTTTAACACAATTGTGAGGTGATGACAATATTCTATGTATGTTAAGATCACGTGTTCGACTCGTGATGTCAATTTTCTGAAATTTAGAAGAGCAGTATTCGAGCAGGCTAGGAGATGGCAGCACTATTAATTTCTTTCTTTCAATATTAGGAATAATTTTGCAAAAATGTTCGCCATTCTGAAAAGCGTTAAAGTTTATTTAGATTTGACATATCCGGGATTGTTCAATTATGGGAAGTCGTTCCAGCGCGACCGAAATTTTATATTTCATAATTTATTTGGAAGTAGTATTCTTGCAGATGAATTTGCATTATCTGAAAAGTGTAGGGAAGAGGTGAATTAGCATTCAAAGTTATTGTAGTGTGCTTTAGTTTCAAGTATTTCAGTGTTGTTATGTACCAAAAATGGTCATTAGGTAAAATATCTGCATTCATTCAAATTGAATATAATTATCGAAATAAAATATTCAATCATTGGAAAATTATTTCAGTTACTTCAAACGGATGTAACTAAATTCGCCTAAACGGCATAAATTATTTCAATTCGCGACAAACAAATCGCTCAAGTTACCGCGCATTCCTTTCCCAGGAAATTTGTAGCGCATTGGTAACTTAAAAATGCTAATTATGCATTTAAGCAGATATGGTACCGAACGAAATTAAATTCGTTCCCAGATAAAGGTGCCTATCTCAGCGATTTCTTACATACATCGTATCATGCTCAGGCATACACGGCCAAGATACAAAAAGAAGAAAAAGCTCAAAAAGCTTTTCTCATGTATGTCTTTTTGATCGCGATCTCTCACTACATCGTCTTCTGCCTGTACAAGAGAGGCAGAAGAAAAAAAGCTCAAAGCTTTCTTTCATGTAGGTGCGCTTAATCTAATGAATTAAGCCAAAAAATGAGTGAGTTTGGTTTTTAGCACGGAAGCGTTCGGTCAATAGAGAGTCTGGTTTAAAGCGCGCGATAGTTAAGTCGTAATCGTTTTTACAGATTCTGGTTTGAAGCGCGCAATAGTTAAGTACGTAATCGTTTTTAAAGAGTCTGGTTATAAACGCGATATAGTTAAGTCGCGATCGTTTTTAAGCTGGTAAACACGGTCAAAAACAAAGTGAACGTTCGAATCAAACTAAAGAATTTAAGTGCAAGCAGTTTTTAAATAAGCAAAAGTGTTTATACGGATATTAATAAGAAAAAACTAATTTAAGTGTAACCTCATTAAGTAAGAAGTATTTGTTTATTATTAGACTAGAGTAAATAAAGTGTACCGTAGCAAAATTGGGTGTGAGTTTATATAAAAGCAATCCCTCAATCCTGCAAACGAGTCTACGACGGGGAACCATTGACCCCTGCTGAGTCGTCAATTGCTCAGCAAGTCACCCCCAACGCTCGGGGATTAGTCAGCTCTAACTGCCTCTGTTCCAGGTGAACACGCAGCTATCCCCCTCAACAGCACCGAGTGCCAACGCGGGACTCTAGCGGGCTTCATCCCTGCCCAGAATACGCCTGAAGTAAGGCTAGAATCTGTAACGAGCGGAAGTTAGTAACGACCCTCCTCAAACGGACGACCCAAAGGTCAACTCGTCCGCAACAAATTAGCAGCAGACATCAGCAAGGGCTACTCAAAGGACAGCCAGCCCAGAACAACAGATCTCCTCCAGAGTTTGGGAGGATTCCGAAGACGGCATAAAGCCCCCTTCCAAACTACATCAACAGGGAAACCTAAAAGACGGTTGAGACAACCCCCCTTTCTTAAGAAATATCGGCAAAGGAACACAAAAGAAGGCTATAAGCCCCCCTTGCCACATTCGGAGCAGACTTAGTGCATGTCAGAGTCAGAGGACTCCCCACCAACAGTAGCCCCACGAACGAAGTTCCGAGCTGAGAGGACCTCATCAGCACAAGGTCAACAAGGACCTTCAACGTCAGCGGTTCCAGAACCTGAAGGACGTCGACTTCGCAGCGGCACTGTTTTGCCTGTTCCGTCAGCTACCACCAAAGTAAGCTTAAATAACTATTAAGATAAGATTTAAGAGAAAGCGCGAGAATCTGGCAAGTTTTCTGCTCCTCACTGTGAAGCGCTAGATTTAAAACTAGTCCGAAGTCGCGAGGAAAGACTCGCCTTAATAAAAGACTTCAAATCAAACACAGAGGAGTTTAAAGCGGACATCGCTAGATTTGCAGGATTCTCGCCCTCGCTCAATTTAGATAAGAGTGTAATTAGGGATTTAGATTCAAAAAATTATAGTGAACCAAGTGTTAATAATAGTCACGAGGCCAGTGCTATTGTAAGAGCCTCTAGTGTAGAAAAAGAAATCGACCAGACCGACCCAGCTTGCGACGACCCAACTTCCATGCAGGACTTATTACTAGACTGGATAGAAGCATCCTTAACGGACACCAGACTAGAGGAAAGTTTTAATAGTCTGCCCGAGTCCAAATTCTTAGAAAAACCAACCCCTACAATGGCAGACTATTCCAAAGTAGTGAAACTCACTGCACAACTAGTTCCTCTCTTTTCGGGCGAACTCAGCCTCAATTTGAGCCAAGAGCTTCAAACGTTTTTAAGCTGCTGTAGACAAACCCAGCAATGCCTCGAAGAGGACGAAAAAACGGCTTTCCTCCAGATCTTGCCAACCAGACTCCGAGGTGAGGAATACCAAATTTATGCGACCTCCACACCCACTTCCCTAACAGAATTAGAGGAAAAACTAAACCGCGCGTTCCTTCCACGGGAAACATACCAAGAACTAGTGAATAGACTGATAACGGCAAGACAAAACACTTGCGAGGCTCTCACTGCCTTCACAACTAGGGTGAAGCAGTTGCTGACGCTTTGCAAGGAAGCAGCCACTACCAAATACGGAGCCACAGCAGCCCCATTTGTAAAGACACAATTGGAGGACTTTGCTCGAAATGCACTCCGCAGTGGGGTTACAAATCCTCACCTATGTCAGTACCTGCTGACTATTACTGAAGGAACGCTCGACGATCTAATCCAAAAGGCCTTGGATATGGAAAGGCTGCAGCAAGGGGCCAATTTTTTACAAGTCCCCTTGTCGTATTCTGCAGCCACCATGCCACTAATCGACCCCAACTTGCTGGTAAGAGCGGCCAAAAGGTCTCCAGTGACATACAATCAGTCGCACCAGCCAGGAGTCGCTGTAAGGCCATTAAACCCTCACAGTTTTCGTCCTCAACCCCAAAAAGTGTCACTCCCGCACAACAACACATACCAGACGGCACGGCCCCCAATAACATGTAGTTTCTGGCAGAAGCAGGGTCAATCATATTCGGAGTGTTACAAACGCAGGAACACCCCCTTCTGCCTTTCATGCAAAAACTACGGGCACGATATAGGCACATGCAGGGATAATCGACCAGGACCCTCAAATTTCCCCAAAAATAGACCTCCTCAGTCAAACCAGAAAACGGGTGGCCAACAAATGTACAATCTCCATCAGAAGTTTGACATAAAATTAAAATGTAAATTCTGTAGTCGCAGAGGCCACTCCCTGGAGGAGTGTAGACAAAAAATCAAATGGGAAGGTAAACAGTCGGGAAACGACAAGAAGCAGTCGCAATTGCCACCCGACAAGAAGCAAAATTAAATAAAAAAGAGAAGAAACCCTCTCTAGCGCCCGAATCCGGTATTCCTACAGTAAATTTACCACTAGACATAAGCCTAAACGGCGAAACACGTCTCGTAGTGGATACCGGCGCAGAGGTTAGTATAATAAAAAAGAAAATATTAAAAGCCCTCGACGTAATAAATTCCGAGGACAAAACAACGTTACAAACGCCATTTGGTACTGGTAAGACATTGGGATCCTGTAAAGGAAATTTTGAATTACAAAACAAAATACCCTGTAAATTTCAGGTCGTAAAAAACATCCCAGGCCTTACCAATGACGGTCTTTTGGGAAATGACTTCCTGAAAAGAAACTGTAACGTTGAGGGACCCGCGAAGACACTTAGATTTCCTCGCACAGACATCAATTCGGAAGAGTTTGCTGTATCCATAACATACGATCCAAGTCCAGAATCTACAATCGACGTAGAAACGCCAACAGGGAAGTTAAAGGACAAATTAGTGACACTTTCTACCTGTGGTGTCCTCAAGGCGCCTAAACAAAAGAGCGCTGGTTGTCGGAGAAAAGGACAAAATTTGGAAAAGTTGACTGATCATGGTCGGACCTGCGAAATGAGGCAGCAGCAGGTAACCCTAACGGAATCCGCTTGCATACCTGCACGGTCTCGAATCATAGTCAACACTTCGTTAATGGTGCCAGAGAAAATGCTCTGTTTATCCCAAGAGATAAGCGATGGAGTCTTCTTGGCCAACAGTTTACTCCCCTCCGGAAACACAGTGTCAATTGGAGTCCTCAACTCAACCAGTTTCCCAGTGGTCCTGACAAGTCTTAAACTAAATCTTGTCCCAACCAAAGACTACTCCGTTATTCAACTAGCTCAATCGTCTTACAATGGCAAGCTAATACCAAAGGTTAAGAAAACCCCACAACAAAAGGATGACCAAAATAAAATAGGCTCCTCAACTCACCGGCTGAAAGTAATAACACACCATAATAAAGGCAAAGCGGATCAATACAGCGACTTTTGTAAGGTCAAACAAACGTCCGGCGTGAGTGAAGACAACAAAAGTCGGGCACCAAAAGGTTGCGTTACTCGACAATTTTCAGCGCCCCTTGATAACGGGCATAAGAGCCCCATCGTAAAGGAAGAAACCTCAACACATCAAAAGAGCCGAAAGCAAACGGCGAGTAAGTCAAATAAAACTAAAAATCTAAAAGGCAGAAGCCAAAGCGCCGAAAATATAGCCGCTCTGCAACATATTAAATATATATTCCAGGACTACGAAGAACCGGATGATACTCGTCTAAACCCGCGTCACGTCAGGTTAGAGCAGGAACTCAACCTAGATGAATCCCTGAACGCGGACGAGAAATACCAAATTAAAAAACTTTGTCATGAATTTGACGACATATTCTTTCTTAAAGGTAAAGGGACCAGACGGTGAAAAAAGGTGGCGCGTCGTCGTCGATTTTCGGAAATTAAACGAAAAGACAATCGGAGACGCCTTTCCGCTACCCCGGATCGAAGACATTCTTGACCAATTAGGTCATTCACGATATTTTACGACCCTCGATCTCGCCAACGGCTACCATCAAGTCCTAGTCGATCAAAATGATCGACCGAAAACAGCTTTTAGCACCAATTACGGGCACTATGAGTTTAAACGTATGCCATTTGGGTTAAAAGGGGCCCCGGCTACGTTCCAGCGCTTGATGAATTACGTCCTCACAGGTCTACAAGGCCTCGAATGTTTCGTCTACCTAGATGATACAATCAGCTACGGGAAAAATTTAGCGGACCATAACAAAAAGCTCCGCAAAGTCTTCAACAGATTGAGAGAGAATAACTTGAAACTGCAGCCAGAAAAATGTCAATTTCTCAGGAAGGAAGTAGTTTATTTAGGACATAAATGTTCTAGCCAAGGTGCACTTCCAGACCCAAGTAAAACGGCCTGCGTCCAAACTTTCCCAGTTCCACGAACTGTGCGGCAAGTACAATCCTTTCTAAGTCTTGCAAATTACTACAGAAAGTTCATACCTGACTTCTCCAAAATAGTGCGTCCTATTACCAATTTACTCCGCAAGGATGTTAAATTCAATTGGACCGAGAAGTGTCAGGAAGCTTTTGAGGAAAACAAAACTTCATTGGTTTCACCCCCACTATTAATATATCCCGATTTCTCAAAGCCATTCAATTTAACCACGGACGCCAGCAATGAGGCTCTTGTAGCGGTCCTATCCCAAGGCGAAGTGGGAAGTGACCAGCCTATTGCTTACGCCAGCCGTACACTCAACAAGGCCGAACGCAATTATTCTACAATAGAGAAAGAATTGCTAGCCATTGTCTGGGCTACAAGGAATTTTAGGTGTTACCTTCAAGGCCGTAAATTTACGGTCTATACAGACCATAAACCTCTCAAAGGAGATTTTAATGTAAAAGACCCCACTTCCCGTCTGGTAAGATTTCACCATAAACTTTCCGAATTCGATTATCAAATCGAATACAAACACGGAAAGTACAACACGAATGCAGATGCATTAAGCCGCATACCACGGGAAAATATAGAAGTCGTCAACGGCCAGACCTTCACGGTAAAGGCCCAAGTCCACCACCACATGGACTCCGACATCGAAGAGGGAAACATCCCTCTAAGCACTAAAAGTCGCCTAAAATATAACGCAGTGACTAGGGCTCAGGCTAAAAACGCCGATACAAATAGCCCCACGAAACAAGATCACTCGTTAAACGACAGAGACGAAACAGAATCAGGTGATGGGAATAAGAAAACAAGCCCGCCAATCACCTCTCCAAGTACTGATCCAAACGAAGTAAATAAACTAAAACCCGAAGTCATCACAAGCCTCGAAGAAATCAAAACAATCCTAAAAGATGGAGACATATGCTCAAAGATATAAAGAAATATATCCAGCGGTGCCCTAAGTGCCAAACAATGAAAGCCTCGCCTCAATGTAAAATGCCGATGGTTATCACGGATATCGCAGAACAACCTTTTGATAAGGTCTATTTAGATATAGTCGGTCCACTCGAGGAAACGGAGTCCGGAAACAAGTACATCTTGACTTTCCAGGATAATCTCACCAAATTTGTCGATTGGTACGCCATACCTAATGGGGAGGCAGAAACCGCAAATCTTTTTCAACGAGATAGTCACGCGCTACCGCATCCCCAAACGAATAGTCACCGACCAGGGAAGTAATTTCCTAAGTGATTTGTTCAAAAGAGTATGTAAACTTCTAAGGGTAAAGAAGCTACAAACTTCTGCTTACCACCCTCAGTCTAACGGAGCACTAGAACGTGCCCATAGACCACTAATAGAGTACTTGCGTACAATAGTGGAGGACAACCCCAAATCCTGGGATCAGTTCTTGCGAACCGCTGCATTCGTGTACAATAATAGCATACACGAAGGTACAAAATTAACCCCAATGGACTGCCTATATGGCTTCACCGCGGATGTTCCGTCTAATCTAAAAAGAGATCCAGAACCGGTGTATAACCACGAAAGTTACTATCACCTTCTAAGGTATAAGCTCCAGAAAATGTATGCCATGGCAAGGAGAAACATCTTAATAAGTAAGAATCGCTCAAAACAGTATTATGATAAAACTGTTCGCCCCTTCATTTTCCATATAGGGGATAAGGTATTACTCTCTCAAACAAACAACACAACAACACAAACTCTCTCAAATTTGGGTAGGACCTTACATGGTGATCAAAATTCCAAGCACTGTCAACACCACTATCCAAATTGGTAACAGAACAGTTACGGTTCATAATAAACGTCTGAAACCATTTTATGAGTAAACGAAATGGTATTGGAATTGTACACACATAGATAAATTAGTTTAAGTACACACGACTAACACGGGGAAACACAACACTTAGTATTATCCTAAGAATTAAAAGGCAATTTACTAAATAAAACCTTTTTCGTTTCCCCCGACAGGATGCTGTCCGTCATAATAATTATTATTGGAACCCTACTGCTTCCACATCGAAAATGTGTCGCAGAACCCTACACGGTAAAACCGCTCAACAACAGTGGTATTATATTCGAGAACATTGGAAGTCTCATGGCCTATCATGACACTTGGAGCATCATCACGGAGTTGGACCTATTAGAATTAGAAAACCAAACTAGGTTAGCAGAACGAGCTGAACATTATGTTCATCAGCTCTGTGGCCAAGCCACACTAGGTAATTTATGTGAACTCCAAACCAAACACGTCCATGCCTTGATGGAAAATATTAAGAGAAGAACTAGCGTCATAAGGGAAGCAGTGCCAAAATCACGCAAATCAAGATCCATTTTCGACGGAATAGGAAATGCGATGCACTACTTTTTTGGCACTATGGACAGTGAAAACGAGCATGAAGTGTATAGTCGTCTGGAAGAATTAGAGACCAACACTCAAGCTCTGTTGGATTTAGAGAAGCAACAAATCAGCGTGGTAAAAACCACCTTCTCTCAAATCCAAAAACCCCTGACATCCCTATCTGGACGGTAACGTCTTCTTAGTGGTCAAATAAATAATTTGCTAAACACTACCGACGAGCTAAACAAACGTCAATTAAGACAAGAGATAATCTCAAGCTTATTGCTACAGATGGTGGAAATCGAATTTCGGCAACAAGCCCTGCTGGACATAATAGTATCCAGCCGTAATAACCAAATCCACCCGCTCTTGATCTCCGCAAATACTTTATTAGAAATATACCACAAGTCACACTCGACTTGTCCCAATCCCCAGAAATGCTTATCAGTCCTCTATCAAACGGCAGATCTTCGAACCCACTTATTACAGGAAAAACTTGTAATTCGTATCACATTGCCAATTTTCAACATACCAAAAATGAAGCTACAAAGAATTCGATGTTTCCCAATACATGTAGACTCAAACCATAGGTTGGTCCCGGACATCGAATACTCACATGTTGCCAGCCAAATTCAATCCCAAGAATTTCTGTTGCTCACACCGGAGAACATGAAAACGTTCCGTAAAGTAACAAAAGAGGTAAAAGAAGATACCTATACCGGCAGGTTAAATACTCCAATAACCAAAGCAACAATATCAGAAGAATGTGTCATCAAAATTCTCTTCAAACCATTAGATGAAAACCCGAGATGCACATTAAAGGCCCAAATTCCACCTAAAGGTACTTTGATTAAGCTGAGCAAACCTAATTCGTGGTTATTTTCATTAATGAAACCCACAGTGGTACATATAACATGTACACACCGCCTGCTCACTTACCGACTGTCAGGTCAGGGAATTCTATTAATAAATGAACCCTGTCAATTTCAAATCGGTCCCCATACAATTTACTACGAGGCTGAAAACAGGCATAACTTAAGTATAGCGCAACCCGAATACTTCCCAAATACAAATGAAAGCCACGCGCTACTAAAAGAATTTATGATAAGGGAAGTAGGAAACACAAAGGACGTAGCTCAAAATGGAGATGATCAGTCACACCCGACATTATTGATCGGTGACGAAACTAATCGACTGATCCACCAAAGTACAAAATCTCTTGAAGAAATTAGAGCAAAAATGCAAAATATTCGCATATGCCCTGGAAATAAAACCTCCCATGTACTCTCGGTAACTTCAATCTCGTTAACGGTATTGATTCTGTTGGTCGTAGCAATGTATGTAGGAAAAGATATAAATCCGGCGCAAGATTTCAAAAAGTCAACAAACCAACTAAATAGCTCACCGCTATTTTTTGCCCAAGGCATTGTTTTACCCAGAGAAGTCAGTCAGTAATGGTCGTCGGTAAAGAACAGTCGTAAAGTATGTTAAGTAAAGTTATCAAGTATAAGAGAAAAGTCCAGTAAAGTAATTTTCAGTAAAGTGCCAATTTTCAGTTTTGTTCAATTTATAATTCGCTTACAATTAATTTCTATTAGACGCTTTTTATTTATATTCGATGAATTTTGACTTATGTTTTCCTTTTGAAATTTTAAACTCAATATAAGAAGTGAACTAAATAGTGAGTCTATAATTCTTAAATTCCTTGATATTCATCCCAATAATTCCTACGATTGGTGTCAGAAGTGGGATTTGATCAAGGAATAGGGATAACTAATAAAGGAAAAATCTCTTCGGCTTAACCAAAGTTATTACATGTGTTTAATTCACTAACAATTTAAGAAATTTTATCTAAACAAAAGAAGTGAAAAATTGACATTATATTTAATTTAAGTGCGCGCTTTTCACACTTTTTGAAATATGGTGTGTATCAAATCCCAAGAAAATAATAACGTGTTTTTAGTATGATAAACAACTAACAGTTTCTTTGTGATCACGTTAAAAGCATTAACCGATAAGTTATCGTTGTGTGATTACTTTACAGTTTCCGATACAGTGCATAGTGAGTAGTTCGGTCAGTTAACCAGCGTTATCGAGAAAAACAAAAATTTTCGAGAAAGACAATATGTGCGCGGTATCATTTTGAAAAGAGTTGTTTTCGCAAATAATTAAAGCCATCTTAATTAGTAAATATGAATTTTTGTTAGTGGCACCTGTAGAGTGAAAAATTTTAAAACGTTTTGCCTTTTACATTATTGAGAGTTTTATTAGTTTGCAATTTGCTTTCTAGTTTTGATTATACGCGATGGAATCTTACGTATGGATAAACTAAGATCTTTAAGTACCGGCGAACTTAAGAAATTGTTAAGAGAACGCGGTTTATCCCAAGGGAGTAAAGTGAAAGAGGATCTAGTGCAAAGACTATACCAGTCAACTCCATCTTTGTGCCAAGAAGTCCGTAACGACAATGAAAAGGGTTTTGTGTGCACTTTAATTGAAAGTGAAGAAAACAAGCTTGCTAGTTCCCCCAGTCTTCAATAGAAGAAGCAGGAGAAAGAGTTGAAAGTGTTATTGAGGAAATAGACAGAGACGCAGCGGCAATCCTAGGTTTGTCAGGAGAACAAAGAAGACGCCAAAAACAGGTACAAAATTTTAATAATACCTTAGTTGAGTCTATTATACAAGTGGATAGATATATGAGTAAGGAAGTTTTGAAATTCGAGTCAAGAACAACTCCAAAACAAACAGTCATGGCGGAAAATAATAACTTTGTGTTTAAGGATGTTGAAGAGTCGCTGGAAACCTTCAGTGGAGAAACGGGAAAAGATGTTACTTCCTGGATTAAGGAATTTGAAGACATATCCACTGTATGTTCGTGGAATGATATACAAAAGTATCTCTATGCGAGACGTTTATTCAGAGGTGCTGCCAAACTCGCTGTTGAAGCCTCTTCTGATCTGCATAGTTGGAAAGCTCTCAAAGACTATTTGATCAAGGAATTTGATGGTAGTTTTACGTCGATAAGCATCCATAGAACTTTAGAAAATCTTAAGAAAACCCCTAATGAAACCTATCTCGAATATTTGTATTCGATGAAACGAATTGCAAACCGGGGAAAGATTGATGAGAAGTCAATGATTGTTTATATTGTGGAAGGTATCCAGGATGAAGTCTCTAATAAGATGGTTCTATATGAGGCCGTAAGTTTTGATGACCTTAAGGAAAAGCTTAAAGTTTATGAGGCGATGAAAAGTCAGAAAAGAAAAGTGAATCAAAATACATTACCCAGAAAAGAAAAGGGTAACATCGGTACAGGTAGATGTAGTAATTGTGGAGCAACTTCTCACCCAGCTTGGAAGTGTCCCCACAAGGCAAAAGGATCTAGGTGTTTTAGTTGCAATGAGTTTGGGCACATTGAACCTAACTGCCCTCGTAAAGGTGCCACAGGTACGCAGAGCACACAGCAAAGCCAGACTCGCGTCAATTTTATTGCTGTACCAGATCTGCATGTTCCAGTCTGCATTGGAGGCCAAGAGCTTATCGGCTTAATAGACACCGGAAGCGACGTTACACTAATTAGACAATCGGTGAGGAAATTTATTGATATGCCTGAAGATATTTTAGGTCCCAGCATTTGTTTAACTGGATTTGGACGAAACCTGAAAAGAACAAATGGTTCAGTTCTTTGCGATATTCAGATCGGCGAAGAATACTATCGTATGAAGTGTTATCTCGTACCAGATTCATGGATTTCTCAACATATGTTAATCGGTAAAGATCTTCTGAAAGACGCTAAGGTAATTTTCGAGGGTGAAACAGTTACGGTTAAACGATTGTGTAATTATGTTGGAGAGGCTCATGAATGCCATAGAAGATATTATCGAACGAAATTTTCGCGAAGAGCTTAGGGAACTGGTCATGAACTATACTCCGGAACGACCAAGCAAATCTTGCATTCAAATGAAAATCTGTTTAAAGGACGACGTCCCTGTGTACCAGAAAGCTCGTCGTTTGGCTCCTAAGGAAAGGGAGGTGGTAACCAAGCAAATACAGGAATGGCTGAAAGATGGCATTGTAACTCACAGCACTTTAGACTTTGCGAGTCCGATCGTTTTAGTCAAGAAAAAAGACGACTCATATAGACTGTGTGTTGATTACCGACGGTTAAATGAGAAGATAATAAAAGATAGATATCATTTGCCCATCATGGATGAAGTGTTAGAAAGTTTACACAAAGCGCGTGTGTTTACCACCTTGGATCTCCGCAATGGCTTTTTGCATGTTGACATCGACGAGGAAAGCAGAAAATACACGTCATTTGTTACGCCGGATGGTCAATTCGAGTTTCTGAAAGCTCCCTTTGGGTTGTGCAATTCCCCCGCTGTATTCCAGAGATTTATTAATAGCGTCTTTCAACCACTCATCCTGAAAAGTGTACTGTTAGTGTATCTAGACGATATAATCATCCCCTCAGAAACTGAAGAAGAAAATATTGAGAAGTTACGATTAGTTTTAAATATTGCTGAACAACATGGTCTAGTCATCAAATGGAAGAAGTGTCAGTTTTTGAAAAGAAGCATTGAATTCTTAGGTCATGTTGTGGAGAACGGGAATGTGAAGCCCTCAAGAGAAAAGATCCACTCTGTCAGAAATTTTCCTACGCCACAAAACGTGAAGCAAGTTCAAAGTTTTCTGGGATTAACTGGCTTTTTTAGGAAATTCATCCCTAAATATTCACTAATTGCCAAGCCCCTTTCGGATTTACTTAGAGGAGATTCCAAATTTTTGTTTGGTTACCAGCGACAAGATGCTCTCAATCAACTAAAGGATTCTCTATGTTCGGATCCTGTTTTAAAGCTATTTAGTCCAACAGCAGACACAGAGCTCCATACCGACGCAAGTCAAGCTGGCAGTATTGCTGCAAAGACACCCGGATGATAATAAATTTCATCCTGTTTTCTATCTCAGCTACAAAACTAGTAGAACGGAACAGAATTACTCCAGCTACGAACTAGAAGTTCTAGCTATTATTAAGTCATTAAAGAAGTTACGTACTTATCTTCTGGGCCTTAAGTTCAAGATTTTTACTGACTGTAAGGCTTTTCACTTGACAATGAGGAAAAAAGAGCTAAGTAGCCGGGTCGCAAGATGGGCCTTGATTCTTGAGGAGTACGATTGTGATGTTGTTCACAAATCTGGATCAGTGATGCGTCATGTAGATGCATTAAGTCGTTATCCATCTGTTTACGCAGTGGAGTGTGAAGTTTTGCAGCAGATCCAACAAGCTCAAACAAAAGACGAAACTTGCAAGTTAATTAAAAATCTCCTACAAATGGGTACGTATGAAGATTACTTGTTAAGAAGTGAGGTTTTGTATACAATGGTGGATGGAAATTACTTAATCGTTGTCCCTAAAGATATGCATAGTCAAATTATACGAAATATTCACGAACAGGGCCATCTTAATGCCCAAAGAGTTGAAGCATTGGCACGTCAGGATTATTTTGTACCAAACATTAGGAAAAAGATTGAGACAGTTCTATCCAGTTGCGTGTCCTGCATATTAGCATCCAGAAAAGGCGGAAAGCAGGAGGGCTTTTATAATCCAATTGAGAAGGTGGACATACCTCTTCATACTTATCACATGGATCACTTGGGACCTCTGGCATCGACAGCGAAAAGCTACAAGCACCTTTTTGTTATAATAGATGCGTTTACCAAGTTCTGTTGGATTTATCCAGTAAAAGACACGACCGCTGAGGAAACCATCAAGAAACTAGAAATTCAGAGTGAAGTATTTGGTCATCCTTATAGAGTTATTACTGACCGTGGGGCTGCGTATATTTCTAACTTGTTTCGAACTTATTGTGAAGAAAGAAGAATTCATCAAGTTTTGGTGACTACAGGTATACCAAGAGGAAACGGGCAAGTGAAACGTTTAAACCGGACGATCATATCAGTTTTATCTAAATTATCAGTCAATGATCCCCAAAATTGGTACAAGTATGTGCCGCGCTTACAGACGCTGCTAAATTCGACGACAACACGATCTACCGGACGTACTCCTTTTGAACTAATGATTGGTGTCAAGATGCGAAGGCAGGAAGACTTTAACCTACGAGAAGTTTTGGAAAAGGAAATTCTGGTAGAATTCGAGGATAGTAGGAACGAACTACGACAAGAAGCTAAGAAGCAGATCGAGAAGATACAGAAAGAAAATAGAACATACTCTCTAAGGAAACGAAAGTGTGCGAGAAGATATCAAGTCCACGACCTAGTAGCCATTAAAAGAACGCAGTTCATGCCTGCGTCAAAACTCTACCCGAAGTTCCTAGGTCCCTATGAAGTTATAAAAGTGAAAGGAAGAGACAGATACGACGTCCAGAAGATTGGTCAACACGAGGGTCCAAATATTACCAGCTCAGCTGCTGATCACATGAAGCTGTGGTCCATGATGGAGGAAGACAATTCATCTGAGTCAGATGATATTCAGGATGGCCGATTGTAGGAAAAGATATAAATCCGGCGCAAGAATTCAAAAAGTCAACAAACCAACAAAATAGCTCACCGCTATTTTTTGCCCAAGGCATTGTTTTACCCAGAGAAGTCAGTCAGTAATGGTCGTCGGTAAAGAACAGTCGTAAAGTATGTTAAGTAAAGTTATCAAGTATAAGAGAAAAGTCCAGTAAAGTAATTTTCAGTAAAGTGCCAATTTTCAGTTTTGTTCAATTTATAATTCGCTTACAATTAATTTCTATTAGACGCTTTTTATTTATATTCGATGAATTTTGACTTATGTTTTCCTTTTGAAATTTTAAACTCAATATAAGAAGTGAACTAAATAGTGAGTCTATAATTCATAAATTCCTTGATATTCATCCCAATAATTCCTACAATTGGTGTCAGAAGTGGGATTTGATCAAGGAATAGGGATAACTAATAAAGGAAAAATCTCTTCGGCTTAACCAAAGTTATTACATGTGTTTAATTCACTAACAATTTAAGAAATTTTATCTAAACAAAAGAAGTGAAAAATTGACATTATATTTAATTTAAGTGCGCGCTTTTCACACTTTTTGAAATATGGTGTGTATCAAATCCCAAGAAAATAATAACGTGTTTTTAGTATGATAAACAACTAACAGTTTCTTTGTGATCACGTTATAAGCATTAACCGATAAGTTATCGTTGTGTGATTACTTTACAGTTTCCGATACAGTGCATAGTGAGTAGTTCGGTCAGTTAACCAGCGTTATCGAGAAAAACAAAAATTTTCGAGAAAGACAATATGTGCGCGGTATCATTTTGAAAAGAGTTGTTTTCGCAAATAATTAAAGCCATCTTAATTAGTAAATATGAATTTTTGTTAGTGGCACCTGTAGAGTGAAAAATTTTAAAACGTTTTGCCTTTTACATTATTGAGAGTTTTATTAGTTTGCAATTTGCTTTCTAGTTTTGATTATACGCGATGGAATCTTACGTATGGATAAACTAAGATCTTTAAGTACCGGCGAACTTAAGAAATTGTTAAGAGAACGCGGTTTATCCCAAGGGAGTAAAGTGAAAGAGGATCTAGTGCAAAGACTATACCAGTCAACTCCATCTTTGTGCCAAGAAGTCCGTAACGACAATGAAAAGGGTTTTGTGTGCACTTTAATTGAAAGTGAAGAAAACAAGCTTGCTAGTTCCCCCAGTCTTCAATAGAAGAAGCAGGAGAAAGAGTTGAAAGTGTTATTGAGGAAATAGACAGAGACGCAGCGGCAATCCTAGGTTTGTCAGGAGAACAAAGAAGACGCCAAAAACAGGTACAAAATTTTAATAATACCTTAGTTGAGTCTATTATACAAGTGGATAGATATATGAGTAAGGAAGTTTTGAAATTCGAGTCAAGAACAACTCCAAAACAAACAGTCATGGCGGAAAATAATAACTTTGTGTTTAAGGATGTTGAAGAGTCGCTGGAAACCTTCAGTGGAGAAACGGGAAAAGATGTTACTTCCTGGATTAAGGAATTTGAAGACATATCCACTGTATGTTCGTGGAATGATATACAAAAGTATCTCTATGCGAGACGTTTATTCAGAGGTGCTGCCAAACTCGCTGTTGAAGCCTCTTCTGATCTGCATAGTTGGAAAGCTCTCAAAGACTATTTGATCAAGGAATTTGATGGTAGTTTTACGTCGATAAGCATCCATAGAACTTTAGAAAATCTTAAGAAAACCCCTAATGAAACCTATCTCGAATATTTGTATTCGATGAAACGAATTGCAAACCGGGGAAAGATTGATGAGAAGTCAATGATTGTTTATATTGTGGAAGGTATCCAGGATGAAGTCTCTAATAAGATGGTTCTATATGAGGCCGTAAGTTTTGATGACCTTAAGGAAAAGCTTAAAGTTTATGAGGCGATGAAAAGTCAGAAAAGAAAAGTGAATCAAAATACATTACCCAGAAAAGAAAAGGGTAACATCGGTACAGGTAGATGTAGTAATTGTGGAGCAACTTCTCACCCAGCTTGGAAGTGTCCCCACAAGGCAAAAGGATCTAGGTGTTTTAGTTGCAATGAGTTTGGGCACATTGAACCTAACTGCCCTCGTAAAGGTGCCACAGGTACGCAGAGCACACAGCAAAGCCAGACTCGCGTCAATTTTATTGCTGTACCAGATCTGCATGTTCCAGTCTGCATTGGAGGCCAAGAGCTTATCGGCTTAATAGACACCGGAAGCGACGTTACACTAATTAGACAATCGGTGAGGAAATTTATTGATATGCCTGAAGATATTTTAGGTCCCAGCATTTGTTTAACTGGATTTGGACGAAACCTGAAAAGAACAAATGGTTCAGTTCTTTGCGATATTCAGATCGGCGAAGAATACTATCGTATGAAGTGTTATCTCGTACCAGATTCATGGATTTCTCAACATATGTTAATCGGTAAAGATCTTCTGAAAGACGCTAAGGTAATTTTCGAGGGTGAAACAGTTACGGTTAAACGATTGTGTAATTATGTTGGAGAGGCTCATGAATGCCATAGAAGATATTATCGAACGAAATTTTCGCGAAGAGCTTAGGGAACTGGTCATGAACTATACTCCGGAACGACCAAGCAAATCTTGCATTCAAATGAAAATCTGTTTAAAGGACGACGTCCCTGTGTACCAGAAAGCTCGTCGTTTGGCTCCTAAGGAAAGGGAGGTGGTAACCAAGCAAATACAGGAATGGCTGAAAGATGGCTTTGTAACTCACAGCACTTTAGACTTTGCGAGTCCGATCGTTTTAGTCAAGAAAAAAGACGACTCATATAGACTGTGTGTTGATTACCGACGGTTAAATGAGAAGATAATAAAAGATAGATATCATTTGCCCATCATGGATGAAGTGTTAGAAAGTTTACACAAAGCGCGTGTGTTTACCACCTTGGATCTCCGCAATGGCTTTTTGCATGTTGACATCGACGAGGAAAGCAGAAAATACACGTCATTTGTTACGCCGGATGGTCAATTCGAGTTTCTGAAAGCTCCCTTCGGGTTGTGCAATTCCCCCGCTGTATTCCAGAGATTTATTAATAGCGTCTTTCAACCACTCATCCTGAAAAGTGTACTGTTAGTGTATCTAGACGATATAATCATCCCCTCAGAAACTGAAGAAGAAAATATTGAGAAGTTACGATTAGTTTTAAATATTGCTGAACAACATGGTCTAGTCATCAAATGGAAGAAGTGTCAGTTTTTGAAAAGAAGCATTGAATTCTTAGGTCATGTTGTGGAGAACGGGAATGTGAAGCCCTCAAGAGAAAAGATCCACTCTGTCAGAAATTTTCCTACGCCACAAAACGTGAAGCAAGTTCAAAGTTTTCTGGGATTAACTGGCTTTTTTAGGAAATTCATCCCTAAATATTCACTAATTGCCAAGCCCCTTTCGGATTTACTTAGAGGAGATTCCAAATTTTTGTTTGGTTACCAGCGACAAGATGCTCTCAATCAACTAAAGGATTCTCTATGTTCGGATCCTGTTTTAAAGCTATTTAGTCCAACAGCAGACACAGAGCTCCATACCGACGCAAGTCAAGCTGGCAGTATTGCTGCAAAGACACCCGGATGATAATAAATTTCATCCTGTTTTCTATCTCAGCTACAAAACTAGTAGAACGGAACAGAATTACTCCAGCTACGAACTAGAAGTTCTAGCTATTATTAAGTCATTAAAGAAGTTACGTACTTATCTTCTGGGCCTTAAGTTCAAGATTTTTACTGACTGTAAGGCTTTTCACTTGACAATGAGGAAAAAAGAGCTAAGTAGCCGGGTCGCAAGATGGGCCTTGATTCTTGAGGAGTACGATTGTGATGTTGTTCACAAATCTGGATCAGTGATGCGTCATGTAGATGCATTAAGTCGTTATCCATCTGTTTACGCAGTGGAGTGTGAAGTTTTGCAGCAGATCCAACAAGCTCAAACAAAAGACGAAACTTGCAAGTTAATTAAAAATCTCCTACAAATGGGTACGTATGAAGATTACTTGTTAAGAAGTGAGGTTTTGTATACAATGGTGGATGGAAATTACTTAATCGTTGTCCCTAAAGATATGCATAGTCAAATTATACGAAATATTCACGAACAGGGCCATCTTAATGCCCAAAGAGTTGAAGCATTGGCACGTCAGGATTATTTTGTACCAAACATTAGGAAAAAGATTGAGACAGTTCTATCCAGTTGCGTGTCCTGCATATTAGCATCCAGAAAAGGCGGAAAGCAGGAGGGCTTTTATAATCCAATTGAGAAGGTGGACATACCTCTTCATACTTATCACATGGATCACTTGGGACCTCTGGCATCGACAGCGAAAAGCTACAAGCACCTTTTTGTTATAATAGATGCGTTTACCAAGTTCTGTTGGATTTATCCAGTAAAAGACACGACCGCTGAGGAAACCATCAAGAAACTAGAAATTCAGAGTGAAGTATTTGGTCATCCTTATAGAGTTATTACTGACCGTGGGGCTGCGTATATTTCTAACTTGTTTCGAACTTATTGTGAAGAAAGAAGAATTCATCAAGTTTTGGTGACTACAGGTATACCAAGAGGAAACGGGCAAGTGAAACGTTTAAACCGGACGATCATATCAGTTTTATCTAAATTATCAGTCAATGATCCCCAAAAGTGGTACAAGTATGTGCCGCGCTTACAGACGCTGCTAAATTCGACGACAACACGATCTACCGGACGTACTCCTTTTGAACTAATGATTGGTGTCAAGATGCGAAGGCAGGAAGACTTTAACCTACGAGAAGTTTTGGAAAAGGAAATTCTGGTAGAATTCGAGGATAGTAGGAACGAACTACGACAAGAAGCTAAGAAGCAGATCGAGAAGATACAGAAAGAAAATAGAACATACTCTCTAAGGAAACGAAAGTGTGCGAGAAGATATCAAGTCCACGACCTAGTAGCCATTAAAAGAACGCAGTTCATGCCTGCGTCAAAACTCTACCCGAAGTTCCTAGGTCCCTATGAAGTTATAAAAGTGAAAGGAAGAGACAGATACGACGTCCAGAAGATTGGTCAACACGAGGGTCCAAATATTACCAGCTCAGCTGCTGATCACATGAAGCTGTGGTCCATGATGGAGGAAGACAATTCATCTGAGTCAGATGATATTCAGGATGGCCGATTGTAGGAAAAGATATAAATCCGGCGCAAGAATTCAAAAAGTCAACAAACCAACAAAATAGCTCACCGCTATTTTTTGCACAAGGCATTGTTTTACCCAGAGAAGTCAGTCAGTAATGGTCGTTGGTAAAGAACAGTCGTAAAGTATGTTAAGTAAAGTTATCAAGTATAAGAGAAAAGTCCAGTAAAGTAATTTTCAGTAAAGTGCCAATTTTCAGTTTTGTTCAATTTATAATTCGCTTACAATTAATTTCTATTAGACGCTTTTTATTTATATTCGATGAATTTTGACTTATGTTTTCCTTTTGAAATTTTAAACTCAATATAAGAAGTGAACTAAATAGTGAGTCTATAATTCTTAAATTCCTTGATATTCATCCCAATAATTCCTACATGTATGCTACAATTCGGTACGTGGTTCCCGCGATCCTAAAGAGATCCAACCAACGTAACCACCAACAAACCCCAGCTACCGATAACCCTCTAGAACCAATTTATGCTGCCCCCCGAACATCGCAAAAGCGACCAACCGCTATTCCCCGAACCAAATCAATACAATTGGTTGACCATTAGGTCCAGAAGAAAAGAGAAAATCCATAAAAACTAAACTTAATAAAAAAATAAATTAATAAATACATTATTATTACATCAAACGCGCCGTGTAGCAGTGCCACAATTCGACAAACAGATAAAGCAGTCGCGCAAAGCAGTTGCATATGAAAAAAAAAATATATATATACAAATAAATATTAAATTAAACTCAGAACGGAGTAAAACATTCGGTCTTTATACCCTCAAAATGGACACAAAACCGGCCAAGGGCAAGGCCACCGAATAAAGCAAAAACATTCATCCTCCCTTTACTTTCCTCTGTGATCTGTTCCTCTGCCAAGAACAGCTCACTTTTTCCAAGGGGGAAGGAGTGTTATGTACCAAAAATGGTCATTAGGTAAAATATCTGCATTCATTCAAATTGAATATAATTATCGAAATAAAGTATTCAATCTTTGAAAAATTATTTCAGTTACTTCAAACGGATGTAACTAAATTCGCCTAAACGCGCATTCCTTTCCCAGGAAATTTGTAGCGCATTGGTAACTTAAAAATGCTAATTATGCATTTAAGCAGATATGGTACCGAACGAAATTAAATTCGTTCCCAGATAAAGGTGCCTATCGCAGCGATTTCTTACATACATCGTATCATGCTCAGGCATACACGGCCAAGATACAAAAAGAAGAAAAAGCTCAAAAAGCTTTTCTCATGTATGTCTTTTTGATCGCGATCTCTCACTACATCGTCTTCTGCCTGTACAAGAGAGGCAGAAGAAAAAAAGCTCAAAGCTTTCTTTCATGTAGGTGCGCTTAATCTAATGAATTAAGCCAAAAAATGAGTGAGTTTGGTTTTTAGCACGGAAGCGTACGGTCAATAGAGAGTCTGGTTTAAAGCGCGCGATAGTTAAGTCGTAATCATTTTTACAGAGTCTGGTTTGAAGCGTGCAATAGTTAAGTACGTAATCGTTTTTAAAGAGTCTGGTTATAAACGCGATATAGTTAAGTCGCGATCGTTTTTAAGCTGGTAAACACGGTCAAAAACAAAGTGTTCAGTATAACAGAAGTTCATAGTAATTTAATTGTTATTTAAATTGTTGAAACATTCCTAAAAGCTAATTTTATTAGACACTGTAATTGTATGATATGTAGTTCATTGTTTTCTCTAAATACACTATACAGTTCATCATCTAGCAGTAAATTTTTGTTCTGAAATCTTGTAAAACCGAAATTAGTTAGTAATCAATAAATACTCAAGCTGTACAAGTCGATCCGGGTTTCATTTTATTTACAGTCCTACATTTAACTTCTTTACAGCTATAAATTGCAGTTCAGCAAATTCAGTTTTTTGGTGAACATTTTGTTGGTCCAATCGAGCCGGATCGGAGATTAGCTTTGAATAATCGCGCTCGCGGTTTTAAATTAGTTATTGTGCTTACAATATAAAATATCGATTATCATTATGATCAATTAAATGTACTTATGATCAAACCGGCATTGCATTAAGTGCATCACGTGGTGCTCATCATACCGTGATTTAGTGAAAACATAAATTTAATTAATTGAAAACATACATAAGTGTGATACATTTCATTGAGTGCAAGTGGAGAATATTTGTGCATTACATAAAAATAAATTTAAAAAACCGTTAAAACTAGTTCAAAGTGCATTTACTGGAACTGTGAAGACTGCATTTCTTATCGAAATTGTGCCCAATAACATGGTTCAGGTGACATTTATGTAAGCCAGTTTTCGGTTAAACGGAGGCTTCTTGACATCAAGTACACAACTCAGCTTTACATAAACATCGAAAGTTGGTGAGTTTGTTCCATTTCTTCTCCTTGACAGTCTATATAGATATATATTGATAAATCAAAATGGATGAATTGTGGAAGAAGCAAAAGGCGATCATGGGATTTATTCAAAATTTTATGGAGAATTTAAATAAAATAGGTAAATCAAAGCACACAATTGGAGTCATAAAAGCTCGAATCGATTTGCTGCAATCATATTGGACAAAGTTTCAAGGCTTCCATGACGAATTACTCATATCAGCATCCGACAAGGATTTGCAAGTAGGCTATTTTGCCAAAAACGAATACAGTTGCATTGAAATCGCTTATATTGAAGCGTTAGGAGCCTTAAATGATTTATTAAGTGCGGAGTCTAAAGAAGCTTCTTCAAATCAAGTTTTAGTACGAGCCGATACTACAGGATCTGCAAGCAAATTACCGCAAATTAGGTTACCGGTATTCACAGGTGACTATATGTCTTGGATGTCGTTTCGCGATATGTTTGCCACTCTCGTCGATAAGAATTCGCTTCTGTCAAAAGTGGAAAAACTTCACTATCTTAAAGGTCATGTATCGAATGATGCCGAACAGGTGCTAAAAAATATTTCGATTACCGACGCAAATTATGAAGTAGCTTGGGAGCTGCTTAAGGGCCGTTACGAAAATAAACGTATAATTGTATCATCGTACCTTCACAAGTTTACATCGCTTCCTTCCGCGAAAGAGGAGTCTGCTTACGAAATCAGACGCCTATTAGATACAACCAACGACATGATTGATGCCTTGAAGAATCTCGATCGCCCTGTGCAGGAATGGGGGGATTGGATCGTGTTTCATTTAACACAAAAGCTGGATCCAACGAGCCGCAAAGATTGGGAGTTATCAATTGGTTCTAATCCAGAACTACCTGAAGCTAAGTCTCTTCTTGACTTTCTAGAATGCAGGCTACGCACGTTAGAATCTATTCATCATAAAGATCCTTCCTCAAAAACAGATTCTCATAAGAGTCCGCGCCGTTCATTAAGAGTTTCAGCGAAGGCACATCATATTGCAACTTCATCGAAAAGGTGCCCCTTATGTCCAGATAAGCATCTTTTGCTGTATTGTCCACAGTTTCGTTCAAAATCTGTGAATGAGCGACGAGATTATGTCATGAAATCACAGTTATGTTTCAATTGTCTTCGGTCAGATCACCAAAGTCACGGATGTACAAATACTTCGCGATGCAAACAGTGCGGTGGTAAGCACCACTCAATACTTCATCTTGCCATATCGCAAAATTCTGCTGGTGCTGGATCGTATGTCACATCTTCACCTCTAGATAACCGTCAAGATGAAATTAAATCTAACCAAAGTCAAACGCGGGAATTGCAGTCTCACCTTGTAAATAGGATGTCATCTAATCAAGTTTTATTGGCTACAGCCTGGGTGTTCGCTAGAAGCTAAACAGGGAAGCAGCTCAAGCTAAGAGCTTTATTGGACCAAGGTTCTCAAGCGAGTTTCATCTCCGAATACGCAGTGCAGCAGCTTCAGCTTAAAAAAGTTAAGGTGAACATTACCGTCAGCGGATTGACCGCGGTCCATTTAGGCACTGCTCGGAGTATGACTGACCTTAATATTGTTTCATGTTATAATCCATCGGATACATACAATGTCTAAGCGCTTGTTCTCAAACGATTGACTAGCTACGTCCCGTCTCAGAGCTTTAAACAAGTCAATTGGTGCTATCTAGATAATCTCGAATTAGCGGATCCATATTACAGCGGTTCGAGTCGTATCGATTTAATACTGGGTGCAGACATATACTGCCAAATCGTCCTTGATGGAACTAAACGTGGTGCGAAAGGTACACCCTTAGCTCAAAAAACCACTCTCGGTTGGATTTTAAGTGGATCTGTTCCAGAAAACCAACCTGAATCTACCCGCTGTTCATTAACAGTCAATGTATCTCCAGCTGAATTTGTATGCTCTTGTGTACAACTAGAACAACAGCTTCGACTATTTTGGGATATCGAAGAAATATCTAAAGGCGCTCCATTGTCGAAGGATGATCAAGAATGCGAGATATTTTATAATGAAACAACCAGAAGAGATTCCACCGGCAGATATGTAGTAAAACTTCCCAAAAAGGACACCATTTACAATACCGACTTCTCCGGTTCCAGGATTAACGCCATCAAAAGGCTTTATCATACAGAAAGACGTTTTAAGCGAAATAAAGACCTAAGTGACCATTACCGCAAATTCATGTCTGAGTACCTACACTTAGGACATATGGAGAAAGTTCGAGAAAAGGAAATTGCTGGAGAGAATACTAGAAAAATTTTCTATTTACCCCATCATGCTGTAGCTACTCAAGAGAACATGGCAACCAAATTTAGAGTAGTATTCGATGCTTCATCACTAGCAGCCCATGGTATCTCCTTAAACGACTGTCTTCATTCAGGACCGAAGTTACAAAGTGATCTTTCCGAAATTGTCACGCAGTGGCGTGTGCATCCAGTCGTCTTCAAGGCTGATATAGGGAAAATGTACCGCCAAATTCGAGTGGACAAGGATGACTGCGAATTACAACGTATTGTTTGGTTTAATGCTCTTACAAATCAGCTAGTGGACTTCAGGCTGTTAACGGTTACTTACGGTACAGCGTGTGCACCATACCTCGCGATTAAAACACTCCATAAGCTCGCTCAAGATGATGGGCAACGCTACCCTGTCGCTGCAAAGATTTTAACCAGGGATTTTTATGTCGACGACGTTCTGTCTGGTGGTGACAATGTAGATCAAGCGAGGTTTGCTAGAGATCAGCTTATCGCACTACTAAAAGGAGGTGGGTTTGATCTGAAAAAATGGGCATCTAACGAACCAGAACTTCTATCCGATCTTTCTGAGGACGTTCGTGAAGACGGTGTCACACAAAATTTTAAGGATAATGCCAGCATTAATACTCTTGGATTACAATGGAATCCTAACGACGATGTGTTTACGTACTCGACCAAGTTATTGCCATATCCATCCAATAAACTCACAAAGCGCATTATTTTGAGTGATATAGCTAAGTTATTTGACCCTTTGGGTTGGCTGGCGCCAGTGATCATCGTTGGGAAAATCTTCCTTCAAAAACTTTGGCTTTCGGGTATTCAATGGGATGATCAGTTACCTGTCTCTCTTCAGTCAGAATGGATAGCCTTTCGCAACCAGATAAATAAAATACATGCAGTCAAAATTGATCGATGGTTGGGAACGACTATTACCCATTCGTCATGCGAACTCCACGGGTTTAGCGACGCGTCCAATGTCGCCTACAGTGCTGTCGTCTATATTAGAGTTTACCTCGACATTGGTAGTGTCCAAATAAGTCTACTTATGGCTAAAACTAAAGTAGCCCCAATAAAAAGGATCACCCTTCCCCGTCTTGAGTTATGTGGTGCCCTCCTCTTAGCTCGACTCATTAAAAAAATCAAAGAAATTGAGTTCTTCAAAACGTTGCCGAGCTACGCATGGTCCGACTCTACAGTGACATTAGCCTGGATTCATGGAGAACCTAATCGCTGGAAACCCTTCATAGGAAATCGAGTGGCTGAGATCCAGGACGCGATAGATATGTCTCAATGGCGATACGTTCCTTCCGATCTAAATCCTGCGGATTGTGCCTCACGCGGTATGCTCCCTGACAAACTTCTCGCTCATGCGATGTGGTGGAATGGACCAACATGGCTAAAGGATCATTCGTCCCAATGGCCAGCTATGAAGGCGGAAAAGCATTCATCAGCTACACTCGAAGAAAATGAATCTTTTATGTCTGCTACAACCTCATCTGTTGAACGATGGTCAGTTTTTGAGAAATTCTCAACTTTTAGAAGACTTATCCGGGTGGTAGCCTACTGCCGTCGATTTTTAATAAATTGCAAATCAGCGAGCAAGGAAAGACAAAAGGGGCATCTTCAACGGGAAGAACTCTGTCAGGCAGAACTCTCATGCCTCAGACAAGATCAACAATATGACTTTCCAGGCGAGATTGAAATATTAAAATCTGGCAAACTTATCAATAAGACAAGCTCTCTTCTAAACCTTTACCCTTGGATTGATAAAGATGGACTTTTACGAGTTGGAGGCCGCCTTCAACGTGCACCCATTAATTTTTATCAGAAGCATCCAGTAATATTATCCAAAACAAGTCCCCTCAGTCGTCTCGTCATAGCTCAAGCGCATTCCTCAACACTACATGGCGGAATTCAAACCACTCTAAGTTATCTTCGACAACGATTTTGGGTTTTGGCAGCCAGAAACGAAGTCCGTAAGTTTATTCACCGCTGTATCACTTGTCACCGTCAAAATGCCGCAGCAGCATGCCAACTCATGGGCAGTTTGCCAATACATAGAGTGACACATAGTCGCCCTTTTCTTCACTCTGGGGTCGATTATGCTGGCCCGATTCTAGTTCGTACTTTACTCGGTCGAAAACATCAGAATAACAAAGGCTACATCAGTGTTTTTGTTTGTTTTGCAACGCGAGCTATCCATCTGGAGCTAGTATCTAACCTATCTACTTCAGCCTTTATTGCGGCATATAGACGTTTTATATCACGCCGCGGAATATGTAGTCATCTCTACAGCGACTGCGGGACCAATTTTGTGGGTGCTAATCACGAGATGCAAAAGGATCTTCATCAGTGCTTATTGCAAAATCCAATCTTTGCTGATGAACTGGCATTACTTGGAACTTCTTGGCATTTTATCCCTGCAGGTTCCCCACATTTTGGTGGTATCTGGGAGGCCGCGGTGAAGTCAGCGAAGTATCATTTAAGGCGAACAATTGGTGAAAGAGTTCTCACATTTGAAGAGCTGTGCACATTACTGGCACAAATTGAAGCAGTACTCAATTCGCGGCCACTCATCCCACTAAAGGACAACCCTATAGATTTGGATGTCCTCACACCAGCACATTTTTTGGTTGGACAACCTTTGACGGCTGTGCCAGAACCAAACATACTAAACGTCAATACAAATCGTCTGAATCGTTGGCAACTCATCCAACAGATGTATCAACAGTTCTGGTCGAAGTGGTCCAAAGAATACTTGCACCAGCTGCAACAAAGACCCAAATGGACTAAACAGGAAAGGTCCATCAAAGAAGGACAATTAGTTCTGGTTACTCGCCCGAGTCATGAACTGTCATCCGGGAGCTGATGGTTTAGTTAGAGTCGTTACCCTTAAGACTATGAACAGCATTCTCAAAAGAGCCATCTCAAAGCTATGCCCTCTACCTTTGGACGACGACGTTTCGGAGAACCAACAGACATCGTTGAGCGATTCATGCATGGCGGGCGGCCAACAGTAATCAAAGGTACCACCACTTCGTCATTGCCTGACGAGGCGGGCGGCATGTTCAGTATAACAGAAGTTCATAGTAATTTAATTGTTATTTAAATTGTTGAAACATTCCTAAAAGCTAATTTTATTAGACACTGTAATTGTATGATATGTAGTTCATTGTTTTCTCTAAATACACTATACAGTTCATCATCTAGCAGTAAATTTTTGTTCTGAAATCTTGTAAAACCGAAATTAGTTAGTAATCAATAAATACTCAAGCTGTACAATTCGATCCGGGTTTCATTTTATTTACAGTCCTACATTTAACTTCTTTACAGCTATAAATTGCAGTTCAGCAAATTCAGTTTTTTGGTGAACACAAAGTGAACGTTCGAATCAAACTAAAGAATTTAAGTGTAAGCAGTTATTAAATAAGCAAAAGTGTTTGTACTGATAGTAATAAGAAAAAACCAATTTAAGTGTAACCTCATTAAGTAAGAAGTATTTGTTTATTATTATACTACAGTAAATAAAGTGTACCGTCACAAAATTGGTTGTGTGTTTATATAAAAGCAATCCCCGACGTCCGACAAATAAAAATACACAACAGTGTCCAATGTTGTAAATCTTGAAGACTGCTGATACACTGCTAATAATTCTTCAACATACACTGCAGACGCAGTTCAAGGCAGTTTAAAATTGGTTCAAAATCCCTTCTATATATCTAATAATATGTATTGTTACAGTTGACATTATCGGTAACATAGCGAATTCATTATTTGGTGTGCTGGACTCCAAATATGCCGAAGAAATGTCTAAAACCATAAACATCTTCCGAGAAAACGAGCAACACTTAGTCAGTTTGTTAAAAAATCAAACTTAAGTGGTTGACTCCACCATAAATATCATAAAAAAGGATCAAATAGCAACTGAGGGCAAATTTAAGGCACTGGATGATCAAATACGGCAACTAATCAACCGAATCACCAGTAACGGAGAACATACTCAACAAGCAAAAATCCAACATCTCTTTATAGCACTAGCAATCCAAATGTCACTCATCACCAATTATCTTCAACGTATTCAGACGGCAATTATTGAAGTTTTGACAGACAGTCATCATGGAAGAATCAATCCCTTATTATTACCGCCCAAACAATTAAAACAAGAAATCACGATAATACAAAGTCATCTACCTAGACATTTCCAACTTCCAGTAAATCAAGGCGACATATTAGAGCTATACAAATAAATGAGGGCGGAAGTCGGACTCGCTAACAATCACGTCCTATTTGAAATCAAGTTGCCACTAGTAAATGGGAAGAGCTTCGATCTATTCAGAGTCAGACCGATACCCAACTTTATCAAGAACACTTTCATAGCAATGGAATCACACTCTCATTTTCTGGCTGTTACTCCGCTTCGAGATCAATATTACCCCCTCAAAGAGGCCGAACTATCTTCGTGCACAGTATTCAAGGGAGACCGATATCTCTGCAAACAATTACACCCTATTTATCATAGAGGAGCCGCACTCAGTTCTTGCGAAATAGAACTTCTTAATAATAACATCGTACACAAAAGTGGGATTATCGTATGACACCATAACCGCTGAGCAGTTGCCAATAAAATTCAAAGAACGTTCCAAATACCAAGGTCAAGTTGCTGCATTAGAAGAAATTCAAAATCAATTAAATTCTTTAGACGTCTCCAACCTACCGCATCGGATCAACACTAACTCAGTTCATCAATTCACCATAAGCTACATGGCATTGGCTCTTGTCATTATCATCACCCTGTACCTCGGAATTAACATCAGAATTAGGTCAAGTAAAGGGAAGATTTCTGCCTCTCCACCACAACAGCGATGTCCCAACTATGTCATTCATGTCTGATCAAATTGAACATCCGTTCAACGCGGGGAGAATGAACAAGATCAACATCATGTAGTTAAGATAGATTAAGATAACATAAAAAATCGAATTGTATTTCACTTCAACTTAAAGTCATTAAACTTATCAGTTCATGTTTTTATTGTGCTAAACATAAATGTACATTGCAAAATAAAACAATTACCTAGCTCTAATTTCACTGTCTGTAAATCAAAACAATTGCTCAATTAAGTAAGTAAAGTTTAATGTTCAAAATTGTCACGAGTGGATTTCCTCAGCGTCAGCATTAATAACGGTTACTGGAAGTGTAATGAACTTATCTGACCCACATTTACTTGCGCTGAGGAAATCCCAATAATGACCTAGCAATAAGTATTAATTGTAAGCAAAAAATTGTATATAAATTTACGTTCAATAAAGAACACTTTCTCTTTGAAGTTTGTTAGCGCCAAGGTAACAAGTGTTTAATTTTCGATTAACCTTTTTCTTACAGCTCACCGCAATCTGGTGTATTGGTTCATGTACTACTTGCACCCAACAATAAAGTAAACTTCAAGATTTAATCCGGTGTAGCGGTTTATGTACTACTTGCACCCAACACAAAGTGAAGGTATAAGAACCTTGGCTTTGAACATACTGTAAGGTCGAGAATCTTACACGTAGGAAATCTACCGGCCTGAAGAGATTTGTTGAAGATGAGTTCCAGTGGAGTGAGTAAGGCGTCAGAGCAGCATCTCAAGAATGCAGGTGGAACACCATCAGGACCAAAAGAAAAGTCCATTCTAAGTTTCTTGATATGATCTATAATAATATCACGAGATATAATGGGCAAAGTAATGGAGGCAGCGGGACGATCGTGGATATGATTCATATCTTAATATTTTGCACTGCATTTAATACTTTATCAGTTTACTTTTTCAGAGGAAGAAAAGAAGGGTAAATACGTTCACTGTGGGTGGATGGTGACTAACGATAGCAACTTTACTCAACAAATGAAAGATTTCCACAAATAAATTGTATTGATGATATTCAAAACAAAATATTGTCGCACAGCTGTGCAGCAACTAATTCGCTGATGTTTTACGACTATTATCTGTAACAATAGAAATATTTTATTGCTCTTAAGTTTATGTGACCTTCACGGAACCAGATGTTTGTAAAACATCATGATCTGATAAAACCTTCGACGTGCGTTCAAAGTCATGACATTGACATTGAAAATATTGGCAATTTGTTGTCAATATTTTATTAATTTATGCTTTATGTTTTTATAGTAGAGTCGAAATGTGCACTGTAGGTTTATAATTGCCAGAAATAAAAATTAAGTCACTCAAAGAAAAATGCATAGACCCTGTATATATGTAATATTTTATCGACGTGTAGGTCATTTTCACAGCCATATTACAATTTTCGCTTGTTTTTTCACCTTTTGGGCCCCACACATTGGGCGTCAAAATTTATGCTACGTACTCACAATGCGTAGCGAGCTAGTTCAGGAGACGGGCTGGGTTCATCCTGGAGGAGGACAAAAAAAGGGGATGTCGGAATAAGGGCGCTAGGTAGTCTTTTTTAATGGCAGGGTAGACTACGAAACCACTTAAAATTCAAGGTTCTAATCACTTCAATTAATTCATCGCGAAACTATAATATATATATATATATATATATATATACATATATATATGGGGCGTTCCACGTCAACCGGGCCACCTTTCTGCCCAAAATTTGAAGAGGCGTAGAAAAACCCTCAATAGCTTAAAATGTTTGTATTGATATAACCTTTCAAAAGTCGAGTGGCATTTGGAACCATTTTCAAAATGGCGGCTCCAAAATGGCGTCAAACACACCTAATTTTGGGGTTAATGATAATGAAATTCTAAATATTTTAAGAGAGAAAGATTTGGTGATTATTAGGCAGCATGCGCACTTGATCTCCAAAATCTTCCATGCGCATCCGCTTTTGACTCGAGTTGTGGACTCCATAATCGTCGATATTGCAGTACAAAATTTAAAATCTTAAATTCAAGTATCGTAAGGGGCTTGAACGACAATTATTGGAATTTTGTTTGTTAGCGACATTTTAATACACATGGGTAAAAGATAAGTATTTCGAAGCAAAATTAATATATGTGTAGTGTATTTGTATGCAAAATTTAATACGGTGGGTTGATGTTGCGTAACAATGTTTTGTATAGTAAAGGGAATATTATAATCTTGTTTATTCCTAATTTATAAAGAAAAATGCTCTGATGCAAAATGATTTAAAATGATTTATAGCCGTATCGATAGCACGATTGCTGTCGGCTGTATCAGATTGCACATACACAGTATACTTTTAGCGAACAAAAATGACAATATCATAGATATATAATGCATTCTTTCTTTAGGCACATACTATATTGTCATTGTCATTTTGGTTCGTTAAAAGTATACTGTGTATGTGCAATCTGATGCTGTCGGCTGTCGTGCAATCGATACGGCTATAAAGGATTTTTGACAATAATTATATGTTTTGATCTACGATCGCTGCCTTTGCTTAAAGAAGGTATATAGAGAAATACTGCCAATATGGCCCAGGTTCGTTGAAACTGCACGAAGAATTTTCCCTTATTCGCTTTTTAAATTTCGGTTGGTTGCTCTGCCTTTAAATTAAGTATGGCGCACTGCTGTGGAATAACATTTACGCGAAAGCACAGAAAGAATCAATAATTACATGAGTAAATGTCAATATTATGGCATCTGACGTTTTTCTGGTTTCCGAAATTCGGGACATGCGCATTGTACAACGTGATTTCGTTTTCATCACGTAGCCTCTTCCAGACTACAGTGCATGTTACACTGCCCCCCTCTTAGAACTGTTCGTCCCGAACAGTTGTATCTCCTTGGTATGGCTTTAAGCGGTCAATGTGCACGATCTTCTTTTTGTCTTTCGGTCCCCGCTGTATCCTGTACACTACATCGTTGATGTTCCCACTGCTGTTGAAGCTTCGGTGATTTTCCTTTTTGTCGCCGTGGGTTAAATAGCCAGACGAGGTCTCCTTCCCTGAATCCGCTAGAATTAGCTCGGATGTCGTATCGTGTTTTCATTCTGTCGCTGGATGTCTTAAGGTTCTTTCTTGCCAGTTCATGGATTTCTGCGAGACGCTTCCTAAGTATGGTTATGCATTCTTCAGTGGATTCAGCATCCTTTTCAAGTGTTCCGAACTTCAAATCACTGGGCAGTCGAATCTGTCTTCCAAACACAATTTTAGATGATGTTTGTCCTGTTTAGTTATGGACGGCTGTTCGATAAGCTAGTAGAAATATCGGAATGTGGCTATCCCAATCCCGTTGATGTTCATCTACTACTTTTCTAAGATGTTCGACCACTGTCCTATTAAACCTGCTAATTCAAGAACTATTTCGTTCTTATCGAAGTTCAATAGGCTGAAGTACAAACTTCAACCTTGTTGGCTCAAAATTTAAAGAACTATTTATCTACTAACAAAAAAAAACTTAAGGTAAACTATACAAAACATTAAAATGCTGGCTGTGATCTGGTTCTGGATAATTGGTCGTTGTCGATCCCACCGGTAATTAGGTTCCTCGGCCTTTGGATGGGTGGTGGTGGCTGGTTTTCAGGGATGGCAACAGGGCTTACTCTGATGCGTCTGATCCAATAATATATTACGGCAATTATGATCGCAATTAAACAGGTATACGCAATTGTGTATTGATGAACATCATGCGTTGTTGTGTGTGACGATTTCATAACGTTTTCGTTGAAATTTTTGATTTTTGCTCGGAGGTCTTCAATCTCTTTGCTCATATTTTCGACTGCGGGCGGTTCTTAAATTATTGGCTTGACTGTAGTATTAAAATTTATGAAGTCGATCAGCCGCCTTGATGGAGTGAATCCATCCGTGGATGGTTGTGTATTCGTCTTTGATTGCGCAGTTCGGTGGCAACGTAATGATTCCGGAGCCATATATCGTCCTCTGTTCGACCTTACCATTACAGACTACATTAATTGTGGCAGGATTCGGTCTTATGTAGATCCATTTATTTGGATTTAACAATGGAATCCATCGTGGTGAGTTATCAATGACGGTAGCGGAACATTTGTTTCGAATGGTCCATGACTAAGTACGCTTAGCTCGCACACACTGATGTTGGCTCCCTTGCTATATATAGGATGTTGTTGTTTGCGGATGTAGGCATCGTCAAAAGTAAGACAACCCCTTAGGTCGTGTTCGGATAAGGGGTAGTACTGGTCTCGATGTAGACTGATGATTAGAAACTTATCTATTGTTTTTGTTGTCATAAGCGTGTCGTTCATAAGAAGCGGTACTGGTACTATGTGTAAAAATTCAAATTCTTCGTGCGAAAAAAGAGGGAGTTTTAGGCGGAATATCATCTGATCGGTGCTTATTCGGCCTTCCACGCTCATCAAGCTATATATCTTTAGTAAATTATCCGGCCTGGATGGTAGCCGAAGAGTTGTGGGGATGTTTTCTTGTATTAGTGTCCAACAAGCTGGATTGAAGTCTTTGAAAATTACTTAGGATTAGTATCAGTTGCAACGCCAGCGCCGTAAAGGATTGTTGTTTATGTAATTCTGACCCCATGGTATGGATTTGAGCAATGGATAGGTTTAGGTATCTATCAACTGTCTAAGTTGGGCATCTGTATTTTCCTCTGAGCGTTGTACGAGGTTGACGGTGGAATCTAAAATAGATGTATGATTTTTCATTAGCTCTAGAATGTGTGCATCATTCTCCTTCAGATTCTGGATGATGTTTGACATGTGATCGGCTTATTCAGAATCTAATACCCCGAATAACGCGTTAGCTACATTGCCAACAATATTTAAGGCGCCTCTTTTGCTACGTGTTTTGGTGTGTTTATTTATTTAAGCTTAATACAAGCTATTGCATAAAAAAATACAAAAAATACAAGCTATAACTTAATAGTAATTCATTATTATTTGTTATTTCCTGAACAACACTCGCAAATTGTGCCATTATGGGTCCACAGGGGTCCCAGTCCTTCATCAAATTACAGGCATCTTGAAGTTTTTCTACCCCGTGCTTAAGAGTATTGATTTCGTTCCACAGCGTACTAGTGTTGTAATATATTACCAGGTTCCATTCATTCGACACAAGATGGGTGTTTCCCATAGTTTCAAAATATAGTCCTGGCGGAGTGTCAAAGGGTTTAACCTCAATCTGTCCCATTATTGGCATAACTAAACACGAGAGTAGGGTCATGAGAATAGTTGTACTCATATTACTACGAAACGGTTTTTTGATTGAAGTCGATGATCCTGATTCTCCTTGATGGCCACGCTTGTTTGAAGATGTGCTCGCTGTCTCCCCTTCTTTCGCCTTTGGTACTGTTGGTTCTTCTTCCTCTTCTGTTTCTGGTTCTATAGGTAAGGGGGCCAACTTGTGTATGGGCTTTCTAAGGATTCCCCTGGATGTTCTGATATCTGCTACTCGCGCCAGACCATCCTCACCCTTTATCACCTTTAGTATTCTGCCTAAATGCCACGCACAAGCGGGCAGGTTGTCTTCTTTCACTACTACCATTATTCCTGGTTCAGCATTGTTGCATTGCTGCTTCCATTTGTAGCGATGTTGTAATTCACTAAGATATTCCTTGGCCCATCGCTGCCAGAACTGGTTTTTTAACTGGGAGACACTTTTCCATCTCTGTAGTAGCCCCATTCTTAACTCACGAGATTGAGGATCAGTGAGTGTGGTCGTGGCTTCTCCAATGAGCAAATGCCCCGGTGTAAGTGGCGAGAAATCCTCCGGGTTTGAAGATAATGGTGTTAAAGGCCGGGAATTTAGAATCGCTTCAATCTCTACCATTGGACCTGGAATCCTGCACTTTGGCTGTCAAAAAGAACAGTGACCTAATTGTTTCTGTTGCCGCTGATATTAGGAGTATCTCATCCCGTGTTTCATTCGGCTCTACTTCTGCTTCATCTGCTGACGTCGTCTTGGATGCTCCATCTACCCAAACTGAGTCCTGCCCTCATGTTTTGGACTCGACTTCTTCCGCCATTTCTCAGGACTCTACTAATCATCGGCTGCCTCGACAAACGGCGGGTAGGCGTCTTCGTCATCGTGAGGGTCGTGTTTCTCAGCCTGCTTCCGATATCGACGAAAATATTGACAACACATCCTGCGACTGAACACATCGTGCGGCAGCCCACTATGGATGGGGTTGCTGGTAGTTCACTTTCCGTCTCGGTGCAGCAGACGGCCGAGGAATTGGTTCCTACTGACCTGCATTCCGAATTGGTGCAGTCTGTTCCGGATGGTGATACTGCTGTTGGTGAGGTTGAGCTACATAGGTCCTCGAGTGCTGGTAATGTTTCTGATGTCATGACTCTGAGACCGGCTGTGCTACCTCGTAGCGTTTTTGTTTCGCGAATTCATCATGATACCACCGCGGACGTCGTCGTGCATCATATTGCCTCACACTTTGGAATTTCGCGAGATGTAATTAACTGTCGAAGAATTGACAAGTCACGCAACTGCCCTAGCTCCTTCTTCGCGTCTTTCAAGGTTGTCATCTCTGGTGCTCTGTTCAACGCCATCGTTTCCCCTGAGATTTGGCCCAATGGAACCATCGTCCGGGAATTTGTTCCTAAAAGCCGTTCGGGCTCTAGAGATGCTCCAAAAAACTCATCAGCGAGATCACGTTCTACTACGCTAACGTAACCGGCCTTCGATCAAAGACTACTTACCTCTATACCAGCTCTACTTTTTCATGTTTCGACCTGGTCTGTCTGACTGAAACTAGTGGTATGTTCGCCGATGCTGAGCTCTTTGGCCCGGAATACATCATCTTTCGGCGTGACCGACATCTATCTGCAGTGAGCGCTCCTGTCGGGGGAGGACATGGAGGAGTACTATGCGCTGTTCGTCGCAACATCCCTTGCCTGTTGTTGAGATCTTAGACTCCAATATTTTGGAACTTTTATGTATAGTTCTCAGATTGCCGGATAAGAACGTGTTTATTGCCACCTCCTACATTCCTCCGGGAGCGACCAGGGATACTTACGACTCACTTGCATCCTGCATCGACACTCTTTCCTCCTCTTTGGGTCCTCAAAATGAGTTGTTGCTCCTCGGAGATTTCAACCTGCCAAGTATTAGCTGGGTGTCATCAGATGTTGACGGGCTGATTCCTTCCCAATCACATGCATCGCAGAGTTCTCTATGTTTCATCGACGGCATTACCTCTTCCGGGCTTGTACAGTGTTCCAGCATCGCTAATGATTCCGGCAGATTTTTGGATTTGGTGTTTAGCACTCACCCATGCAGCACCTAAGTCAGGCGTTGCCCGGTTCCTCTAGTTCCGGAGACGTCTCATCATCCTGCGCTTCAAATTGCTTTGGTCTTCGATCCAATGCCTGCTGCATTTCTGATTCACGACGACTTCTCTTTTAATTTTAAAAAGGCTGACTTTTCTGTATTGAATAATTTTTTATTGAAGTGTAATTGGTCTAATGTTTCTTATGAGCGGAACATTGATGTGGTGGAAAGTGCTTTTTATGACAATTTGTTTACTTGTTTCTTGCATTGTGTTCCTGTTTCTCGTTCGTGTTCTTCTTTCTCTAGTCCGCCTTGGCTCAATAGCTCGCTGAAGCATCTTAACAATTTAAAAAAGAAAGCATGGAAGCTTTTCTGCTCATCAAGGAGCAACTCGGATTTTTATATCTACTCACTATTGCGCGATGAGTTCAATTCCGAAATTCATGCCTCATATAATAATTACGTTAACAGAATGAGGTCCATTATACGCGGTGAGCCTAAGCAGTTTTGGAGATTTGTTAACTCTAAGCGTAGCACCGACGGCTACCCTACTTTATTAAAACTAGGTGACACTGAAAGTAGTGATCCCTTGACGATTGCGAACCTTTTCGGCGACTTTTTTAAGACAGCTTTTCTTTCTGACAACTGCGATACTAGCTCTAAGGATTTTAGCTACTTGACATTATTTCCTCCTTCTTCACTGGAAATGAAAGATCTTACATTTGATGACGACACAGTCGCCAATTAAATCAATAATTTGGCAGATAGTTTTTCGTGCGGTCCTGATGGTATTCCTATTTCCCTTTATAAGAACAGTTCTTCTTCCTTGGTTTCTGTTCTTTGTTATTTATTTAATTTATCTATTTCTTGTGGAGTCTTTCCAAAATCTTGGAAATCATCTCTTATTATCCCTCTTCACAAGAAAGGCAAGAGGTGTGATATTTCCAATTACAGACCCATTGCAAACTTGTGTTGTATTGCTAAGATTGTTGAGGAATTAGTTTGTGATACACTATACTTTCATTGCAAACCTTTTCTTGGAACTTTCCAGCACGGCTTTATGAAAGGTAGGTCTACTGCGACTAACCTACTGGAATTCTCAAATTTCTGCTTATCCAAAATTGAGGCTGGAAAGCAAGTGGATTGTATCTTTACAGATTTTAGCAAGGCATTCGACAGAATAAGCCACCAAATTTTGATTCATAAGTTGATGGCCCTCGGGTTTCCTTCATTGTTTGTAGACTGGGTTCGTTCTTACCTACTAAATCGGACTCAGCGTGTGTCCTTCCGTGGATCACTATCCAAGTTTATCTTTAATTCCTCTGGCGTACCTCAGGGAAGTCATCTGGGCCCGATTTTATTTATTATATACATCAATGATGTATCTTTATTCTTGAAATATTCAAAAATTCTTTGTTATGCTGACGACGCCAAAATTTTCCGTGTTGTGTCCTCTATTCGAGACTGTAAACTTTTAAATTCTGACTTAGACACTTTCTACAACTGGTGTTCTGATAACTATCTTCCCCTCAATATTAGTAAGTGTACGTCTATGTCTTTTACTCGTAGAAAGAATCCTCTCGACTTCAACTACACCATACATGGCTGTGTTCTGGAAAAAATTATTAGGACCAAAGACTTGGGTGTCTGGTTGAACAGTCGTTTTACGTTTGACGATCACATTGATGAGATAGTTATAGGCTAATTCTACATTGGGTTTTATAAAAAGATGGGCAAAGGAATTTGACGACCCTTATATCACCAGGCTTCTCTACTGCACCTTGTTGTATTTTATGGGGATGTCCTAGGGTGCCCTTGAAACAATATCTCTCTAACTACATTTAATACAATTAATACAATTTATTTTTAGAGTCACTTATTGTCTTTAATATGCTTTTATCCAATTTAATTTTAGAATCACTAACTTTAATACACTTTATACGATTTAATTTTAGATTCAATAATTATTGTTAATATGCTTTTATCCAATTTCATTTTAGAGTCACTAACCACATTTAACTCAATTCATACAATTTAATTTTAGATCCACTAATTATCTTTAATATACTTTTATCCAATTTAATTTAGAGTCACTAACTTTAATTCAATTTATACAATCTATTTTTCAATAATTATCTTAAATACACTTTAACCAATTTAATTTTAGAGTTACTAACTTTAATACAATTTATACAATCTATTTTTCACTAATTACCTTAAATACACTTTAACCAATTTAATTTTACATTTAACTCAATTCATACAATTTAATTATAGATCCACTAATTATCTTTAATATATTGGACTGGACCCCACGTTTTAAAAAACCCAGACTCGAACACGACCAGAACAAAACTTTTCAAAACGCGACTTTACCCGACCGTGATTAGAACCAAACTCCTCGAATCCCTCGGTTGATTCTTTCGATCAACCGTATCTACATGAAAAGAAAGCTTTGAGCTTTCATTTCATTTAATCTTCGGTCCCTCTTTTGCAGGCCGAAAACGATGTAGCGAGAGATCGCGATCGAAACGACATACATGAAGAAAGCTCCCAGAGCTTTTTCTTCTTTTTGTATCTGACTCGTGAATGCCTGAGAAAGATACGATGTATGTTAAGAAATCGCTGAGATAAGCACCATTATCTGGGAACGAATTTAATTTCGTTCGGTACCATATCTGCTTAAATGCATAATTAGCCTTTTTTAAGTTACCAATGCGCTACAAATTTCCTGGGAAAGGAATGCGCGGTAACTTGAGCGATTTGTTTGACGCGAATTGAGATAATTTATGCCGTTTAGGCGAATTTAGTTACATCCGTTTGATGCAACTGAAATAGTTTTTTAATGATTGAATATTTCATTTCAATATTCAATTTGACTGAATAATAATATTTTATTTTGGGTGCATTATGACCATTTTTAGGTCCATAACAATCCTTCCCCCGTGGTAAAAGTGAGCTGTTCTTTGGAGAGGAACAGATCACGGAGGGGAATAAGGGGAAGGTGAATGTTCTTGTTTTATTTTGTATCCTTGCCCTGGGCCGTTTTTCTGTCCATTCGGAGGATACAGAGGTCGGATGTGTTGCCCCTTTTTAGGAAATTTTAATATTTATTTATATATGTTTTATTTTTTGATTTACAGGCAGCTGCTTTGCGCGGCGCCTTAATACAGTCGCCGATTTGTGGCAGTGCTACACGGCGCGTTTCGTTTTTATTTATTTATTTATTTAATTTAAATTTTATTACTTTTATCTTTGTTTGTACTTGCTATGCGCTACGGTTTCTTCTCGACCGTCGATTGTGGTATTACTCCACGCCGCATAAATTTTTACTTTATTTACTAATATTTTCTCCTTTTTTAATGTTTTTACCCCCGGTTAGTGAAGCGGTTCGTACTTGCCTTGCGCTTCGGTATTTTTTTTTCGACCGACGATTGTGGTAGTACTCCACGGCGCGTAAAATTTTACTTTTATTTCTTAATATTATTTATGTTTCTTTATTAATCTAGGGGGGGTCTGGCAAGGTTTAATTTGGACTTCTGCGTATCTATTTGTATTTATAGTTTATACCAGTTGAATGGACCGTGCCCTGGGCAGTGTTTGTGACGTAGGTGACAACGAAGTTGTCGAGAGTAGGTGGGGTGTTTTCACCCGGGAGTGTAGATTTAACTCCTGTATTTTGGCCTGTATTTGGTCCAATGATTGCGTACTCTAGTGCAACTTTTCGTTAGTGTTGTCACCTAGTAGTAACTTTGTATATGGTACTTTCGTCCTCGAATGCTGCTCGTATTTAGCCATGAAGGAATCTAATTCCTTTGCCGTTTTATTTGTTTTCGGAAAGTACGTTGGTTGCGTGTAAAGTAGTGGATGTGTGTTTTCAGCCTCGTAATATAGGGTATGTGGTCCTATTTGTAAGTGGCAAGGTTGGTTAATAACGAAGATTCCCTGTCCAAAGAGGCGATGCGAACACTTAGGATTTTCGTTCAGGGGATTGAAGAGCAACTTGATCACGCATTCATCCGTTTGTGTTGCCTTTGTTATCGGCGTATTTAGCAAACCAGCATAAGTATCCTCCTCGACATCTCGAGTGACTTTCCGATATGTTTTCATGTTCTCCGGTTTAAGTAATAGAAATTCCTGAGTCGAAAGTTGACTCGCTATATGTGAATATTCTATTTCCGGAACTAATGAATGGTTCGCTTCCGTATGTATCGGGAAGCACCTGATTCGTTGCAACTTCATTTTTGTAAGATTGAAGATTGGCAATGTAATTCTGATTACCAATTTTTCTTTCAACAGATGTGTTCGTAATACCGCCGTTTGGTGGAGAATTGATAGACAATTCTGGGCATTTGAACACGTGGAGTGAGACTTGTGATAAATCTCAAGGAGTGAATCAGGGGCGATCAGCAGGGGGTGAATCTGATTATTTCGGCTAGAGGTTATTATATCCAGTAGCGCCTGCTTTCGGAACTCAATTTCTACCATTTGTAGCAACAGACTAGAGACTATTTCCTGTCTCATTTGCCTTGCTACGAGTTTGTCGGTTGAATTATATAAATCATTCATCTGGTAGGCTATTTGCCGTTGTCTTTCGACCAGTGAATTTAAAGGTTTTTGAATTGTATTGAGCGCAGTCTTGACTACACTGATTTGTTGTTTCTCCAAATCAGCGAGTACCTGATGGTTAGTTTCCAACTCATCCATGCGACTGTAGACTTCGCGTTCATTGGCACTATCTATGGTACCGAAAAGGTAGTGCATGGCGTTTCCGATGCCGTCAAAGATAGATCTCGTTTTGCGAGATTTGGGAACAGCTTGCTTAATTACCTTAGTGCGTTGTTTGATATTTTCCATCAACGTGTGCCTGTGTTTTTGCTGGAGTTCGCAGAGGTCTCCTACCGTGTTGTTTCCACACAGTTGGTGCACGTAGTGTTCAGCTCGTTCCGCAATCGTTGTTTGATTGTCCAACTCGGTCAGGTCCAATTCCGTGAGGATATTCCATGTGGAGTGGTAAACCATGAGGCTTCCTAAATCCTCGAATAGCACTTCTGTATTGTTGAGTGGGTTCACCGAGTATGTCTCCGACGTACTACTTCCCATAGTGGACACGATTAGTCCGAGGATGATAGCGTTTTGTATCATACCTTGGGAGAGGAATATGGTTTTATTTTCCCTAAAGTAGTTTTCAGCGAATGTTATATTTCCGCGAGTGTACCTCAGGACGAAGGCTGTCAGGATAAATTCCTGTTGTAGACCGGGAGGCGAGGGTGATAAAGGTAGTTCTAACGCCAATTCCTTGTTGTTGGGAATGTGTTGGCACCATACCAACTTTTAAATATGACGCGTTTTTGTTTTTAATTAGTCGGCTGTATTAAAACTCACTTATCGTAGACTTCATGTGTACTTTCCAGTGTAATGTTCTGAAATTGTTTGATGCGGATTTCTTATATCCGCAGGTCGACTTCAGGACACGGGACTACCAGGAAGAATTTTCTGGTAATTTACTGGAGGTGGGTATAATAGTTGGTTACCCTTGGGTAGTTGTTTTGATATTTACTGTTGGATACAGTATTTTGAAAGCAGTTGAGGAGGACCTCAAGGCAAGGCACTACCAGGAAAAAGTTCCTGTCTCGGCCTCAGAGGCGAGAAAAGGAAGGTTTAGGAGGTAATGTTAGATCCAAAGAGGATGTAAATCAATACACAACCGTGTAGATATAATTAAAGGGTGAAGGTTTTGCCTTAGGCAGAATAGAGTGGATATAGCATTAAAAGAAAATGTTATTATAATTCTAACCTTTTATTCGCGGGGTGTAGAAGCCAAGTAGGGCGTAACAGCAATTCAGTTGCTATCAAGAAGAACTTCTAGATTTAGCATTAAAGAGATGGAGTTTGGATTGTCCAGTCTCTGACGGAATTGGACAAGAGTTGTTTTGGTTAGGGTTTGAATTTTAGCATGAGTCGCTTTTTCCTTTCTTTCCCAATTATGGGGTACTGTGCAAAGAGTAGTAAAGTCCTGTTGATTGGTACTTCATAGTTTCCAGCACGTTTAATGGGTGAGATGGCAGGTATTACTTAAGTATTTTAAGTAGAAGGTTTTAAGTATAAAGTTTTAAGTAGAAGGTTATAAAGAATTAAAATAGGTTTATAATTACAGTTGGTTTGGACCCGATTGGACCGAGTTGTTAAAGGGTTTTGTCGTTGTTCCCTTCTTGGTTTTGTGCTGGCTTTGCGTTACGATCTTCATCTCGACCGTAGATTGTGGTAGCACACCACGACGCGTTTAGAAAAATATTTACGATCTACATTGTCTATTCATAGAATGGCTTAAGACGGTTGTTGTGAACCGTGACTGTACGCTTGCCCATTTTTAGGGTTGTATTCACTGATGATTATATACCAATTACCAGATAAGGTCCTACCCAGATTTGAGAGAGCTGATGTTTTCGACTTTCGCTCTTGAGTAAGACTTTGTCACCTATGTGAAACGATAAGGGTCGAACAGCTTTATCATAGTATAGTTTCGACCGTTGTTTGCTAGCGAGCAAATTTTTGCGTGCCGCGGCATAAGACCTTTGGAGCTTGTATCTTAGGATCTGATAGTAGCTCTCGTGATTATACACAGGTTCAGGGTCTCGTTTCAAATTTGACGTAACGTCCGCTGTGAAGCCGTAAAGGCAGTCCATGGGAGTTAGTTTTGTCCCTTCGTGTACACTGTTGTTGTACACGAATGCCGCGGTTCGCAGATATTGATCCCATGATTTGGGATTCTCGTCCACTATGGTACGCAAGCATTCAATTAACGGCCTGTGTGCACGTTCAAGTGCGCCGTTTGACTGTGGGTGGTAGGCGGAAGTTTGTAACTTCTTCACCCGTAGCAGTTTACATACCTTCTTAAACAGATCACTCAGGAAGTTGCTTCCCTGATCAGTGACTATTCGCTTAGGAATGCGGTAGCGCGCGACGATTTCGTCGAAGAAGATTTGCGCTACAGTGACGGCTTCCCCGTTAGGTTTGGTGTACCAGTCAACAAATTTAGTGAGGTTATCCTGGAAAGTCAAGATATACTTGTTTCCGGAGTCAGTTTCCTCGAGTGGACCAACAATGTCGAGATAGACTTTGTCGAAGGGTTGTTCTGCGATGTCCGTGATGACCATCGGCATTTTAAACTGAGGTGATGCCTTCATTTTTTGGCATTCCGATGTCCGTGATGACCATCGGCATTTTAAACTGAGTTGATGCCTTCATTTTTTGGGCATTCGTATTGTACTTTCCTAGCTTGTATTCGATTTGATAATCAAATTCGGAAAGTTTATGGTGAAATCTTACCAGACGGGAAGTAGGGTCTTTAACATTAAAGACGCCTTTGAGAGGCTTATGGTCCGTATAGACCGTAAATTTTCGGCCTTGCAGGTAACATCTAAAGTTACGCGTAGCCCAGACTATGGCGAGCAACTCTTTTTCAATAGTTGAGTAGTTGCGTTCCGCCTTGTTCAGTGTACGGCTCGCGTAGGCAATGGGCTGATCGTGTCCTACTTCTCCTTGCGATAGGACGGCTCCTAATGCCTCGCTGCTGGCGTCCGTGGTTAAATTGAACGGTTTCGAGAAATCGGGATATATAAGTAGTAGAGGAGAGATTAATGAAGTTTTGATTTTCTCGAATGCCTCCTGGAACTTCTCGGTCCAAGTGAATTTGACATCCTTGCGGAGCAAATTCGTTATCGGACGCACAATTTTGGAGAAGTCGGGGATGAACTTTCGATAATAATTGGCAAGTGCAATAAAGGATTGAACTTGTCGTACAGTTCTGGGAACTGGGAAAGTTTGGACACAAGCCGTTTTACTGGGATCTGAAAGTGGTCCTTTACTGAAACACTTGTGGCCTAGGTAAACAACCTCTTTTCTCAGAAACTGGCACTTTTCCGGCTGCAGTTTGAGGTTGTTCTCTCTCAACCGATTGAAGACTTTGCGGAGCTTATTATTGTGGTCCGCAAGGTTTTACCGTAGATGACTATGTCGTCTAGGTAGACAAAGCATTCCAAGCCTTGTGATCCTGTTAGGACGAAATTCATTAAGCGTTGGAATGTGGCCGGGGCTCCTTTGAGTCCAAATGGCATACGCCTAAATTCATAGTGGCCGTAATTGGTGCTAAACGCAGTTTTAGGTCGATCTTGAGGATCGACGAGCACCTGGTGATAGCCGTTGGCGAGATCGAGGGTGGTAAAATACCGAGAATGACCTAATTGGTCCAGAATATCCTCGATCCGAGGTAGCGGAAAGGCGTCACCTATCGTTTTTTTCGTTTAGTTTACGAAAATCGACGACGACGCGCCACCTTTTTTCACCATCTGGTCTGGAGGAGGTGGGAGCTGATGGGTTTTTGTCATCGTAATTCCTTCTGTCTAGGTGAGCTCCGTCGACATTTGTTTTATTGGGTTTTCCTTTCCTTTTTTTCCTGTTTTTTCTTATATTTCCTTTGTGCGTGGGTGCTGGTGGTTTCGAGTCACAGTAATTCCTGGTTTTCAGGTGAGCATCCTCAGCGCGTTCTCCGTTTTCCGGGGTTTCCTTGTTATTTCTTTCCTGAGGATCCTGTTTCAGTTGGACGACGGTGTAGTTGTGGACAGGGACTAGGTGCAGACTAATGGTAGTCAGAACTACTTGTGAATTGTGTGTGTTGAGAACTCCAACAGACACTGCTTTTAAACAAACCAGCGGGGAGTAGGCCTGTTTTGAGCTTATTTGATTTTTTCGCTCACGGACTGGTGAGTGCTTTCTTGCAGAGAAGTTCGCTCAGCCCTGTGGGTTTATTTAATTTTTTAGATAGAAACACTATAAGTATTAGAACAACTTAATCTCACAAAAATAGAAAGACTTTTGTAAATTCACTTAATTATTGGCTTGAGACTAGAGGCCTTACCTCTGGTGGGGGGTCACTCTAGCTCGTATTTACTACATCAAAGTTAAAAACAAAAACTCTGTTTTCAGCGGTCGTGCTGCTAGTTTTACACAATCTTTCTATTCCTCCCTCCATTGATTTTATTTTTTAATCAGTCATTGATCCTATTGGCCAATCGGATTTTTCGTTAAGTTCAGGGTGAATAATCCCGTATGCAGCAGAAAAATTGTCATTTGAGTTCAATTGCCTTGAACTCCAGAAAAAATGGTAACGACAGCATTATGGGTAAAAATCGTTCGAGTTCAATTTACATTGAACTGCAATACGAGAGGAAAAATGTTAACGCAACATAATTAATTGGTTCCAAGTTAAAATCTATGTAAACAAAAAATGGGCTTGCTATCATTTTACTTTAAGAAATTCTGGAGACAGAATTTCTGAAGTGGAAATTTGATCTTTTCAGATTTAGTGGAAACGAACTCATGTTAGAGTTTACTTTAATGTAAACAAATCAGGCATTGCTAGATGTTTGCAAATGATGACGACGGAATTTAGGTCAATTAGTTTTTAGAGGGTTTAATTTATTGAAATGATGATACTAATGCTACAAGTGATGAGGTATTTCATATTGCGTTATTTTTATAGTGTTGGACACAAGAGATAATAATGGGTTGGTAGATAATCATATCATCGTATGATTACAGGTCAAAGGAGTCGCTGAAGGCGGCTGCTTACAACACCATCCCCCTTAAAAGAAAATTTCGTGAGTTTGCGAATGAAATTTCGTTACAACGGAAAGCGTAATCAATGGAGGAGAAGAGCACATTTATTGTAAGCTTATATATTTTTTGTTAATCAACAAACAATTTTTAACAATAATACAACAAATTTTTCATGAATTTACTTATTATACCTACATATATCTTAAAAAGAGGATTTAATTGGAATTTATTGGTTATTATACTATATATTATATTTTTTTTAAAAAGGATAAAAGAGAATAAATTTAATTATTACTTATTATATATTAAAAAAAAGATATTTAACTATTGATTATTATACTTATTAATTAAAAAGAAAACTTAATTATTGATTTCCCTATTACAATTTTATTTTTACCTCTCTTTATCTCTCCTTTTTTCATCTAATTCCTATAGTAGGGTATCATATCTTGTTCATCTATTAATCGCTAAAATATCTAAATTAAGTTTACATAAAATTTCTACATACAGTATTATTCTCGCTCGGTTTTTATGCTAAGCTGATAAGAGCTGCCTTCATTTATTTGAGGATCGTGTTGCACGTGTCGGGGTTTTAGTTGTTTTCTTTTCAGACAATTGAAATTAATTACCTTAAACTTGTCTTTACAAATTATTATGACGAATATTATGAGAGCTACCATCGTTATATAACTCATCGTATAGTGATGGATGTCGTGTTGGTTTGCCTTTGGGAAACCCGCGTTCTCATGTTTCTTCATGTCGGAGATTGCTTTGCTTATATCTTTTAGGTCATTGTGTCGTGATATTTTACGACTCGAGTGAGAGCTTTCGTTTTGGTTTTATTTTCGGAAGTGAATAAGGCTTGGGATATGTGGTAGGTCAGATTTAGTGCTGGTTGATAGGAATTTTTTAATTCAGTGGTTTTAATGTTATGAGATTGCAGGGTAAGGTCTTCTGCTCTCAGGTAACAATCTTGTTGGATTTTAATGGTACCGCTACCATTTAGTTTTAGGGGTGAAATCGTGTTTTTGCATATTATGTCTAGAATGGTTGGTTGTTCTAAGACGAACAACCAGTAATTTGGTTGGGACAGTTGTATTCAGTAATTAGATTTTGGAATAACTCGAATATCGCAATCCGATGGGATAATTGGGGAGTGTTGTAAAAGTTCTATTTCACAAAGGTTATTTGCTCATCGAATATTAAATATTGGGTGTATGACTAGGCATAGATAATATACATGATCATTTGTTAAGCAATTGGTTATGTCGAATTTGTTGAGAGGGTAATAATGTTCCCTATTATTGTCGATTACGAGATACTCTAAAGATGGTTGAATATATATGTATTGATTTTTGTGAGGGGTAGGTAGTGGAATTACTTTAAAAAGCTGGTAATTATCTTTAAATGGAAGGGGAATTCTCAATTCGAAAATGATTTTGTTTTCTACAATGGCCATACTTGTATGGCTAATTTGGTAAAGTTTAATAATGTCGTCCTTATTTTGAATTTTAGTTAGAATTTGTTCTACCTGAGACGGAGTTATTATGGCGGGGTGAGGTTTTCCATGTTTGAGGTCGGTCATAAGGTCTACGAGAATATTGATAGTAGTTTGGTGACGAAGTAACAAAAGGGTAATAAGAGACACTAAAGTTTCTAGTTCAAGGGTGAGTTGTTGTGTTGATAATCTGTTGTCCATTTGATTTAATGATGTCGAAATTTTGTCAATTTTACTATCTATGTGAAGAAACTGGTTTTTTATATCATTAAGGGATCTATTGAATACATTGGTTGTAGTTTCTAGAATTGAGGTATGGTTTTTAAGTAGATCTAACAGATATAGCTCATTTTCTTTTAAATTGTTAATTTTGTCGTTATATTCCCTAGCGTCTTCTTCGTCTAAGGTGCCGAAAAGTGTTTTACTTAACGTTCCTACCGCATTAAAAAGTCCTCGTCTCCTTCGTTTATGGTTGGAGGATTGTAAGAGTTGTTCCTTTTGCTTGATATCATCCATAATAGTGTGGATGATGTGAGTTATTCCCTTACAGAACCATAATTCTTCCCACTGAGTTTCCAGTAGTCGAAATGTCCTCTCCATTTCGTTAGTATATTGTTGAAGGTGTATCAATTCATAACGTAAATTATCCAAATTGTAGTACATAACTACTTTCCATTCATTGCTGTACAATCCCACTCTCCCAATTTCTTCAAAGTATATGCCTGCATTTGTTTGGAAGTTATTCACAATTGTTCCACTACTGGCTGTAGAGACAGGTGGTAGGAGGAGAAAGATTACAGTGATCGTCCACCTGTAACAAGGAACGTAGAGATTTTTCTTTATTCTATAAATAAGTTGAGATTATTATTGTGGATTGTTTTTAGCTTATTTCCTATTTTTATTGTTGAATTTTCTGTAGTGTTAATTTTTACAACCTCATAGGGACCTATCCATAAAGGTGAGAACTTATTTTTTTTAGCATGGTTTTTTAATAATACTCTTTCACAATATGGAATGTTTTGTCTTTTGAATTTTTATCATAATACTGTTTTGATTTTTGTTTCTTGCTAAGTAGTGTTTCCTTCGCAATTTTGAATCCGTGCGGAGAGTAGTTGGTACTACAATGCGGTGTGGTGTTATACACAAACATTGCATATGGTATATAAGTGTCACATGTGGCTACATCTCTGTTAACGTAGTGTCTTAGGTATTCGGCTAATGTGCGGTGGCTTCTTTCTAAAGCTCCGTTTGTTTGCGGATGGTATGGAGTTGTATGCAACTTTCGCACCTTCAGTAATTTGCATACTTCCGAGAATACTTCGCTTAGGAAGTTAGATCCTTGGTCGGTTAGAATGGATTCAGGTATGCCGTGGCAACAAATCACTTTTGTTGTGAACTCCGTCGCAATTGTTTTGGCTTCCATATAAGAAAGTGGAATAGCCTCTGAGAACTTTGTAAGAGCGTCTTGGAATGTAAGAATGTACTTATTCCCATTATGACTAATTGGCAGAGGGCCAACGATGTCCAAGAAAATTTTTTCGAAGGGCTTGGAACTGGTGGATGTTAGTTTCATGGGCAGCTTGGGGTTTTTAGTTAATTTGTTTGCTTGGAATGATGGGCACCTTTTAATGTATTCTTCCACGTTTTTACTTATATTTTCCCAATCGAACATGGTTTTTATTCTTTTAATAGTTCGTTCTATGCCTTGATGGCCTCCAATTGGGGACTCGTGGAAAGTTTTAATTACTTCGTTTATGTCTTCGGGATTAGTTAGGATCCTTATTTCAGATAGATAATAAGTTATTTGCATTTTTTCGCGGTTCTTTAGTATAAATTCTATTAAACTTTTTACTTCCTGATTGGTTTTTGGTTCGGTATGCGGAATGGATAAATGGATGTGGGTAATATTTCGTAGTTTGCAGTAATCAGAGTAATATTTTAGTTTGCAGTAATCAGAGTAATATTTTAGAATATTAATTATTTGGTTATATTCCTTTCGTGTTTTTAAAATAAGGGGAATTTTTGAAATAATGTAATTCTGACTTTTTACCTTCTCGCTTAGAATCGTTTGTGTATCAAGTTTATCTTTTATGTTCGGTATCAGAAAAGATAGCACCAACTCTTCTGGGTCGCTATTACCGTTTAATAAGAAAAATTTATTTTGGACTTTAGACAGTGATAATGAATTGCTATTAGTGATTAAAGTATTGTTAGTTGATGATCTGGCCCACGAGAGATATTCGGTAAATATTTCATTAAATTCTTTTTGACTAATTGCTTTGACTTTCGGATCAAGGGGTGATATTTTGCTTTGGCTTCTAGTAAGAATGTTTATTAATTTTTTATTATCGTTTTCGGGTTTATCTGGGATTATTCTACTCAAGGCGTCGGCATTTTTATTTAACCTTCCCTGTTTTTACACTACACGATAATCATACTCTTCGAGTCGAATCCTCCATCGCATAAGTCTTGATGAACAATCTTTCACGTTCATAAGCCATACGAGAGGCTTGTGGTCTGTGACAATAGTGAACTTCCTACCATACAGGTATGGTCTATACTGTTCCACAGCGTAAACTATTGCCAGAAGCTCCTTCTCGATGGTAGAGTATTTGACTTCGGCAGGATTCAGGGTTCTACTTACGTAGCATATTGGTTGATCTTTCCCGATGGTGCCTTGCGATAGTATTGCCCCCAGTGCTAGATTACTAGCATCTGTGGCCACTATGAACTCTTTATCGAATTCTGGGTAGCCTAATATAGGTGCAGTAACAAATTTTTTTTTTAATAACTTAAATGCTTCATCACAGAAGGCGTCCCATTTGTAGGGTACATCCTTTTTTAGCAGACTTTTAAGTGGCTTTGCTATTTTTGCAAAGTTCGGAATGAATCGCCGATAGTAACCTACGAATCCGAGGAATGCTTTTATATCCTTGGGTTTTTTGGGTTGCGGGTAAGTTTTTAAAGCCTTAATCTTTTCCGGGTCAGGTTGTACACCCTCTGAACTGACGACGTGACCTAGGTATGCTATCTCTTTCTCTAAGAATTGACATTTCTCCGGCTGGAGTTTAAGGTTATTTTGTCTAAGTCTCTCGAATACTTCGATGAGCTTGATGTTATGGTCCTGCAGATTGTAGCCATATATGACTATATCGTCTAAGTAGACAAAACAGTGTAAACCTTGTAGCCCTGTCAGAACCGTGTTCATTAACCTTTGGAAAGTTGCTGGCGCTCGTTTTAACCCAAATGGCATCCGATTGTAATGGTAGTGCCCGAAGGGAGTACTGAAGGCGGGTTTTTCTTTGTCAGCTTCTCCCATCAGAATTTGATGGAAACCGTTAGCTAAATCCAGAGTTGTAAAATATTTGGATTTTCCTAGTTGTTCAAGTATATCCGTGATATTCGAAAGTGGGTAGGCATCACCAATCGTGATCTCGTTTAATCGCCTGAAATCAACTACCACTCTCAACCTTTTATTCCCCTGAGCATCTGGTTTTTTCGGAACTAAAAGCAGAGGTGAATTCCAGGGACTACTGCTGGGGCTTATTATACCGTCCGTCAGCATTTGATCTATTTGTCTATTTATTTCACATCTGCGATTCTGGTAGTCGATATGGTTTCGTATAAATTGGCGACTTATCAGAAAAAATAGGTATTGTGTGAGATACGGCGTCTGTACAGGTAAGGTAATCGCCTTCTATAAAGAATAGATCATTATATTCTCTACAGATGTTCATTATGCAGTCGCGTTCTTCCTTGTTGCAATGGTCCAGTTTTATGAGTTTTTGCAATTCTTTTAACCTCCCTGAAATTGGGTCTTTAAGAAAATCTGCTTGTATTACATCGTAGTGCTCCAGGTTTGTCCAGGTTGTTTTAATATCGTTTGTGGAAATTGCTATATTTTCTTCATTAGTATTAAGAATGAGGATTTTCGCAGTTCCATTCTTTGGCTGTACAATACATTCTCCTAAGTAAACACCTGACTGTTATTCTTGCTTAGCGCATATCGAGGTTTCATCCAAGGTTACAGGTATTTTTGCAATGACTTCGGTTCTACCTGGAATTTTTATTTCGTTGTGTTGGCTTGATGCCCTATTTGAATAGTAAGATCCATGGTCGTAGCGTTGTGAGATCTCATTTTTCTTATTTCTTCTGTAGTGTTCCTTTTGGAAACCGCGGTCGTAGCGTTGCGTATCTCCATTTCGTTCCTCTTTGTACTGTCGATTCGAGCCCTTAAGTGGCATTAAACTGGAGGTGATTTCCTCTTTTTGGATTTTAATAATTTTTTCTGTGTTCCCGCATACACTATTTCCATATTTATTTATTGTAATATGTTTTAATTCTTCATTTCTTTTACGGGTATTTGTGTTTATTTCTTTTTCGTTGAATTTCGATTCCTTATTTATTTGAACTTCTTCGGTCTTTATTTTATTTAATTCTTCGCGTTTCTTTAGCGGATTATTTTCTTTTATGTTATTATTTAATTTGTGTAGTTCTTTTTCTTTGCACCTTTCTTTGTTTTGTCTCACCTGGGTTAACAATTTGTTTTAACATTTGTACAGGTTTTCCTCTTCAGTTCTATTTGGACTGGTGCTTTTATCTAGTTTCATTTCTAATAAACTTTCCGAATAATTTATGATGCAACCGTATGCTTTCAGGAAATCATTGCCCAATAACCCATCACAAGGAAGTATATTCTGACCTCTCAATAAATGGAATGGGTGACTAATGCCGGTAACGCCGCAGTTGCAACCCACATCCAGTATTCCATATGATAAGCCTTCCGAAGTGATACAGTCGTCTGAAAAGGTGGCGATCAAACACCTTCGATTGACGTCCACTAGGCACTCATCGGATGTGGACGTAAGTTTGTGCAAACTGATCTCAGCGCCGGTGTCGATGAGAAATGTAGAGCTACCCTTTTTGGATAAGGAGAAGGGCAAGGTTACGGTAATACCACGTTCGGTAATAATTATAGGGATTTGTATTATTTCATCATGTGTACCTCGGCCTGGGTCTCTATACTGAGAGAGGGTTGGCCGGAAATACCTTCTCGCGGGGTTTTGTTTCCCGGGTAGAAATCGGGTTCTTGACCTATAAGTCTAACCTTTAAGAAAATGGGTCTAGCAATAACGTCCGTTATAGTGGCTTTCGTAGCTTTATTTAATTCTCCCAAGGTTCGAGAAACTCTCAATGAGAACTCATTGACGGATTCCCTAGGGGACTGTTTGAGCCTTTTCAACTCTTCACGCACTAAAGAACGCGATAGCTTGTATCTCTTTAACAGTTTAGCCTTGAATTCTTCCCAACTATTGATATCACCATAGTCGATGATATCGTAAACCGGTCCAGAAACCTTGGTCTTCAGAACATTGAAGAAAAGGGCTTTGATATTTGCATTTTCGGCAGTTTCGAAGAGACTGTCACAACAAGAGATGAACCTGTTTAAGTCACTTTTATTACCATTAAATTCTGGAATTAATTCGCAAGCATCTTTTATGCTTAGTTTAAAGGAAGCCTGGTCGGCGTCATTGGTTTCACCAGCTTTTGAACTCGAATATAGATTCTCGTACTCTCGCAAGTTTGGTTACTTATAGGCATACCCCGTACAGCTTAAGGAGATTGCCTTTACTACATGTTACCCATTCTCGGTCTAACTATGGTATGCATGAACCTATTAACGGCATGTGCAGAGCCGTGAAAATATGTCCAATTTTTGACCTGGCTCTTACAAAGGATTTGCTTAAACGATCTCTGTTGTCTTTGCACCCCTGAATGTAGTGTTTGGAGTGTTTTGGATTTTGTTTCTGTTTACTAATATTTTTTGCATGGGTTGTGGGAGCCTCATTCACCTCAATATATGTTATATTCTGGTGAATAGGTCAATTGATTCCAGGCTTCAGCCTGTGAAGTGCGCCTTCTGAGTTAGAAGGGTTAATTCTTATATGATTCGCCGTTAGTCATTGTTGAATTTGTTATTTCTGGCGTGATTAATGAACGAGCTAAACTTCGAGTGATAATTTGACGTACGGGAGGTGTTGGGTCGGACATAAAAAAGGGGCCAACAGACGCGTTGGGGAAAAGAAAACGTGAGGTGAGAGAAAAAAGAATAAATACTTTTGCATAGAATCTATTAGTAGGTAGTTCAAATTACCTTTACAATTGACTTGCCTTCAACGAAGAGAATTCAAATGGTATTTTTCGTGTGTAGAAGTTTTAAAAACTGACATAACTTTTGCGGAACAATAAGAACGAATTTTTCAAGGCAACCCAATTAAGTTTGGCACAAGAAGGAGTCAATATTTGTAGATACAAGTTTCGGATAGGTTTTTTAAATACCATTTACTAGTATATTAAGAAAAGCGAAACAAAACAATTTTTTTTTTATCAATTTGAAGAGCACTTCTTTTTCTTATTAAAGTTTCTCGACAATATCCGAATTTAAACACATATGTATGAAGTTAATTAATGGTTTGGCAGAAAAATTTATCACTGGAGAACACGAGCGAGATCACAAAGAATTTAGACTGTTACTTTTTATGGCAAAAAAAAATATTTCAAAATCATATTTGTATAAAAATTTATAATTTTAATTATTTATGGTAAAAAAAATTTATAACTTAATCTAATAATATTAACTCATAACTTGACTTACACGACCATCTCCAACAATTCGGCTAATCGACGCTTCAGAGTCGTGAATTCAGTGAAATCTCCGGTGTCGTCGTTGTATTCTGTAGTCCTGTAAAATTCCTCCAATTTTTCCTTGATGGCTTTTATTTCTTCTTGGGGGGTCATGGCTTGGTAATTCCCTCGATGAACAAAATTCGTCGGGCGTCCTGGCCGACGTCTTCTAATGGTTTATAGATGGGCAGTGTCTAGGGGCTGCCTGCCGTAAAATTTTCCTCTTTGTCGTTGGGGAGCCACCTATTGTTTCAGGTCGGACCCTCAGTAGTCTCTCTTTTCTTTCTTTTTTTGAGCTTATTTGATTTTTCGCTCAAGGACTGGTGAGTGCTTTCTTGCAGAGAAGTTCGCTCAGCCCTGTGGGTTTATTTAATTTTTTTGATAGAAACACTCTAAGTATTACTTTGGCACTTTACTTAGAACAACTTAATCTTACAAAAATAGAAAGACTTTTGTAAATTCACTTAATTATTGGCTTGAGACTAGAGGCCTTACCTCTGGTGGGGGGTCACTCTAGCTCGTATTTACTACATCAAAGTTAAAAACAAAAACTCTGTTTTCAGCGGTCGTGCTGCTAGTTTTATACAATCTTTCTTTTTCTTCAATTGCCTTGAACTCCAGAAAAATGGTAACGACAGCATTATGGGTAAAAATCGTTCGAGTTCAATTAACATTGAACTGCAATACGAGAGGAAAAATGTTAACGCAACATAATTAATTGGTTCCAAGTTAAAATCTATGTAAACAAAAAATGGGCTTGCTATCATTTTACTTTAAGAAATTCTGGAGACAGAATTTCTGAAGTGGAAATTTGATCTTTTCAGATTTAGTGGAAACGAACTCATGTTAGAGTTTACTTTAATGTAAACAAATCAGGCATTGCTAGATGTTTGCAAATGATGACGACGGAATTTAGGTCAATTAGTTTTTAGAGGGTTTAATTTATTGAAATGATGATACTAATGCTACAAGTGATCAGGTATTTCATATTGCGTTATTTTTATAGTGTTGGACACAAGAGATAATAATGGGTTGGTAGATAATCATATTATCGTATGATTACAGGTCAAAGGAGTCGCTGAAGGCGGCTGCTTACAACAGGCCATTCGCAAGGAAGACTCCTTGATCTATCTCTCTCGATATACTGAGCATCTCCTCCTGCATGTTATTCTTTAATGTAAAATTGCCCTGGCATGTTCCCAGCGTCCTTCCGGCACCAAATTTTGTTTGTAAAGTATATATTTCTCCGGTATTTATATCTTCGGGACTTTTAATTGCTTTCTTTTTTATAATACTAACCTCAGCGCCAGTGTCTACTACAAGTTTGGTATTGCCGCTCAGGCTAATATCCAACGGAAGGCTCGTCGTTTCCCTGGCTCTTAGCGTCCCATTTTTGTTTTTGGCGGCATTCCTCTATGGAATGGCCGCGACGGTTGCAGAATTTGCATTTGAGTTTTATGTTAAAAACTCGAGGACCAGCGGAAGGTTGCTGATCCTGAATCCGTCGTTCGGGGAGCCTTGGCTGGTTACTCGGGCCCGGAACCTGGCGATTGTTTCTACAATCGCGAACATCATGCCCATATATCTTGCAATTAGAGCAGAAGGGTGTGTTTTTACGTTTCATACATTAGTGTGACCTCTTCGCTGGCAAAAATTGCAGGTGATGTTTGACCTTAACTGGTCGAGGTTCTGGCGACGGTAGTCGATTTGTGGGGGAGACGAGCGTTGAGGTGGAGTCGTATATAGCGGAGTCGGTCGGCGAAAATTTTGTGGTGGCGGTGGTCTGTATAACTTTTGTTGTGGAAAATTGCGAGCAGGTGTATATGGGGTTCTATGGAATGCCCGTATTCTGGCAGTTGGGTCCATAGCGACCGGCTTATAAATACAATACAATAACCGGGGCAGGGAAGCCTTGGGCTGTTGTGGTTTGCGTGAACTGGGCGCCCTGCTGTAGTTTCTCCATGTCGAGTGCTTTATGGATCAGCGCCTCGAGCGTCCCGTCGGTGACGGTGAGGAGATATTGGCAAAGGTACGGATTCGTAGCCCCGCTGCGGACTGCGTTTTTCACGAAGTCCTCCAGCTGCGTTGTAACAGCTGGGGTGGCCGCAGCTCCGTAGTTGGTTTGTGCGGCCTCTTTACAGAGGGCCAGCAACTGTTTCACTCTAGCCGTGAAGGCAGTGAGCGTTTCGCAGGGGTTTTGGTGAGCTGTTATGAGCCTATTTACCAGTTCCTGGTAAGTTTCTCTGGGAAGGTATGCCGCGTTTAACCTTGCTTCGACTTCTTGAAATGTTGTCGGTACATCAGAGGCCAACAGTTGATATGCTCCTCCACGAAGTCTTTTGGGGAGGATCTTGAGGAAAGTGTCTTGCTCCCGTTCGGAGAGACACTGTTTGGCCTGGCGGCAGCAACCCAGGAATGTTTGCAACTCTGATCCGAGATGCGGGCCTGGCTCACCTGAAAAAATGGGCACCATTTGCGCCGTTAATTTTACGATTTTGCCATAATCGGTCGCCATAGTGGAGTTCTGATTCGAGTCGGTGTCGGGCGAGTTTTGTGCGAGAAATCGATTTAGACCTTGTTTTAGGTTGATTTCTTGCAGGGAGTCTTGTAATGATTGTCTGAGGTGTTCTTTAGTTTGGCTTAATAACTCGTTTTCTGTATTTTCTTCAGAAGGGAGTATGCGCGAGAATCCGTCTAGCTTGGATTGAAAAAGTGCGGCTTTCTTTTGAAGGCGCTCTAGGTCTTTTAATCTCTCCTCGCTGGACTTGATATTCCGGTTTTCAAGAAGGTTAGAATAGAGAGTTGGTAGGCCTTCGGATTCTCGCGCGGACTCGTACAAATTGTTAAAATTATATTTTTGGCTTACTTGGGTTTGATTTACTCGTTGGAGGACGTCCCGCTCCTGAGGGTGAGTCCTTCTGAACTTGGTCCTGGTTGTGCTGGAGTGATCTGGTGTTCGCTGACCTGAGTTTGGTCCGTGAATACTGGTGACTGGGAAACCTGGCGAGGTCTTCCTTGAGGACTCGGGGATTCTGCAGCTTCCTCAGTGGTGTCCTCCAGTGTCAGCGACGTTGCGAGGAGTTCTGCTGTCGACTCCTCGATGGGTGATTGTACAGGGGTGGAGTGGTTGTCTTCCGACATAAACCACTGCCGGTAACTGGGTGTTGCAAGGGGGGCTTTTGGCCTTCTTCACTTCCCTTATTTACCGTCTGTTAGAGTTGTGTTGGGGAAAAGGGGGGCTTGTGCTTGCTTCAGCGATTCCCTTTTCCAACCTGCGACTGGTGCTGTGTTGATTGCTGTCGTTACTTGTTGTCGTCTTCTTCGGGCTGGGACGGAGCCCACACAATTCCACTGGTGGTGCTGGCTTGCACTTTGTGGAAGCGTTGTGGTGACTCCTCCGGGCTATTGGCTACGGGGGAGTGCTTAAAGATACCCCTTTTGTTTCGAAGCAGGATAGAAGCTTTTAAAGCTATTACGTTTTTATAAAACACGCTTCCCCTATCCAACCGGCTGCACCAATTTTTTGTTGTATTTTATGGGGATGTCCCAGGGTGCCCTTGAAACAATGTGTCTCTAACTACATTTAATACAATTCATACAATTTAATTTTAGGTCCACTAATTATCTTTAATATATTGGACTGGACCCCACGTTTTAAAAAACCCAGACTCGAACACGACCAGAACAAAACTTTTCAAAACGCGAATCCCTCGGTTGATTCTTTCGATCAACCGTATCTACATGAAAAGAAAGCTTTGAGCTTTCATTTCGTTTAATCTTCGGTCCCTCTTTTGCAGGCCGAAAACGATGTAGCGAGAGATCGCGATCGAAACGACATACATGAAGAAAGCTCCCAGAGCTTTTTCTTTTTTTTGTATCTGACTCGTGAATGCCTGAGAAAGATACGATGTATGTTAAGAAATCGCTGAGATAAGCACCGTTATCTGGGAACGAATTTAATTTCGTTCGGTACCATATCTGCTTAAATGCATAATTAGCCTTTTTAAGTTACCAATGCGCTACAAATTTCCTGGGAAAGGAATGCGCGGTAACTTGAGCGATTTGTTTGTCGCGAATTGAGATAATTTATGCCGTTTAGGCGATTTTAGTTACATCCGTTTGATGCAACTGAAATAGTTTTTTAATGATTGAATATTTCATTTCAATATTCAATTTGACTGAATAATAATATTTTATTTTGGGTGCATTATGACCATTTTTAGGTCCATAACAACCTTTGTTAGGCCTATTCTGGAGTATGCTAGTTGTGTCTGGTCACCATTTTATCGTGACTCAATTGACCGGGTAGAGGCAGTCCAGCGCCGTTTTGTTCGCTTTGCACTTCGTGGGCTTCCTTGGAGTGACCCTCTTATCCTGCCGCCGTACTCAGATAGGCTTAAGCTCATAAAACTAGACTCTCTTGAATTCAGACGTAACATCTCTAGAACTGTTTTCGCTTTTGAATGTCTTCAAGGTAATGTTTCCTCTCCAGTCTTGTTGTCTTCTTTTAATATATCGATTCCGAGTCGCTCCTTGAGAAATCGAGATTTTCTTAAAATCCCACAGCATCGCACTAATTACGGTTTTCACGAGCCCGTCACTTCAATGTCTCGGTTTTTCAATTCGCATTTTAACAAAATTGATTTTAATCTGTCGAAAAATTCTGTGAAGGCCAAACTTTCCTAACTACTCTGTTTTATTTTGTAATTATTATGTATTATTAATTATTTTTCTATTTTTCTAGTTATTGTTTTAAATTAATTATTTTCTAGTTATTTATATTAATTATTGTAATTGTTGTGATTCTTATTTTATTTTATAACTATTTTTATATTTCCATGTAAAGTAATCAGCCCTTTGATGAATCTTAAATAAATAAATAAAATAAAACAATTATCGCAATAAAGGTGACGGCAGCTACCTCTTCTTCCAATAAATCGTATAAGCGCTCCTAGAAAGGCCTCTGTAGCCAAATCTGAAACTACTTTAAAATGCGTGGCCTTTGTGGCGAAGCAGCAAAATACTGCTACGTTGGGCGTTTTCCTCTGAGCTTTTAGTGAATCCAACACGGTCCAAAAAAGTCTACTCCAGAATTTATAAAGGGACGAGCTGGTTGGACACGATGTTCAGGAAGATTTCCCATAAGTTGAGATAAGACCTTGCTATCGTTTTACCCTTGATCGGCCAAAATCGTTGACGCGTGATGGCTAGAAGGGCTTGCGGTGCTACATGAAGGTATTTGACGTGCAGATCAGTGATCAGGAGTCTAGTAACGTTATGTGCGTATGGTAGTAGGATCGGGTGCTTGGCATTGTACGGTAGATTTGAAGCCTCTAGTCTTCCCCCAACTCGCAACACTCCCCTTCCATCGCGAAATGGGCTAAGAATACTTAGCGAACTACTTGGGCTGATGTGGGAGGAGTGCTCTAGTTCTCGTAACTCAGTAGGACTTGTATTGTTGCATCGGTTGGCCTTTATTGTGCGAGCATTTGTAATAACCCTCCATACGTATGCGATAATCCTTTTACATCTTTCGAAATTGTTCTGATGATCTATCATATACATTAAGTGCGGAGTATTGCTTGATGCTGTTAAAATTGTTTTTACATCCTTTTGTTCTACACAAGTATGGGTCTTCTTGTAGGGTACTGGATGTTTGTCCTCAGCACCATGTAAAAATAGTGGTCCGTAAAACCAAAATGAGTTCGTAGCTAGTTTTTCGGGCAAAAGTCCGTGTGACACGATATCAGCTAGATTATGCTTAGACCCTACATGTCGCCATTGTTCTTGTGTAGTTAACTCTTGAATTGCTGCAATGCGGTTTGCGACAAAAGTACGATACGATGCCGCCTCGGAGTTAATCCATGCCAGCACTATTTCGGATTCCGTCCAGTAAAAGGTTTTTAACTCTTGGATTTGTTGGTCCCTTACCACTCGCTGGACCAGCTCCGCCGACAATTTTGCTGCGCACAGTTCTAGTCTTGGAAGAGTGATGGTCTTCAAAGGTGCCACCTTAGATTTTGAACACAGGAGATTCACTATAATTATTCCATCCTTATTAATTGATCGTAAATAAACTGCGGCTCCGTAGGTCTTTACCGACGCATACGCGAAGGCATGCAGTTGTACTGATTTTGGAATTTTCCCCTGGAACATATGTCGAGGTATTCTTATATCTTTCAGGGTCTTGAGATTTTGTCGAAAATTGATCCACTGGGTGTGCAGTTCCTGTGGTAGTGCAGCATCCCAGTCTAATTTCAATTGCCATAACTGCTGTAGGAAGATTTTAGCCTTTACCACCACGGGGCTCATAAATCCCAACAGATCAAAGAGGTGCGCAATATCTGACAGGACTGTTCTTTTGGTTAATCTCTCGTTTTCTAGCCAAGATGTTTTTATTTTGAACTCGTCTTGTTGGGGTGTCCAACTCAGGCCTAAGGTGCTGACCTGCTCTTCACCGTTGTCGAAAATATCCAGCTGAATTGACCGATCTTCGGAAGGCACTTTATTTAGTAGATTCTTATTATTGGAGTACCATTTTCTCAACCTAAACCCAGCTGTTTGGAGTAGGGTGCTTAATTGAACTTGAGCTTCTGATGCTTCGTGCATGTTGTCACGTCCTGTCATCAAGTCATCCATATAAAAATCACGCATCAGTATCGAGGATCCAAGAGGGAACTGCTCCGACCCTTGTGTGGCGAGACGCTGCAGACATTTGTGGCGAGATAGGGTGCCGACGTCGTACCATACGTAACTGTATTTAACCGATAGCATTTGATCGGCTCACTAGTGTTTTCTCGCCAAAGCACTAATTGATATTTTCCATCTTCTTCGTCGACTAAGATTTATCGGTACATCTTCTCAATATCCGCGGTAAAGACGTATTGTGGCAACCGAAACCTTAGTAAGATGGTGAACAGGTCATCCTGAATTGTGGGACCGGCCGCTAGTAGATCGTTTAGCGCAATATTTGAGGAGGTCTTGGTTGAGGCGTCAAAAACTACTCTCAGCTTAGTGGTTGTACTAGTAGGCTTTAAGATGCAGTGGTGCGGTAGAAAATAATTAGGTTTTGACATCTTGGTGGGATCGACCTCGGTCATATGGTTCAACTGGATGTATTCTCTCATAAACTGGACATACTGCGACCTTAATTCAGTATCTTTAACGAGTCTTCGCTCTATGGATATGAGACGTCGGATCGCAATGTCACTCGACTCTCCCAATTTATTCGGTTTGTCTACAAAAGGTAGTTTGACAATAAAACGACCGTCGGCGGCTCTTTTTATCGTCTGATTGAAGAATGACTCACACTTCATCTCTTGGAGCGACAATTTTGAGCGATCTGAATCTAGCTCCACCTTCCAAAACCGCTCGACTGCTTTGTCAATGTCTTCTTCCTCGGAGCAAATGCCGCAAGATGCCCGTTCTGTATTTGATTGTTCTGTCCTTCCCGACACCACCCGTCCAAGAATGGTGTTCTGCAATGTTGGCAGGTTTTGGCCTAGTTTTATTTGACCTATGGACATTAACTGGAAGAAGAAGCTCCAATGAGGAGATCAATTCGGTCTGGTCTATTGAAGGTAGGATCAGCCAATTGGAGATTGTTCGGTATAGCCCAATTAGACACCTCCAGCCGTTGATTCGGTTGAGGAGCGATGATATGCCCAAGAGCAAAGGCTTCCAGCCTCGTTGAGAACCCATTGATCCTGGATTGTAGTTGAATGTTCGCTCTCCTTTTTGTTTGTTGACGGCCATCACCAATTCCCTTAATTTCTAATGCTGTACACTTAGGCACAACCCCGAGCCTTTAGACTATTTCCTCCGTTATTAGATTCACCTGGTAGCCGGAATCGAGGATGGCTCGGCATACCACAATCTTACCGTCTTCATTTATTAAATTAACTAACGCGGTTCCCAGTATGACTGTTCCCCGTAATTCTGAATCAAGGCCGGCCGCCAGGCTCAGTGGAGTCTCTTCTGTCCTCGTACCGGTTGCTGTTAAATTGGAATGTGCTTCTTCCTTAGGCGACGGTGTGTTTATTCACAAAGTGCAGCCTGTGGCTGGGCGTCATCTTCAAGAAGATTCTGCACCGGTATAGCGGATGAGTATCTTGACACGCCACACATCTTTGATTCGAAGTTGTAACGGCGGTTAGGTTTGATGATGATTTAAAGAATCCTTGTCTCTTAGTTCCTTCTTCTGGTCTTCTAGTTTTACTTCCCAATGCTTCTAGTGATTGAAAGCGTGTTTCTAGAAACGTTAGGAAATTCGTCATTGTCTGTAGTTCTTTAGGATTAGACAGACCTTGTTCGTAGTTTGAATGGGTAGTTTTGTCAAGTTTTTTGTACAAAATGTGTAAGAAAAGAGGATCCCAATGTCGTAATGGTTTTTCTGCTTCCCCGACCAAATAGGTTTTGAGGTACCACATTCGTTGGCAGTTCGCCATAGATTGGTTGTGGATCATCTGTGTAAATAAGTCACAGAATTGCCGCCATTTGGTATACTCCCCATCGAATTTAGGGAGTGCACCTCTTCTTCTAATCGTACGTATTCTGCCAGGTCATATCTCAACAAGGTTGGATCCGCTGACGTTTCCCACAAGTCGCTATTGTAGCTCTCAATTTGATGCCAATATTGATTTATGGTATTTATTTTAATCTCATAGAAAGCCTTGGGCTCGCTGGTGAGATCTCTTCCTGCGAGATTGTTAAGAAGGCGTCGTAACGCTTGGCTAACAGCTCGTTGTCTTCGCCAAATTTTAGTGGCTTCTATATCATTTGACTGGGAACTTATGGGATAGTTTGTTAATTGGTGTGTCTTGGGTATAACCCCTTTGAGAGATTTTTTATTCGCAGACTCTATCGATTTATCCTTCAATGATGCATCTGCGTCTTGTAACCCTCCAATTGCTTCCATCTGAGCTGTCCGTATGCCGATATTCTCGTCTTGTTCTTTAGACTCTGCATCTAGAGCATCGATTCGTAACAATGGAAAGGTTAAATTATCGGTTTCCTTAAGCTGGATCATTTGGCGGGTTAGATGTTGCTTAAACTCCTCGTAAACGGCCGTTATCTTATGGTAGTAGTCCTTGGCAAAATACGGGTGATCTAGCTGCGGAGATGGTAGCTTTCGGATAGCTTCATCAGTAGATTCAAACAGGGACCACGCCGCTTCCAAGCGTCTTAGTCTTTCTTCACAGTAACTAAATGTCTTTCGGTCCTGTGAATCCTTTCGGTAATTGGTGATGATTCGTTGAATCTCTTGACCGTGGTTATCTTGCCCTCCTGATAATTCTTCCATGGATTTAGAGCTGGGCTCTTTAGCGGCCTTGGGTGGCATGACCAGCTGTCGAAGTAATTAACTGTTTATCGAACAGTAATGACTTCTAATAAACAAAACTGCTTCTCGTGTCGTCGATGGATTAACTCAATTCGAAGTTTTCCTTCAATCGTAATTAAGCGCTACGCTTAATCACGTCGGGGTCACCAAATGTTAATTCAAGAACTATTTTGTTCTTGTCGAAGTTCAATAGGCTGAAGTACAAACTTCAACCTTGTTGGGGCGTATTCGGTTCTGGTACCGAGTACGCTTGAATCTGAAAGAAAACTTGTTAATGGAATAAAAACACTCGCGTCCACTGTTGACTGACGAAAACTTTATTGGCAACTGAACTTCTATAATTCTATCTCGTAATATCTAAGCAAAATTATAACTACCAAAAAACAAACAAATATTTTCTGGTTCACACGTTAGATTATTAATAATTCTCACACAATTTGCACCGCAAGCTCGTTCCCAGACCTTGAAAGCTTTTCGCTGCCTGTGACGTTTCGGGTTGCGTCTGGCAATTGTGAGAAAATTATTGTTATGAAATGTAATATGACTACCTCATGATAAGTACATTGAGTGTAGACAGTGGAATTTAAATTATGAAATGAAATTTGACTTGAATTTAAACAAAACCGCTCAACCATCCCGTCAGATTGTGGATGAAGTGGTGTTGTCCGCGTCTTTCTTATCCCAAGAATATCGCAAACCTTCTGGAATACTTCAGATTCAAAGTTTCGTCCTTGGTCGGAATGAAGCTCATTGGGGATGCCAAATCTGCATATTCAGTTTGTTACTAACTCCTCTGCCACTATTTTTGCTTCTTGATTTGGGATCGCATATACTTCTGGCCATTTACTGAAGTAATCCATTACCAATAAAATGTACGGGTTGCCTCGATCTGACTCTGGGAATGGTCCCGCAATGTCAATCGCAATTCTCTCAAAAGGCGCTCTAACGTTGTAGTGCTGCATCGCTCTTCTTGTTTTGATGTGAGATCCTTTGCTACAGGCATAAGCGGTGCATTTTCGACACCAGTCCTCCACATCCTCCCGCATATGTAACCAGTAGAATCGTTCTCTTAATTTCTCCAAAGTCTTATTGACACCAAGATGTCCTCCTGAAGCACCGTTATGGAATTCTTCCAGCGCATCCCTTATTTGATTACTCATCGAGTTATTCTCACTTGCGTTTTAATATTCCATCTTCAACACACAGCGAATTCCATTGCGCCCAGTAGCTCTTCAATTTTGTACTTTTGTCGGAAATATCTTTCCATTGGGGTCTTTCGTCGTTATCCTTCCACGTCAAAATTGAAGAAATATTCTCGTCTTCTCGTTGTGCTGCTTGAAATTCTTCTTTGTTTCATCCTGTCAAGGGTACGACAGTTGTTCTCCTCACAATTACATGGTCGCATATCGCTTCCAGACGGGAACAGTATTTACAATCAATCTTACATGGTCGTCGTAAGAGTGCATCTGTATTTCCATGGGATCTACCCTTCCTATGGATAATTTCGAAATCATAGGGTTGCAGTCTTTCTAGCCATCTTGCCACTTGTCCTTCAGAGTTTTTAAATTGCATCAACCACTTTAGAGCTGCATGATCAGTTCGGAGAGTGAATTTTTGTCCATAGAGGAATTTATGGAAGTGCTTCGTTGCATCAACAATAGCCAGCAGTTCTTTCCTCGTAACGCAGTAATTTCTTTCTTGTTTTGATAGATCTCTGCTAAAGTATGCCACCACCTTTTCGTGCCCGTTTACTTCTTGTGACAGCACAGCGCCAATCCCAACATTACTTGCATCAGTTTCCAATATAAATGTCTCACCCACCTTTGGACAAGTAAGTACAGGAGGATTGCAAAGCTCCCACTTCAGTGCTTTAAAGCTTTTTTCTGCTTTTCCTGTCCAAACGAATGCTTTATCCTTCTCCGTTAGCTTATGCAACTCTTTTGCTATATCAGCAAAATTCATCAAAAAGCGTCTGTGATAAATGGCTAGTTCAAGAAAGCTCCGTAGCTCGTGTTTATTTTTCGGAGGGGGCCAGTTCTCCACTGCAGTTATTTGCTCAGGATCAGTGCTAAATCCTTCTGTTGATACCACATGCCCAAGGTATTTGACCTGGTCTGCAAAGAGCGTACACTTTTTAGGGCTTAGTTTTAGTTTGGCTGACTTCAGTTTCTGGAACACTTCTCGTAGATTTCCTAGATGTTCTTCAAAACTTCGTCCAATTACAATGATGTCATCCAAATATACCAGGCAGGTTCGAATGTTGCTGGCGCATTGCAAAGTCCAAAGGGCATGAATATAAATTGCCACAATCCACTTCCCACCGAGAATGCTGCCTTTTCCCTGTCATCTGGATCGATCTCGATTTGCCAATAGCCGCTTTTTAAGTCCAACGTTGAAAACCACTTGGATCCTGAAAAGGTATCTAGAGTGTCGTCTATGCAGGGTAGTGGGTAACTATCTTTCTTCGTGACATCATTAAGACGACGGTTGTCGACACAGAATCTTGTACTGCCATCCTTCTTCTTTACTAGCACCACTGGTGACATCCATGGAACATTCGACTCTTCTATTAGACCTTGCTTATGCATTGTTTCAATCATTTCGTCTGCTTCTTCTCGCTTTGTAAGTGGTAATCTTCTTGGTGGCTGCTTGATAGGGCGGGCGTCTCGGGTGTCAATTTTATGTTGCACTATATCAGTTTCTCCATAGTCTTCGTCCCGTAGTGTAAAAATATCGGCAAATTCTTTGCTTTACGATATTCCCCTTAACTCAGTTTATTAGACGGAAGTATCATGTTGGTTAGCATTGTAACATCCTTCTTTGGCTGTCTAGTTTCACCTACGTCTGAATATTCCGCTAACACAATCCCTTCGGCTGGTTCGCCATGACCTAAGACTTTACCTTTCTTTAATTTGATGCCTTTTCCACGGGAATTTAGTACTCGTACCAAAACTTCTTTCTTTTCATCGATAGTTACTAAACATTTTCCAACGGCGACATATCTAATTTGTTCTGTTCGATAGAATCGATAGCTCCCGGGATCACCAAAAACTTTTGCTCGTACTAAGGTTTCTGCACAAGGAGGGAGCTCAACGTCTTCATATGCCACAATGTTCAGCTTCGAGTAATAATTGGATCCCAGAGCCATAGGAATCTCTCTGTTGTCGTAATTCATTATTCCTCTTTCAATATCCAGTTGAATGTTGTGTGCTCTCAAGAAATCGAGGCCAAGTATGCACTCATCCGTTATATCTGCGACAAGAAATCTGTGTGAAAATTGGCTGTCGCCGAGGGATATTGTCATTAATATTTCCCCATATACATCAATGGATTCTTCTGTAGCTGTCCTCAAAATGTATCGGTTTTTTTTTTGCTAAGCCAGTGGTCTTTAGCGTAATCACACCGAAGAATAGACCTGGAAGCACCTGTGTCTACTGTAATCGTGCATGTTTGTTCTTGAATCCTCCCGTTGATTACTAAGCTGCTATCGTTGATGATGATTCCGGGGGTGTCGATTCTATTGGCCAACTCCTGCCCCGCAGAGTTGGTCTTTACTCGTTTTCCTGTTGTGAGCGTAGAGTTGGTATGGGGCTTACAGCTCTATTGGTTCTTTGTTCCACTGCTCTCTTTCTCTGCATTTTTCACAGTCAGAGCCGGATTACCTCTTGTCATCTTGTGGGCAGTTCGATCTTCGTCCCTTCCTGCAATCTCTTCGGAGGTGGCCTTCTTTGTTGCAGTTCCAGCATTTAAATCGACTCCATCTTTCCGATGTATTGTAAGCCAAAACCTCAGCGTTTGTGTTCTTTCCAGCCAGTCGTACTGCTTGCTGTAAGTCGCGATCTGCAAATGAATTAATAAATGCTTCTCTGGCTACCTCATTGACATAATCTTGGCTAAACGTGGGATAAGAAAAATGTGTCAGCCATTTTATGTCCGCATATAACTAACTGCTGCAACGTCTCTCCATGCTTCTGTGTTCAACTCCGTAGCTGTAGACGGGAAACCTCTTGCATGTGTTGGTTGCCGTATCGTAATTCTAAGCCCTGTATTAAAGATGAATAATCGTACCTTAGCTCTGCCGATATAGTCTGCAACAGTTCAGCGACTGCTCCTCTGAGTGCCAAAATTAAAGCTGTAGCTTTTTTCTCATCAGTCCAATAGTTCATTGGTGCTGCTGTCTCGAACTGAAGTCTGTATGTCTGCCAGTCTTTTATTCACAGTGACGTCTGTAGATAACGTAGTTAAATGACGTTATATTCAGCTTCTTTTATTTTGAGTTGTCTAGATAGTTCTACCTCTTCTTGTCTCTTTTTAATATCTGATTTTATCTCTCCCATTTTATTATCCATATGGCTTTCGAGATTGACTTTGATAGAGTTTTCTATGGTCTCCAGTTTCTTCTCTACAGTTGATTTCAGACCTTCGAACTGTTTTGCATGGAAATTTCCATTTCACCTTTTACTTCCTCAACAGATACCTTAAGTTCCGCTATTATTTTTTTTATATATATATAGAATTAACCCTTCTAACTCAGAAGGCGCACTTCACAGGCTGAAGCCTGGAATCAATTGACCTATTCATGTAGCATGTTTTTTGTTTTGTTCTAGCGATACTGGCAAGGTTATCGCTGAGATCTCCCAATGAATTTTTAAATTTAAGTGTGGGAATGTTTCGATCTATATTTTGTGCGAACGCGGTTAACTTCAAAATTTGTATTCTTTTTGCATTACTTAGCGAGATTCTTTTTTTTTTTTGTTCCGTATGTATGATATCCAGGAAATTTATTTAAAAAATAGAAATTTAATTGCCCATATAATATTGCTATATTTTCATGAATTTAAGTTTTCTCTAAACAACTAACCTCTATCTCCGGAGAACTAAGAAAAATCTTTTATGTTAGCTATGAACTCTTATACACCTAAATTTTTTACAATTATCTAATAATCTTAAAATAAAAACTTAGCTTTCTGGTCCCTATCCTGTTCTGTCTTGTCCGTAGTGTCCGTCTTGAGTCTTCCACGTGGGTCGAAGTCTTTGCTGAACTATCTTCTGCTGCAATGTATGCTTTCGTTTACTCAGTCTCCATTCGCTTCGTTGGTTGTTATTTTGTGAAGCGTTTTTTCTATTTATTGAAGTCGGTATCTTACGGACTGTCTTGTCGAATTTTAGTGCCGTCACAAAAAACCCTGCTTGAAACAAACTCTTAATTCTAGATTCACATACGTACATGCTTAACCTAAATTTTCTTACCCGTAGGGTTCTGTTTAAATTTTCTTTTCTAATTTTAACGCCTTCGTACATATAAGTTTCACTTTACTTGTATAATTTACAATTTATGTTTTCCGCTATAATTGGAATAGAGTTCTTTTAATTTTATGCTTTCTATAAACACTTTACTACTCACACCTTCTTTTGCTCTATTTAAATTATATGCAAAAACTCCCGGTTTTACTTTTTAAATTTACACAAATGTGATCTAATAAAATTAATTTGTGATCTTTTTCATTTCGACTATAAAGATCGAAGCACTTAGCTTTACGGAGCCGGAAACTCAAAAAAGAAGACTAGCTAGAATTCCCGCGCAAAACTTCCTGGATTTCTTATCGCAACGTTTTCAAACTTGGAACAATATGGCGTGAAGAGCCATTTTGGAAAGTGGCCATTACTTGTTATGCTTGTCGATAAAGTAGTTTTAATTTAAATTCAAATGAATGACTTTGAATATTTATTTATTGAAAATAGATACGTTACATTTACCCTCCTACTAAAAAAATAAAAAATTGTGCTTTCAAGAAAGTTCAATTTTTTTTTTCTCTAACTATTCTGAATGTGTACGTGTATTTTACGATATCTCTTGCCGTAACCTTGTCCGTATCGTAAGCCATACATATGTATATATATAAACTCGACTTTATATTCAATTAATTAGGGGGTATTTATCTTTGAGGCTTAACAGGGGTTTATCGCGTGCCGTTTCCTCGTATAAAGCTAATCTACACACTACTTTTTCAGGTCTTTAACATGCCAAGTACCTAAGTTATTCCCATACTCGTCTGTTAGTTTGTAACACAATTGCGACACTTTTTCCGACACAAAACACTTCACATATTTCGGGGCCAGTTTTGCAGAGAAGTTCTTGGACTTGTCTGACACTGGGTAATTTTTCTTATACACAATCTCGCCTACTTCAAATGAAATATTTTTGTTTCTAGATTTATCATAATTTACCTTATTTTTTCTATGCCTCGCTTCAATACGTTCCAAAATTTTCTTATTATTATAACTAAGCTTTTCCAGAAATTCAACACGTCCATTCAGAGATACATTATTGTCCATCAACTTAAATTCGTTTCCACTATAAACAAATTCACGGCCATAATTAAGAAAAAATGGCGCTTGGCCCGTAGTTTCGTTTATATTCGTGTTGATAGCTACATTTATTTTCGATATTTCTTTATCCCATAATTTGTGGTTCTCATCAACATAAGCTCTCAACATATTTATTTATTTATTTATTTAAGCTTAATGCAAGCTATTACATAAAAAAAATACAAAATAACAAAATAAATACTACAAACTAAAATAAACAATAATTCATAACAGATAATGTAAGCTACAATATAAGCTATGATAATGATAACTTTAGACTGGGAGGAAGGAGAATTAGGAAAGGCGATCAAGATGGGCGGGATAAAGATATAAGGCTTTGTGAAGGGATGATTTACTCAGATGGAAGTCAAAGGAGGGAAGGTCGTTGACTTTTCGAAGCATCCTGGTAATTGGTTCGCGTTGACCGTAGTTCGCACGATGGCGGTCGAGTCGGAAAAGGGGAGTGGACCTAAGGTTGCGAGGATTGGTATAGATGGGTAAAGACTGCAGGATTGAAGGGCAGTCTATGGCACCAGCTAGTAGCTGATGAATGAAGAGAACGTCGGAAACATCACGACGTTTACTTAGGGGTTGTAAGTCGATCAGTTTTAGCCGGTTTTCATAAGGTGGAAGGTTGAATCTATCTACCCATGGAAGATCACGTAGAGCAAAGCGAATGAACCTACGCTGGACAGATTCAATTCTGTTAATGTGGGTTGTTTGCGTGGGTGACCAAACCTGGCTGGCATATTCAAGGAGAGGTCTCACGAAGGAAATATAGAGAGATTTGGAAACATAAGGATTGGAGAACTCTCTAGACCAGCGCTTCACAAACCCTAGCGCGGAGTTAGCTCTGTTAATTATGCTATCAATATGGGAACGGAAATTGAGTTCACTATCACAGATTATTCCTAGGTCACACAAAGAGGTAACGATAGGGACTGGTACGTTGGTTAACATGTATGTTCTCGGGGTGTTGGTAAGACGCTTGCGGGAATAAGAGATGGACTGACATTTAGAGACATTGAGCTCAAGAAAGTTTTTCATGCACCATGTGGTGAACGAATTGAGGTCCTTTTGGAGAAGAAGAGAGTCGGTTGTGGAGGAGATATGTTTAATTATTTTCATGTCATCAGCATAAATGTTGAGGTAGGATTGAATCCAGGAGATGAATCTGGGGGGGAAGCCTAGGCGATCAAGTTTAAACAGGATAACGCTATGGGAGATCTTGTCAAAGGCTTTACTAAAATCGGTGGGGATAACATCAACATCTTTACCGTTTTCCAGGGCACATAGTGTTTTGGAGACGAATTCGGTAAGGTTGGTGGTTGTAGATCTACCTCTGAGGAAGCCATGCTGGGAGAGGGAGAAAATAGACTTACAGTGGAAGAACATGGAATCATAGACCAATTTTTCGAATAGTTTAGGTATGGATGATAATTTAGCAATGGGTCTGTAGTTGGATACATCGTTCTTGCAGCCTTTTTTGAATATGGGAATAATATAAGAGTTTTTCCATAATTGAGGGAAAACACCTTGAGGGACCGAGAGGCGGAAAAGCAAAGTAAGGGGTTGAACTAGATGCACGGCACACTTTTTCAGAACTATGGCTGGAATGCCGTCAGGACCGGGGTGAAAGTCATCCGCAAGCCCGTTAATACTGGCAGCGATTTGTTCGAGGTCAGGGTCAAAAGATGTAAACGACGTTTGAGTGCATTTGTCCAAGAATGAAAAGTAGCTAAGGTCAGGTTGGAGCGAATTGTCGCTGAAAGATTTACTGAAGAAGTGTGCAAAGAGGTTGGAGATAACCTGAGGATCTGATGAAGAGGTATTTTCGAGCTTTAGGGTGGAAGGGTAACCATTGGATTTCTTCTTAGAATTAATAAAGCTATAAAAGCACTTGGGGTTGGATATGAGGCTAGTTTCCATCCGTAGGAGGTACTCATGGTAGAGGGTATCACAACGTTCAGAAAAAGAGGTGTAAGCAGACAAGTAGGAAGAATAGTCGGACTCATTTTGGGTGAGAAGAAAAGTTTGCCAACGTTTATTTCTCCTGTTGCGGAGAGAGCGTAATTCTTTGTCGTACCAAACGGGGGATGAGGAGCAGTTTTTACGAGGAAGAAGAGGGATAGATTGTGTAAGGCAAGCGTGTATTTCCGAATAAAACGCCTCTACAGCAATGTCTATTGGAAGATGTTGAGGGATATTGCCAATGTTGGAGTTGAGGAGCAAGTGATTTAATTTTTCAAAGTCGCCTTTACGAAAATTGAAGGAAAGAGAAGACTCGGAGCCTGAAAGGGCGTGAGGGTGTTCGTAGGAGAAAACGAGGAACAGGGGAGGATGGTGAAGATCGAGGGAGGAGAGGAGATGTTCGCTTTCCGCGACAGCCGAGTTAACTGGGTCTGAGGAAAAGATTAAGTCTAATTGTCTGTTCAGAAAGTTTCTGATTCCACTAACTTGAAAGAGACCAGAAGCAGAGAGCTGATCGGTAAAAAAGGCTTCTTTGGCGGAAGAGGCGTTTAGGGGGACAAAGTGTGAACAGTCCTCAGACAATGACCATTGAATACGGGGGAGGTTAAAGTCAACCAGTACAATGAATTCATCGGAGGCGTTAGCGTTCTCAACATGGCGTCTAACGTTTCAATTACGGGCTCATAGGCTTCCAGAGGTTGAGAGGGACGAATATAACAACAAGGAATATACAGAATACACTTATTCAGTGTTAATTTGATACATACAAATTCAGATATTGAAGAGTCGGAGGTCTTGGAGAGGGTGGCATCATAACGGTTGTGAGCAGCTATGAGAACCCCACGGCCTGGTGGGTCATTGTTGCCTACACAACCGTCAACACGGAAAATGGTATAGTTAGGAGGGAATAGTTCGCTGTCGAGAATTCCTGGTATTAGATTGGTTTCAGTTAAGGCAAAGATATCGTGCGGGAATTTGTGGGAGTTTAGGAAAACATTGGATGTTTTTGTGCGAAGTCCTCTGACGTTCTGGTAATAGACTGACAAGCTGCTGGGGAGAGGTACTTGATCGGAGACCGCAGGTGCATAAGGGGGGAGGTCAGAAATAGAGAAGGCGGGGGGGTTAGGAACGAAAGTAGTTTAAGGAGTCGTTGCGACTTTTTTGGAGATGGGAAATGCGGCGAGAACTGACGTACGCAGCATAGGTGGATAGATCTTCTGAAACCTTATGGGAAGAATTACCAATGGTCCTATTGTATCTTTCGGTAAAATTATTTTGTGGGTGGTAACTGCAATTGTACCATAGATTAGGGACGTTATAGCGTTTAAGTAGATTTTTAAATTCATTGCACTTAAACTGAGGGCCGTTGTCCACAACGATGGTTTCTGGGATTCCGTACTGCAAAAACACTTTTTCTTCGACGCATTTTATTATATTCGTTGCCTTAGTAGAACGTAATGGAAACAGGCAAGCATATTTTGTAAGAAAGTCTACAACTACCAAAAGCGCAATATTACCTTTAGTGGATCGGGGTAAAGGACCTAATAAATCCATTGAAATTAATTGCCAGGGATGATTGGCTTTCTTGCCACTTTCCCATTTCGCCGGTTTTTTTGCAATTGCTTGCCTTGCTTTTCTTGCAGACCTCGCAGTTAGACACAAACTTCTTACTATCCAATGGCACGCCAGGCCAGTAGTACCTACTTAAAATTTTCGCTTTGGTCTTGGAAACACCACAATGTTCTGCCATTGGGTCCTCATGACATTCTCTAAAGACGGCCTCTCTCGCTGAATTTGGAACTACCACCTTCCACAAGTTTTGCCCATACCGTATGTCGCTATCTTTAAATCTGATCTATAGCTTATCGTCTTCAATCTTCCAGTTGCTGTACCGCTTCGGGCTGAGAGAAACTTTTGCAAGCATTACCACGCGTCATCGGGTTGAACTTCAAAGTCTATTATGTTTACATTAGGAATTCAAGATATACAGTCCGCCACAACATTGTGCATTCCTTTCTTGTGGACTATTGAAAAGTCATATTGTTGTAGTCGGAGAATCCATCTCGCTATTCTACCAGTCGGGTTTTGCTGTCGGAACAACCACACCAGAGAATGATGATCGGTAAAAACTTTGAACTTATTTCCTTCTACGTATGGCCTAAATTTCTCAATAGCGAAAAGTACTGCCAAGCATTCCTTTTCCGTTGTAGAGTAGTTAACCTCTGCTCCTCTTAGTTTTCTGCTAGCATATGCAACGGGGTGTTCATTTTCATCTTCCCCCTGCGTTATTACGGCTCCCAGGCCCACATCCGAGGCGTCACAGTGTATGCTGAAAAGCTCTTCGAAATTAGGAGTGGATAGGACAGGTGCCTTGACGAGAGCATCCTTTAACTCAACGAAGCTATTAATTGCAGCTTCAGTCCACTTTAAGGTTCTGTTTCGTGCTCCCTTAGTGAGATCATGTAAAGGTGCAGCAATAATCGCATAATTTCTTACGAATCGCCGATACCAGGAACATAACCCCAGAAATCTTTTCAACTCTTTATAAGTTTTAGGACGAGGAAAATTTAAAATAGTGTCCACCTTTTCGGGATCTGTTCTGAGGCCTTTTCGATCCAGAAGATGCCCCAAATACTGCAGCGACGACCTACAAAATTTACTCTTTTCAATATTTATACTGAGATTGGCAGCATTCAGTTTACTATATACAAAATTGAGGGCGTTTAAATGCTGTTGGAAAGTCTCTGAAGCAATTATGATGTCATCAAGGTAAATAAAAATACCGTTCTCAGCTGAATGCAAAAACAAACCATCCATGAGCCTCTGCATTGTCTGGGCAGCATTATTGAGTCCAAACGGTAGTACCTTAAATTGATACAAACCACAGCCAGGGATCACAAAGGCTGTTTTCTCTTTTGAATCCTCGTGCAAGGGGATTTGCCGGAACGCGCTTTCGAGGTCTATTGAAGAAATATACCTTGTTTTTCCTAGTCTGCCTAATATCGATGACACGTAGGGTAAAGGGTATGCACATTTCTTGGTGACGCTGTTAAGCTTTCTGCTGTCTAAGCAGAGTCTGTCAGTCCCATTCTTTTTCTTCACCAACACGATCGGGGAGCACCAAGGACTTTCAGAGGGCTCTATTACATCTAATTCCAACATCCTGTTCAATTCTTCTTGCATCCTCTTTTGCACTGCCGGTGAAACGGGGTAGTAACGTTGTTTAATTGGCTCGCTGTCTGCGGTGTCTATTTTATGAGAGAGCAAATTGGTTCGCCCTAAACCTTTTTCAGACAGGCCTCTAAACTTCGAAATGGCAATACTAAGCTGCTTATTTTGCCGTTGGGTTAAGTCAGACTGGTCATATAAAAATGGTTTTGGGACTGAACTAGATCCAATTTGATGACAAGGCCAAATATCACCACCAAGTTCCAGTTTACCCCCAAAATGTCGCCAGAAATCTACGCCAAGTATAATTGTATGGGGAAAAGTAGGAACAGCGTAGATCCGAATGACTTTGACAGTTTCTTTTATTTGTATGGGTACGTCGATTGTTCCTACGGAAGTGTGGAAAGAATTATCTGCCGTAGAAAACCTATTATTTTTTCTCTTATCAAGCTTGAGACCGATACTTTTTAGAAGCGAAATGCCTGCGGATCCGGCTATGGATTGAACAGATCCGGTATCTAACAGACAGGAAACCTCCAAGGACAAAATACTTACTCTAATAAATGGTCTGTTGTCTTTAGGACTAGAATAGATCGTTAGTTCATTATTGGGTGGTTTTGCATTTCTATGGTATGATTCGAACCGTTTTCTTCCACAGGGCCCTCGGTAGGTCCGTTTACGTGGGGCCCATTGTCGTTTTCCGTTGGATTATTGGATCCTCGTCTTCGCCATTCCATTCTTTGTTGGTTGGGATTTTGCGGGCTCCGCTAACCTAGTCGTGGTTGGAATGAATTTTGATTTGTTGTTCTGAAATTCGGAGTATTATTTCTGAATTGTTGCGGCCTATATCGTTGACTATTTTGGAAATTTTGTCTCGGTTGTTGATTAACATAGTTCCTGTCACGGTATCTGTAACGAATATGATGCCCATTTTCTGCTTGAATGTTTTCGTCATCAACCCTAGCACGATTCTCGACAGTACATATAGCTCTAGACGATGTCCCGTCTGTCCGGTGGCGTATCCTGGCGGTCTCTTTATACGTATGTTCCAGTTTCTTGCAAGACTCTTTTAAATCGTCTATTGATTTAAAGTCTAACAAAGCTAAGCTACGCGTATAGTCAGGTAGGACATTCTTTCGCAATATTTTAACTTTTTCTTGATCACTCAATTTGTTCTCCAATTTCAAAAACAGGTCCTCCATTGTGGCAAAGAATGCCACCACACCTTCGTTTAGTCCTTGTTTTCGAGCTTTAATCATATCTAGGAGGTCATCAACATACAGAGGGCTCTCGAAGTCTGAAATTAATCTGTTGGTGAGATCCTTCCAACATGATATGCCATCCGAGGAAAGAGTCGAGTGAAGCCATTTGAGTGCTATTCCTTCAAACAGTTCGACTGCTGAGTTTAAGAGTTCGTGATCAGAAATGTTTCTGGATTTTGCCAGATCTGTTATTTTCCTTACGAAGTCGGAAGCTGTCTGTGCTTTAGGGTCGCCTGAGAACTTACAGTTCCATTTCCAGACAGGCACTTTAGTTTTTGACTCTGATGGATTAGTGGTCTCTATCCGTATTCTATCATTGTTAATGACGCTAGAGCTAGTGGGACCAGCAGTTTGACCACCAAGATTGTTAAAAGAATTCATAGAGTTCTCGCAACCATTGTCCTCCGAACTCACTGTGGTATTTGAGATCTTTAAGTTCTCTTCTTCAAATTTCGTCATCAGACTGTTCAAGGACTTCACATCTGCATCTTCAATAGGCTTTATCCGTTTAATACGGGTCTGTAGAAACTCCATTTTACAAGATATGGATTCCATCACTGACGTTGAGTGTTTCTGTAGATCGAGTTCTTCCGCGAAAAATCCAAGAATCTGTTTGCACTGGGCTATATCATCTTCAGGGGTAATACACGGCTTTATTTCAGGTGCATTATCAAGTTTGCTTTCTTCTTCCATGAGGTTTACTAACATAGCTTTTCTGGTACGCATTGTCGTGTACGTTAACTTCTTACCGCGGCATTCTAATTCATATTTAACGAGACTGTCAGGGACATGTTCTAAAAATGTTCGAATCATGTTTGGCCTTAGTTACGATAACTGGTTAAATGAGGATTAGTTAAATAATTATGACAGAAATTAAACGACAATTGATCTTTTATTGTAATGTAAACAAAGATTAATTGAATCTAATGTGAACTAGACTATTTGTGTAAAATCGGGCATATAGATTCTCACATGCATGCGGACGGTATCACGTAAATTAAACACTCACCCCACATTTTTTTGGATTATAATGCATAAAGATTGTTGTTTCAGTCATATCGGTTTATATCTTGAGGCGTAATACAAATTGTTAACGTAAAATCGTATTTTGCTTATAGAAGGTATCACTGTACGTACAGAAGGATATCCGAGGAATCTAACGACGACATTCTTATAATAATAATAATCTTGATATGCTTCACGGTGTTATTACACTGTAAGACTTTAAGAGGCTTAATTTGACAACTGTGGTAATCAAAAATAATGTATCTACGAATAGACAGGGGAATACTACAGAAAATCACGCCTATTCTATTATTTTATGCACTCACCGAAGTAACGACTGTAAATATTATTCTCATTTTTTAATGTAATAACTCACTTTGTGCACATTTAATCAGCTCCAACAAATAATTTAATGGCCTTGCTGAGTTTTGTACTAGCCCTTAACTAATTACACATACCGTTATCTTTACACGTTGCTCTCCTACCACTTCGTTAGACTATTTATATTCACTGATCATGGATACTGAACAATAAAGGCTTATGAATTACATCATAATAATAATAAATATTATAGACATTTCCATGGAATGGTTTTATTATAGCAGTCACAATTTGGGTTTAAAACTTTTCCGTAAGGCGTGAATGTTATCACAATATGAGCACAGGACAGACAAAATTATTATTTAGACAATACCATTAATCACGGGGTTTTCGCACCTTGGATTACCACTGACGTTAACTTGCTTTAACTATTACTTGCTAATACTGGAAAATGTGTTAGAAAATCAACTTTCACAACAATAAACATTTCCGACACCACGAGTATGTAGGTTCCTGGCAATTCGACACTATTGGCAAAGAACATCTGCTGTGTCATGCAGACTAAGTGAACTCGAACTTGACACTGAAATAACTGACTTAACTCGCAAATTTTGGATTCTTTCTGAAGCAATAGAATTTGTTATTGTTTTAAAGAATATTAACCACATATCCCGGTTGAGCCCCCATTATTTTGTAGCATGTTTTTTGTTTTGTTCTAGCGATACTGGCAAGGTTATCGCTGAGATCTCCCAATGACTTTTTAAATTTAAGTGTGGGAATGTTTCGATCTCTATTTTGTGCGAACGCGGTTAACTTCAAAATTTTTATTCTTTTTGCATTACTTAGCGAGATTCTTTTTTTTTTTTTTTGTTCCGTATGTATGATATCCAGGAAATTTATTTAAAAAATAGAAATTTAATTGCCCATATAATATTGCTATATTTTCATGAATTTAAGTTTTCTCTAAACAACTAACCTCTATCTCCGGAGAACTAAGAAAAATCTTTTATGTTAGCTATGAACTCTTATACACCTAATTTTTTTACAATTATCTAATAATCTTAAAATAAAAACTTAGCTTTCTGGTCCCTATCCTGTTCTGTCTTGTCCGTAGTGTCCGTCTTGAGTCTTCCACGTGGGTCGAAGTCTTTGCTGAACTTTCTTCTGCTGGGTTCTAAATCAAATGAGTAATGAGCACAGCAAAAATGGTCAAATTGTGAGGAAAATCGGGGTCTGACGTCACATTTTTGCACATTGATTTAGAAACCCCATAACAATTCTGGGGGGGGGGGGGGGTTTCGGTCTTGTAGGCTACAATTGAGAGATAAGGAAAAGAGATAAGGATTCGGTCTTGTAGGCTACAATTGAGAGATAAGGAAAAGAGATAAGGATTGTCGGCCATCTTGGATTTAGAGTATTCGGTCTTGCAGGCTACAATTGAGAGATAAGGAAAAGAGATAAGGATTGTCGGCCATCTTGGATTTTGGGTATTTGGTCTTAGAGGCTACAATTGATCTTCTTCTTTGGTTTAACGAGCTTTTTGTATCGGCTTTTGTGATAAGGCTTTGTAGATTAACCTAGGAAGTGCGGACCTTGGTTCATGCTAAAGATAAGAGTTTGTTGTTTTGAGATTTTAATTACGAAGTACAGCTTTATCAGTTAAATGAAATAACATGATGCGAATTTAATTGGAAAACAGAATATTGCGTAATAAATATTTCACCACTTTGAGTAAATAGATGAAGATTATTTTTTATTTCTTTCGCAAATTCTTATTTCTATGATATCATTTGTTTCCAAGCAACTTTTAACATGTGATTGATAAGCGAGCTGGTGACTACGTAGAAATTAATAATTTGGCGGCAATGTTAAGGTCGTTGAGTGATAAGGTTTCGTAGATGAACCTGACCTCGTGCTGAAGATAAGAGTTGTTGTTTTGAGTTTTTAATTACGAAGTACAGCTTTATCAGCTAAAGGCGAATTTAACATGATGCGAATTTAATTGGAAACAGAATATTGCGGCTTCCTAAATTTTATGTATTATCAGAATTTAAATTGAATGCGATAAATTCGCCTTATAAAAGACGGGTGCTGATTGCATTCTACTCTAGTTCTATTTCTAATTAGATGAAAGTCGGACCTGAGTTTTCTAAACTAAATAAAGCGTGGTTTATAAATATTTTTTAGACTTTATTTTAAACTGTTAAAGTGTGTAGTGAATTTACTATTAATACCAAAAGACTACTTAAGAACTCTTTGTAATTATACAAGAAGTGAAATATAATAGAAATGAAGTGCTTTTTGTATGAAATATGTGGAAACACATTTAAACGTAACTTCAACCTACAGAGACATATAAAAGTATACATAACAACACATTGTATACAAGATCGCCTCGTCTAAAAGAAGATACTAAAGATACGTCTACATCTATACCGTTAGCAGTTTCACCATCAACATCATCATTAAAAACATCATTAAATGAGGCTTTAACTCATATGTTCTGTCAGGCATGTAATTTACAAATTAAAGTAAAAGAATGGACGTATCATTTACGTACCAATGTTCATAAAAAGCAAGCATCTATACGTATAAATGAGCATCTTAGGTGTGTTAAAGAAAATTTCGGTGAACGAATCGAAACATTTATTCTTGAAAATGGAGATGAAGGACTACTCGACATAAATAAATTCTTACAAGAATCTAAACATCAACTTTTGGAAGTGTTAAATATCTCGTTAGAAAAACATATTTCTTGTAAGTTCAATATTGAACTTTTTGCAGAATATATCAAAGTTGTAAACTCAGAAGACGAAAATGAAATTATTTCTTCAATAAAATCATTTCAATCCAAAATGACTGCCATATTCAACAACAGCGATTTATCAATTTTATGTAAGAATATGATTAACTGCATCAACACCAAATCAGAAGAATTTCAAGAGAAAGACAGTGGATGGTCGTTGATTCCAATAATTCATTTAGAAATCAACATTATCCAATATCAACCGTTAAGAGGTTCTTCCTACATACCTTTACCAAAGGTTATAATGGATAAGAGAGCATGCATTAATGTGAGAAATAATGATATGTATTGTTTTAAGTGGGCTGTTATATCAGCTCTATACCAACCAACTTATAATCCTGATAGAACATCTTCATATTCAGTTTCTGATATATCACATAGTCAGATAGAGCTTATAAATGGAGTGAAAGTAGATTTTACTGGGCTGGAATTCCCCATGACTTTGTGTGATATAAAAGTATTCGAAGAGATCAATCCAAATATAAGCGTGAATGTTTTCGGCTACGATTTTATACAAGGTAGTTGTCAAATTGTGGGACCTTTTTATTGTACATCAAATGAGAAAGAAAATCACATAAATTTGTTGCTTCTTCAAGATGAAACTCTAAATCATTATGTCTGGATTAAGAATATTTCAAGATTGCTTAACGAGCAACTAACACATCATAAAAAACAAATTTACTTTTGTAATTCGTGTTTTCAACATTGTTATAATATAGAATCTTTTGCTAAACATAAAAATGAATGCTGTAAAATAGTGACTTCTATGCCTACCTCGGAAAAAGCTTTTTTGGAATTTGAGAAGTATGAACACAAGTTAAGTGTGCCATTTGTTATTTATGCTGACTTTGAATGCGTGCTAAAGGAAATTAAAACGTGCATACCTAATCCTATGCTGTCTTCAACAACCAACACTCAAGAGCACATACCCTGTGCTTTCTCTTATTTTATCCATTGCCTTTATGATGACGCTTTAAGCAAGTTCAGGATTTATCAAGGTGAAGATGCTGTTAGTCGATTTGTACATTTATTAGCAGACGACGTGAAAGACATCTATAAAAATCATGTTTCAAAGTGTAAGCCGCTTGTTCCCATGTCACCAAATGAAATAAGGATGCAACGAGAAGAGCAATACTGTCATATTTGTAAGCAATTATTAGCGAATGATAGGGTTATTGATCATTGTCATCTTACCGGAAAGTATAGGGGTCCAGCTCATAATAAATGCAATCTAAGGTATAGAGTTCCAACATTTTTCCCAGTTTTTCTACACAATTTTTCTGGTTATGACAGTCATTTATTTATTAAATCATTAAATGAAATTGAAGGTTCTATTAACGTTATTCCCTTAAATGAAGAGGTATATATATCAATGTCAAAGAAAATTTTCTTTGAGTATAAAACGATTGAATTACGGTTTTTAGATTCCATTCGTTTTATGCCTGCGAGTTTAGATACTTTAGCAAAAAATCTGCCTGATGAAGACTTTAGAATAATCCGTAATGAATTTAAAGATGATGAATATTTTAATTTAATAAGGAGAAAGGGGGTTTTTCCATATGATTACTTAAATTCTTTTGATAAATGAAATGAAACATGTCTACCTCCTCGCGAACAATTTTTTAATAAACTTACAAACAATGAATGCACAGAAGGAGAATATCAACATGCTGTTAACGTATGGAACAGATTTAATTGTAGAGATATTTCCCAATATTTACTTTTATATTTAAAGTGTGATGTTTTGTTGCTAGCAGACATTTTTGAGAATTTTAGAAGAGTATGCATAAATATCTATGAGTTGGACCCATGTCATTATTACACAGCACCAGGATTGTCGTGGGATGCGATGTTAAAACATACTCAAATTAAATTAGAATTGTTAACAGATATAAATATGTATAATTTCATGAAAAGAGGTATTCGAGGAGGTTTAACACAATGTTCCTTAAGACATTCTCTAGCTAATAATAAATATATGAAAAAGTTTAATCCTGCAATCGATTCAAAATACTTGGTTTATCTTGATGCTAACAATTTATATGGATGGGCTATGTCGGAATCACTTCCATATGCAGGTTTTGTTTGGGTAGATAACTTTGATAATATAGATTTCATGAAAATTCCTGAAAATTCAGAAGTAGGATATATTTTAGAAGTTGATTTAATTTATCCAGATTTATCTCATGACGATCATAATGATCTTCCCTTTTGTCCTGAAAATAAATTACCTCCTCAAGCCAAGATTAAAAAGTTGATTGCTGATTTAGAAAATAAATATATAAATAAAATTATGTTATACACTATAGAAATTTACAGCAGTGTGTAAAGCACGGATTAGAACTGCAGCGTATTCATCGAGTTTTAATGTTTAAACAATCAAATTGGTTAAAGAGCTACATTGATTTAAATAATTTTCATCGAACTGCCGCAAAAAATAATTTCGAAAAAGACTTTTTTAAATTATTAAATAATTCGGTGTATGGAAAGACTATGGAAAATGTAGATAAAAGAAAAGATGTAAAAATTGCAACAGAGTGGGAAAGCCGTGGTAGACATCAGGGTTTGCGTGCTCTTATAGCGAAACCTAATTTACATAGTCTCTCTCATTTTACATCAAATATGACTGCAGTTCAATTAAAAAGAGTTCACACAATTTATAATAAACCAATTTACTTAGGCTTTACAGTCTTATAGCTATCAAAGCTAAAAATGTATAACTTTCATTATGAATATATGAAACCTAAATACAAAGATATGGTCTCCTTAAACCAGGGTTCCGAATCGATACGAAATTTCGCTCCAAATATCGCTCCAAATCGCTCCGGATCGGATCGGTGCGATATCTGGATCGATTCAGCCTGGAGCGTTATAAAAATATCGTACCGCTCCAGAGCGGATCGTTATTTTCCAAATCTGTTATCGAACCGCTCCGGAGCGGATCGTTATTTTTTAAATCTCATATCGAACCGCTCCGGAGCGGATCGTTATTTTCCAAGTCTGTTATCGAACCGCTCCGGAGCGGATCGTTTTATTTTTAATTTCAATCGATCCGAACCGCTCCTGGAGCGATATTGAATCGATTCGGAGCGATTAGAATATCGCTCCACTGAATCAAAGGAATATGTTTGGTAATTATAAGAAAATAATCCTCACCTGCAACTTAATTACTAGGTGTTTTATACTAGGGGTGATGGGTAGGCTAGTGGATGGTTGGTGTGTGGGTGGGTGTTGGGACTTCACCTGTAATTTAATTACAAGGGGTCTTGAACTTTGAGTGTTTTGTGAGTTAGTGAGACGGTTTTGGAGTGAATGTGGGTAGTATGTGGGTGATGGGCTGGAGGGTAGGTGGTTGGCGATGGGCTGAAGAGTGAGTGGTAGGTGTGTGGTTGGGTTGGTTGTGGTTGGTGTGCTACCCATATTCACTCCTGGAGCGTCATTGAATCGATTTGCAGCGATAAGAATGTCACTCCACTGAACCAAAGAAAGTAGTATGGTAATTTTTAGAAAGTGCTTCTCACCTGCAACTTAATTACAAGGTATCTTGCACTGAGAGAGCTTTTAGAGTTTATTATTATTTATTTGACCGTTTTTCATTCTAATCTGCGTGTTAAAAATTTCAACCAACACTTCACGGCTTTTCATTATTCTAAGAATTTTATGTGAAGGGTTTCCTTTTTCTTTTTATTTTTAATTGATGAACCCAATGGAGTCTGTCTGATGCTTAACTATTTGAATTATTTAGCCAAATCAGGGAGCTGACTACAGAAGTTGAGTAAACTTCGCTTGCTTCAAATGTGCATAGGAATCCAAAGTAATAAAACAGAAAAATCAAATGTAGGTTGATTCCCAGTTTCAGAGAATACAATTTTATGAGGGTAAAGTAGGCCTTTGTGTTTTTCAGAGTAATATAATTTTTGAACATGCTTTTGTATGAATAAAAAACCTTAATACTCGGAAAAAACGCGAGCGAAATTTGTTCGACTTCTTTAAGTCGGCCAAAGGCGCGGCATGCATGATCCCATGCACTTGGTGTTTTCCACATTATAATGATTATCACTCTTAGACTGATAGTAGGACATAATTTTGTCGTCTGATGCGCACTTAATGTATGCCTCTTCTTTTATTTATTCCGCTGTTCTCTCATAATTCAGGTTAACAACAGCAATTTATATAGTTCGAAAGTTTTTAAGGTATTTATATATATAAATCTTGGTTATTTGATTATATTACTTTAAGTTTCATGAGGGAAAGTTAGATTAGGAAGTTATCTTTGCGGATATTTGGGCCGCATGCAGCCTTTCCTCCTTTTCCTCATCACTGCCTTCTCATTGCGTTCCTTTTACTCTTCTCCAACATCTAATTACACTAACACCCGCTGCCCCCTTGCTACTAATAGCCCTACACCCCCGCCACTCGCTCCTACCCAGCACCTATTCATCACAACTCTATAAACCCTATATATATATATATAGGTCAGTACAAGACACCTTGTAATTAAATGTCAGGTGAGGTACACTTTTTGAAAATTACCAGTCATATTCCAGAATAAACGCCTTACCCATCATCTCCCAAAACCCACCAATCAACCACACACACCACACACCCTACTACTCACTCCTACCCAGCACCCATTTACCCAAACTCAGCACAAGGCACCTTGTAATTAAGGTGCAGATGTCGTGCACTTTATAAAAATTCCTAGATATATTCCTTTGATTCAGTGGAGCGATATTCTAATAGCTCCGAATCGATTCAATATCGCTCCAGGAGCGGTTCGAATCGATTGAAATTAAAAATAATAACGATCCGCTCCGGAGCGGTTCGATAACAGACTTGGAAAATAACGATCCGCTCCGGAGCGGTTCGATATCAGACTTGGAAAATAACGATCCGCTCCGGAGCGGTTCGATATCAGACTTGGAAAATAACGATCCGCTCCGGAGCGGTTCGATATTTTCATAACGCTCCAGGCCGAATCGATACGTGGAGCGGAGCGATATTTTGTATCGATTCGGAACCCTGCCTTAAACTATATGGACACAGATTCTTTTATATATTCTATTTCTGCTAACGATTTTTATAATGATATTATTTTAGATATTAATGAAAGATTCGATACATCAGAATATACCCACGACAATCCTTATAATATACCGTTAGTAAATAAAAAGGTTTTAGGTTTAATGAAAGATGAGAATAAAGGAAGAATTATGACTGAGTTTATAGGTTTACGATCTAAGCTATACTCTTTAAGTATTGAAGAAAAACCCGAAATAAAGAAAGCTAAAGGTATTAAAAAAACAGCTGTAAATACTTTAACTCTAGATAATTACAGAGATTGTTTATATAAGAAAAAATTATTTTATGTCAACATGTTAGGATTTAGAAGTAAATTTCATACAATATATACGGAATATATTAATAAAGTAGCGTTGAGTCCATTTGACGATAAAAGATTTATAAGAGAAGATGGTATTCAAACATACGCTTGGGGACACTATAGATTATCTAAAAATTGTTAAAATAAGAATTATGAATAAATGTATGTAGAAGGAAAATAAATGAGTAAATTAATAAAATGCTATTTTAACATTAACAGAAAGACTTTTATTAGTATAAAATTATAAGACATTTATTTCTTATTTCTAAATTTTATTATTTTTCTAGAAAATTTCTTAAAAGATAAACATTTTCTTGAGCGCATTGTCCCTGATGAGTTAAACAGCATGGTACTTTATAAAAAATTTTAAGAGAGGATAATTTTGGACACTGCAATTCTTCTTCCATATTATATACTATTACACCTTCAGCAAATGTATTTTTGATCCAGCAAACTTTTTCACAACCTTTCACATACAGTATTTTGTTTCTTATTAAAGGCATCACTATAGCACGTAATTGATGATAGGGAATATATCCATCGGTCCATCTGAATCCATGATAATTATCATGCAGCCATTTCGCTTCTCTTCTCTTTGCAGGTGTTAAATCCTTAAATCTGAATGGAGGTTGAAAAATAAAGTGCTGTATTTGGTTTCCGTTTGTCAAAATTGCCAATTCCTTCACAATAAACTTGTTATGATCGTCTTTAAATCCTTGAATATCCACAATTGCAGCCATTTGTTGTCTTAAATTATTTTTCTAACTTCACTCGTCAATGAACTATATTCGACTATTCTGTCATGCAAAAGTAAACAAAAAGCTGTTGTGTTTGCGGGAATATTACTAAGTGTTTTAAACTGTATACGAATATCGACTGGTCCTGATTTGATCACCTCGTTTTGATGTGAGCAATCGATAACAACAATTGGAGCGCTTTCCTTGAACTTCTCTCGGGTAAGCAGCGGTTGATGCATCCGCCCATAATACGATTGTTGGAATTTCGTATACATATCATACAATAAAGCATATCTCTCACGATCAAATTTAATGTTTAAGTCTTCATATGGAAATGTTTCAGAATTTAAGTGAAGCTTCACATCTGAAAGTTCGCAATGATCAAACTTGCTTGCATCTTTACTCTTCTCGTTTTTTCGATCCGTTTGAAGTGCTAAAATGACATATCGAGGTTTTTCTAACTGAGTAGATGTTTTAATTGTCCAATTATGATCAACAGTTGTAGGTAATATAGGGTAATATAGAATATTCGTATATATCCCAACTACGAAAACTCATTTGTATTGGCCGTCCAGTATCGATTAACTTAAGCAGCGATAGTTTTTCTTCATCAGCTACACTTATGTGGGGTACTCGCCATTGCAGTTTGAAAATATCTATTTTGACTTCATCGTTTGGTGATATAAAAGCATTTTCATCGCCTCTACTTCGATTCAATATAAGTTCATGTTTAGCATTTATAACAATTTTCTTATAGTCTTCAGCAAACCCGAGCAACAACTTTAAAGGAATGCAAAAATTGAAAAATCCTCTTGTAGGTAATATTGAATTATCTGGAGACCAGGAAGCATTTAGTAACACATTGCTTTCATTTTGATTTAAAGATATATAATTTTTTATTGTTGTAGCAAATCCCAGATTTCTCGTGCGATCAATTTCTACGCCATTTAATTCATAGCGAATTTCGTCAAATAGAAAAGCTATGGCGTTATTAGTTAATTTTGCTGTTGTTGAGGCCAACCCATCTGATTTTGTTATCGCACCTTCTATATATAAGGAGCTTTCACTTGGTAAAATATACAAATCCTGATGTTGTAATGATATTCGAACTTCATCGCTATTCTTATATGATGCTAAAAACGGAGAGTAGCTGTGATACTCAACTTTTGTAATACTATTATCATAGGTAGCACCTTGAGTAATATCGAGTATTTCACTCATTTTTTAACTTAAGACCAAGAGTTTTTAAGAATTGCTTGTTAGCGACTGTTAGCTTTATTCCTGACTGTTGCGTGGCTTTAGGCTGACTAGAAGAGTTAACACTTTTGTGTTTGTATTTATTATCAATGGTATTATTGTATATTAACATGCTGCGGCTTCAAATGCAATCTCACTGTAATCGTTTCTCCTCTAAAATTAATTAGATCACCGTCTTGATCCACGAACTTCAGCGTAAGAGAACTTATCCGTTTGATGTTCAGTGGCAAATAAATAACATTCTTGGGAACTTCAATTATTTTATATCCCGGACCTACCGTAGGAGAGAACTCGTGTAATGTATGCACTTGTTGATTATTTATAAAAGAGCCTGATACTATATTACATTCAACTCGAATCACATTAACTTTTATTATATTTACTGGTAAATCAGATTGATATGAAATATTAGGTTCTAGAACGCGTTTACTAAATCCTAATAATGATCTAATAGAGTTATTTTTATTCAAAAATACTCGGGTAGAACTTTTGATTTCTGTTTTCAAGGTGTTATTATTAGCTGTTATTTGTACTATAGGTTTAGTTTTCGTCTTAGTTAGCTCCTTTTTGATAAATCCTGCAATATCATCAATTTCATAGGAGCCTTCTGGAATTTTAATTTCATCATCATCATCCAGATGAAGTAAGTTATTTCTATTGTCCACATTAGGAATTGAATTATATGTCTGTAAATCAATAAGTCCGCAAACGTATTCTGAACTTAAGTACAACGGAGGAAAGTATTCAACTGTAAGCACAGATGAATCCCCAGTCAAAGTCAGTGTTAATGACATAGTAGCTCAAAGTGAAATGCAGATGTTATTTTATGTAAAGTTTATTTATAGTTGTTATCTTACAATGTATAATTATACTATTAAATTTATAGTTACTTATTATTATTGTAATGATTATATAAAAATTCTAAACATAAATGACCGCAATTTATCATATTATAATTTTGGTAAGACTTATAATTGTAAACAATGTTTTTTCTAAATAGCTTAATATTTCCTTTGGTGGTTGCAAGTTTCCAAAGCTGTCAAAGTATTCTTTTTTGGATTCACTTTTGTAATATGCTACCCAATGACTACCAGGACCTGATATAGAGTCCAAATTTACTAGTCCACACTCATATTTTTTAGGCTTTTTGGGGAGAGCATCAAGCATAAAAACACCTCTAAAATGTGGTAAATTATTCGCATATTTATATAAATCGCTTTCATTTAATGCTCGATTAGGTAGCAGTTTTAGACGTTTTTTGAAGGTGGATTTAAGAATAGACCAAGTCCTTTTCTGTATGGCTTCAAATATAAGCCGCTTCCCTTTTTTCCTAATGCAATAGCTTCCATCGTATTATTATGTCGATTGCTCTCCTTTAGCTGTTCTTTAGCATTTGTTGCAGCATTAATAGCCTTTGCGACACCTGATACTCCTCCCACTAAAGCACCTAGTGCTGAAAGACCAGCAAAAATAGGAATTAGAGGTAGCACTCCTCCAGCCTTTGGAATCGGAATAATTCGAGGTGGTCTTACATCCTTCTTCTTTCGCTTAAATACACTTTTAGTAGCAGCAAGTGCAAGGCCTATAGCTTCTTTTAAGGAATCAGGCTTTTTTAACTTTAAAATATTTCTTGCTTCATGAACTCCTTTTTGTAGAGTTAATTTTCTTTTTGGCTTCCTAGAGTGAATTTTAGGTTTTTTTCTTAACCGCATTCCAAATTTTACTTTCGCCTTCATAGCGTTTGTTACAAGCCAGGCGTTGCTACGTTCACCAAGGGATGCGTTTGAAGATGTCACTCGTTCCCAAGCTTTACCGGATAATATACGATCAGCAATATGACGATCTTCGATATTTTTATGTTGAGAATATGCGATATCGTGATCTCTACAAGCTGCGTCAAGAGGATTAATTCCAGGGTCACCCCTTGCTAATCTTTTTTGTAGTTTAGTACCAGGACCGCAATATTGATATCCAGGCAAATGAAATTCAAATGGTAAATTGCTAATTGCTGTATTTAACAAACCGCCTCCTCTTCGACATTTACGCTGACGAGATCGATTTTGATTCTTTGAATGATTAATCATTCAACTGGTAAGATAAACCTTTTAGACGTCCTCACAACAGCACATTGAGTTGATGACTGATATAAAAGTTCAGTGTTGTGTAATAAATATTTCAGTTCTAATAATGAAGTTCGTGAAGCAGAAGGACTCTTTATCAATAAAAAATCTTGATATTAAATCTACAAATGAATTCAAAAGACATAGCTCGCTTATACCTAATAATATAAGAGGTATTCTTGTGGGACCTTCAAACTGCGGTAAAACCAATCTTATGATTGGTCTTATAGAACATACAAATGGACTCAAGTTCGAGAATATTTACATCTACTCAAAATCACTACATCAACCCAAATATCAGTATCTAGAACAGTTGATAAGTCCTATTGTTGGTCTGGGCTACTACACGTTTTCTGATAATTGCGAAGTTATATCTCCTGAGGAAGCTAAACAGAATTCAATTTTTATTTTCGATGATGTAGCATGTGGGAAACAAAATAACATACGTGATTATTTTTGCATGGGTCGACATAATAATATTGATAGTTTCTATCTCTGTCAGACTTACACCCATATACCGAAGCACTTAATACGTGACAACGCTAACTTTCTTATTTTATTTAAACAAGATGATATGAATCTTAGGCATATATATAATGATCATGTTAACACAGACATGACCTTCGAAAAATTTCGTAGTATTTGCGGTGTTTGTTGGAGAGACAATTATGGCTTTTTAGTAATCGATAAAGATAGTTTGTTGAACAAAGGACGTTATCGAAAAGGAATCGATACATACATTTCGCTATAATTTTAGAAGATCTAGTAAAGAAAATCAGTTAAAGCTGTTCATAGACCTGCTAAAGCTGGTAATAGATCTGTTAAAGCTGGTAGAAGACCTGATATAGCTGTTCATACACCTGGTAAAGCTGTTCATAGACCTGATAAGAGCTGTTCTTAGACCTGGTAAAGCTGTTCATAGACCCGTTTGAGCTGTAGAGCTGGTACGGAGCTGTCAAAAGCTGTTCACAGACCTGATAAGAGCCATCCATAGACCCATTTAGATCAGTATAACCCAGTTCACAGACCAGTTCAAATCTTATTACAAAGATGGTTAAAAAGAGAGACGAACTATTAAAAAATCTTATCAAAACTAGAAATGCTATTAAGAAGAAATTTCGCGCTGTGAAAACTGGACGAGTTGAAACTGAAACTCGTCTTGAGGAGACATTTAAGCCCATAACAAAACCACTTCATGAGTTCATAACAAAAGCAAAGCATGAGACTAAAATTAAAGAAGAATATGGAGATGATGATGATGATGATTATGGTAATATAAAGCTTACTTTCTAAAATGAAACTTCCGAAAATGGAGCCGACCAGTACACCTATAAAACGTTCAGATTATTCCTTAATATCGGAAGATGATAACTTTGCAACACCTACACATTCTAGAACTTTGATGGAAAAGAGAGATTCTCCTCTTAATTTATCAAGCGGTATAGTTGATAAATATTTAGATCTATACCTTAAAAAAAGCTTGATAATTGACAACACTTATGGAGTTTATCTAGATGATGATAACGAATGGAAAATTGGAAATTCAAAGATTGTAATTGAGAAAGATTTTTTCCTTATTAACGGAAAATCGTATAAAATAACGCTAGGTCTATGTGAATTGCTTTTTATGAAACAACCTGCAAAAACTTTGTATAGTAAGGATGACTTGGAAAATTATCAAGCTATCTTAAAAGAAACTAACGCCTATAAAAGAGATCATAAAGCGGCTGGTCAAATAAAAGGAAGTAGAGCTTTCAAGTACTTAGAAATTATAAGTAAACTGGTTTCTCATGAAGGCAAGGGTTTGATGCATATACCCAAGAATAATATTGATTATGTTTATTGGAATGATCCTAATGAACTTGTGGAAAGACTTCGTCTTTTAATAGCATCACAAAGTGCTGGGCATACTAACCACAACAATGAAATTATATCAATTATTGAAGAGTTAAAAGAAGGCGGCATTATAATAATGAGTGTCGACAAGTTTGGGAGATATTCTAAAAAGGTAAAGTTAGGATCTACTGGCAAGCGTGGTCCTAGAGGCTTACCAGGCGAACCTGGTCCTCAAGGAGAACAAGGAATACAAGGTCTAAGTGGCGTGGGCTTTAAGCTCACTGAAAGTGGAGATTTCAATCTAAGTTTTAAAAATTTGAAATATCTTAAGAGCCCTCTAGATAGGGATGATGCAACCAATAAAACATATGTTGACGATGTAGCTGACAAGATCATACATTTAAGTAATTCCTACGTTAATGAAAAAATCCAGTTAGTCAGCAACAATCTAACTGAGCAAATACATAAGGAAAGTGCTGTACTACAAGGAGAATTAAAGGAGTTATACAACATAATCAATATAACAAGTGAAAAAGATAAAAACACTAGTCAATTGTATACGAATGAAACAATTACGAATATGCAAGAGCGATTGAAGAGAGCAGCCGAATTATATGCAAATGAAGCAATTGTTGACGTTAATGAGAAGTTGATGAAATATATAGATCTAAATATACAAGAAATGAAAGACACTTTAAAGGCGTTAATTAATGTAGAATCTCTGACAATTTCAAAATGAATAAAACACAAGTAGTTAATGAGCTTCATAAACCAGCCAGAAAAAATTTCATAAGAAGACGTGTTATAATTAAGGGAATAGATGATCTATGGCAAGCCGACTTAGTTGAAATGGGTGCTTATACTTCAAGCAATAATGGACATAATTTTTTATTAACTGTAATAGACGGATTTTCTAAATATGCGTGGGCAATTCCTGTTAAAAGAAAGACTGGTGTCGAAGTTACTCAAGCTATGAAATCCATACTAAAAGAAGGTCGGAGTCCCACAAATTTACAAACTGATGATGGAAAAGAGTTTTTCAATAGCTCATTTCAAAACTTAATGAAAAACTCCTGCATTAATCATTTTTCTACATACAGCCCTTTAAAAGCATCTATAGTTGAACGATTTAATCGAACATTAAAAAGCATGATGTGGAAAGAGTTTAGTATGCAGGGCTCATACCGATGGATAGATATGGTTAAGAAATTACTCGTAAAATATAACTCAAGTAATCATCGAACAATAAAAATGAGACCACGTGATGTAACAAAGCAGAATGAGAAGAAATTGCTATCAACAGTTTACAATCATTTAAAGACGTTTCATTTGCCAAAATTTAAGATGGGAGACTTTGTTCGCATTAGTAAATATAAACATGTATTTGAAAAGGGGTATACACCAAACTGGACTACAGAGATCTTCAAGATCGCAAAAATTCAGATAACGAATCCTGTAACATATCTCTTGGAAGATCATGAAGGAACCGCAATAAAGGGTAGTTTTTATGAAATGGAGCTCCAAAAGACGAAGAATCCTGATGTTTACCTCGTAGAAAAAATATTGAAGAGAACCGCAGATAAAGTTTATGTTAAATGGCTCGGATTTTCATCAAAACACAACTCTTGGATTAAGAAAGATAATGTATTATAATATTGTTATACAAATATATATTTTATATTAAAAGTACTTGAGTTCTTATTTTATTACTTTATTTAAAATTTTTAAATCTTAACCTATAAATTTTATTTCTACGCGAGATGAATAAAATGGGATCCAAAATATCCTTCATATTTCGAATTCGCTCTTGAAATCGAAATCTGTCCAACGCAAATTTTTGCCAGGGACCCTTGCGATCGTATATTGGAACGAAATGTATCTTTGGGATGATATTGAATTGAACTACTTTTTCTCCAACTACTTTGGCCTTCTCTTCTTCTTTTTGTAGCAAAAGCAAAACATCTTGAAGGTCCAAACTCCTACAAATATCCTTGAATTCTTTATATGCTGCTGAATCAGATTTAGAAATCTTAAGAAAGAACCTCCCATGCTTTTGATAATCGTTAAACAAAAGTTCGTTCTATCAAAAAAAAAATAATTATAATATATATAAATAAATGAAAAATGATGTTGGCTTTACATTTATAACCTCTTTGATAGCAGGAGTCAATAAATCTCGCTTTTTATATTCAGCAATAAGTTTATTATAATCTGTTAGTTCAATTAAATTGCAAATATTATCCAAAATTATTTTTGTATGAAGATACTCCATAATAATTTTAAAATGACTTAAAAACGGATTAGACTTTCTTTTATAGCTGCTTATTTAGAAATATTCATTTGATATGTTTGCTTCATTCCTCTCAAATTCACTAATTTCACATCGCTTTTATAATTAGCATCAACTTGTTTCACCATCTCTACTTCACCACTACTTAGAATTCTTTCAGTTTCAAACTCGCGATATTCATAGCATGATATCTTCAATGAGCGAGTTACGTAATTACTGTCATATGTACAACGAATGGTTAGCATAGTTTCGTCATCGAATTCAAGTTTAAAGTGCCTATAAAAGATATCTTTGCTCTCAATAATTCCTGCAATATCCAATTCTTTCTTTAATAGTTCTTGCCTGAAACCTTCGATGGCCTCGTCAATAGACACAAATTTCTTTTTAGGATTATCATTCGTAGTGATCCTTGATGTGGTAGTAGGAATTTGCTCGTCATTACTTTCTTTTGAAGTAGAAACTACATCTTCTTTGGGATTGCTAGCGTTACTGTAAGTCATCAATTTAAAAGATAAGCCAATTTGTATAGTATCGTTATTGGGTAGAGTTAGTGCAAAATCTAAATTGCTACTACTTTGATCCATTAGGTTTACACTTAACGGGATCTGTAAGCTATTGATGTGTAAGATGCATAGTGATAAAAGCAAAAGACTTGTTGAACGTCTAGCCATTTTTAATGTTAATATGTTGACTTGAACTCAAGAACTAAATGAATTTTATGATGTTGATATATTTATAGCATCTCCCTCAATTTTTTTATTTTCCATTTTAATTTTCATAGGATGATTCCAATTTCAATCATCCTCATCACCAAAGGGACAGTTCCTGGGGAAATGATTTGTAGCTTTATATCTAACTGTGCGATCTTGTGATTCACCAACCAATACAATGTCACCTCCTAAAATCAATATAAGGAGAGATATTTGCTTGATTCTATACCAATTCAATTACCGTAGACTTCTAACTTTACATGCTGCCAGGGCGTAAAATTAAAATCAAAATGAAATGTGGAAGTAATTGGCTCGCCAGATCTCAAGCGTAATATTAGACTCCTGTTTCCATCTTCTGGAGTCATGTATACTTCTAAAACATCATTAGGATCCACACTTACATTAACAATTCTAAAATTGTTCCACCCTCCTTCGCAGACACAAAATTTACTGTCTGCCTTTACTGTTTCAGACCAAAACATCTTTTCTAGACTGACGTTTTTTTTATGAAGATACAGGTATTTATAGCATCCATTCAAAATCTCTTAAGAATTGTGACTTTTAAAAGTACTCCACTGACCCCGCGGTTCAGCAGCTAGATTAGGAAATTATTAGACCGCTGGCAACTTGTTAAAGTATTTTTTTTTTGCAGATTCAAATCTCAATCAAGCAAAATTGTTGGACTTTTTTAATTTTAGCTAGAGAATTGGAGGAGGTAAAATGAAACAAAAACATATATTTAATAAAAGTACTTTTATTTATTTATTTATAAATTTAAATAATAGCCAGTGCTAGGTGCTATCTTAGAAAACATTAAATTAAAATAGCTGCCACCTGCTGCTTTTCTTTCAACAAAGAAGCCTCCATCGTTCATTTTCTCAATTGTATGATCAGAAATTTTAGCGTCGAACCTAGGCGGCAAAAAAACATGGTGCTTCTCCAGTTCTAAAAGGATCCTGGGTCCATATTTTGTTGTTGTTCTTCTGCAGCTTATGATTTTGAAATTCTGAGACTCTTCCATATCTTTAACAGCGAGTGCAGGCTTAAAATTTGCAGAATTTAACTCCTCCAATACTCCGAAGTCTTCGATGACTGCTTCGTTGATCGGTTGCTGATACATTTTAAATTTTTTTATTATTTCAATCTGCCTTAGAACCTGAATTTTAAGTATAAGAATTTCACTGGTTGACTTCACTATGAATACTAAAAGACTACCTAAGAACGCTTGATATTTATACAAGAACTCAATATTCTGTTTTCCAATTAAATTCGCATCATGTTATTTCATTTAGCTGATAAAGCTGTACTGCGTAATTAAAAACTCAAAACAACAAACTCTTATTTTCAGCACGAGGTCAGATTCATCTACAAAACCTTATCACCCAACGACCTTAACATTGCCGCCAAATTATTAATTTCAACGCAGTCACCAGCTCGCTTATCAATCACAGCTCGACCAGAAAAACATGTTAAAACTTGCTTGAAAACAAATGATATCATAGAAATAAGAATTTGCAAACGAAATTAAAAATAATCTTCATCTATTTACTCAAAGTGGTGAAATCTTTTATTACGCAATATTCTGTTTTTCAATTAAATTCGCATCATGTTATTTCATTTAGCTGATAAAGCTGTACTTCGTAATTAAAAACTCAAAACAACAAACTCTTATCTTTAGCATGAACCAAGATCCGCAGTTCCCAGGTTATTATTTCATTTAGATGATAAAGCTGTACTTCGTAACTAAAATCTCAAAACAACAAACTCTTATCTTTAGCATGAACCAAGGTCCGCACTTCCTAGGTTAATCTACAAAGCCTTATCACCCAAGCCGATACAAAAAGCTCGTTAAACCAAAGAAGAAGATCAATTGTAGCCTCTAAGACCAAATACCCAAAATCCAAGATGGCCGACAATCCTTATCTCTTTTCCTTATCTCTCAATTGTAGCCTGCAAGACCGAATACTCTAAATCCAAGATGGCCGACAATCCTTATCTCTTTTCCTTATCTCTCAATTGTAGCCTACAAGACCGAATCCTTATCTCTTTTCCTTATCTCTCAATTGTAGCCTACAAGACCGAAAACCCCCCCCCCCCCCCCAGAATTGTTATGGGGTTTCTAAATCAATGTGCAAAAATGTGACGTCAGACCCCGATTTTCCTCACAATTTGACCATTTTTGCTGTGCTCATTACTCATTTGATTTAGAACCCGCATATTTATACTACTAATGTATGCTTTCGTTTACTCAGTCTCCATTCGCTTCGTTGGTTGTTATTTTGTGAAGCGTTTTTTCTATTTATTGAAGTCGGTATCTTACGGACTGTCTTGTCGAATTTTAGTGCCGTCACAAAAAACCCTGCTTGAAACAAACTCTTAATTCTAGATTCACATACATACATGCTTAACCTAAATTTTCTTACCCGTAGGGTTCTGTTTAAATTTTCTTTTCTAATTTTAACGCCTTCGTACATATAAGTTTCACTTTACTTGTATAATTTACAATTTCTGTTTTCCGCTATAATTGGAATAGAGTTCTTTTAATTTTATGCTTTCTATAAACACTTTACTACTCACACCTTCTTTTGCTCTATTTAAATTATATGCAAAAACTCCCGGTTTTACTTTTTAAATTTACACAAATGTGATCTAATAAAATTAATTTGTGATCTTTTTCATTTCGACTATAAAGATCGGAGCACTTAGCTTTAACTTCCTGGATTTCTTATCGCAACGTTTTCAAACTTGGAACAATATGGCGTGAAGAGCCATTTTGGAAAGTGGCCATTACTTGTTATGCTTGTCGATAAAGTAGTTTTAATTTAAATTCAAATGAATGACTTTGAATATTTATTTATTGAAAATAGATACGTTACATTCACCAGAATATAACATATATTAAGGTGAATGAGGCTCCCACAACCCATGCAAAAAAATATTAGTAAACAGAAACAAAATCCAAAACACTCCAAACACTACATTCAGGGGTGCAATGACAACAGAGATCGTTTAAGCAAATCCTTAGTAAGAGCCAGGTCAAAAATTGGACACATATTCACGGCTCTGCACATGCGGTTAATAGGTTCATGCATACCATAGTTAGACCGAGAATGGTTAACATGTAGTAAAGGCAATCTCCTTAAGCTGTACGGGGTATGCCTATAAGTAACCAAACTTGCGAGAGTACGAGAATCTATATTCGAGTTCAAAAGCTGGTCAATAAATACTAGGTCAGCAATTCTACGTCTTTCACCCAGCGAGTGCATATTAAGCAAACGGAGGCGATCCTCATAAGGAGGAAGCCTTAATGGATCATTCCACGGGAGGTCCCATAGTGCGAACCTAACAAAGTTCCGCTGCACCGACTCAATACGTCTACAGTCAACAGCATAGCAAGGAGACCAGACCTGAGATGCGTACTCGAGAATTGGTCTAACTAAAGAACAAAATAAGTGAATTAGGGTCTGTCGATCAGAAAACTCCCTAGACCACCGCTTAACAAAACCCAGGACGGAATTACTCCGAGATACGATATGATTTATGTGAAGAGTGAAATCCATTTGAGGCACACCAAACCCTGAAGGTATTCAAATCATCCTGAATGCAGGAAGAATCATAACTGTTTCTAACACATGAGAAAATCTTCATATCGTCTGCGTAGATTAGAAGTTTGGAGTGCTTAATCAGAGGGACAATGTCGTCAATGGCAAGAATAAACAGCAACGGTCCCAGATGGCTACCCTGCGGCACACCAGATGAAGCCCTAATGACTCTAGATAAAGTATTACGGAAAGAGACTCGGTAAGTCCTATCTTTTAAGTAAGAGCAGATCCAGTCGAGCAGTAAAGTGGGAAAACCCAACCCTTCAAGCTTAAGCAAAATCACAGAGTGAGGGAGCTTATCAAATGCCTTGCTAAAATCAGTGTAAACACAGTCGGTCTGGATACCTTGTTGGAAGGCAGCGATAATGTGTGATGTAAATTCAAGCAGGTTGGTTGTCGTCGATCGACCGGGCAGAAAGCCATGTTGATTAGATGAGATTAACCTTTTACACTGCCCAACAAGCTGTGAATGAATAACAGACTCAAATAACTTGGGTATGCAGGAAAGCTTCGCGATAGGCCTATAATTTGTTATGAAGTTGTTATGCCCTTTTTTATAAACAGGAGTTATAAAGGAGCTCTTCCATAACGTAGGAAATCTGCCAGCCTGAAGAGATTTGTTGAATATGAGTTCCAATGGAGTGAGTAAGGCATCAGAACAGGATCTCAAAAATGCAGGTGGAACACCATCAGGACCAGAAGAAAAGTCCAGTTTAAGCTCCTTGATACCATTCATGATAGTATCACGAGATATAATGGACAAGGCAATGGAGGTAGCAGGACGACTTTGGATATGACCAAACACTTCCAGAGAAGGCACAATGTTGTCTGATGAAAAGGCGCCCTCAAAAAACAATGCAAAGTTATCGACTATATCGGGCGCGCTACAACTGAAGGTTCCATTATACCACATTGTAAATGGATAATTATCAGCTTTCTTCTTCAGGTTTACAAATTTGAAAAAGGCACGGGGATCATTATGCAAGTTACTGCAAATATTATCAAGGTATTCACTGTATAAGGATGAAGATAACGCTAAAAAGCAGTCGTGACAATAAACGAATTCAGAATAAGCTAACGTGCTTCTACAGCGTAAGTAGGTTTTCCAAAGCCTATTTTTTTTATTCTTAAGACTCCGCAGTTCCCTAGTATACCACGGGGGAGAATGACAGGATGATCTGGACCGCTTGAGTGTTACACGTGAATTAAACAGATCATATATCCTATCATAAAACAAGGAAACACAAGCGTCGACATCGCTATCACAAAAAAGGGATGTGAAATCGATTGAGAGGATCCTATTTGAAAGATCAGAGAAATCCGCCCTTTTAAAATCAAGAACGTACTGAACTACGTTGGGGTCAACAATATTAGAACCATCGTAGCAGAAAGAGATGGAAATGGGCGGGTGTAAACTGTCAATAGCGGATAAGTTACGAGAAGTCAATTCGACTATAGTGTTACTCGAATCAGAAGAAAAGATAAGATCTAACTGCCTTCCCATAGAGTTCTTTACATCACTCATTTCGTGTAAACCAGAGGAGGAGATGGCGTCAAGAAAATGGGAGTCTTTAGCAGTAAGACAATTTGAAGGAAGGTAGTCATCGTCATCAGCGTTGAATACCCATTGAACGCTGGGTAAGTTAAAGTCACCGAGAAGAATTATTTCGTCCTCTGGGTTTTGTCATATTATTAATAAAATCTAGGCTAAGAATTAAAATCTCGTAGAGACTACGACCATCTGCATCAGCATGGTTTGTCAAGTTTGGAGGAATATAACAACATAACAGGTATATGTGAATCTTCCCCAAAGCTATCTTAAGAGCTAAAAGCTCGATTGTGAGCGTGTCGGAAAAGGCAGGGATATCAACCAGGCTGCAATCAAAGTGCGATTTTCATGCAACCAACACGCCACCACCACGAGCCATGGAGTCAGAGTATCTTTCCTTACGAAAAATCTGATAGGACTCGTCAAGAATTTCTGCATCATTAAAACCGCAATGAAGCCAGGTTTCGGTCAGAGCGATGACGTCGTAACAACAGGCAAGAGAAGCCTGAAATAACTGGCTTGATCTTGTTCTTAATCCCCTTACATTTTGGTAGTAAAGGGATAGCATACTTAGTTTTTTTGGTTGATATCAATGGTTCGACTCTGAGTGCTTCCCGTGACCCTACGACGGGGCACAAACTCGTGTGCAATGACATTATCACAAAAAGTTCAGGGGACGATTTCAACTTAAAAGAGACATGAGTCCTTGAGAATGACGAGATCCAAGAAGTTGACAACGGAGGAGTGCAGAGTCATCAACACCACTACTCTCCCTCACATAGCCAATAACGTCGTCAACAGAGGTCGACGGATCAAGGCGAGAAATAAAAAAAGACTTGGGTGGTTGTGCAATCCTCAGATTAAAACCCTCATTTCTAGACACAGTAATAAACGAACGAGGCGGGGCAACAGAAGCACACGTACGGCGGCCACGCCGACGGGCATTGCGAGAACGTTTTGATGCAACGTCGCGAACATCGTGAGGGCCAGTCAAGCCATCGCCGGATGGTTGTTCAAGTCGAACCGAATTTAAGGCAGGGTCGACAAGGGGAGAAGGGGCAACTGGGGAAGAAGGGGCAACAGAGGAAGCAGGGGCGACAGAGGGAGCAGGAGGATCCAAAACAGCCGGAAACGCAGCAGAGGCATCAGAAAATGCAGAGTAAACCGGGAAAACTAGATGTGAATAAAACTAGCGGTTGAGGAGACAGTTTCGAGAGATTAGAAACAACAAAGTTAAAAGGACAGCTACGTCAAACACGAGAGCAGAAATGAAAATAACAAAGAGAAAGCTCCAGCCAAAATCAAACAAAATACGTTACGAAACAAAAGCAATGAGTGCGGAAAGAACACTAAAATCTCACATAAATTAAGGCAGTCCATAAATAAAAACAGTCACGCCACAGATTTAGAAAAAAAATAAAAATAAACACATGAAGCGCAAGATCAATCACCGGCACCGGGTCGAAAAAGACAGTTACACCAGGAACAAAAGCAACAGAAGCAATATACTGACCGAGGGTACACCAAAAATTACACGATTTAATCAACAAAATGACAGGAGCACGAAATAGAGTTGAAATTAAAATAGTGACACAAATACACAATTCGAACATGAATTACACGAACCACAAACTGGAGATAACCAAAAAACACGTCCGCACAGCACAACGCAAAGTACGAAAGTTATGATGAATTCAACTCGGCCGTCGACAATTGCTGTTCTTCAATAGATGCTCTTAACGCAGCTATCGACGATTTCTGTTGTTCTATTGATGCTTTTAACTCATTAACCGAACCTTCCATCGTTGACTTCAACTCGGCTGATGACGTCTTCTGTTTATTTATTTAAAAAGAAGATTTGCCAAAGCTGGCAACTACAAATGCGATACATACATATAACAACTTATATCTAAGATAAAAATAATAATCAAAGTTCAACGATTTGCTTAAGTTGGGCTTTGAGCTGCAATCTAAGGTTCGGTGGCGAGGCACATGGAGGAAGTCACTATTCCGCAAGGTCCGGGCCGGGACGGAAATGCTCACGTCATTGAGTAATTCGCCAGAATTGATCGACCCCTGGAACAGATCAAATTAAAAAACAATTTTGGAGACCTTGCGTCTCTTTTCAAGTGTGTCAAGGTAAATCAGACTAAGTCTGGCAGGATAAGGAGGGAGGTAGGTAGGGTCGCGCCAGGGGAGGCCGCGAAGGGCGAACCTAAGGAATCTACGTTGAACTGACCCGATTTGGTTAATGTGCACTGCGAAGTAAGGATCCCAGACCGGACTGGCGTACTCCAAGATAGGTCTGACGAAAGTGCAGTAGAGAAGCCTTGTCAAATAGGGATCGTCAAGCTCCCTAGACCATCTTTTTACAAAGCCAAGAGTGGAATTAGCTCTGCCAGTCACGAAGTCTACGTGGGCCTCGAAGGAGAGACGGGAGTTAAGAAACACCCCCAGGTCCCATGGGGTAGTTGAAGGAAATAGAACGAATCCTACGTGAAAAAGACATAACGGTGCATTTGCTGGCATTCAGTGGAAGACGATTATTGGAGCACCAAATCTCGAAAATGCGCAAATCGGAGCTCAGCAATGCACAGTCATCGTCGCAGGAGACCGCGCGGAAGATTTTAGCATCATCAGCATAACACAGTATTCTGGACCTGGGCAGAAGTATCGAGACGTCATTGATGTGAATAATGAAGAGGAGCTGGCCAAGGATGCTACCCTGGGGCACACCAGAGGTGACCGAGATTTCGGTGGATAGGGCGACACGGAACAGGATGCGTTGGCAACGGCCGGACAGTTAAGATGACAGCAACTCCACGAAGAGTGGCGTAAAACCGAGCAGGCTGAGCTTATGAACAAGAATGCCATGGTTAATTCTATCAAAGGCCTTGTTGAAGTCAGTGAATATGCAGTCGACCGGCATACCCGATTCGATCAGGGGCAAACAGTAATGCACGAATCCGAGCAGATTGGTGGTGGTTGACTTACCCTTCATGAAGCCGTGCTGAAAAGAACCCAGGAAGGGTTGACAATGAAAACGGAGCACATCACTAATCAGGGTTTCCAAGGCCTTAGCAATGTGTGACAAGTTAACGATGGGTGTGTAGTTCGATATATCTGCCTTGTCTCCCTTCTTGTGAAGAGGGATTATCACGGAATCTTTCCAGAGCTTCGGGAAACGACCACATCGCAGGGACAGGTTAAACAGACGACAGAGGATAGGAGTGACTGATGAGCAGCATCTTTTCAAATACGAGGCCGGGACACCGTCCGGACCACACGAAAACATCTCGGGCAGATTCGACAGATAAGCGGAGACAGCCGAATCGTTGAGAACAAGGTCACTGGATTCAAGCGAAGTAAGCGGGAGCCTTGTCAAGTGGGAGAAGTCATTGGAAAAAAGACTGTTCTTCCATTTATGAGTTAAGTTTCAACAGAGCATTGAAAAGATCTGTCATACTCGGAGTATTCGATTATTCTTCTTCTTCTTCTAGCCCGTCTTCAAGAACAAAAGCCTCTGGATCCATAGCTTCCTGTAGTATCGCTACCAGGGCACATTTATTTCCAATTTTAGGTACGGAACGTTTACTTAATTCCCCCTTCAAGTCTTGAACACGTAAGTCCTTTAATTTGCGACCCATATTTACATTATTCTCTGCACTATTTCACTTTAATTTCACAGTCCAGTTTTTAGTCTTTCTTAATTAATCCCACTTCTGAACTTCTGACACCAATTGTAACGTAAATGCGGCTCTTCGGGCTCGACGGGTTAATTAAGACACTTATTTTCAATCACGAATGTTCACAATTTTATTCACTTAACTTAATTTGTTCGTATAACAACTTCCTTTACACGTTTTCTTCACAATTATCTGTTTTGCTTTACTTATTTACACTTATCTCTTCACTGGTTAAAATACAACTAAATCACTAGGCTGATACTCAGCCCTATTTACACTACTTAGCTAAATGCTGGAAAGTTCAGCAACTTAGTTCTAGCAATTTCCGTTATTCATTTCAACCACACTAAGTCACCACAGGTTCGAATCGGCCTTGACTTTATAAGGCATCTGAAGTTTTCTGGTTTGCGAAATTCGGGACATGCGCATTGTACAACTTGATTTCGTTTTCATCTGCCAGACTGCAGTGCATGTTACAATATATATATATATATATATATATATTCTTTTCTATATTGCCTCTTCGTAAAAATATTTCGAGCTGAATTTGATACATTGATATAGATTCTCTTACTATTCTTTACTTCATGACATATGTTATCCCATTGATTACTTAAAATTTCAGGCAGGCACAATGTCTACCTATTAATTTTTCTCTTTCTTTATCTTGTGGCTGTGCAACATTTATTTATTTAAGCTTAATACAAGCTATTACATAAAAAATACAAAATACAAGCTATAACTTAATACTAATTCTACAAACTATAATAAATGATAAGTAATAATAAATAAATAAAAAGTATAACAATATGAGCTATATCTATTGATAACTGGCAGAAGGCGTAAGGAAGAAGAATGAAGGTAGGCGATCAGGATCAAGATGGGCGGGGTCAAGATATAAAGCTTTGTGAAGGGATGATTTACTCAGATGGAAGTCAAAAGAGGAAAGGTCGTTGACTTTTCGTAACATCCTAGTAATTGGCTCGCTTTGACCGTAATTTGTGCGATGGCGGTCGAGTCGGAAAAGGGGAGTGGACCTAAGGTTACGGGGATTGGTATAGATGGGTAAAGATTGCAGGATTGAAGGGCAGTCTATGGCACCAGTTAATAATTGATAAATGAAGAGAATGTCGGAAACATCACGACGTTTGCTTAGAGGTTGTAAGTCGATCAGTTTCAGACGGTTTTCATAGGGTGGAAGGTTGAATCTGTCAACCCACGGAAGATCACGTAGAGCGAAGCGAATAAACCTTCGCTGGACAGATTCAGTCCTATTAATAAGAGTTGTTTGTGTAGGTGACCATACCTGGCTGGCATATTCAAGGAAAGGTCTGACAAAGGAGACGTAGAGAAATTTGGGAACATAAGGATTGGAGAACTCCTAGCGCGGAGTTAGCTCTGTTAATTATGCTGTCAATGTGGGAACGGAAATTGAGTTCACTATCACAGATTATTCCTAAGTCACACAAAGAAGTAACGATAGGGACTGGTACGTAGGTTAACATATAGACTCTGTAGTAGGGGTAAGACGCTTGCGGGAATAAGTAGTGGACTGGCATTTGGAGACATTGAGCTCTACAAAGTTTTTCATGCACCAGGAGAAGAGAGTAGGCTGTGGAGGAGATATGTTTGATTATTTTCATGTCATCGACATAAATGGACAACTCTGAACGAGATGACACATTTAACATTATTTATTGTAAGGATAAAAATCAATGGGCCGAAGTGGCTGCCCTGAGGGACGATGGAACGAGCGATAATAGGGTTAGAAATGGATGAGCTGAAAAGAATATAGTACTGATGGTTGTTGAGGTAGGATCGAATCCATTAGATGAATCTGGGTGCAAAGCCTAGGCGATCCAAGATAACGTTATTAGAGATCTTGTCGAAGGCTTTACTAAAATCAGTGGCGATAACATCAACATCTTTACCGTTTTCCAGGGCACATAGTGTTTTAGAGACGACTTCAGTAAGGTTGGTGGTTGTAGATCTACCTTTGAGGAAGCCATGCTGGGAAAGTGAGAGGATAGACTTACAGTGGAAGAACATGGAATCATAGACCAATTTTTCGAATAGTTTAGGTATGGATGATTAATTGGCAATGGGTCTGTAGTTGGACACATAGTTCTTGCAGCCTTTTTTGAAGATGGGAAAAATATATGAATTTTTCCATAATTGAGGGAAAACTCTTTGAGTGACCGAGAGACGAAAAAGTGAAGTAAGGGGTTAAACTAGATGCATGGCACACTTTTTCAGAACGATGGCCGGATTGCCGTCAGGACCGGGGTGAAAGTCATCCTTAAGCCCGTTAATACTGGCGGCGATTTGTTCGGGGACAGGGTCAAAAGATGTACACGACGTTTGAGTGCATTTGTCCATGAATGCAAAATAGTTAAGGTCGGGTTGTAAAGAATTGTCGCTGAAAGATTTACTGAAGAAGTGTGCAAAGAGGTTTGCGATAACCTTAGGATCAGACGAAGATGTATTCTTAAGTTTTAGGGTAGAGGGGTAACCATTGGATTTCTTCTTGGAATTAATAAAGTTATATAAACGCTTGGGGTCGGATATCAGACTAGTTTCCATCCGTTGGAGGTAATCATTGTAGAGGATATCACAACGTTCAGAAAAAGAGGTATAAACAGATAGATAGGAAGAATAGTCAGACTCAGTATGGGTTAGAAGTAAAGTTTGCCAACGTTTATTTCTCCTGTTGCGAAGAGAGCGTAATTCTTTGTCGTACCATACGGGGGATGAGGAGTAGTTTTTACGAGGAAGAAGAGTGATAGATTGTGTAAGACAAGCGTGTGTTTCCGAATAGAACGCCTCTAAAGCAATTAAGCAACGTCAATTGAAAGATATTGAGGGATATCGCCAATATTAGAGTTGAGGAGCAAGTGATTTAATTTTTCAAAGTTGAAGGATAAAGAAGACTCGGAGCTTTAAACGGCATGAGGCTGCTTGTAGGAGAAAACGATGAACAAGGGAGGATGGTGGCGGTCGAGGAAGAAGAAAAGATGGTTGCTTTCTGCGACAGCCGAGTTAACTAGGTCTGAAGAAAAGATTAAGTCTAATTGTATTTCCAGGAAGTTCCTGAATCCGCTTACTTGAAAGAGACTTGAAACGGAGAGCTGATCGGTAAAGAAGGCTTCTTTGGCCGAAGATGCCTTAAGGGGGACAAAGTGAGAAAAGTCCTCGGACAATGACAATTGAATACGGGGGAGGTTAAAGTCACCCAATAAAATAAATTCATGGGACGCGTTAGCGTTCTCAAGCAGGGTATCGATCGCTTCAATTATGGGCTCGTAGGCGTCTAGAGGTTGAGAGGGGAGAATGTAACAACAGAGGATGTACAGAAGATACTTATTTAGTGCTATTTTTATACATACAAATTCTGATATTGTAGACTCGGAGGTCTTTAGCAGGGTGGCATCATAATGGTTCTGAGCAGCTATGAGAACCCCGCGACCGTTTGGAGGGAATAGTTCGTTGTCGAGAATTCCTGGTGTTAGATTGGTTTCAGTTAAGGCAAAGATATCGTGCGGGAATTTGTGAGAGTTAGGAAAAATATTGGATGTTTCTGTGCGCAGTTTTCTTACGTTATGGTAATAGACTGACAAGCTATTGCGGATAGGTTCTTGATCGGAAACCGCGGGTGCAATAGAGGGGAAGTCAGAAATAAGGAAAGCAGAGGGGTTAGGAACGATAGTAGTTTAAAGAGTCGTTACGACTTTTCTGAAGATAGGAAATAATATAGGTGGATAGATCTTCTGCAACCTTATGGGAAAGTATATTGAATGATTCATGGTATTTAGTGAAAAGTTGGAGTAAGACTGATGGGTCTGTGGGCAGGCCTCCTTGTTGTATACTTAACATGATGTTGGTGCTGGTTTTACTGTCAACACAGACGGACTTCGGTTTGTCGTGCAGATAGGATAGAAATAGACGTACGTTGTCATAAATGCGACGGTCCCGTAAACGGGAAAACAGGTATCGTCCATCGCTGGAATCAGCAGAGCACAAAGTCAATTTAACTGTAGGTGGGACAAGGGGATCGATAAATGAATGATGTTCGGATAAAGGAGTTTTGGCTGGCGGAATGGGCGGGTTAACGCAGGTAGAATTTGTTTGAGACGGGGCGACAGTGTAGGAGGATGACGGCATGCAATTAGGTGGACATGCGGAGGAAGTAGCAGAGGTGGTGGAGTGGTCGGAAGAAGTTGGCTTGTGGTTAGGTGGGCACACGGTAGAAGTTGGGAGTGCATGGTTAGGTAGGTACGCTGGATAAACGGAACTCAAAGCAGTAGTGGTTGGGTTGTCGGCTGGAATGGACGTAGCTTCGGTGTAACTGGAACAGGGGGGTTTAGGATGTGAGAATATATAAAGTTAGGATACTTGACTGGAGTACTTAGATTAAAGTTTGGAAATACTCCCATTTTGAGCTGCCAATTGGAGTTAGGATCACTAGATTTAGGGTTAAATGTGTTAGGTGCGGAAGAAGAGGATTATGTTGTTACTAGTTCTAAGATTCTTCTGGTTAGGGTGAATACTAAATATAGGTATAGGAGAAGGTCGTCTGGGGTAGTTAGTGGGGTTAGGTTTAGTAGTATTTAATTTAGGGTTAGGTGCAGAGGGCTTAGGGTAAAACTTAACTTTAGTCTCTGCTCCTATTCCGATACTGTCCAGGTGGTGCCAAATCTGTTGATCGTAAATGTGGTGGAAGTGGGTTGAGATGACACTGGCGGAGAGACATTGATGGCAACATCAGCAACCTTCTCTATAACGGGCTTGACCAATCCCTTCATCAGGATCAGTTCCCTTTAGAAGATGTAGGTCCAGAAGAAGAAGATTCGGACAGAGGAAAACAGGGGCCGAGATAGCTTTTTGTGGTTAAACTCCTGATATCAGAGCCGACTGAGCCAATTAATTTAAAGTTCTTCTCACTGGCTGTGGAGCACGAATCTAGATCCCGCTTGACGTGCCGGACACCGCGCCGAATGTCATCTAAGGCATGCTAGACTCCGTAGGTTGGCCGATGGAAGGCGATGGTGAACCAGGGCGAAGGTCGTCTAAGGAAGCGACCAGGCCACTTAACTTTAAGGAAAGCTCGTAAATCCTGCTGGAAAGAAGCGACGAGTCGTTGGTCAAAGCCTCAGCGATATTAAGCAGCTCGTCCGGTTTTGAGTTTAGACTGGCGCAGCCATCGGAAAAAATTGGAAGTCCCGCAAAGTTTGTGGAGATCTCGTTGACCTTATCAGCGATGTAAGATTGATCTGTGGAGAGCGTCGCAACGACTCCCTTAAGGAGCCTTAAAACATGACAGGGCCTAATATTATAGCACTCTTTACATGTAGAAAGACCATGTGAGAGACAAGTGCCATGAAAAACACCACCACAGATGCCATCACAGGCAACACCATTGTTTAGCAACTCATTAGAGCATGCCTTGCAAAGGGCCATTATGTGCGTGAAGATTAGTCGGAAATATTTAAAAATAAAAAGTTAAACAAGCTTTTCAGCAGGTTGCAGCAATTCCGAGTTCAAAACAAAACTATTTCCCGGCAATGTAAATAAACAAACTGAGTCACTTCCATTTGAAAAACAAAAATATTTCCCGGCACTGTAAATGGCGAAAAAACAAACTGAGTCACTTACAAAATAGCGGCCAGTTAAAAATAAGGTCACTGACAAATATGTAAACAAGAAGAAACTGTGTCAGGTAAATTATTGACCGGGAAAGAGTGGCACTCACTTTGCTGAGACACGCCCAAAACACACGAAACAAAAATACTGCAGAGAAATTGAACAGAGTGAGGAGCGATCACGCAATGCGTCCGATCGATTAGGCGGTAATTGGAGAACTGATCCTATTAATCCTATTAAATCCTAATTTAACTTAAACTACCACTACAACTACAAATTTGCACCACTACAACTAAAAATTTGCGCTATTGCATCCAGTCTTTTTGTGTCGCTCACCCCCGCCACACAATGCCAAACACGCTTTGCAACCCGTGTAAAGTTGGCCGGCAATATTAACCAATTGTAACGTGTATAGGCTCATTCGATTCGTCTGAATTTGCTCATTTTTCTCAAGTTCATTTCAGATTTTGCTCACCCTTCGTTTTCGCGCAAAATTGTAAAAATCTGTCGAACCGGTTAAACGGATGTAACTCGCTTAAAAATAGCTCAATCTTGATAAGTCGAAAGAATTTCTACTAGTCCCCCGAATTTGCTGACCCTTTAAAAGCAAGAAATTTTTCCAAATTCAGATTTAACCCACCCTTCACTTTCGCGGAAAATTGTGAAAACCTTTCGAACCGGTTAAAGGAAAATTACTCTGTTGCGCGCTGGAACGAACCCTGCTGCTGTATGACTGCCCAAGACAGGCTATGAATCAAAATGTCATTAACTGAAAATCAGCTGATGATACTCGGTATCACAGCCTTCGCTGCACAGTCATTTGTCAGCAGAAGCTTGAGCAGAAATGGGTGTTGACATGATTGCTGGCTAGGGGTGCGGTAGAGTAGGGGGGTTCAAAAGGGGATGCCATCTCGTGGTCGACCAACATAAGAACATGAATCATTTCTCTTAGAAAGAAAGAAAGGGGGGGGGGGGTAAATGAAAATAAATTAGACCCAGGGAGCCTTCGTCATGGGGATGCGCTATTGTGACCTGAACAGAGAGTGGGTCACCCACCTCATCGTGAGGACCCCGCCCACCGACGTAGTGCCGCCCTAAGGACGACGAGGAAAGAGAGATAAGAAAAAGAGTTTTTTCGGGCTTATATAACTTACTATCTTTATTTTTAATATAAAAAAGAGTTTCCTCTCACGCAGGAGAGCGGACGGCTAACGGACAGACGGTCAGGATCTATTTACCGCGCTGAAAGCTCTGATGAACTACATTAAAAAAAAATTAAAATGAAACTAACAGGGTTTTAGGAAAATCAGTAGATATGCTACGATGTGTTGAAAAACACAATTAAGTAAGGTAAACAATAACTGGAACTAACAAGATTTTAGGAAAATCAATAGATATACTACTATGTATTGAAAAAAAAATAAACAAGGTAAACGATAACTGGTCGCCCCGAGCAACTTCCACGAATATTAAAGCCTAAAATTCATGGAAATTAGTTCAGCAAAAAGAAATGGATGAATCCAAGAAACGTGAATTACATTAATGAACAAAAAAACAACTGCGCAGTTTTTTTTCCTGACTAAAATTAGACTCTTTAATGGATGGATTTACATCTCTATAATACCACATAAGTTTATAGCAGTTTTATAATAACATGTTAGGTGTACATATTGTAACGTAAATGGGGCTCTTCAGGCTCGACGGATTAATTAAGACACTTATTTTCAATCACAAATTTTCACAATTTTATTCACTTCACTTAATTAATTCATTTAACAATGTCATTTAAACGTTCTCTTCACAATACACTGTTTCACTTTACAAATTCGCACTTATTACTTCGCTGGTTAAAATACAACTAACTACTAGCCTGCTACTCAGCTCTATTTATACTACTTAGGTTAATTCTAGAATGTTCAGCAACTTAGTTCTAGCAATTTCCGTTATTCATTTCCACCACACCAAGTCACCACAGGTTAAAGTCGGCCTTGACATCTTACGGCATCTGACGTTTTTATGGTTTCCAAATTTCCCTCTTAGAACTGTTCGACCCGAACAGTTGCATCTCCTTGGTATGGCTTTAATCGGTCAATGTGCACGATCTCCCTTGTGTCTTTCGGTCCCCGCTGTATCCTGTAGACTACATCGTTGATGCGCGTAAGGATCATGTTGAAGCTTCGGTGACTACGTGGGTTAAATAGACAGACGCGGTTTCCTTCTCTGAATCCGCTAGAATTAGCTCTGATGTCGTATTCATTCTGTCGATGGATGTCTTGAGCTGCTTTCCGAAGTATGGTTAAGCATTCTTCAGTGCATTCAGTAACCTTTTCAAGTGTTTCGAGCTTCAAATCACTGAGCAGTCGAATCTCCAATCCAAACACAATTTGAGAGGGTGTCTGTCCTGTTGAGTTATGGACGGCTGTTCGATAAGCTAGTAGAAATTTCAGAATGTAGCTATCCCAATCCCGTTGATGCTCATCTACTAGTTTTCTGAGATGTTCGACCACTGTTCTATGAAACCGCTCAACCATCCCGTCAGACTGTGGATGAAGTGGTGTTGTCCGCGTCTTTCTTATTCCAAGAATATCGCAAACCTTGTGGAATACTTGAGATTCAAATTTATTAACTCCTCTGCCACTATCTTTGTTTCTTGATTTGGCTATTTACTGAATTAATCCATTACCACTAAAATGTACCGGTTGCCCCGATCGGACTCTGGGAACGGTCCCGCAACGTCAATCGCGATTCACTCAAGAGGCGCTCCAACGTTGTGTTGTTGCATCGCTAACCTTGTTTTGATGTAAGATCCTTTGCTACAGACGCAAACAGTACATTTTCGACACCAGTCTTCCACATCCTCTTGCATATGTAACCAGTAGAATCGTTCTCTTAATTTCTCCGAAGTCTTATTGACACCAAGATGTCCTCCCGAAGCACCGTTATGGAATTCCTCCAGCACATCCCTTATCTGCATTCGGCGTGATAACTCGTCGGGTGTTTCCCATTTGCGTTTCAATATTCCATCTTCAACGCACAGCGACTTTCATAGCGCCCAGTACCTCTTCAACGGTGTACTTCTGTCGGAAATATCTTTCCATTGGGGCCTTTCGTCGTTATCTTTCCACGTCAAAATTGTAGAAATATTCTCGTCTTCCCGTTGTGCTGCTCGAAATTCTGCATTGTTCCATCCTTTCAAGGGTACAACAGTTGTTCTGTGCACAGTCACATGGTCGCATTTTCCTTCCAGACGGGAACAGTATTTGCATTCCGGTTTACATGGCCGTTGTGAAAGTGCATCTGCATTTCCATGCGGTCTACCCTTCCTATGAATAATTTCAAAATTATAAGATTGAAGTTTTTCCAGCTATCATGCTACTTATCCTTCAGCATTTTTAAACTGCAGTAACCACTTCAGCGCTGCATGATCTGTTCGGAGGGTGAATCTTTGTCCAGAGAGGAATTTATGAAAATGCGTCGTTGAATCAACAATAGCCACAGTTCTTTCCTTGTGGTGCAGTAATTTCTTTGTGGTTTTGATAGAGCTCTGCTATAGTATGCCACCATTTTTTTACTTGCATCAGTATCTAATATAAATGCGTTTCAGTGCTTCAAAGCTGTCTTCTGCCTTCTCTGTCCAGACAAATGTTTTATCGTTTTCTGTCACCTTATGCAGTTCCCTTGCTACATTCGCAAAATTCTTCACAAAGCGCCTGTAATACGTTGCTAGTCCCAAAAAACTTCGCAGCTCGTGTTTATCTTTTGGAGTAGGCCAGTTTTCCGCTGAAGCTATTTTCTCAGGATCGGTGCTAATTCCTTCTATTGATACCAGTTGCCCAAGATATTTGACCTGGTCTCCGAAGAGGGAACATTTTTTAGGGCTTAGTATCAGTTTGGCTGACTTTAGTTTCTTCAATACTCCCCGTAAATTTTCTAGGTGTTCTTCAAAACTTCTTCCAATTACAATAATGTCATCGAAATACACCAGGCAGGTTTTCCAAGTTAAACCTCGTAAAACGCACTTCATTAAGCGTTCGAATGTGTGAAGTCCAAAAGACATAACCTTCAACTGCCAAAATCCACTTCCCACCAAAAATGCGGGTTTTTTTGTCATCTGGATGAATCTCGACTTGCCAACATCCGATTTTTAAATCCAACGTCGAAAACAATTTGGATCCTGACAGAGTATCTAGCATATCATGTATCCGAGACAGTGGATAACTATCTTTCTTATAACGTCATTTAGTCGACGGTAGTCTACGCAGAATCTTATACTCCCGTCCTTCTTCTTCACTAGCACTTCTTCTTCTTTGCGTATTGTCTAAACCATGATGTTTGCTTCTTCCCGCTTTGCTAGCGGTAAACTTCTTGGCGCTTGCTTAATCGGTCGGGCGTCACCTGTGTCGATTCTATGTTGCACTATATCAGTTTTCCATAGTCCTCGTCATCTATTGCAAAGATATCTGCAAATTCTTCGTTTAACTTCTTTGCTTTACGATAATCCCCTTTGCTGAGTTTATTAGACGGAAGTATCATTTTGGTTAGCTGTTTAACGTCCTTCTTTGGCTGCTTGGTTTCATCTTGGTTTCAAGTCTGAATATTCCGCCAACACGGAGACGGAGTTGGATCAATGCGTTAAGCCGCACGACCACCATGCCATGGGCCCCGGGTTCGAGACCAGATCTCCCCGTGAGCTTTTATTAAGAAATTAAAATAATCCACTCTGTCTCTGGGTTGTTGTCTAGCTCGTATCAATGCAAAAAAAACAAGACTCAAGCTTCCTCACCCCCCTTAACCTAATTCCCTTTCGGCCAAAACCATGCTAACGCATCATAGGGTTGTCCCCTAGGATTTGGCCACATCGTATAAAAAAAACCCGATCTCTTTGGCTGGTTCGCTATGACCCAAGACTTTACCTTTCTTTAATTTGATGCCTTTTCACGAGAATTTAGGACTCGTACCAAAACTTCTTTCTTTTCATCGATAGTTACTAAGCATTCCAGGAGCATCACCAGGAACTGTTACTCGTACTAAGGTTTCTGCACAAGGAGGAAGCTCAACGTCTTCATATGCCACGCAATTTGATCTCAGAGCCATAGTAATCTCTCTGTTTCATGATTTCTCTTCCAATATCCAGTTGAATGTTGTGTGCTCTCGACTCCGCATTACTGATGTATTGACCCGACAGCAGGTCTCTTCTATTTCGGTTACTTCCCTTAGCCGGACAGTACTCTTTCAGGCTTGTTTTGCTGTTTCATATGCCAGAGCGTAAGCCAAAACTTCAGCGTTTCTGTTCTTTCCAGCCAGTCGTACTGCTTGCTGTAGGTCACGATCTGCAATTGAATTAATAAATACTTCTCTGGCTACCTCATTGACATAAAACTTTTTTTAATAACTTTGCATTTATTCCAAATACCATTGCTATGCAACAAAATAAGTAAGATATCTTCAATATTGATTTAAATTTGTTATCGGTTACGTGTGAAATCCATGTTCACAGGCTACCACAAGATGGCTGCATGCGGACATGGATTGGGTGGAGGGTGGTGACCACCACTAAGTTGCCTTGTCACAACTTAGTTGTAGCTCACAACCAAGGGATTAAGGGAAGGTTATGGGAAGTACCGGGATGAGCGTAGTGATAGCCGTACAGGCTTGGTCCAATGGCCGAAGAGGTGAGGAGCTCGCCTAGCTTACCGTGCTTAGCTCGTCGGATCGTTGTGAGATCTTGCCTCACACTCCTCGGTACACTCACCCGAACTCATTGCGAGCACTCTTTAAGTCCTGATAAGGTAATAAAAAAAGGATAAAAGAACAACCGTTATCATGCTCCTGACGAAGAAAACAACCTCAGCCTTCAGTTGGTATGAGGCTTATAGGTCTAACCCTCCCCATCCTACGACTATGTCTAGCCCTTGTTACGACATAGTCCCAAATATCTCGGACAGTTGTTAGGGTCCGGTTAGAGAAGAGAGGAAGGAGACTAACCTCCAAAATAGAAAACTCACAGAATCATCGTGCACATATTGATACTTCAGAAAATATTGACTAACTCTGTAAGGGCCATTTGCATAGTCCGGAAACTGATTGACTTCTCCTAAGTCATCCGAGCACAGCAACAGAAAAGATTGTTCAGGGTTAAACGTAGGCGAGCATAAAGTAGACAAATTCAATGTTTTAAAGATTAATCAACAAAAAAATATCATATACTGATTAAAGTCGGCACTAGCTTTACTTAGGCTAAACCGTCTGAAATTCATTATTCATTGAACAGGCGTATTATTGAAGTATTACTAAGTTGCTAACAGCACAAAAAAAAATATTCGAACTTTTAGGAATAATAAACTCGCTTTACGTTCCACCCAATTGCACTTAGAAATAATAATGAGCATCTGCCACAATTATATGTTCTAAGATACTTTAGTTTATAGCATCCTTATTCCGGTGCGATATTTATATATCATACTTAATCCTTAATCCTTAATCACGTCCACAAGAATTAGTTCTCCAGCTTCATAGGTTATTCAAAAAATATATTTTCTTTTTTCAGTAATATGAGTACTTTTAGGCTTTTAAGATCATCATTCAATCCTTAAATCTAGTCGCACATTAAATAAATTAAGCAAAGTTTAAAGTAGTAATTCAAAAAGTTCATTATTAAAATTTTATTTTTATAATAATTTTTCTTTTTTTTACCTTGTATGTATAATTATATAGCTATAAATATAAATAGTTTAAAGTAAAGATAATTCACATAATAGTGCTTCGGGTATATAGATATCGTGGATGGTTGTTAAAAAAAAAAAAAACTATCGGACTGATAAAAAAAATTTATCGAAAGAAAAAACCTCGCTCACATAGGTATGTCCATTTTCAATACATAACGATTTTTTATTTATAAATAAGTCTTAATAATCTTCTATTTCACTTATTGTTTTGATATACAGGGGTTGTTATTATATCCTAAGATATTTTTTTTGTCTGTCTCTGAAATACTATTCCAAGTTTTCTAAGGATTAAACCATTAATGCAATTATAATAAAAAATTTAATGAAAAAGGAAATAAGAAATAATCTTCCCAATTTTATCCAGGTTTATGTATAGTACTATATATACTCGTTTAAAAAAATTTTTTGCAACTTCATGCCTTAGATGTCGGCCTACATAAATTAAAGATGTGAATGTATTTTATGTGATCATACACTTGACGAAAAATACTGCGTTCAATGATTTTTTTTTTTAATTTTTTATTATAGAATTCATATTTCATCAAGAAAAGACTTAAAGAAATTACATTATTATATTATATATGCTTGTGAGGGCAATTTTAATTAGTTGTCTAAGCACGTAAGTTAGTATCCAAGTTCCACATAGATAATTCCCAAACTTTTATTACTCTAATGGACAGAAAGTGAGGTCTTTCATTCCCCATTTCAACAAATATTAATACCAAATATAACTTAATCTACAAATCAAGATTACTGGAATAACCAAAAAAATTATTATTTTAGATACCTAATACTACTAACAATTGATTTGTTTAAACTATAGTGAGCTCTATATTATTTAAAAAGGAAACCTATACGTTGAATTTTAATGAAATTTTGAATAATATAGGTCCAAATTTAAATAATTTAATCATTCAATTATTAATTTACTTAAAATCGTTTATTTATTTATTTATTTAAGATTCATCAAAGGGCTGATCATTTAACATGTAAATATAAATAGTTATAAAATAAAATAAGAATCACAATAATTACAATAATTAATATAAATAACTAGAAAATAATTAATTTAAAAAAATAACTAGAAAAATAGAGAAATAATTAATAATACATAATAATTACAAAATAATAACAGAGTAGTTAGGAAAGTTTGGCCTTCACAGAATTTTTCTACAGATTAAAATCAATCTTGTTAAAATGCGAATTAAAAAACCGAGACATTGACGTGACGGGCTCGTGAAAACCGTAATTTGTGCGATGCTGTGGAATTTTGAGAAAATCTCGATTTCTCAAGGAGCGACTCGGAATCGATATATTAAAAGAAGACAACAAGATTGGAGAGTCAGCATTACCTTGAATACATTCAAAAGCGAAAACAGTTCTGGAGATGTTACGTCTTAATTCAAGAGAGTCCAGTTTTATGAGCCTAAGCCTATCTGAGTACGGCGGCAGGATAAGGGGGTCGCTCCAAGGAAGCCCACGAAGTGCAAAGCGAACAAAACGGCGCTGGACTACCTCTACCCGGTCAATTGAGTCACGATAAAATGGTGACCAAACACAACTAGCTTACTCCAGAATAGGCCTAACAAAGGTGCAGTAGAGAAGCCTGGTGATATAAGGGTCGTCAAATTCCTTTGCCCATCTTTTTTATAAAACCCAATGTAGAATTAGCCTTAATAACTACAATGTGATCGTCAAACGTAAAACGACTGTTCAACCAGACACCCAAGTCCTTGGTTCTATTAATTTTTTCCAGAACACAGCCATGCATGGTGTAGTTGAAGTCGAGAGGATTCTTTCTACGAGTAAAAGACATAGACGTACACTTACTAATATTGAAGGGAAGATAGTTATCAGAACACCAGTTGTAGAAAGCGTCTAAGTCAGAATTTAAAAGTTCACAGTCTCCAATAGAGGACACAACACAGAAAATTTTGGCGTCGTCAGCATAACAAAGAATTTTTGAATATTTCAAGAATAAAGATACATCATTGATGTATATAATAAATAACAATTTTGTTATTAGCGTTCTATGATATTTCAGAGCACGTTTATCATATGCACTTATTATAGCGGTTTTTTGAATATCATATATTACCGGAAAATAGAAAAGCTTTTGGATAATTGAAATCTTATTATTGCTTACATTAAACCTCGGCCCAATAAATATAAATTTTAAAAGTTAAGCAAGTATTGTGAATTTAGAATTCACCAATAACTAAAATTGATTAATTGAACACCTTTTTACCACATTTTATCGCTCCACGCGATCGTACCAAAGATAACCAACAAATTTAAAATGATTTACAACTTGAAAGAACCTCGTGTTTACTTATCCATTCTGTTCTCTTTCCTTGCGATCCGGATCCAATCCCTTCCATCCTCTTTACAACAAATTGTGATTTTCAAATTCCAATTTTTCAAATTTTGGATTTCTTTCAACTACTCTTGGCACTATTCACCACCAGGAAAAAAACTCATACTCTCTGTACTCGTTGAACGTTTACACCAGAAAAGATAACACACCAAAATTCGCCCTCTTTTTAACCGACTTCCCAAAAACAAAGAGGTTCTAAGTTCTACGCGTATTTTTTTTTCCATCCGGATGGTCAAGCTCCCGCCAATATGGCGTGGGTGTATGCCATATTGGTGGAGAGTGGAGGGGGGGGGGGGTGCCTTCATGTTTCGGAGTAATTTCGAAACATGAGCGTTAAAATTTGAAATGGAAAGTTAGTTAGACAAAATATTTTATTATAAATTTAGGCCAATTTATCTTACCATTTTCTTGACTTTGCAGATGTGTAGATAGAGTAAGTTTAGCTTTCCCGTAAGGCTGATTTCATTCCTGACACAACTTCTCACCAATTATCAAAAATTTGTTTTCTTGTTGTGTTATTGCAGGAAGTAAACTGATTTTGCCAAACTTTTGGCGACGGTAAAAATTGTTCCTTTGAGGCAGGAAATGAGGTTAAATCGCACCCGTCCAATTTGCCTCAAGGATTTTTCCCAGTTGTCAATTTCTGCAGTGTGCTCCCAATACTGTTTGAAATCACTTTTTAATATGTTTTTACACGACGCTTCATTCAATTATGCTTTATAGCACTTTAGCAAAACTAATATAATAGAATTAATCCTTCTAACTCAGAAGGCGCACTTCATAGGCAGAAGCCTAGAATCATTTGAACTATTCGCCCCATATAACAATATATGGAGGCGAATAAGGCTCCCACACCCATGCAAATAATATTAGTAATTAACACACGAATAAAATACCCACACATAAAACATGCATAACAAACAAAAACGAGAAATTAAAACAAAAAGCAGTGCGAGCAAAAGACTAAAATTATAAATTGTAGATACTCCTTTTAAGTGTCACTTTGTCCACACTAGTATCAAAAACGTCTCCAATATCATTAGCAGACCTACACAGCAAGCACAACACTGTCTATCTTTCCCTGCAGAAGCTGATGCAAAAATATCAAATCTGCAACCCAACGACGCCTTTCAAGTGTAACAAGCTGCAGTAACCCTAAACGCTCCTCATAAGGAGGCAGAATAAGAGGGTCATTCCAAGGCAAACAACGCAGGGCCGATCGCACAAATCTACGCTGGACGGACTCGATACGTTTAATGTGGGATCCGTAAAACGGAGACCAAACCTGACTAGCATATTCAAGCAGGGATCTAACCAGGGACGTATAAAGATGGAGTCTTATTTGAGGGCTTGGAAATTCCTTGGACCATCGAAGAATAAATCCCAGCATAGAGTTTGCCCTAGCAACGACGTTATTAATATGGGAGATGAAGTTCAATTTAACATCAAGATACACTCCCAAGTCCCTGACCCCTTCCACCCGCTTTATAACAGTGCCTTCAAACATGTTCTGAAAGGTACGAAAGCTGGAAGACCTCGAGAAGGACATAACCTGACACTTCTCAATGTTCAACTTGAGGTTGTTGTTGCGGCACCACTCATAAAAAATGTGCAACTCTGATTGCAAAATCTCACAATCAGCATCAGATTTGATTGGGAGAAAGATCTTAATATCATCAGCATATATAAGAATTTTACATCTTTGAAGCATATACGAGATATCATCTATAGATAAGATGAATAACAGTGGACCCAGATGACTGCCCTGGGGAACACCAGAATGAGCCACAAAATCATCAGAGAGTGCGCCACGAAAGCGTACCCTATAAGTCCTATTAGATAAATACGACTTTATCCAAACAATAAGCGAGGGCGGGAAACCCAACTTAGCCAATTTAAAAGCAATGATAGAGTGAGACAGCTTATCAAAGGCCTTACTAAAATCAGTGTAAATACAGTCAGTCTGGCAACCATCTGTGAAACCACCCACAGTGCAGGAATCAAACTCAACCAAGTTTGAAACCGTGGACCTCCCCTGGAGAAAACCATGCTGCTGGGTGGAGATTAAGCCCTTACACACGTCGAATAATTGGGATTGAATTAACAGTTCAAAGAGCTTAGGAATACAGGACAACTTAGCAATTGGCCTGTAGTTGGAAATGTTTCTTCTATTTCCACTCTTGAAAATAGGAATTAAAAAGGATGTCTTCCAAAGTGCTGGGAAATGGCCCCGCGCGAGAGACTTCCTGAATAAAAAGAGCAAAGCCCCAATAACACCGAAGAACATTTTTTTATGACTGCAGCAGGAACCCCATCAGGACCACCAGAAAAGTCAATAGGAAGTGCACTAATATGCTTCAACAAGATCTCCTCCGTGATAGATGGAACTGACACTATAGGTGTAATTCGGTCATTTATGTGCGAGAAATTTCCACAATCCGGGATAAAATCAGATGATTCAAATGCACCCTTAAAAGATTCAGCAAATAAGTTACAAATAATATTAGAATTATTGCTGGAAATACCCCCGAACTTTATTGTCGATGGATAGCTATCGACCTTTTTCTTTAGGTTGACATATTCGAAAAATGCACGGGGGTCAGAGAATAATCTGTTCTTTAAACTTTAAAGGTATTCATCATAGAGAGAGCGAGAGCGGCATACAAAATGTTCATAGCAAATACTAAATTCCTGAAGGGAATCAGCACTGCCAACACGAAGATACCTCTTCCAAAGTCTGTTCTTTCTATTCCTAAGAGTTTTCAGTTCTCTGTCAAACCAGGGTGGAGCGGAGTCATTACCTCTAACCCGAACTAATGGGACAAACCTCCCAAAAGCCTCATACAAAACGTCGTAGAAACCTGATACGTTACTGTCGATATCGTCACCAGACAAGCAAGTTTGGAAGTCCAACTCATCAAGATAATCATTCAAAGCCTCAAAATCGGCCGCTCTAAAGTTAAAACGATATTGGCTATCGAGGTCATCGACAGGCATATCCGACAGACAATGAAAAGCAACGAGCAGTGCGGGATGATACCCGTCAAGATTTGTCAAGGCAAATAGGCTGGGTTCAACAAATGTGAGCGTGGAGTTTGTAGAGAACACCAAATCAAGCTGTCTTCCCATATTGTTACTCACATTGCTCATTTGGCAAAGCCCCAAGCTAGCCAAGGTGTCAAGGAATAATGATTGTCCTTCAGTCAAGTCATGGGGAAGAAAGCTATCGTCATCATCATCCGCTACCCATCGCACATTGGGTAAGTTGAAGTCCCCTACAAGAATAACTTCATCCTTAGAACCCAATCGGTCATAGATGAAGTTAACATGCTTAATGAGAATATCATACAGACTCACCACTACTATCAACGACATTAAACGCATCAGGAGGTATATAACAACAAATCAAGAAGAGGCTTCTCGAATCAAATGAAATTTTCACTGAAACTTGTTCCAGCTCCAGTTGGTCAGAAAATGAGGGAATGTCTAGATGATCAGTATTAAGAAAACTCCTGCAAGTTATGAGAACACCCCCACCACGTGCGGACGAGGCAGCATGCCTATCCCTACGGAAAACCTGATAAGACCCATTAAATAGTTCCGCGTCCGAAATACCCCGGTGCAACCACGTCTCAGATAGGGCTATCACATCAAAATCGCAGTTAGTAGACGAAAAATAAAAATTATTTGTTTTGGTCCTTAGTCCTCTCACATTCTGGTAGTACAGAGAGAGCTTGTCCCGTTTTTTGAACTAGGAGACTGAGCCACTACTGACCTAGTGCGGCGGCGAGAATTGGGCACGAAGACCTTACAAAAAACATCCCGGGGCCAAAAATTATCACTGAGCAAAGTATCAGCCACCAGAGACGGAGCCGACAACAAGAAAGATGCGTAGGGCTTTGTCTGCACACTTATTTTCTTACAGGACACGTCCGACGTGTCAACACTCCTAAACCGAAGGAAACGCAATATCATGTCACAGGAGGTTCCAGGCGTTAGACGCGATATAAAAACAGACCTTGAACGAGGAACGGCGGAGAGTACTACATCATCAACACCAGACAGGCCAGTGTTCGAGGGCATGACGGATGGAATCACCTCATTACTACCGCCCAAATCACTCTCATTGCCTCCATTATTGTCACTAGATGTGCGAGCAGCGACAACCGGACCTGGAAGACCAGAGTCCGCCACGGAGCGCCCTACACGACGCCTACGCCTTACCCTAGGCTTAGGTTTCGAATTCGAGTCCCTCTCCCTTTCGGGTGAGATGTCAGTAACCGCATCAATGTCTTTATCCTCCGTCTCAGTTACAGGCTGAACTTCGGCACAGGTCGCAACAGAGGGTGACAGCATGGGAACAGCATCAAAGCGTGAAGACAGGGTTTTTAAGTCTGAAGCCACAGAGCCCAGCAGCTCAGAGTTGGCAGAGAAAGCCGCAGACCAGACACCAAGGTCGCCCTTCACCTGCTTGACGCCACGACGGATATCCTCAACAATGGGGATGACAGGAGGAAGCAGATTATTGTCGAATCCGGAGGACGTAGACTGAATGTCCTCTAGCGAGCCGGAAAGCGCAAGAATGCGGGAGGACATCTCGTGCGACCTCTCCAAGAGGACGTGAGAGTTGGATTCGACCCTGTAAATGACACTCGACAGCCTGTCCATCTTGGAGGTAAGAGACCCAGTGTCGTCCGACAGAACTTGAATATCGGCCCAACGAGCCGAGAAAGAGGTGACCCTGTCCCCGACAAGAGCAAGATCGCTGGAAAGCGCCTTCACCATGCTCCTAACAAGCCTTAATACGTGGCAAGGCTTAATGTCTGAGCACTGCAGACACGTCGAGGTGCTGGAGGATCTCGAACCGCGCCTCAAACAACTGGCATGAAACAGATGGCCACAGACGCCATCACATGTAATCCCATCTCGGGAAACCACCTTTTCACAAACGCCACAGAAGGCCATTACAAAATGAGTGGGCGAAGTCAAGGGATAAAATAAAAAATAAATAAATATATAAATAAATAAGGAAGAAACAAAAAACGAAAAACGAAAAGGAGCAAGAGAGAGGGGAGACAAAGAATGAAAAAATAAAAACAAAGATGAAAAGAATTAAGAGAATAAAACAATGGGAAAGAACGGAACGAAGATCCAAGCAAAAAGAAAAAAGCGAAAAAATAACTTAAAATGTATAGTAAATGCCTGTTCAGTTTCATAATGTGATCTGCATTCGAACACAGTGCAGCGCGTAGTCAGCGTTTGGCCAGTGCGATAGTTTGGTATGGAAACATGAAAAAATTTAAGTTTAAATTCTCTATCTCCGATACAAATGCAGATCCCATTCTAAAATTTTACACATATTATTTATGAACTATAAGCTACATTTTGAGATAAAAACAAAAATTTTTAAAAATGTCGGAGTTAAGTAAAATCCGATTTGATATGTTTACTTCCGGTTTTATATACGAAAAAAAATTGTTTTTTCAACTCTGTAATAACAGCCAAGAAAAACATTTATTTGTCTTTAAAATAACACTATTTACTTTTTTTCTATCACTTTGAATAATAGCAAATTTTTTTTCAAAAAACCTGCTACTCAAATTTTGTCAATTCTTTACAGGCTTAGAAAAGGGCAACTATAGAAAAAAAAATTAAAATGCACATTCATTCAGGACATATAGAAGTACAATTAAACCAAATATGAACAAAATCCAGAACCTGAAATTTTTTTCGCTGTCCGCTTCGCGTGAAATGCCCCATAACTTAAACGCCGACAACAAACGCGAGCCATCTTTCATCTGTAACAGTGATTCAAGCCAGCATGGCCAGGCATGAAATTCTAGTGACATGAGTAGCTCCGTTGATCCCTCGCCATCTGTTGGTCAATACTATGACCAACAATGAGACATCCAAAATTAGGAAGGGAGTTTGTTTCAGGGGGTATCACCTAACAAGACCATTATCAAGCTCACATAACAAATTATTATAAATGAGAGATTCTAAAGTTATGCAACTACATTTCTAAAGCATGAACTATTCCTAAAGCATAAAACAATATGTGTATTAAAAAGCAAGAACGAGCTACAATAAATTCATTAAAATCAACATGCTTCGCAAAGTTTAGGCAGAAGTGCTGCCGCATTTTATAATCATAGGACTACATAAGCAGCAGCAGTACAACACTTTACTTTATTGCACTGCTTGCAATCGTATATATAATTCCATTTGAGAACTATTACGTCAATTTGAAATTTCGTACTAAAGTAGTAAGTAGTAGTTTTTCAATTTTGTTACACTAACACAATTATACATTTATATAATTTCGTGTAAACGAAATGATATAAATAGAGCGGCCTGAGCTCACAAAAGTATTGTGCTCTGAACAATCATTAAGTTAACATCAGCGGTCTTGAAGCTGAAACAAAATCAAAAAACTATTTGGTGGATTCATTGAAACCAAAAGTATATTCCTAATATAATTGTGCCTTGAACAATTCTCAGCTCATCAGCTGTTTTGAGGCTGATAATAAATAAAACTTACACATTTGTTTAGCAACTAGTCTAGCAATCATAGCTAGTTGTTTCACCTTCTTTCGGTGGATCTTTTTGAAAACGAAAACTCCGTCTTTCTGACAAATACTCCGCTCGGTACTTATAAATAAACGTATATGATCCCACCTTTAGCATTGCGTTCTGAACAGTCAAACGGAACACATCAACACGAAACTTGCTGCATTGAAGCAAGTCATTATTAACTACAAATCTGAATATAAAATATAATTCTCTTACAGCTTACAGTAGAGGAGTCTGGAACTTCAGGTTATTTGCACCAGCGAAGTGAGCTGGAATTATAAATATTTCTTTGTAATTTTACTAGAAAACTAATTTGTTCTTTTATTTCCACAGGATTACTGCTCCCATTGAATTATCGTTTGGTTTGAATTTTTATTTTCTTTTTATTTTATTTTATTTTCACATAATTATTTTCTTATTATTTTGGATTCTGTTTCTTTTGCGCTTATTTTTGCTTTGAATACTTTTTAGTTTGTGATTTTGAATTTTTCAATAAAATATATATTTACAAAAATCCAGTTGTTATCATTTGTTACCCGGCAACCCCCTCTTTTCGCTTGAGCCAAGTTTCAAACATTGGTCCTTCCAGCCGGATAACGATTGGAAAGTGTAAATATGGATGCCGTTAAGTTAATTAAGGCACAATCAGCTTTTCATGAGCAACTCTCAAGAGCAGTCATTAATTACAAAAAGACTGGCAAGCTACTTCAGGGCAAGAATAGAAACCCTCGACTCCATTTGCAAACAATTCCAAAAAAAATCACTTCCTTATATTTCAAGCAGAATCCTCATCAAGTGAGATATATATACGAAAACACTGAAGAAATATACATTGAGTATATTTCCGAATTCAGAGAAGAACTCAAAGCTTTCACTCCTACCGAAAGCAAACTAGAATCTAGCACAGTACAAGAGCAATACATACTCAGAAGAGAAATAAATCTCCCTAAAATTAGTATACCAAAGTTTGATGGATCTTATAAATCCTGGAGATCATTTCACGATCTCTTCAAATCAATTGTTCACAGGGATCCCAATCTCGCAAAGGTACAAAAATTTCACTACCTTTAGCTATGCCTAATCGGAGAGGCTGAATGCCTATTACGCCAGTTTGATGTAACTGAGAGTAACTACCAACAGGCATGGGATTTTTTAGATAAAAGGTATAACAATAAGCGAGTATTATTCAATATTCAGCTTAAACTCTTATTGGCACAACCAACCATACAGGTTGACTCTTCTGAGGCTATAAAACGCCTCATGGATCAAACAGAAGAGAGTCTACACGAACTCAGAGCTCTCGAGATCCAAACACAAACCTGGGACGCAATCCTAGTGTACACACTAGTACAAAAACTCCGAAAAACTGAAACACGTTGTCTTTGGGAACAAGATCAGGGCAACAGAACTAGTTTCCCATCATATAATGGCCTAAGTAAATTCTTAGAATCACGCTTCCGCACGCTAGAAGCACTTCAAGACTGCAAAAAACCCAATAACCCAGGAATGAATACACAGTCACCCAAAGCTCATACTTATTCATTCCTAAACAAATTGTATTCTTGTCTCCTATATAAAGAGAATCACATAGTATACAAATGCTCCGAATTCAAGAAATTAACAATCACCAAAAGAATGGCATTCGTTCAACGAAAACAGTTATATAAAAACTGTCTTTCCCCAAAACACAGCACTCAAACGTGCTCAAGTAGATTTTCATGCCTTAAATGTAAAAAAAGGCACAATACACTTTTACATTTTGAGACACCACAGCTGGCATCTATAAAAAAGAGGGAACAGCCAACAAAGTCCGAAAACAGTAAGGATTTTACAAATGAAAAGATACAAACCTTCATGACAGCAAATGTAAGGAGAGCATTGCTGTCAACAGCGCTCGTCGAAGTTGAAGACGAGAAAGGGCACAAGCAAACCTTGAGACCACTGATAGACTCGGGCTCTCAAGTCTCATTTATCTCCGAACGTGCAAGTAATTTACTTCGCCTGAAACGATAGGCAACCCACTTGCAAATTACAGGGTTAGGTAAAGCCCAAACAGCGCACATAAACGCGCAAGTATCATTTAAACTAAACTCTTTGCAAACGGATTTAACAACAGATGCCGATGCATTAGTATTGAAAAAGATCACTGATCTCATGCCGGCTAGTTACATCTCAACAACAAATATGCAACACGTCAAAAGGCTTCCTCTAGCAGACCCAAGCTTCACTACACCAGGACCGATTTATCTGCTTCTCGGAGCTGATATATACGCACAAATCATCGGAGAAAAGGTAATCCGAGGAACCAAAGGCAACCTCACGGCACAATACACTCAATTAGGCTGAATATTAATGGGAAAAATTGACTGAAAACAAAATTAGAAAATTAGAACCTTCACTGTGCAAGTGGATCCCAACTACCAACTGGAACAACAGCCGAAGAAATTTTGGGAATTAAAAGAAGTGCCAACAACTATCTCTGCACATGAGGATGATCAGTGTGAACAACAATACAAAGAAATGTATCGAAGGTTAGAGAACGGCCAATACCAGGTAAAAGTACTATTTCGAGATGTAACTGGTCAAGTAACTGGTCAGCGAACATCAATCATTCCAACGTATTTTGTGTAGACCAAACCCTAATGAGCCAATTAAAGATTATGAGCTCAAAACTGTGACGTTTCGAACCACTCCAGCTCTATTTCTGGCGATAAGGACCCTAAATCAGCTAGCAAAGGATGAAGAAGAAAACTTTCCCCTAGCTGCTGAGAATCTACGTGCAGACTTTTACGTTGATGATTTGCTCACAGAAGCACATCAAATTGAAGACGGCACGAAATTACAAAATGAGCTAATAGCAGTATTAAGAGGTAGTGGATTCAACTTGAGGAAGTGGACTGCATATCATCCTGATCTCCTATCCAGCATACCAAACGAACATCAAGAACTAAAATCGGCGTTAAACCTATCAGAGCAAGAAGCTGTAAAAACATTGGGCATACAGTGGTACCCAGCCAAAGACGAGTTCAGTTTTAAGGTAAATTTACCAGAACCTAAAACTTACTACACCAAACGAACAATTTTAGCCGAGACTGCTGTTGCAGATTGGATTCGCTTATTTTAAGTTAAGCCTAATTCTAACGAATCCAGTCTGACATTTATAAAAACAAATCGTAAAAAGTCTCATGAGTTGGATTTCAAATATCAAATCCAACTCAAGAGCACCTAAAAAATAAAAAACCAATAAATATTCAATGGGTTGGATTTCCTACACCGAGTGCATTGCAACAAAGTTGACAATGACAATGACAACTAACTACATCAAGGGCAAAGCTTAAAAACGAAGAAAAAGCACGAAAGCTTTTCTTCATGTTGATCAGTTGTGAATATTGCTTGAAGTAAATTACAGAGAGTCTAGTTCTAATCGTTAGCGCCTGAGGAGTCTGTCGTTTGGCGGCTAGTTACTGTAAAATTTGTCTGTCCATTGACTAAGTAAATAATGAAAAACGATAATAATGTTACGATTAGCGGATTTCTAAGAGTTTAACTCTGTATAATTTAATTCTGAATGAGTTGCTAGTGTTTAGAAATAATAATTTTGTAATTAGTGGATTCCTAAGAGTTTAATGTTATATAATCAAAATTTGAATGAGTTATTAGTGTTTAGAAATAATAATTTTGTAATAAGTGGATTCCTAAGAGTCTAACGTTATATAATTGAAATTCGAATGAGTTATTAGAGTTAAGAAATAACAATTTAGCAAATAGTGGATTAATAAGAACTTAATTTTGTACAATTTAACTTTGAATAAATGCATAGTGTTGAACATTAATAAAAGTGGTACAAGCTGCGTTTATCATTTGACGGCATAATCAAAACACCATTTGTAATTGGTGACCTACTGCTTTGACTGACCTGTGTGCGTTAGGGTTACCAACGGTAGTTATAACAAAAAAATTGGCGCAGCCGGTATGATAGGGGAAGCGTGTTTTATAAAAATGTAATAGCTTTAAAAGCCTCTATCCTGCTTCGAAACAAAAGGGGTACCTTTAAGCACTCCCGGGTAGCCAATAGCCCGGAGGAGTCACCCCAACGCTTCCACAAAGTGCAAGTCAGCACGACCGGTGGAATTGTGTGGGCTCCGTCCCAGCCCGAAGAAGACGACAACAAGTAACGACATCAATCAACACAGCACCAGTCGCAGGTTGGAAACGGGATTCGCTGAAGCAGGCACATGCCCCCTTTTCCCCAACACAACTCTAACAGGTGGTAAACAAGGGAACGGTAAGCAGGCCAAAAGCCCCCCTTGCAACGCTGAAGAGCAGGAGTTGATGTCCAAGGACACCCACTCTACTCCCGCTCACTGACCAACGGAGGAGAAGACAGAGGACCTCCTCATAACTTCCCTGGATCTGGAGAACAGCGCGGAAGAACCACGCCAGGGTTCCCAGTCATCGATATTCACCGACCAAACGCAGGTGAGTGAAAACCAGATCACCCCATCACAACAAAGACCAAGTTCAGAAGGACTCACCCTCAGGAGCGGGACCGTCCTCCAACAAGTAAATCAAACCCAAGTAAGCCATAAATATAATTTTAACAATTTGTACGAGTCCGCGCGAGAATCCAAACGCCTAGCTACTCTCTACTCTAACCTTCTCGAAAACCGGAGTACAAAATCCAGCGAAGAGAGATTAAAAGACCTAGAGCGCTTTCAAAAGAAAGCCGCACTTTTTCAAGCCAAGCTAGACGAATTCTCGCGCATACTCCCTTCTGAAGAAAATACTGAAAACAATTTAGAAAGCACAACTGAGGAAAATCTCAGACAATCCCTTGGCCGCAGAAGTACCAACAACATTTCAAGAAGTCGAAGCAAGGTTAAACGCGGCATACCTTCCCAGAGAAACTTACCAGGAACTGGTAAATAGGCTCATAACAGCTCACCAAAACCCCTGCGAAACACTCGCCGCCTTCACGAGGCTCAACCATGCCATCCGCTATGGACTTAACTGCCAGAATAGGGGCATTCCATAGAACCCCATATACACCTGTTCGCAATTTTCCACAGCAAACGTTATACAGACCGCCGCCACTACAGAACTTCCGCCGACAGACTCCGCCATATACGGCTCCTCCTCACCGCTCGTCTCCCCCTCGAATCGACTTCCGATATGGTGACCGCCGCCAGAACCTCGACCAGATAAGGTCAAACATCACCTGCAATTTTTGCCAGCGCAGAGGTCCCACTTACGCAGACTGTATGAAGCTAAAAACAAACCCTTCTGCTCTAACTGCAAGATATATGGGCATGATGTTTGCGATTGTATGAACAATCGCCATGTTCCGGGCCCGAGTAACCAAACAAGACTCCCCGAACGACGGATTCAGGATGAGCAACCTTCCGCTGGTCCTCGAGTTTTTAACATAAAACTCAAATGCAAATTCTGCAACCGTCGCGGCGATTCCATAGAGGAATCAGGAACAGGGAAACGACGAGCAATCGACCGAAAAGACCCCGGATCGACACTAGAAAAAAAAATTTTAATAAAGGGTCACCTCAGCCGCCCGAACCCTGTATCTCTACAGTTAGCCTTCCGTTGGATATTAGCCTGAGCGGCAATACCAAACTTGTAGTAGATACTGGCGCTGAGGTTAGTATTATAAAAAAGAAAATAATTAAAAATCCCGAAGATATAAATACCGGAGAAACATATACTCTACAAACACCATTTGGTACCGGAAAGACGCTGGAAACATGCCAGGGCAATTTTACATTAAAGAATAATATTCCGTGCAATTTTCAGGTAATAAAAAACCTACCCGGCCTTTCCGACGACGGCTTGCTAGGAAATGACTTCCTAGCAAAGAATTGTAACGTTGAGGGTCCGAATAAGGCATTGCGATTCCCTCGAACGGAAAATAACCCTGAGGAGTTTGCTGCTCCATTAACAGCTGCTTTGAATAACCTGTGTTCTGAAAAAATGGTCAAAATGAATACCCGAAAGGATAGCGCAGAGCCCAGAAAGGCCGATCTGACAATCTGTGGTACTTCAAAAGTTTCTCAAGAGGAGAACAATGACCGCCGGACACTGGAAAGCGAGATGGACAAACCGACTGAGAGTGATTTGACCTGCGAAATGAGGCAGCAACAAATACAGTTGAAAGAACCTGTAGGCATACCTGCTAGGTCACAGATCATAGTCGAGATTCCATTGCAGCTGCAGGAGGAGATGCTCTGTCTGTCGAGAGAGATAGATCAAGGAGTCTTCCTAGCGAATGGCCTACTCCCCGCTGTTTTAAAAGCAGTGTCTGTTGGAGTTCTCAACACACACAATTCACAAGTAGTTCTGACTACCATTATTCTGCATCTAGTTCCTGTCCACAACTACACCGTCGTCCAACTGAAACAGGATTATGAGGAAATAAACAATCAGGAAACCCCGAAAAACGGAGAACGCGCTAAGGATGCTCACCTGAAAACAAGGAATTACGGTGACTCGAAACCACCATCACTCACGCACAAAGGAAATATAAGGAGACACAGGAACCAAAGGAAAGGAAAACACAATGAAACAAACGTCGACGGAGCTCACCTAGGAAGAAGGAATTACGATGGCAAAATTCCATCAGCTCCCACCTCCTCTCTAAATAAAACTTCGGAACACGTCGACATTGGAAGCGAGCTCACCACAGGGACGGTATTTACAAAAGCTCCAAAATCATCCCGCACAGTAAGTAAACAACGGCGAAAGAGCCTATTAGAAGACGAAAGCGAGTTCGCCTCAAACATGGCAATTTACGGCGGTTCAGAAACCCCAACTCCATCGTCATTTAGTATTAAGAGTGATTTAAATAAAATAAAGTGGGGTGAAAATTTAAATAAAGATAAAAATATTTCTGATTTTAATAAAATAAATGAAGGCAAAAATAAAAATAAAGGTAAACATATTTCTAGCGCCGATAAAATGGCCACTTTACAGCATATTAAATATTTATTCCAGGAGTACGAAGAACCAGAAAACTCAAATAATAACCCGTGTCTCGTCAGGTTAGACAAAGAGCTCAGCCAAGACGTAAATCTGAGCGCGGAGGAAAAACAAGCGATATCACAACTCTGTTACGAGTACAACGATATCTTTTTCCTCAAAGGTGATCGGCTAACTTTCACAAACGCCATCACTCATAATATACCATTGGTGCAGGACCAAGCACCAATCAACCAGAAAATGTATCGCTTGCCGGAGACGCAACGAAACGTAATAAATGAACAGCTTCGCGAAATGCTGGAAAACGACATAGTGCAGCCAAGGAAAAGCCCTTGGAATTCACCTCTCCTAGTCGTCCCCAAGAAAGCGGGACCAGACGGTGAAAAAAGGTGGCGCGTCGTCGTCGACTTTCGTAAATTAAACGAAAAGACAATTGGAGACGCCTTCCCGCTACCTCGGATAGAGGATATTCTCGACCAATTAGGTCATTCTCGGTATTTTACCACCTCTCGCCAACGGCTATCACCAGGTGCTCGTCGATCCTCAAGATCGACCAAAAACTGCGTTTAGCACCAATTACGGCCACTATGAATTTAGGCGTATGCCATTTGGGCTCAAAGGAGCCCCGGCCACATTCCAACGCTTAATGAATTTCGTCCTAACAGGATTACAAGGCTTGGAATGCTTTGTCTACCTAGACGACATAGTCATCTACGGTAAAAACCTTGCGGACCACAATAATAAGCTCCGCAAAGTCTTCAATCGTTTGAGAGACAACAACCTTAAACTGCAGCCGGAAAAGTGCCAGTTTCTGAGAAAAGAGGTTGTTTACCTAGGCCACAAGTGTTCCAGTGAAGGAGCACTTCCAGGTCCCAGTAAAACGGCTTGTGTCCAAACTTTTCCAGTTCCCAGAACTGTAACGACAAGTTCAATCCTTTATTGGACTTGCCAATTATTATCGAAAGTTCATCCGCGACTTCTCCAAAATTGTGCGTCCGATAACGAATTTGCTCCGCAAGGATGTCAAATTTACATGGACCGAGAATTTGACGAAGAATTTGATTATCAAATCGAATACAAGCCAGGAAAGTACAATACGAATGCCAACGCGTTAAGCCGCATTCCCCGGGAAGTCAGCGAAGACTCAAATGGCCAAAACATAATAGTTAAAGCACAAGTCCACCATAAAATGGATTCGGACTCGGAGGATGAAATAACCTCTATTGGCAAAAATCGCCTAAAATGTAGCGCTGTGGCCCGGCCTCAAGCGAAAAACGCTCAAACAGAGTCTAAAAGCCCCGAACTACGGGATCACACGCCTCACAAAAACGAAATAATTCCAAATACAGAAGAGGTCACTACAGAAAACCCGCCAGATACTAATCCGCTAGTTTACGATAAACCTAAGTCCCCTGAGATAATGATTATCATATCACGACTCTCCTTTTGGCGGCCATCAGCCTGTGCTGTGGCCCGGCCTCAAGCGAAAAACGCTCAAACAGAGTCTAAAAGCCCCGAACTACGGGATCACACGCCTCACAAAAACGAAATAATTCCAAATACAGAAGAGGTCACTACAGAAAACCCGCCAGATACTAATCCGCTAGTTTACGATAAACCTAAGTCCCCTGAGATAATGATTATCATATCACGACTCTCCTTTTGGCGGCCATCAGGGCGTAATTAAAACATACAAGCGGATTCGAAGGAAGTACTGGTGGAGGCACATGCTAAGCGATATCAAGAAATACGTTAAGCGTTGCTCAAAATTCCAAAAAATGAAGGCATCACCTCAGTTTAAAATGCCGATGGTCATCACGGACATCGTAGAACAACCCTTCGACAACGTCTATCTCGACATTGTTGGTCCACTCGAGGAAACTGACTCCGGAAACAAGTACATCTTGACTTTTCAGGATAACCTCACTAAATTTGTTGACTGGTACACCATACCTAACGGGGAAGCCGTCACTATAGCGCAAATCTTCTTCGACGAAATCGTCGCGCGCTACCGCATTCCTAAGCGAATAGTCACTGATCAGGGAAGCAACTTCCTGAGTGATCTGTTTAAGAAGATATGTAAACTGCTACGGGTGAAGAAGTTACAAACTTCCGACTACCACCCACAGTCAAACGGCGCACTTGAACGTGCACAGAGGCCGTTAATTGAATACTTGCGTACCATAGTGGACGAAAATCCCAAGTCATGGGATCAATATCTGCGAACCGCGGTATTCGTGTACAACAACACTGTACACGAAGGGACAAAACTAACTCCCATGGACTGCCTTTACGGCTTCACAGCGGACGTTCCGTCAAATTTGAAACGAGACCCTGAACCTATGTATAATCACGGGAGCTACTATCAGATCCTAAGATACAAGCTCCAAAGGTCTTATGCCACGGCACGCAAAAATTTGCTCGCTAGCAAACAACGGTCGAAACTATACTATGATAAAGCTGTTCGACCCTTATCGTTTCACATAGGTGACAAAGTCTTACTCAAGAGCGAAAGTCGAAAACACAAGCTCTTTCAAATCTGGGTAGGACCATATCTGGTAATTGGAATACCCTCATCAGTGAATACAACCCTAAAAATGGACAAGCGTACAGTCACGGTTCACAACAACCGTCTTAAGCCATTCTATGAATAGATAATGAAGATCGTAAGTATTTTTTCCAAACGCGTCGTGGTGTGCTACCACAATCTACGGTTGAGATGAAGATCGTAACGCAAAGCCAGCACAAAACCAAGAAGGGAGCAACGACAAAACCCTTTAACATCTCGGTCCAATCGGGTCCAAACCAACTGTAATTATAAACCTACCTTAATTCTTTATAACTTTCTACACAAAACTTTCTACTTAAAACCTTCTACTTAAAATACTTAAGTAATACCTGCCATCTCACCCATCAAACGTGCTGGAAACTATGAAGTACCAATCAACAGGACTTCACTACTCTTTGCACAGTACCCCATAATTGGGAAAGAAAGGAAAAAGCGACTCATGCTAAAATTCAAACCCTAACCAAAAAAACTCTTGTCCAATTCCGTCAGAGACTGGACCACCCAAACTCCATCTCTTTAATGCTATATCTAGAAGTTCTTCTTGATAGCAACTGAATTGCTGTTACGCCCAACTCGGCTTCTACACCCCGCGAATAAAAGGGGAGAATTATAATAACATTTTCTTTTAATGCTACATATATCCACTCTATTCTGCCTAAGGCAAAACCTTCACCCTTTAATTATATCTACACGGTTGTGTATTGATTTACATCCTCTTTGGATCTAACATTACCTCCTAAACCTTCCTTTTCTCGCCTCTGAGGCCAAGACAGGAACTTCTTCCTGGTAGTCCCTTGCCTTGAGGTCCTCCTCAACTACTTTCAAAATACTGTATCCAACAGTAAATATCAAAACAACTACCCAAGGGTAACCAACTATTATACCCACCTGCAGTAAATTACCAGAAAATTCTTCCTGGTAGTCCCGTGTCCTGAAGTCGACCTGCGGATATAAGAAATCCGCATCAAACAATTTCAGAACATTACACTGGAAAGTACACATGAAGTCTACGATAAGTGAGTTTTAATACAGTCGCCTAATTAAAAACAAAAACACGTCATATTTAAAAGTTGGTATGGTGCCAACACATTCCCAACAACAAGGAATTGGCGTTAGAACTACCTTTATCACCCTCGCCTCCCGGTCTACAACAGGAATTTATCGCTTAGTAAATAAGAAAATTAATTTAAAAACCTACATTAACCATATTCCTCTCCCCAGGTATGATACAAAACGCTATCATCCTTGGACTAATCGTGTCCACTATGGGAAGTAGTACGTCGGAGACATACTCGGTGAACCCACTCAACAATACAGGAGTACCGAGTCAAACAACGATTGCGGAACGAGCTGAACACTACGTGCAACAACTGTGTGGAAACAACACGGTAGGAGACCTCTGCGAACTCCAGCAAAAACACATGCACGCGTTGATGGAAAATATCAAACAACGCAATAAGGTAATTAAACAAGCTGTTCCCAAATCTCGCAAAACGAGATCTATTTTTGACGGCATCGGAAACGCCATGCACTACCTTTTCGGTACCATGGATAGTGCCAATGAACGCGAAGTCTACAGTCGCCTGGATGAGTTGGAAACTAACCATCAGGTACTCGCTGATTTGGAGAAACAACAAATCAGTGTATTCAAGACTGCGCTCAATACAATTCAAAAACCTTTAAATTCACTGGTCGAAAGACAACGGCAAATAGCCTACCAGATGAATGATTTATATAATTCAACCGACAAACTTGTAGCAAGGCAAATGAGACAGGAAATAGTCTCTAGTCTGTTGCTACAAATGGTAGAAATTGAGTTCCGAAAGCAGGCGCTACTGGATATAATAACCTCTAGCCGAAATAATCAGATTCACCCCCTGCTGATCGCCCCTGATTCACTCCTTGAGATTTATCACAAGTCTCACTCCACGTGTTCAAACGCCCAGAATTGTCTATCAATTCTCCACCAAACGGCAGTATTACGAACACATCTGTTGAAAGAAAAATTGGTAATCAGAATTACATTGCCAATCTTCAATCTTCCAAAAATGAAGTTGCAACGAATCAGGTGCTTCCCGATACACACGGAAGCGAACCATTCATTAGTTCCGGAAATAGAATATTCAGATATAGCGAGTCAACTTTCGACTCAGGAATTTCTATTACTTAAGCCGGAGAACATGAAAACATATCGGAAAGTCACTCGAGATGTCGAGGAGGATACTTATGCTGGTTTGCTCAATACGCCGATAACAAAGGCAACACAAACGGATGAATGCGTGATCAAGTTGCTCTTCAATCCCCTGAACGAAAACCGTAGGTGTTGGCTAAAAGTGCAGATACCTCCCAGGGACATTTTAATTAAATTAAATAGGCCCAATTCCTGGCTGTATGCATTGAAAACAAACAACCATTGTGCATATTACATGCACCCAACAATTGCTTACGCATCGCCTCTCTGGACAGGGAATCTTCATCATTAACCAACCTTGCCACTTACAAATAGGACCACATACCCTATATTACGAGGCTGAAAACACACAGCCACTACTTTACACGCAACCAACGTACTTTCCGAAAACAAATGAAACGGCAAAGGAATTAGATTCCTTCATGGCTAAATACGAGCAGCATTCGAGGACGAATGTTACAAAGTTACTACTAGGTGACAACACTAACGAAAAGTTGCACGAGAGTACGCATTCATTGGACCAAATACAGGCCAAAATACAGGAGTTAAATCTACACTCCCGGGTGAAAACACCCCACCTACTCTCGACAACTTCGTTGTCACTTACGGGTCTAATGCTGCTGTTCATCGTCATTTACATGACAGCCAAATACGCCATACCTCCACTAAAGGCTTGGACTACGCGACGTAATCAAACGCCCATGCCCGAAATCCCTTTAGAAGGGGCAGTCTCAGAACCAAAAGAGCGGCCTCAATGGCCACAAACAATGCCCAGTCCATACAACTGGTCTAAACAATAGATACAAATAAATTTGAAGGAGGTCAAGATAAAATTTATTATAGACCCTTAGATTAATAAAGAAACCTAAATAATGTACACAAGATAAAGTAAAGATTTTACGCGCCGTGGAGTACTACCACAATCTTCGGTCGAAAAAATACCGAAGCGCAAGGCAAGTACTAACCACTTTACTAGCCAGGAATAAAAATACTATAAACAGAAGAAAATATTAAGAAATAAAGTAAAACTTTACGCGCCGTGGAATACTACCACAATCGACGGTCGAGAAGAGACCGTAGTGCATGGCAAGTACTAAAAATATAAAAGCAACGAAATTTAAATAACATAAATAATAAAGTCAACAACAAAAACGCGCCGTGGAATACTACCACAAACGACGGTCAAGAAAAGACCCGTAGCGCAAGGAGGCTACAAGCAAACAAAAATAAAAATAATAACAAATTTTTTAATAATAACAAAAATAAACATTAAAACACACCTATAAATCAACGTCGAAAACGAGCAAAACCCCGATTAACCTGAAAGCCAGTAAATTAAGGTAGATAATTTCAAATATTAACACCCCGGGTTTAAATTTTTTTTTTTATTATTTATTATGCAGCAAGAGGAGATTACAATTTGGAAACACTAATTAAGTATACAAAGCAAAATGACAGAAAAAAAGGGGGGAGAAAAAATTTTAATTAAAATTGCAAGGGAACAAGTAACAAAAGTTTTTTTAAGTTGGGGCGAGTTTCACCACATCTCCTCCTCCTCCAGTGCGGCAGCAATCAACTCTTCTGACGCAGCATCGGACGGGGACCGGATGGGCGACAGAGCCTCCGGCTCGCGGTGAATACTGGGGTAGGTGTACCCCCACAACACCAATAATCCTCCTGCAAAAGGAAAGAAAAAATTCTTTTTTACTAACGAAATTCAAAAATCAAACATAATTAAGCAAGATGAACTTACCATAAGCGTTAAAAGTCTCGCCATGACAGGTTAACGAACAGTCAACCAGATGGGTACAGTCGGCGCCTCCTAGGCTGGACCAGATGCATACAGAACGCATCCTTCGGCGGTTCCACCACAGGCGAACGCAACCGTCGCCGTCCGGATCAATGCGTGCGATGCGGATTATCCTGACCACAAAAACCGTTTGGTTGGGGGGACTGTAACGCCGGCTTCCCAGGTTGATAGCGCAAGAACTTACGAGGGCCATGACGACTAAAACTTGACTGTGACGAAAACAGTCAATCACGGCTCAAATAAGTAAACAAAACCCCTTACACAGCAATTGTGCGATGATTATTCCTCTCCAAAGAATAATTATCTTTTTCGTGGGGGGAAGGAAATGTTCCAGATTGGATTCGCTTATTTTAAGATAAGTCTAATTCTAACGAATCCAATCTGACATTTATAAAAACAAATCGTAAAAAGTCTCATGAGTTGGATTTCAAATATCAAATCCAACTCAAGAGCACCTAAAAAATAAAAAACCAATAAATATTCAATGGGTTGGATTTCCTACACAAATCGAACTCATGATAAACAACGCGCTCGGGTTACCGTCGAAATTCCTTTCACACGGTAGCCCAGTACACGAAAAGCCAAAGAAATTTGCTTAATCAGCGCGAAAAACAACGATCTACAGCGGCTTTGCCCAATGACAACTAACTACATCAAGTTCAAAGCTAAAAAACGAAGAAAAAGCACGAAAGCTTTTCTTCATGTAGATCAGTTGTGAATATTGCTTGAAGTAAATTACAGAGAGTCTGGTTCTAATCGGTTGCGCCTGAGGAGTCTGTCGTTTGGCGGCTAGTTACTGTAAAATTTGTCTGTCCATTGACTAAGTAAATAATGAAAAACGATAATAATGTTACGATTAGCGGATTTCTAAGAGTTTAACTCTGTATAATTTAATTCTGAATGAGTTTATTTATTTAAGCTTAATACAAGCTATTGCATAAAAAAAAAATAAAAATAAAAAAAAATACAAGCAATAACTTAATACTAATTCTACAGACTATAATAAGTGAATAATTAAGAATCAATAAATAAAAAGTATAAGCTACAATATGATCTATATATATTGATTACTGGCAGAAGGCGTAAGGAAGAAGAATTAAAGTAAGCGATCAGGATCAAGATGGGCGGGGTCAAGATATAAGGCTTTGTGGAGTGATGATTTACTCAGATGGAAGTCAAAAGAGGAAAGGTCGTTGACTTTTCGTAACATCCTGGTAATTAGGTCGCTCTGACCATAGTTTGTGCGATGGCGGTCGAGTCGATTGAGGGGCAGTCTATGGCACCAGTTAATAATTGATAAATGAAGAGAATGTCGGAAACATCACGACGTTTGCTTAGAGGTTGTAAGTCGATCAGTTTCAGACGGTTTTCATAGGGAGGAATGTTGAATCTGTCAACCCACGGAAGATCACGTAGAGCGAAGCGAATAAACCTACGCTGGACAGATTCAATCCTATTAATGTGAGTTGTTTGTGTAGGGGACCATACCTGGCTGGCATATTTTAGGAGAGGGCTAACGAAGGAGACGTAGAGAGATTTGGAAACATAAGGATTGGAGAACTCTCTAGACCAGCGCTTCACAAACCCTAGCGCGGAGTTAGCTCTGTTAATTATGCTGTCAATGTGGGAACGGAAATTGAGTTCACTATCACAGATTATTCCTCAGTCACACAAAGAGGTAACGATAAGGACTGGTACGTCGGTTAACATATAGACTCTCGGGGTGTTGGTAAGACGCTTGCGGGAATAACAGGTGGTCTGGCATTTGGAGACATTGAGCTCTAGAAAGTTTTTCATGCACCATGTGATGAATGAATCGAGGTCTTCTTGCAGGAGAAGAGAGTCGGTAGTGGAAGAGGTACATATAGGGTTAGAAATGGATGAACTGAAAAGAATATTGTACTGACGGTTGTTGAGGTAGGATCGAATCCAGGAGATGAATCTGGGGGGGGGGAAGCCTAGGCGATCAAGTTTGAACAAGATAACGTTATGGGAGACCTTGTCGAAGGCTTTACTAAAATCGGTGGCGATAACATCAACATCTTTACCGTTTTCCAGGGCACATAGGGTTTGAGAGACGAAGTCAGTAAGGTTAGTGGTTGTAGATCTACCTTTGAGGAAGCCATGCTGGGAGAGTGAGAAGATAGACTTACAGTGGAAGAACATGGAATCATAGACCAATTTTTGGAATAGATTAGGTATGGATGATAATTTAGCAATGGGTCTGTAGTTGGACACATCGTTCTTGCAACCTTTTTTGAAGATGGGAATAATATACGAATTTTTCCATAATTGAGGGAAAACCCCTTGAGTGACCGAGAGACGAAAAAGCAAAGTAAGAGAATGGACTAGATGCATGGCACACTATTTCAGAACGATGGCCGGAATTCCATCAGGACCTGGGTGAAAGTCGTCCTCAAGCCTATTAATACTGGCGGCGATTAGTTCAGGATCGGGGTCAAAAGATGAAAACGACGTTTGAGTGCATTGTCCATGAATGCAAAATAGTTAAGGTCGGGTTGTAGAGAATTGTTGCTGAAAGATTTACTGAAGAAGTGTGCAAAGAGGTTAGCGATAACCTTAATATCAGATGAGGAGGTATTCTCGAGCTTTAGGGTGGAAGGGTAACCATTGAATTTGTTCTTAGAATTAATAAAGCTATAAAAACGCTTGGGGTCGGATATGAGGCTAGTTTCCATCCGTTGGAGGTACTCATGGTAGAGGGGTATCACAACGTTCAGAAAAAGAGGTATAACCAGATAGATAGGAAGAATAGTCAGACTCAGTCTGGGTTAGAAGAAAAGTTTGCCAACGTTTATTTCTCCTGTTGCGAAGAGAGCGTAATTCTTTGTCGTACCATACGGGGGATGAGGAGTAGTTTTTACGAGGAAGAAGGGGGATAGATTGTGTAAGACAAGCATGTATTTCCGAATAGAACGCCTCTAAAGCAACATCAACTGGGAGATGTTGATATCCCCAATATTAGAGTTGAGGAGCAAGTGATTTAATTTGTCAAAGTCGCCTCTATGAAAATTGAAGGATAAAGAAGACTCGGAGCCTGAAACGGCATGAAGGTGCTCGTAGGAGAAAACGAGGAACAAAGGAGGATGGTGACGGTCGAGGGAGGAGAGAAGATGGTTGCTTTCTGCGACAGCCGAGTTAACTGGGTCTGAAGAAAAGATTAAGTCTAATTGTCTATCCAGGAAGTTCCTGACTCCGCTTACTTGAAAGAGACCTGAAAAGGAGAGAAGGCTTCTTTGGCCGAAGATGCGTTAAGGGGGACAAAGTGAGAACAGTCCTCGGACAATGACCATTGAATACAGGGGAGGTTAAAGTCACCCAATAAAAGAAATTCATCGGAGGCGTTAGCGTTCTCAAGCAGGGTATCGATCGCTTCAATTAAGGGCTCGTAGGCGTCTAGAGGTTGAGAGAGGCGAATGTAACAACAGAGGATGTACAAAGGGCACTTATTTAGTGCGACCTGGTGGCTCATTGGTGCCTATACAACCGTCAACACGGAAAATGGTATAGTTTGGAGGGAATAGTTCGTTGTCGAGAATTCCTGGTGTTAGATTGGTTTCAGTTAAGGCAAAGATATCGTGCGGGAATTTGTGAGAGTTAAGGAAAATATTTGTTGTTTTTGTACGAAGTCCTCTTACGTTCTGGTAATAGACCGACAAGCTGTTGGGGAGAGGATCTTGATCGGAAACCGCGGGTGCAATAGAGGGGAAGTCAGAAATAGGGAAATCAGGGGGGTTAGGAACGAAAGTAGTTTAAGGAGTCGTTACGACTTTTTTGAAGATGGGAAATACGGCGAGAACTGACGTACGCAGCATAGGTGGATAGATCTTCTGAAAACTTATGGGAAGGTATATTGAATGATTCATGGTATTTAGTGAAAAGTTGGAGTAAGACTGATGGGTCTGTGGGCAGGCCTTCTTGTTGTATACTTAACATGACGTTGGTGCTGGTTTTACCTTCAACACAGACGGAGTTCCATTCCATACAGAGTTCGATGGCTAGAGACGTGCAGGAAGTTGCGGTTTCTCAAAGTGCGTTGCGGGATAGAGATGTTCACAGCAGCCAGTAGATCGGGTGAATTTATCGTTCCCTGCAATAAATTGAACAAAAATAGTAATTTGGCGATGTTACGCCTCTTTTCAAGGGAGTCGAGAGAAATGAGCCCCAAGCGATCAGTATAGGAGGGAAGTAAGCAGGGATCAATCCAGGGAAGTCCACGGAGAGCGAACCTGAGGAATCTGCGCTGCACTGCCTCGACGCGGTCAACGTGAGCGGCGAAATAGGGGGCCCAAACAGGGCTGGCATATTCTAAAAGCGGTCTAACGAAGGTGCAGTAAAGAAGCTTAGTTAGGTAGGGATCGTCGAGTTCCCTAGACCATCTTTTTACGAAACCTAGCATCGAATTAGCCCTACCGACGATCGAATCCACATGTTCCTCGAATGAAAGGCGAGAGTTGAGAACCACGCCCAGGTCCTTCATCTTATAGACCCTACCCAGGGTAACGCCATCAGCGGAGTAGTTGAAGAGAAAAGAACATCTTTTACGGGAGAAAGTCATAACGGTGCACTTCTCGGCATTTAGAGGAAGGCGATTGCGCACGCACCATTCGCAGAACACAGCCAGATCAGAGTGCAAAGCATTGCAATCTACCTCGTGGGAAACAGTGCGAAAAATCTTAGCATCATCCGCGTAACACAGAATTTTACTGTGTATCAGGAGAAGCGAAATATCATTAATATATAGGATGAAGAGGAGTGGGCCGAGGATACTGCCCTGTGGCACCCCCGAGGTGACAAGGATTCCGTCAGAAAGGACACCCCGGAACAGGACGCGCTGGGTACGACCAGACAGGTAAGAGGATAACCAGTTAACAAAGCAGGAAGGAAACCCAAGAAGAGTCAATTTATAGGCCAGGATACCATGGTCTATCCTATCAAAAGCCTTACTGAAGTCCGTAAATACACAATCCACCTGTTTGCCCGCTTCAATGGCTGGTAGAGAATAATTAACGAACTCCAGGAGGTTGGTGGTCGTAGACTTCCCCCTGAGGAAGCCATGCTGGAAGGACCCCATGAAAGGCCTGTAGTGAAAACGAAGAACGTCACTGACGAGAGTCTTGAAAACCTTCGCAACATGGCACAAGCTGGCAATTGGTCGATAGTTGGAGACCTCAGACCTACTACCTTTCTTGTGAAGAGGAATCAACACAGAAATCTTCCAAAGTTCCGGAAAGTTCCGGAAAGAACACCAGAAATAGATAGTTGGCATTTCTTCAAAAAGGAAGGGGGTATACCGTCGGGACCACTCGTGAAGCCCTCCGCCAAATTAGATAGATATTCAGCAACGTGTGCATCGTCCAATACTAAATCATTAGGCTCAAAGGAGGTAGGCGGGAGCCGCGTCAAGTGGGTAAAATCAGAAGTGGAAACATCGCAGGAGGAATCACTAAAAGACGTTCGGAAAAAATCCGCGAAAAAGGTAGAGATTGAGAGAGCGTCGTCACTTTCACTGTCACGGTACCTCAAAGAGGAAGGATAGGCGTCACATTTACGCTTCGAGTTAATAAATTTCCAGAAGAGTTTGGGGTCACTACGCAAAGTAGTTCTCATGTTGGACAGGTACTCAGCGTAGGAGTCCTACAGGCGAGTAGAGAAATGGTGGCAATGGTCAGAGTACGCCAAATAGTCATCATGGCGTCCCGAGACACAAAACCTCTTCCAAGCTTTACCCTTCAAGTTCCTCAAATGTCGAGAGGCACCATCAAGCCAGGGACGAAACAGATGAGGGGATCCAGACCTAGAAATACTAATAGGAACATGTTGGGTAAAACAAGCGTTAAGAACGTCATAAAAAGCGCTCACGGCCAGATCGACGTCGCGCTCTCTCAACACGCCAGACCAATCACATGAAAGTAACCAGTCGTCCATGCACAAGAAGTCAGCGCGTTTGAAGTTGAAGTAGAAGTCACCCAGTAAGGGAGGAGATGCAACAGTTGTATCGAAGCACATAACGACCAGGAGAGCAGGGTGATGACTCGATTCGGGAACCAGAGGGAACAGGCATCTCCTCACAGTCGTACCATCAGGGTCAGACGAAAACACTAAGTCAAGAAACCTACCGGAATCATTAGGAATATCACAGCACTGAGCCAGGCCGGAGGAGGCTACCGAGTCCAAAAAGGACAGAGAATATTGGGGAGCAGATGCAGGTGAAGGAATAAGGCCATCATAATCAAGAGAGTGAGCCCAGCCGATGCCGGGAAAATTAAAATCACCAAAGAGCACGATGTCCTCCGAGGGAAGCAAGGAATCGGACAAACCATCGATGCATGCAGAGAGCAGCTCGTACACTGTAGATGGTGAACAAGGGGGAATATAAACAGTTAACACAAATAGGCTTCTGGTAGGGAATCTCAGGGCCACACATAAGAGCTCAAGGTCGCCGGAGTCGGAAATGTCGACGACCGAGCATGAGATACCCCCCCTGATCGCACACAGAACCCCACCACCGACTGTAGAGCAAGGGTCAGAAAGATGACGGTCCCGACGAAAGACCTGAAACTCAGGACCAAAAAGCTCCGAGTCAGAGATACCGGCACAAAGCCAAGTCTCAGTCAGGCAGATGACGTCGGCATCAGACGCGCAGGAAGAAGTGAAGAACAGTGCGGTTTTTAATCGCAGCCCGGTCACGTTGGCGAAATGGAAGGAAATCCGGCTGGCAAGTTTTTTGGCAGCGCAGCCGGAGCCGATCGGGACCTAGGGGTGAACCCGCGAACGATGGAACCAGGGGACCTATATGTCCGGAAAGAGCACAGCCGTAAAGGCATCTTCCGGAATGAACACCTTTAATGAGGCGGTGTATGTGCGACCAACATGGCCGTGAGCAGGGCTTATTCTCCTACAAGCAATTATGCCGCCGGGAACACCCACCCGTGAAAAGATGTTATCTACAGTGGGAGAAGGGGATCGATAAATGAATGATGTTCGGATAAAGGAGTTAACGGAGGTAGAAGTTGTTTGAGACGGGGCGACAGTGTAGGAGGATGACGGCTAGTTGCTAGTGTTTAGAGATACTAATGTTGCAATTAGTGGATTTTTAAGAGTTGAATGTTATATAATTGAAATTCGAATGAGTTGTTCGTGTTTGGAAATATAAGTTTGCAATTAGTGGATTACTAAGAGTTTAACTCTGTATAATTTAATTCTGAATGAGTTATTAGTGTTTAGAAATAATAATTTTGTAATTAGTGGATTCCTAAGAGTTTAATGTTAAATAATCAAAATTTGAATGAGTTATTAGTATTTAGAAATAATAATTTTGTAATTAGTGGATTCCTAAGAGTTTAATGTTATATAATTAAAATTTGAATGAGCTATTAGTGTTTAGAAATAATAATTTTGTAATTAGTGGATTCCTAACAGTTTAATGTTATATAATTAAAATTTGAATGAGTTATTAGTGTTTAGAAATAATAATTTTGTAATTAGTGGATTTCTATGAGTCTAACGTTATATAATTGAAATTCGAATGAGTTATTAGAGTTTAGAAATAACAATTTAGCAAATAGTGGATTAATAAGAACTTAATTTTGTACAATTTAACTTTGAATAAATGAATAGTGTTGAACATTAATAAAAGTGGTACAAGCTGCGTTTATCATTTGACGGCATAATCAAAACACCATTTGTAATTGGTGACCTACTGACAACCAACCCAAAAAGTAGCGTTATATCTAGTGTAAGCGATAAAAATTCGCGCCCCTGAAATCTGCCGCCCTAGGCAGCTGCCTACCTTGCCTACCCGGTAAATCCGCTAGATGGTAAATCATGGCTAGATAAGTATTCCACATTTCCAAAGCTAATAAGAATAATAGCTTAATGTTACAGATTTTTTAATAATTGTCGTATTAAAAAGGATCGAAAGACATCTAAACATTTAACTAGTCAAGAACTTAAAATGGCAGAAATAAAAATTATTCAAATACTTTAACAAGAAGCATTCTCAGATGAGGTAAAACTACTTAAGGAAAATAAGCCGGTTAACAAAACAAGTTTAAGGACAATCTTCTTCGAGTTGGAGGTAGAATTGATAACTCAACTTTAACATTTGACCAACGGCACCCAATAATCATCATATTTCTAGTATCATCATCGATTACATACATAAATATACAATACACGGTGGTACACAATTAGTTCTTAACACGCTTCGAAACAAATACTGGTTATTAAATGCCAGAAACACGATTCGCTATCACATTCGGAAATGTATCACTTACTTTCGGACACATCCAAAAGAAACAAAGCAAATCATGGGAGATTTGCCAGCAGTAAGAGTAAATTCTTTCTTTCTTTTTATGATATTGTATAGATAATAAGAATACATATTTCACCTTTTTTAGGGGCGGGAGGATGTCTGTTCGCCAACAAAACTTTTTTTAATAACTTTGCATTTATTCCAAATACCATTGCTATGCAACAAAATAAGTAAGCTATTTTCAATATTGATTTAAATTATTATAAGGGGCATTTCACGCGAAGCGGACAGCGAAAAAAATGTCAGGTTCTGGATTTTGTTCATATTTGGTTTAATTGTACTTCTATATGTCCTGAATGAATGTCCATTTATATTTTTTTTATGAAGCCTAGTTGCCCTTTTCTAAGCCTTTAAAGAATTGACAAAATTTGAGGAGCGGGTTTTTTGAAAAAAAAATTTGCTATTATTCAAAGTGATAGAAAAAAAGTAAATAGTGTTATTTTAAAGACAAATAAATGTTTTTCTTGGCTGTTATTACAGAGTTGAAAAATAATTTTTTTTCGTATATAAAACCGGAAGTAAACATATCAAATCGGATTTTACTTAACTTCGGCATTTTTAAAAATTTTTGTTTTTATATCAAAATGTAGCTTATAGTTCATAAATAATATGTGTAAAATTTTAGAATGGGATCTGCATTTGTATCGGAGATAGAGAATTTAAACTTAAATTTTTTTCATGTTTCCATACCAAACTATCGCACTGGCCAAACGCTGACTACGCGCTGCACTGTGTTCGAATGCAGATCACATTATGAAACTGAACAGGCATTTACTATACATTTTAAGTTATTTTTTCTGCTATTTAAAAAAAATTTTAAATGTCGAAGTTTGTCAAAATTTAATTTTAAATATTAATTTTGGATTTTTTACATGAAAAAAAATCCAATTTCGAATTCGATACCACGACTGAAGAGCATGCAATTTCCTATAAGAATCACTATTTTACTTATTTTTATATAAGTTTCTTAACATGATTAATTACCTTTGAAAAAGGTCATACATAACTTTTTCAAAATTGTTGGTTGTCCGCTTCGCGTGAAATGCCCCATAAATGAGAGATTCTAAAGTTATGCAACTACATTTCAAAGGCTTTGGTTGGCAGAATACTCATGGGATGAACAGCTTCCAGATTCCATAACAAGGAACTGGATAATACTACAAAATTCATTACCAACTGTTAAAAATATCAGAATTCCCCGCTGGGTAAAATACTCTCCAACAGTAAAATCAATAGAACTTCACGAATTTTGTGACGCGTCAAACTCAGCATACGCAGCAGTTATATACCTACGAGTAGTCGACATAAACGACCATAAAAGCATAAAAAAATATGTATATTAATGAACGAGCTACAACAAATTCATTAAAATCAACATGCTGCGCAATTATTCGCACAAGTGCTGCCGCATTTTATAATCGTAGGACTACATAAGCAGCAGCAGTACAACACTTTATTTTATTGAACTGCTTGCAATCAACATGTCTGGCATGAAGCCGATCTCTTCGCTCTAATTTCAGTGGTTAATGACACTGAAGACTAGATGGCGTTTATATAATTCCATTTAAGAACTATTACGTCAATTTGAAATTTCTTACTAAAGTTAGTAGTTTTTCAATTGTGTTACACTGTGGTGGCTGTATTAGGCATTATAAAATTTATTTACATTTATAAGCTTTTGTGATTTGCAGTTACGTTCGTGTTTTTATAGTTACTTGTTGCAAACTTTATTAAGTATTTTGTTTCTTAGAAATTTTGTAAAAATGTCAAATTTTATTATTCTGAGCCAGTCTGACTTACATCCTGCTACAAGAACATTGTCCTTTATGCACATACAATTAGACTTAATCTTTTCCTCAGACCCAGTTAACTCGGCTGTCGCAGAAAGCAACCATCTCCTCTCCTCCCTCGATCGTCACCATCCTCCCCTGTTCCTCGTTTTCTCCAACGAACACCCTCACGCCTTTTCAAGCATCGAGTCTTCTCTTTCCTTCAATTTTCGTAAGGGCGACTTTGAAAAATTAAATAACTTGCTCCTCAACTCCAACATTGGCACTATCCCTCAACATCTTCCAATAGACGTTGCTTTAGAGGCGTTTTATTCGGAAAAACACGCTTTTCTTACACAATCTATCCCTCTTCTTCCTCGTAAAAACTGCTCCTCCTCCCCCGTTTGGTACGACAACGAATAACGCTCTCTCCGCAACAGGAGATATGAACGTCTGACTATTCTTCCTACTTGTCTGCTTACACCTCTTTTTCTGAACGTTGTGATACCCTCTACCATGAGTACCTCCAACGGATGGAAACAAGCCTCGTATGCGACCCCAAGCGTTTTTATAGCTTTATTAATTCTAAGAAGAAATCCAATGGTTACCCCTCCACCCTAAAGCTCGAGAATACCTCTTAATCTGATCCTCAGATTATCGCCAACCTCTTTTCACACTTCTTCAGTAAATCTTTCAGCGACAATTCCCTACAACCTGAACTTAACTACTTTTCATTCTTGGAGAAATGCACTCAAACGTCGTTTACATCTTTCGACCCTGACTCAGAATAAATCGCCGACAGTAATAAGGTACTTGAGGACGACTTTCATCCTGGTCCTGACGGCATTCCGGCCATTGCTTTTCCGCCTATCGGTCACTCAAGGAGTTTTCCCTCAATTATGGCAAACTGTTATATTATTCCCATATTCAAAAAATTCTGCAAGAACGATCTATCTAACTACAGACCCACTGCTAAATATCATCCAAGTAGTAGGGATATGGGGTTTCTGGACCAAATGAGCAATGAGCACATCGAAAATGGTCAAATTGTGAGGGAATTTGAGGTCTGACGTCACATTTTTGCACATTTGAGCCAGAACCCGCATAACAATTCTGGGAGAAGAGAGATAAGGAAATGGCTGGAGATAAGGGAATGGTTGCGTGATTCCGAAGGTCAATTTAGATTGTTTTGTTTTGGCGGCGGCGCGCTAGTAAAGGTAAGTATGAGTTGCACCTGGGTCTGGATCTGGACCTGGACCTGGACCTGGATCATGGGTATAGAAACGAATGTTAAGCTAATTGATAAGGGAGCTGACTATAGAAATTAATAATTTGGTCGCAATGTTGTGGTTGTTGGGTGATAAGGTTTTGTAGATGAACCTGGGCTCGTGCTGAAGATAAGAGTTTGCTGCTTTGAGTTTTTACTATGCCGGATATTTTCGGCGGGAGCTTTTACTACGAGTGATGATAAAATAAGTTGCTAGTGTAGGATTACGTAATTTGGGCAGTAATATATCTTGAGGTCAATGGATTTCCGAGATATTGAGTATGGTCAGTAATTATGAAGTTAAAATTGTTATGAACATTTTTTATATATTTTCTGGAAGATATTTATGAAAATAATTTCGTGTTTAACCACGTTTTGTGCTAATGATGAATTTACAGGGGGAACTGCAGAGAAATTAAGCAGTTGAGCGTGAGAAAATTTTGTAAAATAGGATAGGAATATTTCTTCTTGAATTGTATTTAAGTATTCATTGATTTTTTATTCTTTTCTTTATAGTATTTCTTAATAAAGATTTCACCACTTTGAGTAAATGGGTGAAGATTGTTTTTTGTTTCCAAGCAAGTTTAAACATGTTCTCAATAATGTAGATTCAAAAGGAAATTGCGGTTTTTAATTTTTTTCCAAAGGATATTGGGGTTGTCGTTTGCATCCCCACTCTAGTTCTATTATATCTCACTTCTTGCATAAATATCAAGAGTTCTTAGATAGTCTTTTAGTATTCATAGTGAAGTCAACCAGTGAAATTGTCGCAATTAAAATTCGTGTTCGACCTCAGATTAAAATAATAATAAATTTTGTGTCATCTCCTTACAAAAAAATTAAAAATGTACCAACAAGCTATCAACGAAGCAGTCATCGAAGACTTCGAAGTATTGGAGGAGCTAAATTCTGTAAATTTTAAGCCCGCACTCGCTGTTAAAGATATGGAAGAATCGCAGAATTATAAAATCATAAGCTGCAGAAGAACAACCACGAAATATGGACCCAGGATTCTTTTAGAACTAGAGAGGTATCATGTTTTCTTGCCGCCTAGATTCGACGCTAAAATAACTGACCGTTCAATTGATAAAATTAACAATGGCGGTTTCTTTGTTGAAAGAAAAGCAGCAGGTGGCAGCTATTTTAATTTAATGTTTTCTAAGATAACACCTAGCACTGGTTATTATTTAAATTTATAAATAAATAAATAAAGTATTTGTATTAAATATATGTTTCATTACACTTAACCTTACAATCATTTCCCTCCCTAGAGCTTGAAAAGAGTAAAAGTTATTTGCAGGCTGACAATTGAATCAAAAATGCAGGAGGATGGTATATATATGACAACTTCATAAAATTCAATTAGTTCTCGACTTCAAGTCACCATGATAGCATTAAAAATGGATAGACGTTCAATAAATCTTTTATTTTTATCGCTATGCATCTTACATATTAATAGTTTACCGATCCCGTTAAGTGTAAACCTAATGGATAAAAGTAGCAGCAATTTAGATTTTGCGCTCACTCTACCAAATAATGATTCTATTCAAATTGGATTAACTTTTAAACTGATGACTTACAGTGACACAAGCAATTCCAAAGAAGATTCAGCTTCTACCTTAAAAGAAAGTAATGACGAGCCAATTCCTATTACTACATCAAGGACTACTACGATTGATAATCCTAAAAAGAAATTTGTGTCTATTGACGAGGCCATTGAAGGTTTCAGGCAAGAACTATTAAAGAAAGAATTGGATATTGCAGGAATTATTGAGAGCAAAGATATCTTTTACAGACACTTTAAACTTGAATTCGATGACGAAACTATGCTAACCATTCGTTGTACATATGACAGTAATTACGTAACTCGTTCATTGAAGATATCATGCTATGAATATCGTGAGTTTGAAACTGAAAGAATTCTAAGTAATGATGAAGTAGAGATGGTTAAACAAGTTGATGCTAATTATAAAAGCGATGTGGAATTAGTGAATTTAAGAGGAATGAAGCAAACATATCAAATGAATATTTCAAAATAAGCAGCTATAAAAGGAAGTGTAATTAATTTTTAAGACAGTTCAAAATGGAGCACATTCATACAAAAATAATTTGGGATAATATTTGCAAATTAATCGAATTAACAGATTATAGTGAACTTATTGCAGCATATAAAAAGCTAGATTTATTAACTCCCGCTATTAAAGAGGTTATAGAGGTAAAGCCAACAAAGTAGACATTTAATTATATATTTCAATTCTTTCTTTATAGAACGAACTTTTGTTTAACGATTATCAAAAGCATGGGAGGTTCTTTCTTAAGATTTTTAAATCTGATTCAGCAGCATATAAAAAATTCAAGGATATTTGTAGGAGTTTGCACCTTCAAGATGTATTGCTTTTGCTACAAAAAGAAGAAGAAAACGTCAAAGCAGTGGGAGAAAAAGTAGTTCAATTTAATATCATCCCAAAGATACATTTCGTTCCAATATACGATCGTAAGGGTCCCTGGCAAACATTTGCGTTGGACAGATTTCGATTTCAAGAGCGAATTCGAAATATGAAGGATATTTTGGACCCCATTTTATTCATCTCACATAGAAATAAAATTTATAGGTTAAGATTTAAAAATTTCAAATAGAGTTGTAAATTGAAACTAAAGTATTTTTAATATAAAATGTATATTTGTATAACAATATTATAATACATTATCTTTCTTAATCCAAGAGTTGTGTTTTGATGAAAATCCGAGCCATTTAACATAAACTTTATCTGCGGTTCTCTTCAGTATTTTTTCTACGAGGTAAACATCAGGATTCTTCGTCTTTTGGAGCTCCATTTCATAAAAACTACTCTTTATTGCCTTTCCTTCATGGTCTTCTAAGAGATATGTTACAGGATTCGTTATCTGAATTTTTGCAATCTTGAAGATCTCTGTAGTCCAGTTTGGTGTATACCCCTTTTCAAATACATGTTTATATTTACTAATGCGAACAAAGTCTCCCAGTTTAAATTTTGGCAAATGAAACGTCTTTAAATGATTGTAAACTGTTGATAACAATTTTTTCTCATTCTGCTTTGTCACATCCCGGGGTCGCATTTTTATTGTTCGATGATTACTTGAGTTATATTTTACGAGTAATTTCTTAACCATATCTATCCATCGGTATGAGCCCTGCATACTAAACTCTTTCCACATCATGCTTTTTAATGTTCGATTAAATCGTTCAACTATAGATGCTTTTAAAGGGCTATATGTAGAAAAATGATTGATGAGGGATTTTTTCATTAAGTTTTGAAATGAGCTATTGAAAAACTCTTTTCCATCATCAGTTTGTAAATTTGTGGGACTCCGACCTTCTTTTAGTATGGATTTCATAGCTTGAGTAACTTCGACACCAGTCTTTCTTTTAATAGGAATTGCCCATGCATATTTAGAAAATCCGTCTATTACAGTTAATAAAAAATTATGACCATTATTGCTTGTAGCATAAGCACCCATTTCAACTAAATCGGCTTGCCATAAGTCATCTATTCCTTTAATTACAACACGTCTTCTTATAAAATTTTTTCTGGCTGGTTTATGAAGCTCATTAACTACTTGGGTTTTATTCATTTTGAAATTGTCAGAGATTCTACATTAATTAACGCTTTTAAAGTGTCATTAATTTCCTGTAGATTCAGATCTATATATTTCATCAACTTCTCCTGAACGTCAACAATTAATTCATTTGTATATAATTCGTATGCTATTTTGAGTTTTCCTTGTAGAATGGCAATTGATTCACTCGTATATAACTGACTGGCTCCTTTATCTTTTTCACTTGTAATATTTATTATGCTGTAGATCTCCTTTAACTCTTCTTTAAGAACGGCACTTTCCTTAAGTATTTGCTCAGTTAGATTGTTGCTGACTAACTGAATTTTTTCATTAGCGTGAGAATTACTTAAATGTACTACCTTATCAGCTACATCGTCGACATATATTTTATTGGCTGCATCATCTCTTTCCATTGGGCTTTTAATATATTTCAAATTTTTAAACCCTACATTGAAATCTCCATCTTGAGTGAGCTTAAAACCTACACCATTTAGACCCTGTATTCCCTGGATCCCTTGAGAACCAGGTTCGCCAGGTAGCCCCCTTGGACCACGATCGCCAGCAGGTCCGACCTTTGCTTTTTTAGAATATCTTCCAAACTTGTCGACACTCATTATTACATTAAAGCTGAATACGTTTAAAGATGTTATTTATATTATAATGCCACCTTCTTTTAACTCTTCAATAATTGAGATAATTTCATTGTTGTGGTTAGTGTGTCCAGCACCTTGAGATGCTATTAAAAGACGAAGTCTATCCACAAGCTCATTCGGATCATTCCAATAAACGTAATCAATATTTTTCTTGGGTATATGCATCAACCCTTTGCCATCATGAGAAATCAGTTTACTTATAATTTCTGTATACTTTGAAGCTCTAGTACCTTTTATTTGACCGTCCGTTCTATATTCTCTTTTATAGGCATTAGTTTCTTTTAAGATAGCTTGATAATCTTTCAAGTCATCCTTACTATACAAAGTTTTTGCAGGTTGTTTCATAAAAAGCAATTCACAGAGACCTAGCGTTATTTTATACGATTTTCCGTTAATAAGGAAATAATCTTCCTCAATTGCAATCTTTGAATTTCCAATTTTCCATTCGTTATCATCAACTAAATAAACTCCATAAGTGTTGTCAATTTTTGGGCTTTTGTTAATACATAGTTCTAAATATTTATCAACTAATCCACTTGATAAATTAAGAGTAGAATCTCTCTTTTCCATCAAAGTTCTAGAATGTGTAGGTGTTGCAAATTCATCGTCTTCCGACATTAAGGAATAATCTGGACGCTTTATAGGTGTACTTGTTGGCTCCATTTTCGGGAGTTTAATTTTAGGAGTAAAATTTATATTGTCGTAATCATCATCATCTCTGTATTCATCTTTAATTTTAGGCTCATATTTTGTTTTTGTTATGAATTCATGAAGCGGTTTTGTTATGGGCTTAAATGTCTCCTCAAGACGAGTTTCAGTTTCAACTCGGCCAGTTTTCACAGCGCGGAATTTCTTCTTAATGGCATTTCTAGTTTTGATAAGATTTTTTAATAGTTCGTCTCTCTTTTTAAACATCTTTCTAATGAGATTTGAACTGGTCTGTTAACTGAATTATACTGATCTGAAGAGGTCTATGAACAGCTTTATCAGGTCTACGAACAGCTTTTACCAGGTCTATGAACAGCTTTACCAGGTCTACGACCAGCTCTATCAGGTATACGAATAGCTTTTACCAGGTCTATGAACAGCTTTACCAGGTCTACGACCAGCTCTTACCAGGTCTGCGAACAGCTTTACCAGGTCTATGAACAGCTCTTACCAGGTCTGTGAACAGCTTTACCAGGTCTACGACCAGCTCTTACCAGGTCTGTGAACAGCTTTACCAGGTCTACGAACAGCTTTACCAGGTCTGTGAACAGCTTTACCAGGTCTACGAACAGCTTTACCAGGTCTACGAACAGCTTTTACCAGGTCTATGAACAGCTTTACCAGGTCTACGAACAGCTTTACCAGGTCTGTGAACAGCTTAACCAGGTCTACGAACAGCTTTTACCAGGTCTATGAACAGCTTTACCAGGTCTACGAACAGCTTTACCAGGTCTATCAGATATATTAACAGCTATAACGGGTTTAATATCGGCTACACCAGATCTTCTAAATTTATAGTGAAATATATGTATCAACTCCTTTTCGATACCGTCCGTTAACCAATAGACTGTCTTTATCAATTACTAGAAAGCCATATCGGTCTTTCCAGCAAACACTGCAAATATTACGAAATTTTTCGAAGGTCATATCTGTGTTAACGTGGTCATTATATATATGCCTAAGATTCATATCATCTTGTTTAAATAAAATAAGAAAGTTAGCGTTGTCACGTATTAAGTGCTTCGGTATATGGGTGTATGTCTGACAGAGATAGAAACTATCAATATTATTGTGTCGTCCCATGCAAAAATAATCACGTATGTTATTTTGTTTCCCACATGCTACATCATCGAAAATAAAAACAGAATTTTGTTTAGCTTCCTCAGGAGATATAACTTCGCAATTATTAGAAAACGTGTAGTAGCCCAGACCAGCAATAGGACTTATCAACTGCTCTAGATACTGATATTTGGGTTGATGTAGTGATTTTGAGTAGATGTAAATATTCTCGAACTTGAGTCCATTTGGATGTTCTATAAGACCAATCATAAGATTGGTTTTTCCGCAGTTAGAAGGTCCCACAAGAATTCCTCTTACAGTATCAGGTATAAGTGAGCTATGTCTTTTGACTTCATTTCCAGATTTTATATCTAGATTTTTTATTGGTAAAGTGACTTTCTGCTTCACGAACTTCATTATTAGAACTGAAATATTTATTGCACGACACTGAGCTTTTATATCAGTCATCAGCTCAGTGTGGTCTTGTGTGGACGTATAAAAATATATTCTATCTATCGAATGATTGATCATTCAAAGAATCAAAATCGTCCTCGCCAGCGTAAATGTCGAAGAGGAGGCGGTTTGCTAAATACAGCAATTAGTAATTTACCATTTGAATTTCATTTGCCTGGATATCAATATTGCGGTCCTGGTACTAAATTACAAAAAAGATTAGCAAGGGGTGATCCTGGAATTAACCCTCTTGACGCAGCTTGCAGAAATCACGATATCGCATATTCTCAGCATAAAAATATTGAGGATCGTCATATTGCTGATCGTATATTATCAGGTAAAGCTTGGGAACGAGTGACATCTTCAGACGCATCTCTTGGTGAACGTAGCAACGCCTGGCTTGTAACAAACGCTATGAAAGCAAAAGTAAAATTTGGAATGGGGATAAAAAAGACCAAAACTCGTTCTAAGAGGAATAAAAAAACGTTAACGCTTCAAAAAGGAGTTCGTGAAGCTAGAAATATATTAAAAGTGAAAAAACCAGATTCTTTAAAAGAAGTTATTACACTTGCACTTGCTAGCACTAAAAATGTATTTAAAAGAAAAAAGAAGTATGTAAAGACTCCCCGTATAATTCCTATACCGAAGGTTGGAGGAATATTACCTCTCATTCCTATTTTTGCTGGGCTTTCTGCACTGGGTGCTTTAGTAGGTGGTGCATCTGGTGTCGCAAAGGCTGTTAATGCGGCTACAAGTGCTAAAGAACAGCTGAAGGAAAGCAACCGACATAATGAAACGATGGAAGCTATTGCTTTAGGAAAGAAAGGTAGCGGGTTATATTTAAAGCCCTACAGAAAAGGACTTGGTCTATTCTTAAATCCACCTTCAAAAAACTTCTAAAACTGCTACCTAATCGAGCATTAAATGAAATCGATTTATATAAATATGCGAATGATTTACCACATTTTAGAGGTGTTTTTATGCTTGATGCTCTCCCCAACAAACCTAGAAAATATGAATGTGGAATCGTAAATTTGGATACTACCACCGGTCCTGGAAGTCATTGGGTAGCATATTACAAAAGGGGGTCTGAAAAGGAGTACTTTGACAGCTTTGGAAACTTACAACCACCAAAGGAAATTTTAAGCTATTTAGGAAAAAACATTGTTTACAATTATAAGTCTTACCAAAATTATAATATGATAAATTGCGGTCATTTGTGTTTGAAATTTTTATATAAACATTGTAATAATAAGTAACCATAAGTTTAAGAATTTAATTGACTGTTGTAAGTTGGACTATAAATAAACTCTGTTTAAACATAACAGTTTCATTTCACTTTTACCTACTATGTCATTAACACTAACTTTGACTGGGAATTCATCTGTACTCACAGTTGAGTACTTTCCGCCACTGGATCTTACATCGGAATACGTTTGTGGACTCATTGATTTACAGACATATAATTCAATACCTAATGTGGACAGCAGAAATAACTTATTTCATGTTGGTGATGATGAAATTAAAATTCCAGAAGGTTCCTATGAGATTGATGATATTGCGGGATTTATCAAAAGAGAACTAGCTAAAACGAAAGCTAAGCCTATAGTACAATTAGTAGCTAATAATAACACATTGAAAAGTGAAGTTAGAAGTTCTACCCGAATATTATTGAATAAGAAGAACTCTATTGGACCATTATTAGGATTTAGTAAACGTGTTCTAGAACCTAATATTTTATATCAATCTGATTTACCAGTGAATATAATAAAAGTTAATGTAATACGAGTTGAATGTAATATAGTATCAGGCGCCTTCATAAATAATCAACAAGTTCACACCTTACACGAGTTCTCTCCTAAGGTGGGTCCGGGGTATAAAATAATCGAAGTTCCTAAGAATGTCATTTATTTGCCTCTGAACCTCAGACGGATAAGTTCTCTAACACTGAAGTTCGTGGATCAGGACGGTGATCTAATAAATTTTAGAGGAGAAACGATTACAGTGAGATTGCATTTGAAGCCGCAACATGCTAATATATAATAAAACCATTGATAATAAATACAAATACAAAAGTGTTAAGTCTTCTAGTCAGTCTGAAACCATACAGCAGTCAGGAATAACGCTAACAGGTGCTAACGAACAATTCTTAAAAGCTCTTGGTCTTAAGTTAAAAAAATGAATGAAATACTCGATATTACTCAAGGTGCAAGCTATGATAATAGCATTACAAAAGTTGAGTATCACAGCTACTCTCCGTTTTTAGCATCATATAAGAATAGTGATGAAGTACGGATATCATTACAACATCAGGATTTGTATATTTTACCAAGTGAAAGTTTCATATATATAGAAGGCGCGATAACAAAATCAGATGGACTTGCATCAACAACAGCAAAATTAACTAATAATGCTATATCTTTTCTTTTTGATGAAATTCGCTATGAATTAAATGGCGTAGAAATTGATCGCACGAGAAATCTGGGGTTTGCTACAACAATAAAAAATTACATATCTTTAAATCAAAATGAAAGCAATGTGTTACTAAATGCGTCCTGGTCTCCAGATAATTCAATATTACCTACAAGAGGATTTTTCAATTTTTGTATTCCTTTAAAGTTGTTGCTCGGCTTTGCTGAAGACTATAAGAAAATTGTTATAAATGCTAAACATGAACTTATATTGATTCGAAGTAGAGGCGATGAAAATGCTTTTATATCACCAGATGATGAAGTTAAAATAGATATTTTCAAACTACAATGGCGAGTACCCCACATAAGTGTAGCCGATGAAGAAAAACTATCGCTGCTTAAGTTAATCGATACTGGACGACCAATACAAATGAGCTTTCGTAGCTGGGATATATACGAATATCCTATATTACCTACAACTGTTGATCATAATTGGACAATTAAAACATCTACTCAGTTAGAAAAACCTCGATATGTCATTTTAGCACTTCAAACGGATCGAAAAAACGAGAAGAGTAAAGATGCAAGCAAGTTCGATCATTGCGAACTTTTAGATGTCAAACTTCACCTAAATTCTGAAACATTCCCATATGAAGACTTAAACATTAAATTTGATCGGGAGAGATATGCTTTATTGTATGATATGTATATAAAATTCCAACAGTCATATTACGGACGTCTCCATCAACCGCTGCTTACTCGAGAGAAGTTTAAGGATAGTGCTCCCATTGCAGTTATCGATTGCTCACATCAAAACGAGGTGATCAAATCAGGACCCGTCGATATTCGTATACAATTTAAAACTCACAGCAATATTCCTGCAAACACAACCGCTTTTTGTTTGCTTTTGCATGACAGAATAGTCGAATATAGTTCGTTGACGAGTGAAGTTAGAAAAATAATTTAAGAGTACAAATGGATGCAATTGTGGATATTCAAGGATTTAAAGACGAACATAACAAGTTTATTGTGAAAGAATTGGCGATTTTGACAAATGAAAACCAAATGCAGCACTTTATTTTTCAACCTCCATTCAAATTTAAGGAATTAACACCTGCAAAGAGAAGAGAAGCGAAATGGCTTCATAATAATTATCATGGATTCAGATGGAACGATGGATATATTTCCTATCATCAATTACGTGCTATAGTGTCTCCTTTAATAAGAAACAAAGTACTTTATGTGAAAGGCTGTGAAAAGGTTTGCTGGATCAAAAATACATTTGATGAAGGAGTAATAGTATATAATATGGAAGAAGAATTGCAGTGTCCTAATATAGAAGTTTTAAAATCTTTTTATAGTAACATCCCCTGCTGTTTATGTCATCAGGGGCAATGTACCCAAAAAAATGTATACCTGTTTAAAAAATTTTTAGATAATAGCAAGAAATAAGAAATAAATGTTTTATAATTTTATACTAATAAAAGTCTTTCTGTTAATGTTAAAATAGCATTTTATTCATTTACTCATTTATTTTCCTTCTACATATATTTATTCATAATTCTTATTTTAACTATTTTTAGATAATCTATAGTGACCCCAAGCATATGTTTGGATATCATCTTCTCTTATAAATCTTTTATCGTCAAATGGACTCAACGCTACTTTATTAATATATTCCGTATATATTGTATGCAATTTACTTCTAAATCCTAACATGTTGGCATAAAATAATTTTTTCTTATATAAACAATCTCTGTAATTATCTAGAGTTAAAGTATTTACAGCTGTTCTTTTAATACCTTTAGCTTTTTTTATTTCGGTTTTTTCTTCAATACTTAAAGAGTACATCTTTGATCGTAAACCTATAAACTCAGTCATAATTTTTCCTTTATTCTCATCTTTCATTAAACCTAAAACCTTTTTATTTACTAACGGTATATTATAAGGATTGTCGTGGGGATATTCTGATGTATCGAATCTTTCATTAATATCTAAAATAATATCATTATAAAAATCGTTAACAGAAATAGAATATATAAAAGAATCTGTGTCCATATAGTTCAAGGAGACCATATCTTTGTATTTAGGCTTCATATATTCATAATGAAAGTTATACATTTTTAGCTTTGATAGCTCTAAGACTGTGAAACCTAAGTAAATTGGTTTATTATAAATTGTGTGGACTCTTTTTAATTGAACTGCAGTCATATCTGATGTAAAATGAGAAAGACTATGAAAATTAGGTTTCGCTATAAGAGCACGCAATCCCTGATGTCTACCACGGCTTTCCCACTCTGTTGCAATTTTTACATCTTTTCTTTTATCTACATTTTCCATAGTCTTTCCATACACCGAATTATTTAATAATTTAAAAAAGTCTTTTTCAAAATTATTTTTTGCGGCAGTTCGATGGAAATTATTTAAATCGATGTAGCTCTTTAACCAATTTGATTGTTTAAACATTAAAACTCGATGAATACGCTGCAGTTCTAATCCGTGCTTTACACACTGCTGTAAATTTCTATAGTGGATAACATAATTATATTTATTTTCTAAATCAGCAATTAACTTTTTAATCTTGGCTTGAGGGGGTAATTTATTTTCTGGACAAAAGGGGAGATCATTATGAGCGTCATGAGATAAATCTGGATAAATTAAATCAACTTCTAAAATATATCCTACTTCTGAATTTTCAGGAACTTTCATGAAATCTATATTATCAAAGGTATCTATCCAGACAAAACCTGCATATGGAAGTGATTCCGACATAGCCCATCCATATAAATTGTTAGCATCAAGGTAAACCAAATATTTTGAATCGATTGAAGGATTAAAATTTTTCATATATTTATTATTAGCTAGAGAATGTCTTAAGGAACATTGCGTTAAACCTCCTCGAATACCTTTTTTCATGAAATTATACATATTTATATCTGTTAACAATTCTAATTTAATTTGAGTGTGTTTTAACATCGCATCCCACGACAATCCTGGTGCTGTGTAATAATGACAGGGGTCCAACTCATAGATATTTATGCATACTCTTCTAAAATTCTCAAAAATATCTGCTAGCAACAAAACATCACACTTTAAATATAATAGTAAATATTGGGAGATATTTCTACAATTAAATCTGTTCCATACGTTAACAGCATGCTGATATTCTCCTTCTGTGCATTCATTGTTCGTAAGTTTATTAAAAAAATTTTCGCGAGGAGGTAGACATGTTTCATTTAATTTATCAAAAGAATTTAAATAATCATATGGAAAAACCCCCTTTCTCCTTATTAAATTAAAATATTGATCATCTTTAAATTCATTACGGATTATTCTAAAGGCTTCATCAGGCAGATTTTTTGCCAGATTATCTAAACTCGCAGGCATAAAACGAACGGAATCTAAAAACCGTAATTCAATCGTTTTATTCTCAAATAAAATTTTCTTTGACATTGATATATATACCTCTTTATTTAGAGGAATAACGTTAATAGAACCCTCAATTTCATTTAAAGATTTAATAAATAAATGACTGTCATAACCAGAAAAATTATGTAAAAAAACTGGGAAAAATGTTGGAACTCTATACCTTAGATTACATTTATTATGAGCTGGACCCCTGTATTTTCCTGTAAGATGACAATGATCAATAACCCTATCACTTGTTAATAATTGTTTACAAATATGACAATATTGCTCTTCTCGTTGCATCCTTATTTCATCTGGTGACATGGGAACAAGCGGCTTACACTTTGAAACTTGATTTTTATAAATGTCTTTCACATCGTCTGCTAATAACTGTACAAATTGGCTAACAGCATCTTCACCTTGAAAAATCCTGAACTTACTTAAAGCGTCATCATAACAGCAATGGATAAAATAAGAGAAAGCACAGGGTATGTGCTCCTGAGTGTTGGTCGTTGAAGACAGCATAGGATTAGGTATACACGTTTTAATTTCCTTCAGCACGCATTCAAAGTCAGCATAAATAACAAATGGCACACTTAACTTGCGTTCATACTTCTCAAATTCCAAAAAAGCTTTTTCCGAGCTAGGCATAGAAGTCACTATTTTACAGCATTCATTTTTATGTATAGCAAAAGATTCTTCATTATAACAATGTTGAAAACACGAATTACAAAAGTAAATTTGGCTTTTATGATGTGTTAGTTGCTCGTTAATCAATCTGGAAATATTCTTAATCCAGACATAGTGATTTAGAGTTTCATCTTGAAGAAGCAACAAATTTATATGTATTTCTTTCTCATTTGATGTACAATAAAATGGTCCCACAATCTGACAAATACTTTTCACTACTTCGTAACCGAAAACATTCACGCTTATATTTGGATTAATCTCTTCGAATACTTTTATATCACGCAAAGTCATAGGGAATTCCAGCCCAGTAAAATCTAATTTCACTCCATTTATTAGCTCTATTTCGCTATCTGATATATCAGAAACTGAATATGAAGATGTTCTATAAGAATTTTGAGTTGGTGGGTGTAGACAAAAGTTGACGTTTAGATTCTTGTAAGAATTTATTTATATCGAGTAATCCTTCATCTCCATTTTCAAGAATAAATGTTTCAATTCGTTCCCCGAAATTTTCCTTAACACACCTAAGATGTTCATTTATAGGTATAGACGCTTTCTTTTTATGAGCATTGGTACGTAAATGATGCGTCCAGTCTTTTATTTTAATTTGCAAATTACATGCTTGACAAAACAAATGTGTTAAAGCGTCCTTTAATGGTGTTTTTAATGATGACGTTGATGGTGAAACTGATAACGAAATAGGTGTAGCCATATTTTTGGTATCTTCTTTTAGACGATGCGATCTTGAATACAATGTGTTGTTATGTATACTTTTTATATGCCTCTGTAGGGTGAAGTTCCTTTTAAAGGTTTTTCCACACACTTCACACAATATGAACTTCATTTCTATTATATTACACTTTCTGTATAATTATCAAGAGTTCTTAAGTAGTCTTTTAGTATTAATAGTAAACTCGCTGTGTACTTTAAAAATTTAAAATAAAGTTTTCTTATTCTTTTCTCTTAAGTCTTAAAAACATTTAATAAATCACGCTTGATTTAGGTTACAAAACACACGTCCGACTCTCATCTAATTCAAAATTGAACTGAGGTAGATTGTGATGTGAGTGTAGTAAAATTAAAGTTGTTGGGAAAAAGATGACCGCAAACATTTTGTTGGTGTTGTTGCATGTTAAATATGATAAATTTCAAGTAGCTTCGAAAGCAGGAAATATTTGCGGTTTATTTGATATAAAACTGAAATATTTCCCAATCTGTTCTGATTACGATTAATTTTAATTAGCTCTAAAAAAGTTGCGGTTACCTTCTTTTGAATAAACATGAAATGTTCCCATGATACTTTTTGATAACATTCAATTATCAGTAAGTTACAGCAAATGTCAATATTGCTTTGGAAAAAATTAAAAACCGCAATTTCCTTTTGAATCTACATTATTGAGAACATGTTTAAACTTGCTTGGAAACAAAAAACAATCTTCACCCATTTACTCAAAGTGGTGAAATCTTTATTAAGAAATACTATAAAGAAAAGAATAAAAAATCAATGAATACTTAAATACAATTCAAGAAGAAATATTCCTATCCTATTTTACAAAATTTTCTCACGCTCAACTGCTTAATTTCTCTGCAGTTCCCCCTGTAAATTCATCATTAGCACAAAACGTGGTTAAACACGAAATTATTTTCATAAATATCTTCCAGAAAATATATAAAAAATGTTCATAACAATTTTAACTTCATAATTACTGACCATACTCAATATCTCGGAAATCCATTGACCTCAAGATATATTACTGCCCAAATTACGTAATCCTACACTAGCAACTTATTTTATCATCACTCGTAGTAAAAGCTCCCGCCGAAAATATCCGGCATAGTAAAAACTCAAAGCAGCAAACTCTTATCTTCAGCACGAGCCCAGGTTCATCTACAAAACCTTATCACCCAACAACCACAACATTGCGACCAAATTATTAATTTCTATAGTCAGCTCCCTTATCAATTAGCTTAACATTCGTTTCTATACCCATGATCCAGGTCCAGGTCCAGGTCCAGATCCAGACCCAGGTGCAACTCATACTTACCTTTACTAGCGCGCCGCCGCCAAAACAAAACAATCTAAATTGACCTTCGGAATCACGCAACCATTCCCTTATCTCCAGCCATTTCCTTATCTCTCTTCTCCCAGAATTGTTATGCGGGTTCTGGCTCAAATGTGCAAAAATGTGACGTCAGACCTCAAATTCCCTCACAATTTGACCATTTTCGATGTGCACATTGCACATTTGAGCCAGAACCCGCATATCCCTACTACTCATCCATACCTAAACTATTCGAAAAAATGGTCTATAATTCTATTATCTTCCACTTTAAGTCAATATTCTCCCTCTCCCAGCATGGCTTCCTCAAAGGAAGATCTACAACCACCAACCTTACCGAATTCGTCTCCAAAACACTATGTGCCCTGGAAAACGGTAAAGATGTTGATGTTATCGCCACCGATTTTAGCAAAGCCTTTGACAAGATCTCCCATAGCATTATCCTGTTTAAACTTGATCGCCTAGACTTCCCCCCTCGATTCATCTCCTGCATTCAATCCTACCTCAACAACCGTCAATACAATGTTCTTTTCAGTTCATCCATTTCTAACCCCATTGTCACTCGTTCCGACGTCCCTCAGGGCAGCCACCTCGGTCCATTAATTTTCATCCTTACAATTAATGATGTTTATTGTGTCATAAAATACTCAGAGCTGTCCATTTATGCTGATGACATGAAAATAATTAAACATATCTCCTCCACAACCGAGTCTCTTCTTCTCCAAAATGACCTCGATTCGTTCACCACATTGTGCATGAAAAACTTTCTTGAACTCAATGTCTCCAAATGATAGTTCAACTCTTATTCCCGCAAGCGTCTTACCACCATCCCGAGAACCTGCATGTTAACCGACGTACCAGTCCCTATCGTTACCTCTTTGTGTGACCTAGGAATAATCTGTGATAGCGAACTATTTATTTATTTAAGCTTAATACAAGCTATTGCACAAAAAAATAAAAAAATTAAAAATAAAATACAAGCTACAACTTAATACTTATTCTACAGACTATAATAAATGAATAATTAAGAATATATAAATAAAAAGTATAAGCTACAATATGAGCTATATATATTGATTACTGGCGGAAGGCGTAAGGAAGAAGAATTAAAGTAGGCGATCAGGAGAAAGATGGGCGGGATAAAGATATAAGGCTTTGTGAAGGGATGATTTACTCAGATGGAAGTCAAAGGAGGGAAGGTCGTTGACTTTTCGTAACATCCTCGTAATTGGCTCGCTTTGACCGTAGTTTGTGCGATGGCGGTCGAGTCGGAAAAGAGGAGTGGACCTAAGGTTGCGGGGATTGGTATAGATGGGTAAAGATTGCAGGATTGAGGGGCAGTCTATGGCACCAGTTAATGATTGATAAATGAAGAGAATGTCGGAAACATCACGACGTAGACCAGCGCTTCACAAACCCTAGCGCGGAGTTAGCTCTGTTAATTATGCTGTCAATGTGGGAACGGAAATTGAGTTCATTATCACAGATTTTTCCTAAGTCACACAAAGAGGTATCGATAGGGACTGGTACGTCGGTTAACATATAGACTCTCGGGGTAGGGGTAAGACGCTTGCGGGAATAAGAGATGGACTGGCATTTGGAGACATTGAGCTCTAGAAAGTTTTTCATGCACCATGTGATGAATGAATCGAGGTCTTCTTGCAGGAGAAGAGAGTCGGTAGTGGAGGAGATATGTTTGATTATTTTCATGTCATCGGCATAAATGGACAACTCTGAGTGTTTGATGACACATTCAACATCATTTATTGTGAGGATAACAATCAAGGTGGCTGCCCTGAGGGACGCCGGAACGAGCAACAATAGGGTTAGAAATGGATGAACTGAAAAGAATATTGTACTGACGGTTGTTGAGGTAGGATCGAATCCAGGAGATGAATCTGGGGGGGAAGCCTAGGCGATCAAGTTTGAACAGGATAACGTTATGGGAGATCTTGTCGAAGGCTTTACTAAAATCGGTGGCGGTAACATCAACATCTTTACCGTCTTCCAGGGCACATAGGGTTTTAGAGACGAAGTCAGTAAGGTTGGTGGTTGTAAATCTACCTTTGAGGAAGCCATGCTGGGAGAGTGAGAAGCTAGACTTACAGTGGAAGAACATTGAATCATAGACCAATTTTTCGAATAGCTTAGGTATGGATGATAATTTAGCAATGTGTCTGTAGTTGGACACATCGTTCTTGCAACCTTTTTTGAAAATGGGAATAATATACGAATTTTTCCATAATTGAGGAAAAACCCCTTGAGTGACCGAGAGACGAAAAAGCAAAGTAAGGGGTTGGACTAGATGCGTGGCACACTTTTTCAGAACGATGGCCGGAATTCCATCAGGACCTGGGTGAAAGTCGTCCTCAAGCCTATTAATACTGGCGGCGATTAGTTCAGGATCAGGGTCAAAAGATGAAAACGACGTTTGAGTGCATTTGTCCATGAATGCAAAATAGTTAAGGTCGGGTTGTAGAGAACTGTCGCTGAAAGATTTACTGAAGAAGTGTGCAAAGAGGTTAGCGATAACCTTAGGATCAGATGAAGAGGTATTCTCGAGCTTTAGGATGGAAGGGTAACCATTGGATTTCTTCTTAGAATTAATAAAGCTATAAAAACGCTTGGGGTCGGATATGAGGCTAGTTTCCATCCGTTGGAGGTACTCATAGTAGAGGGTATCACAACGTTCAGAAAAAGAGGTATAAGCAGATAGATAGGAAGAATTGTCAGACTCAGTCTGGGTTAGAAGAAAAGTTTGCCAACGTCTATTTCTCCTGTTGCGAAGAGAGCGTAATTCTTTGTCGTACCATACGGGGGATGAGGAGTAGTTTTTACGAGGAAGAAGAGGGATAGATTGTGTAAGACAAGCGTGTATTTCCGAATAGAACGCCTCTAAAGCAACGTCAACTGGGAGATGTTGAGGGATATCCCCAATATTAGAGTTGAGGAGCAAGTGATTTAATTTGTCAAAGTCGCCTTTACGAAAATTGAAGGATAAAGAAGACTCGGAGCCTGAAACGGCATGAGGGTGCTCGTAGGAGAAAACGAGGAACAAAGGAGGATGGTGACGGTCGAGGGAGGAGAGAAGATGGTTGCTTTCTGCGACAGCCGAGTTAACTGGGTCTGAAGAAAAGATTAAGTCTAATTGTCTGTCCAGGAAGTTCCTGACTCCGCTTACTTGAAAGAGACCTGAAACGGAGAGCTGATCGGTAAAGAAGGCTTCTTTGGCCGAAGATGCGTTAAGGGGGACAAAGTGAGAACAGTCCTCGGAAAATGACCATTGGATACGGGGGAGGTTAAAGTCACCCAATAAAATAAATTCATCGGAGGCGTTAGCGTTCTCAAGCAGGGTATCGATCGCTTCGATTATGGGCTCGTAGGCGTCTAGTGGTTGAGAAGGACGAATGTAACAAAAGAGGATGTACAGAAGGCACTTATTTAGTGCTATTTTTATACATAAAAATTCTGATATTGTAGAGTCGGAGGTCTTTAGCAGGGTGGCATCATAACGGTTGTGAGCAGCTATGAGAACCCCGCGACCTGGTGGCTCATTGGTGCCTATACAACCGTCAACACAGAAAATGGTATAGTTTGAAGGGAATAGTTCGTTGTCGAGAATTCCTGGTGTTAGATTGGTTTCAGTTAAGCAAAAATATCGTGCGGGAATTTGTGAGAGTTAGGGAAAATATTTGTTGTTTTTTTACGAAGTCCTCTTACGTTCTGGTAATAGACCGACAAGCTGTTGGGGAGAGGATCTTGATCGGAAACCGCGGGTGTAATAGAGGGGAAGTCAGAAATAGGGAAATCAAGGGGGTTAGGAACGAAAGTAGTTTAAGGAGTCGTTACGACTTTTTTGAAGATGGGAACTAAATTTCCGTTCCCAAATTGATAGCATAATTAACAGAGCTAACTCCGCGCTAGGGTTTATGAAGCGCTGGTCTAGAGAGTTCTCCAATCCTTATGTTTCCAAATCTCTCTATATCTCCTATGTTGAATATGGCAGCCAGGTATGGTCACCTACGCGAACAACCCACATTAACAGAATTCAATCTGTCCAGCGTAGGTTCATTCGCTTTGCTCTACGTGATCTTCCGTGGGTAGACAGATTCAACCTTCCACCTTATGAAGACCGTCTGAAACTGATCCGCCTCGACCGACATCGCACGAACTATGGTCAACGCGAACCAATTACCAGGATGCTACGAAAAGTCAACGACCTTCCCTCCTTTGACTTCCATCTGAGTAAATCATCTCTTTACAAAGCCTTACATCTTTATCCGGCCCATCTTGATCGCCTTTCTTAATTCTTCTTCCTAACAGTTTATATTTATCATAATCATATCTCATGTTGTAGCTTACATTATCTGTTATGAATAATTGTTTATTTTAGTTTGTAGTATTTATTTTGTTATTTTGTATTATTATGTTATAGCTTGCATTAAGCTTAAAATAAAATAAAAAAATAAAAAAAAAAAAATAAAAGTAGCAGAAGTTATAACGTTTTTTTGAGTTTAAACAATAAATAAATAAAAAATTTAATACTATTTTTATTCTTGTCATCGCATTTATTTCTTTGGGTCGGATCAATGATATATATTTTTTGATAGAAATCTCATATTTATGCATTCAAGCTGTTGGCTGTTGTTGAAAATGATTAAAATTAAACTAGTTAATTCAGAGAAAGACATTTTTTGTGTCATTTCAATTAACAAAATGCGCCCATACATTCCTATTAATTTTCGGAAAGATATTTTCTTGGCAATTCATAATTTAAACCATCCAGGAATTTAAGCTTCAATAAAACTTTTGACAAACAGGGTTATCTGTCCATCCATTAAAAACGACGTTAGGGAATGGAGCAAAAATGGCATAGCCAAAAGTCTCAAGGCATGTGAACCCTCCACTTTCTGATTTTCAACATGAAACGGAAAGGTTCAATACCATCCATTTAGATTTAATCGGCCATTGCAAGATTCTGAACATTTCACATACTGTCTTATTATAATTGATAGATACACGTGTTGGCCCGAGGCTATCCCTATAGAAAACATCAGCGCTGAAGCTGTTGTTTTCTATAGTTGGATATATTATATAGTTTTCTGAAGTTGGATTTAAGATTTGGTATTCCATCAACGATAATCACAGACTAAGGTTCCCAATTTGAATCGCACTTGTTTAAAGAGATAACTAAATTGTTAGGAATTAAGCTATGCCGAACAACAGCTTACCATCCGCAAGCAAATGGATTAAAAGAACGTTGGCATAGATCTATTAAAGCGTCGTTAATGTGTTATCAAGATTCACTGTGGACAAAGTACTTACCAGTCGTTTTGTTAGGTTTTAGGACAATCAGTAGTGATGAATTTCGCTTTGCTCTGTCAAAACTAGTTTATGGAGAAAACTTGCGTTTGTAATTTTTTCAACAAAACAAATTTTCTGAATAATCAAAGGCAGTTTATCAAAGACCTCGAACATCAATTTAAAAATATTCAAGCGTCACTGGCATCTCGTCACGTATCACAGAAAATCTTTGTTTTCACAGAGTTTAAGTTAGGGTAGATAGTGCTCGACCCGGTTTGCAACCTCCATACGAAGTTCTTGAAAGGAATGAAAAATATTTTAAATTACTCGTTAAAGGAAAGGAAATTAACATTTCAATTCAAAGATTAAAGCCTGGTTTCATTTGCTCACATCTTAAACAGTCTCAAAGCACTTCAGCGGATATGGATGTATACTCACCTATGACTACACAAAGATTTCGGTTGCCAGCATCAAGCGAAAATCTTCTCGACAACCAAATTTATCATAGGTAGTTTCTACAGTTCCTCAATAGCTGCCTAATCGATCGAACGCGTTGCGTGATCGCTCCACACCTTGTCCAAGTTTTCTGTAATACTTTCGGTTCGTGTGTTTTGTGCACGTCTCAGCAAATAATCATTAATTTACCTTTAATTTAATCATTAAACTTACCTGACACAGTTTCTGCGTGGTCACTTATTTCTCAGTGACCTTTTTTTGTGTGACTCAGTTGTTTATTTACATTGACACAGTTTCTGCGAGTTTACATATTTCTCAGTGACGTTTTTTCTGTGACTCAGTTGTTTATTTACATTGTCGTGAAATATTTTTGCTTTGCACTCAGAATTGCTACTATCTGGCGTAAATCTTCTTATTTAACTTTTTATTCTTAAAAATTTCTGTGGCAATATTTTCACGCGTAATGGCACTTTGTAAAGCGTGCTCTGATGAGTTGTTTAATAATGATGTGGCCTGTAATGGCATTTGTGGTGGTACTTTCCATGATAATTGTCTGGTGCCCTTCACTGGTCTGTCTACCTGTAAGGATTTTTCCAATATTAGGCAATGTCACATTTTACGCCTGATGAATGCAGTCGTCGCTGCGCTCTCAACCGACCAAACATTTATAGCAGATAAGGTCTACGAGATATCTTCAAACTTGGCCGGACTTCAGATTTTGTCCGATGACTGCGCCGGTTTAAATTCAAAACTGGCCAAGCTGCTTCATATCGCTGAGGTTTTAAGCAGTGATTCGTCGCTGCTTTCCAACAAGATTTACGATCTATCTTCGAAGTTTAGCGGACTGGTCGCTTCCTTGGATGACCTTCGCATAATGCAAACTGCGTCTGGTTCACCATCGCCTTCCATCGGCCAATCAGCTGCGTCAATAATGCTTATCATAGATGACATTTGGCGCGGTGTCCGGCACGTCAAGCAGGACTAAGATTCAGCCATTGAGAGCAACTTTGAACTCATTGGCTCAGTTGAGGCTTGACGAAGAATTTCATCCAGGTCCAGATGGTATTCGTTCTGAAAAAGTGTGCCATGCATCTAGTTCAAATCTTACCTTGCTTTTCCGCCTCTCGGTCACTCAAGGGGTTTTCCCTCAATTATGGAAAAACTTTTATGTTATTCCCATCTTCAAAAAAGATTGCAGTTGTGTCAACTACAGACCCATTGCTAAATTATCATCCATACCTAAACTATTCGAAAAATTGGTCTATGGTTCCATGTTCTTCCACTGTCAGCCTGTCTTCTCTTTCTCCCAGCATGGCTTCCTCAAAGGAAGATCTACAACCACCAACCTTACCGACTTCATCTCCAAAACACTATGTGCCCTGGAAAATGGTAAAGATGTTGATGTTATCGCCACCGATTTTAGTAAAGCCTTCGACAAGATCTCCCATAACGTTATCTTGTTTAAACTTGATCGCCTAGGCTTCCCCCCCCCCTCAGATTCATCTCCTGGATTCAATCCTTCCTCAACAACCGTCGGTACAATGTTCTTTTCAGCTCATCCATTTCTAACCCTATTGTCGCTCGTTCCGGAGTCCCTCAGGGTAGCCACCTCGGTCCATTGATTTTTATCCTTACAATAAATGATGTTGAATGTGTCATCAATCATTCAGAGCCGCCCATTTATGCTGATGACATGATAATAATAAAACATCCTCCATAACCGACTCTCTTCTCCTGCAAAAACACCTCGATTCGTTCACCACATGGTTATGGTTATGTTGCGCTGCTAGTAATGTTTTGGCAGCCAATGCGAGGTGTCATCGTGAGTGTCTAGTCTCTGATGACAAGGTTGTGACGGTATAAGCCCAGTATATAGTCGGATTGTCCTTCAAGCGGTACGTATTATGCCTTATGTATGTACAGTTTAAAATTTAAAGAAAAAAAAAGGAAATTGCCAAGACCTTTACTTTATACAGGTTAACTTATCGACTAGGAATTTCGTTTTTTTTTTAAATCAGGTCAACTTCTTTTCATATCTTAATTTAAAAAAAGTTATTGTGGTAATTAGGGAACAGTTTCATCCTCATACACTAGATCCAATAACAATGAATTGAGCGCTAATTACTATTTAGTTTTCGTTACATTTGTCCGAACTTTGTTCTAACGTGAGTAAGGCGTAAGTTAAACACGGGTAGTAGTTAAGTACAAGAAGATTTTTCGTTTGTTAGAAATTAATTTGAGTGATCTAAGGGGAACCATCCGGGCTATACTTGTAGAACGATTCCTATGTTGAACTTATCTTTTTTGTTAACCTTATAATGAGGTGGTCATAATACCTGGTCGAGGTTGTATTTTCAATCATACTCAGTCTCATAGTGGAGGGCTCCAGACAAGTGACATGGAAAGTACCACCACAAACGCCTTCACAGACCACACCATCATTAATCAACTCATTGGAGCACGCTTTACAAAGTGCCATTATGCGTGAAAATATTGCCACAGAAATTTTTAAGAATAAAAAGTTAAATAGTTAAAGAAGACTTACACCAGATTGTAGCAATTCCGCATACACAACAAAAATATTTCACGATAATGTAAATAAACAACTAAGTCACAGAAAAAACGTCACTGAGAAATATGTAAACTCGCAGAAACTGTGTCAATGTAAATAAACAACTGAGTCACACAAAAAAAGGTCACTGAGAAATAAGTGACCACGCAGAAACTGTGTCAGGTAAGTTTAATGATTTAATTAAAGGTAAATTAATGATTATTTGCTGAGATATGCACAAAACACACGAACCGAAGGTATTGTAGAAAACTTGGACAAGGTGTGGAACGATCACGCAACGCGTCCGATCGATTAGGCAGTTATTGAAGAACGTAGGATAATGCATTAAGTTTCTTTTTGAGTATTCATGTCAAACTATTAGCTGAATTAATTATAGCCATGTTAGAACGGACTTGTATGAAATTCATTATTTAAGCATTTTAAATTTGCATATCGATTTAAGCAGTGTATAAAACTCAACCCTTTTTTTATATTATAATATAATAGAGGTAATGAAATGAAGCGAATATCTTAATCTTTGGAGTTTCTGTTCCCTCCTCTTGTCTCTCCCATCCCCTCTTCTTATATCCTAATATTTTGATTTGATTTAATTTTGTTTTCAGCATCCTATTATAGGTTGGGCCTGTACCTTAGCCGGGTACAGGGATGGCCTGAACTCTCGACCAAGGGGGTACATTTTCTTTTTTTGCATTTTTTCATGACAGTTCAGCGCGGCTAGGAGTAACAGGCGACACCAGGCCTGTTGGTGCGTGATTCGGATGTTTAAGGACCCTCACCCCACGCCGCCGAGCTACGTACGTGCTGCCAGCTAGGCGTGCCACTTGAACATCTCGCGGCAACTTCACGTTGTTCACACACGCACACATTACACATGCTCAAAAAGTTTCCGAATTTCCCTTTTGTGTTTAAAAGGTCTGAATGTGTTAGTTTTCACCATGGAAGTAGTAAATTTGTGACTCATTCGAAGTGGTCCTCGCAAACATTACTACCATTGGATGGTATATAATCAGTTCAACAGATGGATTTTAACCACAGTTCTCTGAAGTCTTTACCTATTGGAAAACTAAAATACCAAAAAGTAGAAAAATATTTTAATATTTTTAAAATTTTATTAGATCCCCCGAGCAAAAATTTCCGTCAGCTGTCGCTGAAACCACCAAGGCGACCCAAAACTCTGCTGTATCTCAAATGTAAACAAACGAGCACCATCAAGAGAAATGTTTATATTTTTTAGTAATTTAGCTTTTAGTTATACAGCTTTTGCACGTACACGGTTTATATACGGAATGGCACTTCCCTTCGTTTTCTGTTCTAAGAAAAAAATTTGTAATGTGTGTGCGGAATGAGCAACGTGAAGTTGCCGCAGGATGTTCAAGTAGCACGCGCTAGCTGGCAGCACGTCCTAGCTCGCCGGTATGGGGTGTGAGTTCTTGAACATCATCACACATCCACAAACGGAATTTCGCGTGCCTGTGGCGAAAGAAGGTTGTGAACTCCTTGTTTCAGGTCTGCCACAAAGGATAAAACAAACCGAGAAACAGACTTTGAAGAAAGAGCAACAGGTCTAGTGTCACCCGTTACTCCTAGCCATACTGAACAATCTTGAAAAAAAAAGTCGCAAAGAAAAATTTACCGCCATATGCGATGGCTCAGGTACTAACCCACCACTCCCACCACAGTGGAATAATAATACAAGTCAAAGGAGTCCACATAATTAATACCTTAGTGCGCTAGCTACCTTGAAATGAATAACAATATTTACACCATTAGTTTAATTCATCGTGAGAAAATTCATAAGGCAGTGAACAATTCGTAATAATTAGGGTATAAACCGTATTTAATACAAACAAAAGAAAGATCTATTACAGATTATAGATCTGTAATCTGTCATCTTAATTACATTCGCGACCTTAACGTGATGGGTCACTCTAAGTTAGCGGCTAGCTTCAACAAACAAGCGAAACTTAAATTATAAATTTGCAAACTGACAACTAGGATTTCAATACTTGATAGAATCGCGTGTCAAGGAATATATTGTGCACAATCTACCCCTATCTTACAATTGACACTTGAACAGAATCAAAAACAATGTTAAGTTATTACCTGTAGCCCGTTAGAGCCCCTGTCGACATGCTAATTTAATCTGTGTTACAAAATTTTATTAATTACAGTTGTACTTTGATCCTTTAGACTTGTCTCGTTCCTTCTAATGAAAAGTGTTATACCGAATATTAATTAAAGTAAGGCAAACGCGTCAAATGCTAATGTCAACAAACCATCCTCAAGTTTTCACTGTTACTTATGACTCTTCTCCTAAACAAACCAATATGATTATATAGGTAATCTTTATAAGTTCCCAATATCAACTATAAGCTTTCTTTGCTAAAAATTCAGAATCGATTTCAAATACCCATTAAGAAAAACTATTTCACTATCTTATCATTTACATTCTACTCAAAACTTCCGCGGGTATTGGCGATAGCATCGGATAACGACTTACGTTCTTCACTAAAAGAAATGGATTCGACTAGTTGATTGAGGCAATGAGCCCCATTTTAATGACTAACCAGCTACAGTGCGCGGTCGTAAATGCAAAGGAGTAAATGTTACGCCTAACCTTAAATTCATATAAGAAAATTATTGGCTTTAAATAATTATGCATAACACCAATTTGGTTATCACAATAATGAAGATAATTACAAAAAAAATTTAGTTTTCACTTTAACATAGTACATATAAATATATTATGACTTATCTGACAGTCAGGACGAATCTGCTCACACAGTCGAATGCGGAATTTTACAGCAAATCAATTATAGTTTTGAGATCCAGCCACCCCTGCCATGATGGTGTAATGATTTTGCCCAGGCACGAACGGCTTCTAGTCGAGGAGCTCCTTTTCAGATGGTACAAAAAGTCATTTCTGGCCCTTTTTCCCAAAATTGGTGGGAGCCAACTTTTCTTTAACTGGTTGGCTCAGCGAGCTGATGAGGCCTGCAAGTCGCTGCCAGGTGGAAAGGAATTTACACTTGAATTCTCACTTTCAATTGAATAAAAAAAGTTAAAAATTACCACTTTCTGTAGTTTCCAAATGTGAGGGGGTGGTTGCGTAATATGAGTGGCCACCTGTGCTGATTCTCACCTGATTTTTCCCATATACAGACTCCTTAGACGATCTCGTCAAAGCCCTTTTAGTAACTTTAAACAGGTTTAGTTCCCGATGGTGTTGCAGCATGACAACTTAATTAACGGACCTAAACAGAAATCAGCACAAAGAATCATAATCATAATTTAAAATTTGTTATACTTATCTAATTCCAAAATTCTGAATTCAAATAGCTTCTCATCAGTTTATCCTCACTTGTTTATTGTTGTTGTTTACCTCTGAAAGTATATTTTTGTAATTATTAAAATGTAAACAAATTAAAATGTAAACAAATAAGTAGACACATCTTACCAACGATGAAAATGATTTCACAAGCACAAAACAAAGCTTTAAATACATAATATTTTCGGTGATACTTACCAAAACAATTAATATTTTTCAAGGCCAATTGACAGATTTCACTAGAAATTGAAACTTTGTTGCCAACCTTTTAATGATGAAACTACTTATCGAAATCTATCGATAAGTACGGCGAAATTGTATAGAAAAAGACAGCATATACTGAAATAGTTGTTTAATCTCCACTCGGTTCCTTTACCGAGCTGTGAAAGTTCGTGGGAGCCAACCTTGACTTTGATGATATGATGCTTAGGTACAATACCTATGCATCCGAAAATATCACTTGATAAAATTAAAACACAACTTGATTTGCGTAAATACTCCGTCCGATTGACTGAGGAGCAACTTTTATTGACATATTAATATTTTATCTAGTCACATATAGAAGGTTAAAATTTTAGCAGAGTTTAGCAAAGTAATTACAAATTCGTTTAAATTCCCACAAAATTCTTATCGGAGGTTGTCTGAAAGCACAAAATTCTCACGTACGTCAGCGATCGTATTATCGCCGGAAAATTCTTCCCACGGCAAGTGCCAAGGGATCATATAGCAAAGCTTCTGACTGAGAATTTTGTGCTTGCAACTTGATCTTTTTACCTTGACAATTTTGTGGAAATTTCTTTATAATTAATATTATGAGAATTAGATTTCACAAAATTGAAGGCTATAAGTTTAATGAATTTGATTTATGAAATAGAACATCCTCCCCCGCGTTGGACTATTTGTTCAACTTTCTTCTTCGTTGATGTTGATTGTGAAAGGCTGAGGAAGAGTTTGACGAGGTGCTGGTTTCGGTTTTGTCATCTGATGGTGATTGAGTTTGCGTTTCGCCCAACTGTAGAGTAGAATGACAGCGATGATTATTCCTAGGAGGAGTGCCAGGTATCCCAAAGTGAACTGATGGACATCGATTGGTTCGATCTTATTTGGCAGTGTCTGCTGTTGTTGCAGTTCACGAATCCTCTGTTGTATTTGCTCAAGCTGATCTTGTTTGGACTGGAGCTGAATTGGCGAGTATGATAGCCCTTCCAATTGATCGGCTGAGATCCGTCAAATTTAAAGTTGGTGTGAATGATGATAGGAGAGCGCTGCGGTAAACATGATGATCTTGTATTGTAATTAGCTCATGTTTAATTGCGCAATTAGCTTGGATTTTTAAAATTCCTGCGCCTTCCATATTTTGCTGAACCACATTCGTGCCGCACACAATGTTAATAACGTTGTTGTCCTTCATTAAGTAGATCCATTCATTAGGATTGTATAACTGAATCCATTTGAGCGTGACTTATGAAGCTCATTTCGCACGATGTAATATTGGACCCCTTTCGATAGATTGGGTGTTTCTGTTTACATATGTGGTAGGTCTCCTTAAGACATATGCAAGTGGTCAGTTCTTGTTCGTTGAGCGGGTAGTATTGATCACGGTGCAAATTTACTACTATGTAATCGGTTGAAGGTTTGATGGCGACGAAGGTGCCGTTTATCAGAACTGGTACGGGAATGATGCGAAACATCTTGTATTCTTCAAATGCGAACAATGGTAATTTGAGCCTAAAGATGGCATATTTGGTAGTCACACGGCCTTCTACTGTCATTAAACTGTAGAGTTGAATGAGGTTGTCCCGGTGTTCTGGCAGTCTGAGGGTAGATGGTAGGTGATCTTTAATTGTAGTTAAAGCGTCCTTTAATTGAATTGGAGACAGGAGTTGAGGGTTGATTTTGCCATGGTGAGTGTCTGTCAAAACGTCAATAATAGCAATTTGTGCACGTCGGAAATTTGACGACATCAGCGTTATTTGTATAGCCAATGACATAAATAGCTGGGATAGTTTTTGCTGATGGAGCTCTTCTGTTATGTTGTCGACGTATTTTGTCATCTTGTTTAAATGGGCATCCACCTCTTAAAATTGATTTTGAATGATCTCTTCATCTTTCTTGAGTATATTCGTGGTTGAGTCAATTATAGCTGTTTGATTTTTCATCAAGTTTGAGAGATGATTTTCATTGTTCTTTATATTGTCGATATTAAGGGCCATCTTCTCGGCGTATTCAGAGTCAAGGACGCCAAAAAGATAGCTAGCTATATTGCCGATGATATTTAATGGAGCTCGCGCCACTCTCTTCCGATGGGTTACCGACAAGAGTTCATTATTGTTGGTGAATTCTTCCTGAATTAATGCGGCCTGCCTTGTGATAAGGGAGCAATAAGTTTTGTCAGTTAGCAGATTACATATGGTGTGTAATTTACTAATGCCATTCTTAATGGACAAATACTCTCGCCAATATCCCTTCATGTCATAATAGACGACTAAGTCCCATTCATTGAAGATCAAGTGAGTGGACCCCAGGCTTTCAAAGTAAATGCCTGGTTAAGATTTGAATGGTAATACTTCAACTGGTGGACTTCCCAGTATAGGCATTATAAGACAAGTAACTAAAAACGCTGTAAGTGCTGAACTTGTAGATGGGCGGCTTTTCTTGGCTGGGGTGGACTCTGCACTTCGATCTCTATGATCTTTATCAGCTCTTCTTGGTGGTTTTTGTGGTCTTTCTGCAGGTTGGGGCAACTGTTGATTGTCCTGATTCTCTACTGGTAGAGGTGCTAGCTTGTGTATGGGTCTTCTCAAGAATCCTGAATTAGTTTTAACGCCGGCCACTCTTACCAGGCCATCGTTGCCCTTAATTACCTCAGTAATTCTTCCAAGTTGCCATTTTAACGGAGATAGATTGTTTTCTTTTATGAGTACCATCACTCCAGGACAAGCGCTTTTAGAGGGCTGCTTCCACTTATGTCTATGTTGCAATTCGCACAGATACTCATTTGACCATCGCCGCCAAAATTCATTTTTTATCTGGGATACGAGTTTCCACCTTTGTACAAGTTTCAGGTTGTGCAGGCTTTAGTGTGGATCGACGATGCCTGTTAGGGGTTCTCCTATCAGAAAATGCCCTGGCGTTAATGCCCTCAAGTCATTAGGATTTGATGACATTGGAGTGATGGGCCTCGAGTTTAGAATGGCCTCTATCTCACATGTTATTGTCGACAATTCTTCATAGGTTAAAATGGCAGGTGCAACATATTTTTGAAGTAAATTTTTGGCCGATTTTACTGAAGCCTCCCAGAGTCCAACAAAGTGTGGAGCTCGTGTGGAATGAAATGAAACTCTATCCCCTTTTTGTGGCACAATGTTGAGATCCTTTCTTGAGATTCGTTGGCGTATAAAATGTCCTGTAGCTCAGACAATTGGTTTCTCGCTCCCACGAAGTTCGTGGCATTGTCACAGTACAGATCCCGGCAGTCTGTTGTTAGATCGCTGACTATTTCAAGGTGAGCTGCTTTAGTCGCGAAACAGCAGAAGACTGTAATATAGGATTTTTGAGGACGCGTTCCCCTCAATTTATAATGTGTCGAAATTGGACCGCAGAAATCCACGCCAGCTTTAACAAATGGTCTTGCTGGTTCAACTCGTGCTGAGGGAAGGTTTCCCATGAGTTGTGTCATCAATTTGGGTTTCACCTTGTTGCACCGAATGCAGTTCTGAACGATTGATCTGGCGATTTTCTTTCCCTTCACTGGCCAGAATCTTTGACGGGTCATTGCAAGTAATGACTGAGGACCAGTGTAGATTATTAATGTGAATATCTGTCATCAATAGCCTTGTTAATGGGTGAGAGTAGGGCAGCAATATGGGATGCTTAGGATCATATGGTAAACTAGAGTTCTCTAATCGTCCTCCTTCTCTGATAATTCCATCCTTGTCGAGGAAAGGGGACAAGCTGCTTAAGGAACTTCGGTTGTCAAAATAACCGGTTTGTCGCAATTGATCTAAGTCTTCCATGAACCCCTCTTGTTGGACTTCCTGCAATATGATGACAAGTGCCTTGTTCAATTCTTCGGTTTTTAAGACGTGGCAGCGCCTTGTTTTGTGATCAGCTTTTCGTGCGTTGAGTATGAATCTCAGCATATATGCGATTACTCTTGGCAGCTTTAAGAATGAATTTCCGTGGTTGATAGTACTTGTGAGTGGTAACCATACAGTTGTTGCACTAAGTGTCACCTTGGATTTCTTTTTCTCTAACTCAGTGCTTATCTTTGAGTACTTAGATGGCCATAATCCGTCGGAACCATGGAGAAAAGTGGGACCATAGAACCAAAGATTGCAATCTGCTAACCTCTCAGCTGGAATTCCACGTGATTATCAGTGAACCTGACGTGTCGCCATTGTTCTGCATTCGATGATCGTTGTATGCTGGCGACCCTGTTGGCTACAAAAGTACTGTAAACTTATGATTCTGCGTTGATCCATGCAAGAACAATTTCAGAGTCTGTCCAAAAATACGTTTCTACGTTTTGCGTCCTTAAATCCTTTATGACGCGTTGAACCAACTGGGTAGATAATTTTGCGGCGCATAACTCAAGGCGCGGAATTGTCACAGTTTTTAAGGGTACTACCATGGATTTTGCACATAATAATCGCACAATGCCAACTCCATATTGGGATATTGACCTCATGAAGATTTCCGTTCCATATGCCCTTTCGGACGCGACGCAGAATGCATGCAGTTGTGTTGATCTTGGGATTTGATTTGAGAATACGTGCCTCGGAATTTGTATATCATTGAGCCTTTAAAGCCCTTCACGAAACTTAAGCCAGTCAGTGTGCATTTCCATTGGTATTGCTGTGTCCCAGTCGAGTTTAAGTGTCCATAGCCTTTGTATAAATAGTTTTGCGACGACCGTTACCGGGTTTACAAATCCAAGAGGATCGAATATATGTGCGATGTATGCTAGGACCGACCGTTTCGTTATTCTCTTGGTGTCAGTCCATGTTGTGTTTATAGAGAAAATGTCTGATTTGGGAAACCATCTCAAGCCAAGAGTCTTGGTGTACCCCTCATTTGCTTCCGAGAAGTCCAGATGCAGTTCGACGTCTTTTTCTGGAATTCATTGCAGCAACTGTGATTTGCACACCATTTCCGAACAAGAACTGACTGAAGAAGTTGTTTTAGCTGCCGTTGCATTTCCTTTGCTTCAGTTAGACTGTTGGAACCGGTCATTACATCATCCACATAGAAGTCTCTTCTGAGAATTTCTGAGCCTAATGGAAGATTTGTCCTTGTAGAGTCTGCCAGGGATTGTAAGCATTTTGTGGCTAAGAATAGAGCTGATGTTGTCCCGTATGTAACCGTATTGAGTTTGTAGCAACTTATAGGTTGATCTGGAGTGTCTCTCCACAGGATGAGCTGGTACATTTGATCATCGTCATGCAAAACCACTTGCCGATACATTTTTTCTATGTCGGCTGTGAAGACAAAACGCGGTAAACTGAAGCGTAGTAGTATAGAAAACAGCTCGTCCTGTATAGTAGGCCCTTTGTATATGATATCGTTTAGAGATATGTTGGATGTTCATGTGTCCCAAACTTATGTATTCATGCATAAATTCGGTATATTGTGCCTTAATAGCAGTTTGCTTATTAAGTCTTCGTTCTAATGATAAAAATCTTTTGAGGGCAATGTCCCTTGATTCCCCTAGTGTTTTGGGACTGTGTGAAAATGGCAACCTTACTATAAATTTGCCTTCTGGTGTTCTTTTTGTGTTTTGGTTGACACTGTTATACTGGTCTCATCATCCGAAGTATTCACTTCTTCTAGTTTCCAAAATTTTTCTAACTGCTCCTCGGTTCTTTCATCTTCGCTGCAGATCCCACATATTGCTTTTGATTGAGGTTCCTCGTCGATCTTCCCAGATACCACCCATCCAAAAACAGTGTTCTGTAATGTTGGCAGGTTGTGTGCTAACCTTATTTGGCCAACTGACATGATTTGGTAGTAGATTTCGGCTCCAATTAGAAAATCCACGCGATCGGGTCGGTTGAACTGCGGATCGGCTAGGTTTATATTGGAGGGAAGGGACCACTTTGTTGTGTCCAATGGTTGCGTCGGTTGATGAGACGTTATTTTTGGCAAGATGAAGGCTTCCAGTCTAGTAGAAAAGCCGCTGGTTCTTGATTGTAATAATACGTTAACTCGTTTTCGAGTCTGTTGCTTGCTTTGACCGATTCCCTGAATATGCATAAGCTCTGACGTTTCGTTTAATCCAAGCTTCCTGACTACTCTTTCTGTTATAAAGTTTAGTTGAGAACCGGAATCGAGGATTGCTCTACACTCCACGCTAGCACCTTTATATCCAGATAGTTTGATGAGTACCGTTCCTAGAATGACATATCCTCTTTTCGGTCGAGCACCATGTGTTGATAGAGATGTTGCATTCTCTTCCAATGGGTGTAGCAAATCTCGAGCAGGATCAGCTACTGTCTTCAATTGCGTATGAGTACCTGCAGGCTGACTGTTTATATGGTTTGTAGTAACTGCCTTTTCGAGGTGCACCAATGTATTATGTTTCTTGGCACACTTAGAACATCCTCTTGAAGTACACTTTGGTGCAAAATTTCCAGGTCTGAGGCAATTTGTGCACAAGTTAGTCTTTCGTAGAAGATGTAATCTGTCAGATGGTGCCATTTGTAGAAATCGTTTACATGCAAAATGCGGATGATTTCCCGTACAAGAAGGGCATTTTGTTGGTACTTTGGCAATGGAAGTAAATGATTTTGCTACTGGTCTTCTTTGATTCCCATCTGGAGATCTACCTTTGTTTCCTAGGGCTTCAAGTGATTGAAATCGCTTCTCCAAAAAGTCCCGGAAGTTTTTATGGACTGCAGTCTTTTGGGTTTGCTCATATAATGCATGAGTGGCTTTATCCAACTTCCTCGTCAATAGATGAAATAGCAGAGGATCCCAATTGGTGGTCTCAATCCCAAGGTTTTCTAACCCAAGTAGGCATTCCTGGGTCGTATCGTGTAGTGCCTTGATCGCAGCGGGGCCTTCCGAGGTTATGTTGGCTTGTGATAACAGCTTGTTCAACAATGCAGTGACTAGTAACCTGTGATTATCGTAGCGATCTTTGAGCATTGTCCAGGCGGCGGTGTAATTTTCATCCGACAGACTTAGGTGACGGATGAGTTTTTCGGCCTCTCCTAAAAGATGTGTTTTTAAGTACCACATCTTTTGGCAATTTCCCAAAGGTTGGTTATGGACCATTTGATTGAACAGGTCGTAAAATTGCCGCCACTTCAAATAATCCCCATCGAACTTCGGTAACGTTATTTTTGGCAATTGCATCATTGTATTCGAACTCATGGATGTTTGAACTGTGGTTGAAGGTAAGTTGGCTAACTTTTCTGACAGATGAATTAACGTGTCTTGCACTTGCTCTTCTATGTTGAAGTAGCCAGTGGAATCATAACCATGAGTAGATGGGTCATCAGTGAGTTCCCAAATTTTATGATGAAAAGCCTCAGTTTGTGGTTAATAGTCGACATTTTCCCTTCGAAAGCCTGCCTGGAGAATTGCTGCTCATTTTGATTAATTCGTGTCAGAAATCGCTGTAAAGATCCGACTACTGCCGCTTGCTTCCTTATTACCTTGGATGCATTTGCAATAGTGTCAACTGTCAATTGATTTGGTTGAGGTTTGGTTGCTGTTTCTCTTGTGGTTGCAGCTGTGCCGACGCCCCTTTGAGATATATGGGGATTAATCGTTGCTGCCCTTTCACCTTCATCAGTGGTTTTCTTAGCAACTGGGCCCTGGGGCTTTGGAGTTCTTAATGCTTCCTGCTCAAGAATCGTCAAATTTTTCTTGAATTCCTCCAAGTATGCCTCACTGATCTCTCTCACAGCTTCATAATAACAAAATAATCGTGCTGCAGTTGATCGCCATATTTAGTTCTTATAACATTGTCCGTCGTTTCAAAGGTATCCCAGGCTTCTTGCAGGCACCTTAATCTTTCTTGTTAATATTCCAAGTTCTTGCGAGATAAGGAATCCTTTTTGTAATTAGGTATGATGCTCTTGATTTTGATAACGGTTTGCTTTTGTTGAGCTGCTAAATCCTCCATTGTGACGTTTTGTATTTTTCGGCTGAATGCGGAAATACTGCTGAATTGATCAGTTGTAATGATGTGATCAGAAATGCTGCTGAATGATGCAGTTGATCCACATTTCACAAGCGAATCACCTGGATTACGTGGGAGTGAGGATGTATCTAAATAGCAAAATCTGTTGCGTGAATCGTGATACAAGCGGATCGCCGGATCACGTCGGGGTCACCAATGTTTAATCTCCACTCGGTTCCTTTACCGAGCTGTGAAAGTTCGTGGTAGCCAAAGTACAAAACCTTAACTTTGATGATATGATGCTTAGGTACAATACCTATGCATCCGAAAATATCACTTGATAAAAGTAAAACACAACTTGATTTGCGTAAATATTCCGTCCGACTGACTGAGGAGCAACTTTTATTGACATATTTATATTTTATCCAGTCACATATAGAAGGTTACAATTTTAGCAGAGTTCAGCAAAGTAATTACAAATTCGTTTAAATTCCCACAAAATTCTTATCGCAAGTTGTCTGAAAGCACAGAATTCTCACGTACGTCAGCGATCGTATTATCGCCGAAAAATTCTTCCCACGGCAAGTGCCAAGCAATCATATAGCAAAGCTTCTGACTGAGAATTTTGTGCTTGCAATTTGATCTTTTTACCTTGACAATTTTGTGGAAATTTCTTTATAATTAATATTATGAGAATTAGATTTCACAAAATTGAAGGTTATAAGTTTAATGAATTTAATTTATGAAATTGGACAATAGCATTATTGGGGAAAGGCAATATCAAAATTCATTACCATAAATGGTAAAATCACTTTCAAAATACATAGAAATATCCTATACATTACCAAATATGGTAATCTGGTATACAGGATTACAGCTCGAAGGGGATATATTGAAAATCCTCAGTTTAGTCGTGCAAGAATCGCTGACAAGGTCGGAAGGAAACCATTTTTTGTTTGAAATCGGAAAAAAAGAGTTTGAAATCATATAAATCGTTGAAATCGTTAGTAGTGAAAGAAATCGTATTGAAGTCGCGGAACAAAATTAAATTATTTGAAATCATTTCCGTAAATTAAAGGGAACTCTAGTAAATTTGTGAAATCTGATAAACATTGTGAAATCTAAATATAATTATTTTTGAATATATCTGTGAAATCGAATTCAAGACTTATCATTTGTTAGAAAACTTTTATCGGAGGAGTATATAGCTCGGTGGAAGTGTAGTTGACTACGACGCAAACGTTACGGGTTCGAATCCTGATATCGACAAGACTATTTTTGTATTTTTTTAACACATTATTTTTCTTGAACAGTAGTGAAATAATATTTTTATTCCTGTATTATCCTTTGAAATCGAACAAATGGAACAACTAATGTTAATATGTCTTTTGGACCTCCAATTTTCTTATTGCAGAGGCGTCTTTGCATTTATGTAAATATTTATTTATTTATTTATTTAAGATTCATCAAAGGGCTGATTACTTAACATGTAAATATAAATAGTTATAAAATAAAATAAGAATCAAAATAATTACAATAATTAATATAAATAACTAGAAAATTATTCATTTAAAACAATAACTAGAAAAATAGAAAAATAATTAATAATAATTACAAAATAATAACAGAGTAGTTAGGAAAGTTTGGCCTTCACAGAATTTTTCGACAGATTAAAATCAATGTTGTTAAAATGCGAGTTAAAAAAACCGAGACATTGACGTGGCGGGTTCGTGAAAACCGTAATTTGTGCGATGCTGTGGAAATTTAAGAAAATCTCGATTTCTCAAGGAGCGACTCGGAATCGATATATTAAAAGAAGACAACAAGACTGGTGAGTCAACATTACCTTGAAGACATTCAAAAGCGAAAACAGTTCTAGAGATGTTACGTCTGAATTCAAGAGAGTCTAGTTTTATGAGCTTAGGCCTATCTGAGTACGGCGGCAGGATAAGAGGGTCGCTCCAAGGAAGTCCACGAAGTGCAAAGCGAACAAAACGGCGCGAGAGGATTCTTTCTACGAGTAAAAGACATAGACGTACACTTACTAATATTGAAGGGAAGATAGTTATCAGAACACCAGTTGTAGAAAGCGTCTAAGTCAGAATTTAAAAGTTCACAGTCACAGAGGACACAACACGGAAAATTTTGGCGTCGTCAGCATAGCAAAGAATTTTTGAATATTTCAAGAATAAAGATACATCATTGATGTATATAATAAATAAAATCGGGCCCAGATGACTTCCCTTAGGTACGCCAGAGGAATTAAAAATAAACTTGGATAGTGATCCACGGAAGGACACACGCTGAGTCCGATTTAGTAGGTAAGAACGAACCCAGTCTGCAAACAATGAAGGAAACCCGAGGGCCGTCAACTTTTGAATCAAAATTTGGTGGCTTATTCTGTCGAATGCCTTGCTAAAATCTGTGAAGATACAATCCACTTGCTTTCCAGCCTCAATTTTGGATAAGCAGAAATTTGAGAATTCCAGTAGGTTAGCCGCAGTAGACCTACCTTTCATAAAGCCATGCTGGAAAGTTCCAAGAAAAGGTTTGCAATGAAAGTATAGTGTATCACAAACTAATGCGTCAAAGATCTTAGCAATACAACACAAGTTTGCAATGGGTCTGTAATTGGAAATATCACACCTCTTCTCTTTCTTGTGAAGAGGGATAATAAGAGATGATTTCCAAGATTTTGGAAAGACTCCACAAGAAATAGATAAATTAAATAAATAACAAAGAACAGAAACCAAGGTAGAAGAACAGTTCTTATAAAGGGAAATAGGAATACCATCAGGACCGCACGAAAAACTATCTGCCAAATTATTGATGTAATTCGCGACTGTATCGTCATCAAATGTAAGATCTTTCATTTCCAGAGAAGAAGGAGGAAATAATGTCAAGTAGCTAAAATCCTTAGATCAAGTATCGCAGTTGCCAGAAAGAAAAGCTGTCTTAAAAAAGTCGCCGAAAAGGTTCGCAATCGTCAAGGGATCACTACTTTCAGTGTCACCTAGTTTTGCTATTCTAGCTAAAATATAGCACGATGGCTATGACAAAACTTGATTTTTAATTTCTTTTACAAAACAAATTTAGCCGACTTACCAGGTGATGTTGGCAAGCTGACAGGAATTTGACTTCTTCATATGAATGAAGATCTGTCATCTTGGACTTGGAGCCAACTTTACCATGGTTGGGTGTCAGTCGAATGGATAAGGTGGGAATTTACTAATCTCACCTAGATGGCGCTGGATAAATTTCAAATTCCCGAAAAGTCTCACATTACAACACAGGTCTCTCTCTCAAGGCCTATAGCTCTAGCGATCCATTGAGAGAGGAGCTGAAAAGAGTGAGACAGTATCTACTCGGACTCAATGGAGGCACAAGATTACCCCTGATGCCTTTCTGCGTGTCACTTTGTGTAAACGCCCTACAGTACACTTCCTGACCTGACTATGGCGTGGTCAGTGATGATGGTAAACGGATGTCCCTCAGCATAAGCTCTAAATTTTTTTAGCACAGCAGCATAGCATTCCAGTTCAGTGATGCTATAATTGCGCTGTGCTGGATTGAGCTTTGTGGACATATACGCTATGGGTCCTTCAGCGCCTGACTCATCGACTTGAAACAGTACACTACCCACCCTATGGTGTGGGTAGTGTACTGTTTCAAGTCGATGAGTCATCACATTGTATATAGAACTTTTCAGAGAAGTCAGGTGTTGTCAGAATCGGTGCACTACACACAGCTTGTTTAAGATATTTAAAAGCCTGCTGCGCGTCTTCTGTCCAGGAGAAACTCTTGTTCTTCTTTAAGCAGTCCGTGATGGGAGCTGCTAGGGTCGCATAATTGGGGATGAATCTCTGATACCAACCCGTCACTCCGAGGAATCTGCGGATTTGTTTAGCAGAGCGGGGTGTAGGGAAATCCGCCACCGCTGCTACTTTCTCGGGGTCAGTTTTCAGAGTTCCATCTCCAATCATGAAACCCAAGTAGCGGCCTTGCTTAACGAAAAAGCGGCTTTTCTCAACGTATTGTGAGCTTAGCGCTGCGCAGGCAATCTCCCACTTCTCGTAATGTTTCCAAGTAGGATTTAAAATCAGGTGACACAATAAGTAAATTATCAAAATATATAAAGACATTTTCGCGTAACCGACCAGGAATAATCTTGTCCATTAACCAAACCTTGTCCGACCAATTTAATTAGTAAAGGTCGCTGACAAAATTTATTTATTTTTTATTTTTTTACCTAAATTTGACCTATACTTAGAGAGTTGAAATATGGTATTCATTAATTTTTTAGATGTTTAGTTTTTTTTTGGAGCCGCCATTTTGTATTGGTGCCTCAGCCTATTTTACATTTTACAGAGGTTTGTGTTAAACGCTGTAACTTCTTGGTTTTTAAAGATATTCAGTTTAAACAACAACCATGTTAAAGAGCATAAAATGTACAATATTTTTTGTTTAGTATATATTTAGTCCAACTTAACGGTAAATACGAAAAAAATCGATAAATATTAACGTTTTCAAACTAAAAACCAGCTCTTAAAATTAAAAATGTTAAAGATAGAACTACGACTCACCTAGGGATCTGTCTGGGTACCGCATTCTTGATATGTTGGATCAGTCTGTGTTGATTGTGTTTTAGCAGAGAGAATCAGGGGGTCGTCGAAGTCGCTTATCATCTTCGGTGATTGGGGTCCCCTGTGTCGACCACTCGCCCTGGCGTTTTCCGGGTTACATCTAGAGCACTTAGGTGACACTACTCCAGGCTGTCCACAGTTGCAGCAGAAAAGTCTCCTAGTCTCACCGGGGCAGGAGTGAAAGGAGTGACCCGCTACACCTCAGTTCCAACAAGTCATGCGAGTTGCAGCGTCGGGTCTAGTTGATTGCCTCTACAGGTCGCGTCGTTGTAGCCAACGTTCAGCCATACGGCATAAGTTTTGCAGTTGATCCATGGATCTCACTGTAGCTGTACAGAATTGCTGACCGATACGAAGATGCAGATCATCACGGACTATCTGGACCATCTGGTGGCATCCTCATGTGCCCGACGATAGCGCTGGCTTTGCGGAGGTAACTATCGAAACTCTCCGAACTCTGACGGAGTTCCATCAGAGTCTGCATCAGGTCCAAGTCTGTCTCGGCAGAGCCGAACTCTTGTGTGATGCGAGCTCTAAATAGCTCCCAGTCAAATTCCGGAGAGGCGAGACAAAACTGGTTCCAGAACCATTGTTCGGCCTCATCTTTAAGTAGGAGGTGTAAATTTCCGCATAACTCCTGATCAGACACACGAGAGCTGAAAGCAAGTTGCTGAACCCGAAACAAGAAGTCATCCACCGAAAAGGCTGGGTAACGACTCGTATAATGGATACCCCCAGGACGCCAGGATGGAAGGGCGTCCTTTGTTGTAGCTGCCCGCTCTAGTAGCCGGTCTCTGCCTATGTGGTGTTGATTGAGGAGACTCGCGCTCGTAGGATTGGAGTTGCTGTAGCGGGCTTAGTTCAGCATGTAGGTGGTGAGAAGCTGGCATGGTTGTTGACGGAACCGGACCTCGCCAAGATGGATTGGGCCAAGTTCGTCCTTAGCAAGCCTAAAAGCTCCCTTTTAAAACCCGCCAGGTGTTCCGACAATTGATCGACAACAGTATGTCTTATTTAAGGCCCTTTAGGCCTTCTGCGATTTACTTCGGATCACTGCTGGAGGGGAAGGGACTTGAGCCTGTTTAGGCCTTGCTCCTTGGTCGTCCGAAGCAGTGGCTGCTTTCCCAGCAGGAGAATGAAACATCTCTGGTTAGAAGGTAAACAAATGGTCAAGAGAAAAAAAATTTTGATAGCAGCTCTGTCGCCGCTTATATACCAAAAAGGTTGAGACAAAAGGTCTCGCAAATAGTACGGGAGATCCAAATCCTAAGGTCGTAGCACAAAAACAAGTTTGAGGGCAACCAAAAAAAAGAAATCAAAGAAAGAAATAAAAAGAAAAAATCAGAGCTACGATAAGTCAAAAAAATAATGTGTATAAGAAAAACAAATCTTACTTGAAAAAAAAAAACATAAGCAAAACTGCATGAAAACTTAATTACGCCAGAATCAAAACAAAAAAGAATTATTTAAAAAAAAAATCTAAATTAAAAAAAAAATTCAACTCATCCGAAATCAAAGAAAAACGAGAATATTTTTGAAAAAAACCAAAGAAACTAACTAAGATCATTTGCAGGCTCCCTCAGAAGCTTCCTCTAAATCCCTTCCTAGGATGAGAAAGGATAGGAAAAGGTAGGACGAAGGAGGTATTCACCAACAAGAAAATTTTTGAAAAAAGGAAGAAAGAAATAAAAAATTTTGGAATGTGAGAACCTTTATGAGGTTCTGCTTGTGGAGCTGGAGTCAAGCTTGAGCAAACTCAACGAGCACTTTCACGGTCATACTGAGACGGCATCGGGGCTGTGCAAGCTCGCAAGACTAATTAAGTGTCACGCTGGCTACTGCCTAAGTCGGGTGTTCGTGCGACTCACCAGCTCCCTACAACATGAGACACTAATTACCCCAGGGATTAGGTAGGTCAGGAGCAACATCGGACATCGCTAAAGACACAGGCACTAATTCCGAACATCAGTCATCTCATGTCGAAGACAGACAGTTCATAAGGCAGTGAACAATTCGAAATAGATCGGGTATAAACCGTATTTAATACAAACAAAAGAAAGATCTATTACAGATATAGATCTGTAATCTTAATTGCGTTCGCGACCTCGACGTGATGGGTCACTCTAAGTTGGCTACTAGCTTCAACAAACAAGCGAAACATAAATAAGAAATTTGCAAACGGACAATAAGGATTTCAATACTTGATAGAATCGCGTGTCAAGGAATATATTGTGCACAATCTACCCCTATCTTACAATTGACACTTGAACAGAATCAAAAACAATGTTAAGTTATTACCTGTAGCCCGTTAGAGCCCCTGTCAACATGCTAATTTACTCCGTGTTACAAAATTTTATTAATTACAGTTGTACTTTGATCCTTTAGACTTGTCTCGTTCCTTCGAATGAAAAGTGTTATACCGAATATTAATTAAAGTAAGGCAAACGCGTCAAATGCTAATGTCAACAAACCATCCTCAAGTTTTCACTGTTACTTATGACTCTTCTCCTAAACGAACCAATATGATTATATAGGTAATATTTATAAGTTCCCAATATCCACTATAAGCTTTCTTTGCTAAAAATTCAGAATCGATTTCAAATACCCATTAAGAAAAACTATTTCACTATCTTCTACTCAAAACTTCCGCGGGTATTGGCGATAGCATCGGATAACGACTTACGTTCTTCACTAAAAGAAATGGATTCGACTAGTTTATTGAGGCAATGAACCCCATTTTAATGACTAACCAGCTACAGTGCGCGGTCGTAAATGCAAAGGAGTAAATGTTACGCCTAACCTTAAATTCATATAAGAAAATTATTGGCTTTAAATAATTATGCATAACACCAATTTGGTTATCACAATAATGAAGATAATTACAAAAAAAATTTAGTTTTCGTTAACGTAGTACATATAAATATATTATGACTTATCTGACAGTCAGGACGAATCTGCTCACACAGTCGAATGCGGAATTTTACAGCAAATCAATTATAGTTTTGAGATCCAGCCACCCCTGCCGGGATGGCGTGATTTTGTCCAGGCACGAACAGGTTCTAGTCGAGGAGCTCTTTTCCAGATTGTACAAAAAGTGATTTCTGGCCCTTTTTTCCCAAAATTGGTGGGAGCCAACTTTTCTTTAACTGGTTAGCTCAGCGAGCTGCTGAGGCCTGCAAGTCGCTGCCAGGTGGAAAGGGATTTACACTTGATTTCTCTCTTTCAATTGAATAAAAAATTACAAAATTACCACTTTCTGTAGTTTTCAAATGTGAGGGGGTTGTTGCGTAATATGCCTGAGTGGCCACCTGTGCTGATTCTCACCTAATTTTTCTCCTATACAGATTTCTTAGACGACCTCGTCTAAGCCCTTTTAGTAACTTTCAACAGGTTTAGTTCCCGATGGGGCAACTATTGTTAATATGGCTTTCGGACCTCCAATTTTCTTATTGCAGAGGCGTCTGTGGGGTGCATTTATGTAAATATTGTTATTCTAGCTAAAACATAGCACGATGGTTATGACAAAATTGGATTTTTAATTTCTTTCACAAAACAAATTTAGCAAACTTACTTAATGATGTTGGCAGGTTGACAGGAATTTTACTGCTTCATATGTATGAAGGTCTGTCATCTTGGACTTGTCAATGGGAGCCAACTTCACCATGGTTGGGTGTGAGTCGAATGGATGAGGTGGGCATTTACTAAACTCACCTACTCTACGTGTACTCGTACGTATTTAAGCATTTTTTCTTATGGCACGGTGAGGAACGGGATGTGCAGGGTTGTCGCCTTAGGTTTATAGATGGCAAGTTCAAATTGTAATTGCTGGTTCGGTCGAAATTATTCGAAATAAAAAGTGATTAGTGAAAAGTATAATAAAAAAAGTATAAAAAAAGACTATGTTAGTAGATTGATATGTTTTTAAAAACTTTGAGACAGTTTCTAAACTTTAAAATTTTCAAAATTAAGTGTGCTTTTTTTCAGGCAAGCAGCTAGCATAAATATGTTTCTTGAAATGTTTAAATTTAGATTAAATGATGAAAATTTTTAAGACAAAAAAGGGTAACTAAAAAAATCAGTCTAACTTTATAACGCGTGGACCGATTTGGATAATTCTTTTTCTGTTGGTTAGAGTATGTTCTGTGGTTGATTCCACGAGAAAAAAATTTTGGTGGGTTGCGGGTGGGGGGTGGGGGTGGAACCCAACTTTGTAACGCGTGGTCCGATTTCGATGGTTCTTTTTCTGTTGTATAGAGTAGTCCTATTGGAAAAGGTGGGGGTGGGGGGAGGGGGAGGGGTAGTCTAACTTCGCAACGCGTGAACCGATTTGGATAATTCTTTTTCCATTGGGTAGAATATGATCCTTGGTTGATACTACGAGAAAACAAATGTTGTTGTGGTTGGGGGGTTGTGGAACCTAACTTTGTAAATCGTGGACCGATTTGGATGGCTCTTTTGCTGTTATATAGAGTGTGAGCACCCATTGCTAATAGAAGAATAATTTGGTCCATAGTGGGGGGTTGGGTGGGGGGAGGAGTAGTCTAACTTCGTAACGCGTAGACCGCTTTGGATAATTCTTTTTCTTTTGGGTAGAGTATGTTCCTTGATTGATACCATGAGAAAAAAAGTTTAGTGGAATAGGGGTGGGGTAGGGGGTTAAAACTAACTTTTAACGCGTGGACCGATTTGGATGGTTCTTTCTTCATTGTATAGAGTAGAAGACACTGAAAAGTGAAAAATAGAATAGTTTAAAAAAAAAAAGTTGAACCGACTTTTTAATTTTATATCTATTACAACATTTTGAAGTCGGTGCAAATTATGGAAATAAAACAACTACAGTACCACAATTGAAAATAATACATAATACTACCTGAACGTTTCAGCTTACGGGATCATAAGAAATGACAATTAAATATTTTTGTTGTAGTTGTTTGGTTTGTTTGATTTGCACCGACTTCAAAATGTTGTAATAGATATAAAATTAAAAATTATTTTATGCTTTTTAGCGCTTTTTGTGAAGTCGGTTCAACTTTTTTTTAAAAACTATTTTATTTACTACTGCTATGGTGAAAACTACCACTAAGGTGCACTTCAACTACATAAAGAAAAATCCTTAATTTTCTGATTTATTTATTTATTTAAGTTTAATGCAAGCTATTACATAAAAAATACAAAATAACAAAATAAATATTTCAAACTAAAATAAACAATAATTCATAACAGATAATGTCAGCTACAATATGAGATATGATTATGATAAATATAAACTGGGAGGAAGGAGAATTAGGAAAGGCGATCACGATGTGCGGAATCAAGATATAAGGCTTTGTGAAGGGATGATTTACTCAGATGGAAGTCAAAGGAGGGAAGGTCGATGACTTTTCTTAGCATCATGGTAATTGGTTCGAGTTGACCGTAGTTCGTGCCATGGCGGTCGAGTCGGAAAAGGGGAGTGGACCTAGATGGGTAAAGGACCTAGATGGCAAGGGTTGGTATAGATGGGTAAAGATTGCAGTATTGAAGGGCTGTCTATGGCACCAGCTAATCGCTGATGAATGAAGAGAACGTCGGAAACATCACGACGTTTACTTAGGGGTTGTAAGTCGATCAGTTTCAGACGGTCTTCATAAGGTGGAAGGTTGAATCTGTCTACCCACGGAAGATCACGTAGAGCAAAGCGAATGAACCTACGCTGGACAGATTGAATTCTGTTAATGTGGGTTGTTCGCGTGGGTGACCATACCTGGCTGGCATATTCAAAGAGAGGTCTAACATAGAAGATATAGAGAGATTTGGAAACATAAGGATTGGAGAACTCTCTAGACCAGCGCTTCATAAACCCTAGCGGGGAGTTAGCTCTGTTTATTATACTATCAATTTGGGAACGGAAATTTAGTTCGCTATCACAGATTATTCCTAGGTCACACAAAGAGGTAACGATAGGGACTTGCGGGAATAAGAGATGGACTGGCATTTGGAGACATTGAGCTCAAGAAAGTTTTTCATGCACCATGTGGTGAACGAATCGACGTCATTTTGGAGCAGAAGAGAGTCGGTTGTGGAGGAGATATTTTTAATTATTTTCATGTCGTCAGCATAAATGGACAGCTCTGAGTATTTGATGACACAATCAACATCATTAATTGTAAGGATGAAAATTAATGGACCGAGGTCGCTGCCCTGAGGGACGCCGGAACGAGCGACAATGGGGAAAGTAATAGATGAGCTGAAAAGAACATTGTATTGCTGAGGTAGGATTGAATCCAGGAGATGAATCGAGGGGGGAAGGCTAAGTTTAAACAGGATAATGCTATGGGAGATCTTGTTAAAGGCTTTGCTAAAATCGGTGGCGATAACATCAACATCTTTACCGTTTTCCAGGGCACATAGTGTTTTGGAGACGAATTCGGTAAGGTTGGTGGTTGTAGATCTTCCTTTGAGGAAGCCATGCTGGGAGAGGGAGAAAATTGACTTACAGTGGAAGAACATGGAATCATAGACCAATTTTTCGAATAGTTTAGGTATGGATGATAATTTAGCAATGGGTCTGTAGTAGGATACATCGTTCTTGCATCCTTTTTTGAATATGGGAATAATATAAGAGTTTTTCCATAATTGAGAGGAAAACCCCTTGAGTGACCGGGAGACGGAAAAGCAAAGTAAGGGGTTGAACAAGATGCATGGAACACTTTTTCAGAACGATGGCCGGAATGCCGTCTGGACCGGGGTGAAAGTCATCATCAAGCCCGTTAATACTGGCGGCGATTTGTTCGGGGTCAGGGTCGAAAGATGTAAACGACGTTTGAGTGCATTTGTCCACGAATGAAAAGTAGCTAAGGTCAGCTTGGAGGGAATTGTCGCTAAAAGATTTACTGAAGAAGTGTGCAAAGAGGTTGGCGATAACCTGAGGATCAGATTAAGAGGTATTCTCGAGCTTTAGGGTGGACGGGTAACCACTGGATTTCTTCTTAGAATTAATAAAGCTATAAAATAGTTTTTAAAAAAAAAGTTGAACCGACTTCACAAAAAGCGCTAAAAAGCATAAAATAATTTTTAATTTTATATCTATTACGACATTTTGAAGTCGGTGCAAATCAAACAAACCAAACAACTACAACAAAAGTATTTAATCGTCCTTTATTATGATCCCGTAAGCTGAAACGTTCAATTGTGGTTATGTAGTTGTTTTATTTGTTTAATTTGCACCGACTTCAAAATGTCGTAATAGATATAAAATTAAAAATTATTTTATGCTTTTTACAGCTTTTTGTGAAGTCGGTTCAACTTTTTTTTTAAAAACTATTTTATTTTTCACTTTTCATTGTCTTCTACTCTATATAACGAAGAAAGAACCATCCAAATCGGTCCACGCGTTAAAAGTTAATTTTAACCCCCTACCTTACCTCCATTCCACAAAAATTTTTTTCTCATGGTATCAATCAAGGAACATACTCTACCGAACATAAAAGGAATCATCGAAATCGGTCCACGCGTTACGAAGTTACTACCCCTCCCCCACCACCACCATAGGGCCAAATTATTCTCCTATTAGCAATGGGGGATCACACTCTATACAACAGCAAAAGAACCATCTAAATCGAACCACGCGTTACAAAGTTAGGTTCTACCCCCCTTCTCCCACCTCCACCCCAGCAACATATGTTTTCTTGTAGTATCAACCAAGGATCGTATTCTACCCAATAGAAAAGGAATTATCCAAATCGGACCACGCGTTACGAAGTTAGACTACCCCTCCCCCCACCCACACCTTTCACCATAGGACCAAATTATTCTGCTATTAGCAATGGGGGATCATACTCTGTACAACAAAAAAAGGAACCATCCAAATCGGACCACGCGTTACAAAGTTGGGTTTCACCCCCACCCTCCACCCCCACCCTACCAAAAATTTTTTTGACATGGTACCAATCGGGGAACATACTCTATCCAACAAAAAAAGAATCATCAAAATCGGTCGACGCGTTACGAAGTTATGCCCGGTCAGACATAAAAAAAAAAAAATAAATAAAAAAAAAAAAAAAAAACGCGTCGAACTTAGAACCTCTCTGTTTTTGGGAAGTCGGTTAAAAAAAAAATACGCGTCGAACTTAGAACCTCTTTGTTTTTGGGAAGTCGGTTAATAAAAACACTTGCGGTCGGATATGAGGCTGGTTTCCATCCGTTGGAGGTACTCATGGTAGAGGATATCACAACGTTTGGAAAAAGAGGTGTAAGCAGACAAGTAGGAAGAATAGTCAGACCCAGGCTGGGTCAGAAGAAAAGTTTATTTCTCCTGTTGCGGAGAGAGCGCAATTCTTTATCGTACCAAACGGGGGAGAAGGAGCAGTTCTTACGAGGAAGAAGAGGTATGGATTGTGTAAGACAAGCGTGTATTTCCGAATAAAACGCCTCTACAGCAACATCTATTGGAAAGGTTGTTGCTTTTCACAAATTTATTTTGAACTTATTACAGGTATGAGTACAAACTACTAAATTAAATAAATTCAAGCTAAAGTAATAGCGACACGAGTAATGCGAGCAAAGTATGCCGTAACTGCAAACTGTTCCGTCGAACTTACTGATCAGTAACCAGCTGTAGGTTGATATTTTGGGATTTTGAGATCATGTGGATAACGGTTGCTGGACCAGATGAAAGCAGTTGAAAGCAGACATTTTGATTTGTATTTTGCTTGAACATATACCGCCCGCCTCGTCGAAGACTAAAGTATTTAGGGCTCCGCCCGCCATGACGAACTATAGAAGAAAAGGATATTACTTTGAAGTTGGTGATGATACGTCACGGTCGGTAACACGCATAATTTAACAACAGGACACACGAACTCTGCCATCGGATCCCGGATGGAGTTGAGTGAAGCGGCCAATTAACCATCTCGTAGGAGGGAGATTGTCTTCCTTCACTAGAACCAGGTCACCCACTGTGACGAAGCAGGTCTCCTCATTCCATTTAGAACGCTGCATAAGGGTATGCAAGTGATCTCGTGACCACCTCTTCCAAAAGAGCTGCTGTAGGTGTTGCACGGTTTCCCAGCGAGTTAATCGGTTGATTGGAGCGTCTAATGTGCTAGGTTCCGGAGGAGTCGTGATTGCAGTTCCCACTAGAAAGCGTCCTGGAGTTAAAACTTCGGGGTCTGCAGTGTCGAGACTAATGGGGTAGAGAGGCCTCGAGTTTAATACTGCCTCTATCTGACAAAGTGTCGTGGTTAATTCTTCAAAAGTTAAGCAGTGATCGCCAATAACTCGTCGCAGATGAGTCTTTACGAATTTTATACCAGCTTCCCACAAGCCTCCAAAGTGGATGATGCTGCAGGAATGAGGTTCCATTAAGTTCCATACACAGAGAGAGCATCTGCGATATCCTTATGAAACTACGAGTAGTGGAAACAATTTTCTTTTAATACATTGTTAGCTCCATGGAAGTTGGTCGCGTTATCAGAAAAAATGTTACTAGGAGCTCCTCGACAACTTATAAATCTTTTCAATGCGGCAATGAAGCTTGGAGTAGTCAGGTCTATAACAGCCTCAATATGGACTGCCTTGGTCGCAAAGCATATAAATAAGGCGATGTATTCTTTGTATATTGTTCGTCCACGTCCTCGAGCTAGCCTCAATCGTATAGGCCCGGCATAGTCGACTCCGGAATTGTAGAAAGGTCGTGTAGGCGAGACTCGTTCTTTGGGCAGACTAGCCATAAGTTGACTGGTGGCCGTTGTTCGATGTCGAAAGCATACAATACATCGATGTATAAATCGCCATACTAATCCTTTTAACCCAGTAATCCAGTATTTCTTGCGTATGTGGCTTAGTGTGAGGTTCTCCCCTCCATGTAGGGTAGAGCGGCGCGCTAGATCAATGATCAAAACTATCAAGGATGACGATTTCGGTAAGACAATAGGATGTTTCTGCTGATAGGATAAGCGAGAGTGCTTTAGCCGGCCACCTACGCGTAGAATCCCGAGGTCGTCCATGAATGGATACAGTTTTATGATCTTGCTTTTTTTATGAACAGTTCGATTAGCCAATAGTTGTACGATTTCTGCTGAATATTCTAATAATTGTTCTTGCTTGATTATTATATACATTGCCGATTGCAGTTCGGTTGTTGTAAGAGGACTTAGGATGCGAGTAGAGGTCTTGCACCTGGTGTTACTGATAAAGCGTAGGCAATACGCTACGACTCTGGTCAATCTTGTAAGAGAAGAGAATCGCTCAACTACATCCAAGTACGGAACTGATAAATCACGGGCAGCGTGATGCGAGAACCGTTATCCAATAATTCTACTTTGACCTTTGGAGCCTTGGTAGTTGGCCAAAATGTTGATGGAAGTGAAAGCCATGAAGGACCTTGCCACCAATGCTGATTGTCCCGAAGCTCATAAGCACTTAATCCGCGGGTAGCAAGATCCGCCGGGTTCATTTGGTAAAGAAGTCTGTATCTCGGATACACGGTTAGCTACAAATTTTTCCCAGCTTTAGGGGTGTCCCTTGATCCATGCCAAAACGGTTGTAGAGTCAGTCCATCCAAATACTGATGGATTGTTAAATTTCATAAAACTACGAACGTACACCAGTAGGCGGACTAGTAGGAGTGCGCCGCAGAGCTCATGACGTGGTAAAGTTATACTCTTTAATGGAGCCACCTTAGTTTTAGCAGTTAATAAGGTAGTTTGAACCTCACCGAGTTCATGGGTAATGCGCACTTATACTGCTGCAGCATATGCTGATTCAGAAGAATCAGAAAAGCCGTGAAGTTCACAAGCGATTTGGTTTGTGTGATATCCGATCCAACGATTTACTCGGATTTCGTTGAGAGCACGCAGGTTGGAGTAGAATGAATGCCACTGGTTTACTATGTCTTCATTGAGCTTCTTGTCCCAATCAAATCCAGACAACCAAATCCTTTGTAGTATCAATTTGGCCGAAATTACTACAGGGGATAGCCACCCCAGTGGGTCAAACAACTTTGCAATGGTGGAGAGTACGATTCTCTTTGTTGGATGAGCATTAAAGTCTGTAGATTCCTTAACCGTAAATCGAATTCCGAATTCATCTTTTGCAGGACTCCATTTAATGCCAAGTGTTCGTACGTGGTGATCAGGACTGATCTCCAAAGAATTCAGAAAACGTTGATCTGGCTTCAAAGAGGTCAGCAGTTCAGCAGAATTTGAAGACCATTTCCTTAGATTGAACCCTGCTCCCTTCAAAATGTTAAGTAGCTGTGACTGCCGTTCTAGTGCCTCATCCAGATTGTAGGCCCCAGTTAGGACGTCATCTACGTAAGTATCCTCAAGAAGAATGTCCGCTCCCATTGGATATTTTCTCCCAGCATCTTCAGCTAGCTGATGAAGTGTCTGAATTGCCAGGTAAGGTGCGCATGACATGCCATAGGTAACAGTTTTCAGCCTGAAATCTTTAATGCCTTCACTTCTCTGATGACGCCAGACGATACGTTGTAGATTCCGGTCGGTGGGATGTACCCATTTTTCGATGTCAGCTGAAAAAACTATTGGGTATTTTCTCCACCTAAGGATGATAGCGAATAAGTCTGCTTGAAGCTTTGGTCCAACATGAAGATAATCATTTAATGAGGATCCTCTTGCAGATTTGAATGAGGCATTGAAGACAACGCGTAACTTAGTGGTAGTACTGTCTTCTTTCATTACACCATGGTGTGGAAGGTAGTTGACATGAGAGGAATGATCCGAGGGGTGAATGGGAACCGGTTCCATATGGTTTAAGACCTCATAATCATTCATGAAAACTCTATAGCCCTGCAGCATGATAGTATCAGAATATAATCGGCTTTCGAGGTGCAACAGTGCTTTAATAGCAGTTTGGCGTGTAACGTGAACGCGGCTAGTTTTTTGACATTTCAGGGGTAGTCGTACAGTATAGCGACCACTGGCATCACGGGATACTGTCTCTTTATAAACCTGTGATCAATTCAGTTCGTCTGGGGTTTTAGTAGAAACAGGAACTTGTTCAACTTCCCAAAACCGCGTAATTTGTTCACTCAAATCCTCATTTGAAACACAGCGCAATCCTTGCAAGTGATATGTAGAGAGTTTCAAAATTCCATCACCCTGAACGACCGGGCGTGACAGAATCCAACCCAAAAACGTGTTTTGTGCAATAGGAGTATTTTCAGGGCATTTCCGAATTCCTTCAGACAATAATTGTCCGATAGCGTTTGCTCCAATAATGAGGTCTACTCGATGCGGTTCACCATAGTTCGGATCTGCCAATGGAATGTCCGTTAAACGTGGCCAACTGGAAATATCAACCTTTCGAGAGGGCAGAGAACCAGTTAAATTAGGTAGCACTAAAGCTTCTATAAGAAGTTTAAAATTAGGATCGTTGGGTGAGCCGATTTCGATGGAGACTATTCTTTTACAAACACTTTCGGGAGGTCTTAGTTGCCGTACAGCTGCCGCTGATATGAAAGTCATCTCAGAGCCTTGGTCCAATAAGGCGCGGACGATAATAGTATGACCAGCTAGTATGACACTGGCAGTAGCAAGGAGAACAGTAGTATCTTCGTCCCCAACGCCAACCAAATGGCCATTTGTGATCCTAGTATGTTCGGCATCTTTATCCCCGTGATTAACATGCGATTGTGTAGACGCGAGAGCATTATTATTGGATATTACATTAGCCAGCTGAGGTGAAGAACACTCCGAATAATTCGTATTAGAATAAGTGGGAGTACCAATAGAAGAGGCAGAATTTAAATGAAGCATTGTGTGATGCTTTTGACCACAAAGTTGGCAGCGTTTAGTCACATAACATTATGTAGTGAGATGAGAGGAGGCTAGGCAATTGAAGCAAAATTTATTTTGCTCTACAATAGCGCGTCTTTGCTCTACAGATTTGCCCTTGAACTGTGGACAAAACATCAAGATGTGTTTCTGTGTACATAGAGGACATTTGTGGACCTGTGTGGCGATATGTACCTTGCGCTCCCTTCCGCGGTCATGCTGTGATTTAGACTGTTTGGTTCTGGATGTACCTACCATTGAACTAAGTGATTCTTGGGCCCTTACACGGCTTTCGAGAAAATCTTGGAGAGTCTTAAATGCGATTTCCTTATCGTCGTGCAGTGCAATAGTATTTTCCCATGCCTTACAAGTCTCGCTGTCAAGCTTCTGGACCGGGATGTACACTAGCCAATCATCCCAACTTTCCACAGGCCGCCCTAAATTTCCCAATGCTCTTATCACGTCATTGGTGCCATCTACCAACCGTTTTACTTCATTCGTAGATGCAGAATTAACCGCTGGAAGTGTAATGAGCGTTCTAAGTAACGTATTTATAAGTATGCGTTTATTCTGGTACCGTTTTTAAAGCGTTTCCCATGCGGTTTTATAATTAGTGGCGGTAACTGGAAAATTATGAATAAGCATTGCTGCCTCACCAGTGAGATGCGTTTTAAGATAAGAATTTTTCAACCTGTGATAGTTGCGGATTTTTATGAATGAGAGATTCAAACATGTCTCTGAATGCTGGCCACTCCAAATATTCACCAGAAAATCTGGGAAGGGTTATCTTTGGTAACTGTTGCGGCGCAGTAGAATAGCCTGAAGCTAAAGATTGTTCCGTAAAGCTTAAATTACCTGAAGATCCAACAGGTGTGTCTTCAAGAAGGTACCTCAGGGTTGCCTGTGGTTCGATGTATGAATTTTCCATTTCGAAGAATGTGTCATTTTTAAAATAATCTTGTAATTTCTGTTCTGGAGAAGCGACGGTCATAATTGTTTCATGAATGTTGTTGAACCTCGTCCAATATTCGCTGAGCAGTGAAAGACGGCTTTGAATCGTAGATTTCGTTTGGTTCTTTTTTCCTAACTTATTAAAATTAGTCAGAAAGTTTTGAATTCCCTTCATGGGAGTTTCCAGCTTGGCAAATAAAGTATCCAAAGTTTCTGGCATTGTTAATTAGATGTCTCAGAGAAACTAAGGAAGTTGAGAATAAATAAACTTATCAAGCGAGATAAACGTCTATTTTACAGTCCGAGCAATGTAATCTAAATTCATTCACTTATCTGTCTCGTCTTCAGGAACTATCACCAAACCTAAGGTTTTCTTTCACTCTAAGTAGAATTCAATAATTCACAACCATATAAAGTATTGCGATGGTTTTCTGTTTCTTCACAGTTATGTAAGATCAATTTCAATACTAAATCAATATCACTGCACCCTGCGAACACGTCTTCCGAATCGAATTATATATTAAAGTCCCGGCGAGAAGTTCCCGGCCGATGCACCAAAATGTTTCTTAATTAACAAGACAAAGGTTGTTGCTTTTCACAAAATTATTTTGAACTAATTACAGGTATGAGTACAAACTACTAAATTAAATAAATTCAAGCTAAAGTAATAGCGACACGAGTAATGCGAGCAAAGTATGCCGTAGCTGCAAACTGTTCCGTCTAACTAACTGATCAGTAACCAGCAGTAGGTTGATATTTTGTGATTTTGAGATCATGTGGATAACGGATGCTGGACCAGATGAAAGCAGTTGAAAGCAGACATTTTGATTTGTATTTTGCTTGAACAGTGCCAATGTTGGAGTTGAGGAGCAAGTGATTTAATTTTTCAAAGTCGCCTTTACGAAAATTGAAGGAAAGAGAAGATTCGGAGCTTGAAAGGGCGTGAGGGTGTTTGTAGGAGAAAACGAGGAACAGGGGACGATGGTGACGATCGAGGGAGGAGAGGAGATGTTCGCTTTCCGCGACAGCCGGAGTCTGAAAAAGAAAAGATTAAGGGGACCCGGTGGTCTAGCGCGCGTAAATTTAAGGCATTTTCAGGATTTTTTAAGGTAAAACAAATTAAAAAACGATAATTGAACTATGTACATTTAATAAACTACTCAATACTCATACAAAAAAAAACTTATTATAAAAATAAATTTTTTTTATATAAAAAAAATGTAGCTGAAAATAACACCCTCAAAAAAATCGACCTGGGTGGCGTTGATGATTTCAAATCTGTCAGTCATTTGAAAAATAGAAAAAAAAGATTATTAATCTATATGAGTGTCTCTATCGTTGGAACTAAAATAAATTTAAAAAAAAAATTTTTTTACGAAGTTGTGCACATTTCAATTTTGGGTACCAAAAATACGACTTTTTTTGGATACTTTTTTAACAAAAAAACTAAAACTTATTAAAATAAAAATTTCTTTTTAGTTCCGACGATAGCCACTGGCATACTGAATAACATATTATAAATTTAGCCCAATCCGATGGACAGTTTTTTGTTTTTGCTCTAAGCCGTGCAGAGAAAAGTAGTTTCGAGATAAATGACTTTAAAGTTTTCCATTCATGAGGCGGGAAAACCGTTTGCTACCTGCTAAAAAGGCTATAGAACTTAAAATACCGTCAATATCATTATACAAATTTAACAGTATATTTTCGAAAGACTATACTTTCGAAATATTAAAGAAAAAAAATCGATTTTTTGAAAATTCTAGACCACCGGGTCCCCTTAAGTCTAATTGTCTGTCCAGAAAGTTCCTTACTCCACTAACTTGAAAGAGACCAGAAACAGAGAGCTGATCGGTAAAAAATGCTTCTTTGACGAAAGAGGCGTTCAGGGGACAAAGTGTGAACAGTCCTCAGACAATGACCATTGAATACGTGGGAGGTTAAAGTCACCCAGTACAATGAATTCATCGGAGGCGTTAGCGTTCTCAAACATGATGTCTAACGTTTCAATTGCGGGCTTGTAGGCTTCTAGAGGTTGAGAGGGACGAATATAACAACAAAGAATATACGGAAAACACTTATTTAGTGTTAATTTGATACATACAAATTCAGATATTGAAGAGTCGGAGGTCTTACACAGGGTGGCATTATAACGGTTGTGAGCAGCTATGAGAACCCCACGGCCTGGTGGCTCATCGTTGCCTACACAACCGTCGCCACGGAAAATGGTATAGTTTGGAGGGAATAGTTCGTTGTGTAACGTTTTAATTTTTCTGTTTTTATTTACTAATTTTAATCACGATCTCCCGATAGCCGTTTGAGCGTCGGATTGATTTTGTTTGATTTTTTTTTACTTTAGGTTATGATCTCTCAGACCGACTTCACTAACAAATTGAACACTGGTGCGCGTAAGAAAAATAACTTTTTGTTTATATTCCGAGAATGTTTTGGCAAGAGATTCACAGGGATTAAATGAATGAAACCATCCGCTTTTAACTGACTAAATTCCTATTATTACCTTTTGTTTTAAATTTTGCACTATCACTAACTCCGGAGTCCTGATTAACCCTAATTATCAATCTTAATTACTAACATATAATATATTATAAACTTATCTGACGTGATGATGTTTTAGTTGCAGCGCATGCCTTGTAGTCTTGTCGTTCCATTTATAAGAGTGGCCATGAAATTTATAATGATGAATATACATATAATGATGAATTTTTATATTTGTTCCCTTTTTCTTTTCTTTTTCCGCCGGAACGTGAAACCCTAGATTATAATATAAGCATTTAGAAGAACTTAACTCTAATTACATTAAAGATCTTACCCTACAAGGGGTCTTGCTCGACCACGTGCGATGGCTTATGCACAAGTTCTCAAATTTGCATGAATAAAATGTTGCTAGAAACTACTCTAAACCTAAATTAACTTTCTTTTTAAGTACAAAGATTCTTACATTACCTTGCAATGCAATCCCTCGATTTACTCGAATATTAAAAATTAATTTTCTTGACAGGCGATCTCAAGTACTACTTCTTGTTCACTTATTAAACACAGTAAGTTAGATTAACGTTAATTTACTAACTTTAATTTTAAAAGACTGTATACTAAGTATGTAGACACACGAATTTTAATTTCTTCCTACCAATCTTCTCTTGCCAAAAAAATGTCTGGCGAGTCCAAAAAACTCGAGAGAGTTTCTCTCTAACCGGAAAGGGTCTCCCGCCATGACAGTCGAATTGTCATGGTGGCTTGGTCGATCTTGCAGTTTCTTCTTTCGTTACTTAAGTTCAAATTTCAAATTGTAAATTATGTAAAAATATATTGTTACATTACCTTCCTTCCACAAAAAAAAAAATTGTACTATTAATCAAAGTAGAATTTTTTTGACTTGTTTAAGTGGCTTTCGGGAGATTTTTATTTTTCCGTCTGAAAGTTTCAACTTACATTGTTTCCTCCTTATTAATAATCTATTATGCTTGACATATTATCACCTCTTTAAATCTTTTACATGCCATGTTCCAATATCTTTCCCATGCTCATCACTTAATCTATAACATAAATTAACTAACTTTTCCGATACATAACACTTAACATACTTTGGACACAGTTTTACAGAGAAGCCTTTAGCCTTGTCCGACACTGCGTAATTCCGCTTAAATACTACGTCGCCTACTTTGAATGAGACGTTCGTGTTTCTCGACTTATCATAATATTGTTTGTTTCTTTCATATCGTTGTTCTATCTTGTTAATAATCTTTAATTTGTCCATACCAAATTTTTCAAGAAATGTTACTCTATTTTTCAAAGGATCTTGGTTCTCACCGATTAATTTGTAGTCATTCCCGCTAAATGTGAATTCTCTTCCATGGTTGAGAAAGAATGCTGTATGGCCAGTTGTTTCGTTTAGTGATGTGTTTAAAGCAATGTTAATCTTGAGTATTTCCTTGTCCCAAAGTTTGTGATTTTGTCCTACATAGGATCTTAACATATTTCCAATTGTTCTATTGTAGCGTTCCGTAAAATTATTTTGTGGGTGGTAATTGCAATTGAACCAGAGGTTTGATACGTTATATCGACTCAATAGTTTACGAAATTCCGTACATCTAAACTGCGGCCCATTGTCCACAATCACGGTTTCAGGTATTCCATGTTGAAGGAAGACCTTCTCCTCTACACATTTTATAATATTGTAGGTTTTTGTGTTTCGTAGTGGAAAGAGACAACTAAATTTTGTAAAGAAATCCACTACAACTAGTATCGCTATATTACCTTTCGTCGATCTGGGTAGAGGTCCTATCAAGTCCATCGATATCAATTGCCAAGGGTAGGAAGCTTTCTTAGATTTCCCCATTTGGCCAGCTTTCCTTGAATTGTTAGCCTTACTCTTCTTACAAATCTCACACTGAGATACATATTTCTTTACATCCAATGGGACACCGGGCCAATAATATTTAGAAAGTATCCTCGCTTTTGTCTTAAAAACACCACCATGACCAGACATTGGGTCATCATGACATTCTTGTAAAACTTTTCCTCCAGCTGACTCTGGCACTACGAGCTTCCAAAGCTGTTGTCCATACCTGATATCACTATCTTTAAACTTTATGAATAACTGCTCACTCTCTATTTTCCAGTGGCTGAAGCGTTTAGGATTCAGAGAAACCTTCGCTAGCATCTTCATATACCAAGTATCATCAGACTGGACTTTAAAATCGACAAGATTTACGTTAGGAATACGTGACATGCAATCTGCAACAACATTCTGTTTACCTTTTTTATGCACAATAATGAAATCGTATTGTTGCAGGCGCAATACCCACCTAGCTAAACGACCTGTTGGATTTTGCTGACGGAACAGCCATATTAGAGAGTGATGATCGGTAAAAACTTTAAAGGTGACTCCCTCTACATAGGGTCGAAATTTTTCACTGGCAAACAAAACTGCTAAGCATTCCTTCTCGGTCGTCGAATAATTGGCCTCAGCTCCCCGAAGTTTCCTACTTGCATACGCAATAGGGTGTTCATCCTCACCTTCACCTTGTTAAATGACTGCCCCCAATCCAACATCAGACGCATCGCAATGTATGTTAAAACTTCTGCTGAAATCTGGAGTAGATAAAACCGGTGCCGTAACAAGGGCATTCTTTAATTCCACGAAACTATTAGTGGCCGCATCGGTCCAATTTAAAGGTCTGTTTTTAGGACCTTTCGTAAGGTCGTGTAAAGGAGCTGCGGTTATCGCATAATTCCGGACAAATCGTCGATACCATGAGCAGAGTCCCAGGAAGCGTTTTAGCTCTTTGTAGGTTCTTGGACGGGGAAAATTCAAAATTGAATCAACCTTTTCTGGATCTGTTCGCAAACCCCTTTCTATCCAGAAGGAAGCCCAAATATTGTAAAGAAGATCGGCAAAATTTGCTTTTACTCATGTTTATACTCAAATTAGCTGAATTGAGCTTTTCATAAACAAAGTTGAGAGCTTTAATATGCTCGTCAAATGTTTCTGATGCAACAATTATATCATCTAGATAGATAAATATTCCATTGTCCGAAGAGTGAAGGAATAGTCCATCCATTAATTTCTGCATGGTCTGTGCAGCGTTACTCAGACCGAACGGTAAAACTTTAAATTGGTAAAGACCCATTCCAGGAATTACAAATGCTGTTTTCTCCTTGGAGTCTTCATGTAAAGGTATTTGCCAAAAGGCGCTTTCCAAGTCTATAGAAGAAATATACCTAGTCCTATCAAGCCTATCCAGAATAGATGAGACGTACGGGAGGGGGTACGCGCAGCTTTTGGTCACACTATTTAACTTTCTGCTATCTAAGCAAAGACGGTCATTGCCATTCTTTTTCTTTACTTGGACAATAGGGGAAGACCAAGGGCTTTCTGATGGTTCCACTATGTCTTGTTCTAGCATCTTCTCTAGCTCGTCCTTCATTCGTTTTTGCATATAGGGAGAAACATGATAGTACCTCTGTTTTATAGGTTCGTTTTCTCCCGTATCTATCACATGCGTTAGAAGATGTGTTCGCCCTAATCCTTTTTTTTTTTTTTTTTTTTTTTTTTTTTTATATACGATGTGGCCAAATCCTAGGGGACAACCCTTTGATGCGTTAGCATGGTTTTGGCCGGAAGGGAATTAAGGTAAGGGAAGTGAGGATACTTGAGTCTTGTTTGCATTGCTGCGAGCTAGACAACAGCCCAGAGACGGAGTGGATTATTTTAATTTCTTAATAAAAGCTCACGGTCATCTGGTCTCGAACCCGGGACCCATGGCATGTTGGTCTTGCCGCTCAACGCATTGATCCAACTCCGTCTTTTGAGGAAAGATTATGGAAGTTCGCGATTACCTTATTTAAAAGGAGTTTTTCTTGGTCATTTAGATCAGAGTTATCAAAAAGCAATACTGGTTCATCTGAGAATTGGTCAATGGCATAAGATGGCCATATATTACCATCAAGCTCTAACATCCCGCCAAAATGTACCCAGAAGTCGACAACGAAAATGATTTTATGAGGAAAAGTCGGGACCGCAAAAATTCTTATCACCTTACATTTATTACCAACTTCTACGGGGACGTGAAAAGATCCTACAGACATATGTATAGAACGATCGGCAGTTGAGAAACTTTTAGATTTATTTTTATCTGATTTTAGACCTAAACTCTTTAAGAATGCAATACCGTCCGATCCTGCTATTGAGTGCACCGAACCGGTGTCCAGTAAACACGAAACCTTGACTGAAAATATGCTAGCATTTATAAAGGGCCTATTGTCACCTGGTATGGACTGTACACTCAATTGTTGTTTGGGTTTTCCTGAGTTTCCGTTATGAAATTGGGACCTCTTACTCCTTCTGTTGGAACCGTAGAAGGTCCTCGAGACTCGGTTCCACTGTAGTTTCCCGAGGGATTATGCGGTGGCGTTTGCATATTTCTGTCACTATTATTATTGTTGCGAGGAAATTCTCTTCTTTGCCATGATCGGTCATTACCTCTGTTTGGCCATCTACGTGTATAGCATCCTGGATAATTGTTACGGTTATTACTTGAAGGTTGCTGTGAATGACTATAATTACGCTGCCAGTTACTCTTGATGCGTTCTCCTTCATAATTTCTGTTGCGCTGAGAACTATTGGCTTCGCAGCGTCTTCTGGGCTCCGTTTCGCCTCCTTCGCATTCATTGGTTCTTTCTATTGCGCATATTCCCCTATATCCTACGTTATCTTGTCTGGATCTACTTCTATTTGCTCTAACTTCTTGGATGCTTCTTTCAATTCGTCGACGCTTTTGAACTCTGCTAATGCGAGGCTACGTGTATAGTCAGGTAGTAAATTCCTTCTCATGATCTTAATCTTTTCAGGTTCGTCCAGTTTATTTTCTAGTTTAAGGAACAGGTCCTCCATTACAGCGTAGAATACGACGACGCTCTCATTCGGGGATTGCTTTCGAGCTTTTATAACATCCAATAAGTCATCAGCATATTGGGGACTTTCGAAGTCCGATATGATTTTTTTTGAAAGTTCTTTCCAGCAGGTGACGGTATTTGAGGCAGAGACTGAATGGTACCATTTAAGGGCTATTCCTTCGAACAATTCAACTGCCGAATTATGCAAATCGTCATCTGATACGTTTCGTGACTTCGCTAGATCGGATACCTTTCTTACAAAGTCAGAAGCTGATAACCCCTTACTATCGCCAGTGAACTTAAGGTTCCACTTCCACACTGGTACTTTATTATAACGTTCCCTAGATTCACAACTTTGATCACAATTATCTGTTTCGTTTAATTTCTCTATAGCACTAGAACTTGCGAGAACACCAGCACGGTTAACAGCAGTGATTGCGAAATTAACTGACCTATCTGGTCCGGTGTCATCAGAATTGACAGAGGTGTTGGAGACTCGTAAGTACAAATCATCATATTTTGCCTTCAGATTACGTAGAATTTTAAGCTCAGCGTCATCTTCTGTGTTAATTCTATTAATACGAGTTTGTAAGAAATCCATCTTAGAAGATAGAGCTTCGATTACATCAATAGAGCGCTTCTCTAATCCAAATTCTTCTTCAAAAAAGTTCAAAATTTGCAAACATTGAGCGATATCATCTTTTGGGACAAGATATGATTTAATCTCAGGTGGACTCGGTGACTTATTTTCTTCCTCCAAGATCTTAATCAGCGCTAATTTTCTAGTACGCATTGTGCTGTATTTAGGATTCTGCCCTCGGCACTCTAATTCGTACCTTACGAGGCTATCCGGAATATGATCTATCATTTTTTTTAACATATTGGAATTTTCTTTTAATATTCTTTTATAAAAGTTAAAGACAAACAGAGTAAACTGACTAGAGATAGTAAACAAAATGCTGAGGCTATAAGACGTGAAAACCAATGGAAGTAATTCTACAATCTGATACTATGGATACTATTATCATTATCCCTGGCATTGAAATGTGGTGAATGGTCATACAGCTTTAATTCTCTTTAGAATTTTATTGCTGTACAGCGTTTTGAAAGAGGACGGAGGACCCCTAATCTTTGTAAATAGTCTTTGTAAATTCGAAATGATTGACATAACCTCACAAATATGTTTGGTCACAGCAATTAAAAGCTTTAATAGATTGCAGTGATTTTAATAGATGTTTATATATAAACATTATCAATCAAAGGCTTTTTACTAAGAACCTTAATAAATTTGACAGACAACACTACACTGAATTATACACATATAAAGTCTCATGCATGATAATTTACCTGGGTGAGATTCACAAACAAAATTAACTATAACGTCGTTGTTTATTCTTGATTATGCCGTTCTTTGTAATAGCAAAGAGTGGAAAACGGGATTTCTTGACAAATGTAGAAAGATTTCTCCTTGCGGTTAAATAATTCTCTTTCAGCTTAAGTTATATTTGGACTTAGGATGAAGTTTACACGTGACGAATAGCAAGCTGCACTAGTCCTTTAACACAAATGTTAGATATTTTTCACGACATCGCACTGCGCTAAGACAACAAAGACTACACAATCACAGAACTGTTGATTACACTAAGCACTAGATATTACCCATTTTGTTCAATTATAAATTTAACGTTGTCAATTTAATTCATCTTTACAAAACTTTAGAAATAAGATGATTTTATGGCATACATGTGAATTGTTCTAGCAAATTGTAGCATGGTGGAGTACTTGAATATGACCGGACATGTGTCATGCAAATCAATAGGTTCTTCAAATTCTAATGACGTTTTTGCTTCGCTTCCCATAAGATCATAAGCGAATCAATCACTTTAATATGTCACACTCAAATTGTTATTACCTTACACCATATAGCACAATAATGATTATTTCTTAGGTTAACTATACCACAAGTACGAAATTGAATTAATTTGTTAGATTTTAACGCAAATGACTACCACTTAGCGGAAGCGACACAGAACTGGCAGAGCACTAATAATATTTGTCTTTAAAAGCATTTTAGCGGATTGATTTCAACACCGACCTTGATTTGAACTGCACATTTGGATTGTTAGATTTGTCGAAGAGATCCCGGTTGAGCCCCCAAATTTATTGTAACGTTTTAATTTTTCTGTTTTTATTTACTAATTTTAATCACGATTTTGTTTATATTCCGAGAATGTTTTGGCAAGAGATTCACAGGGATTAAATGAATGAAACCATCCGCTTTTAACTGACTAAATTCCTATTATTACCTTTTGTTTTAAATTTTGCACTATCACTAACTCCGGAGTCCTGATTAACCCTAATTATCAATCTTAATTACTAACATATAATATATTATAAACTTATCTGACGTGATGATGTTTTAGTTGCAGCGCATGCCTTGTAGTCTTGTCGTTCCATTTATAAGAGTGGCCATGAAATTTATAATGATGAATATACATATAATGATGAATTTTTATATTTGTTCCCTTTTTCTTTTCTTTTTCCGCCGGAACGTGAAACCCTAGATTATAATATAAGCATTTAGAAGAACTTAACTCTAATTACATTAAAGATCTTACCCTACAAGGGGTCTTGCTCGACTACGTGCGATGGCTTATGCACAAGTTCTCAAATTTGCATGAATAAAATGTTGCTAGAAACTACTCTAAACCTAAATTAACTTTCTTTTTAAGTACAAAGATTCTTACATTACCTTGCAATGCAATCCCTCGATTTACTCGAATATTAAAAATTAATTTTCTTGACAGGCGATCTCAAGTACTACTTCTTGTTCACTTATTAAACACAGTAAGTTAGATTAACGTTAATTTATTAACTTTAATTTTAAAAGACTTTAATTTGGGATTTTAACTACGCCTGTATACTAAGTATGTAGACACACGAATTTTAATTTCTTCCTACCAATCTTCTCTTGCCAAAAAAATGTCTGGCGAGTCCAAAAAACTCGAGAGAGTTTCTCTCTAACCGGAAAGGGTCTCCCGCCATGACAGTCGAATTGTCATGGTGGCTTGGTCGATCTTGCAGTTTCTTCTTTCGTTACTTAAGTTCAAATTTCAAATTGTAAATTATGTAAAAATATATTGTTACAGTTGTCGAGAATTCCTGGTATTAGATTGGTTTCAGTTCAGGCAAAGATATCGTGCTTCAATTTGTGGGAGTTTTTGTGCCAAGTCCTCTGACGTTCTGGTAATAGACTGACAAGCTGCTGGGAAGAGGTACTTGATCGGAGACCGCAGGTGCATTAGGGTGGAGGTCAGAAATAGTGAAAGCGCGGGGGGGGGGGGGGGGGGGGGGGGGGTTAGGAGCGAAAGTATTTTAAGGAGTCGTTGCGACTTTTTTGGAGATGGGAAATCCGGCGAGAACTGACGTACGCAGCATCGGTTTGTCGTGCACATAGGCTAGAAATAGACGAACGTTTCCATAAAAATCCGCAGAGCGCAAAGTCAATTTAACTGTAGGTGGGATTAGGGGATCGATAAATGAGTGATGTTGGGATGAAGTAGTTTTGGTTAGCAGAAGGGGCGGGTTAGCGGAGGTAGAAGAAATTTGAGAAGGGGCGGTAGTGAGAGAAAATGATGACTTGCAATTAGGTGGGCATGCGGAGGAAGCAGCGGGTGCATGGTTAGGTGTATACAGAGTAGGGGTGGGACAGACGGAAATCGAAGTAGAGGTGGTGGGGTGGTCGGAAGATGATGGCTTGTGGCTAAGTGGGCACTCGGAAGAAGTTGGGAGTGCGTGGTTGGTTGGATGCGCTGGATATACAGAATTCGAGACAGTGGTGATAGGGTTGTGGGCTGGGATGGATGTGTTCGAGGGCTTTGCTGTAAGTGGATCAGAGGGGTTAAGGGTGTGAGAATAAATAAAGCTAGGATACTTTATTCGGGTACTTATTTTAAAGTCTGGAAATGCACCCATTTTGAATTGCCAATTGGAGTTTAGATCACTGGGTTTAGGGCTTAAGGTGAGAGGTGCGGAAGAGTGATGAGAGATTATGTTGTTACTAGTGCTAATGTTCTTACGATTAGGCTGAATACTAAATTTAGGTATGGGAGAAGGACGTTTGGAATTACCTTTTTAATAGTTAGTAGGATTTGGTTTATTAGTATTTAATTTAGGGTTAGATGCAGAGGGCTTAGGGTTAAACTTAACATACTTTCTAGTTCACTTGGAGATTTCTATAGTTCCTAGAGTGAAGATTTTGCTGGTGGGGTTATTGATGAGCCACACATACTTGTTCGGGATGGAGATCTTGAAGTTGCTGAATTTCCTTGCTTCCAAGGATAACTTCAGGCAGCTAACGGGGATGAATGCAAAATTCCAGGAAAAAAAGCTAAGTACCCAGGAAACGGTGGAGTTGTGAGGGGCACCCTTAAGGAAAAATGAAGTATGGTCGTTTGATGAAGATGAGTATTTGCTGCCTAGTCTCTTTAGTCTCTGTTCCCATTCCAATACAGTCCAGGTGGTGGCAAATTTGTTAATCGTAGGTGCGGTAGAAGTGGATTGGGCACGATCGAATTAACAGTAGCACCAACATCTGGAGCAGGCTGCGACAAGGAGGAAAGCGAGTTTGTAGGAACCATTTTCTCGGTTGATTGAAGTGAAGCTGCAGATGTTGAATCCCGGCGAGTGGGGCAGTTTCTATTCGCTGATGTAGTTCCTGATGAAGCAAAGTCCGAACCAGATGCAGCAATGGCGTCAGACAGATGAAAAGAAGAGCCGAGAGAGCCTTTTGAAGTTAAACACCTAATATCAGAAGAAACTGAGCCAATGAGTTTAAAGTTTCTTTCAATGGCTGTAGAGCACGAATCTAGATCCTGCTTGACGTGCCGGACACCGCGCCGAATGTCGTCTATGAGTGGCATAATTGACCCAGCAGGCTGGCCGATGGTGAACCAGACGTAGATTGTGTTAAGCGAAGGTCATCCAAGGAAGCCACCAGCCCACTTAACTTCGAAGATATTACATAAATCTTGTTAGAAAGCAGCGACGAGTCACTGCTCAAAGCCTCTGCGATTTGAATCTGCTTGTCCAGTTTTGAATTTAAACCGGCGCAGTCATCGGACAGAATCTGCAATCCGGCCAAGTTAGAAGATATCTCGTTGACCTTATCTCCAATAAATGTTTGGTCGGTGGAAAGCGTAGCAACGACTCCTTTCATAAGAAATAAAACATGGCAGGGCTTTATATTGGAGCAATCCTTGCATGTAGCAAGACCACCAGTAGAGGGTACCATGGAAAGTACCACCACAAATGCCATCACAGGCCACACCATTCGTAAGTAACTCAATAGAGCACGCTTTGCAGATTGCCATTATGTTTGGAAAGATTGTCACAAAAAATTTTTTATAATATAAAAAGTTAAATAGCTGAATTTACACCAGATTATAGTAATTTCCAGTGCAAAGCAAAAAATATTTCACGAATAAGTAAATAAACAACTGAGTCACGCAAAAAACGGTCACTGAGAAAATAGTAAACACGCAGAAACTGTGTCAATGTAAATAAACAACCGTGTCACACAAAAAAAGGTCACTGAGCAATAAGAAAACAGAAACTGTGTCACGAAAGTTTAATGATTGGGAAAAGGTGGCACTCACTTTGCTGACACAATCGCAAACCACACGAACCGAAAATATTAGAATAAGACTTGGACAAATTACAGAGCGATCACGCAAGTGTCCGATCGATTAGGCAGCTATTGAGGAAATTCCTCAGTCTGTAACACTGTGGGCCTCTTGGAGTCCCAAGGCGTGTTCATAAGTTCGGAGGTCGTTTCATAACTGCTATTCTCGGGTGCCGCCTTGCCTACGGCGCACTGGGCGCCAGGTTCCTTGGGGAAGTATGATCCCTCAGTTCTTTCATAGTGTGCTGATTCGGCCAAGTGCTACCCTGATCCACAAGGTTCGCACCAAACATACCGTGAGACGGAATCACCACCGCTCCAGTGAACTTGCCCATAATTTATGTGACACCACTAAAATTATAGTTAAGATATATACATATGCATCAACCTACACCGGAACCGAAATTTAAATTGTTAGAGCCGTGAGAGAAGTATACCCAACTGCGGACCTCCATAAAGAGTTCCGGCTACACTCGTCGGGGGGTGTGGGTAACAATTAGGTATCTTCTTCAGGCGACGGAGAAAGGAGATATGAATGCGTACTGACGCCGATAGGCAGGTAATAAACAAAATAAATCTATGGTGAGTAAAACTCAAAAGAAATGGGGGAAGCTATATAAAAAAAATTTTTTGTCAAATACACGATGAGTAAGAGATGAGTGGAGAGGGGGGTATCCCCTCGACGACGGAGGCAATTCGGACGAAGGCATCTATGTCATGTCATAACCGGTGCTTCGCTGAAGACGTCGCACCTACCGCCCACTTACTCAGGATTCGGTGTGGTGCTATGGCTGTAAGCCCGACGACGCTATACATATGGATATGTTTCACCACTCACCATAGTGCAGACTGATGTCAATAATCCTCAACCTCGGTACTTAACAATAAGCTCCACTCGGAGCAATCCTGCTGCGAAGATGTAGCGTCCACGATCTCCGTCGGCTACGACGAGTTCCAGAACCATACACAAAAAAATGAACTACCACATGACTACAAGCTCATATAATTTATTTTAATTTCAAGCGGTTTTCTTAAATTCATTAACACCAAACACCCAACTTACTGCATTAACATTCCAATAATTCCTCGACTACTCGACTACTACTTCCCTTAATCTAATCTCTGATAGTTCACTCTAACATCCGAGCCTATAACTAACGGGCTACCTCAGATAGTTAATAATACTCAGAAATAAAAAATAAAAATAAACCAACGTTACTAGGGCTAGTCTGAAAATGGCATGTTAATAAAAAAACTTTATCTCTTCTCCCATAATTCCATTACTTAAGTTAACTTATCTACGGATCAATTGAAATAAGCTAACCAAACTTATACTGGCCTTGAAATTCCTTAATTTAAACTAGTATATGCGAAAAAATGATTAAATAATTATTCAGTTATTGCTACCTTTATGCGGACCGCTATGAATTAGCGATTAAATAAATATCCATGAAACTAAGAAAATGAACTGAAAGTTAGAGCTATATTAATTCATAAACATAATTTGGTGGTACTTACCGCTGGTCCCAAATGCATTTGCGACGGCGGCTGCGACTTGTGGTTCTAAAATTCCTTAATACTAACAAAAAATGACTGACAATTTTGGGTCAACTACTATGGCCTTATTCTGTCCTAATTGATAGTCCTGTCGTTAATTTGGGGACTTCCCCTCCGAGGAAGACGTCTGCATAAGTGATTCTGATCGACGTAACCGGATCTGTCTCAGTAGGTCTAACCCTTCCCCCTCTTTTTTTTTTAAATTTTTTTTTTTAATTTTATGGATCTGGTGCTTGGATTCGAAACTCCCCCTTGCTTTCTCTATTCCTACATAATGCATTTGTTAAAATTTCACTAATCAGTATTACAATCAGCTTACCTTCTGTGACTTGCTGCTGGTGAACCTAATCCTGTTCTAAATCTAATTCTGTTCCCGAATTAAAATTGTCGGAATTAATTGTAGGGATTTGCTTTTGCAGGGATTCAACCGGCCTGGATATACCAGCAGGTTGCAGGCTTATGACGGGTTTCGGTTGGTCAATAGTCTTTCTTAAGTCTTCCTTCCTTTGTAACGCTCTCGGCAGCCGATATACGGGTGCCAACGGTGGCGGTCGCAGCAGAAATAATTTCCTAGGTTGCCTGAAGAGTTTGCTCAGAAAAATCTGTTGCTCAGACGGGTTTTAACACCCTGAAAACAAATTCGCGTCAGGAACTGGGATAGCCTTCGACCAAGGGAACACTTTCCTTGTCGGCTTCCCTTTTTCCTTATCTGAAATCACCACACTAAATTGGTTATAGTATTCTGACATTGATTGCACAAGGAACTAACGTTTTGTCCGGCGATAAATTTAATGTAAAATTCCCCTACAGAACCTTTTAAGTTATAATACTCCGGGTTCCCCTGAAGTAGTGGGTTTTCTTTAATAACTACGGGATTCGAGTTATTTCTACTGCCCGTTTATCCTAACCTAAAGTCCACTGCCTGCCTGGCAATTAATTGAGCTGCGCCACCATGTGATTCATAGAACAGTCAAACTTGGAAAGAGTGCACAATTTTCTGCATACCGCTACCGCACTTCACGGAAAGAAATTTCAAAAGCTATCAACGCAAAATAAATGGCATGGGTAAGATAGTGGTTCCTCCTACTCGTTGCTCACTGGTTACTATAATTGTTACTTTGGAGGCAATGCAATATTAGAATAAACGTAATAAATATTGGAAAAATAAGCCATATCAAATCAAAGTAAAATGTCCTATCTTAATAGCAAAATTGGCAACATTGTAAAGCGTATTATCCTCACACATAGTAGAATTATTCTGAAGTTTTCGTTCATATATTTATATGCATCAAAATAACTTTGAATACGATCAAATACAAAACATATAGCCGTATATGCAGTAAATATAGGAGTAAATACCATAATTTGGAATTGAATCAGTGGCAAATGTGCATGTGGATATCCCTCTTATTTAATTTGTAGCATTCATGGAAGTGTGCACATTTCACCTCTTCCCGCTATTCAGCCAACTGTTTAAAAAGGCTTATCGGAGCAGTGCATACATGCGTGAAGAACACATAGCGGCGACATAAGTATGGCGTTTATTGCCATTTATGGTACGTAATTTCCAATTTTTATATGGTTGCAACTTGTTTTTATTGCCATTGCAAGAGAAAATATAAGAAAATGGCGCTATACATATCCATATAAAAATGTAATAGTGCGTTGCCATTTCGAGTTTGTACATTTAGAAGTGCGTACGCGGTAATTTTGTTTTAAATAACAGTGTATAGTGAAGTGCATTATTTACTGAATGTAGATTAATTATTAAAAAATGGAGCATGTAAAGGAGAAATTAACAGTGATGAACCACACACAACATTTGGATAAATTTATTGGTAAGTTAGACAACAATTTTTATTTAATATATTTCTATATCTCTTGAGTTGTTTTCCTACTTATTCGGTATCGCGTTTTCAATTGTAAGTTTTTTTTATATTAAGCTTATTTCGCTTTGACACAAAAAATATTTCCACTGTTGACGAATTAATCGCATTTTGATACCAGTGACTCTTACTTGTTTTCTCATTATGAATTTTAGAGGAAGAGTTCGATGAAAATACATTTGATAACTTGGATTATCAAATTTTGAAAAACATAATCCCCAAAGCCGGACCCCGGCAAGAATTTTGGTCTCCAAGAGAGGTCAGTATAGAATTACTTTGAGTATTTATTATCAAACTCTTCAGGTAGTTTTGTTTTTAACTTGTGAAATTACAGCCTACTTCAATTGCTTCTACTGTTAGTGAACCTTTATCAGATTCATACGTCACAAGCTTAAATGAAAATATTACAAATGAAAGCGAGCAATCCATTGGAGACACAACATTAGTTAGTAATATTGGGCAGGTGAAACTAACCAAAAAGAGAATCAGGAATTTTTATATTTCTAATATTATTATATAGATATTAACTTCAGCGCTGGTTTATCCCAGTACCAGTGAGAAATCAGATACAACTAGCATACTAGACTTCTCAAATATTTCAACTACTACTGCCCTTGACTCAATTAGTATTTTTGAACTTCAAAATATGTTAGACAGTATCTTAAGTGTGCTAACGGTGAAATTATACTCAACTTTTATAAGAAAGATAACAAGTTAGGAAACCGTGAAAGAGGGTTATTAGCAAATGTGGAAATCCATAAAGAATTTGATGCCTGTAAGCAATCGAATTGTTCATTTAAAATCACGAAAGAGCGTTTTCTTTCACTCGTCGATCAAATAACAGTAATTTTTCCAACTGAAAACGAATCTATATATTTTATTCCGTATAATCCCCAAACTAAACTTCATGCCTCAGGTAAATTATGGGAAGTTTATAACAGATTAAAGAAAAATCTAAGAGCTGCTTCTACTTCTTCAACACAATTTGACGTCATAACTTCGCTTAAAATTCCAACAGAAGATTTAGAGGGAAAATTAAAATTTTTGGAGAATAATTTAGAGCCTCAGCAAAAAGTTGAACAATATTGGAAGGAAACTTTTGAACATAGAATTTCCGCACTACAGTCTGAAGAATCCAGTAATTGCATTTATGACTATATACACAAATATCCTTCGTTGCTTGGAAAATTTGGTTGCTACTTATTAGGGAATGATTTTGAACAAATGTATCCAAATGCTGCTAATAAACTGTTTACAGAGTGGTCAGAGTGTAAGTAATTTATAGTTTTTTTTAATTAATATTATTATTATTTTCTTGTAAGATGCATACGCAGTATATTAATTTTTTATGATAAGAGATGCATAAATCACCCAGTAACTGAAAATAATTTAATATCGCATTAAATCTTTTCAATTGTACCATTTGTAATTAAACTTGTGTCGAGAACGATATTTTTTAATTACTCAAATTATTTAGTTACTTAGGTATACCTAGTAACTAAATAATTCGAGTACTTAAAAAATATTGTTCTCGACTCAAGTTTAACTACAAATGGTACAATTGAAAAGATTTAATGCGATATTAAATTATTTTCAGTTAGTGGGTGATTTTTATGCATCTCTTATCATCTTAGAATAATTCTAGCGGTCGGACCGAAGTTGAACGATCCTCCGTGGAATGATCCTTTAGTATGACGATTTTATTAAATATAATATTATATTATTCTGATTTCATTAATAGGATGCTAATTTGATAACGGAAAAAGTTGCCGAGGTTCATAAAAGAGCGCAGAGGATAAGACTACAGTGCAACCACTGATTATTTCAGCTGGGGATTCACTTCGTAAGTATCTACGTATTTATACATATTATATATCATTCTTACTAATTAGCCGAAATAGGGAAATGAAAAATGTCGATATAATTCATTAACAGTTTGTAATTTCGTGTGTGCATCTCACCTTTCCACAGCGAGTTGAAAATAAATTAACTTTGAAGATTGCTCTATTTCGGCTCTTGAGGAAAACATAAACTCGGATACAATCCCTCTAGTAATCGTGACATATTAATTTCAGATGATGTAAAAGTTTGCTATATCGCCCTGGAAGATATAACTTATGTTATTACAGATTCGCCAGTGACCACCATCGATCTTTGCTTCAAGATTTTTCACAGTTTACACGCCAAATATCCGGAGCCTTGCGAGGCAATTTGCCTGTTCCTGCAGAAAGCAGTATATGGAATATCAACGAAGCACGATAGGAATTATATTGCTGTTAATCAGCTACTATCTGATGTAAAAACTTAATTCCTACCTAGATATACACGAGGTATACACAAACATTTTTTTTATGTTATTGTCCTTATTTTAAAACAAGCACTGATCACTACCAGTTACATATTCAGTTAATATTTCTAAGATTTCTGGAATTCTCTTCTTACATAATGTTTTTCTATTATATAATTTAGAAATAAGATTAAAATTTTCTTCATTTAAAGTTTGCAAGTAGTTATTAATTTCTTCAGGTAAATTACAGCACTTATTATCTCTCGGTATGTGATCATTAAAAATATTTTGACATGAAATTTCGATACATTGTGAGGTGTCTTCACAAACTGGAATTGCTGTTTTATTAAAATGCTTACCTATATGGCGGGCATATGAATTTTTGCTTTTAAATTGACGTATTTCGGGACATTCTTTGCAAATTAAAAATTTTCCAATTTATGATAAATTCTTAAATGGTTCAAAGGACTTGTTTTAGTGGATAAGAAGTGGAATATGTAGTTTCTTCAATGGTTCATGATGCATTTAAAGAATCATTTTCAAATATATCTACAGAATATAGAAGAGAACAAATTTTAAAGAAAAATTCACTTTTAATTTCCGCAAAGCCTGTTACTATTGGGGTTCGCAGTGACACAACAAGGGTAGACAATAATCTTATATTACACACAATACCTGTGAAATCTTACAAAATCTCAATTAAGGAAGTTCTTCAAAATTTTTTTGAAAAGCCTGGGTTTTTAGAAGAGGTTTTGGATTACATGAAATCCTTAAATATTTCAATAAATGTCGTATCTAATGTAGTGCAGACGGAGTTTTGGAAAAGCAAAATCAGTCATCTTCCCAAAAAAAATTCTATAATTTTGCCATTTATTTTCTACTTCGATGAATTTGAAGTGAATAACCCTCTCGGGTCTAGAGCAGGACTTGAAAATCTAGGTGCAGTTTACATTTCTTTTTCATGCATACCGCCTTCTTATCAATCAAAATTAAGTAATATATTTCTTTTAATGCTTTTTAATAGTATAGATAAAAAGCCAATTGGAAATAGAATATTTCAGGGAGTTATTGATGAAATGATTGAATTAGAAGAAATCGGGATAACGGTATTTAATCGGAAACTGCTATTTGTATTAGCAGTGTGTGTGGGAGATAATAAGGGTCTCAACTCTATTTTGGGTTTTACTGAGTGCTTTCTACATCATCCCGTAAAAATATTTGTCATACCATAGCGAATAGATTTTTGCTTAGTGAAGTTATGAAAGCTCACGATAATCCCTTCTTAAATTTAACAGTTTATGGCAAAAAAATATGTTACATTACTCCTTCTATAAAAGCTTTAGGCAGTCATGGTAAAGCCCAATACTTTAACTGGGTTGAATATAGGGGAAGTAAATATAAAATTGGTTCCGTAATAGAAATTGGCGAAGAAGAAAATTATCCAGAATTTCGTAAAATTGAATGTATTAAAACTTTACATCACATTATAAGTATTGTCGCCTCAGTCCTTAAAGTATTATATTATGATTTTAAAAAAATGTTCACAATTCGAAATTGTAACCTTGACTAAGTTGACGTATTTTAGTACACATATGTTACTTAAGCTGAAGTCAGAATGTTATGTAATACAAAATTAATTTTAAAATATCATCTATAAATTTATATGGATCCGATATGTTGCAAAGAAATAGGTATAACATGCTGGTAATAAACTTAAGAAACTAAAGATTTTGTTTGATTTTTTTGAGAAGTATTGTTAAATAGTATCCTTATATCCGCTAACGCTGTTTACATAGTGCTACAAATGCATACAAAACATTCATATGAAGACTGCATGGAAAGAAGGACGTAAGTCACATTTGCAGAAAACAGAAAGTTTTCAAGGTTTTTATTATTCAGATAAAAACAAATTGAATTTCAGGTAATATTGGAAGAAAATGAAGATTTTTTTAATTTGATCTGAAATTCATTTTAATTAATTTCTACAGCTGAATAATAAGCCTTAGTACTTTTTTTACCTCTGATTTTCTGAAAATGTGACTTACGTCGTTCTTTCCCTGAAGTCTTCATCTGAATGTATGTTATTCACATATGTGTTTATATTTATTGAAATTAGGGACATATCACGTAAAAACGAGGCGAATTCTTAGTCAAGGCATATTTTTAAATGTATTGACTAGAAATTCTTTTTATTTACGTTTTCCATGATAATCTCCCACGTTCCAAAAAAATAAACCGTGGGAGTAGCTTTCATATTTTCACTTTTCAGAAATTAATAGGAGTTAAAAGTTCCGTTGGAAAAAGAACGGGAAAGGGTAATAAAATACTTATGTACATGACCATAGTTCGCTAGAAAAACAACACCAGTAATGTGCATAATGGAATACAATAACAACTAAAGGAGTTTGCTTGACACTTAAATTTCGTTTAATGTTGTTTTAATTCATTAGTTGAATGACTTCTATTTTCAGCTGAAGGCAAAGTTCTTGCCAACTTTTATATCAAAACTGATATATAAAACTGATAGCTGTACAGTGTGCATCGCTGTAATTTAAAGCGTATATGGTAATAAATTAATTGCAGCTATTGCTACAATTTTAGGTGATGAAGACGATAAAATTAAATAATTTAACTATGAAAATTGCATTTATGACAGAAACAAATCATACAGCATGCCACATGGATACGCTTTAAACAGAATGCATATTGCCCAATATAATACAAAAATTGTTTAGAACGCTATACAAAATTCTGCATGTTCTCATAACTGTTGCAATTATACCAAAAGGGATAATATTTTACGCCATAATTAATGATACTCATAGCTTTAAATTTTGTAAAGATTGCCATCTAAAATAACACAAATTAATATAAATATTGACCAAGAGGCTATAAAAGTAGCTTGGACGTCCATCTGCTATAGATTACACGGCTATATTCATTCGGGTTCTATATCATTTAGTATATGATTTTATACCTTAACTTTATTTGTTGCACCAGCCGCCACAAATTTGGCTTTGTATCAAGGCCCTTATTAGATAATAATAGTTACTATATTTGTTACACTGTATGCTTTACCTGTTTGGGACTTAAATTTCGTTTACATAGGCTATAATTTATTGCGATCACGATTTCGCCTATATTTATGGCAGAAATTGTATAAAAACTTAGGTCTTCTAAGCCATGCTTTTTTTCCGTGTTATGTACTCTGCACCAGCCCATAAGTATCCCGTTACATTACGGAATGTGGCTGCTAAACTCTCTCTCCTAGTAGAAGTGTTTTGCTACACTATCAAGCTAGCGGACGGTCTGGCACACATGGGTGTTGCCAGATGTTTAGGAATTTCCTGTCATAACAATTTCTAACTTCTATGAAACCTGTCAATTGTTTCAGTTAGTGCTTTTAAAGGCTGAAACTCATTCACTGCAATAAGTTCGACTTTGCGTTGCCGTCGCGGCTAGTCGACTTGCTTCCACAGATATGCTACATCATTGCAGCAATTCTTTTTTGAAGCGGATTAAGGATTTTTTTTCTTCTTTTTCTATTCTTCTTTAAATTCATTTGTAGATCGAATACATCGGGATCCGGCTTGATTGTTTTTTTTTTTTCTCATTTTAGTATTCTGTCAACCCAACTCTTTAAATGATAAATGGATGCAACCAACGGATCACGCGGAGTGCCTTCTTTCCTACAGCCAGTCAATGTTATTTGGTTCTCAGTGCGGTGAAATCTACGTTAAAGTTAGAACTCGACTTGGTGCTGAACGTATGTTTTACATCAAAGGAATAGTTAGATTGGTGTTAATTAAATTACATTATTTATTAATGTAATGATGCTAAATAAAATAAATTAGCTTCTCGCCCCGATTTACAAATTGATTGGACGTCAGGCAATTGTTGCAGGGCAGGCTCGGATTGTCAGGGCACCTGACAAGTCCGAGGCTGAAGTTCCCACCTTAGTTCATTTGTTGTTACTGCAAGTGTTGTAATTTAAAACTTTCAGGGCGTATTGACCGCTAAGGGGAGGGGGGTACTTTTACGATTCGTCCATATTTTATCTGAACAGAGAGGCTGGCTGGGTGTCTTCTTGTTGTCAACGCGGGGCTGACTCACACCCTGAGATTAAAAGTTACATGCTCCTGACCTACTGAGCTAGCCGGGCTTGAGGTCCTTGGCATGCATAATTCCGATGCGTTTTCCCTTCAGGTCCTCCACTTATATATAGCGTTATAGTGTTTGGACGAGTCACTTTGTGAAAAGTTTCTTCGATACACTTCTTGGCCAGGAAGATATTTTCGTTCCTTACATCGCAAATTGTATTGTTTCTCATGCCGTTTTCTAGCTTTGCGCAAATTCGCAATAACTCTCTCTTGTACTTCGCTACGCTGTGTATCCTCGGTTTTGATTAAAATATCGTGGCACTCTAGGGATTTGAGGTTCCGCAGGAGCTCATAAGCCGATCTGTGCGTAATCATGTGGTAACCAAATGCTAGGAAGTAGGGAGTAAATCCTGTTGAGTCATGCACAACATTTCGCAGTGCTGAACTAATGGCGGAAATGTTCTCATCCCATGTCCGATGGTCCTCACCTATGTAGGCTCGAATTGCCCATAAGATACTACGATTTACTCTTTCCGACGCATTTGCTTGGGGTGTATACAGCGCGGTTTTGTTATGCTTAACACCATAGTTTTCTAAGAGTGCTTGAAATCCCTGTGAAATGAATTGAGATCCATTATCTGAGGTCAGCGTTTCCGAAACCCCGATCCGAAACCCCGAAGAGGTGCAATACGTCCTTTTCGAGGAAACTAACAAGACTTTTCGAAGTAGCATTTCGAATTGGTTTACGTATAATGAACTTTGTAAAGCGGTCCAGGACGATGATGAGCATGGTATTCCCAGCCTTTGATCGAGGGTAAGGCACCAATAAATCAATGTTTATATGTTGCCAGGGTCGACTAGGAATAACAGTTTCTCCCATAGGAGGACGAAGACACTCATTCGCGGGTTTAGATTCTTTACAAATTTGACAATTTTTTACGTAGTGATTAATTTGTGACACCATTCGAGGCCGATAATAAACCCTTTGCAATTTCTCAGTGGTTTTTGCTATCCCACAATGTGCCGCCAGGGGAGGGTCGTGGGCCTCCTTGATTAAACCTAAGGTTAGACTATCAGGAACCCATATTCGCCATGAAACGGTTTCTTCACCGGAATTGTCATTAATCCGTCCTACTTTTTTGTAAAAACGCCGTCCCTTATGCGTAGGTCAGGAAAACGTTCCTTTTGAGCCTCTATTAACGAAACCTTTTCCATGTAATGTGGCTCAAGAATGGCAGGGTTTTTTCAGATCGAAATTAGAAGAAATATTTACCGGAGTAATTTCCTCAACATCCACTCTTGAGAGAGCGTCAGCAAAGACATTATCGGTTCCCCTGCGATGTTGAATGTCGAAATCAAACCCTTGGAGCTTTGGGCTCCATCTGGCCAGTCGGCCAAACAAATATTTCTGCGACTCAGCCATTTTAGACTAGCGTGATCAGTAATAATGGTGAAATGCGCCCCCTCAATGTAAGAGCGAAATTTCTTCACACTGACGAGAGCCGCGAAACATTCTATCTCTGTCACACTACACGGAAAAAAAGCATGGCTTAGAAGACCTAAGTTTTTATACAATTTCTGCCATAAATATAGGCGAAATCGTGATCGCAATAAATTATAGCCTATGTAAACGAAATTTAAGTCCCAAACAGGTAAAGCGTACAGTGTAACAAATATAGTAACTATTATTATCTAATAAGGGCCTTGATACAAAGCCAAATTTGTGGCGGCTGGTGCAACAAATAAAGTTAAGGTATAGAATCATATACTAAATGATATAGAACCCGAATGAATATAGCCGTGTAATCTATAGCAGATGGACGTCCAAGCTACTTTTATAGCCTCTTGGTCAATATTTATATTAATTTGTGTTATTTTAGATGGCAATCTTTACAAAATTTAAAGCTATGAGTATCATTAATTATGGCGTAAAATATTATCCCTTTTGGTATAATTGCAACAGTTATGAGAACATGCAGAATTTTGTATAGCGTTCTAAGCAATTTTTGTATTATATTGGGCAATATGCATTCTGTTTAAAGCGTATCCATGTGGCATGCTGTATGATTTGTTTCTGTCATAAATGCAATTTTCATAGTTAAATTATTTAATTTTATCGTCTTCATCACCTAAAATTGTAGCAATAGCTGCAATTAATTTATTACCATATACGCTTTAAATTACAGCGATGCACACTGTACAGCTATCAGTTTTATATATCAGTTTTGATATAAAAGTTGGCAAGAACTTTGCCTTCAGCTGAAAATAGAAGTCATTCAACTAATGAATTAAAACAACATTAAACGAAATTTAAGTGTCAAGCAAACTCCTTTAGTTGTTATTGTATTCCATTATGCACATTACTGGTGTTGTTTTTCTAGCGAACTATGGTCATGTACATAAGTATTTTATTACCCTTTCCCGTTCTTTTTCCAACGGAACTTTTAACTCCTATTAATTTCTGAAAAGTGAAAATATGAAAGCTACTCCCACGGTTTATTTTTTTGGAGCGTGGGAGATTATCATGGAAAACGTAAATAAAAAGAATTTCTAGTCAATACATTTAAAAATATGCCTTGACTAAGAATTCGCCTCGTTTTTACGTGATATGTCCCTAATTTCAATAAATATAAACACATATGTGAATAACATACATTCAGATGAAGACTTCAGGGAAAGAACGATGTAAGTCACATTTTCAGAAAATCAGAGGTAAAAAAAGTACTAAGGCTTATTATTATTTATTATATGTATGCATTTGTAGCACTATGTAAACAGCGTTAGCGGATATAAGGATACTATTTAACAATACTTCTCAAAAAAATCAAACAAAATCTTTAGTTTCTTAAGTTTATTACCAGCATGTTATACTGTTCGATTTCAAAGGATAATACAGGAGTAAAAATATTATTTCACCACTGTTCAAAAAAAATGTGTTAAAAAAAATACAAAAAAAAAGTCTTGTCGATATCAAGATTCGAACCCGTGCCGCTTGATTCGTAGTTAACTACACTTCCACCGAGCTATATATTTCAGTGATAAAACCTTTCTAAGAAATAATAAGACTGGAATTCGGTTTCACAGATATATTCAAAAATTAATTATATTTCGAGTTCACAATAATTATCAAATTTCACAATTTTGATAGAGTTCACTTTAATTTTAAAATTCTTCACCGAACGACGAAAATGATTTCAAATACTTTGGACTGTTTTTCCGCGACTTCAATACGATTTCCTTCACATTAATGATTTCAACAATTTGTAAGATTTCAAACTCTTTTTTCCCGAATTCAAACACAAAAAAATGGTTTCCTTCTGCCCTTGTCAGCGATTCTTCCACCACTTAACTGAGGATTTTCAATATATCCCCTTCGAGCTTTAATCCTGCATACCAGATTACCATATTTGGTAATGTACATGATATTTCTATGTACTTTGAAAGTCATTTTACCATTTATGGTAATGGATTTTGATCTTTCCTTTCCCCAATAATACTATTTCAGTATATGCTGTCTTTTTCTTATACAAATTCGCCGTACTTATCGATAGATTTCGATAAGTAGTTTTATCATTAAAAGGTTGGCAACAAAGTTTCAATTTCTAGTGAAATCTGTCAATTGGCCTTGAAAACTATAAATTGTTTTTGGTAAGTATCGACGAAAGTATTATGTATTTAAAGCTTTGTTTTGTGCTTGTGATTTAATTGTCGTGTGATGTGAAATCATTTTCATCGTTGGTAAGATTTGTCTACTTATTGTTTACATTTTACTTTGTTTACATTTTAATAATTACAAAAATATACTTTCAGAGGTAAACAACAACAATAAACAAGTGAGGATAAACTAATGAGAAGCTATTTGGATTCAGTAATTTGGAATTAGATAAGTATAACAAATTTAAATTATGATTATGATTCTTTGTGGTGATTTCTTTCTAGGTCCGTGAATTAATCTGTCATGCTGCAACATGCTCCCCGCCTTGAAACGATGAGTTTCAATGATAAGAAATGATGATGACCAGACCTTTGACGATCGTGTTTTGCTCACACCATTTTATTACCTTAGTTTCTTCAAGAATTCATGTCTGTAAAAATATGTGAATGATTTCAATTGCTTTTGGACCATTATAAGATAAAAAGGGAAATAAAGGGAGAATGAATTAACATGGAGTCAGGATTTTATTCGGGGTATTGTATTGGGAGTGGACAAAGCTTTGCAATAGGACGTTTAATGGTATTGTTTTTTGTCTTTAATGTGACGACTCTTATAAGAGAATCTCTTCCTGGGTGGGTTTTAATGATTCTTCCCATTAACCATTGTGATGGAGGAATTCGATCATCCTTGATTAAAACTAATTGGTTTTCTCGCAAATTTGGTTGCTGTCTAAGCCATTTAGGTCGCTGTTGCAGTCGATGCAAGTATTCTTGACTCCAACGATTCCAAAAAGTTTGGTGCAATCTCTGAACATATCGAAAACGATCCAAATGGTGAATATTTGTATCTAGAAGAGTGGGATCCGGCGGTGTGAGAAGTGGGCCCCCTACCAAAAAGTGTCCTGGAGTAAGAGGTGAAATATCCTGTGGATCTTGGGACATCTCTGTTAACGGTCTCGAATTTAAACTCGCTTCAATTTGCGTTAAAAGTGTGCAGAACTCTTCAAATGTTAGTAAAGCATTTCCAATAATTTTCTTCAAATGAGTCTTAACAGACTTTACTCCGCTTTCCCACAATCCTCCAAAGTGCGGAGACGAAGGCGGAATAAAATGCCACTTGATTCCTTGATTTTCGATCATTTCTGCGATTTCGTGTTCGAGTTGCTGTGCTCTTTCGAATTTATAGCGAGTTAAAATAGCGTTCGCTCCAATAAAATTGGATCCACAGTCACTGTAGATATCCGTGCATAGTCCTCGTCTTGAAACAAATCTCCGAAAGGCGGCAAGAAATCCATTAGTAGAAAGATCGCTTACTAATTCGAGGTGCAACGCTTTCGTCACCATGCAAATAAATACGGCGATATAGCCCTTATAGCTTCTTATTCCTCTTCCCTTTGAACTTTTTACATCAAATGGCCCGCAGTAATCGACACCAGAATGTGAAAATGGGCGTGCCTTCTGTACTCTGTACTCAGGTAGATTTTCCATCAATTGCTCTCTAGTTTGGGCATTCTGTCTAAAACAATTAATACATTTATGTATGTGAGTTCGAATTGCGTTTCGAGCATTGATAACCCAATAATGTCTTCGCAGTAGTGATAACATAAGTTGCACTCCTCCGTGTATTGTTTTGGTATGAAGATCATCAAGAATCAACTTAGTTAATGGGCTTTTTTCAGGCAAGATAATAGGATGTCTCTCAGAAAACGTTAACGACGAATTTTGAAGACGACCTCCAACTCTTATGATTCCATCATTGTCAATAAAGGGGTTCAGTTTTAATATTTTGCTTTGTTTTCCAACTTCATTATCGATTTTCAATTTATTGATCTCCGAAGAAAAGTATTCCTTTTGAACGACGCTAACCCAATGCCTTGTAGCGGTTTTTAATTCATTTGTGGTGAGGTATAAGAACTTCTCGGGTTGTACTTTACTACGAGTCTGTAGAAGCCATCGTTTGCAGTATGCTGTGACTCTGATGAGTTTTGATAGTGACGAAAATCGTTCAAGCAAATTTGGTTCTGCATCTGAAGCTTGCACGTGAAAACTAGTTATTTTTTTACGCAGACCGAGCGTTGTTTTAACTTCGTCCTTTCTCTTGGGCCAGTTTTCTTCTGCTTGCTTTAACCATTGAGGGCCGTTCCACCAAAGAGTATGCTTTCGTAGCATCTCTGGAGAAATACCTCTACTTGCACAGTCGGCGGGATTAACATCTGTTGGTACGTGATTCCACATTGTGTCTGCTGATAGTGTATGGATATTCGATACTCTGTTGCTGATGAACGTTTCCCAATTAGATGGATGTCTTTTTAGCCAGGCCAATACGATTGTGGAGTCCGTCCAAGCATACATTTGGTTAATGTTTATTTGGATGTCTTGTTTTACTTGAACCATCAGTTTAGCCAGCAGGTTTGCTCCACATAATTCTAATTTCGGTAACGATATTGTTTTCAGAGGTGCCACCTTTGTCTTGGACGAAATCAATTGAGTATCGACCACATTATTGGCTTGTTGAACCCTAATGTACACAACAGCTGAATATGCTTTCATAGATGCGTCGCAAAATCCATGTAGCTCAATTTTTGTTGATGTGCTTTCGGTACTAATCCATCTTGGTATCTCGATTTGCTGTAGCTCGATAAGATTTCTTCGAAAGTGGTTCCATTGTTCCTCGATATCTGATGGTATTTTGTCATCCCACTGAAGTCCTCTAAGCCATAGCGTCTGTATGAGGATTTTGGCCGTTATCGTCACCGGAGATAGCCATCCAATCGGGTCGAAGAGTTTTGCTATCTCTGAGAGAACCTTTCGTTTCGTCCATGTATGTCGTTCGTTGTCAATATTTATTGTATAGAACAAATGATCGGTCCGTGGGTTCCAATGAATACCAAGAGCCTTGATATTTTCTGAGCTAACCGATAGAGGCAGATTAACTTCGCGAAATTCAGCAGGCACGGCTTGGAGTATTGCTTCGTTATTAGAAGCCCATTTGCGTAATTCAAATCCAGCACTATCTAGGATGTGTCGAATCTCCGATTGTTTTATAATTGCTTCTTCTACACTCTGTGCTCCAGAAATCAAATCGTCCACATAGAACTCATGAAGAATTGCTTCAGCCCCAATTGGATACTTGTGTTGCTCGTCATTCGCTAGCTGCTGCAGAGTTCTAATCGCTAAGTAAGGTGCACTTTTCGTTCCGAAGGTGACGGTCGTTAATTTGTAGTCATTGAAGGGTTTATCTGGTGAGTCTCTCCAAATGATTCTTTGAAATTCTGCGTCTGTTGAATGCATACGAATCTGACGATACATTTTGTGTATGTCTGCCATAAATGCAATTTTATATCTTCTCCATCGCATGAGAATCGCAAATAATGATTCCTGAATAGTGGGTCCATTTAAAAGGGCATCATTCAGCGACTTACCGTTGCTTGTTTTTCGCGAGGCATCAAAAACTACTCGAACCTTCGTTGAAGTGCTACTAGGTTTCAACACTGCATGGTGAGGTAAATATGAACAGCTGTAATAGATGTTTCCGGATTCATCTTGATTAGCACATTCTGTTTCGCTTTTCTTTGTTAGTTTCATATGGTTTAAACTTAAATACTCATTGACACACTTAATATATTCGCTTTTTAGAGAAACATTTTGTTCGAGGCGTTTTTCCATTTGTATCATGCTTACGATGGCGCTATTTCTGGATGAGCCTAACTTAACCTTATCATCTTTGAATGGAATTCGAACTTGGTATCTTCCGTCCTGACAACGTATGTAATTCTCTGCAAAATGTTGTTCACAGCGGCTTTCTTCTTCAGTTAACGTAGGCGTCGCATGTAATTCTTCCAATTCCCAGAATTTCTTTAATATTTCATTTGATTCAATGTTGATATGAAAGTTTTGTAAGTGTAATGGCTGGGACGCAAAGGATTTCGTGCTACCGGATAGTATCCATCCAAATATCGTTCGCTGGCCCACTGGAGTTCCGTTTGGACCTTTTCTCACTCCATCAGTAATAATCAACGGGTAAATGTCAGCACCTAGTAAAAGATCTATTCGTCCAGGCTGATCGTATGTAGGATCAGCTAATTGAAGTCCATCTAAATGTTTCCAATTTGTTCTTATAATTTGTTGATTTGGTAGAAAGTTTGTGATCCGTTTGACAATAAATGCTTCGACCTTAATAACATCATTTCCAGTTTTGTTTGGTGAAAGTGTAAGGTTCACGCGTGATTTTATTCTTTCGGTGGATATATTGCCTAAGCCATGCACATCGATATCAACAAATTCACGAGGTAGTCGAAGAGCTTGACAAACTCGTTCTGTCACAAAGGAAGCTTGCGAACCGGGATCAATAAGGGCTCTGCAAATTTGAGTTTCCCCAAAAGGCGAAGAAAGTGTAACTAAAGCTGTAGCTAATAAATTATTACGATGTGTCGATGCTTGATTCACTCTAAAAGTCTTAGTTTCGGGAGCCACTCCGTCTTCACATACTGATAAGAGTGTCTGACTAGAATTTCTTCTGTGTTCCATTTGAGAATCAATCTGTTCCTTATGTAATGTGGTATGATGCGATTTCTTACATATGTAACATTTTAACTTACTGGGACATTTAGCGGCAAGATGACCAGTTCCCAAACAATTAAGGCAAAGTCCCTTGGATTTTACTAAATTTAATTTAGCTTGATGATCTAGATTTAAATATTTAGAACATTGGCGAATTGTGTGTGATTCCTTACAGAGTTGGCAACATAGAGAAGTTGATAGATGAAAAGTTTGATGATTTCTGATAAATTTGTCTTGCTGCATTGCAGGTTTAGGCTCCTTCGGCATCAATCGCTTTTTCCCATGTAATGCCTCTAGCGTCCGAAAACGAGCTTCCAGAAATTGTTTCAGCTCCTGCCAAGTTGGAAGTGATGTTTTTGAACTGAGTGACTGTTCCCATAATTCCAGGGTTTCATATGGCAACCTTTGACTAATTAGGTAAACAAGAATAGGATCCCAAGTATTTATTGTAATTCCAAGATTCTCGAGAGCAGATAGACATTCGGATGTTTTGTCTAACACAGATTTCACTCCCCTTGACGATTCTTGATTCACCGTAGGTTGATTAATTAAGACGTCCAATTGAGATTTCACCAAAATCCTCTTGTTTTCATACCGTCCCGTCAATGTAGTCCAAGCATGTTCGTAATTCGCGCTTGTTATTAATGTGTTGCTAAGCAGTCCCTTGGCTTCTCCAGCAAGATGTGCTTTTAGATATTGCAATTTTTGAACTGATGACAAGCTCTCATTTTCATGTACAAGAGACTTGAACATATCATAGAACGTAGCCCATGTTAAATAATCCCCGGAAAATATTGGCAGTGATATTTTAGGAAGTTTGACTTCTTCATTCCTTGCATGTACTTGCACAATTTTTAAATTTGATTCATCTACTGGTGTTTTCTTTGTTTCTATTGGTGGAAAATCGCGTAAAAAATCTGATTCAATTTTAGCGTGGGAATCAATATAAAACTCCTCAACCTGGGCATAAATTTCATCAACAAAATATTTTTCTGTCTTCACACTGTCCTCAGTAGCAAGTACTACGATTTCTCGATGTCGTGTTTTGAAATCGTTCCAATGACCTTCTAGATTCGTTAATCTAGTTTTATAATATGATTGTGTGCGCCTGTCCTTTCCATCTTTGCTATAATTCCTCATAAATATTTTTAATTCACTTTTAGTGTTTGCTTGTACTTTAATTAATGTTTCCATGATTTACGAGTATCGAAATTTCATCAATTTTATCAAATTGCATGCGATAAAAATAATATGGAATAGACTCACCAGATATTTGCGCTAAATATTCTTGCAGATTATTCCTGTTTGAATCAGCTTACGAGATTTCAGTTGATTTTCTGAAGATTTCCTCCTTAGGCACACTCAAATTGATCACTTTGAAAAGTCTCAGTTCACAGATTGTCACTAAAGTTCAATGTTCCTTTAACACACAATAAATAACTTTAAGAGTTCAACGCGCCTTGTATTATCCGGCTCGAAGGACCATGTTCGATTTCAAAGGATAATACAGGAGTAAAAATATTATTTCACCACTGTTCAAAAAAAATGTGTTAAAAAAAATACAAAAAAAAAGTCTTGTCGATATCAAGATTCGAACCCGTGCCGCTTGATTCGTAGTTAACTACACTTCCACCGAGCTATATATTTCAGTGATAAAACCTTTCTAAGAAATAATAAGACTGGAATTCGGTTTCACAGATATATTCAAAAATTAATTATATTTCGAGTTCACAATAATTATCAAATTTCACAATTTTGATAGAGTTCACTTTAATTTTAAAATTCTTCACCGAACGACGAAAATGATTTCAAATACTTTGGACTGTTTTTCCGCGACTTCAATACGATTTCCTTCACATTAATGATTTCAACAATTTGTAAGATTTCAAACTCTTTTTTCCCGAATTCAAACACAAAAAAATGGTTTCCTTCTGCCCTTGTCAGCGATTCTTCCACCACTTAACTGAGGATTTTCAATATATCCCCTTCGAGCTTTAATCCTGCATACCAGATTACCATATTTGGTAATGTACATGATATTTCTATGTACTTTGAAAGTCATTTTACCATTTATGGTAATGGATTTTGATCTTTCCTTTCCCCAATAATACTATTTCAGTATATGCTGTCTTTTTCTTATACAAATTCGCCGTACTTATCGATAGATTTCGATAAGTAGTTTTATCATTAAAAGGTTGGCAACAAAGTTTCAATTTCTAGTGAAATCTGTCAATTGGCCTTGAAAACTATAAATTGTTTTTGGTAAGTATCGACGAAAGTATTATGTATTTAAAGCTTTGTTTTGTGCTTGTGATTTAATTGTCGTGTGATGTGAAATCATTTTCATCGTTGGTAAGATTTGTCTACTTATTGTTTACATTTTACTTTGTTTACATTTTAATAATTACAAAAATATACTTTCAGAGGTAAACAACAACAATAAACAAGTGAGGATAAACTAATGAGAAGCTATTTGGATTCAGTATTTTGGAATTAGATAAGTATAACAAATTTAAATTATGATTATGATTCTTTGTGGTGATTTCTTTCTAGGTCCGTGAATTAATCTGTCATGCTGCAACATATACCTATTTCTTTGCAACATATCGGATCCATATAAATTTATAGATGATATTTTAAAATTAATTTTGTATTACATAACATTCTGACTTCAGCTTAAGTAACATATGTGTACTAAAATACGTCAACTTAGTCAAGGTTACAATTTCGAATTGTGAAGTTTCTTCAACGCAATGACACATTTTCTTAAAATCATAATATAATACTTTAAGGACTGAGGCGACAATACTTATAATGTGATGTAAAGTTTTAATGCATTCAATTTTACGAAATTTTGGATAATTTTCTTCTTCGCCAATTTCTATTACGGAACCAATTTTATGTTTACTTCCCCTATATTCAACCCAGTTAAAGTATTGGGCTTTACCATGACTGCCTAAAGCTTTTATAGAAGGAGTAATGTAACATATTTTTTTGCCATAAACTGTTAAATTTAAGAAGGGATTATCATGAGCTTTCATAACTTCACTAAGCAAAAATCTATTCGCTATGGTATGACAAATATTTTTACGGGATGATGTAGAACTCAGTAAAACCCAAAATAGAGTTGAGACCCTTATTATCTCCCACACACACTGCTAAAACAAATAGCAGTTTCCGATTAAATACCGTTATCCCGATTTCTTCTAATTCAATCATTTCATCAATAACTCCCTGAAATATTCTATTTCCAATTGGCTATTTATCTATACTATTAAAAAGCATTAAAAGAAATATATTACTTAATTTTGATTGATAAGAAGGCGGTATGCATGACAAAGAAATGTAAACTGCACCTAGATTTTCAAGTCCTGCTCTAGACCCGAGAGGGTTATTCACTTCAAATTCATCGAAGTAGAAAATAAATGGCAAAATTATAGAATTTTTTTGGGAAGATGACTGATTTTGCTTTTCCAAAACTCCGTCTGCACTACATTAGATACGACATTTATTGAAATATTTAAGGATTTCATGTAATCCAAAACCTCTTCTAAAAACCCAGGCTTTTCAAAAAAATTTTGAAGAACTTCCTTAATTGAGATTTTGTAAGATTTCACAGGTATTGTGTGTAATATAAGATTATTGTCTACCCTTGTTGTGTCACTGCGAACCCCAATAGTAACAGGCTTTGCGGAAATTAAAAGTGAATTTTTCTTTAAAATTTGTTCTCTTCTATATTCTGTAGATATATTTGAAAATGATTCTTTAAATGCATCATGAACCATTGAAGAAACTACATATTCCACTTCTTATCCACTAAAACAAGTCCTTTGAACCATTTAAGAATTTATCATAAATTGGAAAATTTTTAATTTGCAAAGAATGTCCCGAAATACGTCAATTTAAAAGCAAAAATTCATATGCCCGCCATATAGGTAAGCATTTTAATAAAACAGCAATTCCAGTTTGTGAAGACACCTCACAATGTATCGAAATTTCATGTCAAAATATTTTTAATGATCACATACCGAGAGATAATAAGTGCTGTAATTTACCTGAAGAAATTAATAACTACTTGCAAACTTTAAATGAAGAAAATTTTAATCTTATTTCTAAATTATATAATAGAAAAACATTATGTAAGAAGAGAATTCCAGAAATCTTAGAAATATTAACTGAATATGTAACTGGTAGTGATCAGTGCTTGTTTTAAAATAAGGACAATAACATAAAAAAAATGTTTGTGTATACCTCGTGTATATCTAGGTAGGAATTAAGTTTTTACATCAGATAGTAGCTGATTAACAGCAATATAATTCCTATCGTGCTTCGTTGATATTCCATATACTGCTTTCTGCAGGAACAGGCAAATTGCCTCGCAAGGCTCCGGATATTTGGCGTGTAAACTGTGAAAAATCTTGAAGCAAAGATCGATGGTGGTCACTGGCGAATCTGTAATAACATAAGTTATATCTTCCAGGGCGATATAGCAAACTTTTACATCATCTGAAATTAATATGTCACGATTACTAGAGGGATTGTATCCGAGTTTATGTTTTCCTCAAGAGCCGAAATAGAGCAATCTTCAAAGTTAATTTATTTTCAACTCGCTGTGGAAAGGTGAGATGCACACACGAAATTACAAACTGTTAATGAATTATATCGACATTTTTCATTTCCCTATTTCGGCTAATTAGTAAGAATGATATATAATATGTATAAATACGTAGATACTTACGAAGTGAATCCCCAGCTAAAATAATCAGTGGTTGCACTGTAGTCTTATCCTCTGCGCTCTTTTATGAACCTCGGCAACTTTTTCCGTTATCAAATTAGCATCCTATTAATGAAATCAGAATAATATAATATTATATTTAATAAAATCGTCATACTAAAGGATCATTCCACGGAGGATCGTTCAACTTCGGTCCGACCGCTAGAATTATTCTAAGATGATAAGAGATGCATAAAAATCACCCACTAACTGAAAATAATTTAATATCGCATTAAATCTTTTCAATTGTACCATTTGTAGTTAAACTTGAGTCGAGAACAATATTTTTTAAGTACTCGAATTATTTAGTTACTAGGTATACCTAAGTAACTAAATAATTTGAGTAATTAAAAAATATCGTTCTCGACACAAGTTTAATTACAAATGGTACAATTGAAAAGATTTAATTACAAGAAAATAATAATAATATTAATTAAAAAAAACTATAAATTACTTACACTCTGACCACTCTGTAAACAGTTTATTAGCAGCATTTGGATACATTTGTTCAAAATCATTCCCTAATAAGTAGCAACCAAATTTTCCAAGCAACGAAGGATATTTGTGTATATAGTCATAAATGCAATTACTGGATTCTTCAGACTGTAGTGCGGAAATTCTATGTTCAAAAGTTTCCTTCCAATATTGTTCAACTTTTTGCTGAGGCTCTAAATTATTCTCCAAAAATTTTAATTTTCCCTCTAAATCTTCTGTTGGAATTTTAAGCGAAGTTATGACGTCAAATTGTGTTGAAGAAGTAGAAGCAGCTCTTAGATTTTTCTTTAATCTGTTATAAACTTCCCATAATTTACCTGAGGCATGAAGTTTAGTTTGGGGATTATACGGAATAAAATATATAGATTCGTTTTCAGTTGGAAAAATTACTGTTATTTGATCGACGAGTGAAAGAAAACGCTCTTTCGCAATTTTAAATGAACAATTCGATTGCTTACATTCATCAAATTCTTTATGGATTTCCACATTTGCTAATAACCCTCTTTCACGGTTTCCTAACTTGTTATCTTTCTTATAAAAGTTGAGTATAATTTCACCGTTAGCACACTTAAGATACTGTCTAACATAATTTTGAAGTTCAAAAATACTACTTGAGTCAAGGGCAGTAGTAGTTGAAATATTGGAGAAGTCTAGTATGCTAGTTGTATCTGATTTCTCACTGGTACTGGGATAAACCAGCGCTGAAGTTAATATCTATATAATAATATTAGAAATATAAAAATTCCTGATTCTCTTTTTGGTTAGTTTCACCTGCCCAATATTACTAACTAATGTTGTGTCTCCAATGGATTGCTCGCTTTCATTTGTAATATTTTCATTAAGCTTGTGACGTATGAATCTGATAAAGGTTCACTAACAGTAGAAGCAATTGAAGTAGGCTGTAATTTCACAAGTTAAAAACAAAACTACCTGAAGAGTTTGATAATAAATACTCAAAGTAATTCTATACTGACCTCTCTTGGATTATAAAGGTTTTTATATGCAGACCAAAATTCTTGCCGGGGTCCGGCTTTGGGGATTATGTCTTTCAAAATTTGATAATCCAACTTATCAAATGTATTTTCTTCGAACTCTTCCTCTAAAATTCATAATGAGAAAACAAGTAAGAGGCACTGGTATCAAAATGCGATTAATTCGTCAACAGTGGAAATATTTTTTGTGTCAAAGCGAAATAAGCTTAATATAAAAAAAACTTACAAATGAAAACGCGATACCGAATAAGTAGGAAAACAACTCAAGAGATATAGAAATATATTAAATAAAAATTGTTGTCTAACTTACCAATAAATTTATCCAAATGTTGTGTGTGGTTCATCACTGTTAATTTCTCCTTAACATGCTCCATTTTTTAATAATTAATCTACATTCAGTAAATAATGCACTTCACTATACACTGTTATTTAAAACAAAATTACCGCGTCGCGCAATCGTTCTTTACAGAATGAGGTACGCACTTCTAAATGTACAAACTCGAAATGGCAATGCACTATTACATTTTTATATGGATATGTATAGCGCCATTTTCTTATATTTTCTCTTGCAATGGCAATAAAAACAAGTTGCAACCATATAAAAATTGGAAATTACGTACTATAAATGGCAATAAACGCCATACTTATGTCGCCGCTATGTGTTCTTCACGCATGTATGCACTGCTCCGATAAGCCTTTTTAAACAGTTGGCTGAATAGCGGGAAGAGGTGAAATGTTCACACTTCCATGAATGCTACAAATTAAATAAGAGGGTTATCCACATGCACATTTGCCACTGATTCAATTCCAAATTATGGTATTTACTCCTATATTTACTGCATATACGGCTATATGTTTTGTATTTGATCGTATTCAAAGTTATTTTGATGCATATAAATATATGAACGAAAACTTCAGAATAATTCTACTATGTGTGGGGATAATACGCTTTACAATGTTGCCAATTTTGCTATTAAGATAGGACATTTTACTTTGATTTGATATGGCTTATTTTTCCAATATTTATTACGTTTATTCTAATATTGCATTGCCTCCACAGTAACAATTATAGTAACCAGTGAGCAACGAGTAGGAGGAACCACTATCTTACCCATGCCATTTATTTTGCGTTGATAGCTTTTGAAATTTCTTTCAGTGTATAATTTCTTTGAGCGGAGTTCAGTTTGTGACATGTTCAGTGACATGAATGCTATGGTGTGATCATTTCCACTATCATCCTTCTGGCAGAGCACGCTGCCTATACCTGTGGATGACGCATCACATTGGATGAAAAATGGCCTACAAAAATCCGGGTTGGCGAGAACTGGGGCTTCTGTAAGGGAACTTTTTATTTTTGCAAACGCATTCGCAGCTTCTGGCGACCACGTATTATTTGCCTTCTTTTTCAATAGGTCGGTGATTGGGGCTACTAACCCAGCATAGTTCGGGATGAACCGCCTATACCAGCCTGTCAATCCTAGGAATCTTCTAATCTGTCGAATACTCTTTGGCCGCGGAAAGTTTTGGATGGCGACTATTTTGTCTGGATCTGTGTGAATTCCCTCCTCCCTTATTATATGCCCCAAATACTTGATGCGATTCTGGCAAAATTGACTTTTATCGAGGTTAATGGTTAAACCCGCTCTTCGAAGATACTGTGCAACTCGCTTTAACCCTCGGAGATGAGTCTCAAAATTTTCCGATAAGATTAGTAGATCATCGAGGTAGAAAAACACGTCTTCGTGCATTTCATAAGGTATCACCTTATCCATCAACTTACAAATCATCTTCGGAGCATTTGTTAGTCCGAAGGGCATTACTACGAATTGGAACAGTCCTCTTCCAGGGACTACGAATGCAGTTTTGTCCCGGGAAGAGGCCTCCAGCTCGATCTGCCAGAAGGCATCCTTGAGGTCCAGGCTCGTGATGTATTTTGTTCCCTTTACACGACCTAAAATCCCATTGATTTGCGGAAGAGGGTAGGCATCTTTCCGGGTCAATTCATTCACCTTTCGGGAATCCAAACATAGTCTGACTTTACCGTTTGGTTTTTTTACCATGACTAATGGAGAGGCCCATTCACTGTTACTTTTCTCTATCACTCCCAGAGCGAGTATCCTGTCGATCTCGGCATTGAGTAATTTCTGCATCGGCGGTGATAGAGGATAGTGTCTTTGTCGTATTGGTGTACTGTTACCGACATCAATAGAATGTTTGAGAACTGAAGTTTTTCCTAAGCCTACCTTGGTATATGAAGGAAATTCAGCTACCACCTCGTCTAGTTTCTGTGTTTGTTCCAAGGACAGATTATGGAGGGAACTGTCTGTGTCACTGTTTAAGTTGATCTCTGACACGACGACAGGAAATATGTTAAATGCCTCCCAGAAATTTATCCCTAAGATAAGCCGTCGGGTAAGGCTAGGGACAATGAAAAATTTGATCATCTTCGTTAAATTGTTGAAGGAGACTGAGATGAAGACGTAACCGAGAACATATTGGCTTTGTCCATCTGCGGTCCGCACCGACGCCTTAAAACTAGAATAGCGGAGATTTAATTCTCTCAGCAGTTCTACTTCACCACTACCTAAGCAGCTGACACTCGCACCGCTATCGAGCAAGCCGTATAAAGATTTACCTTTTAAATCAACCTTAACAACAGGCCTTCCGTCTTCTTCAGTTTGTATTACAGTTGAAAATAGACACTTTCTAGTGATTTTACGGTTAAGGAAGTAGGACAAATTTCGCTGGGTGTATTTAGCTTTATTCGTAGCAGTAAGGTTGTCAGAGCTTAGTTGTGATTTTTGTAGCGTTATTCGTCTGTCATTGTAGCGCGATGGGCCTTCTGAAGTAGTCTCTGAGGGGCAAACCGGACTGCAGGCGGAATCAGGTGACCCCTTCCTACTTGACCCGCCTGTCTGTTTCCCTTAGCGCTCCGAATACAATTTGGTTTCACTACATCCTTAGCTCCACATGAGTAGCAGAAAATCCTATGGTTCGTTGATGGACAGCCTTTATAAGTGTGACCGATGTCATCACATTTTTAACAAATGACTAGACTTTGATTGGAATTATTGTGTTGCCGTAATGCCGCTACTTGAAATTCTGACGGGGGGCACATATCGTCGTTATGTAGGGACCTATCTGGTTCATACTCAATTTCGTGTAGGTTAAATCGCCTGCTTCTCAATTGGTCTTCAGCCGTCTCTCCTACTTCCGACCACAACCTTTAAACCTGCCTGCAAAGGCGATCCATCTCGTCCACATTGTTGCAGACATGCAAGATGAGAGTTTTACGCAATGCGGGGTGCATGTTGCGGCGGATTAATGCTAAGAGTTCGTTCTGAATAATAGGTTCTCTAAGTCTAAGCGCGAGTCCCTCTATTTCCAACTGAAAATCACTAAAGGCTTCACGGGGCCTTTGTCTTCTTCCCTCCATGAGCTTCCTAATCTCGAAGTCACTCGTATCCTCAAATTTGCGTCGCAATGAGTAGCAGAGTTGGCTCCAGGTTGCCCGTGGATATTTTCGACAGAACTGCCAATACCACGTGGCAGCCCTTCCTGACAGAAGTTGATGGATGGAATATACGAGACAAGTCTGCTGAACTCCCTCAGCTCGAGCGAGTGTCTCGACTCTAAACAAGGAATCATCGACGGCTAGGCCACGAGGTGCACCATCAAACCTAATTTGCCAGTTGTTTACTGTATTGATTACACTACGTCGTGGCAGCACGTTCTGTTGGGGAGGAGACGGTTGTTGGGGCTGTGGAGGTTGCGCAGGCTGCCTTATCAATGGCCAATGGATTTGCTCTTGTAAGGGAGGAACCGGCACCCGAGTGAGTGTTTCCACTGCTGCGCAGGACGAACGGGGAAGACTGAGACCTTGAATTTGAGTTCGGTAACTCATTCCGGTCGGCCGAGTCTCAAAATTGGTCGCGAATGCATCCCACTGCGAACTAGTTTTCGCTAATTGCGAAACTGAATCGGTACTTGATAAAGGGGGCTCCCAGGGGAAGAGATTTCGTCTTGTACGTTCATCCTGGTCTCCTGAGCTTCTTCTAAGAAACTCGTTGGCTAAGTTGTGAGAACTCTGGTCGTTAGTTTCGCAACCAGAACTCCCAATCGATGAAGGAAATTGCTGGACCCTGTTTGCACTTAAATAGGGGTGTGACGCCCTTGGAAGAGCTTCCCCCTTCGCAGCGAAATTCTCGCATACTTCGCTCACTGCACTCAGCGGCCGTGTTATTGACTGGCAGGTAAAAGCATTCTCCATGGAAACGGAAGTATTATTATTATTAAAGACGGATGCGTGCATCGGTGATTGACTAGACTTGCCGTCGCACCTGGTGGAACTGATAGTAGACACACCAGCTAATGGTTCTTCAAATGTTACTACTACCGCAATTGTTTGTTCCTCGGCCCCCTCAACCGTGTCTGCATCCCTCTCTAGAGTACCAACAGCCTTATGATCGGTAGAAGCAACTGGTCTATTCCTTAGTTCTTCTTCCACTATTTCTAGTTCTTCCCGCGCTACTTTATATAATTCATGAAGGGCGTCTGTTGCACTGGGCTCAGCCTTACAAAGAAGATCTATACGACATATTACATGTAGCAGCCTAGACTTTACGCGTAATAGATCTCTACCATTTTTCTCTGCTACCGCAACGTTCACCAATTCTTGAAGAGACTTTACCTTTTCTTGACACTTCAAAATTTCTATAGTGGCATCAGAAATCGGCGGGAACCCCGCAGGTCTCTTCAGAATACCCTTTCCTTCCTTTTCCAGGATCTCCTGAAGTGGGGAGGGAGATATCGACTTAGTGCTATAACGCAGTCTCCGTAATTTCAGTTCGTACTGGAGTTCCTCCGGTTCGAGGTATTACGCCTCCATTTCGTGTGCGGCTCTAGTGAAAGTTCTAGACAAAGTTCCAATTAAGGTTTACAATACAATCCACCCAGCCAGTGGGCAATCAATGTTACAACTATAAATTAGATTGGCACGTAACCTAATACTCAGTAAGGTTATCCAGATGCCAATCCCCTTATGTCTCGAAACTTCAATTAACCTTCCTTGCGAGTGCAACTGCAACTAGCGTTATGTACTTTACTTAACTGATCACTCGAATTCATAATAGTTTGTGTATAGCTCTCTGGTTCTCTCGTTGCGCCGACTATTTCATTAGCCTGTTACACCCTGAGTGGACTCCAACTTACAATAACAAAAAAATTTTAATGATCCCTGTACAAAAAAAGATTTCTGACTTAATATTAAGTGCCGCAACTATCGAATCAACGAATAAGCTCAGTGTAAGCAAGGATAGAGTAGACCACTACAATAATTTCTAATCGCTTACACAATTATAATTAGGAAGGGAACGACTTCAAGAACCACCTGAAGGAATTCTAACCTACCAATTATCAGTCAACGGAGACTAGTAAGGACCACCTAACCAGCGTATAACGTTGCCTTTGCCCGAAGAAATGCGTATCGTATACGCCAATGTCTAATTCGAGCGACTAGCTATAATTCATTACTTTACGCTCTATTATTACACGCACAAAAAAAATTTTCTAACTACGCCCCTCCTTCCTTACTTACTTATTATGGGCGCCATATATGTAACACTGTGGGCCTCTTGGAGTCCCAAGGCGTTTTCATAAGTTCGGAGGTCGTTTCATAACTGCTATTCTGCATCAACCTACACCGGAACCGAAATTTAAATTGTTAGAGCCGTGAGAGAAGTATACCCAACGACCTCCATAAAGAGTTTCGGCTTCACTCGTCGGGGGGTGTGGGTAACAATTAGGTATCTTCTTCAGGCGACGGAGAAAGGAGATAGGAGGGCGTACTGACGCCGATAGGCAGGTAATAAACAAAATAAATCTATGGTGAGTAAAACTCAAAAGAAATGGGGAAAGCTATATAAAAAAAATTTTTGTCAAATACACGATGAGTAAGAGATGAGTGGAGAGGGGGGTATCCCCTCGACGACGGAGGAAATTCGGACGAAGGCATCCATGTCATGTCATAACCGGTGCTTCGCTGAAGACATCGCACCTACCGCCCACTTACTCAGGATTCGATGTGGTGCTATGGCTGTAAGCCCGACGACGCTATACATATGGATATGTTTCACCACTCACCATAGTGCAGACTGATGTCAATAACCCTCAACCTCGGTACTTAACAATAAGCTCCACTCGGAGCAATCCTGCTGCGAAGATGTAGCGTCCACGATCTCCGTCGGCTACGACGAGTTCCAGAACCATACACAAAAAAAATGAACTACCACATGACTACAAGCTCATATAATTTATTTTAATTTCAAGCGGTTTTCTTAAATTCATTAACACCAAACACCCAACTTACTGCATTAACATTCCAATAATTCCTGGACTACTCGACTACTACTTCCCTTAATCTAATCTCTGATAGTTCACTCTAACATCCGAGCCTATAACTAACGGGCTACCTCAGATAGTTAATAATACTCAGATATAAAAAATAAAAAAAACCAACGTTACTAGGGCTAGTCTGAAAATGGCATGTTAATAAAAAATAACTTTATCTCTGCTCCCATAATTCCATTACTTAAGTTAACTTATCTACGGATCAGATTGAAATAAGCTAACCAAACTTATACTGGTCTTAAAATTCCTTAATTTGAACTAGTATGTACGAAAAAATGATTAAATAATTATTCAGTTATTGCTACCGTTATGCGGACCGCTATGAATTAGCGATTAAATAAATATCCATGACACTAAGAAAATGAACTGAAAGTTAGAACTTCTAACGCGCACTAATTCAGCGTAATAGCTATATTAATTCATAAACATAATTTGGTGGTACTTACCGCTGGTCCCAAATGCATTTGCGACGGCGGCTGCGACTTTTGGTTCTGAAATTCCTTAATACTAACAAAAAATGACTGACAATTTTGGGTCAACTACTATGGCCTTATTCTGTCCTAATTGATAGTCCTGTCGTTAATTTGGGGACTTCCCCTCCGGGGAAGACGTCTGCATAAGTGATTCTGATCGACGTAACCGGATCTGTCTCAGTAGGTCTAACCCTTCCCCCTCTTTCCTTTTTTTTTAAATTTTAGGGATCTGGTCCTTGGATTCGAAACTCCCCCTTGCTTTCTCTATTCCTACATAATGCATTTATTAAAATTTCACTAATTAGTATTACAATCAGCTTACCTTCTAGGACTTGCTGCTGGTGAACCTAATCCTGTTCTAAATCTAATTCTGTTCCCGAATAAAAATTGTCGGAATTAATTGTAGGGCTTTGGTTTTGCAGGGATTCAACCGGCCTGGATATACCAGCAGGTTGCAGGCTTATGACGGGTTTCGGTTGGTCAATAGTCTTTCTTAAGTCTTCCTTCCTTTGTAACGCTCTCCGCAGCCGATATACGAGTGCCAACAATGAGGAGCAACGGTGGCGGTCGCAGCAGAAATAATTGCCTAGGTTGCCTGAAGAGTTTGCTAAGAAAAATCTGTTGCTCAGACGGGTTTTAACAGCCTGAAAACAAATTCGCGTCAGGAACTGGGATAGCCTTCGACCAAGGGAACACTTTCCTTGTCGGCTTCCCTTTTTCCTTATCTGAAATCACCACACTAAATTGGTTATAGTATTCTGACATTGATTGCACAAGGAACTTACGTTTTGTTCGGCGATAAATTTAATGTAAAATTCTCCTACAGAACCTTTTAAGTTATAATACTCCGGGTTCCCCTGAAGTAGTGGGTTTTCTTTAATAACTACGGGATTCGAGTTATTTCTAATGCCCTAACCTTAAGTCCTATCCTGCCCTATCCTTAAGTCCTAACCTTAAGTCCACTGCCTGCCTGGCAAATAATTGAGCTGCGCCACCATGTGATTCATAGAACAGTCAAACTTGGAAAGAGTGCACAATTTTCTGCATACCGCTACCGCACTTATGTACTCTGCACCAGCACATAAGTATCCCGTTACATTACGGAATGTGGCTGCTAAACTCTCTCTCCTAGTAGAAGTGTTTTGCTACACTGTCAAGTTTTCGGACGGTCTGGCACACATGGGTGTTGCCAGATGTTTAGGAATTCCTGTCATAACAATTTCTAACTTCTATGAAACCTGTCAATTGTTTCAGTTAGTGCTTTTAAAGGCTGAAACACATTCACTGCAATAAGTTCGACTTTGCGTTGCCGTCGCGGCAAGTCGACTTGCTTCCACAGATATGCTACATCATTGCAGCAATTCTTTTTTGAAGCGGATTAAGGATTTTTTTTTTCTTCTTTTTCTATTCTTCTTTAAATTCATTTGTAGATCGAATACATCGGGATCCGGCTTGATTGTTTATTTTTTTTTTCTCATTTTAGTATTCTGTCAACCCAATTCTTTAAATGATAAATGGATGCAACCAACGGATCACGCGGAGTGCCTTCTTTCCTACAGCCAGTCAATGTTATTTGGTTCTCAGTGCGGTGAAATCTACGTTAAAGTTAGAACTCGACTTGGTGCTGAACGTATGTTTTACATCAAAGGAATAGTTAGATTGGTGTTAATTAAATTACATTATTTATTAATGTAATGATGCTAAATAAAATAAATTAGCTTCTCGCCCCGATTTACAAATTGATTGGACGTCACGTAATTGTTACAAGTCTACGAATAAAGAACGAAAGGAAAGGCCGATACGTATATATACGAGAACAAAAAGTGAAGCAAAATTTTCTGCAGACTACCTGTCAAATTGCAAACTAATTTCAAAATTTTACATGACATTTGTTAAAGTTTGTATGCCGGCAAGTGTCCTCTGGAAGCAAATTTTAAATTGGGTGAAATCTGTGTAAAATTTAATTAAATTGTGTAGTGCAGTGCAAAAGAAACATTAAAGACAATTAATTCAGTGAAGTTCACTTAGAAAACATTATAATATTGATAAAAGGAAGTGTATTATAAATTTGTGTGAGAAAAAAGTGCGAAATCATCCTCTTGGAGTCTGGCTTCATAGGTAAATATAGAATAAATAGAAGTTAAATATCAATGCTACATTGAATGACTTAATTAAAGGCAGATTAGGCAATTAGTTTTAGCACGAAAACAAAGCAAAGTTTGCTATGGTAAAGGTGAGTAGTCATGTCCACATGCTGCCACCAAGCGGTAGAATGAGGACATGAATGGGATTGAGGATTGCGAGCACCACTAAGTTGCTTGTCATAACTTAGTCGTAGCTCACAACCAAGAGAATAGGGAAGGTTATGGGAATACCAGGCTGAGCGTAACAGTTCCGCGCAGGCTTAGTCAGTGACCAAAGAGGTGAGGGGCCCGCCTAGCTATTCGTGCTTAGCTCGCCGGATCGGTGTGGGATCTTACCTCACACTCCTCGGTACACTCACCCGAACATCATGCATTCTTAAAGTCTTGGTGAACGAAGATCGTACGAAGAAAAGGAAGCACAACTATCAAGGGATTACAAAGAAAGAAAAGATGTTAGGATGCGTGTAGGGCTATCCCTCCCCAACCTATGACTGCACCTCGCCCATCGTTTGGTACAGTCCCTTATATTCTCGGACAGTTGTCCGGAACTAGAGGTTAGAGAGGGAGAGATCGACGGGAGGAATCAGGTCAGCGTCTACTACGCCATCATACTTTAGAATCCACTGGAGAATTCATACAAAAAAATCCATGAAAGTATTATGCAAATATATATGTTACGAAATTACTTACCTAATGTAATTTCTTCTCCTGGCGCAGCAGTCTAACGAGCCGTGTGCGAACTGATCACCTGAAACAAGAAAGCAAAAGACTACATCAAACAGAGGACAAGAACACTCAACAAACTCAAGTACAGAAATTCAATAAATTCGTATTAGGCTTCATAAAACATAAATGTCTTATTGAATGTTAATTTCTCTCATAAATTAAATTGTTAAAAGTAATAAAGAAAATGTTAAACAGGAAATAGCAAAACAAATTTTACACAACAGATGTCACTAAAATTAGTTAAAGTAAACAAAATGTTAATTTCGAATTGAGAACACTCCCAAAAAGACAATTGTACAAAAAACCCGACGCCATATTGTAAGTCTCTCTTCTTCCTGTAACCTCGGTCACGAGCTAGCGACTTTTTTAGAAAAATAATAAAGCCACCTTGAAGTTTTATTGAGTCTTTTTTTCGGTTAATTTCTTTTGTGCAAACCACTATATTTCCTCTAAGTTGCAGAGTTGCAGAGCGATCCCAAGTGGAACTTCCAAGGAAAACCCGAAATAAAATTGACAGGGCCCCACTAAGAAGCCCCAACTGGTAGGCGCTCAGTTTTGTTTCGCATTTCTCCGCTAAGACAGCAAGGCACGAACTTTCAACACTACACAACACAAAAAATCAACTTCACACGACACGCGGCACAACTTACAACGCGGCATACCACTCAGGAGACGCTCAGCTTGTGAGATCGCGACACATCTCAGCGATCGCCACTTTTCCTGTAACCCGAGGCACACCGTACACAAAGCCTTGAAAGTAAAACACACAGGTGACACCATAACCAGTCCCCACAATATCCTGCACATAACACAGGTAAACGGAGGAACATAACCCTACTTCGCCATAATTCCCAGGTAACCACTAATTTTACACTAACCCTGCATGAATCATTCGCAATAACCCGAACTGGTAGTACACTACACAACGACACTTATTTTGTCCGTCAAAACGCACCTGTAGCGTTACTCCAACACGCAATTTCCGCAACCATCAAAACATTCGACGAGTAGCGTACAACAGCAATTTCAACAAATCAAAACACGGATAACCTTGGCCGTCTAATCATCGTCAGCTGTAATTTGTGTACATCTGGTTAATTGTTTGGACCGCTCGGCAAAGCCAGATAAACAGAAAACAAAAAACAGCCCTGTTGACGGCAACGAAATTCCGCGACATTGGTATCAGGTGTGGGGTTTCTTAACTAATTAGTTACCAATAAAACAAGATTAAGTTATGAAAACGATCACTTCGTAGTTGAAGACTTTTCACCCCCTCAAATTATTATTATTTTTCTTTTGCAATTTACAGTGCACCGCTTATTTGACTTTATTATTTAAGTGAAATATATCTGGTTGAAATCATTTTCTCCTTTAATAACATTTTATATTGAACTTACAGTGACAGTGAATCACAATTTAAATGTTTGTAAATTGCTGGCAATTTCACGGCCAAAATAGGTGTTATCGAAGGCGTTTGATTAAGATTGGCAACTGCAGCAAATTCAAGGATTTTGTTTTTTGTCGATCAGGTGGCTTTTAATTATAAAATTTTAATGACATTTGAATTCTTTTGGCATACGGAAATATATTGCAAAGCAAATACAAATTTTACACGAATATGAAATGAACTTAAAATAGGTTGAAAGAAGTTGAGTGAGTGTAAATCGAACTTTTATTAAACTTTTCTCAGACTTTGTGCTTAACATAGTGCGAAAAACCAAAACAACGTATACGCCTAATTACATAACCGTCTTTCTTCGATTACATTTTCGGCTTTGGTCAGTAATTTCCTTATCTATAAATAGCGAAACTCCTTTTTAAGTCTGTGATTTAATGTAATCATGGAGAACGGTAGCCTGGAGAAAATTTTAGAGCGCATCGAGGCACAAGCCTCTTCATTAAAAGAGCTGACTACTGCAATTCGAAAGCAGTCGCAAGAAATGACCAACTTAAAGGCTGATATAAACCAAATCCGCGAAGATAACTCCAGCTTCCGAGAAGAGATGAAGTCGCTTCAGGACAAAGTAAGCGATCTATCTGCTATGGGCGCGTCGACTTTTGCTAAGAGAGTATTTGAAGAAACGACTGTCGACTCTCATGATGATGAAAAATTAAAACAGCCTAGCGCGCATTCAACCCCACCAACGTTAGTAGGCGAGCCTGAAACAGCCGATCGGCTGTCGCATAGTCCTAAAACCTCAAGACATGTCCCAACGAGGGCTGTCGGAGAGAACTTTTCACGTTCCGGTCCACCTACCTATGAGCAGCCCCAGTATGTAATACAAAGGCACGTTTTTGCTCCCACTGAATATGACGGCAAGGTTCCATGGAGCCGCTATGAACTCCATTTTAATGCTGTGGCTAAAGCAAACAGTTGGGCCAATCATCTCAAAGCTGTTCATTTGGCCGCGCACCTGAGAGGGACCGCTTTAGCATTTTACGAAACATTGACTCCAAGTGTACGAGAAAATTATGATAGGGTCTGTGAAGCTCTCCAAATTCGTTTCAGTGCAGACTATCAACAATCAGTGAGCCATATACAGCTACGGGCTAGGGTACAAAAAAGTGGTGAGAACTTTGCGGAGTATGCGACAGACTTACAGAGGCTAACATTTGTCACATTCTCAGACTGCCCAGAGGGTGCGAGAGATCGAATTGCGCTGGAACAGTTTCTAGATGGCATATTAGATCCAGATGTCCAGGAAAGGGTAAGGATCTCCGCTCCAACGTCATTACAAATGGCATTACAGTCCGCCGTGCGAATAGAAGCAAATCATAGAGCTACGCGAGCTGCAAGGCGCAACATTCGGGTCGCCAGGAGTTGTACTGCTTTTGGAAGCTGACGCAAAATAAATCCACCTACACACCCTGAGCCCGCTACTGGGAATACCGAAGTCGAACCTAACTGCGATGTTTCGGAAAACTCCAACGAGCTAGCCTAAGGGGGCCCATGCTAGCTCAAACTCAAGAACATGCCCCCATGAAAGGCAACTCAGAATGTGCTAAACAAGATGGGCCTATCCGAATCTTATATCGAAAGCTTAGAGGAAAAATTAGATGGGTCAATGCTCAGAGAGGTTTTGGTTTTATATCTCGTGATGATAACCAGGGAGATGTGTTTTTTCACAGCTCACATTTTAAGGGTCAGTCCGTAGGCGACCAGTTGGATTTATTAACAGACAGCCGAGTTGAGTTTGATTTAGTGGAATCTCATCCCACACCGAAGGCTGTGAACATTTTTGTTATTACCCACCATAACTTGCTAAACCCTCAACTGGATCCTCACGATGAAGTAAGCCCACCGTCAATAATTGCACTTGATCTACCGCCTCAACATCAAAGCGAATGTAAATCCAGCACATCAACCCTCAAGGATAAGCTCTCAGTTCACACACATTTAAACCTGGATTCGCTGCCCTCTTGGAGCAAAGGCCAGCGGGTATCGTAAAAGCTCGACATATTCAAAAACAGGAAAATTATCAGATATATGGTGATTCTGAGGTTCCTATTACAACTTCCACATATAACCAACTAACCTACAAAGACACAAAGAAAGTAGTTCAGCATTTTCACGACGTTACACAAAATCGCTATCGTACAACAAACACGGTCATTACACCGCAACACCTGAGTACGGTAGGCACATGCAACACAAAAAGAGAACACACTATCGCTACCCCACTACCAACTGTCATAGCACATATACACTGTAAGCTTCGGCCAGCCGACAACCCATCAACCACACACATCACACCCAACTTGGAACACGTCTCTCACACTACACTTTTTACTAAGGCGGATCTTACATGCCCACAGCCTACAAATGGAATGCAGATACAAACGCGAGTGCTGCCACTTCCTTCGGTAATCACCGTAAGTCAGAATACGACATGCGATGCGATAAAGCTTTCCGGAAAACTCGGCGGAACACCATGTATGATAATTATCGACACAGGAGCCACACATTCGGTTGTGCACCCACAAAGCGCGTGTATCCTAGACCACATATCACACCATGTATGACATTTTTAAGAGATGTTACAGGAACCACCAATCAAATTGAAGGAACTGTAATTCTGGAAGTAAAAATCGCCGGTTTCAGAACCCATCACACATTTTATGTTGCGGAAATATGCGACGAGTGCCTATTCGGTATGGATTTCTTAGCCAGTCACCGTTGTACCATTGATCTTCACAGGCTCTTGCTCAGGATTGGAGACGAAGATTTACCACTTAAGGCACGTCAAGGCAGCATTATCGCTAAGACCGCAAGAGTCGCTCTCCTGCCCGCATGTAGCATAAGCCTAGTACCAGTCTTTAATCCACTCCTGGAAACCAATTAAACTGCAGTACTACTACCTGGGAAAGTCACAGACAGTCTTTGGGTGATACCTAGCATTTGTCAGACCAACAACGGAGCTGTCATGGCAAGGGTAGCTAATTTAGGGTCCGATTCCATTGAGATTGAGGCAGAAAACCCACTAGTAAGAGGAGCTGGACTCTGACATAATGAGCCGAATTCTCGTCGACAAATCCAATGAGAAGCTACCATCCGAGCTAAACGTCTTAATCGAGGAGACGGAAGTGAACCTCGACGAAGCACAGAAAGATCGTTTAAGAACTTTTAACTTACCGAGATTTGTTTGCGCTGTCCAAGGATGATTTGGGCCGAACGTCAATACTTCGACACGCTATAGACGTAGGAGACCACAAACCAATTAAGCAGCCACCACGCCGTTTACCTATAGCCAGGCAGGCTGAAGCTGAGAAAATAATACAGGAGATGAGAAGCCAAGGTGTAATCCAGCCCTCTAGTAGTCCATGGGCTTCTCCTGTGGTGTTAGTAAAAAAGAAGGACGGCTCAACCAGGTTTTTCACCGACTATCGGCGGCTAAATGAAGTGACCAGAAAGGACTCATACCCTCTTCCAAGAATTGATTTGATATTGGAAGCTCTAGCTGACTCCAAATGGTTTTCCACGCTTGACCTGCAATCCGGTTACTGGCAAGTTGAGGTAGAGAAGGAAGACCAGGAGAAGACTGCCTTTACGACCGGCCACGGACTTTATGAGTTCAAAGTGATGCCCTTTGGACTGACTAACGCGCCCGCCACTTTCCAACGATTGATGGACGTTATTCTGCAAGGGATAACCCCGAAGGCTTGCTTAGTTTACCTCGACGTCGTGATTGTTCACGGCCTTACTTTTCATAAAATGCTGGAAAATCTTGCAATAATTCTTGATCGACTAAGAGTAGCGAATCTACGAGTTTCCACGAAAAAATGTCAGCTGTGCATGCAGAAAGTAAGATTTCTAGGTCATATAGTCAGTGCCGAAGGTATAGCTACAGATCCAGAAAAGACAGCGACGGTTCGAGATTGGCCGGTACCACGCAATTAAAAAAATGTGCAATCGTTCCTCGGCTTATGTGCCTACTATCGGCGTTTTGTCAAGGATTTTTCCAGTATTGCCAAGCCCCTCACGGAACTCACTGAGAATAATCGAAAATTTTAATGGACAGAGCAATGTGAGGCAGCATTTCAAACCCTAAAAGTCAAATTAGTTACGGCTCCTATATTGGCCCAACCAGATGAAGCACTTCCATTTTTGTTAGACACTGATGACAGCCAACATGCCTGGGGTGCTATTCTTTCGCAAGAGAAGAATGGAAAGGAGCAGGTAATAGAATTTCATAGCAAGACTTTCAGCAAGCCCGAGCGTAATTATTGCGTAACAAGGAAAGAGTTAGTAGCGGGACAGGTACATCCCTTTTCTCCTCCTGGCCTACAGAACTAGTGTGCAAGAAAGTACTCAGAATACCCCAGCCCGTCTATTGTTCGGCCGAGAATTAAGACTTCCCATGGAAATGGTATTGGGTAGTCCACCAAATAGCCCTACAACTCTCCATGACTACCTGGATCACCTTACTGAAACACTCAACAAGATTCACGAACATAACCGAACCAAGCTCCAGTACGCTTGCAGAAAAATGAAAACTTACTATGATCTGCGATCACATAATCGTGACTATGAGCCCGGGACGCGCGTGTGGCTCTACCATCCTCGCCGCGCTGTACGCCAATGCCCGAAGTTACAATCGGACTGGGACGGACCATACGTAATAACGGATCGAATTACTGAAGTCGTCTATAAGATAAAGAAATGTTCCGGAGGAAAAGTTCGCGTCGTGCACATCGACCGCTTATCTCCATATCACGAACGGAGATTGGACAGCGGTATCGCCTAAGCACATAACGCGCGAGTTACGATTCCATAACATTAATTGCACTCAAATTCTAAGTTCATCACTGTCATTGCCCCAATTCTTGGATTTCCCGTAAAAAGCTTCATTGCATCTTTCCCACACTTTCAGCAACATAACAGGAAACTGCCCAGACGATTTACTAAGAAACTTCGTCAGCATATAAGTTATGATAGCGCTTACTTTAAAATTGTAATTAGATTATAAGTCAGTCTTTTGTAAAACCTAAAAGCGACAAGTAATAAATTCAAATTAATCTTATTGAGTTGTTTTAAATTAAAAGCCTTTGAATGTGAATAATTATTATTTTTTTTGACTAACATTTGCGTGAGATATATAATTGGCGCAGTCGTTATCGTGAAAAAAGTAAAATCGTTATTAGTGTGAAATCTGCAAATCTGCACCTGGGAATTCGAAGGATTATCGAAAAAACCGAGGACAGCAAATCTTCGACGGATTATCGAGGAAAAAGATCAACATACTAAAACACCGAGAACGTGAATTCGGCGAGATTCATCTCCTAAATACTGATCAACGGACCAAATAAGATGATAAAACTTCTTATCTTTACGCAGATGTAAGTCAAAATATTGAATTTTCTCCTTTTCATTCCTCAATCCAATTTAAATAAATTTAGTACTTTAAGATATATGCATTGACAAATTAAAATCAATAATTCAATCATTAAATTTTGAGTAATATAGTGGAATAAAGAAATCTTAGATTTTGAAATAAAAACTAATTAAAAAGTGAAATTATTATTAAAATATAAATTGAATCATATATAAAGAATATTAAGAACTAAATATTGAAAATTATTTAGTTGATTTTATAATATTAATCAAATTTTTTTTGTGCGAAACAAAGTGAATTAAATTCTAGCTTATGTTAAAAGATCCAAATAGAATTTAAGAAATAAAAAAGTGAATTTTTGCGAATAATTCATAATTAATGCCGAGTTCTACAAAAAAGTCGGGAAATATTTTCAAATCGTATAAAAAAAATTTAAGAAAATTTTTAAGTGTTAGCTCTATTCCGGAGATTGACGAAGACGACCATTTAGAAAATGAAACTTAAAGTGTACCAAATCTAACCCGAGTTGATTTTTCTTTGACGAGTGAAAATAGAAGTGAAATTCGTTATAAATCAAATAATAAGAGTGAAATGGTAACAAATAACCCAACTAATCCACAAGTGCAACCTCTTTACCAGCCACCTAGCTTAATTTCCCCCACAGATATTTTCAATGCTTTACGCATTCCTGATGCAATCAAAGATTTACCGCGATTCGACGGTAATCCCAGACTTTTGCATGAATTTCTTAATAACGTAGAAGAAATTCTCACTTATACTAGAAGCGCTGATGGCTCTCCCTATTCACAAATTCTTTTACGAGCTATTCGTAATAAAATAGAAGTGCTCAACATGTACGGTACTCCCTTGGTATGGGAAGATATTAAAAATAATCTGATTTTACATTATTCGGACAAAAGGACCGAAACTTCTTTAATCAGAGACTTGCATTCGCTCAGACAGAACGATAAAACTGTCGAAAAATTGTACAGTGACATAGTCGAGATACAAGCCACTATGTACAATAACATATTAATTCATGAAGTAGATAACAACGTAATTGCAGCAAAAAAGAATTTGTACGCAGAAATGTGTCTCAATACCTTTTTAACTGGGTTAAAAGAACCATTAGGATCTATAGTTCGTGCTATGAGACCTGATACAATAGCTACAGCCTTAACATACTGCATTAAGGAACAAAACATTTTTTATATGAAATCTGATTCACGATCATATCAAAAACCAAGTAATATTAGAAAACCTTCATATCACGCTATGCATCAATCGAGACCAATCTTTTCTACACCCCGTCATACCCCTCTTACTAGGTTCCCTACGTTCACTAACTTTCAACCCAGATCATTCGTAAATCCACAAAACTCGAGTAATAATTTGTTCAGAACGACAAATCAAACCCCATTCAATAATTTCAGAACATCAAACCCTAATTATAATTCTCACAACTCTAATCAGAATGCTTTTGGAAGACAAATAAATTCAATAAATCTACCTGCACCGGAGCCAATGGATACTAGCTCAGGACATACATATCGAAGGCACCGTCCATTTAATCAAAACCAATCAAACCCCAATAATCCACCTTTCAATAATACACGTTCAAGTTTTCCTAAGTATATCGCTGAGGAACTACATAACATGAGCACACAAGAATATGAACCCTCATATACTCATTCACCTAATATGGCAAGTGATCATTCTTATCAGATGCAATTAGATCAGTACTATAACTATGACAAAAGCACATTTAATAATGACTTTGAAGTAGACGATTCTCCAAATTTTCCAATAACCGCCTCGAAAGACCAACAGGATACTTAGATGTAAATAAACACGGGATTATTTTACCATATATTAACAAATCCTCTCATTACGGACGACCCTTAAAATTTCTAATAGACACAGGTGCGTCCACGTCGTTTATTAACCCTGAATATATCCATCCAGATGATCTTATAGAAACTAAACCAACTGTAATTACCACTATACTCAACAAATACAAATTAAATAAAGAAGTCTACCTACCAAATTTCATTGAGTTTAAGCAACCAGGCCAAACTCGTTTCCTCGTATTTAAATTCCATGGATACTTTGATGGTCTGCTAGGACTTGACGCCCTAGAGATGTTAGGTGCTAAAGTTGATCTTGGAAACAAAATATTAGTGACAAATTTTTCAAGCATTCCTTTAAATTTCAAGCCAAATTTTATGTCTAACAAATACATTGTCCCACCTAAAGCCAAATTAATAGCAAAGCTACCAGTAGATATTGAGAATGGCGACATTTATATCAAACCAACTGAGATTTCACCCAATCTATACCTCTCTGAAGGAATATACTCTGCCAAAGATTGGCATAGTCAAATCGAAGTCATTAACACCGGCAATCAAGAACAAAATTTATATATCGAACATCCATTAAAAGTCGAAGAATTTTCCCAAAACAACTTCGTTGAGATTAATAACCTCAACATCAACTATCAGTTCAACGATGAAAATATCGAAGTAGACGATATTATACATCAACTTCGCACTAGCCACCTTAACAAAGAAGAGTCCAAAGCACTATTCAAACTCTGCAGGGAATTCGATGATATATTTTTTAAAGAAGGGCAAAAACTTACCTTCTCTAATAATGTTAAACACCAGATAAAAACTACAGACGACGTACCCATATACACGAAGTCGTATAGGTATCCATACATACACAAAAATGAAGTTCGGAAACAGATCAATGATATGCTTGATCAAGGAATTATTCGTCCTAGCTACTCACCCTGGAGTGCCCCCGTTTGGATCGTTCCAAAAAAGAAAGACGCTAGCGGTAAACAAAAGTGGAGGCTTGTAATAGACTACAGGAAGCTGAACGAGAAAACTATCAGCGACAGGTACCCACTCCCCAACATAACAGAAATTTTGGATAAACTAGGGAAATTTATATATTTTTCCACACTAGATTTAGCCTCTGGTTTTCATCAAGTTGAGATGGACCCACATGATGTTCAAAAGACAGCCTTCAGGGTAGAAGGAGGACATTTTCAGTATATAAGAATGCCTTTTGGTTTGAAAAATGCCCCCGCTACTTTTCAAAGAGTAATGGACAACGTCCTTAAAGAATTACAAGGCACTGTATGTCTTGTGTATTTAGACGATATTATCGTATTTTCCGCATCACTCCAAGAGCATATAGAAAACTTAAAGAAAGTTTTCCAAAAATTACGCGATGCTTACCTCAAAGTACAACTTGACAAGTCTGAATTTCTCCGTAAAGAGACTGAATTTCTAGGACATATTGTCACAACGGAAGGTGTAAAGCCGAACCCAAACAAGATCAGAGCAATAAAGGAATTTCCAGTTCCAAAGACTCCAAAAGAAATTAAATCATTCCTTGGACTTTTAGGTTACTACCGCAAGTTCATTAAAGACTTTGCAAAACTAACGAAGCCCCTAACGGAATGTCTTAAAAAAGATAGAGATATCATTCTTAACGATCGGTACCGAAATACGTTTGAGATCTGTAAGGAACTCCTCATGAATAACCCAATACTTCAGTATCCCGATTTCTCAAAATCATTTATACTTACTACAGACGCCAGTAACTACGCTATAGGCGCTGTTTTGTCGCAAGGTTCATTGGGAAGTGATAAACCAATCTGTTATACGAGCAGAACCTTAACAGATTCTGAAATTAATTATTCTACGATAGAAAAGGAACTTCTGGCCATTGTATGGGCTACGAAATATTTTCGTCCATATTTATTCGGTAGAAAATTTAAGATCGTAACCGACCACAAACCTCTGACTTGGATCATGAGTCTAAAAGATCCAAACTCACGACTTGTACGTTGGCGTTTAAAGCTCGAAGAATTCGAATACGAAGTAGTTTACAAGAAAGGAGCCCAAAACTCAAATGCAGATGCATTAAGTAGAATCAAACTACAAAACAACGACGATCCTAATCGAATTGAAGTCAACGTAAACGAATTAGATACCTCAACATCAATACAAGGAGTTGGTAGAACTACTGTTCACTCCGCAGATGAAAACTTAAATGATGGTATCCCAATTTCGGAAAGACCATTAAATGAATTTAACCTCCAGATCATTCTTGAAAAGTCTAATCGACAACCCTCAACAATTGTAAAAGTGCCATTCAAAAACAAACAACGTCGGACCATTAGAATGTTAGAGTTCACTGAAAAAAGTATCACTGAATTATTTAAAAAATTTCTTGCACCTAATAAACTATCCGCGATATTCACCGATGACGAAACGTTCCGTATAGTCCAAGAAGTTTATTCCAAATACTTCGCAAATAGTAAAACATTCCGTCTTATCCGATGCAAAGATATGTTAACGGATGTTACTGAAATAGATGAACAAGACCGAATTATAAGTGAATACCACAATAATAATAATCATAGAGGAATCAACGAAACCCTCTCACACCTAAAACGAGATTACTTCTTCCCATTCATGAAAAACAAAATCATAAAAACTATTAATAACTGCGAAAGGTGTCAAACTTTGAAATATGATAAGCATCCTCCCAAAGTTAAGTACGAAAAGACCGAAACCCCTGAAAAACCTTTAGATATTATCCACATAGATATTTATAGCATAAATAACAAACAAATCCTTACAATCATTGATAAGTTCTCTAAATTTGCTTCAGCATATACAGTGGAATCACGAAATAGTTTAACGATAATAAAATCCCTTAAGCACTTTATAAGCCTACACGGCATCCCTTCAAAGCTTATTGCTGACCAAGGTACAGAATTTACCTCAAACATCTTCAAAGACTTTTGCAAGCAATATCACATTAAAATGCATATCACATCATTTCAGCAGACAACTAGCAACTCGCCCGTAGAAAGACTCCATTCTACTTTAACAGAGATTTATAGAATAATCTTAGAAAAACTAAAGGAAGACAAAATGGAAATGGACCATGACGATATATTATCAGAAACCCTTATTACATATAATAACGCAATTCACTCCACAACTAAGTTAACACCCTACGAACTGTTTTACGGAAGAACATATAAGTTCATTAAAAATATTAATTTCAACAACGAACACGAATATTTAGAAAAGTTGAATAAATTTCAAAATGAGTTATACCCCTCTATTAAAAAGAAAGTAGAAGATTTAATATGCAAAAAAATAGATAAATTAAATATAAGTAGAGAAGAGCCGGAAGAATTTAAAGAAAATGATACAATATTTAGAAGAGAATGTAAGCGAAATAAACTAACACCTCGATTCACGAAACACAAAATAGGAAAAAACAGAAAAGTTACAGTACTAACAAGAGATAAAAAGAAAATACACAAATCTCGAATTAAAAGAAAAAAACGTTTTTTACAGACTATTGGCAACATACGGACAGAAGATGGAAATTCACGACTTAACGAACGGACAAGGAATCCTACCATTACAGTTAGGGAAAGCGAGAACGATAATAAAGTACAAGAACCTCTTACATATAGTTAGATTAGATATATACAAAGAAAACATTGACAAAATTACATTGACACTAACAAACTTTGACAACTTTAACGGTTTAGAAAGCTCTATTAAAATAACAAAATTAAAACTTAAAGAATTAAGCTGCTATCATTAACCCCAAAATTCAGAAATAGAAGAGGTTTGATCAACGGATTAGGAACAGTTATAAGAGCCATTACAGGTAATATGGACGCTAACGATGCGCTTGCTCTTAATAAAGAAATAGAAAAATTAACTTCTAACCAATAAGAAATTTACAGTGAAATTACTAGCCAATCAAAAATTAATTCGGATATGATAAAACGATTTGAAGATATTACCAACCACATAAATAATGAAACAAATACAATAGAGAAATATTTAAATAATTATCAAGAAACCTTAGCGAATAGAATCCAAACAAATCAGGATATCATTATACATACACAATATCTGAACCAAATAAATTATAATATTGATTTGTTAACAAACCACCTCAGTAATTTAGCAGAAGCCATTGTATTAGCCAGACTTAATATAGTTCCTAAGCAGATCCTGTACCCAACAGAACTTAATGAAATTTATTATACATTACATAACCAGTCAATAGATGTAATTTCTGATGAACATATTTACGAACTACTCGGTTTACAAGCTTATTATAATAACACTAATATAATATTTAATATCCGCATCCCTATAATTTCTAATGAAAATTACTCCTTATTCCACTTAATTCCCATTCCAATTAATAAAACAAAGCGAATAATAACCAAACCTTACATGATCCTAAGCTCCGAAAAAATTCAATATTTTGACCAAGCGTGTCCTAAAATAGAAGATAGATTTTATTGCCAAGAGTCATTTCAGCAAGAAGAAACCAACAAATCCGCTTGTGTAGGAAAGTTGATGAATAGTAAACAGGCCTATTGCATCTTGGAAGACATTGGAGACATGCATTCCATCATACAACCTGAACCGAACTACATCTTACTAATTAATAGTCCTGAAACATCAGTAAGATCGAATTGTGGCTACAATAATCACACACTTCAAGGGACCATCCTCATCCACTATCAAAACTGCCACGTCGAAATCAACGGCATCACTTACCAAGACAGCCCGCATATTTTTTGGGATGAAACCCACATCTACCCATCTATGTTCAGCGATATCCAGCCCAACAAAACAATCGAAAAACTAAATCTACAGAAACTAAATAGATTCCAATTTGAAAACAGAAAAGTTTTAGAGGTCCTTCAAATAGAAACCACAAAAAGGGATAACTACACATGGATATCATTAGCAATCCTCGGATTAGCCGGCATAATCATCATAGCTTACCTGTTCCGGAAACGTGAAACCACATTTTATCTAGATAGTCCAATTGAGAGATCATGTACCGCTCCTGCAACAGAAACTACAAGGACGCAGTTCCTGTGGCCATCGCTCCACACTAAGGGGGGAGGAGTTACGATTCCATAACATTAATTGCACTCAAATTCTAAGTTCATCACTGTCATTGCCCCAATTCTTGGATTTCCCGTAAAAAGCTTCATTGCATCTTTCCCACACTTTCAGCAACATAACAGAAAACTGCCCAGACGATTTACTAAGAAACTTCGTCAGCATATAAGTTATGATAGCGCTTACCTTAAAATTGTAATTAGATTATAAGTCAGTCTTTTGTAAAACCTAAAAGCGACAAGTAATAAATTCAAATTAATCTTATTGAGTTGTTTTAAATTAAAACCCTTTGAATGTGAATAATTATTATTTTTTTTTGACTAACATTTGCGTGAGATATATAATTCGCGCGTAGGCGAACGGAAAGTACACATCTGCTATCGCGTGCTTATAGCCGGTACTTCTTATGAACGGTCAGCTATTTGTGTAACCTCCCTCTATTTACAGATGCTTGGACGGAGCTACAAGCTTTTAAGGGGGGGAACAATGTTACGAAATTACTTACCTAATGTAATTTCTTCTCCTGGCGCAGCAGTCTAACGAGCCGTGTGCGAACTGATCACCTGAAACGAGAAAGCAAAAGACTACATCAAACAGAGGACAAGAACACTCAACAAACTCAAGTACAGAAATTCAATAAATTCGTATTAGGCTTCATAAAACATAAATGTCTTATTGAATGTTAATTTCTCTCATAAATTAAATTGTTAAAAGTAATAAAGAAAATGTTAAACAGGAAATAGCAAAACAAATTTTACACAACAGATGTCACTAAAATTAGTTAAAGTAAACAAAATGTTAATTTCGAATTGAGAACACTCCCAAAATGACAAATGTACAAAAAACCCGACGCCATATTGTAAGTCTCTCTTCTTCCTGTAACCTCGGTCACGAGCTAGCGACTTTTTTAGAAAAATAATAAAGCCACCTTGAAGTTTTATTGAGTTTTTTTTCGGTTAATTTCTTTTGTGCAAACCACTATATTTCCTCTAAGTTGCAGAGTTGCAGAGCGATCCCAAGTGGAACTTCCAAGGAAAATCCGAAATAAAATTGACAGGGCCCCACTAAGAAGCCCCAATTGGTAGGCGCTCAGTTTTGTTTCGCATTTCTCCGCTTAGATAGCAAGGCATGAACTTTCAACACTACACAACACAAAACATCAACTTCACGGCATACCACTCAGAAGACGCTCAGCTTGTGAGATCGCGACACATCTCAACGATCGCCACTTTTCCTGTAACCCGAGGCACACCGTACACAAAGCCTTGAAAGTAAAACACACAGGTGACACCATAACCAGTCCCCACAATTTCCTGATTACTTCTTCCCATTCATGAAAAACAAAATCATAAAAACTATTAATAACTGCGAAAGTTGTCAAACTTTGAAATATGGTAGACATCCTCCCAAAGTTAAGTACGAAAAGACCGAAACCCCTGAAAAACCTTTAGATATTATCCACATAGATATTTATAGCATAAATAACAAACAAATCCTTACAATCATTGATAAGTTCTCTAAATTTGCTTCAGCATATACAGTGGAATCACGAAATAGTTTAACGATAATAAAATCCCTTAAGCACTTTATAAGCCTACACGGCATCCCTTCAAAGCTTATTGCTGACCAAGGTACAGAATTTACCTCAAACATCTTCAAAGACTTTTGCAAGCAATATCACATTAAAATGCATATCACATCATTTCAGCAGACAACTAGCAACTCGCCCGTAGAAAGACTCCATTCTACTTTAACAGAGATTTATAGAATAATCTTAGAAAAACTAAAGGAAGACAAAATGGAAATGGACCATGACGATATATTATCAGAAACCCTTATTACATATAATAACGCAATTCACTCCACAACTAAGTTAACACCCTACGAACTGTTTTACGGAAGAACATATAAGTTCATTAAAAATATTAATTTCAACAACGAACACGAATATTTAGAAAAGTTGAATAAATTTCAAAATGAGTTATACCCCTCTATTAAAAAGAAAGTAGAAGATTTAATATGCAAAAAAATAGATAAATTAAATATAAGTAGAGAAGAGCCGGAAGAATTTAAAGAAAATGATACAATATTTAGAAGAGAATGTAAGCGAAATAAACTAACACCTCGATTCACGAAACACAAAATAGGAAAAAACAGAAAAGTTACAGTACTAAGAAGAGATAAAAAGAAAATACACAAATCTCGAATTAAAAGAAAAAAACGTTTTTTACAGACTATTGGCAACATACGGACAGAAAATGGAAATTCACGACTTAACGCACGGACAAGGAATCCTACCATTACAGTTAGGGAAAGCGAGAACGATAATAAAGTACAAGAACCTCTTACATATAGTTAGATTAGATACATACAAAGAAAACATTGACAAAATTACATTGACACTAACAAACTTTGACAACTTTAACGGTTAAGAAAGCTCTATGAAAATAACAAAATTAAAACTTAAAGAATTAAATAATAAGCTGCTATCTTTAACCCCAAAATTCAGAAATAGAAGAGGTTTGATCAACGGATTAGGAACAGTTATAAAAGCCATTACAGGTAATATGGACGCTAACGATGCGCTTGCTCTTAATAAAGAAATAGAAAAATTAACTTCTAACCAATAAGAAATTTACAGTGAAATTACTAGCCAATCAAAAATTAATTCGGATATGATAAAACGATTTGAAGATATTACCAACCACATAAATAATGAAACAAATACAATAGAGAAATATTTAAATAATTATCAAGAAACCTTAGCGAATAGAATCCAAACAAATCAGGATATCATTATACATACACAATATCTGAACCAAATAAATTATAATATTGATTTGTTAACAAACCACCTCAGTAATTTAGCAGAAGCCATTGTATTAGCCAGACTTAATATAGTTCCTAAGCAGATCCTGTACCCAACAGAACTTAATGAAATTTATTATACATTACATAACCAGTCAATAGATGTAATTTCTGATGAACATATTTACGAACTACTCGGTTTACAAGCTTATTATAATAACACTAATATAATATTTAATATCCGCATCCCTATAATTTCTAATGAAAATTACTCCTTATTCCACTTAATTCCCATTCCAATTAATAAAACAAAGCGAATAATAACCAAACCTTACATGATCCTAAGCTCCGAAAAAATTCAATATTTTGACCAAGCGTGTCCTAAAATAGAAAATAGATTTTATTGCCAAGAGTCATTTCAGCAAGAAGAAACCAACAAATCCGCTTGTGTAGGAAAGTTGATGAATAGTAAACAGGCCTATTGCATCTTGGAAGACATTGGAGACATGCATTCCATCATACAACCTGAACCGAACTACATCTTACTAATTAATAGTCCTGAAACATCAGTAAGATCGAATTGTGGCTACAATAATCACACACTTCAAGGGACCATCCTCATCCACTATCAAAACTGCCACGTCGAAATCAACGGCATCACTTACCAAGGCAGCCCGCATATTTTTTGGGATGAAACCCACATCTACCCATCTATGTTCAGCGATATCCAGCCCAACAAAACAATCGAAAAATTAAATCTACAGAAACTAAATAGATTCCAATTTGAAAACAGAAAAGTTTTAGAGGTCCTTCAAATAGAAACCACAAAAAGGGATAACTACACATGGATATCATTAGCAATCCTCGGATTAGCCGGCATAATCATCATAGCTTACCTGTTCCGGAAACGTGAAACCACATTTTATCTAGATAGTCCAATTGAGAGATCATGTACCGCTCCTGCAACAGAAACTACAAGGACGCAGTTCCTGTGGCCATCGCTCCACACTAAGGGGGGAGGAGCTACGATTCCATAACAATTCTTGGATTTCCCGTAAAAAGCTTCATTGCATCTATCCCACACTTTCAGCAACATAACAGAAAACTGCCCAGACGATTTACTAAGAAACTACGTCAGCATATAAGTTATGATAGCGCTTACCTTAAAATTGTAATTAGATTATAAGTCAGTCTTTTGTAAAACCTAAAAGCGACAAGTACTAAATTCAAATTAATCTTATTGAGTTGTTTTAAATTAAAACCCTTTGAATGTGAATAATTATTATTTTTTTTGACTAACATTTGCGTGAGATATATAATTCGCGCGTAGGCGAACGGAAAGTACACATCTGCTATCGCGTGCTTATAGCCGGTACTTCTTATGAACGGTCAGCTATTTGTGTAACCTCCCTCTATTTACAGATGCTTGGACGGAGCTACAAGCTTTTAAGGGGGGGAACAATGTTACGAAATTACTTACCTAATGTAATTTCTTCTCCTGGCGCAGCAGTCTAACGAGCCGTGTGCGAACTGATCACCTGAAACGAGAAAGCAAAAGACTACATCAAACAGAGGACAAGAACACTCAACAAACTCAAGTACAGAAATTCAATAAATTCGTATTAGGCTTCATAAAACATAAATGTCTTATTGAATGTTAATTTCTCTCATAAATTAAATTGTTAAAAGTAATAAAGAAAATGTTAAACAGGAAATAGCAAAACAAATTTTACACAACAGATGTCACTAAAATTAGTTAAAGTAAACAAAATGTTAATTTCGAATTGAGAACACTCCCAAAATGACAAATGTACAAAAAACCCGACGCCATATTGTAAGTCTCTCTTCTTCCTGTAACCTCGGTCACGAGCTAGCGACTTTTTTAGAAAAATAATAAAGCCACCTTGAAGTTTTATTGAGTTTTTCTTCGGTTAATTTCTTTTGTGCAAACCACTATATTTCCTCTAAGTTGCAGAGTTGCACAGCGATCCCAAGTGGAACTTCCAAGGAAAATCCGAAATAAAATTGACAGGGCCCCACTAAGAAGCCCCAATTGGTAGGCGCTCAGTTTTGTTTCGCATTTCTCCGCTTAGATAGCAAGACACGAACTTTCAACACTACACAACACAAAACATCAACTTCACGGCATACCACTCAGAAGACGCTCAGCTTGTGAGATCGCGACACATCTCAACGATCGCCACTTTTCCTGTAACCCGAGGCACACCGTACACAAAGCCTTGAAAGTAAAACACACAGGTGACACCATAACCAGTCCCCACAATATCCTGATTACTTCTTCCCATTCATGAAAAACAAAATCATAAAAACTATTAATAACTGCGAAAGGTGTCAAACTTTGAAATATGATAGACATCCTCCCAAAGTTAAGTACGAAAAGACCGAAACCCCTGAAAAACCTTTAGATATTATCCACATAGATATTTATAGCATAAATAACAAACAAATCCTTACAATCATTAATAAGTTCTCTAAATTTGCTTCAGCATATACAGTGGAATCACGAAATAGTTTAACGATAATAAAATCCCTTAAGCACTTTATAAGCCTACACGGCATCCCTTCAAAGCTTATTGCTGACCAAGGTACAGAATTTACCTCAAACATCTTCAAAGACTTTTGCAAGCAATATCACATTAAAATGCATATCACATCATTTCAGCAGACAACTAGCAACTCGCCCGTAGAAAGACTCCATTCTACTTTAACAGAGATTTATAGAATAATCTTAGAAAAACTAAAGGAAGACAAAATGGAAATGGACCATGACGATATATTATCAGAAACCCTTATTACATATAATAACGCAATTCACTCCACAACTAAGTTAACACCCTACGAACTGTTTTACGGAAGAACATATAAGTTCATTAAAAATATTAATTTCAACAACGAACACGAATATTTAGAAAAGTTGAATAAATTTCAAAATGAGTTATACCCCTCTATTAAAAAGAAAGTAGAAGATTTAATATGCAAAAAAATAGATAAATTAAATATAAGTAGAGAAGAGCCGGAAGAATTTAAAGAAAATGATACAATATTTAGAAGAGAATGTAAGCGAAATAAACTAACACCTCGATTCACGAAACACAAAATAGGAAAAAACAGAAAAGTTACAGTACTAACAAGAGATAAAAAGAAAATACACAAATCTCGAATTAAAAGAAAAAAACGTTTTTTACAGACTATTGGCAACATACGGACAGAAGATGGAAATTCACGACTTAACAACCATAACCCTACTTCGCCATAATTCCCAGGTAACCACTAATTTTACACTAACCCTGCATGAATCATTCGCAATAACCCGAACTGGTAGTATACTACACAACGACACTTATTTTGTCCGTCAAAACGCACCTGTAGCGTTACTCCGACACGCACTTTCCGCAACCATCAAAACATTCGACGAATAGCGTACAACGGCAATTCCAACAAATCAAAACACGGATAACCTTGGCTTTCTAATCATCGTCAGCTGTAATTTGTGTACATCTGGTAAATTGTTTGGACCGCTCGGCAAAGCCAGGTAAACAGAAAACATAAAACAGCCCTGTTGACGGCAACGAAATTCCCCGACAATATATTTATCAAATTCAGAATGGTTGACTAAATATGGAATTTGCTGTCCAACCAGTTCTACAAAAAAAAAAAAAACGAAAAGAAAGATTTTTCCTTCCCGCACTTCTCAACGATTGTCAAGAAATATTGACCTGGACACCGGAGGTGACAGGCTCTATGGATATCAGAACGCAAAAAAAAAACAATTAGGATAAAGATTAGTTAGCGTGCTAATCAATACAATGTGAAATCGAGAATAAAAAAATGACAAGGCGTCGAATGCCCCAAAGACTACTCTAGTTAAGAAAACCATTTATGACTTATACAATTTGCCCAAAAACCAAAAGAATCGACAGAAAGGTTATGTAAGATTCCAAAATGTCTTGGTTAAATTTTATATCTTTTGTCCATTCATTCAGTTCCAACTTTTAGTGATTTGTTAACTCTAATACAAAATTTACATGGCGCAATAGTTTTATCACTCATTTGAAATTACTTTATTGCTTAATTGTCTTGCATTTGTTCGCCTTTTTAAAAACTGCAGTAAATTATTACTGAGATTAGTGTGTTCCTATTAAAGTGTTAGACATAAAAATTAATTCAATCGCAGCTGTAGTTGAATAGAAAATACGACTGTGCAAAACTGATGAGATTATCAACAAAGTAAATGGATATTTTACAGTGTTGTAAATTCTGTAGGCACTGATAAAATGAGACTGTGAGTCCCATCGATTGGAACGAAAGACAATATCAATGTTTTCGAAAAAGTTAAAATTAAGAATCTAAAGCCCACAAGTGGAGGACCGATTCTTCAATATACTACCCAAAAGTAGTATAAATATGGGGTTTCTGGACCAAGTGAGCAGGAGCACCTTAAAATTGGTTAAATTGTGAGGGAAATCGAGGTCTGACGTCACATTTTTGCTCATTTTCAATGGTCCAGAAACCTCATAGCAATTTTTGGAGGAGCAGTTTCGGTCTTGTAGGCTACAATTGAGAGATAAGGAAAAGAGATAAGGATTTTCGGTCTTATAGGCTACAATTGAGAGATAAGGATGTCGGCCATCTTGGATCTTGGGTTTTCGGTCTTATAGGCTACAATTGAGAGATAAGGAAGAGAGATAAGGATTGTCGGCCATCTTGGATTTTGGGTTTTCGGTGTTATAGGCTACAATTGAGAGATAAGGATGTCGGTCATCTTGGATTTTGGGTTTTCGGTGTTATAGGCTACAATTGAGAGATAAGGATGTCGGCCATCTTGGATTTTGGGTTTTCGGTCTTGTAGGCTACAATTGAGTGATAAGGAAAAGAGATAAGGATTGTCGGCCATCTTGGATCTTGGGTTTTCGGTCTTATAGGCTACAATTGAGAGATAAGGAAGAGAGATAAGGATGTCGGCCATCTTGGATTTTGGGTTTTCGGTCTTATAGGCTACAATTGAGAGATAAGGAAGAGAGATAAGGATGTCGGCCATCTTGGATCTTGGGTTTCCGGTCTTATAGGCTACAATTGAGAGATAAGGAAGAGAGATAAGGATGTCGGCCATCTTGGATTTTGGGGTTTTCGGTCTTATAGGCTACAATTGAGAGATAAGGAAGAGAGATAAGGATGTCGGCCATCTTGCATTTTGGGGTTTTCGGTCTTGTAGGCTACAATTGAGAGATAAGGAAATGGCTGAGATTCCGAAGGTCAAAGGTCAAGGTCGGTGATTGTTTAGTAAGATAAGGCACCTGTCGACCATCTTGGATTTTGGATATTCGTCGGCCATCTTGGATTTTGGGTTTTCGGTCTTGGAGGATACAATTGAGAGTTAAGGAAAAGAGATAAGGATTGTCGGCCATCTTAGGAGCAGAAGAGAGATAAGGATGTCGGCCGGATATTGGGTATTCAGTCTTGGAGGCTACAATTGATTTTGTTCTTCTTTGATTTGCACCTGGACTTGGATCTGGACCTGGACCTGACTGGGAATTCTCAAAGGGGATTCCCTGTTGACTAGATAACATCCGGTTGCATGACGTCATAGGAGGGGATTCCCTGACGTTACATTTTGGCTAGTCATCTGTTGGCTAAGTTAGTGAAATTTAATTAAAAAAGCAGAGGTATCTGGATTTGAACAGCGGACCCTGAGTTTCACAGAAAAGTGCTCTAACCATGGGGTTATCAAGCTAATTGGCAATGGTACTTCTAAGTCGGTGAATGTTGGAGCTAAAAATAGAAAATTGGATTTTTACTTTAATTAGTGGAAAAAGCGATTTAAAAATAACATCAACAATTTTGTTTAAATTCATTGATAAATAATTAATAAATATCTGGCTCAATTTCTTTTAACATAAAAAATCCGTTGATAAGTAGTAGTAAACATTTGGATTCAATTCGTTAGCGTAAGAAATTTGTCGATAAGAGTTGAATGGCCCAGAATGTTTTGGGGTGATAAGAAAAAAAAAACGATTCGCTGTAGTAACCTCGAACTTTAAAAGATTGTCATGCAATTTCTTTTCCAGATCTAAATATAGACATTAATTCGAGGTCATATTATTAAATAATTTCGTGTTTTATGCAACTAGCAAGTAAGTCATTCCACCGATTACGTCATCTGGACCTTGATTACTAGTTAATATAACACCACTGAGGAATAGCCAAAGGAATTTCTGTAATTAGGGAAAAAAATCTGATGTTTAAAAATAACATGCATCGCTTTGCATAAATCCGTTGATAAGTAATAAACGTCTAGTCAAGGTAGCTGAAATGGCTTCTTTCGATACTTTGAAGAGTTTTATCATGTGAAGAACTTGCAAAGAAAATAAATATCTTTTCATAGCCTTAAACTTCGTTTCTTTATGGTTCAGCCGTAATAATCTTAATAAGGGACACCATTCCTTCATAATTATACTTTAAATTTATACCAAACTAGCAGCTAACAAACCCATATAACAACCTTGAACTTAAGATAGGAAGAAGAAATTAACACGATCATTGCGGTCGTTGTAGCACTTTCTAAAAATAGCCTCAAAACTGTGAATTTAGACTAGGACAAACAAAATCGAGATAGCTGAAATGTCCTCTTTCGATACTTTAAAGAGATTTATCATGTGAAGAACTTAAGAAAATAAATTTTTTATATGCGTCATATAACAATAGACCCAAATTGTGATCTCACCGAGTTCAGTTTACTTTGAGTTTGTCATGTAATTTTGGCAAATGTCAGCTTCCGGGTTTGTTGCCGTTGCAGCACTTTCTAAAAATAACCTCAAAAACTTTGAATTGGGACGATAGAACAAACAAAATCGAGGTAGCTGGAATGACTTCTTTTGGTAATTAAGAGAGATTTATCATGTCAAGAACTTAAGAAAATAAAAAAATCTTTTCATAGCCATAAACTTCGTTTCTTCTTCTTTCAGTCGTAATAATCTTAATAAGGGAAACCATATTTTTTCTTGAATCGTAATTATGTTTTAAATTTATACCAAACTGACAGCTAACAAACCCATATGACATTTAAAATTAAATTTTTGTATGCGTCATGTAACCTTAGACCCAAATTGTGAGCTCACAGAGACAAACGAACGAAAAACTACTAACAAAATAACCTTTTCAAAATTTATAGAGAAATGCAGCTGAACCAATTGAAAGAAATTTAAAGCGCATTAAACAGGGGCTTTAATAATCGTATTGAAATCTTTCTATTGGAAAATGATGATGAAGGAATTTTGGATTCAAAACAATTTTTCTACAAAATCAAACCTCAAGTTATAAATCTTCTTAAAGCAAGTTTAAAGAAACACAATGCTATAAAGTTCAATATTGAATTATTTTGCAAATTTATGAAATATGCTAAAACTGATGATGTAGATGAAAACGAAGTAGCTTTAGATATAAAATCTTCTCAGGCGAAGATGAATATAGCATCCGATAATTTTCAATTTCCAGACATACTCGATAGAATGATGAAACAACAAACGTTTGTAAAGCATTCGAATGCAAAATATTTGTAGACTATTTATATTGGCATTATTATATAGCACCAGGATAATTTTGGGATGCTATGCTTAAGTATGCAAAGATTGAATTATAATAATTATTAACTGTCGGTAATATGTATAACTTTATATATTCTCGCAGGCATTTTACTGCTAATAATAAGCATATGGAAAATGTTATCCCATCACAAAGCTCAACATATTTAATTTACTTCGATACCAATAATTTATATGGGTGAAACATGTCTGAATTCTTACTATATGAGGAATTTCAATGGGATAGAAAATACGAATATCGATATAATGAGCATTCCTCAAAGTTCAGAAATTGAATATATATATTTGAAGTAGATTTAACTAATCTAGAATCACTTCATGACTTATACAATGATCTACCATTTTGCGCAAATAATATAAAAATCCCCTGATTAGGCTCAAGGAAATTGATATGTGACTTAGAAGATACATTTCATTACATAATCCATTATAGAAATCTCCAAAAAGTAGTTTAAAGTATGAATTGAAGTTTTCATGCATTCATAGAGCTCTTTGATTCAGACAATGGAATTGATTAAAACAATATATTGATCTTAGTACTTTGCATAGATAAAAAGCTGTTAACACTTTCCGATCTTAAGCTCTTATGATGGAATTTGTATTTATCACGATGAATGACACTAATTTTGTGTTCTTAAGTATATTCAAATGTTCAACAGGTGCTTACTATTGGCAAGACTTATTCTAATATCACCATTACATCTTTTGGTTGGAGCACAGTTCGGTTTACTAAAATTATCACAGTTTAAAAAATTAGTAGCTTTATTTTTGGTTTGTCTTTTACTTTGTTTGCATTAGCAAGTATAAACATGTATTTGAAAAAGGGTATACCCCAAACAAAATGTGATTACAAAATATCAAATTTCTTCGAAATAAAAACACTCGTAATTCACTTAATCAATTTTTATTTAAAATCGGCAGAGTTCTATTAACTCTTCCTGACATATCATTATTTTATATAATTAATTTACATATTTCTAAATCCTGGTATTTCGTCCATTTTGTTTTCGGTAAATTTTAAATTGCAATCTTCATCCATCTCATACACAGTGTTGTTGATCTCCACTGTTTGAATCCCTGACTGCGGTTCCACTGATTGATGATTTTCGAAAATGAATTTTACAAAGCATATTTTCAATACAAGAACATCTTTTTGTCTCTGAAATTCCTCCATTTTCTGAATTACAGGCTTTGTTACTTTATTTAGATATTCCTGTTTAATATCACCATACTTAAGATTTGTATTAAGTTCGATGATTTGGGTGGGACATGTCTGAATTCTTACCATATGGGGGAAATTTCAATGATTAGAAAATACGGATATTGGTATAATAAGCATTCCTCAAAATTCATATATATTTGAAGTAGATTTAGTTTATCCAGAATCACTTCATGACTTACACAATGACTTACCATTTTGCGCAAATAACATAAAAAGCCCTAGGCTCAAGGAAATTGATAGCTGACTTAGAAGATAAATTTCATTACATAATTCATTATAGAAATCTCCAACAATGTTTAAAGCATGGATTGAAGTTTTCATGCATTCATAGAGCTCTTCGATTTAGACAATCGAACTGATTAAAACAATATATTTATTTTAATACTTTGCATAGATCAAAAGCTGTCAACACTTTCCGAAAAGATTTTTCAAATCAGGTAATAATGCTGTCTACGGCAAAACAAGGGAAAATGTTGATAAGAGTAGCGATATTAAGATAGCTACGGAATGGGCAAGTCGAGGTAAACATTAGGTCTTATGCTTTAATTGTAAACCCAATTTTCATTGTATTGTGCAATTTACAATAAATATGGCAGCAGTAGAATTAAGCAAAGTAAAAGTGACTTATAACAAACCAGTTTATTTAGGTTTTATACTTCTTGAAATATTTAAATTAAAAATGTATAAATTCCATTACGAATTCATTATGAGGATAGAGTTATGTTGAATTATACGGATACAGATTCCTTTATTTATACAATTAAAACTATTGATTATTATAGTGATATTTCAGATGAGAGAAATGAAAGATTTGATACTTTAGAATACAATCCAAACAATCCTTTTAGTCATCCACTAAAAAATAAAAAGAAATTAGGTTACATGAAAGATGAGCTTAATGATAACATAATGGTAGAATTTATAGGTTTAAAGTCTAACATGTATTCTTTATCTTTATAATGTTGAATCTATAAAAAAGCGAAGGGTGTTAAAAACAGTTCTGTTAACAAGTTAACTATAGGTAATAATAGAGATTGCTTGTAAAAGAAGAATAATTTTAACGGTGATATGCTTATAGTTAGATCTAAGTTGCAGCAGCTTTATACACAATATATTAATAACGTAATTTTGAGCTCATCAGATGACAAAAGATATTTAAGAGAGGATAGAATTGAAACGTATGCTTGGGGGCATTATATAAAAGTATAACTTTATAAATAAAGGAATCAGAGGGGGGCTAACATAATGTTCTCGCAATGTTCTTAAAATTAACATCCCATTTATCTTCTTACGAGTAGACAACAGGAAAGAAAGAAAGATATTAAGAAAGCTACATTGTAAACTGCTTGCTCCATTCAATCATTAGTAAAATTTGATTTTGTAAAATATTAATCCTTGAGTGTTAATTACACTGAATATTCAGAAGTTGGAATAAATGATTAATTTTTAAATTGTAATAAGTTTTATTTTCAAACATTTTTATACAATGACATTGAGCATTCTTAACTGTTTTAGAATTTCTAAAGCTCTTCTTCCTGACCTCCTGCTTGATGTTAATTTTAATTCATCCACCAGTATATTGGGGTCTGTAATATCTTGAATTTCATCATCGCCATTGGAGTGTTCATCACAACTTCGGTCATCATCCTCAACCGCGGAATCACAACTTCGGTTATTATCTTCAAACGCGGCGTTGTCATCTTTAACTGAATTTGTGTTCACATCTTCATTTACTCTTCTATCAGCGATGCTAAAATATCCATTATTCTCACCCTTTAAGGATTCTTGAGAATGCCCCCGATTTTTTCTAATGGATATAATTTTATTTCTAATAGTATTCCTAACGTGATCAAAACCGGCTTAATTGATGGGTGTTAATAAATGGGTATTTTCATCTGATAAAATCTCTTCTTCACGATTTTTGTCTTTCAATAAATGTGTTGACCGTCTCTTATGTCTTAGAAGACTATCTTTCCGGCTAAAGAATTTGTTGCATTCTATGCATTTAAACATATTGGTGGTTATCTAAACACTAAAAAAGACCTGTTGAAATCGATATTTATAACTTATTACTCCCGCCAACGCCAACAACAACACCAACACCAACGCCCACATCAACACCAACGCTAACACCAACATCAACACCAACGCCAACACCATGATAAAGCTGTTCATAGACATGGTAAGAGCTGTTTGTAAACCTGGTAAAGGATAGAATTGAAACGTATGCATGGGGGGCATTATAAATTGAATCAAATGAATATAGAAAAATAAAATGATCTCATATAACCGTAAATTCTTGAAAATGGATCCTGGGATTGATAAATATAATGACAGTGAAATTTTAACACGTCAACCTAAGCATAAATACTTCAAAGTACTTCAGGTAAACTTGGAGATTATTCTGGAATTTCCGATAGCTAGCTCTAATAATACTGAGGATGATGATGAAGAATTCGCTACACTCACACATTCATTTACATTAACATGGACACGTTCCCTTCAATTTCGAAATACGAAAACTGGAGCTTAAGATTGATAAATCCTTTGGGGTTTTCTGTGATGGTAACAAATTGGAAATTGGTACCGCCGTTCTTCAAATTGATGGAGACACTATCATATCAAGAAAAAAAAAAGATATAACATTACTTCAGGTTTTCTCGAATTGCTTTTCATTAAAATCTTCTCCTCCATTAAAAACTATACTCATTAGATGATATGTACAGCTGCAGAATCGTTATGAATGATACCAATGCTTATAAACTCGATTATAAGGGATTAATTTTGTTCGGAAATTCACACTTAAAATCTATAAGTGACAGATGTAAACATAAAACTTGCCTATGGTAATTAATCCATTCTGCGCATAAATCCTATGCTATTCATTTGATTCAATTTATAATGCCCCCCATGCATACGTTTCAATTCTATCCTTTACCAGGTTTACAAACAGCTCTTACCATGTCTATGAACAGCTTTATCATGGTGTTGGCGTTGGTGTTGATGTTGGTGTTAGCGTTGGTGTTGATGTGGGCGTTGGTGTTGGTGTTGTTGTTGGCGTTGGCGGGAGTAATAAGTTATAAATATCGATTTCAACAGGTCTTTTTTAGTGTTTAGATAACCACCAATATGTTTAAATGCATAGAATGCAACAAATTCTTTAGCCGGAAAGATAGTCTTCTAAGACATAAGAGACGGTCAACACATTTATTGAAAGACAAAAATCGTGAAGAAGAGATTTTATCAGATGAAAATACCCATTTATTAACACCCATCAATTAAGCCGGTTTTGATCACGTTAGGAATACTATTAGAAATAAAATTATATCCATTAGAAAAAATCGGGGGCATTCTCAAGAATCCTTAAAGGGTGAGAATAATGGATATTTTAGCATCGCTGATAGAAGAGTAAATGAAGATGTGAACACAAATTCAGTTAAAGATGACAACGCCGCGTTTGAAGATAATAACCGAAGTTGTGATTCCGCGGTTGAGGATGATGACCGAAGTTGTGATGAACACTCCAATGGCGATGATGAAATTCAAGATATTACAGACCCCAATATACTGGTGGATGAATTAAAATTAACATCAAGCAGGAGGTCAGGAAGAAGAGCTTTAGAAATTCTAAAACAGTTAAGAATGCTCAATGTCATTGTATAAAAATGTTTGAAAATAAAACTTATTACAATTTAAAAATTAATCATTTATTCCAACTTCTGAATATTCAGTGTAATTAACACTCAAGGATTAATATTTTACAAAATCAAATTTTACTAATGATTGAATGGAGCAAGCAGTTTACAATGTAGCTTTCTTAATATCTTTCTTTCTTTCCTGTTGTCTACTCGTAAGAAGATAAATGGGATGTTAATTTTAAGAACATTGCGAGAACATTATGTTAGCCCCCCTCTGATTCCTTTATTTATAAAGTTATACTTTTATATAATGCCCCCAAGCATACGTTTCAATTCTATCCTCTCTTAAATATCTTTTGTCATCTGATGAGCTCAAAATTACGTTATTAATATATTGTGTATAAAGCTGCTGCAACTTAGATCTAACTATAAGCATATCACCGTTAAAATTATTCTTCTTTTACAAGCAATCTCTATTATTACCTATAGTTAACTTGTTAACAGAACTGTTTTTAACACCCTTCGCTTTTTTATAGATTCAACATTATAAAGATAAAGAATACATGTTAGACTTTAAACCTATAAATTCTACCATTATGTTATCATTAAGCTCATCTTTCATGTAACCTAATTTCTTTTTATTTTTTAGTGGATGACTAAAAGGATTGTTTGGATTGTATTCTAAAGTATCAAATCTTTCATTTCTCTCATCTGAAATATCACTATAATAATCAATAGTTTTAATTGTATAAATAAAGGAATCTGTATCCGTATAATTCAACATAACTCTATCCTCATAATGAATTCGTAATGGAATTTATACATTTTTAATTTAAATATTTCAAGAAGTATAAAACCTAAATAAACTGGTTTGTTATAAGTCACTTTTACTTTGCTTAATTCTACTGCTGCCATATTTATTGTAAATTGCACAATACAATGAAAATTGGGTTTACAATTAAAGCATAAGACCTAATGTTTACCTCGACTTGCCCATTCCGTAGCTATCTTAATATCGCTACTCTTATCAACATTTTCCCTTGTTTTGCCGTAGACAGCATTATTACCTGATTTGAAAAATCTTTTCGGAAAGTGTTGACAGCTTTTGATCTATGCAAAGTATTAAAATAAATATATTGTTTTAATCAGTTCGATTGTCTAAATCGAAGAGCTCTATGAATGCATGAAAACTTCAATCCATGCTTTAAACATTGTTGGAGATTTCTATAATGAATTATGTAATGAAATTTATCTTCTAAGTCAGCTATCAATTTCCTTGAGCCTAGGGCTTTTTATGTTATTTGCGCAAAATGGTAAGTCATTGTGTAAGTCATGAAGTGATTCTGGATAAACTAAATCTACTTCAAATATATATGAATTTTGAGGAATGCTTATTATACCAATATCCGTATTTTCTAATCATTGAAATTTCCCCCATATGGTAAGAATTCAGACATGTCCCACCCAAATCATCGAACTTAATACAAATCTTAAGTATGGTGATATTAAACAGGAATATCTAAATAAAGTAACAAAGCCTGTAATTCAGAAAATGGAGGAATTTCAGAGACAAAAAGATGTTCTTGTATTGAAAATATGCTTTGTAAAATTCATTTTCGAAAATCATCAATCAGTGGAACCGCAGTCAGGGATTCAAACAGTGGAGATCAACAACACTGTGTATGAGATGGATGAAGATTGCAATTTAAAATTTATCGAAAACAAAATGGACGAAATACCAGGATTTAGAAATATGTAAATTAATTATATAAAATAATGATATGTCAGGAAGAGTTAATAGAACTCTGCCGATTTTAAATAAAAATTGATTAAGTGAATTACGAGTGTTTTTATTTCGAAGAAATTTGATATTTTGTAATCACATTTTGTTTGGGGTATACCCTTTTTCAAATACATGTTTATACTTGCTAATGCAAACAAAGTAAAAGACAAACCAAAAATAAAGCTACTAATTTTTTAAACTGTGATAATTTTAGTAAACCGAACTGTGCTCCAACCAAAAGATGTAATGGTGATATTAGAATAAGTCTTGCCAATAGTAAGCACCTGTTGAACATTTGAATATACTTAAGAACACAAAATTAGTGTCATTCATCGTGATAAATACAAATTCCATCATAAGAGCTTAAGATCGGAAAGTGTTAACAGCTTTTGATCTATGCAAAGTACTAAGATCAATATATTGTTTTAATCAATTCCATTGTCTGAATCAAAGAGCTCTATGAATGCATGAAAACTTCAATTCATACTTTAAACTACTTTTTGGAGATTTCTATAATGGATTATGTAATGAAATGTATCTTCTAAGTCACATATCAATTTCCTTGAGCCTAATCAGGGGATTTTTATATTATTTGCGCAAAATGGTAGATCATTGTATAAGTCATGAAGTGATTCTAGATTAGTTAAATCTACTTCAAATATATATATTCAATTTCTGAACTTTGAGGAATGCTCATTATATCGATATTCGTATTTTCTATCCCATTGAAATTCCTCATATAGTAAGAATTCAGACATGTTTCACCCATATAAATTATTGGTATCGAAGTAAATTAAATATGTTGAGCTTTGTGATGGGATAACATTTTCCATATGCTTATTATTAGCAGTAAAATGCCTGCGAGAATATATAAAGTTATACATATTACCGACAGTTAATAATTATTATAATTCAATCTTTGCATACTTAAGCATAGCATCCCAAAATTATCCTGGTGCTATATAATAATGCCAATATAAATAGTCTACAAATATTTTGCATTCGAATGCTTTACAAACGTTTGTTGTTTCATCATTCTATCGAGTATGTCTGGAAATTGAAAATTATCGGATGCTATATTCATCTTCGCCTGAGAAGATTTTATATCTAAAGCTACTTCGTTTTCATCTACATCATCAGTTTTAGCATATTTCATAAATTTGCAAAATAATTCAATATTGAACTTTATAGCATTGTGTTTCTTTAAACTTGCTTTAAGAAGATTTATAACTTGAGGTTTGATTTTGTAGAAAAATTGTTTTGAATCCAAAATTCCTTCATCATCATTTTCCAATAGAAAGATTTCAATACGATTATTAAAGCCCCTGTTTAATGCGCTTTAAATTTCTTTCAATTGGTTCAGCTGCATTTCTCTATAAATTTTGAAAAGGTTATTTTGTTAGTAGTTTTTCGTTCGTTTGTCTCTGTGAGCTCACAATTTGGGTCTAAGGTTACATGACGCATACAAAAATTTAATTTTAAATGTCATATGGGTTTGTTAGCTGTCAGTTTGGTATAAATTTAAAACATAATTACGATTCAAGAAAAAATATGGTTTCCCTTATTAAGATTATTACGACTGAAAGAAGAAGAAACGAAGTTTATGGCTATGAAAAGATTTTTTTATTTTCTTAAGTTCTTGACATGATAAATCTCTCTTAATTACCAAAAGAAGTCATTCCAGCTACCTCGATTTTGTTTGTTCTATCGTCCCAATTCAAAGTTTTTGAGGTTATTTTTAGAAAGTGCTGCAACGGCAACAAACCCGGAAGCTGACATTTGCCAAAATTACATGACAAACTCAAAGTAAACTGAACTCGGTGAGATCACAATTTGGGTCTATTGTTATATGACGCATATAAAAAATTTATTTTCTTAAGTTCTTCACATGATAAATCTCTTTAAAGTATCGAAAGAGGACATTTCAGCTATCTCGATTTTGTTTGTCCTAGTCTAAATTCACAGTTTTGAGGCTATTTTTAGAAAGTGCTACAACGACCGCAATGATCGTGTTAATTTCTTCTTCCTATCTTAAGTTCAAGGTTGTTATATGGGTTTGTTAGCTGCTAGTTTGGTATAAATTTAAAGTATAATTATGAAGGAATGGTGTCCCTTATTAAGATTATTACGGCTGAACCATAAAGAAACGAAGTTTGAGGCTATGAAAAGATATTTATTTTCTTTGCAAGTTCTTCACATGATAAACCTCTTCAAAGTATCGAAAGAAGCCATTTCAGCTACCTTGACTAGACGTTTATTACTTATCAACGGATTTATGCAAAGCGATGCATGTTATTTTTAAACATCAGATTTTTTTCCCTAATTACAGAAATTCCTTTGGCTATTCCTCAGTGGTGTTATATTAACTAGTAATCAAGGTCCAGATGACGTAATCGGTGGAATGACTTACTTGCTAGTTGCATAAAACACGAAATTATTTAATAATATGACCTCGAATTATTGTCTATATTTAGATCTGGAAAAGAAATTACATGACAATCTTTTAAAGTTCGAGGTTACTACAGCGAATCGTTTTTTTTTCTTATCAACCCAAAACATTCTGCGCCATTTAACTCTTATCGACAAATTTCTTACGCTAACGAATTGAATCCAAATGTTTACTACTACTTATCAACGGATTTTTTATGTTAAAAGAAATTGAGCCAGATATTTATTAATTATTTATCAATGAATTTAAACAAAATTGTTGATGTTATTTTTAAATCGCTTTTTCCACTAATTAAAGTAAAAATCCAATTTTCTATTTTTAGCTCCAACATTCACCGACTTAGAAGTACCATTGCCAATTAGCTTGATAACCCCATGGTTAGAGCACTTTTCTGTGAAACTCAGGGTCCGCTGTTCAAATCCAGATACCTCTGCTTTTTTAATTAAATTTCACTAACTTAGCCAACAGATGACTAGCCAAAATGTAACGTCAGGGAATCCCCTCCTATGACGTCATGCAACCGGATGTTATCTAGTCAACAGGGAATCCCCTTTGAGAATTCCCAGTCAGGTCCAGGTCCAGATCCAAGTCCAGGTGCAAATCAAAGAAGAACAAAATCAATTGTAGCCTCCAAGACTGAATACCCAATATCCGGCCGACATCCTTATCTCTCTTCTGCTCCTAAGATGGCCGACAATCCTTATCTCTTTTCCTTAACTCTCAATTGTATCCTCCAAGACCGAAAACCCAAAATCCAAGATGGCCGACGAATATCCAAAATCCAAGATGGTCGACAGGTGCCTTATCTTACTAAACAATCACCGACCTTGACCTTTGACCTTCGGAATCTCAGCCATTTCCTTATCTCTCAATTGTAGCCTACAAGACCGAAAACCCCAAAATGCAAGATGGCCGACATCCTTATCTCTCTTCCTTATCTCTCAATTGTAGCCTATAAGACCGGAAACCCCAAAATCCAAGATGGCCGACATCCTTATCTCTCTTCCTTATCTCTCAATTGTAGCCTATAAGACCGAAAACCCAAGATCTAAGATGGCCGACAATCCTTATCTCTTTTCCTTATCACTCAATTGTAGCCTACAAGACCGAAAACCCAAAATCCAAGATGGCCGACATCCTTATCTCTCAATTGTAGCCTATAACACCGAAAACCCAAAATCCAAGATGGCCGACAAAGCTTATCTCTCTTCCTTATCTCTCAATTGTAGCCTATAAGACCGAAAACCCAAGATCCAAGATGGCCGACATCCTTATCTCTCAATTGTAGCCTATAAGACCGAAAATCCTTATCTCTTTTCCTTATCTCTCAATTGTAGCCTACAAGACCGAAACTGCTCCTCCAAAAATTGCTATGAGGTTTCTGGACCATTGAAAATGAGCAAAAATGTGACGTCAGACCTCGATTTCCCTCACAATTTAACCAATTTTAAGGTGCTCCTGCTCATTTGGTCCAGAAACCCCATATTTATACTACTCCCAAACGCAAAAAGGTTCGTCTACCCAAGATTTTAGTTCGAAAATAAAAGTGATTTTTTTGATAATTCAGTATATTGGCAAAGTTGTAATGAATTATTTGTGGCAAATACGTTTCAGAGTGTAAGTAATTCTAATACAACTTACACAATCAAAATACGACTAAAAGTCTTTTCAAAAACACAACTTGTTTTATGTGCATCAACCTGCTAAAATCTTCGTCAATCATAAAACTTACCGCAAAAAGGTTCGTCTACCCTGAACAAATTATAATTTGGAAGATAATTGTTTTAAAAACTACTACAAACAATCGAGTAACTGTAATAATTGTATTCAAATAATCTAAAATTGTAGTTGTGAGTTTATTTTTTGGCTAGATGGCAGTTTGTTGTAACTTCTTGAGTTAAAGCGACACACGGAAAAGCAATAAAATCTCATCTGAGAAAGTTAGTAACTGAAGATTATAAAAATAAGAAATCTTCTTATCAAATTGCAAAAAAATTTAAACTTTCAAGATCTACAGTACCGGGTATAATTATTTTATTCGAGACAACTGTAAGTATCGAGAAAAAACCGATACCAGAACGACCAAGACTGACTACTTCAAGCGAAAGTCGAATTTTAAGGAAAACAATTAAACAAAATCGTGCAGCAACATAGTCTGGAATTTGTACAGAGAGCTTAGGAAAAAGTGCTTCTGTGGATACCTGTAGAAGAAGGATGAGAGGAATGGGTTATAAATCTTATTAGGTAAATTTTCTGATATTCTGTTATGGAATCCCGCAATAATCTCTAAATTCCGCCCTTTTAAAATCAAGAACGTACTGATTCACGTTGGGGTCGGCAGTATAAGAACCATCGTAGCAAAACGAGATGAAAATGGGTGGATGCAAACTGTCGATAGCGGATTAGCTACGGGAAGCCGATTCGACTATAGTGTTACTCGAGGCAGAAGTAAAGATAAGATCTAACTGTCTTCCCATAGAGTTCTTTACATCACTCATTTGGTGTAAACCAAAGGAGGAGATGGCGTCAAGAAAAAGGAAGTCTCTAACAGTAAGACAATTTAAGGGAAGGTAGTCATCGTCATCAGTGTTCAATACCCATTGAACATTGGGTAAATTAAAGTCACCAAGAAGGATGATTTCGTCCTCAGGGTTCGTCATATTATTAATAAAACCTAAGCTAAGAATTAAAATGTCAAAGAGACTACGACCGTGTTCATCAACGCGGTTTGTCAAATTTGGAGGAATATAGCAACAGAGCAGGAAAAAGTTCTTCCTATAAAGAGAGAGTTTTAGAGCTATGAGCTCAATTATGAGCGTGTCGGAGAAAGAAGGAACATTAATCAAGCTGCAACCCAAGTGGGACTTACATGCAACCAACACACCGCCACCAAGAGCTACAGAGTCAGAATATCTATCCCTACGAAAAACCTGATAGGAATCGTCAAGCACTTCAGCATCATTAAAACCGTGGTGAAGCCAAGTTTCGGTCAGAGCGATGACATCGTAACTGCAAGCTTGAGAAGCCTGAAATAGCTGGCCTATTCTTGTTCTTAATCCCCTTTCATTTTGGTAGTAAAGCGATAGCGTGCTTAGTTTTTTTAGTTATTGACAGTGGCTCTATTGTGAGTGCCGCCTGCGACCTTACGACGGGGCACAAACTCATGTGCGATTATATTCTCAGGCCAGAAATCGGGGGCAGACATTATCCCAAAAAGATCTGGGGAGGATATCAACTTGAAAGATGACATGAGTCCCCGAGAATTACGAGAACCAAGAAGCTGACAACGGAGGAGTGCAGAGTCATCAGCCCCACTCTTCTGCCTCACGTAACTAATTACGTCATCAACAGATGTAGATGGATCGAGACGCAAAAACGAAGAAAGATTTCGGTAATTGCGCTATCCGCAGTGTAAGCGCAGTGGAGACGCGTCCGTCGGCAGATATGCTAGAATGAGGAGGAGAAGGGGCGGCTCCCGTGGATTGGAGTGCAAAATCGCCATCAGCAGGCTCGGCGTTAGCACAAACGCCTGGAGGGTGAGGAGCCATGTTGCAAGTAGGAGGCTCTGGGGCTGCAGAGGAATCGTGAGCAGCGCCACGACGACGCCTCCGCAAGCGCGTAGCCCGAGAACGGCGCGGGGTCCGGTCACTAACGGGCGGTGGGATCGGCACAATGTCCTGCAGAGCAGGGGACTCAGGGACAGCAGGGGGCGGGGGAACAACCGAAATAGGAGAGACAGGGCAGCAAGGGGAAACGGGGAGCGGAGGAGTGGGCTGAACAACAGTACCGGACGAGACGGAAAGCAGCTCCGAAGAGGCTGCATGACGAGAGGACAGGATCCTCAAATCGGAAGCGATAGAGCCTAGGAGCTCGGAATTGGCTGAGACAGCAGCAGACCAAGAGCAAAGGTCAGTTGGGGCTAGCAAGCGCAGAATGGACCTCATCCAGCGAACCAGACAATGCTGAAATACGGCTGGATAGATGAAGAGGCTGACTCAATAGCGTCAACGACGCCATGCAATCTGTCCATTTTGGTATTAAGGGCTCCAGTATCCTCGGACAGAAGCTGAAAATCAGCTCAGCGTGAAGAAAAAGAGCTGACTCTATCCGCAACCAGAGTCAGATCGCCGGAAAGTGACTCCACCATGCTCCTCACGAGCCTCAGAACATGGCATGGCTTTATATCCGAACATTCCCCACAGGTCGAGGAGCTGGAAGATCTTGTCCCGCGCCCTAAACAACCCGGATGGAACTGCGATCCACAAACGCCATCGCAGGCGACCCCATCACGGGAAATCACCTTCGCACAGGCGCCACAGTAGGCCATATCAAAAAAGATCGACAATAAAAAGAGCACCAAAAACAAGAAAAGGAAGCAATAATATATAATAAAATAAAAAATAAATAAATAAATAAAAATAAATAAATCCAAGAACGAGCAACTCAGCAACACAATTAAGCCTTGCACAAAGAAAACAATAAAAGCAAGAATCCCAAGAATATAGGCAAATCAAACCACACGCAAGAACAAAGCAAACAACAACATACACGACCCCCAAAAAAATGCAAGCATGCACGGGATAACGTTCAAATTATTAGTTTCACACAACTACCAGCACAAGCCAACAAGAGATCAACGGCACAAAATGTAAACAAAAACAGTGAGCTGTAAGAGTGACCCCACCAAAAACTGAGAGGAAAAGCCGTAAAAACACAAAAACGCAACCAAATAGCGCAAGGTTAACAGAAAGATCACAGCGACAAAAAGAAAAACGGTGAAAACAGATGCAAAACCAAAAAACAGCAGAACAAAATAGGCACAATCAAATGATGAGTATCAACACCATACAGAAAGTCACAGAAAACACCAGTAAAAACAGCTATACAAAAATAATAACAACAAAATTGCACCACAAATCGCAAGGAAAATTTCAAAAACCGAAAACAAGATAGCAGGAAAAATTAATAATGGATTGCGGCACACAGCACAAATCCACCACAAAAAGTTTCAAGTTTACAAGTTTTAAAAAGTTTGCAAATAAAATCCCGAATCAAACAAAAACTACACAGCAGATCACAAAGAAAAAATATTAGACCAAAACTAAAGCACGTCAGCACTACACGAAATCAGACGCAAGACAAAGCAATTGTTTCAAGAACATGAAGTTCCACTAATGCAATGAACATATGGAAACGCTTATCACGGTTTGCTTTGTGAGCTAGCTTTTTACAAACACAGCACCCGATGGAGTTCCACTAATTCTTCATGTTCTTGAAACCAAAGCCCGGACCTTTATCCCATTGGGATTCAGTAACACCAGCTGAGTGTGAAGAATTAGTAATCACTATGCCTAGACCAGTGTTTCCCAACCTTTTTTGTGCCATGCCCCACCTTAGCCTTTCTAAAATTCTTATGCCCCCCCATGTAACATACATAATTTTTAATATTAAAAAATTTAATTGTTCACTTAAGAAACTTAAATAATAGGTTTTAGGAAGAAATCACTAGGAAATTGTTAACGAAACACAGTAAGTAAATTTTCAAAACATATAATGAAAAACTGAAATTCAAATTCCAAATAAAAATAAAGATTTTTCTATATTAAGTTATTATTTTAATTTAGTGAGATCCTTGCGCTTGATGCTTGCTGCACAGGGATTTTATATTAGGTTCCAATTTGGTTAGCTTCAGTCTCAAGTCTCCACGTTGTGTTATATCCAGCCGATTTATTTTTTTTACCAGTAAATCATTTACAGCACTAAATCCACATTCAGCTAAAAATGAAGATGGAAACGGTAGCAATAGTTTTCTTGCACATTTGGTTGAATTTGGGTATTTGATTTCTGTTTCCTCACAAAGCCATGCCATCGCTCCTTTTATATTAAATAAAGTTTTAACTGACTCATCATTTTGCAATTCTCCGAGTACTTCTTGATACTGCATATTTGATATATCAGACAAATCCACTAACATTGGCTGCATCATCCATGTTGGAAAATCAATTTGTTTTAAATCAGAAAATTTTTCTTTTAAATCAGCCGATAGAATATTCAGATGATTGACAATAACAAGTAAAGCGGTATCAGTTACTTCACATTTTTGGAGCCAATGAAACTGTTCAAAGTTTTTGTTGTTAATATGTTTCTGACATAACTCAGTATGGGTAATGAAACCAAATATCTTCGCTTTTGCATCGACAAGAGTTTTATTTGTTCCTTGAAGTTGCTTATTTAATATATTTAGCGTTTCAAAGATATCGGCTAAATAACTCACAAATGCTTTACCATCGATTGTTAACAGATACTTCATTTCAGGTTTGTCGCTTAAAAAATCACTAAGAGTATCAAACAGTTCCATAAATCTTTTCAAGCAGTTCCCTTTAGATAGCCATCTTACTTCAGTATGAAGTAAAAGTCTCACATAGTCTTCATTTTGTTCTTCACAAAATAGCTTGAAGAGACGCTCACATTTGGCATTAGCTTTAATAGCATTAACACATTTTATTACTGAATGTAGAACTTCATTTAGAACAGGCGATATGTTTTTAGCTACCAAGTTTTCCCTATGAATAACACAATGCACAAGAATCATTTCTGGATTCGCTTCTTTCATCAATTTTAAGCAACCATTTTTCTTGCCCATCATATTAGGAGCACCATCTGCAGCACAAGATGTTATATTTTTCATTGGTATATTATTGACATCTAAGTAGTTTTTTAGCTTATTATATATTTATCTTTGGAGGTAGTGATGCTTTCTAATTTTTTACAGAACAACATTTCTTCAGCAAAATGCCCTTTATCAATATATCTTACGTAAGTTATCAATACTGCCTCACTGTCTCTCAAAGTTGATTCATCCATTTGCACTGAGAAATTTCTTGTTTTCAATTTTTCAACAAGTTGTTTTTCAATATCTTCACTCATTTCGTCTATTCTTCTGCTAACAGTATTGTTACTGAGTGAGAGCTTTTACATCTTTGTCATCTTTTTCAAGAACCGATTTAAGAAATGCTGATATTGACGGTTTTATTATATTCTTTCCTATAGTATGATTTTTTCCAGTTTTAGCGATGAATAAAGAAATTTGATAACTAGCCTCAAGAACACGATTATTAGTTGAAGTATGAGCAGTAAATAGAGACTTTAATGTTGTTCTCTTTTCAAAATTTTTCTTTAAAGTTTTAAAGTAATTCAAATCTGAATTAATATGAGCACTATGTTTCGCCTTTAAATGCGCCTCAAGACGACCTCGTTTCATTGATTCGTTGGTCAAGCATTGCTGGCATAAAAGACAAAGAGGAATCCGCTCATCGTGAACAGCGGGTATGAACCCAAATTTTAAATATTCCTCCGATTATTGACGAGTTTTTTTCTTGCTTGCACCACTCATTTTACTATGGGCTATAAGAAATAAATATAAGATCAATTAAAAACTAAAATTATAGTATGTGTTAAAATTAATTTAATGTGACATAGAGTAAACGTATACTAAAAAATGCATATTTATTTAAATGTTTATAATACATTTACTACACTGCCACCGCAAAATAATATATTTTTTCATTTGACAACATTTTCTGGAAAATTATGCTTCTAAAATTAAAATAAATAAAAATCAAATCAAATACTTACCAATTATATCTATAAAATGTATATATTTATTAAATCAACGAGCTTTTACAACACAGCTTTGACGGACACTTATTTCAAATTAACACCAACTAGACATGTGCGAAAAGTATCTACTCGTTACTGCGTGAAGCCCGAAGTAACGATACCCAGTTTTCAGAAGTACTCGTTACTTTACCCTTTATAAATGCCCAATTGGTTCAGAATAAAACTGGCACTTCTGTACCGAATATTCATAATTTGTAAATTCTTGGGATATCTGCTTAGCATACAAGTACAATTGAGTCGGAGCTACGTTTTTCTAGCGAATCTTTGTAAAATCTCCAAATCCAGCTGTATTTTTCTCTCTTTACTTGAGAAAGACAATTTAAAGCTATGCTCTCCTCTTCATGAAAAGCGAACTAATTAATGGCTGTGCGATACTTTTGAACAGCGACTGATGGATGCATGGAACGCAGTCGCTGTGGATGCCGAATTTTCTTGCTTTCCGAAATCAGAAATGCTGTGAAACACTACAGAAGTTGCGATGGGCCATTCAGGTGCGAACAACTGCGTTGTTTAGCGAGATTTTAAAACGTCCGGGGTTCCCCGCGGAGCCTGCCGTCTGCCGCAGGAAAGTTTACTTGACGACGCCAAACACCAGTTGATATTTTGGTCTCGTCAAGCGAAATTATACCTAATAATTATTTACCGCAATTATTTAAGAATTTGCTTTTTTCGTTAAATTTGGCACCGAAATCTAGCATTGCATTTAAATGGCCCGGAGCGAAAGGGTTAAACTCGTGTCGAGTCCATTTTTGAATTGCCCCCCTTATCAATCAAATTGCCCCCCTGTGGGGCGTGGGCCCCACGTTGGGAAACACTGGCCTAGACGTATGAAGGATGTTATCCGACGAAATGGTGACGCTACTAAATGGTAGAGCAAAAGTTTACGCAATGCCTGTAAGTTAATTTAATGTTTAGCAGGCTTAATTCTCTATGAATAGAATTCGGATTTCTTGTCTTTTTTAGTGAATTATGTTAAAACATTTGATGGATTTTTATATAAATAATAATTAATAAATTAACATGTTATTTAATTGTTGCTTTTCATATTTCGCAACTTAAATATATTTGCAAATTAATTTTATTACATTTGGTAATAGTTTATTTTTAAAAATTTGAACTTCCCTCTTCTGTGCACATCTGCCTTTAAATAACGCACAACAAAATGCACTATAGTCAGCAAAATATACTCACAATACGATTTCAAAACATTCAAATTGTTACTCGATCGTTCGTAGTTTCTTTACAAAAAAATGTTGCTCCAAAATTGTAATTTGTACAAGGTAGACGAACCTTTTTGCCGCAAGTTTTATGATAGACGAAGATTTTTGCAGGTTGTTGCCATAAAAAAAGTCGCATTATTGAAAGAACCTGTAGTCCTTTTTTGATTGTGCGAGTTCTATTAAAATTCCTTAAGGTATGTATCCACCAAGGCAAACGAACATTTGCCCGCGATCAAAATTTCGTCATAATGACGTAAAAAGAGCTTGTTCCAAACAAAAAGAGCTTTTGCTCGCATGCAAAATAAAGTCAATATCCACCGAAAACAAATGATCGTGTGCAAAGCTTTGCACGAAGGAAACATTTTCTTGCTCGGAATGCTTATTTCGAATGCTAGTGAGCAAATTCTTGCGTCCCATTGGATTTGGATAACATTTGCACGCAAGCACCTTGTTAGTTTGTGAAATTGTGATTAGTGCTTCTTGCGTGATTCTGGATTCATTAAATAATAAGCGGAGCTCACCGCAGTGCTGGATGAGACCGTACTTAAAAAGTAGAGATAGAAGTAGAGAAGATAGAAAACGCATTCGAACACTCGTCGGCTTCATCCCATAGGAGGTATTGCCATTAGACGCGGCGTACCATCGAATGAGTTCTGTAGAAGCTGCAGAGATTAAGAAGAAATTCAGTCCATAGTGCACCTACTCTGTGAATGTCCAGCTCTGAAAGAATAGAAAATAGATTCATACAGAGATCTGGGTGGCTTCTGACATGCTTCTTCTTTTTAAGGGCATTCACAATGGGTCTTCATGGCCTCCGAGTGAATTTGGTGCTTCTTAGCAACAAACAGCCCGAATAACCAACCAAAAAGTAGAGATGATATGCACAAGAAAACCAGTTTGATACAGGAGTTAAAAACAGATCCTTTGAGCGGTTTCAAAAATTTTTCCAGCATTTCTTCTTCAGACTTTGAATGGTTTATTACCAAAATTAGTCCCATCATTGCAAGATCTGACACCAACTATAGAAAATCAGTTAGCGCAGGAGTGATAATGGCTATAACATTACTTTTTCTGGGAAGTGGTGACTCTTATTCAAGCTTATCGTATCTCTTCCGAGTGTCAAAACAGTTGTCTATTCCATTTTTAAACTCAAATAAACTCAAAATTTAAATTAAATTCACTTTCAAAACTTTGCCCGCACGCATTTGCACCGCAAAATGAAATGACTAGAAACAACTCGCTTTAAGCTGAAGACGTGCAAAACCTAGAAACAAAAGTTAGTGCGCATGTTTTATTGCCTACGAGCAAGCATTGTTGATGTGCATAGCTGCGGTGTGCACTTTCTTGTTGACGTCATTTTGCTCGTGGGCAAATGTTCGTTTGCCTTGGTGGATACATACCTTTATATCCTGAACTATATTTGCAACAAGTACTTCTGTATAACTTTGCCAGCAGATTTTATTTTCAAGAATTCATTTTTATTTTCGAACTAAAATCTTGGATAGACGAATCTTTTTGCGTTTGGGTAGTAGATATAGTATAAAACAAGTATTTTCCATTTTAAATTAATCGACGAAAGTCTAATACTAAGATCAAAACAAATTTATATTTATATTATATTATATGAAAACGAAATCAAGCTGTGCAATGCGCATGTCCCGAATTCCGGAAACTAGAAAAACGTCAGATGCCGTATGAAGTCAAGGCCGACTCGAACCCATGGTGAATATATGTGTAACATAAATACCTAGAACTAAGTGACTGAACTTTTTAGAATTAAGCTAAGTAGTATAAATAGGGCTGAGCAGTAGCCTAGGTAGTTTTAGTCGTGATTTAGACTGCGAAGCGTTTACATGTGATAATGGGAATAGTCAGTTGTATTTTAAACAGTGAAGTGATAAGAATTAATTGTTAAAGTGAAACGTAATATTGTGAAGAAATATTGTCAAGGAAATTGTTAAACGAACTAATTAAGTGAACTGAATAAACTTGTGAACATCTGTGATTAAAAATAATTGTCTTAATTAATCCGTCGAGCCCGAAGAGCCCCATTTACGTTACAATTGGTGTCAGAAGTGGGATTAATTAAGAAAGACTAAAAGTGAACTTGAAAAAAAATGCGACTGTGAAATTAAAGTGAAATAGTGCAGTAATCTAAATATGGGTCGCAAATTAAAGGACTTACGTGTTCAAGACTTGAAGGGGGAATTAAGTAAACGTTCCCTACCTACAATTGAAAATAAATGTGCCCTGGTAGCGATACTACAAGAAGCTATGGAAAAGGAACGAAAGGATCCAAAAGCTTTTGTTTTTGAATATGGACCAGAAGAAGAAGAAGAAGCAAGTACTCCAAGCTTGACAGATCTTTTCAATGCTTTGTTGAAACTTAACTCATCAATGGCTGAAAAAAATCATCAATAGAAGCATAAATGGCTGAACAAAAATCATCAATAGAAGCATCAATGGCTGAACAAAAATCATCAATAGAAGCATCAATGGCTGAACAGAAATCGTCGACGGCCGAATTAAAAGCATCGATGGACGAACAGAAATCATCAACAGCAGAGTTGAAATCATCGATGGAAAGGTCCGTAAGCGAATTGAAAGCGGCAATGGAAGAACAGAAGACTACATCAGCCGATGGAAGGGTCCGTAAGTGAATTGAAAACGGCAATTGAATAACAGAAATTGTCTACGGCCGAATTGAAGTCATCAATAGTAGCGGAACTTAAAGTCTCTGTTGAAGAAGTGAAAGCGGAAATGGAAATTTTTATGCAAAAACAGTTTGATGGTCTGGGGTCAACTGTGTCAACGGTGCAAACCAAAATGGGAGAGTTAAGGTCAGACATAGAGAAAAGATTGGAAGAAGTAGAAATTTCGGGACAAACGAATATTAAACAAGTTAAATGCGAAATGGAACAGTCAATGAAAAGAAATTTCGAGGAAATCAAGACTGAACTAGAAAGTGTCCAGAAACGACATCTATCGACTTTATCTTCAGATGTGACTGTGAACAAAAGGCTTCATCCTCCAACATTTGACGGCCAAACACCCTGGCAAACATACAGACTCCAGTTCGAAACGGCAGCAGCAATAAACTTTTGGAGTGACGAAGAAAAAGCTACAGCTCTTATCTTGGCAGTTAGAGGTGGAGCAGCAGAATTATTACAGACTATCCCAGCGGAGCAGCGGAGCTATACGTCTTTAATACAAGCTTTAGAATTGCGGTATGGGAACCAGCACATGCAAGAGGTTTACCGTCTTCAGCTACGGAGTCGGACACAGAAGCCTGGAGAGCAATTGCAGCAATTATGTGCGGACATAGAAAGGCTAACACATTTGGCTTATCCAACATTTAGCCAAGATTATGTTAACGAGGTCGCAAGAGAGGCATTTATTAATTCACTTGCAGATCGTGACCCACAGCAAGCAGTACGACTGGCTGGAAAGAACACAAACGCTGAGGTTTTGGCTTACTCTCTGGCATATGAGGCAGCAAACCAAGCCTCAAGGAGTACTGTCCGCCTAAGAGAAGTAATCAAAATAGAAGATACCTGCTGTCGGGTCAATACATCGGAAAGATGGAGCAGATTTAAATGCTGGAACTGCAATAAATAAGGCTACCTCCAAAGAGATTATAGAAAGAGACGAAGATCAAACTCCCCACAAGATGACGAGAGGAAATCCGTGTCTGGCTGTGAAAAATGTAGAGAAAGAGAATGAGCGGATCAAAAGAAGCAATGGAGCTGTAAGCCCCATACCAACTCAACGCTCGCAACAGGGAAACAAGTAAAGACCAACTCTGCGGGGCAGGAGTTGGCCGGTAGAATCGACGGCCCCGGAATCATCATCAACATTAAGAAATTGCTGCGAAATGATAGCAGCTTAGTAATCAACAGGAGAGTTCAAGAACAAAAATGTACGATTACAGTAGACACAGGTGCTTCCAGGTCTATTCTTCGGTGCGATTATTTGTAGAATTAACCCTTCTAACTCAGAAGGCGCACTTCGCAAGCAAAAGCCTGGAATCAATTGACCTATTCACCAGAATATAACATATATTGAGGCGAATGAGGCTCCCATAACCCATGCAATAAAATATTAGTAAAAATCCAAAACACTCCCAAACACTACAATCAGGGGTGCAGAGATAACAGAGAACGTTTAAGCACATCCTTAGTAAGAGCCAGGTCAAAAATAGGACACATATTCACGGCCCTATACATGCGGTTAATAATAATAAGTTATCCGCAGTTATTGATCGATCATTAGGAAACAAAGATAAGATCATTAGTAAACAAAAGCCAAAATACACCCAAACACAACAATCAGGGATGCACAGGCAGCTTAAGCCAAGTCAATACAAATCATACAAGGAAGGAAACTTTACGCCATACAAAAAAAAACAAAATAAAAAAGAACAAAGACAAGTGAGTACAACAGGATGGTTACAAGTTATAAAGGTTCCTCTTTAATGTTAACTTGTCTACGTTAGTGCTGAAAACATCACCAACACCATTAGCAAACCTACACATGCGATTAACAGGCTCGAACATACCGTAACTAGTGCGCGAGAAAGCTATCTGAAAGCTCGAACGGTTTCGAAGGGAATAGGACAGTTCTCTAGGTGATATTTTGGAAGAAAGTTCCGCACTGTCAATCTTTCCCTGTAGAAGCTGGTGTAGAAAAATTATATCGGCAACCCAGCGACGCTTCTCGAGAGTAGCAAGTTGTAGTAGTCCCAACCGATCACCATATGGAGGTAGAATAAAAGGATCACTCCACGGCAAAGTACGAAGGGCCGATCTCACAAATCTACGCTGTACAGATTCAATACGTTTAGTGTGAGATCCATAAAACGGAGACCAAACCGGACTAGCATACTCCAGCAGTGGTCTAAGAAGGGATGTATAAAGATGGAGTCTTATGTGAGGGCTAGGAAATTCCCTGGACCAACAGAGGATAAAACCCAGCATAGAGCTGGCCCTGGCAACGATATTATTAATGTGGGGGATGAAGTTAAGTTGCCTATCAAGATACACACCCAAATCCTTCACTCCTTCCACCCGTTGAATACAAGTATCTTCAAAGTTGTACTGAAAAGTACAGCAGTTGATGGACCTCGAGAAGGTCATAACCTGACATTTACCGATGTTTAATTTAAGATTATTATTGACAATATCTCGCAATCCGCGAAAGATTTGACTGTGAGAAAAATCTTGATATCGTCCGCATAAATAAGAATTTTACTTCTTTGAAGCAAATAAGTAATGTCATCAATAGATAAGATGAACAACAGAGGCCCAAGATGACTACCCTGAGGAACGCCGGAAGGAGCCACAAAAGCATCAGAGAGCACGCCACGAAAACGCACTCTATAAGTCCTATTGTATAAATACGACTTAATCCATGCAATGAGTTGGGCCGGGAAACCCAACCTGGCCAATTTGAAAACGATAATAGAGTGAGACAGCTTATCAAAGGCCTTACTAAAGTCGGTATAAATGCAGTCAGTCTGGCAACCTTCCAGAAATCCACCCACACTGCCAGACACAAACTCTAATAAGTTGGAAACCGTTGACCTACCCTCAATGAATCCATGCTGCCTGCTAGAGATTAATCTCCTACACCCAATAGACAATTGGGACTGGTTCATCAGTTCGAAGAGTTTTGGAATGCAAGATAGTTTAGCAATAGGTCTATAGTTAACAATCTCTCTTCTATTCCCACTCTTAAATATGGGGATTAAAAATGAAGCCTTCCAGAATGTAGGGAAGCGACCAACCAAGATAGATCGCCGGAAGAGCAAAAGTAAAGGACATAATAACACCGAAGAACACTTCTTTAAGACAACAGCAGGAACCCCGTCCGGGCCATAAGTAAAAAGTCTTCCGGAAGATCCAAAATATGCTTGTATAAGCTCTCCTCCGTGATAGATGGAATTGGTACGGGGGATATATTACTATTATTAATGTGCAAAAAGTTGTTACTTTCTGGATAAAAATCGGATGATTCAAATGCGCCCCTGAAGTATTCAGCAAATAAATTACAAATAACCTTAGAATCGTTACTGGAACTTAACCCGTATACCATAGTCGATGGATAGTTATCAACCCTTCTCTTCATATTGACGTAATCAAAAAATGCACGGGGGTCAGAGAATAAGTTGCCTCTAAGGTTCAGTAGGTATTCGTCATATAGAGAACGAGAAAGACTTATGAAATGTTCGTGACAAAGAATAAATTCACACTTCTAGTCTACACTTCCCACTCGCAGGTACCTTTTCCAGAGTCTATTTTTCCTATTTCTGAGAGTTTTTAATTCTCTGTTAAACCAGGGGGGAGCGGATTCTCTACTTCTAACCCGGACATAGGGGACAAACCTAGCGAAAGGTTCGTATAAAATTTCATAGAAACCAGATACGTTCCTGTCAATATCGTCACTAGACAGACAGGTATGGAAGTCTAAATCACCAAGGTATTCATTCATAGCCTCAAAATCGGCCATTCTAAAGTGAAAACTAAATTCACATTCGAGATTATCGACACGCACGTCCGCGAGACAATGAAAAGTGACAAGCAATGCAGGGTGAAACATGTCCAGACTCGTCAAGAGAAAGAGGCTAGGTTCCACAAAAGTGAGCGTGGAGTTCGTAGAGAACATTAAATCAAGCTGTCTACCCATATTGTTACTCACATTGCTCATTTGTCAAAGTCCTATGCAAGCCAAGGTGTCAACGAACAGTGATTGTCCCTCAGTCAAGTTATGGGGAAGATAACTATCGTCATCATCATTCACTACCCATCTCACGTTGGGTAAGTTGAAGTCCCCAACTAGGACAATTTCGTCCTTAGAACCCATCTGGTCATGAATAAAGTCGATATGCTGAATAAGAATGTCATACCGACTCAACCCATTATTATCGACGACACACAAAAAGGGTCCACAAAAGTAGCATTTAGAAAATTTCTACATGCAATGAGAACCCCACCTCCCCGTACAGACGAATCCGCAGACCTGTCCCTGCGGAAGCCATCAAATCAAATTCAGAGTTAACAGATGAGAAATAAAAATTATTAGTTTTAGTCCTTAACCCTCTCACGTTTTGATAGTAGCGAGAGAGCTTATCCCGTTTTTTAAATTGGGAGATTGAGCGACTATCGGCCCGGCACGGCGGTGATTACGGGGTACGAAAATCTTATAAAAGACATCCACGGGCCAGAAATTATCCCCAAGAAGAGTATCGGCCACCGGAGTAGGAGCAGATAACAGGAAAGATGAATAAGGCCTTGAAGTACCGCTTATCCTCCTACAGGACACCTCTGATGTGTCAACACCCTTAGATCCAAGGAAACGTAACATAACCTCACAAGAGGTACCAGGTGTAAGTCGAGAGACAAAAATCTGTTTCGGGCGAGGAACGGCAGATAGCTCGACAATGTCAACACCAGGTTCACCAGCCGACTGACCTTCCGGCATGGGGAACAAAACAGCATCCGATGGGCCTTGAGAGAAAGATGGGGAAGGAGAAAAAAGGCAACTGGCTTACCAACAAAAATTGATACATTTTGAGCACGGAGAATCCGTTGAAGTGTATGGGGAAATATTAATGACAATATCCCTCGGCGCTAACCAATTTTCACACAGATTTCTTGTCGCAGATATAATGGATGAGTGCATACTTGGACTCGATTCCATGAGAGGACACAATATTCAACTGGATATTGGAAGAGGAATCATGAAATACGACAACAGAGAGATTCCTATGGCTTTGGGATCAAATTATTATTCGAAGCTGAACATCGTGGCATATGAAAACGTTGAGCTCCCTCCTTGTGCAGAAACCTCTCGATTCTATCTAGTAGAACCAGATCAAACAGAACAAATTAGAAATGTCGCCGTTGGAAAATGTTTAGTAACTATCGATGAAAAGAAAGAAGTTTTGGTACGAGTCCTAAATTCCCGTGAAAAAGGCATCAAATTAAAGAAAGGTAAAGTCTTGGGTCATGGTGAACCAGCCGAAGAGATTGTATTAGCAGAATATTCAGACTTAGATGAAACCAAGCAGCCAAAGAGAGATGTCACAAAGCTAACCAAAATGATACTTCCGTCTAATAAACTGAGCCAAGGGGAATGTCGTAAAGCAAAGAAGTTGCTTGAAGAATTTACCGATATTTTTGCACTACGGGACGAAGACTATGGAAAAACTGATATAGTGCAGCATACAATTGACACCGGAGACGCCCGTCCTATCAAGCAACCACCAAGAAGACTTCCACTTGCAAAGCGAGATGAAGCAGACAAAATGGTTGAAACAATGCGAAAGCAAGGTCTAATAGAAGAGTCGAAAGTTCCATGGATGTCACCAGTGGTACTAGTAAAGAAGAAAGATGGCAGTACAAGATTCTGTGTCGAATACCGTTGTCTAAATGATGTCACGAATAAAGATAGTTACCCACTACCCCGCACAGACGACACCCTAGATACCTTATCAGGATCCAAGTGGTTTTCAACATTGGACTTAAAAAGCGGCTATTGGCTAGTCGAGATCGATCCAGATGACAGGGAAAAGACAGCATTCTCGGTGGGAAGTGGTTTGTGGCAATTTAAAGTCATGCCCTTTGGACTTTCCAATGCTCCAGCAACATTCGAGCGCTTAATGGAATGTGTCCTACGAGGTCTAACTTGGAAAACCTGCCTGGTATATTTGTATGACATCATTGTAATTGCACGTAGTTTTGAAGAACATCAAGGAAATCTACGAGAAGTGTTCCAGAAACTGAAGTCAGCCAAACTAAAACTAAGCCCCAAAAAGTGTACGCTCTTTGCAGACCAGGTCAAATACCTTGGGCATGTGGTATCAACAGAAGGAGTTAGCACCAACCCTGAGAAGATAACTTCAGTGGAGAACTGGCCCACTCCGAAAGATAAACACGAGCTACGAAGCTTTCTTGGACTAGCCACTTATTACAGACGCTTTGTGAATAATTTTGCTGATATAGCAAAGGAGTTGCATAACCTAACGGTGAAGGATAAGGCATTCGTTTGGACAGAAAAAGCAGAAAACAGCTTTCAAGCACTGAAGTGGGCGCTTTGCAATGCACCTGTACTTACTTATCCAAAGGCGGGTGAGACATTTATATTAGATACCGATGCAAGTAATGTTGGGATTGGCGCTGTGCTTTCACAAGAAGTAAACGGGCACGAAGAGGTGGTGGCATACTATAGCAGAGCTCTATCAAAACAAGAAAGAAATTACTGCGTTACGAGGAAAGAACTGCTGGCTATTGTTGTTGCAACGAAGCATTTCCATAAATTCCTCTATGGACAAAAATTCATTCTCCGAACTGATCATGCAGCTCTAAAGTGGTTGATGCAATTTAAAAACCCTGAAGGACAGGTGGCAAGATGGCTAGAAAGACTGCAATCCTATGATTTCGAAATTATCCATAGGAAGGGTAGATCCCATGAAAATGCAGATGCACTTTCACGACGACCATGTTAGCCGAATTGTAAATACTGTTCCCGTTTGGAAGAGAAATGCGACCATGTGATTGTGAAAAGAACAACTGTCGTACCCTTGACAGGATGGAACAATGAAGAATTTAAAGCAGCACAACGAGAAGACGAGAATATATCTCCAATTTTGTCGTGGAAGGAGAACGACGAAAGACCTCAATGGAAAGATGTTCCAGACAGAAGTGCAACGTTGAAGAGCTACTGGGCGCAATGGAATTCGCTATTTGTTAAAGATGGAATATTGAAACGCAAATGGGAAACACCCGACGAGTCATCATGCCGGATGCAGGTATTCGTTCCCAGGAACAAGATAAAGGATTTGCTGGAAAACATCAAAACAAGAGCAGCGATGCAGCAATACAACGTTTGAGCACCTTTCGAGAGAATCGCGATTGACGTTGCGGGACCATTTCCAGAATCAGGTCGAGGTAACCGGTACATTTTAGTGGTAATGGATTATTTCAGTAAATGGCCAGAAGTATATGCGATCCCGAATCAAGAAGCCAAGATAGTGGTAGAGGAGTTAGTAACAAACTAGATATGTAGATTTGGCGTACCCAATGAGCTTCATTCCGACCAAGGACGAAACTTTGAATATCAAGTATTCCAACAGGTATGTGAGATTCTTGGAATAAGAAAGACGCGGACAGCACCACTTCATCCACAATCTGACGGGATAGTTGAGCGATTTAATAGAACAGTGGTCGAACATCTCAGAAAACAAGCATCAACGGGATTGGGATAGCTACATTCCAATATTTCCACTAGCTAATCGGACAGCCGTCCATAACTCAACAGGACAGACACCCTCCAACATTGTGTTTGGAAGACAGATTCGACTGCCCAGTGATTTGAAGTTCGGACCACTTGAAAAAGATACTGAAAACACTGAAGAGTACATAACCATAATTCGGAAGCGTCTCGCAGAAATTCATCAATTGGCAAGAAAGAACCTCAAGACATCCAGCGACAGAATGAAAACACGATAAGACATCAGAGCTAATTCTAGCGGATTCAGGGAAGGAGACCTCGTCTGGCTATTCAACCCACGGCGACGAAAAAGAAAGTCACCGAAGCTTCAACAGCAGTGGGAAGGACCCTACATTATCCTTACGCGCAACAACGATGTGGTCTACAGGATACAGCGTGGATCAAAAGACAAAAAGAAGATCGTGCACATTGACCGATTAAAGCCATACCAAGGGGATACAACTGATCGGGACGAACAGTTCTAAGAGGGGGGCAGTGTAACATGCACTGTAGTATGGCATAGGTTACGTGATGAAAACGAAATCAAGCTGTGCAATGCGCATGTCCCGAATTCCGGAAACTAGAAAAACGTCAGATGCCGTATGAAGTCAAGGCCGACTCGAACCCATGGTGAATATATGAGGTGAAAATATGTAACGGAAATACCTAGAACTAAGTGACTGAACTTTCTAGAATTAAGCTAAGTAGTATAAATAGGGCTGAGCAGTAGCCTAGGTAGTTTTAGTCGTGATTTATTTTATTTTAACCAGTTAAGTGATAAGAATTAATTGTTAAAGTGAAACGTAATATTGTCAAGGAAATTGTTAAACGAACTAATTAAGTGAACTGAATAAACTTGTGAACATTTGTGATTAAAAATAATTGTCTTAATTAATCCGTCGAGCCCGAAGAGCCCCATTTACGTTACAATATCGTAGATCTATATTACGAACATTTCAGCAAGATTCTTTAGTTTAGTTTGAGACTTGAGTTTAAAACAAAATTATTCATGTAATTATCGATTTTGAGATTATTCATTCAGAAAATGTTCACGAATATTATTCTTTCTTTCATAAGTTTATATATTGTGAGTAGTACATATTCAATTGATTTCCTGTATTAATCCCTCATGTAGAGAAACATGGAGGGTGAGGTTATGTAGTCCATGATTTTTGTAAATGGTAATTTCTCAAGCTTAAATATTATAATCCTTTTATAATTTTCTAAATATGAAAACAATTAAATAATGGTTCATAAACGAATTACCTTTAAGTGATGATTCTCCTTATACGTAAATCTCTATTTTAATATCTCTCTACTTACTCGCATGGCGTCCTCGCTACCACTTTCGTTTCCTTTTTGTTAAATATTTCCAGAATTTTCCCCTTTCCTAGCCGAAACCCTTAAGTCACCTTCGGGTTTACTCTTGATAGGGGACGCTCCGTTTTTACGCCATTGCTTCCAGATTTCAGGAAAACTTTCACTCTCCCAAAAAAAATTGTGCGTGTCAGCTCCGACGCGTGACTGGAGGCAAAGGAAGTAAATGAACCCATATATTTATTAACTTCCCACACATAGTTATTGTAATGGGCCCGATTTTTAAAATTGTCAGTTTAAAATTTTTTTTAGATTTCAAAGTCACCATAGTGTTTTACGCATGTTTTTGAACATATTGTCGCAAAACGACTTACCTTTTGCTAGAAGAAATTACATTCCTTTGGCATCGGTTCCTGGGGCGCTTAATCGGACGTGCTGCAAACCTATAAAAGAGGGGGCTGCTTTAAGATCTTGAGAGATATACAAAGGAACTTACCTGTGCTGTCAAGTCATTCAACGCAACAACTTTCGATACCTATGGAACTTCATGCTTTGCTGCTCAAAGCACTGCGCTAATCCACAACGACTTTTTGAAGAATCTAAAAAAAATAGCAAAAGACACAACATCAGACGAATATTTGATGAAGACAACACACAAGGACGGGACGAAATTTTACACACTGAATTAATTTAAAATTTTTAATTTAACACAAAAGAGTTAATTTTAGTAAAATTAAAATTACACACCAGATGTCACTATAAATTAATTCTATTACAAAATTGTAAACTTTGAATTTGAAACACAAAAAGCTATATAAAGCGACGCCATATTGATAAGTTCTCTTTCCTGTCACGAGTTTTTTGAAAGATAAGTTGGACTAAATAAAGCACACTTAACACGAACCGCTGCTTTAATTTTCCTAACAAGTTTTAGGTACTTGATTATAAAACGACACAATTAACTAGACAGCACATATTGGAACGCAACACAACGTCAAAACAAGCAATACTGCAGCAAAGGAAACTTTGATAACACCTGAACTTCACTACATGGTCACGGAACTTCGACGAGGGACACTACACAACATAATTATCGGGATTCGACAAACAGGAATCAACGAATATTCTCCTGCACATCTGCACGTGAAGCACCGCGTAGACGCCCAGGTAACAAACATCGAATATTCTCCGACACCATCTGCACGCGAAGCACCGCGTAGACGCCCAGGTAACAAGCCGACGCCACCCAAAAATAGGCTTCGCGGTAAATTGAAGAAAATTAAAAAAACCACGGCATCACACCAACAATTACACGCCACGAACAGGTAACCAATTTATTCATGTACTAACCACATTCAACATAACCACAAAAATCAGAACCGTTTTCCAAAGTGCGATAAAAAAAAAAACAACAAATAGGCCACGCAACATTACACGTAACACGTCACGAACACAGCAGATCCCGGTTGATTTTGATTCATCCGCCCAAAACACAACTATTTAGTCGAATGAAATCAAGGGCACAGCTGTTAGTGTTGTTATTACGCGCCCTGAAATACCAAAACAAGAATACCGTTCGGTCAAAATAAAATCCAACAATATTTTGGTATAAAAATTGAGGTAAATATTGTTACAGTGGTGTCAGGTGTGGGGTTGAGTTGAATTCGTAATTGTTATCGCCCCGCAACTTTATTTACGATTTGCTGTGTATTTTTATTTGGGAAGACACTTAAATTCTGCTTAATCGTGTTACGAAAAATTTGTTGACTGAATAAGTGAAAGACAAATATATAGCCAACCAGTATAAATTAATTAGCAAATAGTGAAGAATTTACTTACCAAAGATCAAAGAGAACCTTAACACACACCTAACATTTAATCAATGAACTTTTTCTGAATTACTTTAAAACTTATAATGAAATTTTTAAGCGCTTAGTTTAAGCATATTTGATTTATAAACGAAGTGAACTCAAACAGTTTTATTATAGCCACCTACTTATACGAAATTGTATTGAAATAATAACAAGTGAATTTTGAGAAACTTTTACAGAAAATACATTGACAATAACAACAATAGAGTTAACCTGGGTATTTAGAGTGGATATAGTGACATTTTACGGAACATTTTTATTGATTTAATGACTTTTGATTGACTTATTGATTGATGACTTTAACGGAATTCCATTTCATTAATTCTAGTGAATATAATTCGAAATTGTTCGCTGGCGAGAACTTAGTCAATGAAGAATCAAATATTGTTAATTTTAAAGTGCGTTTCCTTTAAATTATACCTTTACTGACTCAAAGAGATTTCGTGTGTATCCAAATTTATGCTGATTCTGTACAAATAAGCAGATAGGAAAATTACGCCAAGTGTAGAATCAAAGTGGATTAAAGGACAGTTTTATAGCTACATAGCCATATTGTTAGAATAACTTAAAATTTTATAGAAAACGGACATATTTAGTGCAATTGAAAGTGGTTTCCAAGGTTTCCCTTGCTTAAGCTGACAATTTAGTTGGTTGATTAATTATCTAATTACTAGTAACTTAATTGAGCTTACTTCATTAATTAACTTCCCTCATCAAAACGAAGTCACAACAAGATAAGAACGCTTAAGCGGAATGTAGTGGTCTCTCGCATGCCTGAAAAGGAAGTTGTATAGCGAATGAAAACAAATCAAGTATTTTCGAGGAAAAAAGGCTTACCGATAAAATCCATACAATCTATTGGATTTTTTTTTAATCCGTTGCTTTTGCTGGTTCCAAATTCTCTTTAAATTTCGATCTTACCTAAAATTATAACGAAAGCTGCAATAGAATAAATTTAATTAATATGCCAGAAACGAACGAACAAATGGAGAAGGTTTTAGCTAGCATGGATACCCAGGCAAAAGCCTTAAAGGATATTGTAAGTGCGATTCAAATACAAACGCAAGAGCTATCAGCCCTTAAAGCAGATATGATGGGCATCAAGGAAGAAAACCTATCTTTTAAAGAGGAGCTCAGAAACCTAAAAACGCAGTTCTCGGACATGTCTATTCTAGGAGGGACGGCATTTGTTCAGAAAGTTTTGAACGATACGAGTATGGCACAAGCTTGTGTGGACGATATGCGAAATCAACCTCTTGTCACGCATTCAACGCCTTCGACGGCGAAGAGTCTAGATGGAAGAATGACTAAGGCGGTAGAAAACACTTTAGTCGAAAGGCCTGATCCAGCGATAAGTGAAGATAACCATATGGAGACGCCGGTACCCCCACATACGGTTCGACCCGCTATAGAAAATATTCAATGTCATAAGATCCTGCTTCCACCTTCTGACTATGACGGGAAAGTTCCCTGCAGCCGTTACGAAGTGCACTTCAATGCAGTTTCGCGAGCCAACGGTTGGAGTGAGCAGTCAAAAGCCATCTGTCTTGCAGCCTACTTGCGGGGTGCCGCACTTACCTTTTTCGAGACATTAAACCCGGCAGTTCGAGATAGCTATGAGAAAGTAAGTCAAGCTCTTCGAGTTAGATTTAACACGGATTCCCAAAAATCAATAAGCCACATACAATTGCGTGCAAGAGTACAGAGAAGTGGCGAGACTTTTGCGGAATATGCTACCGATCTACAGAGGCTAACCTACTTAACAATTTCGGAAAGCGCCAGAGATCGGATAGCATTAGAGCAATTCTTAGACGGAATACTCGATTTAGATGTGCAAGAGAGGGTACGAGACTCCATTCACATTGCAAGAAGCATTGCAAACAGCGACGAGGATCGAAGCAAATCACAGAGCAACTAGAGCCGCAAGACGAAACATTCGGGTTGCTATTGCTTCAACCACACCCAGTAAACGAGCGCGCCCTAGAGATTTAAATAACAATAGAGAGAGGCGAACAGAATCGACGGCGAATACTTCACAGGCGGGAAACGACAACGAGCTGGCTTAGGTGGCCCAGAGCTAGCTCGAACTGAAGTAAGGGCCCCCAGAAACCCTATTTATTCCACCAAAAATCTTCTAATCACTCAAGACATAAGTGGTAAGATTAAATGGTTTAATCCCGAACGACATTTCGGATTTATAGCACGTGATGAAGATGGAGAAGATGTGTTTTTTCACCCTTAAATGATCAAACAACGCTAGTTCCCGGAATAGAGGTTAAGTTCGACCTAATTCGAGGTAATCCGAGCAACAAAGCTGTGAATATAATCATGGTGGTTGATGAAGAACTCGCATCTGTCCAATCGCCCAAATATGAACCTCGTTTGAATGGAACAAAGTTAAGTTCAACTATAATACATCAAGGACACCAAGAACTACCACAGAATTTTCAGAATGTGACAAATCAAAAAGACATTTTAAACCCCAATGCGCTGATCCCGTGGAGCCCGGACCAGTGTTTGCAATAAGAGCTCCACTAACAAAAGTTAACAAACACCAAAACACACCTACATTTAAATCGCAAGATCACATAAACACCAACACCGAATTCACTGACGCAATCGCGAAGTCAACTATCCCAAGAATGACACCAAACACGGAAATAATTCAAACAGCCAGTACCACACTAACAATAACACCACAACTGCACATCACATCAACAACCGTCGCAACAAACAATGGCAACACAACACACAAAAGCACCACATCATCACAAGACACAACTTCTAAAGCAAACACCCACCGTCGGGTCAACACAACCGAAATAAGCTGTAGTGATAAATCACTGAACGCAAGTCAGTCCCTAAACTGCTACAATCGACTGTCGTCCTCTTACTGCGATATGCCGTCAAAGTCTATGGATACTAACTTTATTTCGAACATTGATGACACAAGCCAAACTCCAATTAAAATTCCAACGCTTCCTGCCCCACCGATCCTTGCAGTAAGTCAAAGTATAACGTTTAACACCATAAAAATATTAGGAAAGATAGAAGGAGTAGAATATGATTTTATCGTGGACACAGGAGCGACGCATTCGATTGTCCATTGCCGTGTCGTGGAGCAACTTCCTCAACGACCACTGATTCAACCATGCCTAACATTTCTCCGGGATGTTACTGGAGACACAAATTCCATCGAAGGGACTGTAGAACTGTCCATTTCCGTTGGAAGTTTCACTACTAAACACACTTTCTACGTGACAAATATCTTCGATGACTGCATCATTGGAATGGATTTTCTCGCAGGACACAGATGCTCAATAGACTTAAGAAAACGCCATTTAAGTTTGGCAAATGAGACTATACCAATATTAGAAGAGCAGGGACCTATTTTAATGCGTAGTGCACGCAAATACACTATACCAGCCCATTCGACCTGTTTTGTGCACTTGTTTAACCCTGCACTTGGTAACCTTAAGACGGTGATACTATCCTCAAGGAACGATTTTCCCTATCTTTGGATTGTCCCAGCTATCTGCGAGTCTCACGATGGAAAAGTTCTTGCACAAGTCTCGAATCTCTCTGAAGAAACCATTCAACTTTAGCCTGATGTTTTTATAGCTGAAGCTGATAATGATGACAGTATAACCGTTGCTACTGCAGAAAGCGTGTCCAAGGCCAAACCCTTATCGCTCGAGTTGACTCAGGTTGTTGAAAAGGCAGCAGAACACCTCGACCAAGAGCAAAAATCAATTTTATTGACTTTATTACAAGACAATCAGGATGTTTTTGCACAGTCAAGAAATGATTTAGGCCGAACTACAATTCTTCGTTATCGAATCGACACAGGACCAAGCAAGCCAATCCGACAACCCCCAAGACGTCTTCCACTTTTCAAGCGAGCAGAAGCCGAAAAACTTATAGCAGAAATGAGAGAACAGGGAGTTATCAAGTCATCTAGCAGTCCTTGGGCATCTCCGGTAGTCCTCGTTAAAAAAAAAGACGGCTCAACGCGATTTTGCGTAGATTACCGACGGCTCAATGAAGTTACGCGAAAGGATTCATACCCCCTCCCACGTATTGATTTAACGCTAGACGCATTATCGGGATCCAGATGGTTTTCTACTCTGGACCTACAGTCAGGTTACTGGCAAGTAGCTGTTGAAGAGGACGACCAAGAAAAGACTGCATTCACAACAGGCAGAGGATTATGGGAATTCTCTGTGATGCCGTTCGGTCTCACCAATGCCCCAGCGACGTTCCAGAGGCTGATGGAAATAGTGCTCCAGGGTATCGCTCCTCAAGTTTGCCTTGTATATCTCGATGACGTCATTGTACACGGTGCAACATTCCAAGACATGGTAGCAAATTTACGATTGGTTTTAACCCGATTAAGATTAGCAAATTTAAAAATTTCTCCTAAGAAGTGCCAGCTATGTCAACCGGAGGTTAAGTTTCTCGGTCACGTAATAAGTGCAGAAGGTGTTTCAACAGATCCGGAGAAAACTGCATCAGTCAGTAATTGGCCTACACCTAATTGCAAAACAGATGTACAATAATTTTTGGGGCTGTGTACGTATTACCGTCGATTTGTAGAAAACTTTTCCGTCATCGCAAAACCATTGACGGAACTAACCGAAAAGGGACGAAAGTTTTACTGGTCTACTGCTTGTGAAGACGCTTTCCAGACTCTAAAAACAAAACTGATCACTGCACCAATATTATCGCCACCTGATGAGAGGTATCCATTTATTCTCGATACAGACGCGAGCCAACATGCCTGGGGTGCCGTGCTCTCGCAAATCAAGGAGGGGAACGAATATGTCATCGAATTTTACAGCAAAACATTTAGCAGAGCAGAAAGAAACTATTGTGTGACGAGAAAAGAGTTGGTCGCTATCGTAAAGGCTTGTGCTCATTTCCAGCCATATCTAATAGGGAACAAGTTTACCATCCGTACCGATCACGCCTCATTAAAATGGCTTATGAATTTTAGGTCACCAGAAGGACAAGTAGCACGCTGGATAGAGCGCATGCAAGCCTACAACTTTGAAATCATGCATCGACCCGGACACAAGCATAACAATGCTGATGCTCTATCTCGCCGTCCTTGTTCTATACAGGATTGTAACTACTGCCAGAGACTTGAAGAAAAGGATCACGTCATGTCACGAACGGTAACTGTACAAGAAGATCTGGCTAAACATCAGGAAAGCGACCCGACCCTACATTGCTTGCGAAGTTGGTTGAGAGCAGGGGCGCGGCCTGACAAAGACATCATCAAGGATTTGAGCCCGGAAGTTAAAGCCTATTGGGCCATGTGGTCGACACTCGCACTTGAAAACAATATCGCGCTAAGAAATCTCGATCAAGGTACCAAAGTTATTAAACAAATACTAGTACCCAAATCGCTACGAAAGCTTATACTCGATCAGGTTCACGATTCTCCATTTGGTGGACACTTCGGAGTTGATAAAACCCTAGGGAAGTTGAAACAGCGTTTTTATTGGGTAGGATGTACCACAGACGTCAAGGACTGGTGTAAAGGATGCTTACAATGTCAACGAAGAAAAGGGCCTTTACCGAAAGCGAAAGCTCCACTGAAAATCTGCAATGTCGGTGCTCCCTTCGAGAGAGTAGGGGTTGATATACTAGGGCCACTACCAAAAACCGATCATAATAATCGATACCTGATAGTTTGCATGGATTATTTTAGACGGCCTTGTGGAGCGATTTAATCGCGCAATTTTGGATTACCTGGGAAAATTTCTAGAAGGACACCAGCGCAATTGGGATATGTATATTCCTTTCCTGTTATTATCATATCGTACAAGCGTTCAAGATAGCACGAGACAAACTCCGGCGCGCCTTTTGTTCGGCAAAGAGTTGCTACTACCCGTTGAAATGACTATCGGAATTCCACCGACAAGAGCTACGTCGACTAATGAATATTTAGAAAAGCTGATAGAAACCCTTGATGAAGTTCATGAACATAACCGCGTCGCGCTAAATCCCGAGAGTGAGAGAATGAAACGTTATTACGACCTCAACTCGCGAACACGCGAATACCATTGCGGTCAACTCGTTTGGTTATACAATCCGCGTCATGTTAAAGGTCGCTGCCCAAAATTGCAAAGTAATTGGGACGGCCCGTATACCATAATTGAAGAAATCACCGAGGTAGTGTTTAAGATGAAAAAGTGCCACGGCAAGACACAAAAGACAGTTCATGTTGATCGACTTGCGCCTTATTATGAAAGACAGACTGACATGTTATAGCAAATCCCCGCGCGTCCAGAAAATGTTAAGTCCCATAGAGCCTCAAGAAACATAGTTGATAGAATCGCGTTCTCTTAAAGAATTCGGTAAAAAAGACACTTTATAAAACCCTCGTGAGTGCCCGAAGAGAGTGCCGGAAACTTATAAAAAGACAGTTTATTTTTATTTTAAAATCAATACATGGACACGTATCAAACTCCGCCGCGCGCGTAAAACAGAAAAAGAGAACGAAACCACAACTATCGCATCTCAGCATATTCGTTAGGTATCACTGTCCTGGGATTGCTTAATCGACACAACCCTTTCTGTCTAATTTCAGGTTTCTAGCTTGGTCGGAACTTCAAGCTTTTCGGGGGGAAGCAGTGTCGCAAAACGACTTACCTTTTGCTAGAAGAAATTACATTCCTTTGGCATCGGTTCCTGGGGCGCTTAATCGGACGTGCTGCAAACCTATAAAAGAGGGGGCTGCTTTAAGATCTTGAGAGATATACAAAGGAACTTACCTGAGCTGTCAAGTCATTCAACGCAACAACTTTCGATACCTATGGAACTTCATGCTTTGCTGCTCAAAGCACTGCGCTAATCCACAACGACTTTTTGAAGAATCTAAAAAAAATAGCAAAAGACACAACATCAGACGAATATTTGATGAAGACAACACACAAGGACGGGACGAAATTTTACACACTGAATTAATTTAAAATTTTTAATTTAACACAAAAGAGTTAATTTTAGTAAAATTAAAATTACACACCAGATGTCACTATAAATTAATTCTATTACAAAATTGTAAACTTTGAAATCGAAACACAAAAAGCTATATAAAGCGACGCCATATTGATAAGTTCTCTTTCCTGTCACGAATTTTTTGAAAGATAAGTTGGACTAAATAAAGCACACTTAACACGAACCGCTGCTTTAATTTTCCTAACAAGTTTTAGGTACTTGATTATAAAACGACACAATTAACTAGACAGCACATATTGGAACGCAACACAACGTCAAAACAAGCAATACTGCAGCAAAGGAAACTTTGATAACACCTGAACTTCACTACATGGTCACGGAACTTCGAAGAGGGACACTACACAACATAATTATCGGGATTCGACAAACAGGAATCAACGAATATTCTCCTGCACATCTGCACGTGAAGCACCGCGTAGACGCCCAGGTAACAAACATCTAATATTCTCCGACACCATCTGCACGCGAAGCACCGCGTAGACGCCCAGGTAACAAGCCGACGCCACCCAAAAATAGGCGTCGCGGTAAATTGAAGAAAATTTAAAAAACCACGGCATCACACCAACAATTACACGCCACGAACAGGTAACCAATTTATTCATGTACTAACCACATTCAACATAACCACAAAAATCAGAACCGTTTTCCAAAGTGCGATAAAAAAAAAACAACAAATAGGCCACGCAACATTACACGTAACACGTCACGAACACAGCAGATCCCGGTTGATTTTGATTCATCCGCCCAAAACACAAGTATTTAGTCGAATGAAATCAAGGGCACAGCTGTTAGTGTTGTTATTACGCGCCCTGAAATACCAAAACAAGAATACCGTTCGGTCAAAATAAAATCCAACAATATTTTGGTATAAAAATTGAGGTAAATATTGTTACAATATGTATGTGTGTGTGTGTGTGTTTTTTTTTTGTGCGACCAGTAGGCGAGGAATCTTCTAAAGACGCCAGTAGCTCGTGCTAGTGGCATGCACGATTCACCGCCGATGCGGTGCCTACGTGATAAACCTCACCCCCATCCTCTTCAGCCACTCTCCCCGTGGGACTGCCGTTAGGTATTACTTCGCCATCATGCTATCAACCTGAAGTGTTAATCTGGTGTCTAAGACGTTCCAGTCTTCTCAGTTCCTTTGGACGTTTATTATAAACTCAGTCATTTCGCGCCAATTTTCGTCACTTTGGAGCATATATTCAATTACTACCGATGAATTCAGTATATTTATTATTTATTTAAGCTTAATACAAGCTATTACATAATAATACATACTACAATTACAAGCTATAACATAATACTAATACTACAAGCCATAATAAATGATGACATAATAAATAAATAGTAACACGCTATGCTTGGAAGCGCGTGCAATGAATTAATGCGTGTTCAGCATCTTCCTCCTGATCTAAGCAGTTCATACACATCGAGGAGCTGTCATGTCCAAATCTGTCCAGGTACTTGCGATATCCACCATGACCAGTCAAGAATTGCGTCAAGTGGTAGTTGTTTTCTTCAAGCTTGCGGTTGACCCAAGTTTCAATGCATGGAATCGGTTGGTGCGTCCACCTTCCTTTCGTTTTGTCCCATCGGTTTTGCCACATTAACATCGAGATCTGTCTCTCTTCCTTTTTAATCTCCTTTTTTCTGAGGTTTCCCTGGCTCGTTGCGATTCTCGATCGGGATCATACTAGCGATGACACAAGCTGCATCGTCAGATACCGTTCTATAGGCACTTATAGCTCATAAAGCACACAGTCTGTAGACTGTTGAGAGTTTTCTTCTTGACTCTTGCACCGCTAATGCTTTTGCCCAGAATGGGGAGGCATATAGAAGCACAAAGCTCACCACTCTCAATAGCAGGGCTCTTCTATCTGGTTTGGGGTCACCAACATTTGGCACCATCCTGGAAAGAGCCGCTTTTATGTTCGAAGCTTTTTTGCTCGCATATTCCAGGTGCGATTTGAAATTTAGCCTATTGTCCAGCATCACTCTTAGGTATTTCAGTGATTGTTTAGACCTGATTGGTGGATTGCCCACCTTGAGATTGACGTATTCCACCGTTTTCCGGCTTAGCCAGTTCTTAACCTTGGCGTTAGCTTCATTTGTTGCCGCCTCTATTCGGTAGGTATATTTTCCTGTTGTAACTATCGCAATGTCGTCTGCGAAGCCTCTTATTTTCGTCTCTTGGGATAGCTGTAGCCTAAGAACTTCATCATACATAACGTTCCAAAGAAGGGGACCTAGGACAGATCCTTGTGGTAACCGTTATAGTATTCCGTTCCTGCATCACTATTATATCTAAGTTTCCTGTTTCTTAAGTAACTTGATATGATCTTCAAGATGTATGTCGGGGCTTCCATTCTAACGAGGGAATTCTTTATGAATTCCCAGTTGGCCGAGTTAAAGGCGTTCTTGACGTCTAGTGTAAAAACTGCGCAGTATTCCTTGGTTCCCCATCTCCACCTTTTACCTTCTATGGCAGAAGCGGCGATGTCCACTACCATTTTTATTGCATCTACGGTGGAGCGCGCTTTTCGAAATCCAAATTGGTACTCTGATAAAGCTCCTTTTACCTCAGCAATCGAGAGTAACCTGTTGTAAATTATTCGTTCCAATATTTTCCCCATTGTGTCAAGGAGGAAAATTGGATGGTAGGATGAAGGTTCTCCAGGAGGTTTATTTCCTTTTGGTAGCAGCACTAGGTGTTGCAGCTTCCATTGTTCCGGAAATACGCCTTCCATTAGACATCTTGTTAAAACTTCTACGAAAATGTCCGGTCTTTTTAGAATCGCTGCTTTAAGGGCTTTGTTTGGAATTCCGTACGGCCCGACGCTTGTCTCCTATTTTTTTGAGCACCGACTGAAGTTCTTCCGCCGTAACTGTCGGGATTTCCTCTACATTACTTTCTTCTACAACAGTAGGAGCAGTCGTTGGACGCTGTGGGAAAAGCGTCGTTATTATTTCTCTCAGCAATATTGGGCATGTAATCTTGGGAGAGTTTTGTCCTTTTAATTTCGACATAACGACTCTGTAGGCGGTTCCCCATGGGTTAATGTTAGTCTCTTCTCACAGGCGTTTGAAATTTTCCCACCACCACCGGTGATTTAGGGCGGGCATCGGCTACGAGTTCATCTAGCATATTTTGATACTCTCCATGTGACCAACTGGGTATAGAAGTGTATGCCATTTACCGGATAGGTTTTTATAAGGCTCACTGATTAAAACTAAATCGATGCTATATTCTTCCTTAGTTTGTTTTAGCAGGTCTTGGGCTACCTCGCAGTGGTTCAAGTTAATCTGCATAGGCCGCATCTTTTATTGGTCAGGGCTTTTCGAAACATCAGACATTTACCGCTGCCCGCGACATGTTTGGCATTATTTGCGTTGTCAGTTTTGCAGAACATGCAGTGGCTCTTTGTCGCAGTTTTTGGCAATATAACCTTCAGCCCCACATTTTCGACATTGTTTCGAGCGGTCTATTTCGCTTTTGCAATGTCTTGCTAAGTGTCCATATTACAAACATCTGAAGCATTTGATGAGCGTTTTTTGTTCTCTAATTCGGCAGATTACCCAGCCTACCTTAATTTTCCCTGCATCCAAAAACTTGTTTGCGTTATTGGCGGAAAGGCTGATTATTGCTGCTTGTGTTCCTCCATACGCCTTCCTCAGGTTTAATATGTCCCCAGCGGTGACTTCTTTAATTTTAAACTGTGATCTTATTGCCTCACAAATGTCTTCTTTGGTGGTCACTTCATCGATGTCCTTGCACTCGACAGTTACTCGGTGTTTTAGGCTTCTTACTTCAATTCCGTTACCAATTGCTTCACCAATTACCTCCTTAAAGGCCTCTGTTTTCTCCCCAATATCTCTTAATTGGTGGGGGGTGGGGATTGTCAGATTTTGAGCCGGTATCCTTCTCTTTAAGTGCGGGGATTGCCTTTTTGTGCTGCGTTTCCTGCGGTTTATTCCCGCCTTCTCTTGTGGGGGCGGGTCGGTGTTTCGCTTTCGACACTTCTGCAGTGTGATCCCTTAAACCACGGAGACGTCTGCGAGGACTTGCTACTCCTAACCGCTTTCTTTGCCTTCTCATCATGCAGTTCAATTGCAGAGAGTTCGTAGAGAGCTTTAATACTTTCTATTGCATCTCTCATTGGCTGGTTTATGTAGCATATCAACCAGTCATAGTTTTTGAGCTCCTTTGGAAAGGGCTCGCTTCAACGCAGTTGGTGTTGTTGTCTCCTTTAGAATTTGTAGTGTTTGTTGTACTCATATTTTATTGGGTCCCCACTCAAAGCCGTTTTCTCGGTTCGTCTTGTGTAGTCACCTATACGATCTCAAGGTTATCTATGCAAGCAGGGAGGCCATGCGAGGGTTGACGTAGACCCTTATGGGGATTTGCGTTCAGAGCCATATCGGTGCAATTCAGCAATGTTTCATCTGAGCCTACACCACCAACTTAACGATGACAAACCTTGAGCGTTCTTTGAGGCCGGCCAGGGTTTTAACGGGACGGGGCCGCTTATAGCATTGGCCTGGAACCCGTTTCTGCAAAATTTCCCTTTTACATACTCGGGTAACAGAATAGTACAATCGTCAGCCCTTAACACTGCACTGCCACTTCGTTTAGTGGCCGGCATCGGCTCGTCCTGTTCCCGTTGGGAATTAGGGTTTTGTGCTACTCTTGTGTGTCCATCTTTGTCTCGCATCTCCATAGAGACCTTTCCGGCATGGGAGACCCTGCCAGTAGTGAGACTACCGCCGGCATAGCCCTCTATGTCATTGATGCACGCAAGCTCTCCTACCACGACAAGGTGCGGGACACATCGAGTGTGTGTGTGTGTGTGTGTGTGAGCGTGCGTGCGTTCGGACCAACTTTTTTCGACAACGAAATCTCGCGAACAACAAATGATAACGACTTCGCTGTGGTGCCATTCGAAGCGTATTATTGTCAATAACACCTGAAAGAAATTTAATCAATTTCGGTTCAGCCGTATTTTTGTTTAAACAAAAAAACTGAAGAAAGTTGATTTTAGACTTTCTTGAAAAAGATTTCTTCGATATAATTTTAACAATTTATTATGAACAGAAATTGTTTATAATGATGAAAAATTGTTTTAACAATAAATAATTGTTTATAACAATAATAAATTTATAATCATAAAAAATGGTTTAACCTAGTTGAAAATTGATTATGAAAATTGGAAATTGAATACAAAATTGAACATTGTTTATAGCAATTGAAAATTATTATAAACAACGAAAAATTCTTATAAACAATTGAAATTTTTTTTACCACAAAAAATTTCTTTTATGAATAAACTTTGTTTATACCAATTAAAAATGGGCTCTAACAATTAAGAATTGTTTATATCAATTATAAATTGTTTATAGCCACACTTGCGACGGGGCACTTTAGCTTCGTTGTTCCGATCGGTACCTCTCTTCAGTCTTCTTCGTGTCATATCCCGGGAGGATTGATCTCCTTTGCTTCCAATCTCGTCGGAGATGACCTTCCTGGTCACATGTTCAGCATCTCGTCGGTAACAAATATCTTTTATTTCGGTTTCTTCTGTCTCGTACATAGGTCTTCTGGAGGCTTGTTTTGCTGCCTCCCAAGCCAGAGTTTAAGCCAAAACCTCAGCGTTGGTGCTCTTTCCAGCCAGTCGTACAGCTTGCTATAGGTCACGATCTGCAAGCGAATTAATAAATGATTCTCTGGTTACCTCATTGACATAATCTTGGCTAAACGTGGGATAAGCCAAATGTGTTAGCCTTTCTATGTCCGCACATAATTGCTGCAACTGCTCTCCATGCTTCTGTGTCCGCTTCCGTAGCTGAAGACGGTAAACCTCTTGCATGTGCTGGTTCCCATACCGTAATTCTAAAGCTTGTATTAGAGACGTATAGCAATACCTTAGCTCCGCCGGGATAGTCTGTAGCAATTCAGCTGCTCCACCTCTAAGTGCCAAGAAAAGAGCTGTAGCTTTTTCTTCGTCACTCCAAAAGTTCATTGCTACTGCCGTTTCGAACTGGAGTCTGTATGTTTGCCCGGGCGTTTGGCCGTCAAATGTTGGAGGATGAAGCCTTTTGTTCACAGTCACATCTGAAGATAAAGTCGATAAATGCCGTTCACTTTCTAGTTCAGTCCTGATTTCCTCGAAATTTTTCTTCATTGACTGTTCGATTTCACATTTAACTTGTTTAATATCCGTTTGTCCAGAAATTTCGACTTCTTCCAATCTTTTCTCTATGTTTTCCAATTTGGTATCAACAGCTGATTCTAAAGCCTCAACCTGTTTCCTCACGGATATCTCTATTTCAGTTCTTCCTTGAAAGATTTCATCTCACACATCAGAGCATTGAGAATATCTGTTATGCTTGGAGTACTTGTTTCTTCCTCTTCTTCTAACTCGTCTTCAAAAACGGAAGCCTCTGGATCCTTTCCTTCTTTTTCCATAGCTTCTTGTAGTAACGCTACTAGGGCACATTTATTTCCCATTGTGGATAGGGAACGTTTATTTAATTCCCCTTTCAAGTCTTGAACACGTATGTCCTTCAATTTGCGACCCATATTTAAATTACTCACTGTACTATTTCACTTAAATTTCACAGTCACTTTTTCTTTTATTTAATTTTTTTTTAAGTTCACTTTTAGGTATTTCTTAATTAATCCAACTTCTGACACCAATGGAAATGTAAATGGGGCCCTTCGGGCTCGACGGGTTAATTAAGACACTTATTTTTAATCACAAATGTTCACAAGTTTATTTACTTCACTTAATTATTTCGTTTAACAATTTCCTTTACACGTTTTCTTCACAATTATCTGTTTCGCTTTACTTATTTACACTTATCTCTTCACTGGTTAAAATACAACTTACTCTTCGCATTATCACATGTAAACACTCCGCAGTCTAAATCACGACTTAAACTACCTAGGCTACTGCTCAGCCCTATTTATACTACTTAGCTTAGTTCTAGAAAGTTCAGTCACTTAGTTCTAGATATTTCCGTTAGACATTTTCACCTCACATATTCACCATGGGTTCGAGTCGTCCTTGACTTTCCCTGTTTGACATTTCCTTTTCTTGATTTCTGGCCACCTGGGACATGCGCATAACACGGTTGACTATTTCCCTTTAATTATAAATAAAACGATAAATCGAATATGAATTTGTTTTAGTGAACACTTACTCGTTTGCACTTTGATCATAAAATTTATTAACAATTAAATATTGTTATTAATTATTGAATATTGTGAATAACAATTGAAAATTGTTATTAACTAGGAAATCGTTGGTGTGGACCTCAAGGGTCGCACCAATGATGCGACACCCAGAATCTGGACCCACCCCACTAGTTTATTTTGATTTCATAAAATATATTACATTAATTATATTACATTATTCATTTCGTGAATAGTAACGTCATTATTAAATACTGTGACAAAAGTTTTGTGCAAACTAAAATACGATACATGAACGTCAGATGTTACATGAGTTACGAATCGTGAAAACATCGCATCAATGGTTGTACCATATCTAGTTGTCCTCAGTGTTCTACCAGAAACTAGATTTAAATTAAGTTCTTTTTTAACCGACTTCCCAAAAACAAAGAGGTTTTAAGTTCGACGCGTATTTTTTTTTTTTTTTTTTTTTTTTTATGTCTGACCGGGCATAACTTTGTAACGCGTCGACCGATTTTGATGATTCTTTTTTTGTTGGGTAGAGTATGTTCACCGATTGGTACCATGTCAAAAAAAAAAATTTTTGGTAGGGTGAGGGTGGGGGGTGGGGGTGAAACCTAACTTTGTAACGCGTTGTCCGATTTGGATGGTTCTTTTTTTGTTGTACAGAGTATGATCCCCCATTGCCAATAGGAAAAAAAAATTTTTAATAGGGTGGGGGGAGGGGGGAGGGGCAGTCTAACTTTGTAACGCGTGGACCGATTTGGATAATTCTTTTCCTGTTGGGTAGAGTATGTTCCGTAATTGATACCACGAGAAAAAAATTTTGGTGGGATGATGGGTGGGGGGTGGGGGTGGAACCTAACTTTGTAACGCGTGGTCCGATTTCAATGGTTCTTTTTCTGTTGTATAGAGTATGATCCCCCATTGCTAATAGGAGAATAATTTGGCCCTAGGGTGAAAGGTGGGTTTAAATTAAGTCAAAGTCCAGAGAGGCACGACAGAACTGGTTCCAGAAGCATTGTTCGACCTCCTCTTTTAGTAAGAGGTGAATATTGGCACACAATTCCTCATCGGACACACGAGAGCTTACTGCTAGTCGCTCTACGCGGAACAAAAAGTCATTGACCGAGAAGAACGGATTGCGATCGAAGAAGCTTATTCCCCAGGACGCCAAGATGGAAGGGCGTCTGTGCTGATAACCTGCCACTCTAGGAGCGGGTCTCGGCCTAATATAGGATGGCTTTGCAGGCTGGTGCTCATAGGTCTCGGGCTGCCATCGCGGGCTTAAATCAACTGGACGTGCAGGCGAGGCTGGTTCGTTACCATGGTACTGCCGGGTGTTAGTAAACGGGGCAGTGCGAACATCGTAAACTTCAGCTGGACTGCAGGCCGAACCCGAACTATCCAAAATGGATTGCGCCAGGTTCGTTCTTAACAACCCTAACATTTCTTTTTTTAAATCGTCCATACATATGCCAACTGATCTGCAGTAACTACCGCGGTCTCTGTTGAATTAGGTCCCTAACTTGGGCCTGAGTAGTGGGAGGGACAGACCAGGCTCTAGCCAAGGCCAAGTTTGAGCCAAAGTTCTGAACTGCCGGGTCTCCTATTGCGCCTGAGCATGGCCTGTTCCTTCGACCTAGTCGATACATTAAAATCTAAGGGAGGTTTTGAAAAGTCTGGTCTATCAGGGAAAGTAGTACTCAAAGTGGAGTCAGAGTGGAGACATACGTGCCGTGCCATTAGTCTTATTAGACTTTTGTGCTTTACTTCTCGTCGTAGCTGGTGATGGAAGGGCTAATGCCTGCTAAGGCTTGGCTCCCTGGTCTTCAGGGGCAGTGGCTGCTTTATCTAAAGGAATATAACTTATGAGACAGAAGGTCTTGCCAAATGTGCGGGAGATCCAACTCCAAAAATTATAGGAAAGCAAATATTTCAAACTTTATGAGACAGAAGGTCTCAGCCAAATGTACCCAAATCTGCTCTTGGGGACATATGCGCCGCGAGATGCACTTTGCCTACCGGTAAAGAAATTTTTATGGTCACAGTTTATATTTCTGTCAATCAGAAAGTTAAAGATATAATAGATTTTCTTTACGAGACATTTTTAGCATATACAGAAGGAGGTTCAAAGCAGTTGAAGAAACGTTATCATGAACTTCTGCTTATACTTGGCGGCGATTTCAATATTCCCTCCGATAAAGGTAACGCGTGTAGCTAGTACAACTTTTGAAAAAAGAACTTAATTTAAATCTTAGAACACTGAGGACAACTAGATATGGTACAACCATTGATGCGATGTTTTCACGATTCGTAACTCATGTAACTTCTGACGTTCATGTATCGTATTTTAGTTTGCACAAAACTTTTGTCAGAGTATTTAATAATGACGTTACTATTCACGAAATGAATAATGAAGAAAGGAATTCTAGCCGAAAGTAACAGGCCCAAAATGGAAAGATTCGTTGTTCGACAAGAAGACCTTCAAAGAATTAGTGAATGCGTATCAAATGGAATTGGGATCCGCAGAAAACGGTACGAAACAACTGACTCAACTGATGAATAGAGCATGCGATGCAGCAATGCCACGCAGGAAGCCCAATAGGAGAGGATCTCCATGCTATTGGTGGAATGAAAAGTTTTAGTTACTTAGGGCGAAATGCCTGAAAAGTAGACGAAACCTTCAAAGTTCGAGAGGTAGACCGGAATACAACCTGCTGCTCAGTGCCTTCAAAAAAGAAAGAAATGCTTTGAAGAATGCCATTAAGGACAGTAAAAGAGAAAACTTCGAACGCCTGCGCAAAGAGGCTAACATTAACCCATGGGGAACCGCCTACAGAGTCGTTATGTCGAAATTAAAAGGACCAAAATCTCCCCAGAGTACATGCCCAATAATGCTGAGAGAAATAATAACGACGCTTTTCCCACAGCGTCCAACGACTGCTCCTATTGTCGTAGAAGAAAGTAATGTAGAGGAAATCCCGACCGTTACGGCGGAAGAACTTCAGTCGGTGCTCAAAAAATAGGAGACAAGCGCCGGGCCGTACGGAATTCCAAACAAAGCCCTTAAAGCAGCGATTCGCAAAAGACCGGACATTTTCGTAGAAGTTTTAAAAAGATGTCTAATGGAAGGCGTATTTCCGGAACAATGGAAGCTGCAACACCTAGTGCTGCTACCAAAAGGAAATAAACCTCCTGGAGAACCTTCATCCTACCACCCAATTTGCCTCCTTGACACAATGGGGAAAATATTGGAACGAATAATTTACAACAGGTTACTCCCGATTGCTGAGGTAAAAGGAGCTTTATCAGAGTACCAATTTAGATTTCGAAAAGCGCGCTCCACCGTAAGTGCAATAAAAATGGTAGTGGACATCGCCGCTTCTGCCATAGAAGGTAAAAGGTGGAGATGGGGAACCAAGGAATACTGCGCAGTGGTTACACTAGACGTCAAGAACGCCTTTAACTCGGCCAACTGGGAATTCATAAAGAATTCCCTCGTTAGAATGGAAGCCCCGACATACATCTTGAAGATCATATCAAGTTACTTAAGAAACAGGAAACTTAGATATAATAGTGATGCAGGAACGGAATACTTCCCCCTGTATCCAATGGTCATTGTCCGAGGACTGTTCTCACTTTGTCCCCCCAAACGCATCTTCGGCCAAAGAAGCCTTCTTTACCGATCAGCTCTCCGTTTCAGGTCTCTTTCAAGTAAGCGGAGTCAGGAACTTCCTGGACAGACAATTAGACTTAATCTTTTCTTCAGACCCAGTTAACTCGGCTGTCGCAGAAAGCAACCAGCTTCTCTCCTCCCTTGACCGTCACCATCCTCCTTTGTTCCTCGTTTTCTCCTACGAGCACCCTCATGCCGTTTCAGGCTCCGAGTCTTCTTTATCCTTCAATTTTCGTAAAGGGGACTTTGACAAATTAAATCACTTGCTCCTCAACTCTAATATTGGGGATATCCCTCAACATCTCCCAGTTGACGTTGCTTTAGAGGCGTTCTATTCGGAAATACACGCTTGTCTTACACAATCTATCCCTCTTCTTCCTCGTAAAAACTACTCCTCATCCCCCGTATGGTACGACAAAGAATTACGCTCTCTTCACAACAGGAGAAATAAACGTTGGCAAACTTTTCTTCTAACCCAGACTGAGTCTGACAATTCTTCCTATCTATCTGCTTATACTTCTTTTTCTGACCGTTGTGATACCCTCTACCATGAGTACCTCCAACGGATGGAAACTAGCCCCATATTCGACCCCAAGCGTTTTTATAGCTTTATTAATTCTAAGAAGAAATCCAATGGTTACCCTTCCACCCTAAAGCTCGAGAATACCTCTTCATCTGATCCTAAGGTTATCGCTAACCTCTTTGCACACTTCTTCAGTAAATCTTTCAGCGACAAATACTCTACAACCCGACCTTAACTATTTTTCATTCATGGACAAATGCACTCAAACGTCGTTTTCATCGTTTGACCCTGATCCTGAACTAATCGCCGCCAGTATTAATAGGCTTGAGGACGACTTTCACCCAGGTCCTGATGGCATTCCGGCCATCGTTCAGAAAAAGTGTGCCATGCATCTAGTCCAACCCCTTACTTTGCTTTTCGCTTTTATCCTCACAATAAATAATGTTGAATGTGTCATCAAACACTCAGAGTTGTCCATTTATGCCGATGACATGAAAATAATCACCTCCACTACCGACTCTCTTCTCCTGCAAGAAGACCTCGATTCATTCATCACATGGTGGATGAAAAACTTTCTAGAGCTCAATGTCTCCAACACCCCGAGAATCTATATGTTAACCGACGTACCAGTCCCTATCGTTACCTCTTTGTGTGACTTAGGAATAATCTGTGATAGTGAACTCAATTTCCGTTCCCACATTGACAGCATAATTAACAGAGCTAACTCCGCGCTAGGGTTTGTGAAGCGCTGGTCTAGAGAGTTCTCCAATCCTTATGTTTCCAAATCTCTCTACGTCTCCTTCGTTAGACCTCTCCTTGAATATGGCAGCCAGGCATGGTCACCTACACAAACAACTCACATTAATAGGATTGAATCTGTCCAGCGTAGGTTTATTCGCTTCGCTCTACGTGATCTTCCGTGGGTTGACAGATTCAACCTTCCTCCCTATGAAAACCGTCTAAAACTGATCGACTTACAACCTCTAAGCAAACGTCGTGATGTTTCCGACATTCTCTTCATTTATCAATTATTAACTGGTGCCATAGACTGCCCCTCAATCCTGCAATCTTTACCCATCTATACCAATCCCCGTAACCTTAGGTCCACTCCCCTTTTCCGACTCGACCGCCATCGCACAAACTACGGTCAAAGCGAGCCAATTACCAGGATGTTATGAAAAGTCAACGACCTTTCCTCCTTTGACTTCCATCTGAGTAAATCATCACTCCACAAAGCCTTATATCTTGACCCCGCCCATCTTGATCCTGATCGCCTACTTTAATTCTTCTTCCTTACGCCTTCTGCCTGTAATAAATATATATAGCTCATATTGTAGCTTATACTTTTTATTTATTTATTCTTAATTATTCATTTATTATAGTCTGTAGAATTAGTATTAAGTTATAGCTTGTATTTTTATTTTTTTATTTTTTATGCAAGCTTAAATAAATAAAAACGTCTCCGCAGGGTTACCACAAGGATCTGTCCTAGGTCCCCTTCTTTGGAACGTTATGTATGATGAAGTTCTTAGGCTACAGATACCCCAAGAGACGAAAATAATAGGCTTCGCAGACGAAATTGCGATCGCTACAACAGCGAAATATAGCCACCAAATAGAGGCGGCAACAAATGAAGCTATCGCCAAGGTTAAGAACTGGCTAGAGTCTGCAGGTCTTGAACTAGCAGAACAAAAGACGGAGGCAATCTTAATCACAAGCCGGAAAACGGTGGAATACGTCAATGTCAAGGTGGGCAATCAAACAATCAGGTCTAAACACTCACTGAAATACCTAGCAGTAATGCTGGACAATAGGCTTAATTTCAAATCGCACCTGGAATATGCGAGCAAAAAAGCTTCGAACGTACAAGCAGCTCTTTCCAGGATGGTGCCAAATGTTGGTGGCCCCAAACTAGATAGAAGAGCCCTGCTATTGCGAGTGGTGAGCTCTGTGCTTCTATATGCCTCCCCAATCTGGGCAAAAGCATTAGCGGTGCAAGAGTCAAGAAGAAAACTCACAACACTCTACAGACTGTGTGCTTTAAGAGCTATAAGTGCCTTTGACTGGGAGCTATTCGGAGCTCGCATCGGGCAAGAGTTTGGCTTGGCCGAAACAGACTTGGACCTGATGCGGACTCTGATGGAACTCTGTCAGAGTTAGGAGAGCTGAGACAGCTACCTCCGCAAGGCTTGGGCGATCGTGGGGCATATGAGAATGCCACCACATGAAGTAGACATAGTACAAATAGTCCGAGATAATTTACACCCCAAGATAGGTCAGCAGTTTTCGACTGCTACTCTCAGATCCATGGATTTGGACTTGCAAAATTTATGTTGTATGGCCGAACGCTGGCTACAACGCCGCGACATGTACCGGAGAACTGCGAGACCAGATGACCATGAACTCGACTTTGACGCAGCCCAGGAGGCAGAGGATGCAACTCGTTCCTAGTGGATGAAGTGAGGCGCATCCCTGAAGCTGCCGGTGGCATGACTTGTTGGAACTGTGGTGTAGCGGGTCGCTCCTGCCACTTCTGCCCCAGTGAGACCAGCAGACTCTTCTATTACACATGTGGTCAATCAGGAGTGAGGTCACTGAAGTGCTCCAGGTGTAACTCGGAAAACGCCAGCGCGAGTCGTCGACACAGGTGACCCCACATGCCGAAGATAATGATAAGCAAGGCGAATTCAACGACCCCCTGAATCATCCTACCATATCGCAATACACCCAAACTGATACAAAGCATCAAGAATGCGGTACCCAGACAGATCCCTTTTGCCTTATGCATGGAATGTCCTTGCATGAGAGACAATTAAATTATGATAGAGTAAGAGCTCGCTTTTTTGCGAAAGAAGTGATGCTTCCTCTCAATCGACGAAGACGACGATGAAAAAAGTTCAGAGAGCGGAAACGTTCGTTGAAAAAAACTCAACAGTCTTTAGTTTTAACAGTTATCACCAGTCAAGACGACAGTCGTGAGTTGTTTAGGACAAGGAGCCTTAGAGTTTGTCCAGCGCTCAGGTTTAAAACTCTCCGTTTTGACAGCCTCAGTTCGTACCGCTAACGGTACTAGCCAGTCCGTCCCCGGCACAATAAGAACTGCTGTAACTTTTCGTGGACAGACCAAAGTTCTAACACTGTTTGTAGTGCCTGGCCTAAGGCAGCATTATATCCAGGCGTTGACTTTTGGCGAGCATTTCAACTCGCACCAAACATTATCTCCTCTCTCGATGTACAGTCTTCTTCTTCGGCTGAGACGAACTTTCACCAGTTAACACCACCTGACAAAACCAAACTTGACACGGTCATTGCTCAATTCCCTTCCTTTACAGCTCTAGATTTGGGAAAGACCCACCTAGAAGAGCATGTTATTGATACCGACGATGCTTTGCCGATCAAACAAAAACACTATCCCATCGCTCCAGCAATCCAAAAGCTGATGTATGAAGAACTTGACCGTATGTTGGAGTTAGGGGTAATTGAAGAGTCCAACAGTCCCTGCAATTTCCCAGTTGTACGTGTTCGTAAACCTGGGAAGGTCAGGCTCTGTTTGGACTCTCGCAATGTGAATTTAGTGATGAAGAAAGACGCATACCCCTGAGTTTACAGTGCCCGGCAGGCCACTCTATCAATACACCGTCATGCCTTTTGGGTTGTGCAATGCCTCACAACGTATGTGTCGATTAATGGATAAGATTATTCCTGGTCGTTTACGCGAACACATTTTTGTGTACTTGGATGATTTACTCGCTGTATCATCCGATTTTGATTTCCACCTGAAAATATTAAGAGAAGTAGCTGATTGTCTTCGCAGCGCGAAATTAACCATTAACGTTGAGAAAAGCTGCTTTTGCGTCAAGCAAGTCCGCTACTTGGAGATGGAACTCTGAAAACTGACCCCGAGAAAGTAGCAGCGGTGGCGGATTTCCCTATACCACGCTCTGCTAAACAAATCGGCAGATTTCCCGGAATGACAGGTTGGTATCAGAGGTTCATCCCCAGTTATGCGACCCTGGCAGCTCCAATTACGGACTGCTTAAAGAAAAGCAAAAGGTTCTCGTGGACAGACGAAGCGCAGCAATCATTTGAAAGTCTCAAACAAGGTATGTGTAATGCAGCAATCTTGACAACACCTGACTTCACAAAAAATTTCTTTATACAGTGCGACGCTTGCACATCTGGTGTTGGTAGCGTACTGTTTCAAGTCGATGAGTCAGGCGCTGAAATACCCATAGCGTATATGTCAAAGAAGCTAAATGCGGCACAGCGCAATTACAGTATTACAGCACTGGAATGCTGCGTTGCTGTGCTGTCAAAGTCCGGAGAGGTACGACAGAACTGGTTAAAAAACCATTGTTTGGCCTCCTCTTATAGTAAGAGGTGAATATTGGCACACAATTCCTCATCAGACACACGATAGCTTGGTTGGTTGGTTAGTTGGCTATTTGTTGCTAAGAAGCACCAAGTTCACTCGGAGGCTATGAAGGCCCATTGTGAATGACCTTAAAAAAGAAGAAGCATAGTCAGAATTCAAAACCACCCAGATATCTGTATGAATCTATTTAGGTCCACCAGTGCTAAGTCGTCCAAATTGTCAAAGAACCTTGCGCCCAAACAGGCGAGTCGTCGTTCTTTTAGAGCCGGACATTTGCAGAGCAGGTGCACTATAGACTCAATTTCTTCTTCATCTCTGCAGCTTCTACAGAACTCATTCGATGGTATGCTGAGTCTAATGGCCATAGCTAATATAGGGCAGTGTCCGGTGATGACGCCGACGAGTGTTCGAATGCGCTTACACGAGAGCTTAATGCTAGTCGCTCTACGCGGAACAAAAAGTCATTGACCGGGAAGGCCGGATTGCGACCGGAGAAGCTTATTCCCCGGGACGCCAAAATGGAAGGGCGTCTGGGCTGATAACCTGCCACTCTAGGAGCGGGTCGGCCTAATATAGGATGGCTGTGGTTGCTGGTGCTCATAGGCCTCGGGCTGCCATCGCGGGCTTAAAACAACTGGACGTGCAGAGGAGGCTGGTTCGTTACCATGGTACTGCCGGGTGTTAGTAAACGGGGCAGTGCGAACATCGTGAACTTCAGCTGGACTCTTTTTTGGGCTTGGGTCCCTCACTTATACTAGCGCTAATCTTGGTTTTGCGCAATTTATCTAGCGGCTGGTTTGAGCCAAAGTTCTGACCTGCCGGGTCTCCTATTACGCCTGAGCATGGCCTCGCCTGTCCGTTCGACCTAGTCGATACATTAAAATCTAAGGGAGGTTTTGAAAAGTCTGGTCTATCAGGGAAAGTAGTACTCAAAGTAGAGTCAGTGGACGTACGTGCCGTGCCATAAGTCTTATTCAGAGACTTTTGCGCTTTACTTCTTTATATGCGGTGATGGTAGGGCTAATGCCTGCTTAGGCTTGGCTCCCTGGTCTTCAGGGGCAGTGGCTGCTTTACTTACTGGCGATCGAAACATTATTTTCGATGTAAACAATAGACGTAACTTATGAAAGGAAGATGCCAATGTACCGCCTATCTAAAGGAATATAACTTATATAAGAATTAATCCTTCTAACTCAGAAGGCGCACTTCATAGGCAGAAGCCTAGAATCATTTGACCTATTCGCCACATATAAGAATATATGGAGGCGAATGAGGCTCCCATACCCATGCAAATAATATTAGTAATGAACACATTAAAATACGCCACACATAAAAATATGAGGTGCATAGTCAACAGAGATCATTAAAGCAAATCCCAGTCAGGTCAAAAAGAGGATACATATACACGACTCTAAACATGCCTTTTATAATAATAATAATAATAATACTGTTTTCATTCAAAATACAGAAGGATCGACATGCATAACAAACAAAAACGAGAAATTAAAACAAAAAGCAGTGCGAGCAAAAGACTAAATTACAAATTGTAGATACTTCTTTTAAGTGTCACTTTGTCCACACTAGTATCAAAAACGTCTCCAATATCATTAGCAGATCAACACATGCGGTTAATAGGCTCGAACATGCCGTAATTAGTGCGAGAAAAAGCAATCTGAAAAACTGATCGATTACGCAGGGAATATGAAAGTGCTCTAGGCAAAACTTTGGAAGCAAGCACAACACTGTCTATCTTTCCCTGCAGAAGCTGATGCAAAAATATCAAATCTGCAACCCAACGACGCCTCTCAAGTGTAACAAGCTCCAGTAACCCTAAACGCTCCTCATAAGGTGGTAGAATAAGAGGGTCATTCCAAGGCCGATCGCACAAATCTACGCTGGACGGACTCGATATGTTTAATATGGGATCCGTAAAACGGAGACCAAACCTGACTAGCATATTCAAGCAGGGGTCTAACCAGGGACGTATAAAGATGGAGTCTTATTTGAAGGCTTGGAAATTCCTTGGACCATCGAAGAAAAAATCCCAGCATAGACGACGTTATTAATATGGGAGATGAAGTTCAATTTAACACCAAGATACACTCCCAAGTCCCTGACCCCTTCCACCCGCTTTATAACAGCACCTTCAAACATGTACTGAAAATTACGGAAGCTGGAAGACCTCAAGAAGGACATAACCTGACATTTCTCAATGTTCAACTTGAGATTGTTGTTGCGGCACCACTCATAAAAAATGTGCAACTCTGATTGCAAAATCTCACAATCAGCATCAGATTTGATTGGGAGAAAGATCTTAATATCGTCAGCATATATAGGAATTTTACATCTTTGAAGCAAATACGAGATATCATCTATATGATGAATAGCAATGGACCCATATGACTGCCCTGGGGAACGCCAGAATGAGCCACAAAATCATCAGAGAGTGCGCCACGAAAGCGTACCCTATAAGTCCTATTAGATAAATACGTCTTAATCCAAACAATAAGCGAGGGCGGAAAACCCAACTTAGCCAATTTAAAAGCAATGATAGAGTGAGACAGCTTTTCAAAGGCCAAGTTTGAAACCGTGGACCTCCCCTGGAGAAAACCATGCTGCCGGGTGGAGATTAAGCCTTTACACACGTCGGATAATTAGGATTGAATTAACAGTTCAAAGAGCTTAGGAATACAGGACAACTTAGCAATTGGCCTGTAGTTGGAAATGTTTCTTCTATTGCCACTTTTGAAAATAGGAATTAAAAAGGATATCTTCCAAAGTGCTGGGAAATGGCCCCGCGAGAGAGGCTTCTTGAATAAAAAGAGCAAAGGCCACAATAACACCGAAGAACATTTCTTAATGACTGCAGCAGGAACCCCATAAGGACCACTAGAAAAGTCAGTAGGAAGTGCAGTAATATGCTTCAACAAGATCTCCTCCGTGATAGATGGAACTGACACTATATGTAAAATTCGGTTATTTATGTGAGAAAAGTTTCCACTATCCGAGATAAAATCAGATGATTCAAATGCACCCTTAAAAGATTCAGCAAATAAGTTACAAATAATACTAGAATTATTGCTGGAAATCCCCCCGAACTCTATTGTTGATGGATAATTATCGACCTTTTTCTTGAGGTTGACATATTCGAAAAATGCACGGGCGTCAGAGAATAATCTGTTCTTTAAACTTTGAAAGTATTCATCATAGAGAGAGCGAGAGCGGCATTTAAAATGTTCATAGCAAATACTAAATTCCTGACGGGAGTCAACACTGCCAACACGAAGATACCTCTTCCGAAGTCTGTTCTTCCTATTCCTAAGAGTTTTCAATTCTCTGTCAAACCAGGGTGGAGCGGAGTCATTACCTCTAACCCGAACCAATGGGACTAACCTCCCAAAAGCCTCATACAAAACGTCGTAGAAACTTGATACGTTACTGTCGATATCGTCAACAGACAAGCAAGTTTGGAAGTCAAACTAATCAAGATAATCATTCAAAGCCTCAAAATCGGCCGCTCTAAAGTTAAAACGATATTGGCTATCGAGGTCATCGACAGGCACGTCCGACAGACAATGAACAGCTACAAGCAGTGCGGGATGATACCCGTCAAGATTTGTCAAGGCAAATAGGCTGGGTTCAACAAGAGTTTGTAGAGAACACCAAATCAAGCTGTCTGCCCATATTGTTACTCACATTGCTCATTTGGCAAAGCCCCAAGCTAGCCAAGGGGTCGAGGAATAACGATTGTCCTTCTGTCAAGTCATGGGGAAGAAAGCTATCGTCATCATCATCCGCTACCCACCTCACATTGGGTAAGTTGAAGTCCCCCACAAGAATAATTTCATCCTTAGAACCTAATCGATCATAGATGAAGTTAACATGCTTAATGAGAATATCATACTGACTCAGACCATTACTATCAACGACATTAAACGCATCAGGAGGTATATAACAACAAATCAAAAAGAGGCTCCTCGAATCAAATAAAATTTTCACTGAAACTTGTTCCAGCTCCAGTTGGTCAGAAAATGTGGGAGTGTCTTGATGATTAGTATTAACAAAATTCCTGCAAGCTATTAGAACAATCCACCACGTGCGGACGAGGCAGCATGCCTATCCCTACGGAAAACTTGATAAGAGCCACTAAACAGTTCCGCGTCCGAAATACCCTGGTGCAACCAGATAAGGCTATCACATCAAAATCGGAGTTAGTAGACGAAAAATAAAAATTATTTGTTTTGGTCCTCAGTCCTCTCACATTCTGGTAGTACAGAGAGAGCTTGTCCCGTTTTTTGAACTAGGAGACTGAGCCGCTGCTGACCTAGTGCGGCGGCGAGAATTGGGCACGAAGACCTTACAAAAAACATCCCGGGGCCAGAAATTATCACTGAGCAGAGTATCAGCCACCAGAGAAGGAGCCGACAACAAGAAAGATGCGTAGGGCTTTGTCTGCCCACTTATTTTCTTACAGGACACATCCAACTTGTCAACACTCCTAAACCGAAGGAAACGCAATATCATGTCACAAGAGGTTCCAGGCGTTAGACGCAAGATAAAAACAGACCTTGAACGAGCAACGGCGGAGAGTACTACATCATCAACACCAGACAGGCCAATGTTATTGGCGGATGGAATCACCTCATTACTACCGCCCAAATCCCTCTCACTACCTCATTAATGTTACAAGACGTGCGAGCAGCGACAACCGGACCTGGAAGACCAGAGTCCGCCACGGAGTACCCTATACGACGCCGACGCCTAACCTTAGGTTTGAGTTTCGATTTCGAGTCCCTCACCCTCTCGGGCCAAATGTCTTGCCAAATGTGCGGGAGATCCAACTCCAAAAATTATAGGAAAGCAAAGATTTCAAACTTTATGAGACAGAAGGTCTCAACCAAATGTACGGGAGATCCAACTCCAAAAACCTCGTCCACGTAAACACAAAAACTCAGAGCTGTGAAAACCCAAAGAAAAATAGGCATACGAATAAAAAAAAAGTTCAGAAAAGAATCATACCGCAAAAAGAAACACAAGAAAAACTGAGTAAAAAACTTAATTAAATCAGAATCAAAACGAAAGAAAAAAATATATTTTCAAAAAAATCAAAATTCAAAAAAAATTCCAACTCATCATAAAGTGATCAAAAACGAAAATGAAAAAAAAAAGAAATCAACTAAAATAATTTCAGGTTCCCCCAGAAGCTTCTTCTCCATCCTTGCATGGGATGGGAAAGGTAAGAGGAAGGAAACAAATACAAAACAAAACTCAACCAAAAAACATTCCTTGCCGCTATGTCGATGTTTCCTGTACTTCGTGCTATATGAGCATTAATTTTTCTACGATTTGTTAGGGATAAGCACCCTGAGTCAAATTTATAGGCATTACCTGCTATACTTGAACTTTCTGATACACGCAAAAAATTGAAAAGGTGAAGTAGGATGGCGGTGATGAAATTAATGTGGGCGATTGAAATGAGGAGATGTCTGAACCTGGCCGAGAATGTGATTCACTTGAAAGCATGAAGCAATGAGTTTGCAACCTGTGCTATAAAAAAAGACGATATGCTTTTTGGATAAGTGTCTGAACCACGATGGTTCAGATAAAATAGGATTATTTTATCTAAAAACAAAAAAAAATTTACCTCCTGGATATGCTCGCCACCTGTTCCCTTAGAACAGAAAACGAAAGGAAGTGCAACACCGTATATAAACCGTGTACGTGTTTTCCGATTTTTTGTTGGTGGGAAAAGTGTGGGAAGGGAACCCAAAAGTACGCCATAACGAAATGTCAGTTTGACGTGGACTTACTAAGAATCTGAGGTGCTTAATTTGAACATTTTTCGTGATAAAGTGTGCGGTATTTTGTTGTAAAAATAATCGACTCATTGGGTGTGGAAAATCATTTTTCAGGGAAGTTAAATAATATAATAAGCAATTATACAGCATTTTCTTTGAAATATGTGTAAAAGCTGTATAAATAAAAGTTAAATTATCAAAAAATATAACCATTTCTCTTGATGGCGCTCGTTTGTTTACATTTGAGATTCATCAGAGTTATGGTTCGCCTTATTGGTTTCAGCTGACAAAAGTTTTTGCCTGGGGGTTCTAATAAAACTTTAAAAGTATTAAAATATTTTTCTACCTTTTGGTATTTTAGATTTCCAAAAGAAACAGACTTCAGAGAACTGTGGTTAAAATCCATCGGTAGAACCGATTATATACCATCCGATGGTAGTAATGTTTGCGAGGACCACTTCGAATGAGTCAAAAATTTACTACTTCCATGGTGAAAACTAACCCATTCACACCTTTCAAACACATAAGAAAAATTCGGAAACTTTTTGAGCATGGTGCACTTCCTTTCGTTTTCTGTTGTAAGCCTGTTCCTGCTGTCACGCTACGAAGAAATAACTAAACGGAACGGCTCTAAATGCAATTTTCTGAAGGATCTCACAACTCCAAACATAATTCCACTACAAACGCCTTTTGAACATGGCCGTAGTAATTTTCCTTTTCTAGGTAAATTTGCAAAAAATATTACTTTAAGTTCAATAGCCCAAAAAATATTATATTCACGACGTCTCTGCGCCAAATTAAACCAAGTTCAAGCTAAGTAAAAAAAATTTCTCAAATGTAAACAAGAACGAAAATTAATTTTCCTTACTACTTTTAATTGAAATTGCTTAGTAATTAACATTGTTTACAAGTTTAGAACTTATTTACTACCTATCTGTAGCGAAATATTTTGAAGAAACTTACGTATGAAATGATATTTCGGGCAATCGGCGATGGTCGCGTTTTTCACAATTTTCCACAATGCACGACATTTTATTTAGCTAATTCGGCACTTTTCTTTTAGGCGAAGTGAGGACGGAGAGCTCCTCTCCTTAGTTTGCGAACTGTCAAAGTTATTAACATGAATTGTCCGATGGTTTAACAATTTTCTTTTGTAATTCCATATAAAGTTCCGAGTGTTTTTTACTCTTTATTTTAGTGCAATATATTAGAAAACTTTAAAGCTAATAGCTTTCAACTTTTTGAAGTGTAGACAGTGTACTTTAATAGTGAAATTGTTGAAATGAAGTGCGCGGTTTTGTGTTGTGCAAACAATCGGCGTTGTACGCGTGGAATATCGTTTTTGATTAAAATAATGTTTTGTTAGTTCTTAAGCTTGATATAATTGCATTGACACGCTAAGAACAGCAACGGAACGTAAAGAAAAGTGAAGTTTTCTTGACGTTCTTAGTTTGTTTACATTTTCTAAGATCGAATTTTTTGCTTCTCCTTAGCTAACCCAAAGGCTCGTGATTTAACTTTTATAAAGGGACACTAAAACCTTAAATTCATGATTAAAATGTTTAAAAGTTTTTATTTAATTTTGAGATATAGATTCGCCTAATAAAGAAAATCATTCGCAATTCCTTGAGGCAATTGTAAAATGCGATTACGCTCTAATTTCCAATTTATGTCGGCCCTCCTCTAGAAATGTCGCTGTTTTACTACTGCAATGACGAAAACAAACACAACTCAACGATTCAACTACATCAAGAAAATTGCCGAGGTTTTTAGGCTTTAGGGCCTCTCCTTATAGTTATATACTCTAAGGATGCTTCACTCACGTACAGGATTTTTATACGGCATAGCCATTCCGTTTAGTTCTTTCTTCGTAGCTGTCACGGAATAGAATGAATCTTCTTCTTGACAGAAGTAGCACTTCAGTTCCGCGCCAACTAGGGCAACGTTTGTGAGCATCGTGTCTCGCACAATAAAAAATCTTAAACCATGGCTCACGTTACATTAATAAAATAATTCAACAAAGGAACGAAAAAAAACTTCTGAAATTCATTGACTACTCTTCCGACGTCTTTTAAAACGTTAAACACTTGAACAAAATAAAGCGGAATTGAATAAACGCCACAGCGACCAATTTGCCAATATGCCACTTAGAATAAAGAACTAGAGGAAGAGCTGAAACTCGATTTTAGTGAAGCAAATTTCTTTTGTGGTAGAATTTCGGGCTATGTAGTGGTAGCAACAATACAGGCGTAAGCTAAGTCAGATTTAAAGTGTGGCCAAAAGTAAATTTAAAATTTTGATAATTTGTTGAAAAATAATTTGATTTTAACTTCTCTAAATAAAATATTTAAGCTGCATATTAATTTTGACGTTATATTATAAATTAAGCGAATCATCAATTTTGGTTTTAATTGACTAAATCTTATTTAAGATTTCTTATCCATGCCTCCGAAAAATTTTCTTAACGCCAACCCTAGAACCCAAGGAACAACCACGGAACATTAAATCAGTTTTCATGTTAACCTCACAAACATTCATACGAAACTTTTACTTTTTTGCGCAAATTAAGGTTTAAGGGGGGAAATCACAGTAGCACACAAAAAAATAGGCATATTTTCGGAAATTAATTTTGGCTGAATAAAAGTATGAATCGAAAATCTGTAAAGTAGGTTTTATAGCAATACTAAAAAAGTACAAAATGTAATTTTTTCAATAAAAAATATTTAAAAATGGCGGCTGCGCAGCATATGTCCCAAGGCGCCTATTTTTGAAAGAGTGTCGATGGTCGAAGACGTAGAAGCCTTAATTTTTGACCTGGAAGAAAAAACCAAAATTTTTTAGTTTGCATATAACAACAGCTAGCGAGCTACGTAGGATTTTTTCGATATATTGATTTTTCACAAAATGGTGCATGTCTGAAAATAAAGTTAAATTTTTGACAAAAAAAACGCCATCAAATCTTCGATAAAAAAAACTAAGAAATATAAAATAAAAAAATCCTACGTAGCTCCGTGGAGAAAGATATTTCGAAGCTACTGTCAAAATTTCAAGTCGATCGGTAAAGATTTGCTCGAGTTATGTCTTCGGCGAGCTCAAAAAAAGTAGTTTCGAGAAAAACGCGTTTAAAGTTTTAAGTACTGAGAAACCATATGAAAATTTCATATACCTCTAATCTGCAATGCCTGCACCGTACAGTTGACCTTCTTAATCTACCTCCAACTCTTGGTATATTATTTTTAAGACCCTAAAACACCTTTTAGGCGAAAAAATTTTTTTTCGAAAAATTGAAAATTTTACTGTGATTTCCCCCCTTAAATGGAACATGACATTGTAATGTGAGACTTTTCGGGTAATTGAAATTTATCCAGCGCCATCTAGGTGAGATTAGTAAATGCCCACCTCATCCATTCGACTCACACCCAACCATGGTTAAGTTGGCTCCCATTGACAAGTCCAAGATGACAGATCTTCATTCATATGAAGCAGTCACATTCCTCTCAGCCTGCCAACATCACTTCATAAGTCTGCTAAATTTGTTTTGTAAAAGAAATTAAAAATCCAATTTCGTCATAGCCATCGTCCTATGTTTTAGCTAGAATAGCAATATTTACATAAATGCACTCCACAGACGCCTCTGCAATAAGAAAGTTTTTTTAATTATCTTCATTATTGTGATAACCGAATTGGTATTATGCATAATTATTCAAAGCCAATAATTTTCTTTTATGAATTTAAGGTTAGGCGTAACATTTACTCCTTTGCATTTACGACCGCGCACTGTAGCTGGTTAGTCATCAAAATGGGGTTCATTGCCTCGATCAACGAGCCCAATCCATTTCTTTTAGTGAAGAACGTAATTCGTTATCCGATGCTATCGCCAATACCCGCGGAAGTTTTGCGTAGACTGTAAATGATAAGATTGTGAAAATAGTTTAAGTTTTGTCCTTTTTCTTAATGGATATTGAAATCGATTCTGATTTTTTAGCAAAGAAAGCTTATAGTTGATATTGGGAACTTATAAATATTACCTATATAATCATATTGGTTCGTTTAGGAGAAAATGCACAAGCAACAGTGAAAACTTGAGGATGGTTTGTTAACATTAGCGTTTGACGCGTTTGTCTTACTTTAATTAATATTCGGTATAAAACTTTTCATTCGAAGGAACGAGACAAGCCGAAAGGATCAAAGTACAACTGTAATTAATAAAATTTTATAACACGGAGTAAATTAGCATGTTGACAGTGGCTCTAACGGGCTACACGTAATAACTTAATATTGTTTTTGATTCCGTTCAAGTGTCAATTGTAAGATAGGGGTAGATGGTGCACAATATATTCCTTGAGACGCAATTCTATCAAGTATTGAAATCCTAGTTGTCATTTTGCAAATTTCTTTTTTATGTTTCGCTTGTTTGTTGAAGCTAGCCGCCAACTTAGAGTGACCCATCACGTTGAGGTCGCGAACGTAATTAAGAGTACAGATCTATATCTGTAATAGAGTTTTCATTTGTTTGTATTAAATACGGTTTATACCCGACATATTTCGAATTGTTCATTGCCTTATGAATTTCCTCACGATGAATTAAACTAATGGTGTAAAGAGTGTTAATCATTTCAAGGTAGCTAGCGCACTAAGGTATTAATAATGTATGCATTTTCATTGGACTCCTTTGACATGTATTAATATTCCACTGAGCATTATTATTTTTTTTTTGATTTAAAGACTAATAGATATGTATGTATAGAGGATTAATGTTGAATTAATGCGATATGCTCAGATTTAGTTAATGAATTGAATGAATTAACCGTTTGTAATTAAAAGAAGAATAGCTAAATAGTCAAGCATTTTATAGTCAGTTTTTTTGTTATCGAATATACCGATTTATAAATTAACTACATGAGTTAAATTTTGCTTTGCATTTTTCAGGTGACCTCATGAAGCTTCTTCTTCGCCTCCTATCTTTCTACATCCCGTCTTCCTCATCCACCATATTTTAATTTTATTTGTGTTTTTGTTCAGCATGTATAGGTTGGGCCTGTACCTTAGCCCGGTACAAAAATGAGGTGGGTAGTGACCTAAACCATCGCGTAATGGGGGTAATTTTTCGTGTGTTTGGTTTTTATTCAAGATGGTTCAGTGCGGCTAGGAGTAACAGGTGACACCAGACCTGTTGCTCTTCCTTCAAAGTCTGTTTCTCGGTTTGTATTTATCCTGGCTGGGTTCAACAAGAGTTTGTAGAGAACACCAAATCAAGCTGTCTGCCCATATTGTTACTCACATTGCTCATTTGGCAAAGCCCCAAGCTAGCCAAGGGGTCGAGGAATAACGATTGTCCTTCTGTCAAGTCATGGGGAAGAAAGCTATCGTCATCATCATCCGCTACCCACCTCACATTGGGTAAGTTGAAGTCCCCCACAAGAATAATTTCATCCTTAGAACCTAATCGATCATAGATGAAGTTAACATGCTTAATGAGAATATCATACTGACTCAGACCATTACTATCAACGACATTAAACGCATCAGGAGGTATATAACAACAAATCAAAAAGAGGCTCCTCGAATCAAATAAAATTTTCACTGAAACTTGTTCCAGCTCCAGTTGGTCAGAAAATGTGGGAGTGTCTTGATGATTAGTATTAACAAAATTCCTGCAAGCTATTAGAACAATCCACCACGTGCGGACGAGGCAGCATGCCTATCCCTACGGAAAACTTGATAAGAGCCACTAAACAGTTCCGCGTCCGAAATACCCTGGTGCAACCAGATAAGGCTATCACATCAAAATCGGAGTTAGTAGACGAAAAATAAAAATTATTTGTTTTGGTCCTCAGTCCTCTCACATTCTGGTAGTACAGAGAGAGCTTGTCCCGTTTTTTGAACTAGGAGACTGAGCCGCTGCTGACCTAGTGCGGCGGCGAGAATTGGGCACGAAGACCTTACAAAAAACATCCCGGGGCCAGAAATTATCACTGAGCAGAGTATCAGCCACCAGAGAAGGAGCCGACAACAAGAAAGATGCGTAGGGCTTTGTCTGCCCACTTATTTTCTTACAGGACACATCCAACTTGTCAACAATCCTAAACCGAAGGAAACGCAATATCATGTCACAAGAGGTTCCAGGCGTTAGACGCAAGATAAAAACAGACCTTGAACGAGCAACGGCGGAGAGTACTACATCATCAACACCAGACAGGCCAATGTTATTGGCGGATGGAATCACCTCATTACTACCGCCCAAATCCCTCTCACTACCTCATTAATGTTACAAGACGTGCGAGCAGCGACAACCGGACCTGGAAGACCAGAGTCCGCCACGGAGTACCCTACACGACGCCGACGCCTAACCTTAGGTTTGAGTTTCGATTTCGAGTCCCTCACCCTCTCGGGCCAAATGTCTTGCCAAATGTGCGGGAGATCCAACTCCAAAAATTATAGGAAAGCAAAGATTTCAAACTTTATGAGACAGAAGGTCTCAACCAAATGTACGGGAGATCCAACTCCAAAAACCTCGTCCACGTAAACACAAAAACTCAGAGCTGTGAAAACCCAAAGAAAAATAGGCATACGAATAAAAAAAAAGTTCAGAAAAGAATCATACCGCAAAAAGAAACACAAGAAAAACTGAGTAAAAAACTTAATTAAATCAGAATCAAAACGAAAGAAAAAAATATATTTTCAAAAAAATCAAAATTCAAAAAAAATTCCAACTCATCATAAAGTGATCAAAAACGAAAATGAAAAAAAAAAAGAAATCAACTAAAATAATTTCAGGTTCCCCCAGAAGCTTCTTCTCCATCCTTGCATGGGATGGGAAAGGTAAGAGGAAGGAAACAAATACAAAACAAAACTCAACCAAAAAACATTCCTTGCCGCTATGTCGATGTTTCCTGTACTTCGTGCTATATGAGCATTAATTTTTCTACGATTTGTTAGGGATAAGCACCCTGAGTCAAATTTATAGGCATTACCTGCTATACTTGAACTTTCTGATACACGCAAAAAATTGAAAAGGTGAAGTAGGATGGCGGTGATGAAATTAATGTGGGCGATTGAAATGAGGAGATGTCTGAACCTGGCCGAGAATGTGATTCACTTGAAAGCATGAAGCAATGAGTTTGCAACCTGTGCTATAAAAAAAGACGATATGCTTTTTGGATAAGTGTCTGAACCACGATGGTTCAGATAAAATAGGATTATTTTATCTAAAAACAAAAAAAATTTACCTCCTGGATATGCTCGCCACCTGTTCCCTTAGAACAGAAAACGAAAGGAAGTGCAACACCGTATATAAACCGTGTACGTGTTTTCCGATTTTTTGTTGGTGGGAAAAGTGTGGGAAGGGAACCCAAAAGTACGCCATAACGAAATGTCAGTTTGACGTGGACTTACTAAGAATCTGAGGTGCTTAATTTGAACATTTTTCGTGATAAAGTGTGCGGTATTTTGTTGTAAAAATAATCGACTCATTGGGTGTGGAAAATCATTTTTCAGGGAAGTTAAATAATATAATAAGCAATTATACAGCATTTTCTTTGAAATATGTGTAAAAGCTGTATAAATAAAAGTTAAATTATCAAAAAATATAACCATTTCTCTTGATGGCGCTCGTTTGTTTACATTTGAGATTCATCAGAGTTATGGTTCGCCTTATTGGTTTCAGCTGACAAAAGTTTTTGCCTGGGGGTTCTAATAAAACTTTAAAAGTATTAAAATATTTTTCTACCTTTTGGTATTTTAGATTTCCAAAAGAAACAGACTTCAGAGAACTGTGGTTAAAATCCATCGGTAGAACCGATTATATACCATCCGATGGTAGTAATGTTTGCGAGGACCACTTCGAATGAGTCAAAAATTTACTACTTCCATGGTGAAAACTAACCCATTCACACCTTTCAAACACATAAGAAAAATTCGGAAACTTTTTGAGCATGGTGCACTTCCTTTCGTTTTCTGTTGTAAGCCTGTTCCTGCTGTCACGCTACGAAGAAATAACTAAACGGAACGGCTCTAAATGCAATTTTCTGAAGGATCTCACAACTCCAAACATAATTCCACTACAAACGCCTTTTGAACATGGCCGTAGTAATTTTCCTTTTCTAGGTAAATTTGCAAAAAATATTACTTTAAGTTCAATAGCCCAAAAAATATTATATTCACGACGTCTCTGCGCCAAATTAAACCAAGTTCAAGCTAAGTAAAAAAAATTTCTCAAATGTAAACAAGAACGAAAATTAATTTTCCTTACTACTTTTAATTGAAATTGCTTAGTAATTAACATTGTTTACAAGTTTAGAACTTATTTACTACCTATCTGTAGCGAAATATTTTGAAGAAACTTACGTATGAAATGATATTTCGGGCAATCGGCGATGGTCGCGTTTTTCACAATTTTCCACAATGCACGACATTTTATTTAGCTAATTCGGCACTTTTCTTTTAGGCGAAGTGAGGACGGAGAGCTCCTCTCCTTAGTTTGCGAACTGTCAAAGTTATTAACATGAATTGTCCGATGGTTTAACAATTTTCTTTTGTAATTCCATATAAAGTTCCGAGTGTTTTTTACTCTTTATTTTAGTGCAATATATTAGAAAACTTTAAAGCTAATAGCTTTCAACTTTTTGAAGTGTAGACAGTGTACTTTAATAGTGAAATTGTTGAAATGAAGTGCGCGGTTTTGTGTTGTGCAAACAATCGGCGTTGTACGCGTGGAATATCGTTTTTGATTAAAATAATGTTTTGTTAGTTCTTAAGCTTGATATAATTGCATTGACACGCTAAGAACAGCAACGGAACGTAAAGAAAAGTGAAGTTTTCTTGACGTTCTTAGTTTGTTTACATTTTCTAAGATCGAATTTTTTGCTTCTCCTTAGCTAACCCAAAGGCTCGTGATTTAACTTTTATAAAGGGACACTAAAACCTTAAATTCATGATTAAAATGTTTAAAAGTTTTTATTTAATTTTGAGATATAGATTCGCCTAATAAAGAAAATCATTCGCAATTCCTTGAGGCAATTGTAAAATGCGATTACGCTCTAATTTCCAATTTATGTCGGCCCTCCTCTAGAAATGTGGCTGTTTTACTACTGCAATGACGAAAACAAACACAACTCAACGATTCAACTACATCAAGAAAAGTGCCGAGGTTTTTAGGCTTTAGGGCCTCTCCTTATAGTTATATACTCTAAGGATGCTTCACTCACGTACAGGATTTTTATACGGCATAGCCATTCCGTTTAGTTCTTTCTTCGTAGCTGTCACGGAATAGAATGAATCTTCTTCTTGACAGAAGTAGCACTTCAGTTCCGCGCCAACTAGGGCAACGTTTGTGAGCATCGTGTCTCGCACAATAAAAAATCTTAAACCATGGCTCACGTTACATTAATAAAATAATTCAACAAAGGAACGAAAAAAAACTTCTGAAATTCATTGACTACTCTTCCGACGTCTTTTAAAACGTTAAACACTTGAACAAAATAAAGCGGAATTGAATAAACGCCACAGCGACCAATTTGCCAATATGCCACTTAGAATAAAGAACTAGAGGAAGAGCTGAAACTCGATTTTAGTGAAGCAAATTTCTTTTGTGGTAGAATTTCGGGCTATGTAGTGGTAGCAACAATACAGGCGTAAGCTAAGTCAGATTTAAAGTGTGGCCAAAAGTAAATTTAAAATTTTGATAATTTGTTAAAAAATAATTTGATTTTAACTTCTCTAAATAAAATATTTAAGCTGCATATTAATTTTGACGTTATATTATAAATTAAGCGAATCATCAATTTTGGTTTTAATTGACTAAATCTTATTTAAGATTTCTTATCCATGCCTCCGAAAAATTTTCTTAACGCCAACCCTAGAACCCAAGGAACAACCACGGAACATTAAATCAGTTTTCATGTTAACCTCACAAACATTCATACGAAACTTTTACTTTTTTGCGCAAATTAAGGTTTAAGGGGGGAAATCACAGTAGCACACAAAAAAATAGGCATATTTTCGGAAATTAATTTTGGCTGAATAAAAGTATGAATCGAAAATCTGTAAAGTAGGTTTTATAGCAATACTAAAAAAGTACAAAATGTAATTTTTTCAATAAAAAATATTTAAAAATGGCGGCTGCGCAGCATATGTCCCAAGGCGCCTATTTTTGAAAGAGTGTCGATGGTCGAAGACGTAGAAGCCTTAATTTTTGACCTGGAAGAAAAAACCAAAATTTTTTAGTTTGCATATAACAACAGCTAGCGAGCTACGTAGGATTTTTTCGATATATTGATTTTTCACAAAATGGTGCATGTCTGAAAATAAAGTTAAATTTTTGACAAAAAAAACGCCATCAAATCTTCGATAAAAAAAACTAAGCCATATAAAATAAAAAAATCCTACGTAGCTCCGTGGAGAAAGATATTTCGAAGCTACTGTCAAAATTTCAAGTCGATCGGTAAAGATTTGCTCGAGTTATGTCTTCGGCGAGCTCAAAAAAAGTAGTTTCGAGAAAAACGCGTTTAAAGTTTTAAGTACTGAGAAACCATATGAAAATTTCATATACCTCTAATCTGCAATGCCTGCACCGTACAGTTGACCTTCTTAATCTACCTCCAACTCTTGGTATATTATTTTTAAGACCCTAAAACACCTTTTAGGCGAAAAAATTTTTTTTCGAAAAATTGAAAATTTTACTGTGATTTCCCCCCTTAAATGGAACATGACATTGTAATGTGAGACTTTTCGGGTAATTGAAATTTATCCAGCGCCATCTAGGTGAGATTAGTAAATGCCCACCTCATCCATTCGACTCACACCCAACCATGGTTAAGTTGGCTCCCATTGACAAGTCCAAGATGACAGATCTTCATTCATATGAAGCAGTCACATTCCTCTCAGCCTGCCAACATCACTTCATAAGTCTGCTAAATTTGTTTTGTAAAAGAAATTAAAAATCCAATTTCGTCATAGCCATCGTCCTATGTTTTAGCTAGAATAGCAATATTTACATAAATGCACTCCACAGACGCCTCTGCAATAAGAAAGTTTTTTTAATTATCTTCATTATTGTGATAACCGAATTGGTATTATGCATAATTATTCAAAGCCAATAATTTTCTTTTATGAATTTAAGGTTAGGCGTAACATTTACTCCTTTGCATTTACGACCGCGCACTGTAGCTGGTTAGTCATCAAAATGGGGTTCATTGCCTCGATCAACGAGCCCAATCCATTTCTTTTAGTGAAGAACGTAATTCGTTATCCGATGCTATCGCCAATACCCGCGGAAGTTTTGCGTAGACTGTAAATGATAAGATTGTGAAAATAGTTTAAGTTTTGTCCTTTTTCTTAATGGATATTGAAATCGATTCTGATTTTTTAGCAAAGAAAGCTTATAGTTGATATTGGGAACTTATAAATATTACCTATATAATCATATTGGTTCGTTTAGGAGAAAATGCACAAGCAACAGTGAAAACTTGAGGATGGTTTGTTAACATTAGCGTTTGACGCGTTTGTCTTACTTTAATTAATATTCGGTATAAAACTTTTCATTCGAAGGAACGAGACAAGCCGAAAGGATCAAAGTACAACTGTAATTAATAAAATTTTATAACACGGAGTAAATTAGCATGTTGACAGTGGCTCTAACGGGCTACACGTAATAACTTAATATTGTTTTTGATTCCGTTCAAGTGTCAATTGTAAGATAGGGGTAGATGGTGCACAATATATTCCTTGAGACGCAATTCTATCAAGTATTGAAATCCTAGTTGTCATTTTGCAAATTTCTTTTTTATGTTTCGCTTGTTTGTTGAAGCTAGCCGCCAACTTAGAGTGACCCATCACGTTGAGGTCGCGAACGTAATTAAGAGTACAGATCTATATCTGTAATAGAGTTTTCATTTGTTTGTATTAAATACGGTTTATACCCGACATATTTCGAATTGTTCATTGCCTTATGAATTTCCTCACGATGAATTAAACTAATGGTGTAAAGAGTGTTAATCATTTCAAGGTAGCTAGCGCACTAAGGTATTAATAATGTATGCATTTTCATTGGACTCCTTTGACATGTATTAATATTCCACTGAGCATATTTATTTTTTTTGTATTTAAAGACTAATTGATATGTATGTATAGAGGATTAATGTTGAATTAATGCGATATGCTCAGATTTAGTTAATGAATTGAATGAATTAACCGTTTGTAATTAAAAGAAGAATAGCTAAATAGTCAAGCATTTTATAGTCAGTTTTTTTGTTATCGAATATACCGATTTATAAATTAACTACATGAGTTAAATTTTGCTTTGCATTTTTCAGGTGACCTCATGAAGCTTCTTCTTCGCCTCCTATCTTTCTACATCCCGTCTTCCTCATCCACCATATTTTAATTTTATTTGTGTTTTTGTTCAGCATGTATAGGTTGGGCCTGTACCTTAGCCCGGTACAAAAATGAGGTGGGTAGTGACCTAAACCATCGCGTAATGGGGGTAATTTTTCGTGTGTTTGGTTTTTATTCAAGATGGTTCAGTGCGGCTAGGAGTAACAGGTGACACCAGACCTGTTGCTCTTCCTTCAAAGTCTGTTTCTCGGTTTGTATTTATCCTTTGTGGCAAACCTCAAATAAGGAGTCCACAACCTTCTTTCGCCACAGGCACGCAAAATTGTGTTTGTGGATGTGTGATGATGTTCAAGAACTCACACCCCATACCGGCGAGCTAGGACGTGCTGCCAGCCAGCGCGTGCCACTTGAATATCCTGCGGCAACTTCAGGTTGCTCATTCCGCACACCCATTACATATAACATGGCGCCCAACGCGAAGCCTGTCTTCCCTACGGAAGACACATCAGAGAGAGATGGCACGTAAGCTTAGGCTGATCTGCTAGTCCTTTACGGACTTAGGCGATGTTGGCCTGAACGGCTGTTGTCTCTTCTCTTTTTCTGTAAAGCACCTTCGAGGTCTAGTACCTTTGTCCTGACAAGTCTAAAAGTCTCCATAGGTATGTCACTTTTAGCAATAGTGACACGCTTTATCCAACTCTGCCTTGTCCTCGACATGGGATTACTGATGCTCGGGATTAGTGCCTCTGTCTTTAGCGATGTCTGATGTTGCTCCTGACATGCCTAATCTCAGGGATCATTAGTCTTTCATGCCGCAGAGAGCTGGTGAGTCGGACGAACACCCGACTTAGGCAGTAGCCAGCGTGACACTTCATTGGTCGTATACACTTGCTCTGCCCTGATGCCGTCTTGGTGCTCGTTGAGTTTGCTCAGGTTCAGGGTAGCTCTGTAATGAGTGACCACCCACAATGTTAATTCATACTTTCACTCTCATATTCCCACGATCGTACTGCACACCCAAGATCACTTTAACATTTTTTCATGGTTAACATGTGCCAACCTTTCACGGTCATGCTAAATTATTTCAATTATGTTAACCCTTTCCAACTGGGCTAACAAGAAAATTACTTCATGAATATAATATTTCGTAGCACGCTGATCCCATATTTCCATATGACATAATGGCAAAACAAACAAGCCATATGTTACTGCATTCACTGTCCCAGTTCTGGCGCATTTCCGCCTCTCAGCAGGAAAGCGAAAAGCAAGAACATGTGCAAGACAGACAATGATGTAATCTGAACTTACGTGAGCATAACCAATCGAGGAAGTAAACAACGGGTTACTGAGTGACGAAAATAAAGTGGGTTGTGGCTTACGATCGAGACTCGAGAATTTAACTGTTGAATAAATAAGTCAGTCATAAGTAAGTCAGTCATAAGTAATAATTCAGTAAGATGTAAGATCAGTAAGTTGTCAGTTGTGAGTTTTTAAGTTACAAAGTAAACAGTTAGTATGAAGTCAGTAAACAGTGAGTAAGTGAGTAGGTCAGTGATAAAGCAGCCTGTAACAAGTCAGTCAGAAATAAGCAAGATTAGGTCTTGTGCTAAATATGTAAAAGAAAGTAACTCAGTAAAATGTGTTAAGGCATCAATAAATGAAATACAAAGTGAACAGTGTTTAATTGAAAATCGTAAACTAGACAGTAATTAAATAAAGGGCAGGTGATCTTCTTCTTCGCGAAAAGCACTCCCTCGTCCTTGTCGTGAAATTCAACGAAAACATGACAAAATTTTGGTGGCAGCGGTGGGATACTCAAATAGATCCCCTACCAAATAAAAGTAAAAGGCATCCTCAGCCAGGCGCTCAGAGGACGTGCCCAACGAAGGGTTGAGTCTGAACCAATAGACACCCTCATAAATTAGAATCTGGATTGGCAGGCAGCCTGGATACCACTGCCCAGATAATTAATTAAAATCTACAAATTGCCAAATGGAGAACAACCCACAGGAGCAACGGAAGACTCCAGAACCCGTCAACTATTTCGAGGAGGAAGAAACTAGCAACTTCGAGGAGTACCAGGAAATTTTAGAAAAAATCGGCAGGAGCCTGGAAAATCAGCTGCAAACATTCGCTGAAATGAGGAGCAAGACTACAAAGTAAGTCAATAATTCCTTTTTGTTATTTTGTCATTCTTCAATATTGTCATTTTTTTTATTATCAAATTTTTTTTTAAAAAAGAAAGAAATATATATATGGAATTAAATTTTTTATAATGAAATAAGATTTGGAATTTAAATTTGTTGTAAAATGTTCAGTTAATGGTCATTTAATACTCTCCACTCTATAAAAATATTTTTTATGATGTAATAAAAAAAAGGTAAAAAAAACTTGAATACAATATTTTTGAATAACCAATTGTGATACCTGAAATGAGCTTTTGGGAAAAATTTAATAAGTAAAACCCAAATCCGAAAATTCGGTTTATATGTCGATATATGTTAAAGTCATTTGTGAAAGTGTTAAGTGAAAAAATTATCATTCGTTGTGTGTGTGTATAATTCTCTTGTAACTCGCTTCAGTGGACTTGATTGCTAAATTCTTTACGCAAGAATCCCTATAATTCCCTAAAGAAAATTTTTTTTCTCCCCTGTAAAGCAAATTCTTTCAAAATTGTGTTCGCCACAAGAAACCGCGTCTACAACAGCCCCATTATGCTTAGTGCATCCAATTCAAGCAGTGCAGCTGCCTTAGCTGAGCACTCCGTTGTCCGAATATCTGTTTCAGATGCCCGTAGTATGGTACCTGATTTCGACGGGACTCCCCTTGATTTGCATAAGTTTATTTCTTGTGCTGATGTGTTGTTTTCCACAGCCAATAATGCTAGTGACCGTCTAGTATTCCTCAACCTCATCAAGACCAAACTACAGGGACCCGCGTACGATGTCCTGAAATATAAGGTATTCAATACGTGGGATGGGTTGAAAGAGGAGTTAAAGGGTCAATTCAGCGACTCGAAGGCCAGGGTAACCATACAGGGGGAGCTTATGCGTGTGAAACAAACACCCAAAGAAGGTATTAAAGAGTACGCCCAACGCATAACCAAGTTGCTAGCTGAACTCAATAGTGCAACTTACCATGAAACCTAAAAGAAAACGAAAAATCCGCGATACGCGTATTTGAGGATGGTATACGTAATAGGCAACTGAGCACTATCGCCAAAGCTAAAGGCGAAACTTCTTTGAGATTATTAATTAATTACGTTCTCGAACATTCCACTAGACTAGAAGAAAGTCAGCCGGTTCCAAGCGAAATAAGAAGTCCACTAGTTTGTGAATTATGTAATGCTCGGGGGCATATTAAGGACACATGTTTTAAAAAAAGAAATGCAGAACTAAGTTTCGGGATGAGCACTATGGTAACAGACCAATGTATCCTCCTAATAACCCGCCTAACGGATATTCGTATAGGTACCCAACACCACCATTTCAAAATAAAACTTCGTATCAGGAAGAAAGACGAAACCCTGGTCAATCAAACGTAATTCGGCCAAAAGCCCCTAACAGAGATAATGTAAGACAAATTCAATGGGCCCCGGCAATTATAACTTCGGAAAACGAGACGCAGCGGGAGGACGACGACGGCACTCCTTCCCGCCAATTAACCACTACAGCCGTAATGCATTAGGAGACCATTCTAGACAAAATAAACCCAGCAATTTGAGAATTCGAATTCCAATATATGACGAAGACAATACCACTTTAATAAATCTCCCAATTTCTTTTTCGTCGAAATACGTTTCTAAATTCCTTATAGATACAGGCGCTCAGGTGAGTGTTTTTAAAAAATCCTCTAGTTTAGGAAATACCGAAATTAACAGTACGAGTGGCTGTACTATTTCCACCCTGTCAGGAGACATTATCTCCTCAATAGGTCTAATATACGGGGATGTAGAACTAAAAGTTCACGAAGGAAAAATTCTGATTAATCACCCGTTCCACTTGATAGGAAACAATATAAATTTAAAGTATGATGGTCTACTTGGCAACGATTTTTTATCCAAATATAAATGTGTTCTAAATTATCGGGAAGAATATCTAGAAATAGACTTAGATTATATCAGCAATTGCACTGAGAATGACCCAATTGAGGAACAATACTTTGCTTCTAATAAAAATCAAATCACTAAGCCACGAGCAGAAATGATAAGTATAAATAAAAATAATAATCCCATGGCAAAGCATAAGCCCATGGATGAAAATAATAAAAATAAATACATGGCAGTAAATAATAGTAAGACCATGACAACGAATAATAAAAATAATAATCTAATGGCAATTGATAAGCCCATGGATGAAAATAATAAAAAGAAATACATGGCAGTAAATAATAGTAAGACCATGACAAATAAAGAATCTACGAAAAAGGAAAGCAACGATGATCTAGAAGCATCTTTGAACTCACGACGCTACGACTGCGGTTCAAAGCATGAATATGATGTAGACAGTCAGAAATGGGATTCAAACTCAACAAATGATGAGGACAGTCTGATATGTATGAATTCATCATTACATTTGGAATCAAGCAATACTACTGCCTACATGGACGAAATTACATCAAAAGATCTTAGTGAGCTTGAAATTCCTTTAAAAGAAGCAAAAATAAGAATACCTCCAAGAGCAGAAGCAATTATTGAAATATCTCTAAAAAATTCTCCAAAAAGCAGTGAACTATTATGTCACAAAAAGGAAATATTGCCCGGTATACACATAGGAAGTGTCATAACAAAAAATATAAATAATCGTGCCAAAATACTAGTGTTAAATTCAAATAACTACGAAGTAACTTTTTCAGAGGATGAAATAGATATGACCTGGGAAAATCCAGAAGATTTTGCGGCATACGAAACCAATTATAAAAAAGATCCCATAGAAAATCGGTTGATTAAATTGATTAGATCTCAAACACTGTAACGTTGAAGAGAAACGAGCAGTTCTCGATATATGTCGAAGGTACAATGAATTATTTTATTTAGAAGGTGATCATTTAACATGTACAGACACAATATCTCACTCCATTGCTACAATTGAAAATAAACCTCCAGTATACGTTAAACCATATCGGTTGCCCGAATCTCAAAGGGGCGAAATAAACGAACAAATACAGAGAATGCTGGATGATGGTGTGATTAGCACAAGCAAGAGTCCTCGGAATTCTCCGGACTCCCCAAAAAACCAGATAATAATGGAAACAAGCGATGGAGAGTTGTAGTCGATTTTCGCCGATTAAATGAAATTATTATTGTAGATGCTTACCCTCTCCCCAATATCACTGATATTTTAGATCAACTAGGAAGGTCCAAGTACTTTACTACTTTAGATATAGCCAGTGGATTTCATCAAATCCCAATGGAGGAATCCGATAAAGAAAAAACCCCTTTCAGTACCCCTTTTTGGGCACTACCACTTCAATAGAATGCCCTTCGGATTAAAAGAAGCACCAGCTTCGTTTCAACGACTAATGAACTCTGTTTTAACAGGTTTACAAGGATTACGTTGTTTTGTATACCTGGATGATATCGTTATCTATGGGTACGACCTCCGTGATCACAATAGTAAGCTGATAGAAGTATTGGAAAGGTTAAAAGCCAGCCACTTAAAATTACAGCCTGATAAATGTTTCTTTTTAGCAAAGGAAATCAATTATCTAGGTCACGTAGTAACCGAACAGGGAATTTTTTCCGATAAATTTAAATTGGAGGCAGTAAAATCTTATCCTACTCCAAAGAAAGAAAAAGATATCAAGGCGTTCCTAGGATTTGTCGGATATTACAGGCGATTCATTCCAAACTTTGCTAATCTTGCCAAGCCCCTCACTCAACTGTTAAAAAAGGATGTTATTGTGTTTCTGTGTTTTATGAAAGGATTTATGATCTCTTTAATTCGTGTGTACCATTCAAGCGGTCGAGATCATCCTGTCATTCTCCCCCGTGGTATACTAGGGAACTACGGAGTCTTAAGAATAAAAAAAATAAGTTGTGGAAAACCTACTTGCGCTGTAGAAGCACGTCAGCTTATTCTGAATTCGTATATTGTCATGACTGCTTTTTAGCGTTATCTTCATCCTTATATAGGGAATACCTTGATAATACTCGCAGTAACTTACATAATGATCCTCGTACCTTTTTTAAATTTGTAAATTTGAAGAAGAAAACTGATAATTATCCATCTACAATGTAGTATAATGGATCCTCTAGTTGTAGCGCGCCCGATATTGCCGATAACTTTGCATTGTTTTTTGAAGGCGCCTTTTCACCAGGCAACTTTGTCCCTTCCGCGGAAGATTTTGGCTATATCCAAAACCGTCCCGCTGCCTCCATTGCTTTGCCCATTATATCTCGTGATATTATCTTGAATGGTATCAAGGAGCTTAAACTAGACTTTTCCTCTGGTCCTGATGGTGTTCCACCTGCATTCTTGAGATCCTGTTCTGATGCCTTACTCACTCCATTGGAACTCATCTTCAATAAATCTCTTCAGGCCGGTAGATTTCCTACGTTATGGAAGAGCTCCTTTATAATTCCTGTTTATAAAAAGGGGCACAAAAACCTTATAATAAATTATAGGCCAATCGCGAAGCTTTCCTGCATACCCAAATTGTTTGAATCTGTCATATATTCACAGCTTGTTGGGCAATGTAAGGGGTTGATCTCATCAATCATGGCTTTCTGCCTGGTAGATCGACGACAACTAACCTACTAGAATTTACATCCCACATTATCTCTGCCTTCCAACTAGGTCTCCAGACTGATTGTGTCTATACCGACTTCAGCAAGGCGTTTGATAAGCTCCCTCACTCCGTGATTATGCTTAAGCTTGAAAGGTTGGGTTTTCCGCCTTTATTGCTCGACTGGATCTGCTCTTACTTAAAAAATAGGACTTACCGTGTCTCTTTCCGTAATACTTTATCCAGAGTCGTCAGGGCTTCATCTGGTGTGCCGCAAGGTAGCCATCTGGGGCCGTTGTTGTTTATTCTTGCCATTGACGACATCGTCACTCTGATTAAGCACTCCAAAGTTTTAATCTACGCAGACGACATGACGATTTTCTCATGCGTTAGAAACAATTATGATTCTTCCTGCATTCAGGATGATTTGAATACCTTCAGGAGTTGGTGTGCCTCAAATGGACTGCAGCTTAACCTGGATAAATGTGAAGTTATGTCATTTTCAAGGAGCATCAATCAGCTCGTTTTTGATTATACCTTTGCAGAAACTACTATCCGTCGTGTGGAATCCGTTACTGACCTTGGAGTAAAGCTAGACAAAAAACTCGATTTCACTCTTCACATAAATCAAATCGTGTCTCCGAGTAATTCAGTCCTTGGTTTTGTTAAGCGGTGGTCAAGGGAGTTTTCTGATCGACAGACCCTAATCCAGTTATTTTGTTCTTTAGTTAGACCAATTCTCGAGTATGCATCTCAGGTTTGGTCTCCCTGCTATGCTGTTCATTCTAAACGCATTGAGTCGGTGCAGCGGAACTTTGTTAGGTTCGCACTATGGGACCTCCCGTGGAATAATCCATTAAGGCTTCCTCCTTATGAGGATCGCCTCCGACTGCTTAATATGCACTCGCTGGAGGAACGACGTAGAATTGCTGACCTAGTATTTATTCACCAGCTTTTGAACTCGAATATAGACTCTGGTACTCTCGCAAGTTTGGTTACTTATAGGCATACCCCGTATCGCTTAAGGAGATTGCCTTTACTACATGTTATCCACTCTCGATCTAACTATGGTATGCATGAGCCTATTAACCGCATGTGTAGGGCCGTGAATATGTGTCCTATTTTTGACCTGGCTCTTACTAAGGATGTGCTTAAACGTTCTCTGTTATCTCTGCACCCCTGATTGTAGTGTTTGTTAGTGTTTTGGATTTTTACTAATATTTTATTGCATGGGTTATGGGAGCCTCATTCGCCTCAATATATGTTATATTCTGGTGAATAGGTCAATTGATTCCAGGCTTCTGCTTGTGAAGTGCGCCTTCTGAGTTAGAAGGGTTAATTCTATTTATTTAAATGGGATGCATTCTATGATGAAGCATTCAGAATTTTAAAACAAAAATTAATTACAGCACCCGTATTAGCATATCCCCAATATGACAAAGAGTTTAACGTAACCTCGGATGCAAGTAACCTAGCTATTGGCGCAGTCCTATCGCAAGGTCCTATTGGAGAAGACCGGCCTATATGTTATGCTAGTCGAACACTCAATCAAGCAAAAATTAAGTATTCTACGATCGAAAAAGAACTGCTTGCTATCGTTTATGCTGTGGAGCAATTCCGCCCATACATTTACGGAAGAAAATTTACAATTGTTACTGATCACAAGCCGCTTGTATAGCTCATGAATTTAAAGGATTCTTCCTCACGCCTAATGCGATGGCGAATCCGCCTAGAGGAATACGATTATAAAATAATTCATAAACCAGGTAGAATCAATGCCAACGCTGATGCTCTCAGCAGAATTGTACCTGAAGAAAGTACACTTAATGAAACCAAAAGTCAGTTGGTGTTGTTACAAGAAGCCAAGCTAAGGCAAAAGAATCGCAAGAAAATCAAAGCACTTTTTATATTCCACAAAATTCTATAGACGATCAATTATACGAAAATTATTTAAATACCCCTATAACACAGGATTTCGTAGTGGAAGATAAACGATCTCTCTTTGATGCTAAAGGCATCACCCATAAATTCTTTATATTGCCCACGGTTGAATGTAGTATTGAAGAGTTGCTGAACAAATTCATACCATCCTTCGAAGATAATAATAACAAAAAACTAATAACTTATGCAACGGTAGAAAAATGTCAATACATCGTATCGAAAAATAATATCCCAATGCGTGCAAGGAGAGGTTACGAAGAAATACTAAAAGTATTACGACATTTTTTGGACTATGGAAAAGAAAACAAACTACCCATAATCCATCTTTCAGTGCCAATTACTGAACCAGCGACTGTCACAGAGCTTAAGAATATGATTTCTTACGTGTTTTCCGAGTCAAACATAACAGTAGTTTATTTTCTATCCAAGATACGAAACTTAACTACGCAGGAGGAAATCAATGAAGTCATACAAACACACCATGTTCTACCTTTAGGAGGACATCAAGGTGTAACTCGAACTGTGAAGAGAATTGAAGGTAACAACGACTAGCACTAAACCGTTCGAAAAAATATTCCTCGACATTGCAGGACCATTACCTACCAGTTACGTAAACAATAAATATATCCTAACCTTCCAGGATGATTTGACCAAATATTCAGAAGCAGTTACTTTACCTAACGCGGAAGCCCGATCAGTGGCCGATGCATTCGTTACTCAAATAGTGTGTCGTCAAGGTTTACCAGAATCAATCCTCACAGACCAAGGATCAAACCAATGGCGCTTTAGAAAGAAGCCACAGAACTCTGGCAGAATATCTTCGCCACTACGTTAACAGAGATCCTATGACCTGGGATACATGGATCCCATACGCGATGTTTGTTTATAACACTACGCCTCATACTAGTACAAATTACTCCCCACATGAATTATTATATGGTTTTACTGCTGATTTGCCTACCTGGGTACATAAAACTCCCACGGTAAGTTACAACTACGATAATTATAGCAATGAGCTTAAAGCACGATTACAACACGGATATGAAGCCGCTAAAGAAAGTTTAATACAGAAGAAAATCAAATCAAAACAAAATTATGACAAAGGCACTAAAGTAAGAACTTTCAACTTGGGAGATAGGGTTTTATTAAAGAATCACGCGAGAAAAAATAAATTATCCTCCCTATGGACAGGACCCTACGAGGTAATTAACGTAACCTCAGCCGAGAACACTACTATTAAAATAGGCAATAGAACTAAAACTGTACATAATAATCATCTCAAACCATTTATAGAATAAGAATCATTCTGATCAGCTCGCATGTACCTTTTCAGCACTTCCATCTGCTTATGGGCAATTCTAAGCATCTTAGTCATTTCAACCGGCGCGGAAACAAACGAATTCTACTTCGAAGAAATAGGTAACGTACGATTATTTAGTAGTGAATGGCAGGTAATTATATATTATGACTTGGAATTAGTCTATCTAGAGCAAGAAAAATTGAATAATTACACAAACAACATTCAAGACCTCAGGAAGAAATCTCTTCTAACCAATAGCACAATTACCACACATACCAAGTGATAATACGTCAAAATCTTACAAAATCACTGTACACGAACCTACAAATGCTTAAGGCTAACATATTGTTTGTAATTTAAACTTAGTCAAGATCAGCCGGAAAGTTCAAGGTAAACTTTTTTTCTCTAAAAAGCTTAAAGTGCCAAAAAGCTCATTAAAGGTACTTAAAGAATAAGTCTGATAAAGAATTAGAATAAAAAAAAACACAATGTAAGAATCAAAAATTAAATGTAATAAAAATCAAAAATGCTATGTAATAAATTTATATAATAATGGTAACTAAAATACTGATCATAATAAAACTAATTTAATCCATAATAATTATATATCAAAACAGATGTAAGAACCCTAATTTAGTAAATGCTAGAACCATATATACATACTCATATTTAAAAAAATTAATTGTAATTTTTAAAATTAGCCTAAGAATATGCAAATTATGTAATTAAAATATCATTTTTTAGGAATATTTTGAATATTTTGAATATTGGAATATTTTGAAGTAAGCTATAAATGACGCTCTCCCTGTAATACCTATTTTATCTTGTTACGAAAGTCCTCACGAACTTTCTTTTTCCAAGGGGGATGGTGTAATGAGTGACCACCCACAATGTTAATTCATACTTTCACTCATTACTTTCACTTCCATATTCCCACGATCGTACTGCACACCCAAAATCACTTTAACATTTTTTCATGGTTAACATGTGCCAACCTTTCACGGTCATGCTAAATAATTTCAATTTCGTTAACCCTTTCCAACTGGGCTAACAAGAAAATTACTTCATGCCTATAATATTTCGTAGCACGCTGATCCCATATTTCCATGTGACATAATGGCAAAACAAACAAGCCATATGTTACTGCATTCACTCTCCCAGTTCTGGCGCATTTCCGCCTCTCAGCAGGAAAGCGAAAAGCAAGAACATGTGCAAGACAGACAATGATGTAATCTGAACTTACGTGAGCATAAGCAATCGAGGAAGTAAACAACGGGTTACTGAGTGACGAAAATAAAGTGGGTTGTGGCTTACGATCGAGACTCGAGAATTTAACTGTTGAAATTAAAGGAAGGGGATAGCGTCAGAATATTTAAAAATGGTTGACACACAGCCAATAAGTCAGTCATAAGTAAGTCAGTCATAAGTAATAATTCAGTAAGATGTAAGATCAGTAAGTTGTCAGTTGTGAGTTTTTAAGTTACAAAGTAAACAGTTAGTATGAAGTCAGTAAACAGTGAGTAAGTGAGTAGGACAGTGATAAAGCAGCCTGTAACAAGTCAGTCAGAAATAAGCAAGATTAGGTCTTGTGCTAAATATGTAAAAGAAAGTAACTCAGTAAAATGTGTTAAGGCATCAATAAATGAAATACAAAGTGAACAGTGTTTAATTGAAAATCGTAAACTAGACAGTTATTAAATAAAGGGCAGGTGATCTTCTTCTTCGCGAAAAGCACTCCCTCGTCCTTATCGTAAAATTCAACGAAAACACGACAGCTCCTAGCTCCACAGGCAGGACAGATGTTGTGGGTTTTGGGAACCCATCAAGGTTCTCACATTCCAAAAATTTTAATATTTTTTCTTGCTTTTTTTCAAAAGTTTTCTTGATGGTGAATACCTTTAGTTTTGTTTATCATTATTAAAACCTCCTTATATTTTCTGCATTTCAAAATTTTAATATTTCCTCTTTTCCCATCCTAGGCAGGGGTTGAGAGGAACCTTCTGACGGAACGTGAAATTATTTGAGTTGATTTTTTTTTGGTTTTTTTTTCAAAAATATTTTCGTTTTTGTTCGTTTTTTGATGAGTTGGCATTTTTTTTAAACTTTGATTTTTTGATTTTTTTCTCAAATTCTTTTTTTGATTCTGATTTAATTAAGTTCCTACTCAGTTTTTCTTATGATATGATCTGTTTGGAATTTTTCCTCAGTTTTAATATTGTAATATTGTGCATATTGTAAACTTACTTATAATTTAAATTCATACGTTAGAGTTTATACTGGCAATACTTATTATACACGCATACAAATGTAAACATACCTATAATCTGAATTAGCTTATCTATTGGTTGCGTATTGTAACGTTAAGCATCCGATTGTCATCTCATTATTCAAGTTGTTCTGCTAGTGAGCAGAGGTTCGCATTTAAATAAATAAGTTTAATTTCATACCACAACTATTGTTTAATTTCAATCCGCAATTCAATTAATACAAAACATTTTTTGGTTCCGAAACCCGGGAATAACAAATCATTTTGAAAATAAGCAGTGCGCATTAAAGAAGTGCATTGAACCAAAAGTGATTAAACTCAGTGACGTGAACTTGAAAACAGCTGTGGATATTAAGAATTTCAAGTGAGATTACTTTTCTGGATTTAGAGACGGTGAAAATTCATAGAAGGAGCATACTGTGCAACAAATTTTTTGCTGAAAGGTTCAGAAAAACTCACATGGTTCATCATTACCAAATAGCGGGATGGTTTAACGGCATTGGCATCCAGTTACGGCATATTTACCGTATTGCTCAACTTCACAACTTTATTAGTATTTGTTTTAGTTTCAACATTCTAAAGTCCTTTATTTGTAGATGTCAATTTAATTCCCATCGAAGTCAGATTCCACATACGAATACAAGATAAATACACAGCTAGTTCTGTCGCTTCAAGTACACAGCGAATAATCTGGAGTGTTAGTTTTGACCACAACATCATTTGTACAAACTAAAATTGCTAAAAGGTATTCAATTAACTTTCCTTCGTCCCCATCGCAAGGAACAACCGCATTGCAAGAAATATCGTATTTCAAGGAGCCATCGCATAATCCAAGGAAAAATTACACTTAATTCAACATATATGAGCAGTTGCAGTTTAATTACATGCACGGAATACTGAAAAATTTACTAAGTATCGCTTTCAGTTTATTCTACTTCAACTTACATCTTAAGGAATTTTAATAAAACTATTAAATATAATGTATTGATACTATATATACACCGATATACGATGTTCGCCAAGGCAATCTTTAAATTAGCCTATTGAACAGTTACCATTCTATTGCTAGCATTAAATAAGTGTAATCTTCTCTTTCGAACTATAACGAGATTCAATACCTGGTGCTCAACAAATTATTATAGAACTTTATAAGTGCATTTAAAGGCGCATTAGAATAAAATAAACTATTAATATAATATTTTAGTCACCTAAATTGTTGTTAATACTTTCGTGAATTAAGTGAATTATAGGTACATATCGCAAACAATTTCGTGAATTTGAATTGTATGACCGCGACAGAAGATTTTATGAGATAATTTAATCCATAAATATATATACGCTTGTGTGATTACTACCAACAGACTGTCAATTGTATTATCGCAAAAAAAAGAAACTTTATAAAGTAATATTTCAAAATGTCGAATGCTAATTTATTAAAGGTAGAACGAGGAAGAATTAAAGGATCATTAACTAAATTAAAAAACTTTACTGCTAATTTAAACGAGGAAAGAACTATTGAAGAAATTGGTACTCGGTTGGAAAAATTAGAGTCACTGGAGCGGGAATTTAAACTCGTTGACGACAATTTAGTATTACATGCTATTGAATCGGAGTACGACACATTTGAAGATAAATATTTAGAGATCAAGGCCACATTACGAAGACATATCAATGCACGTCTAAATGATCAAGCGATAACTCTACCTTTACACAATGATCAACTAAACACAACGATGCAACGACTAATAGATCAACAACAAACATTCTTTGATGGGTTTTCTGTTCCCTCAACTTCAAGTCAAGTTAAACTCCCAAAGGTCAATATACCGACTTTTAGTGGTGATTACAAGGACTGGCCTTCATTCAAGGACTTGTTTGTAACTTGTATTGATTCCAAAGAAGGTCTCTCTCCGGTGCATAAGTTCCAGTACCTTAAGGGCTTACTTCAGGGAGAAGCAGCCTCGCTTATAAAACATCTAACCATCACACAGACCAGCTACCCTGAAGCTTGGTCTAAATTAGTAAAACGATACGAAAAGCCACAGCACATTTTGAACTCATATATTAAGGCGTTTATTAATCAAGCAAGCTGTTCACAGCCTACCACTATTGCATTACGTCGGTTAGCAGACACTTCTGATGAGTTAATTCGTGGTATTAAAGCCTTAATTAATTCATCGAATTTCTCAACAAACGATGCGATGCGGTAGAAGCGTGCGATCCAATCACTAAGAGAACAAATGCTGTTCAGGCAGTTCGCAATCTACATCTCAAAACAACACTACGATGTATAAGGTGTAACCAAGCTCATCAGTTGTATAAATGTCCACAATTTAAGAATATGAATGTGTCAGACAGACGAAACTACGCAAGCCAAAAGTCCTTATGTTTTAATTGTCTCAGTCAAGGACACTCAGCTAATAATTGCAAGTCCAAGTTTCGATGTCATTTTTGTAAACAATCGCATCACTCATGCTTACACCATAGTGAGACAATTCCTCAACCCCAACCAGGGCAAAATACTTCACAACCTTCTACAAGTAAGCTTGACCCAGGAACACTTGCGTTCAATACTCCTGGAAGGGATACACAGTTAAACTCGTATACAAGCTTCAGAAATCAGTCAAATAAAATTACATTATTACCAACGGCGACGGTTCAGGTTCCGAATTCAGCTGGCGATTTAATTTCCTGTAGAGTACTTTTGGATTCCGGTTCTCAAGCAACCTTCATTTCTGAAGACTGTGTACAACGTCTGAATTTGAAAAGGCAAAAGGCTCAAGTAGCAGTTAATGGGTTATCATCAGTGAGAGCTGCTATTACCAAGGGAAAAGTTCAATTAGCTCTTATATCACGGCACGATTCTCAACATGAACTTTTCGTTCAAGCACTCATATTAGACAAATTAACCGCACCTCAACCAGCTACTACCTTCTTTGTTGAAGATTGGTCATTTCTTAAGGAATTTACACTAGCTGATCCATTTTTCAACACTTCAAGGAGAATCGATATCCTTTTGGGAGCCGATCATTTCATGGGCATCTTAAGAAATGGGCATCATTACATTTCACCGGAGTATCCAATACTGCAAAATACAATCTTCGGTTACATTGTATCAGGTACTCTATCAATTGAAAACTCCGCATCAAAAGTTGTATCACTTCATTCAGACATCGAAGAAGTAAATGCAACCCTACGCAAATTCTGGGAAGTGGAGGAAGCGTGTAATCACACACAACCATACACGGAAGATGAAACGCACTGTGAGGCATTATTTTCATCCACTCATCGCATCGATCCTATCACGAAACGTTATGTGGTTAGATTACCACTTAAGGAATCGAATAACCGCTTAGGTGATTCTCTCAATACCGCAAGGTCCTGTCTTACCTCACTAGAAAGGAAGTTTCTTCACAACCATAACCTACGAAATGAATATGTACACTTTATGAACGAATATAGAGACCTGGATCACCTTGAAGACATGCCTGAGGACGAACCTAATTTGGAACATGCATACCTGCCTCACCATGCTGTTCGTAAACATTCGAGCACCACAACAAAGTTAAGGGTGGTATTTAATGGATCATCAATAACATCCTCAGGAGTATCACTCAACGATCGACTTCTCGTCGGGCCCAAGGTGCAAAGAGATTTACTCCCCATCTTCCTGTCATTTAGATCTTTCAAAATTGCAGTCGTCGCAGACATCGAAAAGATGTTCAGACAAATTTTAGTCGAGACAAAAGATAGGAGATATCAGCGGATAATTTGGCGAGAAGCACCAAATCGACCTATTCAACATTTGCAACTAAAAACTGTCACATATGGGACGAGTCCAGCACCTTTTTTGGCTACGCGGTCGTTAAAGCAGCTTACCATCGAATTTGAGGGCCAATATCCATTAGCGGAGTAGGCATTGAAGAACAACTTCTATGTGGATGATTTAATGGGGGGAGCTTCATCAGATACGGAAGCATTATAACTTTATCACCAACTAAATGAATTGCTACGTTTAAGAGGTTTCACCTTACGGAAGTGGACGTCAAATTCTCAACAATTTCTTAAATCTATATCCTCAAATGAGAATGCAACTACTCCAATGAACATCGATGAACATCCAGAGAGTGTCAAGGTACTTGGCTTGAAATGGTTGCCTGATAGGGACTGTTTTACGTTCGAAGTGAATCTTTCAAGCTCAGCACTTGCAACCAAACGCATGATATTGTCAGAGTTCAGTCGAATTTTCGATCCGTTGGGACTTATATCACCTATAACAGTGACATTCAAAATACTGCTTCAACAACTGTGGCTTCAGAAATACGATTGGGATGAGATATGTGATCAGTGCTGCAGTAAATGGTTTAAGCTCCCGTGGCGAACTTCACCATCTTCAGGAATTACGTATACCAAGATGGATTCATGCATATGGAGAGAGTTTGGAGTTACACGGATTCTCAGATGCCTCCGAGGCAGCTTATGCAGCTGTAATTTATTGTCGAAGCGTAGACAAAGACCATAACATTTCTGTCACCATCGTATCTTCAAAGACAAGGGTGTCGCCAATTAAACAACTTTCCATTCCAAGACTCGAACTTTGTGGTGCTACACTTTTAACTAACCTCATGAAATTTGTCAAGACCGAACTACATATACCCGATTGTGACTGTTTTGCATGGACAGACTCGACCGTCGTACTTGCCTGGCTGTCCTCCCATCCACGGAAATGGAAAAGCTTTGAAGGAAACAGAACATCTGCTATATTAAGTATACTCCCAAGGACACAGTGGAATTATGTAGCTTCTGCTAAGAATCCTGCAGATCTTGCGTCTCGTGGATTACTGTCTTCCGAGTTAGTGCAATCACGACTCTGGTGGAATGGGCCAACGTTCTTAAGAGATGATTGGAAGAACAAGGTCAAAGACTTCACGATCAATGATGAAACTATTGTTACTGAGGAAAAACGGGAGCGATACTTAGAGGCTTTATTTTGCGACACTGCCAATAACACGCTTATAGAATTGTTTGAAAAGCATTCCTCATTAAACAAAATCATTCGCATTATAGCTAGATGCTTTCAATTCTGTCGTAATTGCAACCCCCGTAACAACCAGCCTCGCACAACTTGGATCACTAGTGAAGATATAAAATCAGCATATCAAGGTTGTATATTATGGGCTCAAGCCGATTCCTTTGCAAAGGAAATTCGTTCGCTACAATCTAATTCACCACTACATGGTTCAAGTCGACTTCTTACGCTAACTCCCTTCTTGGATTCAAATAAAATTGTGCGAGTAGGAGGACGTTTGGACAACTCGACTCTCCCATATTCATCGAGACACCCTGCTATGTTACCAAGAGATCATGTCTTCACGCATTATTTGATCTCTCATCTACACACAAAATATTTACATGCTGGGACTTCCTTGCTACTTAGCATAATTCGTCAAGAATACTGGATCCTTTCCTGTCGTACATTGGTAAAGTCAATCATCAACAAATGTATCACGTGTGTCAAAAATCGCGCTATTACTTCAAGTCAACTCATGGCACATCTACCTTCGAAGCGAGTTGGAACTTATAGATCATTCGAAAACGTTGGTGTAGACTACGCTGGTCCACTGATACTTCTTCAGCGTCGAGGACGAGGAGCACGTACATCTAAGGGATATCTCGTAATCTTTGTATGCTTCAGTACACGAGCACTACATCTAGAACTTGCTGGTGACCTTACAGCTGAAACATTCATAGCCACGCTTAAAAGATTTACCTCACGACGAGGTCTTCCATCCAGCGTGTACAGCGACAACGGCACTAATTTCGTAGGAGCTAACAGATATCTGAACGAATTACATCAGTCCTTACATGCGTTGTATCAAGATCCAATAATAAGTAATTTCTTTTCTTCTAGTAGAATCCAGTGGCATTTTAACCCACCGGCAGCCCCTCATTTTGGCGGTATTTGGGAGTCTGGCGTAAGGTCAGTGAAGAAAATTCTCAAAAGAACTCTGGGGGAGACGAAGCTCACATACGAAGAAATGAACACTCTACTGGTCCAAATAGAGGGACTACTTAATTCCAGGCCTTTAACCCCAGTCCATGATGATCCTAGCTGTTTAGATGCACTTACACCAGCCCACTTTCTAGTAGGGCAGCCGCTGACGATACTTCCAGAACCCCTCACACGTGACAGTGCGTCATCCTTGCAAGATCGTTGGCGTCTATTGCAGCATATTCATCAGCATTTCTGGAAAAGATGGTCTGCAGAATATCTGTCCCATCTACAACGTCGACCTAAATGGCAGAAGATAGACAATAACTTAGACATCAACGATATGGTAGTAGTTAAGGACAATAACCTCACACCTTCCAAGTGGAACTTAGGACGAGTTATGGACACGCATCCGGGAAAGGATAATTTAGTTCGTGTCGTTACCATTAGGACAGCTCATGGCATGTAAACTACCAGTCAGTGTTAGTTAAGAACTTCTTAACGGGGGGAGTATGTTTGGAATTTTTCCTCAGTTTTAATATTGTAATATTGTGCATATTGTAAACTTACTTATAATTTAAATTCATACGTTAGAGTTTATACTGGCAATACTAATTATACACGCATACAAATGTAAACATACCTATAATCTGAATTAGCTTATCTATTGGTTGCGTATTGTAACGTTAAGCATCCGTTTGTCATCTCATTATTCAAGTTGTTCTGCTAGTGAGCAGATGTTCGCATTTAAATAAATAAGTTTAATTTCATACCGCAACTATTGTTTAATTTCAATCCGCAATTCAATTAATACAAAACATGATCTTATGTAAGATTACTTGTAAACTTTTTATTCGTATGCAAATTTTTTTTGGATTTTTCATCATAGTTTTTTTTTTTTTAAGTCTTTTTGCTGTTCACACTAGTGACGTAGTCAAATACTTTTAGGAGTTGGACTCCCGTACATTTGGCCTTCTGTCTCGTAAGTTTATTATCAATTATACGTAGGCGGCTACACTGCCGACTGTAATTTTATTGCGAGCTATTGCCTAAAGCAAGATAATTTTTTTTATAATGTTTCGTTCACCCGTGGTTTAGCCAGGGACTGAATCGGACTGTAGGGGTGCTAGGTCGAAACAGGCAACCGCTCCCTCCTCTCCTCCGGTTACCAGAAGCAAGAGGCAGAAGCCTCTCAACCAAACTTTTGCTCAGGAGAGACTGTCGACCGACTCTGCCACTGGTGTTGTGCAGGCGTACCAGATTATAATGTTAGTAGGCCTCCAAGCGAGCCAGCAAGAACATCACTTAGCCTGAATAATAATTCCGCAAAGCCTGTCTTTGGGTCAAGCTAGTCATTAGACGGGACTTGGGCGTTTCCCCCTCCTCAACAGGCTCGACAGCTTGAAGATTTACACAAGCTTCGGCATTCCCCCCCCCCAAGCTCAAGCTCCTAGCAATTCGGAGACAGCAGTAGTCACGGCTGATCAGCTAGCCACACACATGTTCAATTTTAAAAAGGAGATGTTGGGTCTGCTAAGGACTAACCTGACCCAATCCATTTTGGAGAGGTCAGGTTCTGTCAGTAGTCCGGCCAGTGCTGCTAACGCGTTCTCAGCCCCTTCTTGGAGTCCAGTACAACATCTACAGGCCGAAGTAAGCCCACGTTGACAACCCTTACGAGTACGCTCCTCCTCAACCACCCCAACCTGGACAGAGGTTCCCACCTTGAGTTACTGGTTATCAGGCCAGACGTCCTTCCGTTTTGGCGTCGTGGGGCACTAGTTTTTCAGGTCGGAATCCTTCCTTTTCGGTAGACGAATTTTGGTTCCGCGTAGAGCGATTAGCATTCAGCTCTCGTGTGTCTGATCAGGAATTATGCGGAAATATACACCTCCTACTTAAAGATGAGGTTTGGGTTCTGAAAGCAGTTTTGTCGCGTCTCTCCGGAATTTGACTGGGAGCTGTTCAGAGCTCGCATCACACAAGAGTTTGGCTCTGCCGAGACAGACTTGGACCTGATGCGTACCCTGATGGAACTCCGTCAAAGTTCGAAGAGTTGCGATAGTTACCTCCGCAAAGCCAGCGCTATCGCTGGGGACATGAGGATGCCACCGCGTGAGGCTGATATGGTCCAGATAGTCCGTGATAATCTGCATCCTCGTATCGGTCAGCAATATTCTACGGCTACATTGAGATCAATAGATTAACTGCAAAACTTATGCCGTATGGCTGAACGTTGCCTACATCGACGCGACCTGTACAGGCGATCAACTAGACCCGACATACACGAACTCGATTTTGATGTAGCCCAGGAAGCAGAGGATTCCCCTGATTTCCTTGCGACGGGAGTGGAGGAAGTGAGGCGTTCCCCAGGCATTGCAACTCGCATGACTTGTTGGAACTGTGGTGTAGCGTGTTACTCCTTTCACTCCTGCCCCGGTGAGACCAGGAGACTTTTCTGCTACACCTGTGGATAGCCTGTAGTAGTGTAACCTAAGTGCTCTATATGTAACCTGGAAAACACCAGGGCGAGTGGTCAACACAGGGGACCCCACTCGCCGAAGATGATAAGCAAGGCGACTTTAAAGACCCCCTGATTCTCTCTGCCAAAACACAATCAACACAGACTGATCCAACGCATCCAGAATGCGGCACCCAGGCAGATCTCTTTTGCCTTATGCAGACCCACCTGGAAAAACACGTTATTGATACCGGCGATGCTTTGCCAATAAAGCAGAAGCACTATTCCATTTCTCCAGCAATCTAAAAGTTGATGTACACAGAACTCGACCGTATGTTGGAGTTAAGGGTAATTGAGGAGTCCAACAGTCCCTGGAATGCCGCAGTTGTACTCGTGCGTAAGCCTGGGAAGGTCAGGCTCTGTTTAGACTCTTGCAAGGTGAACCTAGTGATTAAGAAGGAAGCCTATCCCTTACCCCACATCGATGGATTGCTTGGACGATTGCAGGATACACACTTCATCTCATCCATTGATATGAAGGATGCGTTCTGGCAAATACCCTTAGAGAAGCAGTCAATTGAGAAACGTCTTTTACAGTACCCGGCAGCCCGCTTTATCAATACACCGTCATGCCTTTTGGATTATGCAATGCCCCACAGCGAATGTGTCGATTAATGGACAAGATTATTCCTGGTCGGTTACGCGGAAATGTCTTCATATATTTGGATGATTTACTTGTCGTGTCACCTGATTTTAAATCCCACTTGGAAATATTACGAGAAGTGGCAGATTGCCTGTGCAGCGCTAAGCTCACAATCAACGTTGAGGAAAGCTGCTTTTGCGTTAAGCAAGTCCGCTACTTGGGTTTGATAATTGGAGATGGAACTCTGAAAAGTGACCCCGAGAAAGTAGCAGCGGTGGCGGATTTCCCTACACCCCGCTCTGCTAATCAAATCCGCAGGTTCCTCGGAATGACGGGTTGGTATCAGAGATTCATGCCCAATTATGCGACCCTAGCAGCTTCCATCACGGACTGTTTAAAGAAGAACAAGAGTTTCTCCTGGACAGAAGAAGAGCAGCAGGCTTTTTAAAATCTTAAACAAGCTATGTGTAGTGCACCGATTCTGACAACACCTGACTTCTCTAAAAAGTTCTATATATAATGTGATGCTAGCCCTCTGGTGTGGGTAGTGTACTGTTTCAAGTCGATGAGTCAGGCGCTGAAAAACCCATAGCGTATATGTCCAAAAAGCTCAATCCAGCACAGCGCAATTATAGCATCACTGATGAATTGGAATGCTATGCTGCTGTGCTAAGCGTGAAGAAATTCAGAGCTTATGTTGATGGACATCCGTTTACCATCATCACTGACCACGCCAGTCTGAAGTGGCTGATGAGTCACTCGGATCTCTCCGGATGATTGGGTCGGTGGAGTTTAAAGCCACAGGCTTTTGACTTCCAGATCAAACATCACAAGGAATCGCACTCTGTCCCGAGCACATGGTGAGACGGCAGAGGAGTTGAAAGTAAGTGCAGTCGACGTGGACTTAAACTTGCCATACTTCTCCATGGAAGAGTATGAGCAGTTGTAATCGGCTGTGCTTGCTAACACAACACAACTCCCTGATCTCTGTGTCTCAGACGGGTACGTTTACAAAAGTACCCAACCCCGAAGGGGTGAGTCAATGCAGGAGGACTTAGCCTGGAAGCTTTGGGTTCCATCGCTTCTGGTGGAAGGTTTGATCCGTGAAGCTTATGAGGCACCTCAGTCAGCGCATGGAGGCTTTTACAAAACCTTAGCTAGACTCCGCGAGAAGTACTACTGGCCTTACATGGTAACACATGTACGCGCATATGTATTAAGTTGTCAGGTATCTAAAGAAACTAAATCACCTAATACCATTTTGCGACCGCCGATGGGCAAGCCTCTGGAAGCACAACGTCCCTTCCAATTTCTCCATATTGACTTCCTCGGACCATATCCTCGCACTAAACGTGGAAACATGGTAATTTTCGCAATGTTAGACGGCTTTACAAAGTTTTTTTTGATCAAGCCTATGCCTATGCCTAATGCTTTCTTGGAGAAAGATGTCCTGTCTGTCTTCGGAGTCCCCGAGACGATCTTCTCTGACAATGGTAGACAGTTCGTCTCCAATAAATTCCAGAAGCTGCTGATTGAATATAGTATTAAGCATGTAAAGACCGCCAAATACTCGCCGCGCCCTTACGCTTCGGAACGAGTGAATAGGTCCACCCTGTGAGCCATCCGTGCATACCTGCAAGGTGATCATAGTGCGTGGGATTTACACCTCCCAGCGATAGGTAGAGTGCTACGTACATCGGTACACCAGGCGATTGGCATGGACCCGTACTATGCTCTCTTTGGCCACCACATGGTACAGCATGGCTCAGCCTATCCAGTCCTGAGACAGCTAGCTGAAAACTGGTGATATATCCGTGTTACCTGGATCAGACCGTCTCCAGTTGATTCGTTCTCGGTTCACATGACAAGCATGAAAAGGCCTATAACACCCTTTGTCGTGACGTTACGTACACTCCCGGTTAGGAAGGGTACTGTAGGGCGTTTACATAAAGCGACATGCTAAAAGGCATCAGTGCGAACTGGCCAACAAATTCAACAAAGCCAGAATCGTCAAGCGTGTTGGGCAGAGTCTGTACCAACTGGAGGACACGCAAGGCAAGCCCTTGGGAACATTCCACGCCAAGGACTTCAGGCAGTGAGACATACTCAACCATACACAGTTCAATTTTAATCGTCCGTCCGTCCGAATTTTAGTCTTAGTCAGTCCGTCCGCAGTCCTAGACAGGAATGCCCGGCTCAGCCGGTAGAGCATCAGAATTGCTCTCAGGGTCGTGGTCGTGCAACACGTTGCTGCAACCGAACAGTGAGGAAGTTCTGAACTCTCCAGCTTCTCATTAGAGCTTGGAGGGGACAGCTTTGACTCTCTGCTCGAGGTGGAAGTGACCGACTATCCTACTTCCTCTCATCAGGGAATGAAGTGGTACCAGTAACTGCCACGGCGGCGTGCCAGCGCCAGACCCTGGGGTAATCTTGTGCCTTCATTGAGTCTGAGTAGATCCTGTCTCACTCTTTTCAGTTCCTCTCTCATCGGATCGCTAGAGCTATAGGCCTTGAGAGAGGGACCTGTGCTGTAGTGTGAGACTTTTCGGACAATTTAAGTTTATCCAGCGCCATCTAGGTGAGATTAGTAAATGCCCACCTTATCCATTCGACTCACACCCAACCATGGTGAAGTTGGCTCCTATTGACAAGTCCAAGATGACAGATTAATTTATTTATTTAAGCTTAATACAAGCTATTCCATAAAAATACAAAAAAAAATTACAAGCTATAACTCACTACTAATTCTACAAACTACAATAAATGATAAGTAATAATAAATAAATAAAAAGTATAAGCAACAATATGAGCTATAAATACAGTAGATACAGGCAGATGGCGTAAGGAAAAAGAATTAAGGTAGGCGATCAGGATCAATATGGGCGGGGTCAAGATATAAGGCTTTGTGAAGGGATGATTTACTCAGATAGAACTCAAAAGAGGAAAAGTCGTTGACTTTTCGTAACATCCTGGTAATTGGCTCGCTTTGACCGTAGTTTGTACGACGGCGGTCGAGTCGGAAAAGGGGAGTGGACCTAAGGTTACGGAAATTGGTATAGATGGGTAAAGATTGCAGGATTGAAGGGCAGTCTATGCACCCAGTTAATAATTGATAAATGAAGAGAATGTCGGAAACATCACGACGTTTGCTTAGAGGTTGTAAGTCGATCAGTTTCAGACGGTTTGAAGCAGGTGTGGTGTCGGACAGAGGAAATGAAGGGCCGAGATAGCTTTTTGTGGTTAAACTCCTGATATCAGAGCCGACTAAACCAATTAATTCAAAGTTCTTCTCAATGGCTGTGGAGCACGAATCTAGATCCCGCTTGACGTGCCGGACACCGCACCAAATGTCATCTAAGATTGGCATGCTAGACTCCGTAGGTTGGCCGATGGAAGGCGAGGGTGAACCAGCGCGAAGATCATCCAAGGAAGCGACCAGGCCACTTAACTTTAAGGAAAGCTCGTAAATCCTGCTGGAAAGAAGCGACGAGTCGTTGGTCAAACCCTCACCGATATTAAGCAGGTTGTCCAGTTTTGAGTTTAGACTGGCGCAGTCATCGGACAAAATTTAAAGACCAGCAAAGTTTGTGGAGATCTCGTTGACCTTATCAGCGATGTAAGATTGATCTGTGTAGAGCGTCGCAACGACTCCCTTCATGAGCCGTAAAACGTGACATGGCCTAATATTGGAGCACTCTTTACATGTAGAAAGACCATGTGAGAGACAAGTGCCATGAGATGCCACCACAGATGCCATCACAGGCAACACCATCATTAGAGCATGCCTTGCAAAGGGCCATTATGTGCGTGAAGATTAATCGGAAATATTTTAAAAATAAAAAATTAAACAAAAAGCTTTTCACCAGGTTGCAGCAATTCCGAGTTAAAAACAAAACTATTTCCCGGCAATGTAAATAAACGAGTCCCTTCCGTTTGAAAAACAAAAATATTTCCCGGCACTGTAAAAAAAACTGAGTCACTTACAAAATAGCGGTCAGTTAAAAATAAGGTCACTGACAAAAATGTAAACAAGAAGAAACTGTGTCAGGTAAGTTATTGACCGGGAAAGAGTGGCACTCACTTTGCTGAGACACGCACAAAACACACGAAACGAAAATACTGCAGAGAAATTGAACAGAGTGAGGAGCGATCACGCAACGCGTCCGATCGATTAGGCGGCAATTGGAGAACTTCATTCATATGAAGCAGTAAAATTCCTGTCAGCCTCCCAACATCACCTGGTAAGTTTGCTAAATTTGTTTTGTAAAAGAAATTAAAAATCCAATTTTGTCATAGCCATCGTCCTATGTTTTAGCTAGAATAGCAATATTTACATAAATGCACTCCACAGACGCCTCTGCAATAAGAAAATTAGAGGTCCGAAAGGCATATTAGCAATAGTCTCCCCATCGGGAACGAAACCTGTTTAAAGTTACTAAAAGGGCTTAGACGAGATCGTCTAAGAAGTCTGTATAGGAGAAAAATCAGTTTAGAATCAGCACATGTGGCCACTCAGGCATATTACGCTACCGCCCCCTCACATTTGGAAACTACAGAAAGTGGTAATTTTTAACTTTTTTTATTCAATTGAAAGTGAGAAATCAAGTGTAAATCCCTTTCCACCTGGCAGGGACTTGCAGGCCTCATCAGCTTGCTGAGCTAACCAGTTAAAGAAAAGTTGGCTCCCACCAATTTTGGGAAAAAAGGGCCAGAAATCACTTTTTGTACCATCTGGAAAAGAGCTTCTCGACTAGAAGCTGTTCGTGCCTGGGCAAAATCATTACACCATCACGGCAGGGGTGGCTGGACTTCAAAACTATAAATAGATTTGCTGTCAAATTCAGCATTCGACTGTGTGAGCAGATTCGTCCTGACTGTCAGATAAGTCATAATATATTTATATGTACTATGTTAAAGTGAAAACTAAAATTTTTTTGTAATTATCTTCATGATTGTGATAACCAAATTGGTGTTATGCATAATTATTTAAAGCCAATAATTTTCTTATATGAATTTAAGGTTAGGCGTAACATTTACTCCTTTGCATTAACGACCGCGCACTGTAGCTGGTTAGTCATTAAAATTGGGTTCATTGCCTCAATCAACTAGCCCAATCCATTTCTTTTAGTGAAGAACGTAATTCGTTATCCGATGCTGTCGCCAATACCCGCGGAAGTTTTGCGTAGACTGTAAATGATAAGATTGTGAAAATAGTTTAAGTTTTGTCCTTTTTCTTAATGGATATTGAAATCGATTCTGATTTTTTAGCAAAGAAAGCTTATAGTTGATATTGGGAACTTATAAATATTACCTATCATTATATACATTATCATTATAATCTTTGTAAAATCTTGTATTCTTAAATTAAGTAAAACATCTAAGCGAAGAAAATAATTATTTCACAAAACAATTTTCTTGACACCTGATCAGTATTATAAGGTGAGTGCACTCAGAGAAGTGTCAAGTTCCCGAGTTCACTCACTGCATAAATGCCGATCAATGAACTTTTTACTAATCAAGTATTTTGTAAGCGTAGGCAATTAAATTTTGTTCATAATGTAATGAGTATATAGATTTACGATAGAAATTAAACTTTTGATTAAGCAACTTTTCTGTATAAATATCATCAGCATTAAAGACTAAAGTGAGTTCTGATTTAACTGGGAACAAACAGTGTTTTATTCAGTTTCCTTAATAACAAACTTTCCTTTTCAGAATTTCTGTGTGTAGTGGTTTAAGATCCGCTGCATCACTCATCAGAAGCCAAGGTGTAACACCTTGACTTACTCATTTTAACAAGGAACAATAGTTCTTTTACATTGGTGACCCCGACGTGATTCAGGTCTAGCACTTGAATCACTAAAAATTGCATTCAAATCATCCTTCGCATCAGCGGTCAAAATCAATCATCAAGAGACATGGCTCCTACCAATCCGCAAGCAAGAACTCCAAGGACCATGGAGGAATTAGCATCTGAACAAGAGCTTTATTCACAGGAGATTCAGCGAGTAATTTCCAACTACAAAAACGATTCAAATGACAGGAAGACAACAGCATCATACTATCAAGAAAGATTACGGCGGTTAAATTCAGCCTGGTCACTTTTTGATTCAATTGATGAAGAAATCAGGAATCTGCCGTCTCCACCATTGGACCATCCGTATTTCACGTCAAATAAATACAAGATAATGGCCCAAATATATATATATATATATGGTATATATATATATATATATATATATATATATATATATATATATATATATATATATATATATATATATATATATTTTAATTTTCTCGTTTAACTGGAGTTGAAATCGTGAACTAGTATGATATTTGGTTTCACACAGGCAATTACAGAAAAGTATTCATGCACCAGTCCTCAGTACTTATCTAGGTATTGAAGTGTTGACAAAAAAGTGTTTAAAGTGAAAAAACTATGAAAAAGTATAAACAGTTAAGTATTGAAGTAAAGTCGCGTGTGGCTACTTTGATTGAAGAAGGGTATAGAAAACGTGAAAAGCAGATTTCTTCCTGGAACAGTTCAGCAAAAGGAACTAGCAGAAATTCAAATGCGAAAGAATAGAAGACCGTGTAGTGTTAGAAGGCTAAAATAAATGGGTCTACCTGCTAAACGGCCCGCGAAAAAGCCTTTACTCACAAAACAAATGAAAAAGAAAAGGCTTGAATGGTATACAGAACGCAAAAATTGAACGTTCGATGACTGGAAGAAGGTAGTCTTTGCCGATGAATCGAAGTCCAATTTGTTTGGACCGGATAGCACCTTGAAATTAAGACGGAGGCAAGGAGAACAAGATTGCATCCAACCCACAATGAAACATTCGGCCTATATTATGGTCTGGGGAGCTATTACGGCGTATGGTACAGGTCATATTATTACGCTAAGGAGACACATCAATGCCGAAAAATATCGGGAAATAATTGATGAAGGTGTTTGACCGACCATTGAAGAGCTAACGGCAGAAGTTCCAGAACCAATATTTCGGGACGACTCCGACCCCTGCCATCGGGCTCGCTCTATAAGTATTATTACTCTACAAGTTTATAAATAATATTTTACCGAATAATATAAACTGTTTCCTTTTCTGCAAATTCAAAATTACAAAGAGAAACTTGGCATAATATCGCTTTCGTGGCCGGGAAACAGTCCGGACCTGAACCCGATCGAAAATCTTTGGGTCATGATGGGAAAAAATATCAAAGAAAAAAAACCACTGAGCTTAAAAAACCTTGAAAAAATCATATCTGATGTGTGGGACAACGAAATAAATTTAGAATTTTTAAATAAGCTATATTTATCTATGCCAGATAGAGTAAAAACAGTGACACAAACCAAAGAGGTTCAACCAGATATTGAAATTGTTGTATTATTAAATTTCAAGAAAAATTTAATAACAGAAATAGTTTCTACATCTTTTTGTCATAACTGATAATGTATCGTAGATAAAAATCGTTGAATTAGCTATGAAATAATCAGTGCGTCATGAATAAACCAGATTATCTTAATGTTTTTAAATTTTAAAACATGTAAGTTCGAAAAAAACCGGAAATATTCGAAAATCACAAATGCGAGGGTTTTTTTGTCGCTGGGTATATATATATATATATATATATATATATATATATATATATATATATATATATATATATATATATATATATATATATATTGTAACGTGCACAAGGCAGGCCACGAAAAAGGAAATAGTCAACCGCCTAATGCGCATGTCCCAGGTGACCAGAAATCAAGAAAAGGAAATGTCAAACGGGGAAAGTTAAGGACGACTCGAACCCATGGTGAATATGTGAGGTGAAAATGTGTAACGGAAATATCTAGAACTAAGCGACTGAACTTTCTAGAATTAAGCTAAGTAGTATAAATAGGGCAGAGCAGTAGCCTAGGTAGTTTAGTCGTGATTTAGACTGTGAAGCGTTTACATGTGATAATGAGAATAGTCAGTTGTACTTGAACCAGCGAAGTGATAAGTGTTAATTAGAAAAGTGAAACGTTATATTGTGAAGAAAACGTGTAAAGGAAATTGTGAAATGAACTAATTAAGTGAAGTGAATAAAATTGTGAACATTCGTAATTGAAAATAAGTGTCTTAATTAATCCGTCGAGCCCGAAGAGCCCCATTTACGTTACAATATATATATATATATATATATATATATATATATATATATATATATATATATATATATATATATATATATATATATATATATATATATATATATATAAGGTACCAGTAAACCAAGGACAGATAAAGTGGAAAGAACAGCCTCTGAAGATTCTACAAGGAATCATACCAAAAGATCAGTCCTCAATCAATAATGCAATGAGTCCACGGTAATTCAAAGTCTGCACCGTTTATTATCCAGTCTTGAAAATTTACACGAAATGCAACAGCCAAGAACATACTACGAGTTAAAACTCAACTTACTTCAAAATTATTGGTCTCAGATAGAAGAGCACAACAATACCATTTGGGAACTAGCAGATGACGCCACGTCAACAGAATACAGCCATCAGCAGCTTCTATTCAAATTGCAACTACCAACGCAGTACTACAATTACCAAAAATTACTTGCCTAAATTTGACGGGGACTATGCAAAGTAACGACAATTCTTCGACCTATATTCCCAAATGGTTCATAACCAAGCCTTAAGTAATTGCCAAAAAATGTGGTATCTGAAGATGAACCTGGTAGGAGAAGCTGTAAAGTTGATCAGACACTTCAGTTTATCGGACGAAAATTACAATGCTGCCTGGAAGCTTCTTCAAGAAAGATACGAAAATCCGAGAATGCTAGTCGCTGCTCTCATAAATAAACTGCTAAATCAACCATCTCATGCTACAGATGCACCATCTGCTACATCAATCAAATCAATGCACGATATCACCCAAAAATGTTTATTGGGGCTAGAAAATTTAGGATTGCCAACAGCCAACTGGGATCCCTTGCTGCTACACATCCTATACAAGAAAGATAGGGGCACACACACGCTCTATGAACAATCATTAACAAATCCGAAGGGTCTTCAGTCAGTAAAACAGTTTCTCGAATTTCTTGAAACACGCTTTCAGTCCCTGGAAGCCTTGGGCCATAAAGGCAAGAAATCAGAGGGAAATTCAAGAAGTCTCTAAATCGTCAGCACTCGCGTCAACTGTCGCTTCCAATCCAAAATGTGTAACCTGCTCTGGAAACCATCCACTTTTCAGGTGTCATAATTTTTTGAAGATGGCACCAAGTACTCAGCTGACTGTCTTACAAAAGCATAATTTGTGCTACAATTGCTTACGAAAAGGCCATAGTGCATCAAAATGTTTGATAAGAGGATGTACGAAGTGCAACTACAAACACAACACTCTTATACATAATGAATCTTCAACAAAGACAGGAGACTAAACATCTAAGGTAACGTCCGCAACTTCAGACAAGGAAGAAGAATCCAGCTACATTTCAGCTGTCAACATGAAATCTAATCAACATCCATTGGCATTGACTACACTCACCAAACCCAATCAGGAAAGTTACGACGGACGATAGTTCCTTAAAACATTTAAGAAATGTCAAATGTAAAGCCTGGAAGAGGTTTTGTTCCTCTAGGAGCGACGCTGACTATGTAGCTTATTCCAATTTACGCAGTCAATTTTTGTCTGACTTAGTGTCTTCTTACAATAATTATATTAACAGAATGAAAGCATCCCTACGAGTCGATCCTAAGCGATTTTGTAAGTTCGTGAACTTGAAGCGAAATTCTGATGGCTATCCATATTCTTTGTCTTTCGGATATAGTGAAAGCAATGAGCCCCTGACGATAGCAAACCTTTTTGCTGACTTTTTTAAAACTGCGTTTTTGGACGATACCTGTGATGTTAGCTTTAAGGATTTTACCCATTTGACGAGGTTTCCACCGACTTCTCTCGAATCCAAAGACCTTTTACTTGACGAAGTTACGATTTTGAAGAAAATCTCTACCTTGACTGATAGTTTTTCAATTGGTCCTGTATCCCCGCCGCACTCGTGAAAAGATGTTGTTCAGTTCTTGCTCCTATTCTGTGTTACTTATTTGATCTCTCAACTCGCTGCGGTGTTTTTCCGAAGGTTTGGAAAACCTCATTAATTATTCCCCTTCTCAAAAATGGTGATAAATGTGAAATCTCGAACTACAGACCAATTGCTAATCTTTGTTGTATATCCAAGACTTTTGAGGCACTTATTTGCGATGTTCTATACTTTCACTGCAAGCCGTTTTTGCAGCCGTTTCAACATGGCTTCATTAGGGGTAAGTCAACTACCACCAATTTATTGGAATTTTCAAACTCCTGTATTTCTGCGATTGAAGGTGGTAAGCAAGTTAACTGTATTTTTACTGACTGCAGCAAAGCTTTCGATAGAATAAATCATAGAATTCTTGTCCTCAAACTCTCCCTTCTTGGGTTTCCGCGAGTTTTTGTAAATTGGATTCATTTGTACTTGTCTGAACGCACTCAGTGGGTTTTCTTTCGTGGAGCTCTGTCTGATGCTATTTCCAACACTTCCGGTGTACCGCAGGGCTCCCACCTTGAGCCATTGTTATTTATAATTTATATCAACGATGTATCTACGATTCTGTCCCACTCAAATATTCTTTGTTATGCCGACGACGCTAAGATATTTCGCACTGTGTCTGGCAATGCTGATTGCCTTCTTTTAAATTCTGACTTGGACGCCTTTCAGAATTGGTGTTCCATTTATGACCTTCCTCTAAACATCGGAAAGTGTACATCTATGTCTTTCTCACGAAAAAGGTCTCCCTTTCAATTTAACTTTTCCATAGAGGGCTGTCCTTTAACAAGAGTTACTAAGACTAAGGAACTAGGTGTCTGGCTCAATTCCCATTTTTCTTTCGAGTATAATTTTGATGCCATAGTCATTATACACATAAAAAAAAATTATTATTAGTCAACAAGGCTAATATGACTCTTGGTTTCGTGAAGAGGTGGTCAAGGGAATTTGATGACCCTTTCATTACAAAGCTCTTATATTGCACTTTTGTCAGGCCTATTCTGGAATATGCCTCTCCAGTCTGGTCGCCGTTATATGAGACACATATCAATCGCATTGCAGCTGTTCAACGGAGGTTTGTTAGGTTCGCTCTTCATGGCCTTCCTTGGAATAACTCCCGTATATTGCCTCCGTATGTTGATAGACTTGAACTCCTGCACTTGGAAACACTTGAAAAGAGACGACGTAACGCAAGGATCCTTTTTGCTTTCGACTGCATTCGGGGGTCTATAGACTCTTCTGTTCTCTTGGCTTGTTTTGGCTTGTCGGTTCCGACTCGCTCCTTGAGGAATCACAACTTTCTTCAATTACCTTTTCATCGCAAGAATTATGGATTAAATGAGCCTATCACGTCGATGTCGCGATTTTTTAATTCTTCTTCTGATTGCATTGATTTTCATCTATCGCGTAATCAAGTGACCCCTCACTTGTTGAGGTTACTTTTTGCTTTTCACTTTTTACTTTTCAATTTGTCTACTTTATGCTTTTTATACATCTTTTTTACACTTTGGTATTTTCGGATTCTATTCATGTATTCTCTCGTTATCTTTAATTTTATATAGTTTATTATATTGTTCTTATTTAGTTTTTTAATGTATTGTTCTTATTTTTTTTCTTTTTTTTCTCTTGTAGTAATCAGCATTTTGATGAAACATTGTAAATAAATAAATAAAGACTCGAAGTAGAATGTAGAGCCATTCTCGACTCAGGCTCTCAACTCAACCCTTAGGTTGAACTGAACGAGCAGTCAGGAAACTCGGCATCTCACCATGTCATGCATCTATTCACATTCAAGGTATTGGTCAAGCAAGTCAAAAAACTCAAAAGAGAGTGAATATTGAGCTTAATTCAAGGATAAATGGCTTTTCAACTAGAGTGGAGGCGTTCGTTCTAAGCAACATAATTTCTCCGCATCCGAGTCAACCACTAAAGACATCGAACTGGGCCATACCAAAGAATATTCAACTGGCTGACCCCACCATCTACAAGCCTGATCAAATTGACCTTCTCTTAGGTGCTGAATTCTTCATGCAGTTATTTTCTATTGGGCAAATCGAGCTAGGACAAGATTTTCCCACGCTTCAAAATACGGTCCTCGGCTGGGTTGTTACTGGAAGGCTAAAGCAGACTACAGATTCCACAGCGATGTGCGGAGTTTGCACTGATGAAATGGATATAGAGTCTCTATTGGAGACTGTTTGCAGCATCTAGCCCAGAAAGAAAACATCAAATATCCTATCGGTTCGCAGGTCCTCCGTCAAGATTTTTACGTGGGCGACGTCATGACAGGAGCAGACAGTCTCACAACTGCGCGTGATAAGCTTTTTTTTTATATGATGTTGCCAAAGCTCAGGGGATGCCCTATGATGCTAAAGCACAGCCTTAGCAGGAAAGGAATTAAGGTTGGGGGAAATGGGTTAGGAGGTTGAGTGAAGGAGGTGTCGATGTACGCCCCGTTTGAAAGTTTCAGGGTCATAAGACGAGGGAAAAACAGAAGATGGTAAACTGTTCCACATTCATGTTGTTCTGCTAAGAAAAGATTCCCGAAATTTTACGGTACGTCCAAATTTGACCCGGAGAGTATAGGGGTTGGAGCGACTTGTAGATCTTGTATCGCGCGTTGTAATGAGTCTGCTAGCAATTTCGTTAGAACAATGGCCATGGAAATAGCGATAAAAAAGTGAGAGACAACCGACATTCCGTCGATGCTCCAGAGAGTCAAGGCCCTCAGAGATTGAGGAATCGCCAATAAGTTTAACAGCCTTACGCTGAACTTTGTCTAACGCGGACAATGCGGTGTTTCCTGCCCCTGCCCAAATATAGGAATTATATTCAAGTCTAGGCCTAATGTGGGACTTGTAGATCAACGCTAAGTCGGGTGGGGTGAAATATTTCTTACATCTCTGTAGAAAACCCAAACATTTCATCGCACTTTTAGCGATTGCAAATATATGATCAGTCCAGCTAAGATTGCTGGATATCTCAATACCCAAGATCTTTAGGGAGGGTGAATTGGGTATATTCACTCCGTCGACTGAAATGGTTTAGGGGCGAACTGGGCGTTTTTTAAGGGACATTAAACAGCATTGAGTTTTGGATGCATTAAACGTAACACGATTTGCTCTGCCCCAAGCGAGGACCATAGAAATGTCTTTGTTTAATGATCTACACATGCGTTCCCGATTGACTTCTGTAGCATTTCCACGTGAATAAATTACAGAATCAAATGAGTACGCGAAATCAAGGGTGCTGTCGTCGGCAAAACTATGAATAGGATTGAGAGTAAGGGATAAGAGATCATTAATAAAAAGAAGAAATAAGGTTGGTGAAAGAACTGAACCCTAAGGTACACCGGCATTTATTTCGTAGGAATCAGATGTAACTCCGTCAATCACTACACGGATTGAACGGCCTAACAAAAAGCTCTCTATCCTTTTAACGAGGGTAGGGTGCAGACCAAATGTTTAAAGTTTGGCTAAAAGGGCAGCATGCCAGACTCTATCAAAAGCCTTTGAAATATCAAGAGCGACGATTTCGGACTCACCGAAATTATTGAGACAATGATTCCAACGCTCCGTTAGAGCCGTTAGTAAGTCTTCGGTTGAGCGGCCAGCGCGGAAACCGTACTGTTAATCGTTGATAAGATGGTTATTTTCTAGATATTTCAACAACTGAGAGTTGATGAGTGATTCAAAAACTTTGGATATGATCGAGGTTAGTTGGTCTGTAGTTAGAGGGGTCGCATGCCTCTCCTTTTTTAAGTATCGGCTGGACATGAGCAAGTTTCCATACACTTGGAAATATTCCTGTTGAATATGACAGGTGAAAAAGTTTGCGCAGAGGTTTAGCCAAAGCAGAGGCGCAGCATTTTAAAACAAGGGGCGAGAAACCATCAGGCCCAGTAGCTTTGGACACGTCGAGTTTCGAAAGTACTCTAAAAACATCCCGAGTGCGAAAGTGTAGCGGCTTTTGCCTACTAGTGCACTGTACTGGAGATGGAAGTGGCTGCGATGAAGGTGGCAAGTACGAGTTAACAGCAAAATTAGCAGCAAACAGGTTGGCCTTGTCCAATGACACAGTAAAAACATTCCCATTATAAATGAGTGGTGGTGTTGACGAACAGGTGAAATTGTTCTTTACGGTTTTTACTAGAGACCAGGAGCGCTTACTACCCTTTTGAGTAGAAAATACCTTCCGTCTGATGCTCTGGTCGAAATTGAACTTTGCCCGGTTAATTGCTGAATTGCAAATATTCCGCGCATCTCTATAGATACGTCTCAATTCCTCTGAAGGGCACAATTTATATGCCTGGAGGGCTGCTTCCTTCTTTTTAATGGCTGCGAAACAGTCATTATTGAACCAATTGGTGTTAGTTGGTTTGATGTTCTTGAAGCTATGAGGAATAAAGCGATGCATTCCAAACCATAGGATGTTCAAGATATAATCGGTGCTTTTGTTAACGTCCTTCATAGAAAAGCAATCAGACTAATCCAGCTCTCTGAGATATTTATTAAGTCCCGCCCAATCAGCATTTTTATAATGCCACACTAATCTTTTGGTGGAATTTAGGTTAGTGGTTGTCAGAGAGGAGATGGAGAATTGGGCGGAGATTAGACAATGGTCCGAATTACCCAAGGGATACGTCACCGAAACCGAGTATTTTTCTGGATGCGATGTTAGAAATAGATCCAAAAGATGCGCGTTGTGCCCCAAAGTATCAGGAACACGAGTCGGATACTCAACCAGTTGCTGTAAATTAAAAGACTCACTAAATAACTCGACGTGTCTTCCAGACGGGCTTGTAGTAGAAGAGTGCCTGAGCCACTGTGTGTTGTGGACAATCCCAGCAAGAGCGATTTCAGAAGAGGGGGATAATTCCAAAATCGCATCGATATCGGAAGACAGTTTATCGAAGGAGCACACAGTGTCAGTGTCAGACATATTCGGGCTGCGGTATAAAAAACAGAAATGAATAATGTGCCGATAGAGTTTAAATCTAATCCAGACATAATTAAATTCTGGATTAATAGAAGAGAATTGAGGGAGAAGGGAGAATGGCACATCATTTCTAATATAGACCGCGATTCCCCTCTAAGGAGCGAAGAGCGGCACTAAGTGATAACCAGGAATGTGATACTGATTAATATCAGAATCGGAAACAACCTTGGTTTCGCTTAGTGCAAAAACTGCCGGATTTTCCGCGATCAAGTGGCAGTAAACCGAAAAATGGTTACTTTTCAAGCCACGAATGTTGCAAAAATTAAATAAAAATATTTGCATAGTCCCGTTCTTAATTTGCCCAAAACAAAACAAAACGAAAACGTACACAAATACAAGGACTGACGAACGGGATCCACAGATGCAAAGCAAAGCCGCCTCTGTGAAAACAAAGCCAGCAGCAGTGTTATGCCTGCTGTGCTGAACTTTGATCTCAACGAAGGCAGCCAAATGCTCAGCAGTGGAGACCCGTTAAACGAATTCAATGAAGCACGATTGCACTACATTGAATGTTGGATGGAAGAAAATAGAAATAAATAGGAACGGACTCACCAGACTGTGCTTTCAAATAGAGCATAAAAGCCCCTCCCTTCGGCGACACTAGCACTTTGAAATTTTTTAATTTGATTTGCTTTCGCAACCGCTTTAAACATTTTTGGGGAGTAAGACACGGCGGCACGTCCATCCCCGTCAGTAGTTCAACTCAAACTCCTGGTTTGAAATTGCGCAAATGGTTCGCCAACCATGCTCAACTATTGCAAGACATACCACCAGCAGATCAAAAAATAAGACTAGAATTTACAGACGAGAAAACTTCTTGCATAAAAGCATTAGGATTGACAAAGATTAACAAAATGAACAGTGGCATCGGAAATAGCTCGAATCTTCGACCCTCTGGGAATCATGGCTCCAGTTGTCATAAAGGCAAAAATATTTCTGCAAAATCTATAGGAACTCAAGGTGCACTGGGATGCGTCGCTAACAGAAGAATTATACACGACATGGATGAACTTCCGGAAGAATCTCTCGGCATTAAATGATGTTGGCATTCCAAGGCATGTATTTGCAGGAAGTATTCCTCGGGTCATACAAATCCATGCATTTTCGGATGCATCAGAGAAGGCTTTTGGCGCCGCAATATATATAAGATCACTAAATAGTCAAGGAAGGGTAATTGTCCGCCTTCTGGGTTGCCCTTAAGAAGAAGTTATCAGTGCCAACTCAAGTCTATGCGCAGCCAAACTAGGAGCAGAGCTTCTACAACGAGTAAAGAGATCTTTAAAATTCGAACAAGCAGCAAGTTATCTCTGGTGTGACTCAGAAATCGTGCTAGATTGGATCAACTCTACATCTACCTCTTATCAGACCTCTCTATAACTATAGCGAAAGATGAAGACAATAATGTACATTTCATCGAAAGAATTGATCATCAAAATTCATTTCAAAGACTTAAACGAGTAACTGGTTACGTTTTAAAATTCGTCTCAAGGTCCAGATCTAAACAAAGACAACCAACAACGTCATCGACGACATCAACGCTAACTGCTTCAGAACTAGATGAAGCTCTATTCACCACCATCAAACTAATGCAACAAAGGGAATTTCAAGAAGACATTCGTTGTCTTCTGCAATACAAAGAAGTATCCAAATCAAGCCCACTAGCCACGCTGGCACCCTTCCTGGACCTCAAAGGCATCATACGAGTCGGAGGACGACTTGAGGATTCTGGACTTACGTACGACTCGAAACATCCAACGCTACAGCCACATTCGCACAAACTAAAGAAGCTAATTATGTCAGATTACCACAAACAGAACTATCACACAGGACCACAAGGAGTTCTATCAGCAATTCAACAACGTTTTTGGCCCATAAAGGAAAGAGTATTGCGCGTTCAATAGTTCAACATTGTATTCAATGCGCTAGGAACAGGCCCACATTGATGACACAAATAATTGGCAATCTACCAGCAGCCAGAGTTCAGCCAGCAGGACCCTTTATCAACAGTGGGGTCGACTGTTGTGGACCCATCTGGATGATGACCAGTATAAGATAGGCGTTTTATAACCTACCTAAGGAAATTTAAATTCTCGCAATCGTTCATATAGGTCAATGTATAAACTCATCAATTCATAGATTCATTTACCGTGTGGAGTTAAGTAGGTAAAGAAGAATGTGTTGACAAACAGGATGTAGTAATTTTTACTTTGGGATAAGTAATTGACCATTAGATATTGTTGGTATTAAATTGTACATACTTTCATTCCTTCCATTAGAAAGCATTATACTGTACTTCACAATTGCGACAGCTCGGTTCAGCTGGTTTTTATTCTTTTTGTGTATTTTTATATCGAATGCTTATTAAACTTAATATAAACCTACCTCGTTCACACGCATAACGCCGCGCCAACAGCGATCTAGCTGGATAACTGCATCGCGAATCCTCGGAATAATTTATAACGTCTACCACTTTCTTGTTATATTGGATTTTCTTAATTGAGCCTTGCTATAAAAATGAAAAGAAGCAATATCTAGGGTAGATGTCAGGAATTGAATTAAGACTACATTAATTTTGTTGAAATGTTTTCATGTGAATAACCCCGTATTCTGTAAGGTTAGAGAAATAGTAACACATTAGAATACATTATGATGCATTATGGTTGATTTTCTTATTAAATGAATTTATATTTACATATGTATATGCATGATATGAATTGAATTGTTTTTATTATTTCAGGAAGTCCCTTCTGCTCCTCTCCACGCATCCTAATATCCTACATGTAGTCTCCTGATTGTTGAACCATCGCATATGGGGTAGTTTTTTTTATTTCTTTGCGATTTTTCAAGATGGTTCAGTTTGGCTAGGAACAGCAGGTGACACCAGACCTGTTGTTCTTCCTTTATATCTGTTTCTCGTTTTTTTTCTTTTTGTGGCAGACCTGAAGAAAGGATACCACAACCTTTCTTCGCCACAGGCACGCGGAATTCAGTTGTAAATGTGTGAATCGGATGTTCAAGGACCTACACCCCATATCGACGAGCTAGGACGTGCTGCCAGCTAGCGCGTGCCACCGGAACATCCTGCGGCAACTTCACGTTGCTCATCCGCACACACATACATTATAACTTCAACTTCCCGAAAATAATGATTGCATGTTTTAAACTAGTATAATTTCATGAAAACTCTTTCTGCACCTGGCGAACACAATTAACACCCAAATTATATCTTAGTCTAATTGATATATAAAAAGAAATCTACGAAAATATTCCAGAGTTTGGAAAATGAGGTATCTAATATTAATCTTGCAAGTTATTTATCTTTGGGGCGTTCCGTTCGTCAGAGTTGCACTCATCAGTTGCGTTGTGAATCTCTTTATGCATGAGTTTGATACTTTCTGCAAATCTTGCTTCGTTGTTAAGTTTTTCTATTTTTTTTCTTTAAAGACAAGCACCATCAACTCACTGAATCCCAGACAACTATCACTTTGGGCATTTTGTTTGTGCACAATGTCAGTTAACGACAACCTTTAATCGGTCGGAACGAATCGTGAACATTTTCAAACAATGTCAGCCTTTAGAGGATTCATGTACTCCGAGGTGCTTGACTACACCTTCGTGCCAAAATTTTGTGCGAGGAAATAGGGGAAATAAACTTAATTTCTAACACACCTTCCCTATTTCGGTGACTTATGGTTGCGAATGATTTCTCTATATGAGCTCTTCGTTTCCTGTCTGGCTGGTTGACCTGTCTCACGCCCTGGAGGCCGGGACTTCTCTCCTTTGGGTTGCCTGCTCTCCGATGAGGCACTATTTGGAATGAAGGAGCGAACCGGGAGTTAAAGGTTTGCCGCCTAAAGATGACCTTTGCTACTCTGAAACATACTAGAGCACTTTGTAAGTTCTCACTCTAAATATATGCTAAAAATATTAAAGTTACCGTTTTATTCCCTGTCTAGAATTGATTGCCTGTGTCGGTGCTCGTTTTCTATTTTTCTTCCCTTGTTCTTCGTTTTCTTAATTTTGTACTGATGAGGCAATTGAAAACAACTTTAAGTTTGCCTATTTCACTGCTGTAGGTTAAGTCTGGGTTGGCCCCTTAAATCTCAACCTTCAAACTGCTATTATCTCATCCAACTAGTTCTAAAGTCAGATTCCTTCCAAGCCAGGATGGCTTAGATAAATCTAGAAAATTATTAGTAATTCATTTTTCCCTTACCTAATGTGCTGGTCTCACCTCTGGCAGCTGTCACCAGATGTGTTCTTCTTCTTCCCCAAATGATCACATCCGCGGCAGCTAACAGAAGTGCCAACCACAGAGTATAAATTGCTTGTTCATACCGACAAGCTCACACTACAAGAGCTTTCCCAATTGGTACCTCTTCATTTGGGAAAAGCAAATCAACTTTTAAATATAACCTTTTCAGACGCTGTTCTATATATTCGGCATATTCTCTATAAAGGGTAAAAAGAAAGTAATGAATCTATACATGTTCAAAAGTCCAGTTACGACAGTTATCTCACAATCATTGTAATCAGGAGCGACAAAAGCATACCGGTGCTTATCTTGAGTTGCCTCTAGTTTCTTTCTTTAGTTGTGGTTTCTTGCCTTTACCTATTCCCGCATTCCGGACTGTTATTTTGTACCCTTTAAACAAAGATCCATTGAGGGCTTCAGCTACCTCATTAGCAATCGTTTTTGTTTCAAATTGTACAAATCCGAAACTTTTTGCTCCAAACAGCCAAGAATTGTTCCGTATCTATTACAGATACTTTCGAGTTCTTCTCTGGTACATGTTTCTAGGTTTCTCAAAAATATACGACTTTTTTCTAAAGTAGGATCTCTTACTTTTGATAAACCGTTTTCTATTACTTCTCCAAACACTTATTAAAAATCGCAGAATTAAACTACGAAGAAGCCGACAAATAACTCATTAGACGTTTTCTGTCACTTCTAGTGTCACTTGCAGTTGCTAATTTTTAATTTAATTTTTCTTTCAAGAAAAATCGCCATAAAAACGCCCATAATCAGTGAAAAACTTAGAACAGAAAACGAAAGGAAGTGCACCATGCTTAAAAAGTTTCCGAATTTTCCTTATGGGTTTGAAAGGTGTGAATGGGTTAGTTTTCACCATGTAAGTAATACATTTTTGACTCACTCGAAGTGGTTCTCGCAAACATTACTACCATCGTATGGTATATAATCAGTTCTACCGATGGATTTTAACCACAGTTCTCTGAAGTCTTTATCTTTTGAAAACCTTAAATACCAAAAGGTAGAAAAATATTTTAATACTTTTAAAGCTTTAAGTTATTGCACTTCCTTTCGTTTTCTGTTCTAAGACTCTTCCATACAAAATTGCTACAACATTGCCAAACTATTTCGTTCACGTTTGACCAGGGAAATTTAAGGAGCTGTTCTTCTATATAGTATCTATTCTAAGGTCAAAGATTACTTCAACTAGATAAACGGCTTCGAACAAACTAGTAAAAAATTTTTGGTTGCTTTTGTATATTTCCCGCATCAGGCAACCCTGCAGTCAGAATTAAAAATTTGTTTTCCGGGAGAGTTTGTGGATAAAAGCCACATACTTTTCATCTATGGATTTACAAATATCAAATGTACTTCGCCCATTAAAAGATCAGAATACATCGACAGTTTACGCACATAAGTAACTAACTCAGTCATGTGCTTCACATGAATTCCTTTATTGGTCGTACTTTTTGGTGCATTTTTCTCTTCGACAAGATTTGGCTGTTGTTTTTTGACAGGAGTATGTGATTCTCTCCGGATGAGAGCAGAACTTTGACAGGAGTAAGTGATTCTCTCAAATAATTTTGACAGGAATAAATGACTGCACACTGCCTGTACTCTTTATTTGCATGAATATTCTTATGACTTTAAAATCTGGATATATTTCGTTTTACTGTGGTGTCAGTGTTACTTTTTCAAGACTAGCTGGGTATTTTAGAGCCGGTTATCTAGTAGTAAGTAATCTAAATTTTTGACAGCAAAGTTATTTATTTTGAAAAGGTAGTGGTGTGATGATTGTATATGAACGAAGATAGATAAATCTAAAGCTAAAACATACAATTTGGAAAACAACTGCCATCTACAGGTGAAAACTAAATTCACCGCGTTTTTAGCGACGAAATTTCGCAGCAAAAATTAGCCGCTTCTTCCTCGTGGACCATAAAGATAGCCCCAGCTTTGAGAACTTTCTGAAAATGGACAGAACACAATGTTAACTTTGCCAACTTTTGATAGTACTATATTTAATGCTCAGCCGGGAGGTATTTCTGTAAAAAAATGAAATAATTAATTCAAGAAGAAGAAATCCAGCAATTTCAAGATCTCCATCCCAAGCAAATATGTCTGGCTCATCAGTAACACCTCCAGCAAAATCTTCACTCTCGGGAACATCACAATTTCTAAGTGGACTAGGAAGTACGTTAAGTTTAACCTTAAGCCCTCTGCACCTAACCCTAAATTAAATACTAAAAAACCTAACCTCACTAACTACCCCAAACGACCATCTTCCATACCTAAATTTAGTATTCACCCTAACCGTAAGAATCTAATAACTAGTAACAACATAATCACTCCTCACTCTTCCGCACATCTCACCATTAATCCTAAAGCTAGTGATCCTAACTCCAATTCCATGACGTCATCCCCCTACACTGTCGCCCGTCTCAAACAACTTCTACCTCCGTTAACCCGCCCAGTCCGCTAGCCAAAACTCCTTTATCCGAACATCATTCATTTATCGATCCCCTTCTCCCACCTACAGTTAAATTGACTTTGCGCTCTGCTGATTCTAGCAATTGACGATACCTCTTGTGCCGTTTACGGGACCGTCGCATTTATGACAACGTACCTCTATTTCTAGCCTATCTCCACGACAAACCGAACTCCGTCTGTGTTGAAGGTAAAACCAGCACCAACGTCATGTTAAGTATACAACAAGAAGGCCTGCCCACAGACCCATCAGTCTTACTCCAACTTTTCACTAAATACCATGAATCATTAAATATACCTTCCCATAAGGTTTGAGAAGATCTATCCACGTAGATCCACGTACGTCAGTTCTCGCCGTATTTCCCATCTTCAAAAAGTCGTAACGACTCCTTAAACTACTTTCGTTCCTAACCCCCTTGCTTTCCCTATTTCTGACTTCCCCTCTATTGCACCCGCGGTTTCCGATCAAGAACCCCAACAGCTTGTCGGTCTAATACCAGAACGTAAGAGGACTTCGTACAAAAACAACAAATATTTTCCTTAACTCTCACAAATTCCCGCACGCTATCTTTGCCTTAACTGAAGCCAATCTAACACCAGGAATTCTCGACAACGAACTTTTCCCTCCAAACTATACCATTTGCCGTGTGGACGGTTGTATAGGCACCAATTATCCACCAGGTCGCGGGGTTCTCATAGCTGCTCACAAAAGTTATGATGTTACCCTGCTAAAGACCTCCGACTCTACAATATCAGAATTTGTATGTATAAAAATAGCACTAAATAAGTGCCTTCTGTACATCCTCTGTTGTTACATTCGCCCCTCTCTAGACGCCGACGAGCACATAATCGAAGCGATCGATACCCTGCTTGAGAACGCTAACGCGTCCGATGAATTTCTTTTATTGGCTGACTTTAACCTCCCCCGTATCCAATGGTCATTGTGCGAGGACTGTTCTCACTTTGTCCCCCTTAACGCATCTTTGCCCAAAGAAGCCTTTTTTAACGATCAGCTCTCCGTTTCAGGTCTCTTTCAAGTAAGCGGAGTCAGGAACTTCCTGGACAGACAATTAATCTTTTCTTCAGACCCAGTTAACTCGGCTGTCGCAGAAAGCAACCATCTTCTCTCCTCCCTCGACCGTCACCATCCTCCTTTGTTCCTCGCTTTCTCCTACGAGCACCCTCATGCCGTTTCAGGCTTCGAGTCTTTTTTATCCTTCAATTTTCGTAAAGGAGACTTTGACAAATTAAATCACTTGCTCTTCAACTCTAATATTGGCGATATCCCTCAACATCTCCCAATTGACGTTGCTTTAGAGGCGCTCTATTCAGAAATACACGCTTGTCTTACACAATCTATCCCTCTTCTTCCTCGTAAAAACTACTCTTAATCTCCCGTATGCTACGACAAAGAATTACGCTCTCTTCGCAACAGGAGAAATAAACGTTGGCAAACTTTTCTTCTAACACAGACTGAGTCTGACTATTCTTCCTATCTATCTGCTTATACCTCTTTTTCTGAACGTTGTGATATCCTCTACCATGAGTATCTCCAACGGATGGAAACTAGCCTCATATCCGAACCCAAGCGTTTTTATAGCTTTATTAATTCTAAGAAGAAATCCAATGGTTACCCTTCCACCCTGAAGCTCGAGAATACCTCTTCATCTGATCCTAAGGTTATCGCTAACCTCTTTGTACACTTCTAAATAAATCTTTCAGCGATAATTCTCTACAACCCGACCTTAACTATTTTGCATTCATGAACAAATGCACTCAAACGTCGTTTTCATCTTTTGACCCTGATCCCGAACTAATCGCCGCCAGTATTAATAGGCTTGAGGACGACTTTCACCCAGGTCCTGATGGCATTCCGGCCTTCGTTCTGAAAAAGTGTTCCATGCATCTAGTCCAACCCCTTACTTTGCTTTTTCGTCTCTCGGTCAGTCAAGGGGTTTTCCCTCAATTATGGAAAAATTCGTATACTATTTCCATCAGATCTACAACCACCAACCTTACTGACTTCGTCTCTAAAACACTATGTGCCCTGGAAAACGGTGGTCCCCTACACAAACAACTCACATTAGTAGGATTGAATCCTTCCAGCGTAGGTTTATTCGCTTCGCTCTACGTGATCTTCCGTGGGTTGACGGATTCAACCTTCCACCCTATGAAAACCGTCTGAAACTGATCGACTTACAACCTCTAAGCAAACGTCGTGATGTTTCCGACATTCTCTTCATTTATCAATTATTAACTGGTGCCATAGACTGCCCCTCAATCCTGCAATCTTTACCCATCTATACCAATCCCCGCAACCTTAGGTCCACTCCCCTTTTCAAACTCGACCGCCATCGCACAAACTACGGTCAAAGCGAGCCAATTACCAGAATGTTACGAAAAGTCAACGACCTTTCCTCTTTTGACTTCCATCTGAGTAAATCATCCCTCCACAAAGCCTTATATCTTGACTCCGCCCATCTTGATCCTGATCGCCTACCCTAATTCTTCTTCCTTTCGCCTTCTGCCAGTAATCAATATACATATATAGCTCATATTGTAGCTTATACTTTTTATTTATTTATTCTTAATTATCATTTATTATAGTCTGTAGAATTAGTATTAAGTTATAGCTTGTATTTTTATTTTGTATTTTTTATGCAATAGCTTGTATTAAGATTAAATAAATAAATGTTGCGAGCTCGGACCGACACTGCTGCTGGATGATTGCCCAAGGCAGGCTATGACTCCGGATGACATCAACTGTAAGTCAGCTGATGTCAGCCAGGATCAGGGCCTCCACTGGACATTCGTCTGTCAGCAGATGCTTGGGCCGAGATGGAGGATGGCATGCTGGCATCGCTAGCTTTGCGATAGAGAAGGGGGGGGTTCAATTGAGGATGCCATCTCCGCCAGCGGTCGCGCAACAAAAGCAAAAAAAAATCACGCCTAGGATGGCAAAGGGAGTGACAAACCGACAAACAAGAAAAACCGCGAAAATCTAACAAAAATGGATGACGAGTTTAAAAATTGAAGAAAAGAAAAAAAATTGCTATCGTTGGGGGAGTCTGGTGTCATGACTCCCCTTTGCAAGGCCCTTGCCCCAACCACCCTTGCATCTGGGGGCCAACGTCTTCCATATGCCCTAAACCTGAAATGAAGAGAGAGAGAGGGCCACTCACCTCATTGTGAGGACCCCGCCCACCGACGTAGCGATGAGTGAAACCTCCCTAGGGAAGGACGACGAGGAGAGAGAGAGATAGAAAAGAAGAGTTTTACTTTAGATCAATATAAAAATTGTATTTAGAGTTTTAAATTAAAAATAGAGATACCCCCTCCGTGAGAGGGCACAAGACCGTCTAGCCTAAGGCTAGCGCCTATTTACCCCGTTGCAATGGGGCTCTGAGGAGTGTTGAAAAAAAACAGTATAATGACAATTTACTAACTATTGCCTAATCAATTCGAAAGAGAACGTATGGGTTATGGTTTCTTCGTTAAAGTTAATGCAATTGGGATACCGGGGGGTTTCGGAAATGCGCATTTTCGTACCGGCCGGAAGAGTACATATGTCGTACGTGAAACTATTCTCTGCCGAATTTACATTTTCTTGGGTAAAACACAGTTACATAAAGCAATCCTTAAGAAAAAAAATCGCACAAGGCGTCTTACTGATAAAAATCTATCCTTCTATCTATTCTTTTCTTAGATCTACCTATGTGTTGTCTTCCTAAAGAAAATTTTTCATATTTGCTGTGACAAAAAAAATCTATGTAAAAATTTCTAGAATTAAATTGCAAAAAAAACAGAGGAATTTTCTCTATGTTCCCAATGACATTTTAATTGAGAAGTTGCAAGGCACTAGCTGTTACTATTATCAATATGAAAGCATTTAGATCTTAAATTACAATAATATACAAATCTACTCAGATTACATTCCTCTTCATGATACTCATTATGTCATGCTCATTCCGAATACTCTGGTTTTAAATATAATTGTACATGTATATGTAATAATTTATAATTGTTAGATATGTTAATTCACTTTTGTTTATTTATAGTTCGTTTTTTTTTCTTTTAGTTAATATAATTCGTGTTGGAACGGACTCAAAAATTCGTTTTTTTCCTTCATCAGTTCCTCCCTTTTTTTTGTAGTTCCGTTTTCACTTGTAGGTTGTTTTGATTTTGTAATTTGTAGTCTTTGCTTTCCTTTTTATTTTCTTGATAGTTTTATTTTCTCCTTTTTTTTATATTCACTTTAATCTTCACTTTTTGTCTTTTTTTTCTATTTCATTTTAAAATTCTTCTTCAACTTTATGTTGTAAATGTTCTCTTAAACTTTTCTATTTTCACTTTTCTCTTCTTGTCTTCAATTTTTATAATTTCACTTTTTCCATTTTATGTTGTAATTATTTTCTTAAATTTTTATATGTTCACTTTTCTGTTCCTTTCTGTTCTTGTGATGTTGTAGATATTTTCTTTAATTCTTATGATTTCGCTTCTTCTCCGTTGTATGTTGTAAATGTTCTCTTAAACTTTTCTATTTTCACTTTTCTGTTCTTGTCTTCAATTTACATAATTTCACTGTTTCTTTTTTTATGTTGCAACTATTTTCTTAAATTTTTTTTTGATTCTCACTTTTCTGTTCCTTGTTTGAATTTTTATAATTTCACTTTTTCTCTTTTTATGTTGCAAATGTTTTCTTACATTTTTTTTTACATTTTCACTTTTCTGTTCCTTGTTTGAACTTTTATATTTTCACTGTTTCCCTTTTTATGTTGCAAATATACTATTAAAATTTTCTATTTTCACTTTTCGGTTATTGTTTTGTTGTAAATAATTTCTGTAATTTTTTATGATTTCACTTCTTCTCCGTTTTGTTGCAACTATTTTCTTAAATCTGTATATTTTCACTATTCGGTTTCTTGTCCTCAATTTATATAATTTCACTGTTTCTTTTTTTTATGTTGTAACTATTTTCTTAAATTTTTATGATTTCACTTCTTCCCTTGTATGTTGTAAATGTTCTCTTAAACTTTTCTATTTTTCACTTTTCTGTTTCTTGTCTTCAATTTATATAGTTTCACTCTTTCCCTTTTTTATGATGTAAATGTTTTCTTAAATTTTTATGATTTTACTTCTTCCCTTGTATGTTGTAAATGTTCTCTTAAACTTTTCTATTTTTCACTTTTCTGTTTCTTGTCTTCAATTTATATAGTTTCACTGTTTCCCTTTTTTTATGTAAATGTTTTCTTAAATTTTTATGATTTCACTTCTTCCCTTTTATGTTGTAACTTTTCTCAGTGAATGGCAGAAGCGGACTTTCGATACGACTTAAATTACTATCGTAACACGGCAATTAAGATTTCCACAATGACCTTTCACAGTTCTTCCGTAATATTATTAAGAAGGAATATTTCATATTCTTAAACCTGATTACCTCTTCAATGCAGTGACTTTACTACACGTTCTGACACTCGCATGCACACAAAAAAAACACAAATTTTGCGCAGTAAAACTGAACACTTTCACTCCAAACATTTTTGTGAAATTGCGATTTCTTGGCAGCTAGTTGGGATTAAGTTAATATTTACTTCACTTTCGCTACTTTATTGCGAAATAGTTTACCAGCCTCCTGATAATTAATAAAATTGGACTAAAACAAGTGAACACAACATAAGCACTAAGCAGTTCACGGCACAAGAGTTAATTCATTTTCTTCGAGTAACTAATTAGCTCAAAAATTGCCAACTTTTTATTTTGAATTAAGAAAACCGCACTACACCAACATCCATTGCCATTCCATAATCATCGAGATTCAAAAATGTCTCCACCGCACGTATCGACCAGCACATCCAGACTCAACTGCCCAAACTCCTCGCGCCAATTTCTATTGCTGCCGGCAGAATACACGCACACTAACGTGCCATCCCGCTGCTCCCATATCCAACTTTCATGCTCAGCACTGCGTAAACGGTTTTGCCCTTTTCCATTTACGCCAGATGTTCATTTTTAATTGCAAATCTGTTGCAATTTTACTGCTTTGACGTGAAAAAATTCTATTTTTAAAATTCTTTTTGCAGCCAGGCCGTTTTTGGCTGAATTTTTATATTCTTTTTACAGGCGGCTGAGGATTTTTCGGTTTGGTCGCGTTAGTTGTGCCGTATGTAGGCGGGGTTTAAACTTTTCTGTGCTGTTAAGCAGCTGTTACATTCTTATTAGAATGTAACAAGTTTGACGATTTTAAGCCATTTTTGTGTGGGAGCCGAGGATTTTTCTAAAAATAATTTAATTGCTTTTAAATTAATTCCTCGGCTTTCCATATAGCGATTTCCGAGTTTGAGGCGTTTTTTGAAATGTATTTTACGCGCTGCCTCCGATCATGCCCCTTTTGTACCCGTAGGTATTTTTATTTATTTCAGGTGTTTTAGGTACGAAAATATTGGGGGGTGTTGGATTTGGTTATAGGAGCCGATTCTTCTGGATGTTAATGCGGTTTGGTGCAGGGCCGGGGCTTCGTAAAAAATCAAGGGCATAGCATCCTGCCATTACACCTGGTACAGGGATTCTGCTCATATTGCCGATGGTCAGGTGATACAGGACCACTGTGGGTGCCGTTATTTAGCGACCATAACAGGGCAGCCTAGGCTGCTGAGCTTGCGAGAGCAGAGGAGGCTGAGAAGGTCGCTTACTCTTGTTTTACCGGCTTTGCTAGCGAGAGTGAGCCTGAGTTCCTTTCGGGCTCCTAATGAGAGAGACGCAGGTGACCCTAGGCACCCTTTCGTAGCTTTGTCAGGCGCCCAATGTGTGGCACGACCCCTCTGCAGGCTCATGCTCTATCTGAGCTAGCCGGTCTTTAAAACTAAGCGGGTTCGGTGGTGAAGCGGAGAGAGGGTGAGAGCGGCGAGGCAGGGTCTGTTAAGGACGGCATCTCTTGGATGATTGTGAGCAGTCTTCACAAAATAGTTCACCAGTCGTTAAGACGAGGGAAGCACTAAGGCCTGAAAGTAAAAGATGAAAAGGGAGTGTTGAGGTGCCCATGGCCCAAGCCTAACCAGAAGGTCTCTTAAGGAGAGGTTAGGAGTGGAAGGTTGAGTCGGGAGGACATCTACTGTTCCATCACGTGAACTAGGCCGCCGTTAATATCTCAATTGTGGAGTTCTCACATTCCACAATTCGAATCGCGGAATACCTTACGAAGGCAACGGAATAACCGGTGGCTGCAATGTTTGACAAAAACATGTTAAGCTAGGGAGATTTGAGAGGCATGAAACATGCATTGAGAAGAGAAGTAAACAAAAGCTTTGCCCCCCTGTGGACTGCCACCTTGACGTGGTAGGGAGGCTTAGCACGACGGCACACCAATCCAGTTGCGTCGCCGTGTGACCAAGAGCAGTCCACAACTAGGAACAGATGAAGCCATAGTGTGGGTGCGTCACGAGCGTGGGAGAAAGCGACAGGCGCCAATGGATTTTGGCATTAAGACCGAGCCCAGTAAGGTCTTAATTACGGCATACTGGACAACGTTTTTGGAAAAGATTGCAATGGGCTGACGATTGCAGTATTCTGTTACCTGAGTATGCTGGAGTGAAATCCTGCAGAAACGGCTTTCAGGCAAATGCTGTAATCGCCTCCGTCCCGCTAAAACCTTGGCAGGACTTAGGGAATGCTCTCGATTCGGCACCATTGGGTTGGTGGTGTAGGTTCAGTTGAAGTACTCCTGATTAGCACCGATCCGGCTCTGAACACAAGCTCCCGTAAGGACTTGTGTCAACCCTTGTATGGCCTCCCTGCTTGCATAGATAACCAGAGGATCTCGAGGTGACTACACACGACCGAACCGAGATAACGGCGCTGAGTTGGGACCCAATTAGACATGAACAAAAAACAAACAACAAAAGAAAAACAGCAACAGGAAAAAACCCCAGAGAAACGTCAGGAGGAAAATGAAATGAAAACACCAGACGGAGCGAGCGATGCGGCGAACCCGTTTAGGAGGAGTTCTGCGCTGAGGAGAACACCGCCCCCAGCCAGCACAAGCGCGCAGAAGGATAAGGGAGGACCCTTGAGACCTCCTCCTAAACCTTGCACCTCAGAGACATTTGTTATAACGACGGCAATCACCCCAATCACCTCATCTAATAACGAGGATGATAACAACCCAGACAACAACGAAGAAGACATGCTCCGCAAATGCAGGGCCATAATAAAAGATATGAAGGCCGCCACCAATAAGCAGCGGGGCATAGCCATGGGGGTTAAAAACGGTTTAGCCGAACTGGAAGATCTGATCGACGCGATCAGTTATAACAGGAATAGAGGACGGAAGGCCGAGCAGGTGCGGCCTACCCGCAAAGAGGTCTCTGCGTTGGCGACCAGGGCACCAAAGGAGATTCCTAGTCCCACCCAGAAGCGCATCGCCTCTAGTCCGGCGCAACGGGAAACGGAGGCGCACAAAAAGCGAGCCGTAGAAAGCGTGGTAGAACTAGGGAGGGAGCAGGTCGAATCACCGGCAACCTGGAATGTCGTGAGGCCCAAACGTGCGCGGAGAAAGAAGAAGGAGGAGAACCCGCAAAAAAAGACGGTTGGCACCCCCGGGACGATAAAGGGGAAGAGTGTCAAAAAGAGGAGTATCAGGGTGCGCTCGGAAGCGATCCTTATCAAACCAGAGAAGGGGCAGTCATACGCGGATGTCCTCAAGGAAATCCGGGAGAAGACTAAGCCCGAAGACACTGGGACCAAAGTCCGGTCCATTCGGCAGACACGGTCGGGAGGTGTCCTCCTAGAAATTGGAGAGGAGCCGAAGGAAAAGGGCGCCTTCCAGGAAGCTATTAAGACCATCCTGGGAGATAAGGCAATTGTGTCTACCCTCGAGCCTAGACAAACCGTCGAGATCAGGGACCTCGACTGCCTCACGGATGAAACCGAAGTGAAAGCAGCACTTCAACAGGACATCTCGGAACTGGGAGAGGTTACGATTGGCCTAACTCCAGTTAACTCCAGAGGGCAGAGAGTAGCCATGGTTGAGATACGCGAAAAAGCGGCGGCGAAACTGTTGGAGCGGCAGAAGATTCAGATCGGCTGGGTCTACTGTAGAGTGAGGAAAAGAGCAGTCGTGAAACGATGCTTTAGGTGTCTTGGTTATGGGCACGTGGCCAGAGATTGCAAAGGACCGGACAGGAGCGCTCTGTGCTACAGATGTGGAACAGGAGGACACAAGGCGAAGACATGTACCGCCTCCCAACGCTGCGTGCTGTGCGCAGACAGAGGCCTGGAGAAAGACCGCCTGACACACGTGCAGGAGCAGGACGGCCAACGATCTCCTATACCAGCTTGCAAACGAAAGACAAGCTGACATTCTGTTGCTGAGCGAGCAGTATCGGGATAGGGACTCCTCTTCCTGGTACTCAGACCTCCTCGGAACCGCAGCTATCTGGGTCTTGGATGCGGGGAGGACTCTGGTCGCTAATCAAGGATGAGGCAGGGGTTTTGTATGGGTCAAATGCGGGAATGTGACCTATTTCAACTGCTACCTGACGCCAAATGAGTCAATACAAGAATTCCGGGATAAGGTCGACGGCCTGGAAGACGAAATCATGAGAACGACGGGACCCATGATAGTGGCCGGAGACTTTAATGCGAGAGCGCTCGAGTGGAGTATGCCACATCCTGACTCCCGAGGGAAATATATAATGGAAATGGCCGCCAGAATTGGGCTTATAGTGCTAAACCTCGGCGCAGTAACCACCTTCCGGCGCCCTGGGTATGGGGAAACTATCCCCGACGTTTCCTTCGCCACCGAAAGCCTGACGCCGCATATACAGAGCTGGAAAGTTCTTGAGGATTACACTGGGAGTGACCACCAGTACATGGAGTTCGACATCTGCGACGGGGGACAACCGTGCAGGGATACCCGATACGTATCGATTAGGTGGAACGTTGAGAGAATGAACGCCGAGACGTTCACAAGAGAACTGGCAAGAGGCGAGGAGATTGGAAGAGCAAACCCGAGCGGAAGATCAGGCGCGGAAAACCTCGTAACCTCAACCATGGAGCTCATAGTGAAAGCGTGCGATACCTCTATGCCGAGGAGAAAACCACGCCACGAAAAACAGCCGGTGTACTGGTGGACTCAGGAGATCGCGGGCCTACGCAGAGAGTTGTTACAACTTATTAGGAATGCTATTTATTCGTCACAAAACTCACCCTTACCGCAACCAAATGCAATCCCTTGTTCCGTCCGGATCAACAAGGGCCAGGACCAATCTCCGTTATTTACCCACGTAAAAGACACTATACTTTTAATTAACTATATTTCCGTAAAGTCGTCTTAACACTTTTGGTTCTTAATTGAAACTAACTAGTAATTCATAGTTTCTTCTTAACACATTTAATTTAAGATAAATTGATTAACATTTCCTTTTTAACTTTGCACAAAACTCTTTTCGGTACTTAATTGAAACTAACTAGTAATTCATAGTTTCTTCTTAACACATTTAATTTAAGATAAATTGATTAATAATTCCTTTTTTACTTTGCACAAAACTCTTTTTGGTACTTAATTGAAACTAACTAGTAATTCATAGTTTCTTTTTAACACATTTAATTTAAGATAAATTGATTAATAATTCCTTTTTTTTACTTTGCACAGAACTCTTTTTGGTACTTAATTGAAACTAACTAGTAATTCATAGTTTCTTCTTAACACATTTAATTTAAGATGAATTGATTAATAATTCCTTTTTTACTTTGCACAAAACTCTTTTTGGTACTTAATTGAAACTAACTAGTAATTCATAGTTTCTTCTTAACACATTTAATTTAAGATAAATTGATTAATAATTCCTTTTTTACTTTGCACAAAACTCTTTTTGGTACTTAATTGAAACTAACTAGTAATTCATAGTTTCTTTTTAACACATTTAATTTAAGATAAATTGATTAATAATTCCTTTTTTTTACTTTGCACAGAACTCTTTTTGGTACTTAATTGAAACTAACTAGTAATTCATAGTTTCTTCTTAGCACATTTAATTTAAGATGAATTGATTAATAATTCCTTTTTTACTTTGCACAAAACTCTTTTTGGTACTTAATTGAAACTAACTAGTAATTCATAGTTTCTTCTTAACACATTTAATTTAAGATAAATTGATTAATAATTCCTTTTTTACTTTGCACAAAACTCTTTTTGGTACTTAATTGAAACTAACTAGTAATTCATAGTTTCTTCTTAACACATTTAATTTAAGATAAATTGATTAACATTTCCTTTTTTACTTTGCACAAAACTCTTTTTGGTACTTAATTGAAACTAACTAGTAATTCATAGTTTCTTCTTAACACATTTAATTTAAGATAAATTGATTAATAATTCCTTTTTTACTTTGCACAAAACTCTTTTTGGTACTTAATTGAAACTAACTAGTAATTCATAGTTTCTTTTTAACACATTTAATTTAAGATAAATTGATTAATAATTCCTTTTTTTACTTTGCACAGAACTCTTTTTGGTACTTAATTGAAACTAACTAGTAATTCATAGTTTCTTCTTAATACATTTAATTTAAGATGAATTGATTAATAATTCCTTTTTTACTTTGCACAAAACTCTTTTTGGTACTTAATTGAAACTAACTAGTAATTCATAGTTTCTTCTTAACACATTTAATTTAAGATAAATTGATTAATAATTCCTTTTTTACTTTGCACAAAACTCTTTTTGGTACTTAATTGAAACTAACTAGTAATTCATAGTTTCTTCTTAACACATTTAATTTAAGATAAATTGATTAATAATTCCTTTTTTACTTTGCACAAAACTCTTTTTGGTACTTAATTGAAACTAACTAGTAATTCATAGTTTCTTTTTAACACATTTAATTTAAGATAAATTGATTAATAATTCCTTTTTTTTACTTTGCACAGAACTCTTTTTGGTACTTATTTGAAACTAACTAGTAATTCATAGTTTCTTTTTAACACATTTAATTTAAGATAAATTGATTAATAATTCCTTTTTTACTTTGCACAAAACTCTTTTTGGTACTTAATTGAAACTAACTAGTAATTCATAGTTTCTTCTTAACACATTTAATTTAAGATAAATTGATTAATAATTCCTTTTTTACTTTGCACAAAACTCTTTTTGGTACTTAATTGAAACTAACTAGTAATTCATAGTTTCTTTTTAACACATTTAATTTAAGATAAATTGATTAACATTTCCTTTTTAACTTTGCACAAAACTCTTTTTGGTACTTAATTGAAACTAACTAGTAATTCATAGTTTCTTTTTAACACATTTAATTTAAGATGAATTGATTAATAATTCCTTTTTTACTTTGCACAAAACTCTTTTTGGTACTTAATTGAAACTAACTAGTAATTCATAGTTTCTTCTTAACACATTTAATTTAAGATAAATTGATTAATAATTCCTTTTTTACTTTGCACAAAACTCTTTTTGGTACTTAATTGAAACTAACTAGTAATTCATAGTTTCTTCTTAACACATTTAATTTAAGATAAATTGATTAATAATTCCTTTTTTACTTTGCACAAAACTCTTTTTGGTACTTAATTGACTCCCTTTTTCGCTTTACTTATTACCGCGCTATCTTTTAACGAAAACCGACTCACCTCCGGCGAAGTTTAAAATCAGACCCTTTTTAACGTGACTTGCCGCGATCGCGATTAGAACAAAACTCTTCAATTTACATCCGACGAATTCTTCACAACCGATCTACATGAAGAAAAGCTTTCGTGCTTTTTCTTCGTTTTTTAGCTTTGCCCTTGATGTGTTTAGTTGTCATTGGGCAAAGCCGCTGTAGATCGTTGTTTGTCGCGCTGATTAAGCAAATTTCTTTTGCTTATCGTGTACTGGGCTACCGTGTGAAAGGAATTTCGACGGTAACCCGAGCGCGTTGTTTATCATGGGTTAGATTTGAGTACATTGCAACTTTGTTACAATGCACTCGGTGTAGGAAATCTAACCCATTAAATATTTATTGGTTTTTTATTTTCTAGGTGCTCCTGAGTTGGATTTGAATATGTTGCAACTTTGTTGCAGCAAAAATGTGATACTCGAAATCCAACTCATGAGACCTTTTACGATTTGTTTTTATTAAATGTCAGATTGGATTCGTTAGAATTAGGCTTATCTTAAAATAAGCGAATCCAATCTGCAACATTTCCTTCCCCCCGTGAATAAGATGATTATTCTTTGGAGAGGAATAATCATCGCACAATTGCTGGGTAAGGGTTTTTATCTTAATAATTGAGCCATGATTGACTGTTTTTGTCACAGTCGATTTTTAGTCATGGCTCTGGTAGGTGCACACGCCGTGAATTTAGATAACCGCCGTTATAGAGCTCCCGGTCTTAATGTGTTTTACATTAGAATGATCCGGGTAGCTCACGTTGACCCCGACGGCGATGGCTGCGTTCGCATATGGTGGAACCGACGCGGACAGCGTTCCATATGTATCTGGTCGACCCGGGGAGGCGTTGACAGCAGCCATCTGGTTGACCTGTCGTTAAGCTGCCACGAGGAATCTTTTAACACCTATGGTGAGGATACCTTTTTTATTTTTATATTTCGTTTTTCATTATTCTTTTGTAAACTTTCAGGTGGACGCTTGGTGTTATGGGGTTACACAGCCCCGTGTGCCCACTGTGTGCCTGAGGGGCCGCCCCCGCCTTACCGGTCCCCGTCCGCTGGGTCAGCTTCCGTAGCCGTAGGCGATGCTAAATGTCCTTGCCACAGAGGAGCTTCTGGCCCCCCGATCATCGCGCTTGACTGTTTCGGACATCAGCTCGGAGCGCTGGAGCCTCAGCCAGCAGGTGGTCCCCATTTTCAATTTTCACTCCCTTTTTTTATATTTCTTATACCTGCAATTTTTTTTTTTTTCATATAATTCATATTTGTAACGATTTGTATTTTTATAGATTTAAATTTTGTATCTTTTTTCCTTTTTTAAACTTTAATAAAACTAAAAAAAAATTTTTTTTTGTGTTTTTTTTTTTAAAAACCCAACTTTCAAGACTTCTTATTTGTAGTTTTTCTGGGTTTTTCTTTTCAGAGTAAGGTAGGGTGGTTCTTTTGGGTTCTCTGCTGCGCCAATTTTTTGTTGGGGTTCCTTTCGTCGCTGTCTACATATATTTTTTTTTTGTATGCGGTTATTAATTACATTTCGGCGGCTTGTGCAGCGGCCTTCGTTTGGTCGCTAATGGTCATTCTTTTTGTTTTTGTTTGTTTTTTTTTTGTTGTTGTTTTTTTTTTTTTTTTTTTTGTAATGCTGTTTTGCGCTACGGTTTCGTGTTGACCTTAGATTGTGGTCGTACTCCACGGCGCGTAAATTTTTTACTTTATTATTTTTTAGTATGTCTCCTTTTTTTCAATGTTTTTACCCCCGGTTAGTAAAGCGGTTAGTACTTGCCTTGCGCTTCGGTATTTTTTCGACCGAAGATTGTGGTAGTACTCCACGGCGCGTAAATTTTTTACTTTATCTTGTATACATTATTTAGGTTTCTTTATTAATCTACGGGTCTATAATAAATTTTATCTTGGCCTCCTTCAAATTTATTGGTGTACTTGTTTATACAAGTTGAATGGACCGTGCCCTGGGCAGTGTTTGTGGCCGTTGAGGCCGCTCTTTCGGTTGTGAGACTGCCTCGTCTAAGGGTATTTCGGGTATGGGCGTTTGATTACGCCGCGTGGTCCATGCTTTTAGTGGAGGTATGGCGTATTTGGCTGTCATGTAAATGACGATGAGCAGCAGCATTAGACCCGTAAGTGACAACGAAGTTGCCGAGAGTAGGTGGGGTGTTTTCACCCGGGAGTGTAGATTTAACTCCCGTATTTTGGCCTCTATTTGGTCCAATGATTGCGTATTCTCGTGCAACATTTCGTTAGTGTTGTCACCTAGTAGCAACTTTGTATATGGTATTTCCGTCTTAGAATGCTGCTTGTATTTGGCCATGAAGGAATCTAATTCCTTTGCCGTTTCGTTTGTTTTAGGAAAGTTTGCTGGTTGCGTGAAAAGTAATGGATGGTTATTTTCAGCCTCATAATATAGGGTATGCGATCCCATTTGTAAGTGGCAGGGTTGGTTAATGACCAAGATTCCCTGTCCAGAGAGGCGATGCGTGAGCAATTGTTGGGTGCATGTAATATGCACAATGGTTGTTGTCTTCAATGCATACAGCCAGGAATTGGGCCTATTTAATTTAATTAAAATGTCCCTGAAAGGTATCTGCACTTTTAGCGAACACCTAGGGTTTTCGTTCAGGGGGTTGAAGAGCAACTTGATCACGCATTCATCCGATTGTGTTGCCTTTGTTATCGGCGTATTTAACAAACCAGCGTAAGTATCCTCCTCGACATCTCGAGTGACTTTCCGATATGCTTTCATATTCTCCGGTTTAAGCAATAGAAATTCCTGAGTCGAAAGTTGACTCGCTATATGCGAATATTCTATTTCCGGGACCAATGAATGATTCGCTTCCGTGTGTATCGGGAAGCACCTGATTCGTTGCAACTTCATTTTTGGAAGATTGAAAATTGGTAATGTAATTTTGATTACCAGTTTTTGTTGCAATAGGTGGGTCCGTAATTCAGCCGTCTGAGAGAGAATTGATAGACAATTCTGGGCCTTTGAACACGTGGCGTGAGATTTGTGATAAATCTCAAGGAGTGAATCAGGGGCGATCAGCAGGGGATGAATTTGGTTATTTCGGCTAGAGGTTATTATATCCAGTAGCGCCTGCTGTCGGAACTCAATTTCTACCATTTGTAGCAGCAGACTAGAGACTATTTCCTGTCTCATTTGTCTTGCTGCGAGTTTGTCGGTAGAATTATATAAGTCATTCATCTGGTAGGCTATTTGCCGTTGTCTTTCGACCAGTGAACTTAAAGGCTTTTGAATCGTATTGAGCGCAGTCTTGACTACACTGATTTGTTGTTTCTCCAAATCAGCGAGTACCTGATGGTTAGTTTCCAACTCATCCAGGCGACTGTAGACTTCGCGTTCATTGGCACTATCCATGGTACCGAAAAGGTAGTGCATGGCGTTTCCGATGCCGTCAAAAATAGATCTCGTTTTGCGAGATTTGGGAACAGCTTGTTTAATTACCTTAGTGCGTTGTTTGATATTTTCCATCAACGCGTGCATGTGTTTTTGCTGGAGTTCGCAGAGGTCTTCTACGGTGTTGTTTCCGCATAGTTGATGCACGTAGTGTTCAGCTCGTTCCGCAATCGTTGTTTGATTGTCCAACTCGGTCAGGTCCAATTCCGTGAGGATATTCCACGTCGAGTGGTAAACCATGAGGCTTCCTAAATCCTCGAATAGCACTCCTGTATTGTTGAGTGGGCTCACCGAGTACGTCTCCGACGTGCTACTTCCCATAGCGGACATTATTAGTCCAAGGATGATAGCGTTTTGTATCATACCTGGGGAGAGGAATATGGTTAGTGGAGGTTTCTAAATTAATTTTCTTATTTACTAAGCGTAGATTTTCCCTAAAGTGGTGTCATGCTTGTTTTGCATTCTTACAAGTATAATAGGTGGTTACCTTTGGGTAGTCGCTTTGATTTCTACTGTTGAATACAGTATTTCGAAAGCAGTTGAGGAGGACCTCAAGACAAGGGACTACCAGGAAGGAGTTTCTGTCCCAGCCTTGGGGCGGGTAATGTTCGATCAAAGTGGGTGTAAATTAATATATGATCGCGTAGATTTAGTTAAAGGGTGAAGGTTTTTGCCTTATGCAAAGTAGGTTAGACTGAGGGTCTTTGACTAGGCCTTAAAAGAAAATGTCTTCATAATTATCCCGTTATGTTCGCGGGGATAGTGGCCAAGTAGGGCGTAAGAGCAATTCCGACTGCCGTCATGGGGAACTACCCGTTATAGAGATGTTTCGAGTTTTGTGCTGTAGAAAATATGAATAAGGAGGAGGGAGACTTCAAGGCACGGAACTGCCAGGAAGAATTGCTAGATATAGCATTAAAGAGAGGGATGTTTGGTGGTTCAATCTCTGACGACATTTCACAAGAGTTGGTTTGAATTTGTCGTTTTAAGGTTCGACTTTTAGTAGGAGTCGTTCTTTTAAATTTGGGTTGCTGTGCTAAAGATAGTGAAGTCCTCTTGCTTGGTACTTCGTTGTTTTAGACACGTTTAATAGGTGGAGTGTGAGGTTTTACGTTAATTGATTTGAAATAACTTAGAAAGATTATAAGTAATAAAAGGAATTTTAATTAAGGTTGGTTTGGACCCGATTGAACCGAGTTGTTAAGGGACTTTTGCGTTTTTCCTCTCTTGATGTTGTGCTGGCTTTGCGTTACGATCTTCATCTCAATCGTAGATTGTGGTAGCACACCACGACGCGTAAAGATAATATTTACGATCTTCATTATCTATTCATAGAATGGCTTGAGACGGTTGTTGTGAACCGTAACTGTACGTTTGCCCATTTTTAGGGTTGTATTCACTGATGATGGTATACCGATTACCAGATATGGTCCTACCCAGATTTGAGAGAGCTTATGCTTTCGACTTTCGCTCTTGAGTAGGACTTTGTCACCTATGTGAAACGATAGGGGTCGAACAGCTTTATCGTAGTATAATTTCGATCGTTGCTTGCTAGCGAGCAGATTTTTACGTGCCGTGGCATAAGACCTTTGGAGCTTGTATCTTAAGATTTGATAGTAGCTCTCGTGATTATACACGGGTTCAGGGTCTCGTTTTAAATTTGAAGGAACATTCGCTGTGAAGCCGTAAAGGCAGTCCATGGGAGTTAATTTTCTCCCTTCGTGTACACTGTTGTTGTACACGAATGCAGCGGTTCGCAGATATTGATCCCATGATTTGGGATTCTCGTCCACTATGGTACGTAAGTATTCAATTAACGGCCTGTGTGCACGTTCAAGTGCGCCGTTTGACTGTGGGTGGTAGGCAGAGGTTTGTAACTTCTTCACCCGTAACAGTTTACATACCTTTTTAAACAGGTCACTAAGGAAGTTGCTTCCTTGATCAGTGACTATTCGTTTAGGGATGCGGTAGCGCGCGACGATTTCGTCGAAGAAGATTTGCGCTACAGTGATGGCTTCCCCGTTAGGTATGGCGTACCAATCGACAAATTTAGTGAGGTTATCCTGGAAAGTCAAGATGTACTTGTTTCCGGAGTCAGTTTCCTCGAGTGGACCAACAATGTCGAGATAGACTTTGTCGAAGGGCTGTTCTGCGATGTCCGTGATGACCATCGGCATTTTAAACTGAGGTGATGCCTTCATTTTTTGGCATTTTGAGCAACGCTTTACGTATTTCTTAATATCGCTAAGCATGTGCCTCCACCAGTACTTCCTTCGAATCCGCTTGTATGTTTTAATTACACCCTGATGGCCGCCAAAAGGAGAGTCGTGATAATCATGTAAGATCGTTTGTATCTCCTTGGGGCTTGTGATTATCTCAGGGGGCTTAGGTTTATCGTCGATTAGCGGATTAGTATCTGGCGGGTTTTCTGTAGTGACCTCTTCTTTATTTGGAATTATATCGTTTTCTCGGGGCGTGTGATCCCGTATTTCGGGGCTTTTAGACTCTGTTTGAGCGTTTTTCGCTTGAGCCCGGGTCACAGCGTTACATTTTAGGCGATTTTCGCGAATGGAGGTTATTTTATCCTCCGAGTCCGAATCCATTTTATGGTGGACTTGCGCTTTGACTATTATGTTTTGGCCATTTGAGTCTTCGCTGACTTCCCGTGGAATGCGGCTTAACGCGTCGGCATTCGTATTGTACTTTCCTGGCTTGTATTCGATTTGATAATCGAATTCGGAAAGTTTGTGATGAAATCTCACCAGACGGGAAGTAGGGTCTTTAACATTAAAGACGCCTTTGAGAGGCTTATGGTCTGTATAGACCGTAAATGTTCGGCCTTGCAAGTAACATCTAAAGTTACGCGTAGCCCAGACTATAGCGAGCAACTCTTTTTCAATAGTTGAATAGTTGCGTTCCGCCTTGTTCAGTGTACGGCTGGCGTAGGCAATGGGCTGATCGTGTCCTACTTCTCCTTGCGAGAGGACGGCTCCTAATGCCTCGCTACTGGCGTCCGTAGTTAAATTGAATGGTTTCGAGAAATCGGGATATATAAGTAGTGGAGGAGAGATTAATGAAGTTTTGATTTCCTCGAATGCCTCTTGACACTTCTCGGTCCATGTGAATTTGACATCCTTGCGGAGCAAATTCGTTATGGGACGCACAATTTTGGAGAAGTCGGGGATGAACTTTCGATAGTAATTGGCAAGTCCAATAAAGGATTGAACTTGTCGTACAGTTCTTGGAACTGGGAAAGTTTGGACGCAAGCCGTTTTACTGGGGTCTGGAAGTGCTCCCTCGCTGGAACACTTGTGGCCTAGGTAAACAACCTCTTTTCTCAGAAACTGGCACTTTTCCGGCTGCAGTTTAAGGTTGTTCTCTCTCAAACGATTGAAGACTTTGCGGAGCTTACTATTATGGTCCGCAAGGTTTTTACCGTAGATGACTATGTCATCTAGGTAGACAAAGCATTCCAAGCCTTGTAATCCTGTTAGGACGAAGTTCATTAAGCGTTGGAATGTGGCCGGGGCTCCTTTGAGTCCAAATGGCATACGCCTAAATTCATAGTGGCCGTAATTGGTGCTAAACGCAGTTTTTGGTCGATCTTGAGGATCGACGAGCACCTGGTGATAGCCGTTGGCGAGATCGAGGGTGGTAAAATACCGAGAATGACCCAATTGGTCGAGAATATCCTCGATCCGAGGTAGCGGAAAGGCATCTCCAATTGTCTTTTCGTTTAATTTACGAAAATCGACAACGACGCGCCACCTTTTTTCACCGTCTGGTCCCGCCTTCTTAGGGACGACTAGGAGAGGTGAATTCCAAGGGCTTTTACTGGGCTGCACTATGTCGTTTTCTAGCATTTCGCGAAGCTGTTCGTTTATCACATTTCGCTGCGTCTCTGGCAAGCGATACATTTTCTGGTTGATTGGTGCTTGGTCCTGCACCAATGGTATATCATGAGTGATGGCGTTTGTGAAGGTTAGCCGATCACCTTTGAGGAAAAAGATATCGTTATACTCGTAACAGAGTTGTGATATCGCTTGTTTTTCCTCCGCGCTCAGATTTACGTCTAGGCTGAGCTCTTCGTCTAGCCTGACGAGACGCGAGTTATTATTTGAGTTTTCTGTTTCTTCATATTCCTGGAATAAATATTTGACATGCTGTAAAGTGGCCATTTTTTCGGCGCTTGAAATATTTTTACCTTTACTTTTATCTTTTCTTTTACTTATTTTACGGAAACCTGAAATATTTTTATTTTTATTTAAATTTTCACCCCACTTTATTTTATTTAAATCATTCTTAATACTAAATGACGATGGAGTTGGGGCTTCTGAGCCGCCGTAAATTGCCATGTTTGAGGCGAACTCGCTTTCGTCTTCTAATAGGCTCTTTCGCCGTTGTTTACTTACTGTGTATGTTGATTTTGGAGCTTTTGAAAATACCGTCCCTGTGGTGAGCTCGCTTCCAATGTTGACGTGTTCCGAAATTTTATTTTGTGTGGGCGTGGGAGCTGATGGGATTTTGCCATCGTAATTCCTTTTGTTTAGGTGAGCTCTGTCGACATTTGTTTTGCTAGGTTTTCCTTTCCTTTGGTTCCGTTTTTTCTTTATATTCCCTTTGTGCGTGGGTGCTTGTGGTTTCGAGTCACCGTAATTCCTGGTTTTCAGGTGAGCATCCTCAGCGCGTTCTCCGTTTTGCGGGGTTTTCTGATTGTTTCTTTCCTGGTAATCCTGTTTCAGTTGGACGACGGTGTAGTTGTGTGCAGGGACTAGATGCAGACTAATGGTAGTCAGAACTACTTGTGAATTGTGTGTGTTGAGAACTCCAACAGACACTGCTTTTAACCCAGCGGGGAGTAAGCCATTCGCTAGGAAGACTCCTTGATCTATTTCTTTTGATAGACAGAGCATCTCTTCCTGCAGCTGCAAGGGAACCTCGACTATGATTTGTGACCTAGCAGGTATGCGTACAGGCTCCTTCAGCTGTATTTGTTGCTGCCTCATTTCGCAGGTCAAATCACTTTCAGTCGGTTTGTCCTTCTCGCTTTCCAGTGTTCGGTGGTCATCGTTCTCCTCTTGAGAAACTTTTTGATTACCACAGATGGTCAGATCGGCCTTTCTTGGCTCTGCTCCATCTGTTCGGGCATTCGTTTTGACCACTTTTTCAGAACACAAGTTATCCAAGGCAGCTGTTAATGGAACAGCAAACTCCTCAGGGTTATTTTCCGTTCGAGGGAATCGCAATGCCCTATTCGGGCCCTCAACGTTACAATTCTTTGCTAGGAAGTCGTTTCCTAGCAAGCCGTCGTCGGAAAGGCCGGGTAGGTTTTTTATTACCTGAAAATTGCAGGGAATGTTATTCTTTAATGTAAAATTGCCCTGGCATGTTCCCAGCGTCTTTCCGGTACCAAATGGTGTTTGTAAGGTATATGTTTCTCCGGTATTTATATCTTCGGGATTTTTAATTGCTTTCTTTTTTATTATGCTAACCTCAGCGCCAGTATCTACTACAAGTTTGGTATTGCCGTTCAGGCTAATATCCAACGGAAGGCTAACTGTAGAGATACAGGGTTCGGGCGGCTGAGGTGACCCTTTATTAAAATTTTTTGTTTTTAGTGTCGATCCGGGGTCTTTTCGGTCGACTGCTCGTCGTTTCCCTGGCTCTTAGAGTCCCATTTTTGTTTTTGGCGGCATTCCTCTATGGAATGGCCGCGACGGTTGCAGAACCTGCATTTGAGTTTTATGTTAAAAACTCGAGGACCAGCGGAAGGTTGCTGATCCTGAATCCGTCGTTCGGGGAGCCTTGTCTGGTTACTCGGGCCCGGAACCTGGCGATTGTTTCTACAATCGCGAACATCATGTCCATATATTTTGCAGGTAGAGCAGAAGGGTGTGTTTTTACGCTTCATGCAGTCGGCGTAAGTGTGACCTCTTCGCTGGCAAAAGTTGCAAGTGATGTTTGACCTTAACTGGTCGAGGTTCTGGCGGCGGTAGTCGATTTGAGGGGGAGACGAGCGTTGAGGTGGAGTCGTATATAGTGGAGTCTGTCGGCGAAAGTTTTGTGGTGGCGACGGTCTGTATAACGTTTGTTGTGGAAAATTGCGAGCAGGTGTATATGGGATTCTATGGAATGCCCGTATTCTGGCAGTTGGGTCCATAGCAACCGGCGTGGTTGAGCCTTGTTCTACAACAACCGGGGCAGGGAAACCTTGGGTTGTTGTGGTTTGCGTGAACTGGGCGCCCTGCTGTAGTTTCTCCATGTCGAGTGCTTTATGGATCAGCGCCTCGAGCGTGCCGTCGGTGACGGTGAGGAGATATTGGCAAAGGTGCGGATTCGTAACCCCGCTGCGGACTGCGTTTTTCGCGAAGTCCTCCAGCTGCGTTGTTACAGCTGGAGTGGCCGCAGCTCCGTATTTGGTTTGTGCTGCCTCCTTGCAGAGGGCCAGCAACTGTTTTACTCTAGCCGTGAAGGCAGTGAGTGTTTCGCAGGGGTTTTGGTGAGCTGTTATGAGCCTATTTACCAGTTCCTGGTAAGTTTCTCTAGGAAGGTATGCCGCGTTTAACCTTGCTTCGACTTCTTGAAATGTTGTCGGGACATCCGAGGCCAACAGTTGATATGCTCCTCCACGAAGTCTTGTGGGAAGGATCTTGAGGAAAGCCTCTTGCTCCCCTTCGGAGAGACACCGTTTGGCCTGGCGGCAGCAACCCAGGAATGTTTGCAACTCTGATCCGAGATGCGGGCCTGGCTCACCTGAAAAAATGGGCACCATTTGCGCAGTTAATTTAACAATTTTTCCATAGTCGGTCGCCATAGTGGGGTTCTGATTCGAGTAGGTGTCGGGCGAGTCTTGTGCGAGAAATCGGTTTAGACCCTGTTTCAGGTTAATTTCTCGCAGGGAGTCTTGTAGGGATTGAATGAGGTTTTCCTCAGTTGTGCTTTGTAAATTGTTTTCAATATTTTCTTCAGAAGGGAGTATGCGCGAGAATCCGTCTAGCTTGGCTTAAAAGAGTGCGGCTTCCTTTTGAAAGCGCTCTAAGTCTTCCAATCTCTCCTCGCTGGACTTTGTATTTCTATTTTCGAGGAGGTTAGAATAGAGAGTTGCTAGGCGTTCGGATTCTCGCGCGGACTCGTACAAATTATTAAAATTATTATATTTAAATCTTACTTGGTTTAGATTTATTCGTTGCAGGACGGTCCCGCTCCTGAGTGTGAGTCCTTCTGAACTGGGTCCTGGTTGTGCTGGGGTTATCTGGCGTTCACTGACCTGCGTTTGGTCGGTGAATACTGGTGACTGGCAACCCTGGCGTGGTTCTTCCGCGTCGATCTCCAGGTCCAGGGAGGTTATGAGGAGGTCCTCTGTCTTCTCCTCTGTTGGTGAATGAGCGGGAGTAGAGTGGGTGTCCTGGGACATCAACTCCTGCTTTTGGCGTTGCAAGGGGGGCTTTTGGCCTGCTTACCGTTCACTTGTTTGCAGTACTAGACTTGTGTTGGGGAAAAGGGGGGCTTGTGCCGTCTTCAACGATTCCCTTTTCCACTCTGATACTGGTGCTGTGTTGATTGCTGGTGTTGATTGGTGTCGTCTTCTTCGGGCTGGGACGGAGCCCACACAATTCCACCGGTGGTGCTGGCTTACACTTTGCGGAAACGTTGGGGGTGACTCCTCAGGGCGATTGACTACCCGGGAGTGCTTAGAGATACCCCTTTTGGTTTGGTCTTAGATCAAGGCTTTTCAAGCTGTTACGGTAATTTTGTTTTACCACGCTTCCTTGATCCTACCGGCTGCGCAAATTTTTTGTTACAACCTTATTAGGGATTCTATTTATTCATCACAAAACTCACCCTTACCGCAACCAAATGCAATCCCTTGTTCCGTCCGGATCAACAAGGGCCAGGACCAATCTCCGGTATTTACCCACGTAAAAGACACTATACTTTTAATTAACTATATTTCCGTAAAGTCGTCTTAACACTTTTGGTTCTTAATTGAAACTAACTAGTAATTCATAGTTTCTTCTTAACACATTTAATTTAAGATAAATTGATTAACATTTCCTTTTTTACTTTGCACAAAACTCTTTTTGGTACTTAATTGAAACTAACTAGTAATTCATAGTTTCTTCTTAACACATTTAATTTAAGATGAATTGATTAATAATTCCTTTTTTACTTTGCACAAAACTCTTTTTGGTACTTAATTGAAACTAACTAGTAATTCATAGTTTCTTTTTAACACATTTAATTTAAGATAAATTGATTAATAATTCCTTTTTTTTACTTTGCACAGAACTCTTTCTGGTACTTAATTGAAACTAACTAGTAATTCATAGTTTCTTCTTAACACATTTAATTTAAGATGAATTGATTAATAATTCCTTTTTTACTTTGCACAAAACTCTTTTTGGTACTTAATTGACTCCCTTTTTCGCTTTACTTATTACCGCGCTATCTTTTAACGAAAACCGACTCACCTCCGGCGAAGTTTAAAATCAGACCCTTTTTAACGCGACTTGCCGCGATCGCGATTAGAACAAAACTCTTCAATTTACATCCGACGAATTCTTCACAACCGATCTACATGAAGAAAAGCTTTCGTGCTTTTTCTTCGTTTTTTAGCTTTGCCCTTGATGTATTTAGTTGTCATTGGGCAAAGCCGCTGTAGATCGTTGTTTGTCGCGCTGATTAAGCAAATTTCTTTTGCTTATCGTGTACTGGGCTACCGTGTGAAAGGAATTTCGACGGTAACCCGAGCGCGTTGTTTATCATGGGTTAGATTTGAGTACATTGCAACTTTGTTACAATGCACTCGGTGTAGGAAATCTAACCCATTAAATATTTATTGGTTTTTTATTTTCTAGGTGCTCCTGAGTTGGATTTGAATATGTTGCAACTTTGTTGCAGCAAAAATGTGATACTCGAAATCCAACTCATGAGACCTTTTACGATTTGTTTTTATTAAATGTCAGATTGGATTCGTTAGAATTAGGCTTATCTTAAAATAAGCGAATCCAATCTGCAACAGAGTGCCTCAGACTTCGACGCGTTGCACAAAGGGCAAGAAACCGGAACGAGGAAAATCTCCGATCCGCAGAGTATAAAGCGGCGAAAAAGGAGCTTCGGCAGGCAATAAACCGAAGCAAAGCCCGATGCTGGCGAGACTTGGTAGATGACGTTAACAGGGACCCATGGGGGCTCGGGTACAAACTAGTGACCCAGAAACTGGGAGCCCTAAAACCTACGTGTGTAATGGAGGCCGCTACCATGGAAAACATCGTGGACGCACTCTTTCCCGAACATCCGGTGAGATTAGACGCTGACTTCGGTTCAGTTGGGGTCTTCCCGATGTTCACAGCAGAGGAGTTGGAGAGAGCCGTACTTACCATGAAAAACAAGAAGGCACCAGGCCCAGACGGGCTACCGAGTGAAGTCTTGAAGATGGTGTACTGGCAAAACCCGGAGCTGCTGCTGCGCATGTACAACACATGCTTGGAATGGGGGGTCTTTTGCTAACGCTGGAAGATAGCGCGCTTAGTTTTAATAAGCAAAGGTAAGGGGGAACCCGGACAGCCGTCTGCCTACCGCCCCTTGTGCATGTTGAACACTGCTGGAAAGATCTTCGAAAAGCTCATCAGGGCGAGACTTACCGCAGCAATCCGAAACGATCTCTCGCCGAGACAGTATGGCTTCAGGGCGGGGCTGTCCACGGCGGATGCAATTCTGGAGGTTATCGAGGCGCTCAGGAAAGCTGAAAACCATAGCCGCTACTCGCGTAGAGTGGTGCTTTTGGTAACACTAGACGTCAAGAACGCCTTCAACTTCGCGCGAGGGGTCGACATGCTGGAAGCGCTAGAGGGCTCGTTCCAAGTGCCGAGATACCTCTTGTGGATACTGGACGATTATCTGAAAGACCGATGCTTGTTGTACGAGACTAAAGAAGGACAGCGAATAAGGAGAATTACGTCAAGGGCAGCACAGGGATCGATACTAGGACCGGATCTCTGGAACGCCACCTACGACAGCCTGCTACGAATTGAACTGCCCGAAGAGACGTCCCTGGTCGGGTATGCGGACGATGTTGCTGTACTGATATCAGCACGCGACGTGCAACAGGCGCAGCTAAAGCTGAACCAGGTGATGCGAGCCGTAAGCAGCTGGATGACGGCGCACAGACTATCGCTAGCTCTTAGTAAGACAGAGGTCGTTGTCCTGACCAAAAAGAGAATCCCGACCATCCTTCCAGTGCGAGTCGGAGAAGAGACCATACGAACAAGACCATCGGTGAGGTACCTCGGCGTTACAATTGACACCAAGATGAGTTTCTTCCAGCAGATAAAGGAAACTGCAGATAAAGCAGCAAGAGGCGTCACATTACTGAGCAGGCTGATGGCCAATGTGGGAGGTCCAAGCTCGAGCAAACAGCAGTACAGTCAACCCTACTGTATTGTGCAGAGGTATGGGCGGAGGCCCTAAGTAAGGAGCAATATCGGAAGAGACTTGGCCAAGTACAAAGGCGCGCAGCCCTGAGAGTGGCCTCAGCATACCGCACTGTCTCCGAACCGGCTGTCCTGGTGATTGCAGGGGTGGTTCCCATCGACCTGCTCGCCAGGGAACGAAGGGCGATTTATCTCAGGAAGGCAGAAATGGACAAGGCAACGGTTCGCAGAGAGGAAAGGTCCTACACCATGGAAAGATGGAAAGAAAGATGGAGAGAGGAGAACAGGGGACGATGGACAGCGAGGCTCATCAGTGATCTGGGCCCCTGGATCGACAGAGGGCATGGAGAGGTAGGTTTTTACATAACCCAACTCCTGAGTGGCCACGGGTACTTTCCTTCGTATCTTCACCAAATGGGAAAGGTAGTGTCACCGGAGTGCCTCTATTGCCCAGGCCAAACGGACACCGCAGAACACACTTTCTTTGAGTGTCAGAGATGGGCTCTCGTGAGGGGAGCGCTAAGAGTTTACCTAGGAGGGGCGATCGTCCCGGAAACTATAGTCCAAGCCATGATCGCCGACGAAGAAACCTGGAATCTCACAGTCAGGTACGCGGAAGATGTCCTGCGCAGGAAAAATAAAGACCTAGACGAGCAGGCCGCCGCAGAGATGGTCGAATGACGGGCTAAGGGAAAGGACCTAGCTTGAAGTAATGTGGAAAATGGTTCCAGGCTAGTGTCCGGAGAGCAAGGGAGGTGTTTTAGTCGGTAAACTGCGCCACAGGAGTCCGACACTGCTGGGAAGGAGTGCCCCAGCGTGCATAAAGCATTTCACCTCCCTCACAAAAAAAAAAAAAAAACAAAAAAAACTTTACGCCGTTAAAATTTGCTGAAGCCTCGGTGCGGACTGACGAGATAGGTATGGAAAGGGTCGATGGTGTACAACCGGCTCACCGTTGAAGGCCGGTCCGGATAACGTGGCTGGTTCTTCGTCCCGCTCGTCAGGACTAAGATTCCCCCGAACATACTCCTTATGAGAGAGCAGCCAGTGAAATCAGTGCCTGACCTCAGTAGTGGTCTCACCGAGACAAGCACGTTGTCCTAATGAGAGACACATGAGACCCGATGATCCTTCCACGAGTAGGCAGACGCCTCTCCCCACGATCAGGTCAAGGCTCGTAATTCCTGCCGTGCAGACTGGACCTTGGTGTGGTTGTGTACCTTTCTTCTTCAGTTTAAGTCACGCCGGCACTATGGTCCCAAGACTCAGTACTCCTGGACATCTATCATCATTAGAAGAGGACGCACACACTCCAGTATGGCTATCCTCACAAAACCATTCCTGACTGTGTTGCCGTGCTTCCGGACCGGATCCTTGCGGGACCTGTTCGAGTTCCCTTAGAGGTCTTCGCTGGAAGATCGGCCTGATGATTCGGGCAGCACAAAAATTTTGTCGATGGGTGTTGAAATTGAATCCGGTATAGGCTGTAGTGTGAGGCGAGAACACAAACTTCACGCCGGTAGAGATGCTGAGGGCTCTGGGCTGTACAGGCTGAACACTTGTTCTAGGGTATGCGTGTTGGTCGATGGAACCATTGACGAGGCTGACCTGACCTGAGCGGTAAAGCTGTTGGTGGTACAAATAGAAGCCTTAGGCGGGCGACAGAATGAGACACAAACACAAATGTTATGTCGGTAGAGTTGCGGAGGGCTCGGAGCTTATCATGCCATATAGAGTGTTATTCATAGACAACGCTGGTCACACAGTGCGAGAGTTAAAGTGTTGTTGGTTAGTGGTGCGAGTTGAAGCCTGATGGGGCTATAAGTAAGGCGTAAACACACTTTACACCGGTAAAGAGAGGCTGAGAACACAGAGCATGGTATACTATAAGGGTTAATATGGAAGGATAGACGTTGAGCAATCCGATCCCACATACTGGCCAGCCTGACCTCGCGACACGCTTCCTCACAACCTGGACGAGGATCGCGATTCCTGCCGTGCAAACCGGACCTTGGTATGTGTATGTACCTTCCTCCTTCAGTTTACGTTACGCCGATCCTATGGTCCTAAGACTCAGTCTTCGTGGACGTTTATCATCATTAGGAGAGGACACACACACTCCAGCGTGACTATCCTCGCAAGACTCTCCAAGGCCCTGTTGTCGTGCGTCCAGGCCGACTATTCCGGGGTCTTCTATCTGGTCTGATAGGACAATGAAGAGAAAATTGCTTGTGGTGTAAGTTGAAGCCTGTGACAGGCGATAAGGTGAGACGTGGACACAACTTCACGCATATAAAAATGCTGAGCGCTCGCAGCTAAACTGGCGAATCTTGGTTCTTAGAGCACTTTGTGGCGACTGATGGGCCACTTAGGCTAATGGCGGAGCGAAAGGGGTGATCCGATGTCCGTGAAGGACGCTATCGTAGGGATGATTGCGATTTATTTCGTGTGGAGGATTTAGTGTCGTTGAGACGGAGGGGCACTTGGTGCTAAATTCCTACGAGGTGGATACAGTTGGTCAATAGGCCAAGCCTAGCCAGAAGGGCTCTTACAGAGAGGCTAGTGGCAATTCAGGAGATGTCGTTCTGACGAAAGCGCTTCAACAGCAGGACTCAACCATTTTGGATAATTCAGTTGGAGTGCTCACACTCCCAAATCCAGTCCGTATACTATGCGGCGGAGACAACGAAACAGTAATAGGATATGTCACTTGCGAAAATAAAATGTTTAGTGGGATTTTGAGAAGCATGCGACATGCGTTGGAGTAAGGCGTAAACACAAGCTTTATGCCTGTAAAATATGCTGAAGGCTTGGAGCTAATTGTACAATATGGGCGTTATGGGAAGGATAAATGTCGGACAACCTGGTCGCTGATAACGGCTTTTCTGAAGACGCGGCTGGTTTGTCATCACGGCTCATCACGTCTCAGATTCCCGCAGGCATACACCTAATGAGGGAGTAGTCGTTGGAATCAGAGCCTAACCTCAGCGGTGGTATCATCGAAACAAGCACGTCGTCCTGATGATAGACGCATGAGTCCGAAGGATATCTCCGCGAGCAGCCGGTATGTGTATGTACCTTCCCCCTTCAGTTTACGTCACGCCGGCACTATGGTCCTAAAACTTAGTACTCGTGGACGTTTATCATCATTAGGAGGGGACACACACACTCCAGTGTAGATATCCTCGCGAAACTCTCCCGTGTCATGTTGCCGCGCTACAGGGCCGAATATCCTTCGCGTGGTAGGTTCCTAACAACTTTTCTTGTAGATCTTCAAGTTCATAGAGAGCATTTCCCTTCCGCGATCAAACTCGGCATTTTACGAACTACTTGCTTAGTTTGGCGCTGGCCTGTTTCGCAAAGCTGCTTTGGCTGAAGTTCCTGTGGTAGACTTCCTCTCCGACTTTGAAGCTTACAGGCTGAGAACGTGTATTATAGGTCCGTTCACCTTGCTCAAAAGCTCTGTCTAAATTTTTCCGGGCCTGTTCGCGAATCAAATTGAGTTTGTCGGAAGTATCTACGTCTATTGTTCCACTCACAGCCTGTAGCCGTCTCAGTAGCGCGTATGCAGAACCATGCTCGACCATTTACTGGCCAAACAAAACCTTATAAGGCGAGAAGCCAATAGCCTGGTGAACTGAACTCCAAAGAGAACTCGCTATACAGCTCAACTTCTCATCCCATCTGTCATACTCGTAATTAACATAAGCACTGATCGCAGCTAGGACGGATCTGTTTACCCTTTCGGAAGCATTTACTTGCGGTGAGTGCACTGCGGTACGAAGGTGTTGAAAGCCATATCGTTCCAAGAGGTTACCGAACTGGGCTGACCGAAACTGAGGACCATTGTCTGTTACTATATTCTCCGGGACACCGAACTTCGTACTTCGTACTTCGAGAAATGCACACATGGCCTCGTTTCGTGCGAGGATACGGCCCTAATAGGTCCATGTACACTCGCTGCCATGGTCTTTCCGTCTTCGCTTGAGCTCCCATTGGTGGTCGTAAGATGGAATTTGGGGCTTTCGTGTCTTTGCAGGTGTCACAGGCTAATACATATGCTCGTACATCAGCGGTCATTTTGGGAGAGTACAAGTGTCGTCGTATTCGCTCTAAGGTCTTGCTTATGCCATCATGCGAAGATTGGGGCGGATCATGCGCTCTCGCAATGACTTCTGGCACCAGGCCCCGTGGAATCCAAAGCTTCCAGGCTTCTTCTTCCTGAAATGGATCACCAGTTCTGGGCTGTGTCCGAATGTATACGTAGCCGTCGCACAAAGTTAAGTCTGGCAGGGATGACTTGTTCTTCTCGACTCGGTCCCGAAGATCCTGATATTCTTGAGAGTCGAAGTCTGGCGCATCCAAGTCAACTTGCGGACCTTGTTCACGTACTGTTGGTAGTTCAACGGCAGCTTATTCTTCACAGTATACACGGGAAAACGCGTCAGGTACCACGTTCAGGCTGCTCTTACGGTGTTCTATGGTGAAGTCGAAGCCTTGAAGCTTCATACTCCACTGAACCAGGCGTCCATTGAGGTCCTTTTGGGACATCAGCTATTGCTTACGGTGGAATTGGAGCATAGAAATTCGATACCGTACCTGGATGTGAGAGTGATTAGAGAAGGAAACCACATAGTGACGGACTGGTATCAGAAATCTACTTCATCAGGAAGGCTAATAAACTACAATTCGTGCCACCCGAGGAACCAGACAATCAACACTGCAAAAAATTTTATAGCCGCGGTTTCGGATCTAAGTGATCCCAAATTTCATCCAGTGAATATAAAAAAGATTGAAGCGACTCTGCAATGCAATAGTTTTCCGAGGAAACTGATTTGGTCACTGATTGAGAGTCAAAAGAAGATTAAAAAGGAGAACGAGTTGGTGCAATTAGCTACCAGTACACAGCCCAACTATTATAAAAGTGCTATTTACATCCCGGGTCTTTCCTGATAAATTTAATAAAATTATTAACAGACACAACAGCAACATTCGCTTAGCATTTAAGAGTGGCAAATCCGTAGGAAACATCTTTAGTAAACTAAAAGAAAAAACTGATAAAGAAAAGATATCAGATGTCATTTATAAAATTCCCTGTGCCGGAAAATCTGGTGAAAACTGTGATTCATGTTATGTTGGTACTACCGGACAACTACTTAAGAATAGAATATCGAACCACAAGTCGGACATCAAAAATAAAAATGCAAACAAAACAGCTCAATCATCGCATTGCATAGATATGCAACATACCCCAGACTTCAGCAATGTATAGATCTTGGCAAGGGAGAGTAACTGGAACAAACGACACATTCTCGAGGCACTTTATATATATAATACGAACCAACTGACACGGACAACATCAATTCCACTTATTGCTCGTTATTGGATGACTGGTCGCGAAGGAGATGACGTTAGGTTTTGTAATTATAGTATAATAGTCTTTTTGTAATCGTGACGTCATGTTAATTTATTATCATGTTAAGTGTAAATTCATAAGTTATTTTAGTTTTAAATGTGTGACCGTTACAAAAAATTTAAAAATAGTTGTTTTTATATGATTTGACGCAGTAAGTTTGGCAAAGCGTGTATTTAAATCTAAGCTTTATTGTGCTGTATAATTTTAGATAAGACCTTCTGACAACGAGCGAAACGTTAAGGCCAAATAAATATCATAGAAAAACTAAACCAATAGTTTGCAAATTCTGACCAAAGCCCATGGATATTAGTTTAATTGAATTTATCCAACCTCTCCAATGCGTCCTTATCCAAAACGCTGACGCTGGCTCCACTGTCCAGGAGACCAGAAAGAGTCTGCCCCAGCGATAACACCTCGGCATAAGGCCGGATGTCGTGAGGCGCAGTCACGAATGCTGAGGCTAACCTCTTCCTGTTCTCTCGAACTCTTTTCCAGAAGGCTCTCAGTCGTAAGGTTGAGCACTTGGGCTTTCTTGTGAGGGTGGTGTCGTGTACGGGATCCGTTTCGGCAAATATTCTCTGGCTGGCTTCCTGATACTCTCTGAGCCGTTGTTGGTAAGGCTTCAGAGGTCGAGCTGTTGGGGTAGTCCGTTCTTCAATCGAGACGGCTGTGTGTCGCTGCAGCAGCTGTACTGGCTCTGCCTCGGTCTCCCCTGATTGTGCCTTGGGTGATGTAAATGTATAGGCACCAATGGCATTTGCATCTCAGAAGTGGTGCTGTTATCCGAGGCGTCCATTAACTGGTCCATTAAGTTAGGCGGGCATACCTTTGACCAGCTCTCGTTGTCTTCTGTAGAAAGGTCCAGCAGTGGCAATAAGCCCGATGAAGGTGTTAAATCCGGTGTTAAGTTTACGGGAGTTATGTCTTGTCTAGTAGTGTTTATTCCTGTTGGGATGTAGACGGCTGTTGAGGAGTCGTAAGCAGTGCTGGATTCGGCCGCGGTCCATTGTCCCTCTGCTCTACTGGCCTCCGATAGTATGCTGTCGGTCGAGGATGTTGCGAGCTGGGACCGACACTGCTGCTGGATGATTGCCCAAGGCAGGCTATGACTCTGGATGACACCAACTGAAGTCAGCTGATGTCGGCCAGGATCACGGCCTCCTTCGGACATTCATCTGTCAGCAGATGCTTGGGCGTAGATGGAGGATGGCATGCTGGTATCGCTAGCTTTGCGATAGAGAGGGGGGGGGGGGGGTTCAAAAGGGAAGCCATCTACGCCCGCGGTCGCGCAACAAAAGCACATGAATCATGCCGAGGGATGGGAAGGGTGAGACGAACCGAAAAGGAAAAATATGATTTTAAAGAAGAAAAAAAAGCCGAAAAAGGAAAGAAAAGAGGAAGAAAAAAAAGAACCGCGAAAATAAGAAAACCAAGAAAAAAGAACCAAAGAGGATTTTAAATAGAAAAAAAAGGAACATGACAGGAGGAAGAGGATACGAGCAGGCGTTGCTCAACTTACCGGATTTCGTTGGGGGAGTCTGGTGGCATGACTCCCCTTGCATGGCCCATGCCCCAACCACCCTATGCATCCAGGGGGCCGCTGTCATCTGGATGCCCTCTAACGACCTGAAAAAAAGATAGAGAGAGAGGGCCACTCACCTCATCGTGAGGAACCTGCCCACCGACGTAGCGATGATGTAGCCGCCCTAGAGAAGGACGACGAGGAGAGAGAGAGGAGACATCTAAAAGATCGAATTAAGCCCTTATAATATTCATTTTATTAGATTCTATCAGTTAACTACAAAAAAATTCCAATGAAAGAATTGGAATGGGTCAACACCCTTACATAATTCTCACAGATACTTTAACATTTTTATTATTTTCCCATTAACAGACCAATATCTCAACAACAGATCCAGAACTCACCAAACTTTATGAAATATACATTCGTATCACTACTAATAATCAAAATAAATAGGGCCGTCGGGGTCAACCGATTCCAAAAACAAACTAATACGGTAAAGCGAAACTCAATCAGACTATAAATATATATATGAAGAAATGTGTTGCCCTGTACTGAAAATTGCGCAATTTTCGCCGAGGGATAAAACCACTACGTTGATGAAATACAATACTATACTATTCCGTTATAAGCCAACCCCTTTTTGACGTATATCGACAAAAAAAAATACTTAATCAATGAGCAAATTAACATTTTTATAGATACCACGCTCTCTAAGTCATGACCCTTCGTCCCGAACCTCTTTTTACTCAATCCTAAATGTTGTTCGTTTAGAAAAGTATTTCCTCTATTAGACAATAATAAAAAAATTTTCTCCCCTTTTTTTTTTTGAAACGAATAATGATCAACGGAAATTATTCAAAAAGAATGCCTAAAATCACATCGTCGAGGATCCCACGTTGTCCTATGAAATCTTATGGGTGGTGTGATGCGCTGCTCTCCCGGATCTCTTTAGTTAATCTTCCATTAGTTCTTCTTTTATTTTTATTTTTTTATAAAATTCTCTACGACGACCTTGATTTAGTTTTCCTTTTTCACTTTCTTTAAGTCTTTAGTTTTCTCATTTTTCTAATTTCATTCGGTGACACTTATTATGATAAATTTTACATTTAGTTTATTCCTTTATATTTTAAAAAAACTTTTCTTCGACGACACTTACTTTGGTTTTCCCTTTTCACTGTATTTCCTTTATATTAAAAAAACTTTCTTCGACTACACTTACTTTGGTTTGTCCTTTTTTTCACTTCATTCAAATCTTTAGTTTTCTCATTTTTCTAATTTCATTCTGCGACACTTATTTTAGTAAATTTTCTATTTAGTTTATTCCTTTATATTTTTAAAAACTTTTCTTCGACGGCACTTATTTTAGTAAATTTTCCATTTAGTTTATTCCTTTATATTTTAAAAAAAACTTTTCTTCGACGACACTTACTTTGGTTTGTCCCTTTTTCACTTCATTCAAATCTTTAGTTTTCTCATTTTTCTAATTTCATTCTGCGACACTTATTTTGATAAATTTTCCTTTTAGTTTATTCCTTTATATTAAAAAAACTTTCTTCGACGACACTTACTTTGGTTTGTCCTTTTTTTCACTTCATTCAAATCTTTAGTTTTCTCATTTTTCTAATTTCATTCTGCGACACTTATTTTAGTAAATTTTCTATTTAGTTTATTCCTTTATATTTTTAAAAACTTTTCTTCGACGGCACTTATTTTAGTAAATTTTCCATTTAGTTTATTCCTTTATATTTTTAAAAACTTTTCTTCGATGACACTTACTTTGGTTTTCCCTTTTTTTTCACTTCATTCAAATCTTTAGTTTTCTCATTTTTCTAATTTCATTCTGCGACACTTATTTTGATAAATTTTCCTTTTAGTTTATTCCCTTATATTTAAAAAAAACTTTTCTTCGACGACACTTACTTTGGTTTTCCCTTTTCACTGTATTTAAATCTTTAGTTCTCTCATTTTTCTAATTTCATTCGGCGACACTTATTTTGATAAATTTTCCTTTTAGTTTATTCCCTTATATTTTAAAAAAACTTTTCTTCGACGGCACTTACTTTGGTTTTCCCTTTTCACTGTATTTAAATCTTTAGTTCTCTCATTTTTCTAATTTCATTCGGCGACACTTATTTTGATAAATTTTCCTTTTAGTTTATTCCCTTATATTTTAAAAAAAAACTTTTCTTCGACGGCACTTACTTTGGTTTTCCCTTTTCACTGTATTTAAATCTTTAGTTTTCTCATTTTTCTAATTTCATTAGGCGACACGACACTTATTTTGATAAATTTCCCTTTTAGTTTATTCCCTTATATTTTAAAAACTTTTCTTCGACGACACTTGCTTTGGTTTTCCCTTTTCACTGTATTTAAATCTTTAGTTTTCTCATTTTTTTATTTCATTCTGCGACACTTATTTTGATAAATTTTCCTTTTAGTTAATTCCCTTATATTTTAAAAAAACTTTTCTTCGACGACACTTACTTTGGTTTTCCCTTTTCACTGTATTTAAATCTTTAGTTTTCTCATTTTTATAATTTCATTCTGCGACACTTATTTTGATAAATTTTCCTTTTAGTTTATTCCCTTATATTTTAAAAAAAACTTTTCTTCGACGGCACTTACTTTTCACTGTATTTTCAATTAACATAGTTTCCTTGAAATCTTTCCTTTTTGTTTCAAACAATTTCTTTAACTTTCCTTCAGTTTTTCACTTTTAGTTGTCTTTAATTTTGCACTTTCCTCTGACACTTCTTGCGTTTCCTTAATTTGCAACGCGATTAAAATCTGCGGCTTCGCTCACTTATTGTAGATTATATCATACAAAAATATTGAATTCCAAACCGGATTAATCAATTTAACTTTTATGGCGACAAGAATATTTTCTTATTTTTCAGATTATGACCGCGCGTCTCGAAAGTATATCCAGAACTCTGCTACTCTTCGCGCCAATCTCGAGACTCATTGCCAGCCGAACCCACGCACACTCTCACAGCTTACCGCTGCCGGCATCCAACTTTTCATGCTCTGTTCGCTTTCAAACGGTGTCATCAGGCCACTTGATGCCAGATGTTCATTTTAAATCGCAAATCTCTTGCAATTTTCTGCTTTGACTTGCAGATCATTCTATTTTTAGAATAGATTTTTGCAGCCGGGCCGTTTTTGGCTGTAATTTTTCATTCTTTTTACCGGCGGCTGAGGATTTTTGTCGTTTGTTTCGTTATTTCTCCCGTTTATAGGCGGGGCTTGAGCTTGTGCTGTTATGTGGACAGTTGCAATTTCTATTGAAATGTAACTTTTAGCAATTTTGAGGGAATTTGTGTGTACGAGTTGAGAAATTATCTGAAGGTGATTTAATTGAATTAAATTATCTTCTTCAGCTCTCCGCACACCGATTTTAACGTTTGAGGGGCTTTTGAGAAGGAAATTTTATGCTCTATCAAATGCCGAATATTATGCGCGTACAAAAAATGTTTATCCCTTTTCAGGTTTTATTATTTCAGGTGTTTTTGCAGGTGAAAGTGTGTATGCTCCTGGATTCGGCTATAGGAGCCGGATCTAGTGTCCTGAAATGCAGGTAAGTATTGTGGGGTGCCTGGAACTTCGGGTTAGGATGTCCCAATGCAGGTGAGATGATAAGCATAACCTCATTGGCCTAATCAAATATAAGGGATTCGGCTCGTATAGCCGAATCAAAATTTCACCCAGTAAAGGCGACCATAACAGGGCAGCGTCGGCTGCTGAGCTAGCGAGGACAGAGGAGGCTGAGAAAGGTCGCTGACACTAGATTACCTTGCTCAGCTAGCGAGAGTGAGCCTGAGCTCCTTGCGTGCTCCTAATGAGAGAGACGTAGGTGGCTCTAGGTACCCTCTCGGAGTAACCAGTGGCTGCGATTTTTGAAAAAAAACGTTACGTAAGGAAGACTTGAGAGGCATGAAACATGCATTGAGAAGAGGCGTAAACAAAAGCTTTACGCCGGTAAAAATTTTGCTGAGGGCTCGGTGCGGACTGACGAGATAGGTATGGAAATGGTCAATGGTGTACTACCGGATCACCGTTGACGGCCGGTCAGGATAATGTGGCTGGTTCTTCGTCCCGCTCGTCAGGACTAAGATTCCCCCGGACATACTCCTTATGAGAGAGCAGCCGGTGAAATCATAGCCTAACCTCAGTAGTGGTCTCATCGGGACAGCACGTCGTCCTAATGAGAGACGCGTGAGCCCCGATGATCCCTCCACGAGTAGCCGAACGCCTCCCCCCACGATCAGGTGAAAGCTCGGGATTCCTGCCGTGCAGACTGGACCTTAGTATGTGTATGTACCTTCTTCTTCAGTTTACGTCACGCCGGCACTATGGTCCTAAGTCTCAGTACTCGTGGACATCTATCATCATTTGAAGAGGACACACACACTCCAGTATGGCTATCTTCACGAAACCATCCCTGACTGTGTTGCCACGCTTCCAGACCGGATCCTTGCGGGACCGGTTCCCATCCATTTTCCTCAAATGTCTGTGAGTTGGGAGATTGGCCTGATGGTTCGGGCAGCACAAAAAAATTTTCGATGGGTGTTGAACTTGAAGCCGTTGTAGGCTGTAGTGTGAGGCGAGAACACAAACTTCACGCCGGTAGAGATGCTGAGGGCTCTGAGATATACAAACGGAACAATTGTTCTAGGGTAGGTGCGTTGGTCGATTGGACCATTAGCAGGGCTGACCTGACTAAAGTGGTAAAACTGTTGGTGGCACAAATTAAAGCCTTTGGCAGGCGGTGGAACGAGACACAAACACAATTGTTGTGTCGGTAGGGTTGCGGAAGGCTCGGAGCTTATTATGCAATGTAGGGTGTCATTCATAGACAACGCTGGCCGCACAGTGCGAGAGTTAAAGTGCTGTTAGTTAGGGATGCGAGTTGAAGCCTGGTAGGGCTATCAGGTAAGGTGTAAACACAACTTTACACCAGTAGAGAGGCTGAGAGCACGGGGCATAGTGTACTATGAGGGTTGATACGGGAGGATAGACGTTGAACAACCTGATCCCAAATCCTGGCCAGCCTGACCACGGGCCACGCTTCCTCACAACCTGGACGAGGATCGCGATTCCTGCCGTGCAGACCGGACCTTGGTATGTATGTGCACCTTCTTGCTCAGTTTACGTCACGCCGATACTGGGGTCCTAAGACTCAGTTTTCGTGGACGTTTATCATCATTAGAAGAAGACAGACACACTCCAGTATGGCTATCATCACGAAACTATTCCAGGTCCAGCTGGTGCGTGTCCAGGCCGACCATTCATGGGTCTTCTATCCGATCTGATAGGACGGTGAAAAGAAAATAGCTGATGGTGTAAGATGAAGCCTGAAACAGGCAGAAAGGTAAGGCGTGGACACAACTTCCCGCCGATAAAACGCTGAGGGCTCGGAGCTAAATGTATAATCCCGGGGTTATGGGAAGGATAATTGCTGGGCAACCTGGTCGCTGATAGCGGCTTTTCTGGAGACGCGGCTGGGTTGCCATCGCGGCTCGTCAGGTCTAAGATTCCCCCAGACATACACCTAATGAGGGAGCAGTCGTTGGAATCAGAACCTGACCTCAGCGGTGACGTCATCGAGACAAGCACGTCGTCCTAATGAGAGACGCGTGAGTCCCAATGATATCTCCGCGAGCAGCCGGATGTTTCCCGCGATTCCTGCCGTGCAGACTGGACCTTGGTGTGTGTATGTACCTTCCTCCGTCAGTTTACGTCACGCCGGCACCATTGTCCTAAGACTCAGTACTCGTGGACGTTTATCATCATTAAGAGAGGACACACACACTCCAGTATTTCTATCCTCACGAATCTCTCCCATGTCATGTTGCCTCGCTTCATCCTTCGCGTGGTATACTCCGATGAGTTGACCCTTTAAGTCCTCCAGCTCATACAAAGAATTTCCCTTTCGCGATCTCACTCGACACTTAATAAACTTTTTACAGAGTTTGGCGTTGGTTTGTTTCTCGAAGTTACTTGGTTGGAAGTTCCTTCGGAAGACTTCTTGTCCGATTTTAAACTCCACTGCCTTTGCTCTTAAGTTGTACGACCTGGCTCCGCGCTCGAAGGCCTTGTCTAAGTTTTGACGAATCTGGGTGTGCAGGAGTTGAAGCTTGTCTGCGGAGTCGACTTCTATAGGTTCCCCAACGCATTGTAAGCGGCGTAGGAGAGCATAAGTTGAAGCATGTTCCACCATTTGTAGTCCAAACAGTGCCTTGTATGGAGAATAACCTAATGCCTGGTGTACCGAGCTCCGCAAGGAGCTAGCTATGCTGCTAAGTTTTTCATCCCAACGGTCATGGCTATTCTGGATGTATGCTCGAATGCCTGACAATACGGATCTGTTGACTCGCTCCGACGTCCGCAATGGTGGATGCCATATCTTTCCAGTAGCTTCCCGAATTGCCCTGAGCGGAACTGACTACCGTTATCCGTGACGACTGTTTCTGGAACGCCGAATTTGTGAAAGATTTCTTCTTCAATATGTTTGCAAATTAATGAGGTACTCGCTCTTTTCAATGGTTTTAGCAAGGGAAACTTGGAAAAATGGTTTAGTGCTATCAGGATACACACATGGCCTTGTTTCGTGCGGGGATATGGCCCTAGTAGGTCCATGTACACTCGTTGCCATGGTCTTTCGGTCTTCGCTTGAGCTCCCATTGGTGGTCGTAAAATGGAATTTGGGGCTTTCGTCTCCTTGCAGGTGTCGCAGGCTAATACATAGGCTCGTACATCAGCGGTCATCTTGGGCCAATACAGGTGTCGTCGTATTCGCTCTAACGTCTTACCTATTCCTCCATGTGAAGATTGTGGCGGATCATGCGCTCTCGCAATGACGTCAGGTACCAAAGCTTCCAGGCTTCTTCTTCCTGAACTGGATCACCAGTTCTGGGCTGCGTCCGAATATACACATAGCCGTCGCACAAAGTTAAGTCCGGCAAGGATGACTTATGCTTCTCGACTCGGTCCCGAAGGTCCTGATATTCTTGAGAGTCGAAGTCTGGTGCATCTAGGTCAACCTGCGGGCCTTGTTCGCGTACTGTTGGTGGATCAACGGCTGCTATTTCTTCACAGTGTACGCGGGATAACGCGTCCGGTACCACGTTCAGGCTGCCCTTACGGTGTTCTATGGTGAAGTCGAAGCCCTGAAGCTTTAGACTCCACCGGGCCAGGCGTCCATTGAGGTCCTTTTGGGACATCAGCCATTGCAGGCTCGCATGGTCCGTCACCACCTTAAATGGCATGAGTTCGACGTATGCCCTGAATTTTTCAATGCTGATCATTGCTGCCAAGCATTCCAGTTCCGTAATGGTGTAATTGCGTTGGGCCGAATTCAATTTCTTGGACACATATGCAAGCGGTCTTTCGTTTCCTTCGTCGTCCAACTGGATCAAGACTCCGCCCACACCCTGTTTACTCGCATCGCACTGGATGACGAAGGGCTTGGTGAAGTCAGAACTTACCAACACTGGGGAAGAAGTTAGCTGCTTTTTGAGCTGCTCAAATGCGGACTGGGCTTCGCTGGTCCAGACAAATTTACTGGACTTCTTCAGTGTATCCGTAATGGATGCTGACAGGTCGGCGTAGTTCGGAATGAACTTTCTGTACCAACCTGCCATGCCCAAAAATCGGCGCACTTGAACGGACTTAGAGGGAGGGTATTCGACTATGGCTGCGACCTTCTCGGGGTCCGTCTTTATCCCTCCATTACCGATGATGTACCCTAAGTACCGCGCTTCCTTTAAGCAGAACTTACTCTTCTCCACGTTTATCGTAAGTCCAGCCTTCCTCAAACATTCCGCCACCTTAGCGAGGAGCGATAGGTGGGAGTCGAAGTCCTCCGTCAGCACCAACAGATCATCGAGATACACCAACACCTGGTCTCGAAGATCGTAGGGGATGACCTTGTCCATCAGCCGGCACATTGTCTGGGGCGCGTTGCACAGCCCAAATGGCATCACCGTATAGTGATAGAGGGGGTGGCCGGGGACTGTGAAAGCTGTTTTTTCGCGCGATTGTTGGTCCAGTGGGATCTGCCAGAAAGCTTCTTTGAGGTCAAGGCTGGTAATGTACCTTGCTGGAGGAAGTCTACTAAGGATGCCATCTATATGCGGTAGTGGATAGGCATCCTTCTTGGTCACCGCATTGACCTTCCTCGCATCAAAGCACAGCCTGACCTTGCCTGGCTTCCGCACTAGGACCACGGGCGAACTCCACGGGCTCTGGCTTTCCTCTATCACGCCCAGTTGTTTCATTCGGTGAAGTTCGGCGTCCATCAGCTGTTGCACGGCTGGTGAGACCGGATTAAAACGCTGCTTGATGGGAGCAGCGTCTCCTACGTCTATCAGGTGTTGGACTAACTCTGTCTTCCCGAGACCTAGCGTTGAATACGACGGGAAGAGTTGCTTGACCTGTTGTAGGCGACGTTGGTCCTTTGTAGATAATGGATATTGGTTTGGGTCCAGGAGTTGGGACATGCTTGCTATCGTTGCTGGTCGGGGCCATATAGTTGCTGCTGAAACGTTGCCAATAATATCCGGTGCCAAATTGAAGAGCCTCCAAAAATCCACTCCGAGATATAATTCTTGAGTCAGGCTGGGCACTATGTACAGACGTACAGCCTTGGTATCACCCCGAAAAGTGACCTGCACGTCCGCGTGGCCCAGTACCTCGGGTGTCTCTCCGTTGGCTACCATGAGCTTCGTCCGATACTTGCTCCACGAAACTTGAGCTTTAGCCAACCTCTCCACTGCATCCTTACCCAGAACGCTGGCGCTGGCTCCACTGTCCAGGAGACCAGAAAGAGTCTGGCCCAGCAATAACACCTCGGCATAAGGCCGGATGTCGTGAGGCGCAGTCACGAATGCTGAGGCTAACCTCTTCCCGTTCTCTCGGACCTTTGTCCAAAATGCTCTCAGCCGTAAGGTGGAGCGCTTGGGTTTCCTTGGGAGGGTGGTGTCGCTTGCAGGATCAATTTCAGCAAATATTCTCTGTCTGGCTTCCTGATACTCTCTGAGCCGTTGGTGGTAAGGCTTCAGAGTTCGAGCAGTTGGTGTAATCCGTTTTTCAATCGGGACGGTTGTGTGTCGCTGCAGTAACTGTATTGGCCCTGCCTTGGTCTCGCCTGATTGTGCATTGGGTGGTGTAGAACGTATAGGCACCATTGGCATTTGCATCTCAGAAGTAGTGCTGTTATCCGATGCGTCTATTAACTGGTCCATTAAGTTAGGCAGGCATACCCTTGACCTGCTCTCGTTGTCGTCTGTAGGAATGGTCGGCAGTGGCAATAAGTCTGATGAAGATGTTATATCCGGTGTTGAGTGTACGGGAGTTATGTCTGGTCTAATAGTTTTTATTCCTGTTGGGATGTAGGCGGCTGTTGAGGAGTCGTAAGCAGTGCTGGATTCGGCCGCGGTCCATTGTCCCTCTGCTCTACTGGCCTCCGATAGTATGCTGTCGGTCGAGGACTGATGTTGTTGCCCCCGACCCTCCTCAGGTTTTTCTGAACGCAGAAAGGGCACCTAGGCTTAACAACTCCCTTCCGTCCGCATCCATAACAAAAGAAGCCCTGTGGCTCTGTATTGCAGTCTGTGTAATAGTGTCCCGGCTGATCACAGTTCCAGCAGATTGGCGTCGGCCTTTGGGCCGGTTCGATGGCAGCTACATGTCGTCCATTTTCTGACGTGCGGTCAACCATATCCTCGCCGTGTCTCATCGGATTTTCGGGCAGGTAATATTCGTCAACTCTCGACCGGTTGTAAATGGATGGTAAAGATGAACGAATGCGTGCTCTGGTGGTCTGCACTTCCATAACTAAAGCTAGAAGCTGCGCCACTGATGTTGTATGGTGCAAACAAATTTGTTCCTGTATGGAGGGTAGTAAGTTGGTGCGGACGTTTTCGACGAATTCCATCTCCGTCATGGGAGCGCGCAGCTGGTTTCGCAAGTGCACCATGTCCTGACAATAGGATGCAAAGAGCTCGTTGGGCCTCTGTCGTCGGTTCAACATCCTCCTTCTGATGTCAACGTCGCTTCTGTGTTCGCCCCAATCTGTCCTCAGTGCCAGCTTTACGTGTTCCCATGGCGGGGATGGGTTCTGCCGTCGTACTGTCCAGAACCATCCGTTCACTCTTCCTCCCAGGAGGGTATGCAAATTATCGACGACAAGGTTGAGATCTCCCCCTAGCGTGGTTCTCGTCAGTGTCTCCACTCGGAATATGAACTCTTCTACGTCCAGTTTTAAGTTATCCCCATCATATATCAGTTGCCATCTTCTGATGGGACTTGCTGAGCGCCTTGGCCGGTTGTATCCATGGTGACTGTGTCGTTGCGGGTTAGGTGTTTCATACTGGTCATGCTGGTAGTGCTGGTTGGACTGGTATGGTGGAATATATTGATGTCTCTGCTGACTTGGCCGAACGGAGATGAAATCAGGTCCAGGTTGTTCCCTCATATTGTTGAGACTAGGCATGTCTCGAGAAGCGTTTGCCCAGGAGTTTGCTGCCGCTAGCCGTGATTGTGGGGCTGGTGGTGACCGGTGTTGTTGGAGGCCTCTCGCCACTTCTTCCCTGACAGCGTCAGCGATTTAAATCCTTATAGTTGCCAACAGCGCTTGTGGACCTGTCTAGCGGGACGTCCTCCGGAGGCAGTTCCCCTGCAATGGTGGACTGCGCGCGAGATATGGGCCGCGTCCTTCCATGAGCCTCCTCTGGACTCCGAGATGAAGCTGTTGTTGAGGCTGGTCTCGAACTTTGAGCTTGTGGCTCCGCTAGCCGTACCTCTTCAGGGGGTGACGTCGCTGGTTGTCGCGTAGCAGCTCTAGTATTATACCTACGAGGGATTGCGCCTGTTCCGTTGTTCCGGTTATGCAGTTCCTGTCGACAATTGGGACATACTTGGCTTGTTTTCTCCCACTGGCGTAGGCAATGCTCGTGAAACTCGTGTCCACAGCTAGTCAGTATTGCGTTGCTTGTGGCTAGGTTGTCCATACAGACAGTACATAACTTCGGGGTGACCGCCGAAGCTCCAGGCGGGGAACGAGCTACCCACATTTTGCCACTAGGTAGAGGACCAGTGTTATCTTAACCTGCAGTTGTCCTTGGAGTTCCCTGCAATCTCAAATTGCGACGATGTTTCAACAAAAATTCCGTCCAAAGACCTGGTACTACAATCGAGCCGAAGTTTTTGAACAATCTCCAGTCCACAATATAGGATAACAAAAATGTCACGCCCGAATTCCGAAAAAGAAAATTCTCAAAAAAATGATCAAAGAAACAAGCCGAAGCTTTGAAGTAAAATTCCGTTCCAAAATTCTGAGACAAAGTAAGCGACCCAAAACCAAAAAAAAAACCACAACAAAACCTGAAACACAAGAAAAAAAACTCGGGCCAAAGTTTTGGAGAAAATTCAAGAGAAAAAATAAAAATAAATTTTGAGCCTAAGGAAAATTCACCAGTTCAGAACTATCTGAGAAAATAGTTCGAACCAACGTTAAAAATTTTGGAGCAAAAAGCAAAAAAAAATCACAAGTCAAAAATATATGAGAAAATAATTTTAAGCAAGAGTTAAAAAAAATCACAAATCAAAATATACTAGAAAAATATAATAATTTGAGCCAACGAGGAAAAAAAAATTTTTTGAGCCAAACCAAAACTTTTGCATCGCCGAAAGAAATTCACAAGTCCAAAATTATATTGCTAGGAGAAAAGAAAAAAATTTTGAGCAAACGTTAAAAAGAACCAATCCCAAATCTGAAACTATATTAAAAAATTGATTCAACGATAAGAAAGTCCAAAATATATGCAAAAATTTCAATTTAGCCAAAGTTAAAAAAATCACAAATCCAAAAATAGACAAGAAAACCTGAGCCAAAGTTTAAAATTTTAGCTAAAGTAGAAAAAAAAATTTTGTGAGCCAAAGAAAATTCACCAGTAAAAGTTATTTGAAAGAATCAAGTTACGATGAATCCGTATTAATCTCTCTCTCTCTCAACGACGATCCTCCCTCGCTGTTCGTAGGACGGCCACCCCCTCTGAGTGGTCCTCTATCTTCAGCAAGTCTACAACGCCTGCCGGGGAACAAGGATGAGGGCACCTGTCATTACCGTTTGAATGGAAGACACCAGGTCTCCGAGTCGACTGGTTGGCTAGTAACAGCCGGCCACCGACCTTCTTCGGAGACGTGGTGCATTCCAGACATCAGGCGATGCAGTCGTGCCTCCTGAGGGAAAAGCAAGATAGGTAGGGAAGGGTAAAATTTAAAAATGAGAAAAAGAGAAAAAAACGACTTAAAAAAACGAGAAGAAAATTTTTGGAAAGAAAAGGGTTTAAAAAAAAAAAGGAAGGGAAAGGGAAGGGAAGGAAACCCTAAGGATGTCGGACAGAGCCTCTCCAGGACAGACAGCTGGCTATCGCCTGCTATATGTCTGCTATTCCTGGAGAGTCTCTGCCGACGGGGTTGAGATGGTTAGGTCCTCGGGCAGACAGTAGGCTACGTAACAGCCTCAAGCCGCTGTTCCAGAGGACCTGACCACCTCGAAGACTAGTTCGCGTGGGCTCAGGTTCCGAGTTCAGAGCTCGAGCTACTTATCCGCGAGCTTCGCCTGCACTTACTCGGAACCCTTAAGGCCAGCGCGTTGGGCGCCATCTCTTGTTGCGAGCTGGGACCGACACTGCTGCTGGATGATTGCCCAAGGCAGGCTATGACTCTGGATGACACCAACTGAAGTCAGCTGATGTCGGCCAGGATCACGGCCTCCTTCGGACATTCATCTGTCAGCAGATGCTTGGGCGTAGATGGAGGATGGCATGCTGGTATCGCTAGCTTTGCGATAGAGAGGGGGGTTCAAAAGGGAAGCCATCTACGCCCGCGGTCGCGCAACAAAAGCACATGAATCATGCCGAGGGATGGGAATGATGGGGATGAGACGAACCGAAAAGGAAAAATATGATTTTAAAGAAGAAAAAAAAACCGAAAAAGGAAAGTAAAGAGGAAGAAAAAAAAGAACCGCGAAAATAAGAAAACCAAGAAAAAAGAACCAAAGAGGATTTTAAATAGAAAAAAAAGGAACATGACAGGAGGAAGAGGATACGAGCAGGCGTTGCTCAACTTACCGGATTTCGTTGGGGGAGTCTGGTGGCATGACTCCCCTTGCATGGCCCATGCCCCAACCACCCTATGCATCCAGGGGGCCGCTGTCATCTGGATGCCCTCGACGTAGCGATGATGTAGCCGCCCTAGAGAAGGACGACGAGGAGAGAGAGAGGAGACATCTAAAAGATCGAATTAAGCCCTTATAATATTCATTTTATTAGATTCTATCAGTTAACTACAAAAAAATTCCAATGAAAGAATTGGAATGGGTCAACACCCTTACATAATTCTCACAGATACTTTAACATTTTTATTATTTTCCCATTAACAGACCAATATCTCAACAACAGATCCAGAACTCACCAAACTTTATGAAATATACATTCGTATCACTACTAATAATCAAAATAAATAGGGCCGTCGGGGTCAACCGATTCCAAAAACAAACTAATACGGTAAAGCGAAATTCAATCAGACTATAAATATATATATGAAGAAATGTGTTGCCCTGTACTGAAAATTGCGCAATTTTCGCCGAGGGATAAAACCACTACGTTGATGAAATACAATACTATACTATTCCGTTATAAGCCAACCCCTTTTTGACGTATATCGACAAAAAAAATACTTAATCAATGAGCAAATTAACATTTTTATAGATACCACGCTCTCTAAGTCATGACCCTTCGTCCCGAACCTCTTTTTACTCAATCCTAAATGTTGTTCGTTTAGAAAAGTATTTCGTCTATTAGACAATAATAAAAAAATTTTCTCCCCTTTTTTTTTTTTTGAAACGAATAATGATCAACGGAAATTATTCAAAAAGAATGCCTAAAATTAATAATAAATTTTTTTTTTCTTATACAAAAAAACCTGGACCGATTACATCGTCGAGGATCCCACGTTGTCCTATGAAATCTTATGGGTGGTGTGATGCGCTGCTCTCCCGGATCTCTTTAGTTAATCTTCCATTAGTTCTTCTTTTATTTATTTTTTTTTTATAAAATTCTCTACGACGATCTTGATTTAGTTTTCCTTTTTCACTTTCTTTAAGTCTTTAGTTTTCTCATTTTTCTAATTTCATTCGGTGACACTTATTATGATAAATTTTCCATTTAGTTTATTCCTTTATATTTTAAAAAAACTTTTCTTCGACGACACTTACTTTGGTTTTCCCTTTTCACTGTATTTCCTTTATATTAAAAAAACTTTCTTCGACGACACTTACTTTGGTTTGTCCTTTTTTTCACTTTATTCAAATCTTTAGTTTTCTCATTTTTCTAATTTCATTCTGCGACACTTATTTTAGTAAATTTTCTATTTAGTTTATTCCTTTATATTTTTAAAAACTTTTCTTCGACGGCACTTATTTTAGTAAATTTTCCATTTAGTTTATTCCTTTATATTTTAAAGAAAACTTTTCTTCGACGACACTTACTTTGGTTTGTCCCTTTTTCACTTCATTCAAATCTTTAGTTTTCTCATTTTTATAATTTCATTCTGCGACACTTATTTTGATAAATTTTTCTTTTAGTTTATTCCCTTATATTTTAAAAAAACTTTTCTTCGACGACACTTACTTTGTATTTAAATCTTTAGTTCTCTCATTTTTCTAATTTCATTCGGCGACACTTATTTTGATAAATTTTCCTTTTAGTTTATTCCGTTATATTTTAAAAACTTTTCTTCGACGACACTTATTTTGGTTTGTCCTTTTTTCCACTTCATTCAAATCTTTAGTTTTCTCATTTTTCTAATTTCATTCTGCGACACTTATTTTAGTAAATTTTCTATTTAGTTTATTCCTTTATATTTTTAAAAACTTTTCTTCGACGGCACTTATTTTAGTAAATTTTCCATTTAGTTTATTCCTTTATATTTTTAAAAACTTTTCTTCGACGACACTTACTTTGGTTTTCCCTTTTTTTTCACTTCATTCAAATCTTTAGTTTTCTCATTTTTATAATTTCATTCTGCGACACTTATTTTGATAAATTTTCCTTTTAATTTATTCCCTTATATTTTAAAAAAACTTTTCTTCGACGACACTTACTTTGGTTTTCCCTTTTCACTGTATTTAAATCTTTAGTTTTCTCATTTTTATAATTTCATTCTGCGACACTTATTTTGATAAATTTTCCTTTTAGTTTATTCCTTATACATATTTTAAAAAAAACTTTTCTTCGACGGCACTTACTTTGGTTTTCCCTTTTCACTGTATTTTCAATTAACATAGTTTCCTTGAAATCTTTCCTTTTTGTTTCAATCAATTTCTTTAACTTTCCTTCAGTTTTTCACTTTTAGTTGTCTTTAATTTTGCACTTTCCTCTGACACTTCTTGCGTTTCCTTAATTTGCAACGCGATTAAAATCTGCGGCTTCGCTCACTTATTGTAGATTATATCAAACAAAAATATTGAATTCCAAACCGGATTAATTAATTTAACTTTTATCGCGACAAGAATATTTTTTTATTTTTCAGATTATGACCGCGCGTCTCGAAAGTATATCCAGAACTCTCCTACTCTTCGCGCCAATCTCGAGACTCATTGCCAGCCGAACCCACGCACACTCTCACAGCTTACCGCTGCCGGCATCCAACTTTTCATGCTCTGTTCGCTTTCAAACGGTGTCATCAGGCCACTTGATGCCAGATGTTCATTTTAAATCGCAAATCTCTTGCAATTTTCTGCTTTGACTTGCAGATCATTCTATTTTTAGAATAGATTTTTGCAGCCGGGCCGTTTTTGGCTGTAATTTTTCATTCTTTTTACCGGCGGCTGAGGATTTTTGTCGTTTGTTTCGTTATTTCTCCCGTTTATAGGCGGGGCTTGAGCTTGTGCTGTTATGTGGACAGTTGCAATTTCTATTGAAATGTAACTTTTAGCAATTTTGAGGGAATTTGTGTGTACGAGTTGAGAAATTATCTGAAGGTGATTTAATTGAATTAAATTATCTTCTTCAGCTCTCCGCACACCGATTTTAACGTTTGAGGGGCTTTTGAGAAGGAAATTTTATGCTCTATCAAATGCCGAATATTATGCGCGTTAAAAAATGTTTATCCCTTTTCAGGTTTTATTATTTCAGGTGTTTTTGCAGGTGAAAGTGTGTATGCTCTTGGATTCGGCTATAGGAGCCGGATCTAGTGTCGTATAGCCGAATCCAAATTTCACCCAGTAAAGGCGACCATAACAAGGACTGATGTTGTTGCCCCCGACCCTCCTCAGGTTTTTCTGAACAGAGACAGGGCACCTAGGCTTAACAACTCTGTTACGTCCGCACCCGTAACAGAAGAAACCCTGTGGCTCTCTATTGCAGTCTGTATAATAGTGTCCAGGCTGGTCACAATTCCAACAGATAGCAGTCTGGCTGCGTGGTGATTCGATGGCCGCTAGATGTCGTCCGTCCTCCGATGTATACTCAGCTGGTTCCTCAATGTGATCCGTAGGTGTTTCCGACAAATAATACTCCTCAAGTCGCGATCTGTTATACATAGATGGCAGGGATGAACGTATGCGGGCTCTGGTGGTTTGCACTACCATAACTAAAGCTCGAAGCTGTGCAACCGATGTAGTGCGGTGTAGAAAGATGTGCTCTTGGATCTAAGGCAAAAAGTTGGTCCGGACACTCTCGACGAACTCCATCTCAGTCATGGGCGCACGGAGCTGATTTCGAAGCCTGGTCATGCCCTGACAATACGTAGAGATTGGCTCATTAGGCCTTTGTTGCCGATTCAACATTTTTCGTCGAAAGTCTACATCGCTGGTATGTTCGCCCCAATCGGATCGAAGAGCCAGCCTCACATGTTCCCATGGCGGAGACGGGTTCTGTCTTCGGAGCGTCCAAAACCAATTGTTGACTCTCCCTCCCAGCAAAATGTGCAAGTTGTCGACCACCAAGCTGAAGTCTCCGTCTAATGTAGTGCTTATCAAAGTTTCCAATCTGAAAATAAACTCATCAACATAGAGTTGTGTGCTGTCCCCATCGTAAATGAGTTGCCATCTTTTGATAGGACTCACAGAACATCTATGCCGGTTATATCTTGGCTGGCTTTGCCTACGTGGGTCAGGTGATTCGTACTGGTCATACACATTAGGCCGATATGGCGGGATATACTGATGTCTCTGCTGACTCGGCCGAACTGAAACGAAATCTGGCCGTGTTGGCCTCTCACGTTGTTGAAGCTGTACGTATCCCGGGAAGCGTTTACCCAAGGATCTGCTGCAGGATATCGCGGTTGCGGGGCCAAAGGTGTCCGATGCCCAGGCAGCTGTTCAAGTCCTCTCGCCACTTCTTCCCTAACTGCGTCGGCGATCTGCAACCTGAGGGTTGCCAATAAAGCTTGGGTGCTGGCTGATCTGTCGCGCGGAATGTCCTCAGGTCGCACCTCGCCTGCGGTGGTAGAATCCGCTCGCGACGTACGCTGTGTCCTACCATCCGCCTCCTCCGGGCTTCGGGCTGCCGCTGAGGCCGGCCTTGAACTGCGTGCTTGTGGTTCCATCTGAGCTATCGGCTCCATTGCTGTCGTTGCTGGTTGTCTTGCCGTCATTCGGGTATTGTATCTCTTTGGAACTGCCCCGGTTTCGTTTTCCCGAGTTAATAGTGCCTGTCTGCATGCTGGCTATTTCCGACTTGTCTTAAGCCACTGACTCAAGCATTGGCGGTGGAGCTCATGTCCACAACTGGTCAGGGCGGTATCGTCCGGAGTGACGTCTTCCTGACAGACAGGGCACCGGTTTGCTTCCACAGCCGTGGCTCCAGTTGGGGTTCGTGCCATATACATTCCGGATTCAAAAAAAAATGTTATATACCGTTGAAGTGACGACTGACGTTTCAACTCAAAATTACAAAGTTCTATATACAAAAAATTCCGACTACTGGGTAGCGATTCTCACACAATTTGGTTGCCTAACCGTTTCAATAAATTAAGCGCATGCCCAAAAAATGTTGTGGCAACAGAAAAATATTTCATAGCAACGAATAAATATGTCAAGTTTGTGCGCATGATCTGTAATTCTCCCATGCCGTTCCCCGGAGCTTGCATCTAAATACTCAGTCGCCTGGCTGGGAGCTGGCGTGTGATTTTGACACTTCATAGCGTTTGGACTGCCATGAGTAAACATTTTGTAAAACGGTTTGCATTTCCTTCAACCGATTGAACACACACTTGTTAAATACAAGCTCTACAAATTTTTACAATTTTGCGTAATTACAAGGCAACGAAACAACAAATTTCGCAAGAATTCCTACCCTGTTCTTGAATGGGTATGACGTGAAGTTCTGAAGAAATTAATTAACGGATAGATCAAGGTTGTGATCCGATGCAAAATTGGTTTGGTCAGAACAGTCTAGATCTGAAATTAGCTTCTAAAAAATCCTAAGTCAAATCCTGCAAGTGCGGAGTTAAAATTCTGAGACAAGAAAAAAAATCCCAAGTCAATTCCTGAAAAGTTAAAGTCAAAATTCTGAAATTTGTAAAGTAAAATCCTGAAAAGTTAAAGTCAAAATTCTGAAATTTGTAAAGTAAAATCATGAAAAGTTAAAGTTAAAATTTCACGGGTAAAGTGAAGATAGGTTATACCCAAAAGCAAATTGATCAAAATTCTCTCTCTCTCGACGACGACGCTCCCTCTCTGTTCTACGGACGGCCACCAAAAAAACGACTTTTAAACGAGAAAAATTTTTTTACAAAAACGATTTTGATGAGAAAAAAAAAGAAGAAGGAAAAGGGAAAGGAAAGGAAACCCTAAGGGTGTCGGACAGAGCCTCTCCAAGACAGACAGCTGGCTATCGCCTGCTATAAGTCTGACATTTTTTAAGAGTCCCTGCCGACGGGGTTGAAATGACTAGGTCCTTGGGCGGACAATGGGCCACGTCACAGCCTATAGCCGCGGTACCAGAGGACCGGACCACCTCAAAGACTAAGTCCGCGTGGGCTCAGGTTCCGAGTTCAGTGCTCTAGCTCTATGATTCTAGCAGGCTATGATTCCGGATGACATCAACTGTAAGTCAGCTGATGTCAGCCGGGATCACGGCCTCCGCTGGACATTCGTCTGTCAGCAGATGCTTGGGCCGAGATGGAGGATGGCATGTAGGCATCGCTAGCTTTGCGATACAGAAGGGGGGGTTCAATTGGGGATGCCATCTCCGCCCGCGGTCGCGCAACAAAAGCAAAAAAAAATCATGCTTAGGATGGGAAAGGGAGTGACGAACCGACAAACAAGAAAAACCGCGAAAATCTAACAAAAATGGATGACGAGTTTAAAAATTGAAGAAAAGAAAAAGAAATTGAAAAAGAAGAAAGGAAACTGTAGGAATAAGAAAAAACCAAAAACAGGAGTGTAAGGACAAGACCGACTAGACGATCTGAGGCTCCTACACTTCGCTTAACTTGTTTCCACTACTGGATATTTTTTAAATCTGCAATCTTAATATGCAACAAATATAATTGAAAGTTTTAACCTTGCTAATTTATAAGATTTATTTTGGAATTAGCAATTCTTCCTTTTTACATTTCTCTGTTCGGCTCGAGAACTAAAATCAAACTGAAAATTCATTACAATACCAATTGTTTTTTCTTCAGCTAATTTTAACACAGTAAGCATTTACTTTGGTTTTCAAAAGATTAATGTACAGTATTTTAATTACAACTCAAATAAAAAATAATTTTGTCGACGTCTTAACATTCCGGCCGGCTTGAAGTCTCTTCAACTTTAGTCATTATTGGTAAAGGTGCAACCTTGTGAACAGCTCGGCGTATGATCCCCTTCCTCGTACGAATATCTAAGACTCTAACTTTACCATCTATACCGTGGATTGTCCTGCAGATTCTCCCCATTAGCCATTGGTTAGGAGGCAGTTGGTCATCTGCCACTAAAACCAAAGTATTTTCCTTAACATCTGGCGACGAATTAGTCCACTTATGTTTTGTCTGCAATTGGGGCACGTATTCCCGCGACCATCTCTGCCAGAAGCGTTGCTGCAATGCAGTTAGTGTTCTCCATCTATCCAATAGTGATAAATTCCGATCTGTAACGTCTGGTTCTGGTATTGCGAGGAGGGTACCATTTACCAAAAAATGGCCCGGAGTAAGGGCACTTTCATCGTTAGGGTCGGAAGACATTGCTGATATCGGTCGAGAATTTCGGAACAATAGTCACTGACATCCTTTCGATATTGTTCATCTAAGAATTTCCGATGAAATTCTGCCAGCTTTGTACTTGCTCCAGTAAAATTTGTGGCATTATCACATGATAACGTAATACAAATCCCTCTGCGACTCACAAAATACTTCAGGGCTGAAATGAAGGCATCTGTTGATAAACTGGATACCACCTCCAAATGTACTGCCTTGGTTGCCAAGCATGCAAAGACTGCCAAGTAGGATTTAATTAGAGATTTGCCACGTAGTAGTTTTGTTGTCCAAAAAGGGCCGCAAAAATCTACCCCCGAATGTACAAAAGCTCTAGTAGATTCAAGCCTTAGTGCTGGTAACGGACCCATGGTCTGATTTAATAGCTTCGGACGATGATGAAAGCAGTGGATGCAACGGCGAACAACCCAATTTCCTAGGGACTTAGCGTTTACGATCCAAAATCGTTGACGTAGAATTGCGACCAGAGCCTGACTACCTGCATGAAGAGAGTTACGGTGCAAATATATTGCATAAGAAAAAACGAACGGATGATTTTTAGGAAGAAGTATAGGATGCTTCGAATCATAAGGTAGATTTGCATTCTGTAAACGCCCGCCCACTCGCAAAAGCTTTTGACAACCACTATCAAGGAAAGGAGTCAAACTCTTGACAGGGCTCCTGGGGCTAATTCTTCCATTTCTTTGCAAGGAGACAATTTCTGACTTGAATGTATGCTGCTGAATAACGTACACCATTCTTCTCAGGGCTTCATCTAGTTCCTGTGGCATTAATCCGTCACGATAAGGATACTGATTTTCTTGACGTTTCGATGATAACGAATTATAAAAACGAAGGACGTAAGCAAATATTCTTCGGATTTTTAAAAAGTTGTTCACAAATTTGTGTTCAGAAATCAAGTCCTGTTCTCCTTCATCGGAAATTAGCGCAGACTTCACCTTTCGCTCTTCTGGAATACCAATCTTACATAAATTTATTCCTTTCATTGCTGGCCAGGCATTTTCACCCTGAATTAAAAATGATGGCCCATTAAACCAACTGGAACTGATTAGTTCGTCCACTTTTGCACCTAGGGAAACTATGTCCGCAGGATTTAGTTCTGATTTTACATGCCGCCAAAGAATATTGTTAGATGTAATTTGTTGGATCTCTGCTACTTGATGGGAAACAAACGTTGACCATTTCGAAGGATGTCCATGCACCCAATGTAGAACTATTTCTGAATCCGTCCAGAAGTAAATTTTTGTCAAAGGACCCAACGATGTTCCATTTGCTTCCCATAGTTTTGCCAAAATAAAAACAGCACAGAGATCCAATCTAGGTAATGATAAGGTTCTTAGAGGTGCAACTCTTGATTTAGCTGTCACCAAGTTACTGACGACGTTTCCTGAGGAGTCTTGACTACGCAGATACATGCAGCAACCATATGCTCTATTAGACGCATCTGCAAATCCGTGCAACTCACGAAATGTTGAATTGGGCGCTGCACCCAAGTACCGAGGAATTCGAATTTTATTTACAATTAACAACTGATTCCGAAAGTTCTTCCATTGATTCAAATGTACGGTGTCTAACTGATCGCCCCAGTTCAATTTCTTTGACCACTGTTCTTGCATGAATATTTTTCCGCAAACGATTACCGGATTCAATAGTCCTAAAGAGTCATAAAGGCTGGCCAAGTCAGAGAGTACACTCCGTTTGGTGACAAGTTTTGACTCTTTTTTTACAGTCCATCGAAAGCACAGATGATCATTTGTTGGATCCCACATTAGTCCCAAAGCCTTTATGATGTCAGAGTCGTTGATCCTCAGCGGCTTTTCTTTGTCATCATCGGCGATGTTACGGCAAAATTCAGGTTCATTGGAGCACCATTTCTTAAGTTGGAAGTTCCCTTGATGTAATATGGATTCGACCTGCCATTTGATTTCATGCAATTCTTCCTTTGAATCTGCGCCACTAATTAAATCGTCCATGTAGAATTCCTCATAAATAGCACGTGCTCCCCTGGGATATTTTTCTGCATTACAGTCAGCTAAATATTTCAAACAGCGCGTAGCTTGAAAAGGTGCAGATGTTGTGCCATAAGTCACCGTTTTTAAAACATATGTCTAAAGTGGCTGTGTCGGCGATTTTCTCCAAATTATGGCCTGATAAACCCGATTACTTTCGGCTATCCTAATTTGACGATACATCTTAGGAATATCAGCGGTAATTGCATATCTATGGCAACGAAATTTTATCACAATGGAGTAGAGATCGTTTTGTATTACAGGTCCACACATAAGAATATCGTTCAATGCGATTTTGGAGGAAGACCGGCAAGATGCGTCGAACACCACACGAAGTTTGGTGCTGGAGCTCTCCGGACGAAGAATAGGATGATGAGGAATGTAATACTTTATAAACGACGGATTTAAACGAAAAGATTCCATATGATCCAGATCTTCATATTGACGCATGAAATCAATGTATTGCGTTCTCATCTCATCATTTTTGGCAAGTCTACTCTCCATTAGAAAAAATCTTTTCTTGGCTATCTCGAGACTATTTCCCAAACAACCAGGATCAATCTTAAACGGAAGTTGTAGGACAAAATGACGACCACTGACCAATGAAACTGTTTTCAAGAAATGATCTTCGCATTTCTTCTGTTCTGCAGTCCACTCTGATTTATTTCCTGAAACATTTTCGATTTGCCAAAATCCTTCTACTGCTTCATGTAATTTACCATCTAGTGAACTTAAGTTTGATTTTCCTATTAACATACAGGTTTTATTATGTATGGAAGGATTCAATTTATATCGACCACCAATAATCCAACCGAAAGCTGTATTTTTTAAGACTGGATGAATTTCAGAATAAAAAATTCCGGATCGGCTAACTTAACATCTGAAGGAATTTGCCAATCCGAAGCCTTGAATTGACGATCTGGTTGAGAGCCAGTAATGCTTGGTAAGACCCATGCATCCAAGCTTATTAAATCGTCGTTAAATCGTGACTTAATCACAGCCTCTGCCTTGAACTTGACTTTGCTATAAACTTCAGAAATCCCACTGATCTCTTGAGCGTCACGATAGCGCCTCAGTTGAAGTTTTTTCAGTAGATCATCCGTGATGAAATTCAAGGTGTACCCAGTGTCCAAAACGGCACGAGCAGGAACCATATCACCCGATATTTTTTGAATCTGCACAATAGCAGTTGCTAAAATAACGTGGTCGGCCTCCTGATTGTGAGTAGCCGAGTGCAAAGCAGTGCTGGAAGCAGGAAACACTAGTTTTTCCTCTGCCGAACTTCGTGACTTGCCTGATGCTGCAGCAAAAGTTGTAGAAACATAGCGATGCAATAAATTATGATGTCCCTCGGCACATACCTTGCAACGATTTGATGAACACATCTCAGCAACATGACCCTTCGTCAAGCAATTTAAGCAGAGTTCCAATTTTTTTGCCTCTCGGTATCTCTCGAAAACATTCAGTTTTTGAAACTTCGAGCAATGTTGTATTAAGTGATTACTTCTCTGACAATATAAAAAGTACGACTTTAATGCAGTTTATGTTGTCGACTTTCGAAATTTACTGCCTTGCTTCGATGCTATAATAGTGGAACTTGACAACGTGTGAGGTCTACAGTCTAATTGTTGACAACGTTTGCTTAAAAATTGGGAGCATTCCTCCCAGGATGGTACTGTCTGAAAATCGAGAGATTCTTCCCATTTTCCTTGAGTTTCCGAGTCCAACTTGCCACGTATAATATGGAGAAGGAATGTATTCATGATTTCTTCGGTGGTGCCTAACGAGTTCAACGCCTTCATGTGAACGTTTACCTTATCACATAAAGCTCGTAACTGCGCTGATGTACCTTTGGTAGCCGTTGGAGTTTCACATAAATTTTGTACATGCGTATGAAAAATAATACATTTGTTATCGTATCTAGATTTTAGTGAAATTAGAGCCTCGGTGTAGTTATCTTCTGTCATTTCCAAACACTCCACCAACCTCAAAGCTTGACCTTCTAGACATATTATCAAGTGCTGAAATTTTTGAACCTTCTTGAGATCATTACAATCATTCACTAATGTATTAAATGTGTTAATGAAAGAGGTATACTCAGTATATTCCCCAGTAAATCTTGGCAACTTTAGTTTTGGTAAAACTGCTGTAGTAGACGTTGAACCAAACATCGAACTGTTCAATTCGAATTGCCGAGATTTTTGTTCAGGTTTCGGTTCTTTTACATGTAGCAATTTTAAAATTTTGACTTTTGCACCGCAGTACTGATTTTCAATTTCATCTCTATAACTAAGCTCTTCTTCAACGGGAACTTCAGCCTCAATCGTTTCTTGAAATGTTAAAGCTTGTGCAAAATATTTCTCCAATAAACCAAGTCGGCAATTGAGCTCTTCTCCAGTTATGACATTTTCATTCTGATCGATATAATTTTTTATTTTGGTCAGGCAGCCTTTCATTGCTGCACGGCGCCTTTTAACAACGGTAATTTCCTCTTGTTTAAGCATTTTCCCTGACCTTTATATCGTCTTATGCAATTCATCTCGATTTCGAATTCCGACATCACGTCGGGGGGTCACCAAAAAATGTTAGGGCAAGACCGACTAGACGAAGAAGACAGTTCGCTTAACTTGTTTCCACTACTGGATAGTTTTTAAATCTGCAATCTTAATATGCAGCAAATATAATTGAAAGATTTAACCTTGCTAATTTGTAAGATTTATTTTGGAATTAGCAATTCTTCCTTTTTACATTTCTCTGTTCGGCTCGAGAACTAAAATCAAACTGAAAATTCATTACAATAGCAATTGTTTTTTCTTCAGCTAATTTTAACACAGTAAGCATTTACTTTGGTTTTCAAAAGATTAATGTACAGTATTTTAATTACAACTCAAATAAAAAATAATTTTGTCGACGTGTTAACAAGGAGGATAAAGGATGCAGGCAGGCGTTGCCCGACTTACCGGCTATCGTTGGAGGAGTCTGGTGCCATGACTCCCCTTTGCATGGCCCTTGCCCCAACCACCCTTGCATCGGGGGGGCCAACGTCTTCCAGATGCCCTAAACCTGAAACGAAGAGAGAGAGAGGGCCACTCACCTCATTGTGAGGACCCCGCCCACCGACGTAGCGATGAGTGAAACCGCCCTAGAGAAGGACGACGAGGAGAGAGAGAGAGATAGAAAAGAAGAGTTTTACTTTAGATCCATATAAAAATTTTATTTAGAGTTTTAAATTAAAAATAGAGATACCCCCTCCGTGAGAGGGCACAAGACCGTCTAGCCTAAGGCTAGGGCCTATTTACCCCGTTGCAATGGGGCTCTGAGGAGTTTTGAAAAAAAAAACAGTATAATGACAATCTACTAACTATTGCCTAATCAATTCGAAAGAGAACGTATGGGTTATGGTTTCTTTGTTAAAGTTAATGCAATTGGGATACCGTGGGGTTTCGGAAATGCGCATTTTCGTACCGGCCGGAATAGTATATATGTCGTACGTGAAACTATTCTCTGCCGAATTTACATTTTCTTGGGTAAAACATTATTTTTTGTTTAAGCTTAATACAAGCTATTACATAATAATACATACTATAATTACAAGCTACAATACCAACACCACAATACCAACACCACAAGCTATAATAAATTATGACATAATAAATAAATAGTAAAAGCTACAATATGAGCTCTAATTAAAGTAGATACGGGCTGGAAGGAAGAAGAATTAAGAAAGGCGATCAAGATGGGCGGGATTAAGATATAAGGCTTTATGAAGGAATGATTTAATCAGATGGAAGTCAAAGGAGGAAAGGTCGTTGACTTTTCGTAGCATCCTGGTAATTGGCTCACTTTGACCGTAGTTTGTGCGATGGCGGTCGAGTCGGAAATGGGGAGTGGACCTAAGGTTGCGGGGATTGGTATAGATGGGTAAAGATTGCAGGATTGAAGGGCAGTCTATGGCATCACTTAATAGCTGATGAATGAAGAGAATGTCGGAAACATCACGACGTTTACTTAAGGGTTGTAAGTCTATCAGTTTCAGACGGTTTTCATAAGGTGAAAGGTTGAATCTGTCTACCCATGGAAGATCACGTAGAGCAAAGCGAATAAACCTACGCTGGACAGATTCAATCCTATTAATGTGAGTTGTTTGTGTAGGTGGCTGGCATATTCAAGGAGAGGTCTAATGAAGGAAATATAGAGAGATTTGGAAACATAAGGATTGGAGAACTCTCTGGACCAGCGCTTCACAAATCCTAGCGCGGAGTTAGCTCTGTTAATTATGCTGTCAATGTGGAAACGGAAATTGAGTTCACTATCACAGATTATTCCGAGATCACACAAAGAGGTAACGATAGGGACTGGTACGTCGGTTAGCATGTAGAGTGTCGGGGTGGGTGTAAGACGCTTGCGGGAATAAGAGATGGACTGGCATTTGGAGACATTGAGCTCTAGAAAGTTTTTCATTCACCATGTGGTGAAGGAATCAAGATCTTTTCGCAGGAGAAGAGAGTCGCTTGTGGAGGAGATATGTTTGATTATTTTCATGTCATCAGCATAAATGGACAGCTCTGAGTGATTGATGACACATTCAACATTATTTATTGTAAGGATGAAAATTAATGGATCGAGGTGGCTGCCCTGGGGGACGCCGGAACGAGCGACAATAGGGTTAGAAATGGATGAAATGAAAAGTACATTGTACGGACGGTTGTTGAGGTATGATTGAATCCAGGAGATGAATCGGGAGGGGAAGCCTAGGCGATCAAGTTTGAACAAGATAACATTATGCGAGATCTTGTCGAAGGCTTTATTAAATCGGTGGCGATAACATCAACATCTTTACCGTTTTCCAGGGCACACAGTGTTTTGGAGACAAAGTCAGGAAGGTTGGTGGTTGTAGATCTTCCTTTGAGGGAGCCATGCTGGGAGAGGGAGAAAATAGACTTACAGTGGAAGAACATGGAATCATAGACCAATTTTTCGAATAGTTTAGGTATGGATGATAATTTAGCGATGGGTCTGTAGTTGGACTCATCGTTCTTGCAACCTTTTTTGAAGATGGGAATAATATACGAGTTTTTCCATAAATGAGGGAAAACTCTTTGAGTGACTGAGAGGCGGAAAAGCAGGGTAAGGGGTTGAATTGGATGCATGGCACACTTTTTCAGAAGAATGGCCGGAATGCCGTGAGGACCTGGGTTGAAATCGTCCTCAAGCCCGTTGATGCCGGCGGCGATTAGTTCGGGATCAGGGTCGAAGGACGTAAACGACGTTTGAGTGCATTTGTCCAAGAATGAAAAGTAGTTAAAGTCAGGTTGTAGGGAATTGTCGTTGAAGGATTTACTGAAGTGTGCAAAGAGGTTGGCGATAACCTTAGGATCAGACGAAGAGGTATTCTCAAGTTTTAGGGTAGAGGGGTAACCATTGGATTTCTTCTTGGAATTAATAAAGTTATAAAATCGCTTGGGGTCAGATATGAGGCTAGTTTCCATCCGTTGGAGGTACTCATAGTAGAGGATATCACAACGTTCAGAAAAAGAGGTATAAGGAGATAGGTAGGAAGAATAGTCGGACGTACTATACGGGGGATGAGGAGTAGTTTTTACGAGGAGAAAGGGGGATAGATGGTGTAAGACAAGCGTGTATTTCTGAATAGAAAGCCTCTAAAGCAACGTCAACTGGAAGATGTTGAGGGATAGTGGCAATGTTAGAGTTGAGGAGCAAGTGATTTAATTTTTCAAAGTCGCCTTTACGAAAATTGAAGGAAAGAGAAGACTCGGAGAATGAAAGTGCATGAGGGTGTTCGTAGGAGAAAACAAGGAGCAGGGGAGGATGGTGACGATCGAGTGAGGAAAGGAGATGGTAGCTTTCCGCGAAAGCCTAATTAACTGGGTCTGAAGAAAAGATAAAGTCTAATTGTCTGTCCAGAAACGGAGAGCTGATCGGTAAAAAAGGATTCTTTGGCCAAAATGCGTTAAGGGGGACAAAGTGAGAACAGTCCTCAGACAATGACCATTGAATACGGGGGACGTTAAAGTCACCCAATAAAATTAATTCATCGGAGGCGTTAGCGTCCTCAAGCAGGGTGTCGATTGCTTCAATTATGGGCTCGTAGGCATCTAGAGGTTGAGAGGGACGAATATAACAACAAATAATGTACAGGAAAGACTTATTTAGTACTAATTTGATACATACAAATTCTGATATTGTAGAGTCGGAGGTCTTTAGCAGAGTGGCGTCATAACGGTTGTGAGCAGCTATGAGAACCCCGCGACCTGGTGGATCATTGGTGCCTACACAACCGTCGACACGGAAAATGGTATAGTTTGGAGGGAAAAGTTCTTTGTCGAGAATTCTTGGTGTTAGATTGGTTTCAGTTAAGGCAAAGATATCGTGCGGGAATTTGTGGGAGTTAAGAAAAATATTGGATGTTTTTGTACGAAGTCCTCTTACGTTCTGGTAATAGATTGACAAGCTGCTGGGGAGAGGTACTTGATCAGAGACCGCAGGTGGTCGGAAATTGATGGCTTGTGGTTAGGTGGACACACGGAAGAAGTTGGGAGTGCATGGTTAGGTGGGTGCGCTGGATGTACAGAACTCAACTCAGTGGTGCTAGGGTTGACGGCTGCGATGGAAGTGTTCGAGGGCTTCGGTGTAAGTGGAACCGAGGGGTTGAGAGTGTGAGAATATATAAAGTAAGGATACTTGAGTGGGGTACATAGATTAAAGTTTGGAAATACTGCCATTTTGAGCTGCCAATTGGAGTAAGGATAACTGGGGTTAGGGCTAAAGGTGAGAGGTGCGGAAGAGTGATGAGAGATTATGTTATTGCTAGTGCTAATGTTCTTACGATTAGGTTGGGAGAAGGACGTTTGGAATTACCTTTAGGATAGTTAGTAGGATTTGGTTTATTAGTATTTAATTTAGGGTTAGATGCAGAGGGCTCAGGGATAAACTTAACATACTTCCTATTCTACTTGGAAATTTCAATAGTCCCGAGAGTGAAGATTTTGCTGGAGGGGTTACTGATGAGCCACACATACTTGTTCGGGATGGAGATCTTGAAGTTGCTGAATTTCCTTTTGTCCGAGAGTAACTTCAGGCAGCTAACGGGGATGAATGCGAAATTCCGGGAAAAAAAGCTATGTACCCAGGAAACGTTGGCGTTATGAGGGGCATCCTTAAGAAGGAATGGGGTATGGTCACTTGATGAAGATGAGTATTTGCTGCCTAGTCTTTTTAGTCTTTGTTCCCATTCTGATACAGGCCAGGTGGTGCCAAATTTTTTAACCGTAGATGCGGTGGAAGTGGACTGGGATGACACTGGTGGAGAGACATTGATTATAACACCAGCACCCGTCGCTATGTCGGGCTCGACCGGACCAACAGTAGCATAAATATCTGGAGCAGACTGCGCCAAGGAGGAATGCGGGTTTGTAGGAACCAATTTCTCGGTTGATCGAGGTGGAGCTGCAGATGATGATTTTTGAACCGTAGATGCGGTGGAAGTGAACTGGGATGACACTGGCGGAGAGAAATTGATTATAACATCAGCACCCGTCGCTATGTCGGGCTCGACCGGACCAACAGTAGCATCAATATCTGGAGCAGACTGCGCCAAGGAGGAATGCGGGTTTGTAGGAACCAATTTCTCGGTTGATCGAGGTGGAGCTGCAGATAATGAATCCCGGAGAGTGGGACATTTCCTATTCGGAGACGTAGTTCCTGAAGAAGCAGCATCTAAACCAGTTACTTAAAGCAATCCTTAAGAAAAAAAATCGCACAAGGCGTCTTACTGACAAAAATCTATCCTTCTATCTATTGTTTTCCTAGATCTACCTATGTATTGTCTTCCTAAAGAAAATTTTTCATATTTGCTGTGACAAAAAAAAAACTCTGTATAAATTTCTAGAATTAAATTGCAAAAAAAAACAGAGGAATTTTCCCTATGTTCCAAATGAAATTTTAATCGAGAAGTTGCAAGGCACTAGCATTTAGATCTTAAATCACAATAATATACAAATCTACTCAGATTACATTCCTCTTCATGATACTCATTAGGTCATGCTCATTCTGAATACTCTGGTTTTAAATATAATTGTACATGTATATGTAATAATTTATAATTGTTAGATATGTTAATTCACTTTTGTTTATTTATAGTTTTTTTTTTCTTTTAGTTAATATAATTCGTGTTGGAACGGACTCACCAATTCGTTTTTTTTCCTCATCAGTTCCTCCCTTTTTTTGTAGTTCCGTTTTCACTCGTAGGTTGTTTTGATTTTGTAGCTTGTAGTCTTTGCTTTCCTTTTTATTTTCTTGATAGTTTTTTTTTCTCCTTTATTTTTTGATATTCACTTTAATCTTCACTTTTTGTCTTTTTTTTCTATTTCATTTTAAAATTCTTCTTCAACTTTATGTTGTAAATGTTCTCTTAAACTTTTCTATTTTCACTTGTCTGATTTTGTCTTCAATTTTTATAATTTCACTTTTTCCATTTTATGTTGTAACTATTTTCTTAAATTTTTTATAGATTCACTTTTCTGTTCCTTTCTGTTCTTGTTATGTTGTAGATATTTTCTTTAATTCTTATGATTTCATTTCTTCTCCGTTATGTTGTATTCTTTATTCTTTAACTTATATATATTTTCACTATTCGGTTCTTGTTTTGAATTTATATAATTTCACTTTTTCTCTTTTCATGTTGTAACACTTTTCTATTGTCACTTTTCTCTTCCTTTTTTTGAATTTTAATATTTTCACTGTTTCCCTTTTTATGTTGCAAATATTCTATTAAAATTTTCTATTTTCACTTTTCTGTTCCTGTTTGAATTTTCATATTTTCACTGTTTCTCTTTTTCTGTTGTAAATGTTCTCTTAAACTTTTCTATTTTTCACTTTTCTGTTTCTTGTCTTCAATTTATATAGTTTCACTGTTTCCCTTTTTTATGATGTAAATGTTTTCTTAAATTTTTATGATTTCACTTCTTCTCTTGTATGTTGTAAATGTTCTCTTAAACTTTTCTATTTTTCACTTTTCTGTTTCTTGTCTTCAATTTACATAGTTTCACTGTTTCCCTTTTGTTGTGTTTTCTTAAATTTTTATGATTTCACTTCTTCCCTTTTATGTTGTAACTTTTCTCAGTGAATGGCAGAAGCGGACTTTCGATACGACTTAAATTACTATCGTAACACGGCAATTAAGATTTCCACAATGACCTTTCACAGTTCTTCCGTAATATTATTAAGAAGGAATATTTCATATTCTTAAACCTGATTACCTCTTCAATGCAGTGACTTTACTACACGTTCTGACACTCGCATGCACACAAAAAAAAACACAAATTTTGCGCAGTAAAACTGAACACTTTCACTCCAAACATTTTTGTGAAATTGCGATTTCTTGGCAGCTAGTTGGGATTAAGTTAATATTTACTTCACTTTCGCTACTTTATTGCGAAATAGTTTACCAGCCTCCTGATAATTAATAAAATTGGACTAAAACAAGTGAACACAACATAAGCACTAAGCAGTTCACAGCACAAGAGTTAATTCATTTTTTTCGAGTAACTAATTAGCTCAAAAATTGCCAACTTTTTATTTTGAATTAAGAAAACCGCACTACACCAACATCCATTGCCATTCCATAATCATCGAGATTCAAAAATGTCTCCACCGCACGTATCGACCAGCACATCCAGACTCAACTGCCCAAACTCCTCGCGCCAATTTCTATTGCTGCCGGCAGAATACACGCACACTAACGTGCCATCCCGCTGCTCCCATATCCAACTTTCATGCTCAGCACTGCGTAAACGGTTTTGCCCTTTTCCATTTACGCCAGATGTTCATTTTTAATTGCAAATCTGTTGCAATTTTACTGCTTTGACGTGAAAAAATTCTATTTTTAAAATTCTTTTTGCAGCCAGGCCGTTTTTGGCTGAATTTTTATATTCTTTTTACAGGCGGCTGAGGATTTTTCGGTTTGGTCGCGTTAGTTGTGCCGTATGTAGGCGGGGTTTAAACTTTTCTGTGCTGTTAAGCAGCTGTTACATTCTTATTAGAATGTAACAAGTTTGACGATTTTAAGCCATTTTTGTGTGGGAGCCGAGGATTTTTCTAAAAATAATTTAATTGCTTTTAAATTAATTCCTCGGCTTTCCATATAGCGATTTCCGAGTTTGAGGCGTTTTTTGAAATGTATTTTACGCGCTGCCTCCGATCATGCCCCTTTTGTACCCGTAGGTATTTTTATTTATTTCAGGTGTTTTAGGTACGAAAATATTGGGGGGTATTGGATTTGGTTATAGGAACCGAATCTTCTGGATGTTAATGCGGTTTGGTGCAGGGCCGGGGCTTCGTAAAAAATCAAGGGCATAGCATCCTGCCATTACACCTGGTACAGGGATTCGGCTCATATAGCCGATGGTCAGGTGATACTGGACCACTGTAGGTGCCGCTATTTAGCGACCATAACATAAATAAATAAATAAAAACATAAAGTTCCCTTGAAACACATTTTTAATTATTAAACTCTGTAAAATTCCAAGCCTCACTCGAAATAAATTCAACAGCTGACTGTGACTGAAAATAAATGTCAAAAGTAGGCAAAGTAAACTTACCAACTTGGCCGACTTTGCCATTATCTCTTACCTAACTTCTTTACGTGTGTTTTAGTCGAGCTGTCAGAAGTCGGCAAAGTTCAAAGTTGTGAAAGTTACCATTGTGCTTCCCGCTTATACACAACTTTTTAGCGGCTAAATTTCGCAGATAAATTTCCATACAAAGTTAAGTTGCAAATACCAGGATGCAGCTAGAAAGTAGAATTTTAATAAAGCTTTAAAGGCAATTTCGCTTTGAAATTTTCAGATAATTGACCACACTGGACAACATAGGAGAAAATGAGAAACTCCAAAATTCCTCGACTCCTATTTGGCGAGTGAGAGTTCTGATAATTTCAACTTCACTTCAGTACTACGGTAAACTTCGTGTAGTTGAATGACTGAAATTGGTCCTGCAATTCAAATTTATGCAATCAAGGGTTTAAATTAGTTTTATTTTTTCTTGATGAACTTTGGAGAAAATTTTCCGAGATTGGGTCACGTTAATGAAGGTAAATCGGATGAAGGTAATAAGGATGTAAAATGGCTTAGAATTAATTTCGATTAAATAAATGAAATATGTGGAACGTTGAATGTTTTTCAAGATAGCCCCAACTCACTGTATCATTAAGGCTAAAAAAGAACAGAAGCAGTGGAAGTGGCAGTGGCAGTGGCAGCTAAAAAATTAGGGCACACGAATTTTATATGATGCGAACAAGCGCAGCGCAGTGGCAGTGGCAGCGCAGACTCGTCGTCTCAAAACTTAGAATAAAGAACTAGAGGAAAGGACATCATTCAGAAAAATGTAAGCATTTTGCTATATGTAGTAGAACCCAAGCGATGTGTGCGTTTCGAACATGAAAGTAGTAAAATTATGCTTGTACACAGGAGGGGCCAACTCATTTTGATAATATTTTAAATTAGGTGTTTTTAAAAATATATTCTTACAACACTTTTAATATAATATAACTTTGCCCGACCATATTTTATTAATTTACTTAATTTTACTATTTAAAAACACTTTGCTTATGCCCCCAAAATATTTCAGTACTACGAAGACGACTTTGATTTCAAGGCGACATTCGGTCCAATTTGACATTTCAGGCGACATTCCCCCTTAACCCACTCGCCACTTAGCCCAGAAGAAAAATGCTTATCACACGCACAGGGTTTTTACTTAAGATAACCTTTCCTCTCGTTCTTTATTCTAAGTCTCAAAATCTAAATGAGCTGCCGCTGACTCAGTGCAACCAACTGAAATTAGGGAATAAGAAGAAGAATAGGGAATAAGAAGAAGAATTTCAGTTCAACCAATGTAATAAAATTTAAAATACACTTAATAAATCGCCATTAGCTCAAAAAATGTTTATAAATTCGCGTACTAATATACATATTTAAATTTTATATTAAAAATAAGCCTTCACTACACAATTTCCGAAAAATGTTTAAACGTCAGTTAAACTTCAAAAAAGCTGCCACTGCCGCTGCGCTGCTTCCTGATCTATTTGACAATCCTTGCACTGCCAAGATTGACAGCTTTGAGCTGCCACTGCCTCTGTTCTGTTTCTGCCTTTAGAAAAATGAGTCAATTTGGGAGTACAGAGGAAACAAAATTTAATATATTTCATAACAATCCAAGAACAACGAACAAAGAAAATAAATCAAGTGTTGTACACTTCTACATTTGCTTCGCCATTCAATTAATTCGCAATATCCATTGTCTTACGTTAATTTCTTGCACATTTTTTGTTAAATATTACGCCGACACAAGACAAGATTTAGAAAAATAATTGAATTGAATTATTACTTCTAAGCAATAGATCGTGTTATTAGTTTGACAGTATAACTTCTGAGTTAAGTATTTTATTAGTTTCCGTTTAAGCCACACGCAATTAAGAACTTTTTTGATTCAGCATACGCTGTCATCGTAAGTTAAAACAAAATGTAATTTCGTTGTGATGGCACCAAACTTGCGTGAATGTTGCATAAATATAATAGACTCGATTGCCGCGGTTAGTTTTGTTTGTGCAAAAGTCTCTCTCAAAAACACTAGAGGATGAGGAAGAGCTGTAACTCGATTTTATTGAAGCAAATTTCTTTTGTAGTAGAAAACCGAGCGATGTAGTGGTAGCAACAATACAGGCGTAAATTAAGTCAGATTTAAAGTTGGGCCAAAAGTAAATTTAAAATTTTGATAATTTATTAAAAAATAATTTGATTTTAACTTCTCTGAATAAAATATTTAAGCTGCATATTAATTTTTAAGTTATATTACAGGTCAAGCGAATCATCAATTTTGGTTTTTATTGATTAAATCTTATTTAAGATTTTCTATTGATGCCCCCTAAGAATTTTGTTTGACGCCTTCCTGGTGCCAACGACCCAAAATATTAAAATCAGTTTTCACGTTAACCTCACAATTCTTCTTACGAAACTTTTGCTTTCCTTTAATTGAGGTTTCAACTAAACTTCACATGTTTTTAGAATGTATTTAGAAGTAATTCGAGTTATGTATTTACAGAAAAAACGACTTCCCATCATCTTATTTCTAATTACTTGCGCACGAAAAAGCTGAACACTTCATGCTGAATAATTTAAACAAATTCTGGGTGTTAAGACAAAGTTGGTTCAAAAAAATCACAAAATAGTCAATAATTTTATTGAATTGATTACATAAAGTTTTAAAAGAAGCTATTTTCACAAACTGAACAAAATTTAACTTAATTCACTCAAGGAAACATGGATAAAAATTTTACACGGTGCAGTTCTTTATTCCAAAAATTTTCGCAATATTAAGGAGAATATTACAGTTAAATTCATTAAAACAACGAAGCTACAGCGCTTTCAAAATCTTTGTCAGCAGTGAATTAAAATTGAGATATTTAACTAAGCCTGTGACTATTTGCACTTACGTGTACTTCCGTGTTTACCCGTATTAGGGAAAGTTCGGCTTTTACGTCAAAAATGTATTAGACTTCCTGTGAGGTGTATTAATCAGGCTTTAGTTAGAATATATTTTTATAGTAGTACATAAAGTACGTAAAAGCCGAACTTTCCCGAATACGTGTAAACACGGAAGTACACGTAAATACACGTAAGTGCAAATAGTCACTTACTTTAGCTTATCGCGATAATATTACAATAAATTGTTTTTTTTATTGGGTATGCAATATACTGTACGAGTGATTTATTTAATTACACACCTTCAGTTTTGTTTGTTTTAAGTAAAGCACTCGTTACCAGAATGTTGCTTAAGCCACTTGTAATGTATGTGTGTGCGTGATGTGCAACGTGAAGTTGCCGCAGGATGTTCAAGTGGCACGCGATAGCTGGCAGCACGTCCTAGCTCGCCGGTATGGGGTGTGAGTCCTTCAACATCCGATTCACACATCTACAACAGAATTTCGCGTGCCTGTGGCGAAGAAAGGTTGTGGTATCCTTTCTTCAGGTCTGCCACAAAGGATAAAAAAAACGAGAAACAGAAAACAGAAGGAAGAGCAACAGGTCTGGTGTCACCTGTTACCCTTAGCCGCACTGAACCATCTTGAAATTCGCAAAAACAAGAAACAAACTACCCCCATATGCGATTGTTCAGGCACTAACCCACCACTAATCCTACACCTGGCTAAGGTGTAGGCCCAACCTGAAAAAAAATGCTGAAACAACATCAAAATAAAATTACATAAAAATCAAAGAACAAAGCATTAAGAAATAGTGAGTAGGGATAAAGGAAAGGATACAAGACGGAGGAGAAGCATTAGACATTATTCAACAGAGTATAATATATTAAATTTCATATAAAGCAAACAAACATGTTAGTTCCTTAATTTTCGATCTTACCAAGACTTCGTAAAGCTACAAAAAAAAATTTATCGATTAATCTAAATTCCTATTATGATTTTCCCTAGGTTCATATTTAAGCGTACTTCCGAAGGCAGCTCAACTATCATGTGTTCTTAGCCAAAATTATCATAAACAAATACCGTGGAACTGACGACTGATGCATCTAGCTAGATCCATACAATACCTATTGATAATACTTGCGTTCGCGTTTCATGACTAATAACACTTACAAACAATTCGGCCCATTACTGAGGGGCTGTCGACTAAATTTAGTTATCATAACTCTGGCCACTGAGGAGTGCCAAACCTACATAAATATGAGGCTTCTGACTGACTCGGAGTTAATTACGAATACAAAAAGGCAAGGATGCAAATTCTAGAGGTTAGTTTAGTGCGCAACAAAATTTAAAATGATCTCTTTAGATCTATGTCCTGAGCACCTTTTTATGCCTAGATCATACGTCTACAACATTTAACTCCAAACTGATAAACACAATTAATATTTAGTCTTTGTTTTCGTTTATCTAATATAATACTAACCAAATTGGCCGGACTAGAAGTCCATATATCTGTTTTGTTTTGATTAACTATAATAAAGAAGCGAAAGGCCTAGATTCTAATAACAAAATTCTATCACAACAGAAAATCGTTTTGTTTTTTTTTTTTAAAAGTACATTATGAAATCTGGGTAATTATATTTGACTATAAGGAGAACTTATCAATGTCCTACTTTTAAGGTGAATTCTCAGAACTAGAATTGAATTTAATGCAATTAACACAAGTATATTTTTAAGATGACTTCCTTTTACTCTTCTTTTAAACATATGCAAGCCGTTTGCCTAAATTCCGTTAGGCCTTAATCCATAATAAATAAAATTACTTACAGTGATGGGGTTCTCATACTTATATTGCTTTGGTTGAGTGCTTTCCAAGCTGGTAAACGTTTTTCAGCAAATTTGGGATGTTTCTTTGCTTCCCAGGGTTCTTGTTCTGTTCTTCCCTTTTTCTTTTAGAAACCCCAAGCGGGGTTACATTGGAGCGGTTGACTTATTGGGGATAAAATGTGTACTCCCCTTCTCTTATATGGACCTGGTCCGTTGGGGGGTTCCTGACGTTGTCTAAGGTGAATCTGCGGGTGGAGGGTAAGACCGCTTTTGCCAGATATTTCACCTACAGGTCACCTCGCAGGGCGTTTTCCTTCCGAGCAAGTGACATGTTTGTGGTATGTTGCTGGCTGGTTTGGAGGAAAAGGAACTTTATGTCGTTTAATTACAATAACGAAAATCGAATTTACCTGGTTTGGAAGAAAGACACAGAAGGGTGATCACACCTTGTAGGGTGTAGGGTTTCCGTTTATCACGAATAGCCTGAATTGCTGACTATGCCATCCTTGTCGCCACAGATTGGTAATGGTCACGTACACAAAATTGTCGAGATTAACAGCCGCTTCTGGTTTTGGTTAACAGTTGGGGGATACTGAGATGATTTCTCACAATCGCTCTGTCCTGGAATACTTTACCACTTTTCTGACATGGGATGAAGTGTGGTTAAAATTGTTGTTTTCGTGTACGTTTTGTTGGGCTATTGTCTGAAATATATCAGGAAAGATATTATCTAAGCAACGATGGCTCAGATAAATTTAGAATTTTAAAGTTATTCGCGCTTACCTCACTTGTTTTCCTGCCCGTGCTTCTGATGATGACACTTTGAATTATGTCTTCTTCTTCTTCCAGAAGCAGTGGCGGAAATCATGGATTTCGAATCGGTGAGGTTAATGAGTACTAAGGTAAATGTTCAGTGCTGACAATTGCTAGTTGCTATGAGTAAACGTTGAGTGTACGAAATTCTCACATTACAACACAGATCTCTCTCAAGGCCTGTAGCTCTAGCGATCCGATGAGAGAGGAGCTGAAAAGAGTGAGGCAGGGTCTGCTCGGACTCAATGGAGGCACAAGACCATCCAAGGATCCGGCGCTGACACGCTGCCGTGGCAGTCCCCAGTACACTTCATTCCGTAATGAGAGGAAGAAGGATAGCCGGTCACTTCCACCTCGAGCAGAGAGTCAGATCTTTCCCCTCCAAACTCTAATGAGAAGCTGGAGAATTCAGATCTTCATCCTGTCCGATTAAAACAACGTGTGGCACGACCACGGCCCTGAGAGTAAGTCTCATGCTCTGCCGACTGAGCCGGGCATTCCTGTCTAGGACGCGGACGGACGGAATAACAATAAAATTCTGACGAACGGACGATTAAAATTGTACTGTCTAGAATTGGACAACTTTCACTGCCGGATGTCTTTGGCATGGAATGTTCCCAAAGGCTTGCCTTGAGTGTCCTCCAGTTGGTATATACTGTGTCCAACACGCTTGACTATTCTGGCTTTGTTGAACTTGTTTGCCAACTTCGCACTGATGCCTTTCTGCATGTCGCTCTGAACAAAAAGTCTACAATTCACCTCTTGTCCGGAAGTGTATGTGACGTCACGACAGCGAGTGTTATAGGCCTTCTCATGCTTTTCGTGTGCGCGCTGGAGATGGTCTGACAACCGAGAACGAATCAGCTGGAGACGGTCTGCTCCAGGTAATACAGATATATCACCAGTTTTCAGCTGGTCTAGCTGTCTCAGTACTGGATATGCTGAGCCATGCTGTACCATGTGGTGGCTAAAAAGAGCATAATATGGGCTGACGCCAGTGGATTGGTGTAATGAAGAGCGAAGAGCACTTCCAATGGCAGGAAGGTGTAAGTTCCATGCACTATGGTCATCGTTCAAGTAGGAGCGGATGGCTGACAGGATGGACCTGTTCACTCGTTCCGAAGCGTTAGGGTGCGGCGAATATTTGGCGGTTTTTAGATGTTTAATAACATATTCAGTTAGCAGCTTCTGGAATGTATTTGAGACGAACTGTCTTCCATTGTCAGAGAAGATCGTCTAATTAGATCAGTTCGCTCAGCACGCATAGGCTTCATCAAAACAAACTTAGTAAAGCCGTCTAACACGACGAAAATTACCGTGTTTCCACGTTTAGTGCGAGGATATGGTCCGAGGAAGTCAATATAGAGAAATTGGAAAGGACGTTGGGCTTCCAACGGTTAGGCGATTTGGTTTCCTTGCATACTTGAAAACTTAACACGTATGCGCGTACATGTGTTACCATGTATGGCCAGTAGTACTTTTCGCGGAGTCTAGCTAAGGTTTTGTGAAAGCCTCCATGAGCAGATTGAGGTGACTCATGAGCCTCACCAGACCCGATGGAACCCAAAGCTTCCAGGCAACGTCCTCCTGCAACGAGTCACCGCTTTGGTGTCCGAGACATAGAGATCAGGGAGTTGTGTTGGATTCGCAAGCACAGCCGATTTCAACTGCTCATACTCTTCCATGGAGAAGTATGGCGAGTTTAAGTCTACGTCGGCTGCACTTATTTTCAACTCCTCTGCCGTTTCAATGTGCGCTCGGGACAGAGTGTCAGGGACAACATTCTGCGAACCCTTGCGATGCTCGATCTGGAAGTCAAAAGCCTGCAGCTTTAAACTCGCCAATCGACCAGAGAGATCCGAGTTACTCATCAGCCACTTCAGACTGGCATGGTCGGTGATGATGGTGAATGGATGTCCTTCAACGTAAGCTCGGAATTTTTTTACACTCGGCACAGTCGCATAGCACTCCAATTCAGTAATACTGTAGTTGCGCTGCGCTGGATTGAGCTTTTTGGACATGTACGCTATGGGTCTTTTAGCGCCGCATTCATCAACCTGAAAGAGTACACTACCTACCCCAGAGGTGCTTGCATCACACTGGATATAAATGTCAGGTGTTGTCAGGATGCACTACGCATAGCGTGTTTGAGCCTTTCAAATGATTGTTGCGCTTCGTCTGTCCATGCGAAACTTTTGCTCTTTTTTAAGCAGTCCGTAATCGGAGCTGCCAGGGTCGCATAATTAGGAATGATTCTCTGATACCAACCCGTCATTCCGAGAAATCTGCGAATTTGTTTAGCAGAGCGGGGCGTAGGGAAATCCGCCACCGCTGCTACTTTCTCGGGGTCAGTTTTCAAAGTTCCATCTCCAATCATGAAACCCAAGTAGCGGACTTGCTTGACGCAAAAGCGACTTTTCTCAATATTGATGGTTAATTTTGCGCTGCGCAGACAATCAGCTACTTCTCGTAATGTTTTAAGGTGGGCATCAAAAGTTGGAGATACAACGAGTCACTCATCCAAATAAACAAAAACGTGTTCACGTAAACGACCTGGGATGATTTTATCCATCAATCGACACATCCTTTGCGGAGCATTGCACAAGCCAAATGGCATTACAGTGAATTGATAAAGCGGCCTGCCGGGCACTGTAAATGCTGTCTTTTCCCTTGACTGCTTCTCCAAAGGAATTTGCCAAAAGGCGTCCTTCAAATCGATGGACGAAATGAAATGCGTGTCCTGCAGTCGTCCAAGCAATCCGTCGATGTGGGGTAAGGGGTAGGCGTCTTTTCTTGTTACTAGGTTCACCTTACAAGAGTCCAAACAGAGCCTGACCTTCCCAGGCTTACGTACAAGTACAACTGGGGAATTCCAGGGACTGTTGGACTCTTCAATTACCCCAACATACGGTCCAATTCTTCATACATCAGCTTTTGGATTGCTGGAGAAATGGGATGATGTTTTTGTTTTATTGGCAAGGCATCACCGGGTCAGTCACAGGGAATCCAGAGGAATCCTCTCCCTCCTGGGTTGAGTCAAGATCTATTTCATGGATGTCTGTTGGCGTAGATCGCCTATATAATTCACGTCGTTGCAGCCAGTGTTCAACCATACGGCATAAGTTCTGCAGTTGATCCATGGATCTTACTGTAGCCGTCGAGAATTGCTGACCGATACGGGGATGCAGATTGTCCCTGACAATCTGGACTAGATCGATTTCAGGTGGTGGTGTCCTCATGTGTCCCACAACCGACCGGGCTTTGCGGAGATAGCTGTCGCAACTCTCCGAACTCTGGCGGAGTTCCATCAGAGTCCGCATCAGGTCCAAGTCCGTTTCGTCAGAGCCGAACTCTTGTCTGATGCGATCTCTGAATAGTTCCCAGTCAAAGTCCGGAGAGGCGCGACAGAAATGGTTCCAGAACCATTGTTCGGCCTCATCCTTTAATAGGATATGTATATTGCAACAAAGCTCGTCTTCGGACACGCGGGAACTGAAAGCTAGTGGCTCAATGCGAAACGAAATGTCTTCAACGGTAAAGGCCGGGTTATGACCAGAGAACTGAAATCCCCAAGACGCCATGATGGAGGGGCGTCTAGGCTGATAAGCAACAGCTCTAGGACCGGGCCTCTGTCTAGGTTGGTTTGGTTGAGGAGGGTCGTACTCGTAAGCTGGGGGCTGTACTGCACTCCTGGAGGGAGTTGGGTAAGCGTTTGCAGCACTGGCCGGGCTACTGACAGTACCGGACCTTTTCAAAATGGATTGGGCCAGGTTTGTCCTTAGCAGACCCAACATCTCTTTTTTAAAATTTTCCATCTGGATGGCCAACTGATCGGCGGTGATGACAGCTGTCTCCGAGTTGCTTGAAGCTCGAGCTGTTGTCTGTTTTGGCTTTGCACCACTACAGTCCGATTCAGCGGGCTTTACCACGGGTGAACGAAACATTATATAAAAAAATTTCTTGCTTCAGACAATAGCGAACGATAAAATTACGATGGGCAATGTAGCCGCGTATATGTAATTAATAATAACTTATGAGACAGAAGGTCTCAGCCAAATGTGCGGGAGATCCAACTCCGAAGGTCGCAGCATAAACCCAAGTTTGAAGGCAGCAAAAAAATTTTAAAAAGTCGCAGTTCAAACTCAAGTTTGCAAGCAGCAAAAGAAAATCAGAAAAAAAATAAAAGAACAAAAAAAATCAGAGTTATGATAAATCAAAAAAAAATATAAGTATAAGAACAAAATTCAAAACTTAATCACCCAAAATCAGAATTTCAAAACAAAATTTAGATTTAAACAAGATTCAAAAAAAAATGTCAACTTAACCGAAATTAAAAAAACAAAACAAAAATCAAAGAAATAAAAAAAAACAATCAAAAAAAATTATTGCAGGTTCCCCCAGAAGCTTCTTCTCCATCCTGCTAGGGATGGGAAAGGTGAGAGGAGGAAGGAAGGAATGAAAACAAACACAAAAACAAAATTCAGAGAAAAGAATGGGGGGGTAGAAAAAATAAAAAGAATTTACGGTATTCACCAAAAAGAAAAATGTTTAAAGCCGGAAAAGCCATATATAAAAAAATTAGACTGTGAGAACATAAGGTTCCCAAGACCCACAACGTTTGTTTTGCCTGTGGAGCTAGGAATCACCCCTGAACTTAGGCGAAGTCAACGAGCACTTTCACGGCCATACCAAGACAGCATCGGGACCGTAAAAGCGTATGCGACCTGTGAAGTGTCTCGTTGGTTACTGCCTAAGTCGGGTGTTCGTCCGACTCACCAGCTCCCTACGACATGAGATGCTATTGATCGCTAAGTTTAGGCATGTCAGGAGCAACATCGGGCATCGCTAAAGACACTAATCCCGAACATCAGTCATCCCCTGCCGAGGACAGGGCAGAGTTGGCTAACGTGTGTCAATATTGCTAAAAACTGACATGCCTATGGACACTATTAGACATTTCAGGACAAATTCACTTGACCTCGAAGGTGCTTTATGGAAAGGAGAAGAGACACCAGCCGTTCAGGCCAACATCGCCTAAATCCGAGAAGGACTAGCGGATCAGCCTAAGCTGACATTCCATCTCTTTTGAGGCGCAAAGCCTCCAGAAGATGCTTCGCGTTGGGCGCCATTTATGTAATATATTTGTGTGCGTGATGTGCAATGTGAAGTTGCCGCAGGATGTTCAAGTGGCACGCGATAGCTGGCAGCACGTCCTAGCTCGCCGGTATGGGGTGTGAGTCCTTCAACATCCGATTCACACATCTACAACAGAATTTCGCGTGCCTGTGGCGAAGAAAGGTTGTGGTATCCTTTCTTCAGGTCTGCCACAAAGGATAAAAAAACGAGAAACAGAAAACAGAAGGAAGAGAAACAGGTCTGGTGTCATCTGTTACCCTTAGCCGCACTGAACCATCTTGAAATTCGCAAAAACAAGAAACAAACTACCCCCATATGTGATGGTTCAGGCACTAACCCACATCTATTCCTACACCTGGCTAAGGTGTAGGCCCAACCAGAAAAAAAAAATGCTGAAACAACATCAAAATAAAATTACATAAAAATCAAAGAACAAAGCATTAGGAAATAGTGAGTAGGGATAAAGGAACGGATACAAGACGGAGGAGAAGCGTTAGGGAATTCCTGAAATTAAAACGAGCTATCTATAACATCTTCAACAGGGTATAATATTGTTACGATTCCTGAAATTAAATTAAATAACAACAACGAATCTAATTACCTGAGTTGAGACGCAAACCAGGATTAATGTCCCTAGTCGAACGCTGTCCGTACAAACATTGCCGGCGATGACGTACAGAGGGCTTCTCCTGCAAAAAACAAAAGTTAGCAAAGAAAAGGTCAACAACCTAAAACTGTACCCACCCACGAACGGACATCCATTGACGTCATACAAGGTCAGCGGTCCTATAAATTTTGGTCCGTGACAGCTGTTCATCATCTTTAGGTTTTTATCTGGTTCAGCAGCATCAGCAATAATTAAGAAATCTTGAAAGAAAAGAGTAAAAGTTTTATTGTCAAGTGAATTAAAATAAATTGAATTTATCAGTGAGTTGTTAGTTTTATTTTAAGCCGAAGTAAAAGTGTGAAATTCGGCAACGGACAAAAAAACTGGGCGCAAGAAAATTTTGCCGGTAAGTGTCACTTTCATTTCATTACTTGAGTTTTAAACTAATTTATAAGAAAATACCACTGTGTCTAAGCGAATTTTAAATCCAATCCAAACTCACAAGATCAGCAGTGTCATTAGAGAACAGTTTGCGTGAAACAAACGGCTAAGAAAAGCAACACAAACTTCGCCGCGATTATTTTCGCGTCTTCGCGAAACTGACATAAATTATTCAGTTAAATAGAACGACGGGGGCTCACATTGCTGAAAACGGTGCTAAGAGGCGAAATAAATTTTACGACACATAATTTCACGTTTGCTTCACTTAACTGAAGGAATCCGTCACATCCCAAGAAACCCAGCGAGGTGTTGAGCAAATATAAAACACCTCAACCAGGTATATCGGGATAATTTAGGATCAATTGTTCGCTAATTATTCACGGAAAACTAAAATTTGTTCCGCACTTTCGCATTATTTTAATCCGGAAGGAACCACTGTTGATTGTCGGCGACACCACAGAAAATCTGACAGGGCGTTGAAAAACCTAACAAAACAACTCCCAAATCAGATGTTCCGCGGTATCTTATCACAAACACTGCACATCAAATCCACAACTTTTCGACACTAATTAACCGCACTAAAATTCCACATTTGACAAAAAGTAGACCGCGCACTTGACAAATTGCAAAGAAATTAACTTCAATTGAACGTAAACAACGCGAAAACATTTGTTCAGCTACTAAAAACCAACACTTTTATAAACCCGTCACTACTACACCATTCCACGCCAGTGACGAACACAACACGGTGTCGGTATACACAATTTGTCAGCGTTTCAGCTAAAGTAAGCTATCCAGCGGCCATACACAAGTACGCAACTTTCTTACGTGTGCATGGTTGAGTTCTCCTACGCGTAAATTCACAATTGCAAAGTTAAACTAGCGACGACTGTGAAGCTTTGTTTACTTCATCTGATAGAAATAAGAATCGTTGTCTCGGCTAAGGCGAATTATTTTCTTTGACCCGAACTTCACTAACAATTTTGTACTTTAAAACACAAAAGACGAAAATCCCTCTCGGACTGCTCCGCACTTATTCGTTTGTTAAGCGAAAAGTGTAACAATATATTAAATTTCATATAAAGCAAACAAACATGTTAGTTCCTTAATTTTCGATCTTACCAAGACTTCGTAAAGCTACAAAAAAAAATTTATCGATTAATCTAAATTCCTTTTATGATTTCCGTGGAACTGACGACTGATGCATCTAGCTAGATCCATACAATACCTATTGATAATACTTGCGTTCGCGTTTCATAACTAATAACACTTACAAACAATTTGGCCCATTACTGAAGGGCTGTCGACTAAATTTAGTTATCATAACTCTGGCCACTGAGGAGTGCCAAACCTACATAAATATGAGGCTTATGACTGACTCGGAGTTAATTATGAATACAAAAAGGCAAGGATGCAAATTCTAGAGGTTAGTTTAGTGCGCAACAAAATTTAAAATGATCTCTTTACGTCTACAACAGTTAACTCCAAACTGATAAAACAATTAATAGTTAGTCTTTGTTTTCATTTATCTAATATAATACTAACCAAATTGGCCGGAATAGAAGTCCATATATCTGTTTTGTTTTGATTAACTATAATAAAGAAGCGACTTATTGAGAATGCTTAGAATTTTCTTCTACAACTCGATCTCTGGATCCTTGTCGACAATTTGCTATTGAGGAGCTGAAAGGTCAGCTGCGTCGCCTAACTCAGCCTTTGACCAAAGATTACTATTACAAGATAAACAGCTTCGAACAAAGTAGTGAACATTTTTTGGTTGCTTTTATATATTTCCCGCATCGTAGCAGCCAAGTATACTTTTCTTATGTGCATTTACAAATATCATATGTACTTCACTCATTAAAAGATCAGAATACATTGACAGTTTGAAAGTTCCTTACGCACACAAGTAACTATCTCAGTCATGTGATTCACATGAATTCTTTTTATTGGTGGTACTTTTTGGTACATTTTTCTCTTCGACAAGATTCGACGGTAGTTTTTTGAGAGAAGGCTGTAATTCTCTCTGGATGAGAACAGAATTTTGACAGGAGTAAGTGATTCTCTCAAATAATTTTGACAGTAGTTGTAATAAGCGAGTGCATTCAGAGTGATGAAGAAGAAGCATTGTGACAGTTGAGCATTAGCAAGCAAGGAGTATAGAGATACGTAATAAAGAAAGGTACAAAACGCTAAAGTGCAATTGTTTCATTAATAAGAATTCAATCTTATTACATGGTGTCAGAAGTTAAAAAAATATAATAAACAAATTTCAACGTAGTGTTTTATCGGGATTTGTGCATTTCATTTTACAATGGCAAACAGTCAACGCATTCCAAATGAACGGGATTGCTCAAATCTCGCTGCTGCGTGGCCATCTTGCAAGCGCAATTTCATGGTTTACTTGATTGCAAATGATAAACGAAAAGATGGTGAATACACCAAAATTGCAACATTCATTTGGCTGATTGGTACACAGGGTGCGAACATTTACAATACAAGTGCCAGTACACTACATTTTCTCACGAGCCTAAACCGATAAATTAAAATGAAGTGTTTCTCATGTACCCTAAAATCAAAACTAAACCCTTCAGATAATCTCTAAACAATCCCTTACCGTCATAATTTTAATCCTCCAAAAATACCTAAACAAAAATCCAGATAACCCAAATCCAAGAAATACTTTCTTAATTGTTAGTTTAATGTAATCCTAGTAACAAAATATAATAAGCGCCAACTATGTACCACAGGTTGTAACTTGTCGATAAATAGAAAAATAAATGATAGTCGATTACGGAAATTCAACGGGTTTTAATAGGTTATGGGCAAATAATCCGTACTTTTCAGTAATTTTCAAATTAAAAATAAGTAATTATAGATGAAAATAATTGAACCTTTCGTATAAACATGGCTGTAAACTATATTCAAAGTGTTCCGAAGCTAAAAGGCAGGGAAAATTATGATGAGTGGAGTTATGCAGTTGAGAATTTGTTGGTACTCGAAGGCATGGCGAATTATATTAAATCACAGCCGGTGGATGGTTTCGAAGCAAAACCGACAGAAGATGCAAAAACTAAGGCGAAGCTAGTTTTAACGATTGATCCCGGATTGTACGTGCATATTAAGGAAACAACAACATCTTCCGATTTGTGGAAAAAACTGAAAATCATGTTCGATGATTCAGGCTTTTCAAGGAAAATAACCTTACTTAGACATTTAATCTCGTTACGACAAGAAAATTGCGATTCCATGACTTCATATGTGACACAAGTGGTCGAGACAGCTCAGAGATTAAAGGGCACAGGATTTGCAATCACGGATGAATGGATTGGATCATTATTATTAGCAGGTTTGCCAGATAAATTTTCACCAATGATTATGGCCATAGAGCATTCGGGCATTACTATTACCACAGACGCAATAAAATCGAAGTTAATCGATATGGATGTTTCGAATTTCGAGACAGAATCCAGCGGCGCTGCATTCGCTGCGAACAAAAGGCACCAGAAATCAAAGAGTAAACGTGGAAGCACGTCAACATCAAAAGTAACAGGTGATAAGACTGTGACATGTTATAGATGTAAACAAGTCGGTCATTACAAAAACCAGTGTCCATTATTGCAGAAGCAATCAAATGCTTTTAGTGTGGTATTTCTGAACGGAGAATATAGTAAAAATGAATGGTACGTCGACTCCGGCGCAAGTGCACATTTGACAGCAAATAAGACGTGGATAAATAACGCAAATTTCGCACCGAGCTTATCACAGATCACCGTTGCGAACGATATGAAAGTGCCAGTTTTATGTTCCGGAGATGTACAGATATCGACTGATTGTAAATACGATATCACAGTTAAAAATGTGTTATGCGTGCCAAGCTTGACTACTAACTTGTTGTCGGTAAGTGAGCTCATAAAAAATGGAAACAGTGTTGTTTTTGAAGCTAGTCACTGTTATATCCGCAACAAGAAGAATGAGCTAGTAGCAACAGCAGAATCAACCAATGGAGTATACAAGCTAAGGATAAAAGTGGCAGATTGTATATTGGCGGCACCAGCTGTAGCAAATGCAGAGCTTTGGCACAGACGGCTAGCACACATTAACAGTAGTGATTTAACCAAAATGAAGAACGGCATTGTTGATGGACTGTCTTATCCGGATACCAGTGACATGATGAAGAATAAATGTGTGACCTGTTGCGAAGGTAAACAGATGAAGTTGCCATTTTCACATGTGGGACAGAGGAGTACAGAAACGTTACAGATAATACATGCTGATGCATGTGGTGTTATGGAAACAAAATCCATCGGCGGCGCTCAGTATTTTCTACTCCTCATTGATGATTATAGTCGTATGACCTTCATATACTTTCTTAAGCGTAAGAATGAAGTATTTAAGAAATTCAAAGATTTCAAAGCAATGGTTGAAAACCAGCAGAACAAAAGAATGAAGATACTCCGCACAGACAACGGTGGTGAGTTTTGTAACGGAGAAATAGAGAATTACTTAGTCAATGAAGGAATCATTCACCAGAAGACAAATGCATATACCCCAGAACAAAATGGCGTTTGCGAACGAGCAAATAGAACTGTTATAGAGAAGGCAAGATGTTTACTTTTTGATGCTAAGCTACAAAAGAAATTATGGGCTGAAGCAGCAAATACAGCAGTGTATTTAAAAAATCGGTCTATAACTTCAAGTTTAGGAAATAAAACACCCTATGAAGCATGGTATGGAAAGAAACCAGACTTAGGTCATATTCGTCTGTTTGGAAGTCCTGTGATGGTTCACGTTCCCAAAGAGAAAAGATTGAAATGGGACAGAAAAGCTGAACAGTATATTCTTGTAGGATTTTCAGAAACAGTGAAAGGATATCGTGTATATGATCCTAGAAAAAATATTGTCACTGTGAAGAGAGATGTTATAGTGATGGAAGCAAAAACAGAAACATTAGCAATAAATGATGAAGAAAATGTAATCTGGATACAGAATTTAGAAAATAATGAAGAGAAGTCTGTAACACATGAATCGCCAACTACGAATGAAGATGGCAGAGATTCAGTGGGGGAATCTTCAGTTAATGAATCTCTGCATGATTCAAGTTCAAATTCATCAACATCCGTATATACAGATTCAAATATTGGAACTAGTGATGACACCCCAACTACCTCGAATTTCGAGACAGATATTTCAAGCAGTGAACTGGTACCAGCTCCAGTAGTTGAAAGGAGCAAAAGAATACGAAAAGCCCCAGAACGCTATGGTATAAGTAACATTTGTTTTTCTAATTTTAGTTCAGAAGTCGAGCAGATAGTTTTCTCAGAAGCGCTGAATGGACCAGAGGCCGACCAATGGAGGCGGGCCATGCGAGAGGAGCTACAGTCGTTCGAGGACAATAATGCGTGGGAGCTTGTTGATGTTCCAAATGGCGGGTCAATTGTGCAATGCAAGTGGGTGTTAAATAAAAAGCTTGATATAAATGACTTGTTGCAAAAGGTTTTACACAGCGACGTGGCATCGATTACGAGGACACTTTTTCTCCTGTTGTGAAACATTCCACATTGAGAATGTTGTTTGCGCTCAGTGTTCAGTGGGACATGGACATTACACACCTGGATGTGACAACAGCATTTTTAAATGGACATTTGAAAGAGGACATTTATATGTCAATTCCAAAAGGTTTTGTAAATGAAAGCAATGGAAAAGTTTTAAAACTCAAGAGAGCTATCTACGGATTAAAACAATCTTCTTTAGTTTGGTATGAAAAAGTGAAAGACTGTTTATGTAATTTGGGTTTTAAAATTAGTAAGTTCGAACCTTGTTTATTTACAAAAATTAATGATAATGTTAAAATCATTGTAACTGTTTACGTTGATGATTTTTTGATATTTTCAAATTGTTCTAAAGGGACAGAAAATTTTAAAAATGTATTAAGTTCTGAATTCAAATTGAAAGATTTAGGATTTGCTAGGCGTTACTTAGGCATGAGAATTATTGTCAACAAGAAATGTAAGACCATAACAGTAGATCAGCAGGAATATATAGAGCAATTGTTATCAAAGTTTGCAATGTCAGATTGTAGAGCTAAAGATACTCCCATTGAAAGTAAATTGAATATTGAGAAATCTGAAAATTGTGCAGTAAACATTCCATATCAGAGACTGATAGGAAGCCTAATGTATTTGGCTATTCTGACTAGGCCTGATATAGCATATTCCCTAAGTTATCTAAGCCAGTTTAAAACTGTTATAACGAAAATCATTTTAATTATGCTAAACGAGTATCTACAGAAAACCAAACATTATTGTTTAAAATACAGTAAGGATAATGGAGAGCTGACAGGTTTCGTTGATGCAGATTGGGCTAGTGACAGTCTGGATCGAAAGTCTTACACTGGGTTCTGCTTCATCATGAATGGTTCTGTAATTTCATGGCAGAGTAGAAAACAGAAGACTGTTTCCTTATCAAGTACCGAGGCAGAATATGTTGCTTTATCGGAAGCGTGTAGAGAAGCAGTCTATTTAAAAAATTTAATGTATGAGATTACTGGTAAACAATGTATTATAAAATAAAGTGTGATAATCAGAGTGCATTAAAGTTGGCGACAAGTCATCGGGCACATAATAGGTCGAAGCATATTGATGTTCGATTTCACTACGTGAAAGATGCTGTAAAAAATAAATTAAGTGATATTGAATACATTCCGAGCCAGGAAATGCCCGCTGATTTGTTGACCAAAGGTTTGTTGTCAGCTAAGCATTATAAGTTTATGGACATGTTAGGAATTAAACACAAGTAAATTAGTTTTACATTTATTTTGTTAAGTGGGGATGTTAGTTTAATGTAATCCTAGTAACAAAATATAATAAGCGCCAACTATGTACCACAGGTTGTAACTTGTCGATAAATAGAAAAATAAATGATAGTCGATTACGGAAAGTCAACGGGTTTTAATATTAATTACTCCACAACGCAACCCAAACTCATAAGTAAACTCATAAACAATCCAAGAAATGTTTTCCTCATTTCATAATTACTTGACGGTGTCAAGTTGCATCATGAGAATTTCGTTCAAATGGAAATTATGTCAATGCAGACATAAACAAATTGGTCTCGTGCTGCAATTCAAAGTTTATATATATATATATATATATATATATATATATATATATATACTTTCTGCTGCTATCAGCATCATTTTTCTATTTACTGAAATTGACCAAAATTCCAATTGGTCAATTTAGTAAATAATCGATACTTCCTACCAATTTGATGACGGGGATGATTTCGCTTAATAAATATAAACTCTTCATCCGAAGAATCAGTCAGTAATTTTTATTCTACCAACCTGGAGTGACCCCCCACCAGAGGTAAGGCCTCCAGCGTTGCACCGAAAATTAGTTCAAGTTGAGAAAGTGAAAGTGTAGACTAATTAAGCACAAGACAATACTCAATGTATAGTTGATTGAATAGTAAATACCCGTGTAAAATACAAGTAAAGTGAAATGAAGACAAGTGTATAATTGATTAAATAGTAAACACCCGTGTAAAATACAAGTAACTTGAAATAAAGACAATTAACAATAAAGGATCGTATTAATGAATCAGGGCTGGTGATCTTCGAAAAAAGCACTCCCAGTCCTTTGCTACAACCAACATTGAATAAGTAGCATAAAACATTGGTGGCAGCGGTGGGATAGGCATATTAAGCCTCCCCTTTTAAGAAAGAAAAAATTCCGGTGCAATTAAGGAAATAAGCATATATCAAATGGACAACCAAGACACTGAGAGATTAGAGGAAATTGAAGTACTACAACAGGAAATCGGAAAACACATCGAGCCAGTTGACGAAAATTCAGACACCATGGACTTCGAAGAATTCAGACAGTTATTACAGAAATTACAGCAATTAAACGCGCAGTAAGTCTTAATTCTTGAAAGAAATTAGTTATATTCAGTAAAAAAAAGAGAGTTTTTTTTAAAAAATAATTAATTATTGGAAGATATAAAATTTTTTCTTTGTTATTCAAATATTATCTACAATTGCGGAGTTTATGAAAATTAATTACATAAAAAAAAGGGTTTTGAAGAATGATTTAATTATTGAAAGATATAAAATTTCCTTTTTGTAACATTGAAATATAACTTACATTTAGTTAAGAGACATAACTAATTTTTATTCAAATATAATTGAACATTGAAGAACAAATAAAAAAAACGAAATTATAAAAATTATTGTAAATTGGAATTTCTTTTCTCACAGTTTTGAGAGTGTTTTCTTCAATTAATTCATAATTTTTTGTTGATACCTCATTGTGTGTTCCCTCTGCGAAATTATTTTTTCTTGCTTCTGTGAATTTTTCTTGTTTTTGCCGATGTATTCGAGAATTCTATACCCTGTGTAAAAATTGGGCTTGCTATATCCTTTTTCTGCGCTTGATTTCAAATAATTGTAATTCTGAGTATTCTTGATTCAAGTAACCAGTCTCATCCTTAAATCTATTGTTTGACCTTTTTCAATATCTCGGAGTATACCCTCGATTTAAAAGCACCAAAGTTACTAGAACTCGAAATAAAGATTATTCTAATCTCGTATCCATTCGGACGGGAAGGAAATACCAAACAATACGAATGACTAACGAGGACGAACAGAGTTCCCCGGTTGCTGAAGCCGTGGTGCAACTGTCAATCACTAACGCACAAAATATGATTCCTGAATACGACGGTAACCCGACTGACTTATACAAATTCATTTCTTGCTGCAATGCACTTTTTACTACAGCAAAAAGTAATGCTGAAAAAAATCTGTTTTTGAATTTACTTAGGACTAAACTAAAGGGTTCAGCCTATGACATTTTCAAATATCATACCCATACTACCTGGGAAGAGTTAAAAAGGGAACTTCTAGAACAATTCGGAGACAGTAGACCTAGAGTAGCACTCCATGGGGCACTTATGCGTTGTAAGCAAGGCCCTAGAGAGGATATTAAAGATTATATACAAAAACTTTATAAGGCTCTCTCTGATTTAAATGGGGCCACATTAAGGGAACATGAGGGATCTACTGCACTTAGCGCACTTCTGAAAGAAAATGAACAAAACGCCTTGCGCGCATTCGAAGACGGTATCAAAAGTGAGCAATTGCGACTCATAGCAAAAACTAAAAACGAATCAAATCTCCGAAAACTCGCAAATTACGTGCTCGAGCATGCAGCTCGTATGGATGAAGGTCCCGCTCACGGATTTTATAGACCACAATATAAAAACAACGAAATGTGTGGTCTTTGTAAACAGCGAGAACTGAGGAGACATGTTTTCGTCGAAAATCACTATATAATAACTTTCCAGTTAACCCTCCTATGAAGCGAGAAGTAAATCGCTTAATCTGTGCATATTGCAGGAAACCCAACCATCATATCAGAGAATGTAGGAGTAGAATTTATAATGAGCGCAGAATGCAACCACAAGCACCCTATTTCCCAGAAAGGCAACCAAGAGAACAAGTACAGCCTAGGAATAACTTTTCATCACCACGTCCTGTAAGCCAACTGAGGCAAGTTAGATGGGTTTCTGAAGCGGGAACCCAGTCCCGGCGAGAAGGAACGAACGGCGACCTTATTCGCGAAATGTCCAGAGCCGTAATTCACGAGGAACCAGTCAATCACTAAATCTACCTCAACGCAACCCAAGTATCAATATACCTATTCTTCTGAAGCATAATTCGTTAACTATTTCAGTACCATTGAACATTTCAAAAAAGGGAAAAGTTACTCTTCTTATCGATACTGGCGCTGAGATCAGCTTATTAAAACTTAGTTCAGCTCATGATGACTGTCTCGTATATGAAAGTCAAAAATGCACCATAACTAGCTTAGCGGACGAAACACAACACTCAATAGGAATATCTGAGGGTTATCTTGAATTAACTGCTTGTCAAAAAACGTTCTCAGTTCCTCACACTTTCCATATCATGCAAGGAAAAACTCGATTGAATTGTGATGGAATACTGGGGAACGATTTTCTTAGTGCATATAATTGCAACATAGATTATACCAATAAAATTTTACAAATCACACCAGGAAGATATAATTCTTTTGAACCACAAAAAATTATAAACGATACGAATGAGAAACTAAGCACAAATAATAATGACGAAATTACTTTAAAGAGAAAATTTATCGAGGAACAACGGGAAATATTGGAGGAAACAGAGATTATTATGAACGAAATTAAAAAGTTTATACAAGAAAAATCAAATCTATCCGAGTTACAAGACCCGGTACATGAGCATCAGCCACTCTAGTAAAAGAGGATGCCATTGCCTATGTGGGTACAAACTCGAAGGCCAGCCGGGCTAAAGAGAATCTAAAACGTAAAACCCTTGTTCAGGAATACCCGGCAAGCGAGGATCAAATCATTCCTAATCCGGAAGATGCTGCTGCCTATGTGGGTGAAAGATCAGGTGCTTTACAAAATATAAACTCAAGTTCTGAGGAACATTTAGTCAAAGGTAATCAACATAATTCAAGTGTATCACATAAAGATAAAAAAGGAATAATTGAATCAAAAGATGAAGAAACCTCTCAAAAGATAATATTTCCTCCTCGTTCCGAAGTATTAATTGAAATTCCCGTCGACAGTGATAAAGATATTCTATGTATCTAAAAGGAAATCCAAACAGGTGTATATTTGGGTAATAGCTTAGCAAAACCCCATAACAATCAAGCTACAGTTTTGGTATTAAACACCAATGACTCAGAGATCTCATTGCATAGGCATACTATCAAACCAAATTGGGAAAATGCTGAAGATTATGATATCGCGGAACTAAACTATAAAAAAGATCCTAAAATCTCTCGTCTGAAAAGGCTAAGAAATACATTAGATCTGGAACACTGCAACAAAGAAGAATATAATTCTATTATCAACATATGTGAAAAATATAATGATTTATTTTATTTAGATGGCGATTATCTAACTTGTACCGACGTTACTTCCCATACAATACCGACAATTGCGGATAAACCGCCTGTTCACGTAAAGCCTTACAGGCTCCCCGCCTCTCAACGTGAAGAAATCAATCGTCAGGTAGAGGATATGTTGAAAAATGACATTATTGAACCTAGCAAGAGCCCATGGAACTCACCTTTACTGCTGGTTTCTAAGAAGCCAGATAATGCCGGAAATAAGCGTTGGAGAGTGGTTGTCGACCTCCGTAAGCTGAACGAAGCTACAATAGGTGACGCCTACCCCTTGCCTAATATTTCCGACATTCTGGATCAGCTGGGGCGATCAAAATATTTCACTACCCTTGACCTCGCGAACGGTTTCCACCAAATACCCATGGATACTAGCGATAGAGAAAAAACAGCTTTTAGCACCTCGTATGGTCATTATCATTTTAATAGGATGCCATTCGGATTAAAGGGCGCTCCCGCGACCTTTCAACGCCTAATGAACAGTGTCTTAACGGGATTACAAGGACTTCACTGTTTCGTATATCTTGACGACATTGTGATATATGGCTACAACCTCAAAGATCACAATTATAAGCTTATGGAGGTATTTGATAGATTGAGGCAAAGTAATCTAAAATTACAGCCGGACAAGTGCCATTTCCTGAAAAAGAGAATTGCATATTTGGGCCATGTAGTAGGAGAAAACGGAGTTCAACCCGATCCTTCAAAAATTCAAGTAGTGAAAACTTACCCGAGACCAAAACGAGCTAAAGAAGTAAAAGCTTTTTTGGGTCTCGTGGGTTATTACAGACGATTTATAACAAATTTCTCTAAAATTGCTAAACCATTAACAAATCTCCTTAAGAAGAATGTGGAATTTTGCTGGGATGAATTTTGTGATGATGCTTTTAGGACTTTAAAAGAAAAACTAATTTCTGCTCCAATTCTCGGTTACCCCGAATATGACAAGGAATTTATCGTCACCACAGATGCAAGTGACTATGCACTGGGCGCCGTTCTTTCTCAAGGACCAGTAGGAAAAGATGGACCAATTTGCTATTCAAGTCGTACACTGAATACAGCAGAAACCAGGTATTCTACTACTGAAAAGGAATTATTAGCCATTGTGTATGCTGTGGAACAATTCAGACCTTATATTTATGGACGAAAATTCACTGTAGTTACAGATCATAAACCATTGGTTTGGCTTATGAATCTAAAAGATTGCTCTTCTAGATTATAACATCATATACAAGGCAGGAACCCTGAATTCCAATGCCGATGCACTCAGTAGAATCCCTGTAACAGAAGAGAAAACCAATAATGTATTGACTACTAAGAGTCAAGCAAAAGACACTAGGGAATTAGTAAACCAAAACGAATTTTCCGAAATCGACCGGAGCAATTTGGAAAGCTCTTATGAGGAATACTTAAACTAACGTTAGAGGAAATATTTCCAACTATAGGTGAGGAATTGATTTCAAATAATCCTCGAATATTTAAAAAGAATGAAGTAACATACATAATCACCAAATTACAAATCCCAATGCGAACAAAGAAAGATTACGTCTCAATGTTAGAGTCCCTGCATAAAATCCGAGAATATTCTATAAAAAGCAAACTAAAAGAGATACAACTATCCTTCCCTACTGAAAACATTAATTCAATCTTGGAATTCAAAAACCTCATATCATATATATTCTCAGGTATTGAAGTTAGTTTCCACTATTACTTAGCCAAAGTCAAGACTCTTGGCGACAAAGAAGAAATTGATGATGTTATCAAGACCTTTCATATCACTCCACTAGGAGGTCATCAAGGAGTGGAAAGAACCACTAAGCGAATAAAAATGTTCTACTCTTTGACTGGATTATCAAAAGATGTTGAAGAATTCATTAAAATGTGTTCTTCTTGCCAAACTAATAAATTGAGCAAGACACCCAAGTTCCAATGAAAATAACGACCACCAGTACCAGACCCTTCGAGAAAGTATTTTTAGATATTGTAGGACCATTGCCCCCTAGCCACAACAATAATTAATATATTCTTACGTTCCAGGACGATCTAACTAAATATTCAGAAGCCATACCAATTCAAAATGCGGAAGCCCGAACGGTGGCAGAGGCTTTCACTACACATATAGTATGTAAGCATGGGATACCTGAAACAATATTTACTGACCAAGGTAACAATTTTTTAAGCGAAATGTTCTCTAATGTTTGTACCCTTTTAAAAATTCGTAAACTCCAAACAACTCCTTATCACCCTCAATCAAATGGAGCCTTAGAGCGAAGTCATAGGACATTGGCCGAATATCTGAGGCATTACGTGAATCGAGATCCACAATCTTGGGATACTTGGTTACCTTACTCAATTTTCGTTTATAATACAACGCCTCACTGTAGCACAAATTATTCTCCTCACGAGTTATTGTACGGATTTCCAGCCGAAATACCTAACACTGTAAAAGTTACCCCTTCTGCCTCCTTTTGGGAACCTTTGAAGTTGCACACGCAGATTCTTGGATTAAAACTACTCACTTCAATACTACACCTGGAATTTACTTCGAAGAAATAGGTACAGTCGGACTATACAGTAATGAATGGAAAGTCGTCATATATTACGACCTAAAAAATTTACGTTTAGAATTCCTAAAACTCCAAGAATATGTCAAGGATATGGAACTAACTTGCTCAGTGTTGAAAACACACAATGAAGGCTTAGGATTTTGCAACAGTATAACCGAAATAATCCACGTACTTATCGCGGAAATAAAACAAAAGGAAACCCTGCTTAGACCTGAAAGGAGTCGATACAAAAGAAGTTTATTTAATGCAGTAGGAAGTCTAAGTAAGACATTTTTTGGCACACTTGACGAAGAAGACGCAAAAAAGTATGACCAGGCCATTAACGATCTTAATAAAGATAACGAACACTTGTTGAACCTTCTAAAAAATCACACATCAATCATAGAGACCACTATTACTGTATTTAATAAGTCTCGTAGTAACTCGTCGTAAGGGTCGTGTTTCACAGCCTGCTTCCGATATCGACGAAAATATTGACAACTCGCACACTGTCATGTCGTCTCAACATCCTGCGACTGCACACATCGTGCGGCAGCCCACTGTGGATGGGGCTGCTGGTAGTTCAATTTCCGTCTCGGTGCAGCGGACGGCCGAGGAATTGGTTCCTACTGACCTGCATTCCGAATTGGTGCAGTCTGTTCCAGATGGTGATGCTGCTGTTTGTGAGGTTGAGCTACATAGGTCCTCGAGTGCTGGTAATGTTTCTGATGTCGTGACTCTGAGACCGGCTGCGCTACCTCGTAGCGTTTTTGTCTCGCGAATTCATTATGATAGCACCGCGGACGTCGTCGTGCATCATATTGCCTCACATTTTGGGATTTCGCGAGATGTAATTAACTGTCGACGAATTGACAAGTCACGCAGCTGCCCTAGCTCCTTCTTCGCGTCTTTCAAGGTTGTTATCCCTGATGCTTTGTTCAACGCCATCGTTTCCCCTGAGATTTGGCCCAGTGGAACCATCGTCCGGGAATTTGTTCCTAAAAACCGTTCAGGCTCTAGAGATGCTCCAAAAAACTCATCAGCGAGATCACGTTCTACTACGCTAACGTAACCGGCTTTCGATCAAAGACGACTTGCCTCTATACCAGCTCTACTTTTTCATCTTTCGACGTGGTCTGTCTGACTGAAACTTGGCTTTGTGGTATGATCGCCGATGCTGAGCTCTTTGGACCGGAATACATCGTCTTTCAGCGTGACCTATGCGTCCTCAATATGAGTTGTTGCTCCTCGGAGATTTCAACCTGCCAAGTATTAGCTGGGTGTCATCAGATGTTGACGGGCTGATTCCTTCCCGATCACCTGCATCGCAGAGTTCTCTATGTTTCATCGACGGCATTACCTCTTCCGGGCTTGTACAGTGTTCCAGCATCGCTAATGATTCCGACAGATTTTTGGCTTTGGTGTTTAGCACTAACCCATGCAGTACCTTGGTCAGGCGTTGCCCGGTTCCTTTAGTTCCTGAGACGTCTCATCATCCGGCGCTTCAAACTGCTTTGGTCTTCGATCCACTGCCTGCTGCATTTCTGATTCACGACGACTTCTCTTTTAATTTTAAAAAGGCTGACTTTTCAGTATTGAATAATTTGTTATTGAATTGTAATTGGTCTAATGTTTTTTATGAGCGGAACATTGATGTGGCGGTAAGTGCTTTTTATGACAATTTGTTTACTTGTTTCTTGCATTGTGTTCCTGTTTCTCGTTCGTTTTCTTCTTTTTCTAGTCCGCCTTGGCTCAATAGCTCGCTGAAGCATCTTAAAACTTAAAAAATAAAGCATGGAAGCGGTTCTGCTCATCAAGGAGTAACTCGGATTTTTATATCTACTCACAATTGCGCGATGAGTTCAACTCCGAAATTCATGCCTCATATAATAATTACATTAACAGAATGAGGTCCATTATACGCGGTGAGCCTAAGAAGTTTTGGAGATTTGTTAACTCTAAGCGTAGCACCGACGGCTACCCTACTTTATTAAAACTAGGTGACACTGAAAGTAGTGATCCCTTGACGATTGCGAACCTTTTCGGCGACTTTTTTAAGACAGCTTTTCTTTCTGACAACTGCGATACTTGCTCAAAGGATTTTAGCTACTTGACATTATTTCCTCCTTCTTCACTGGAAATGAAAGATCTTACATTTGATGACGATACAGTCGCGAATTACATCAATAATTTGGCAGATAGTTTTTCGTGCGGTCCTGATGGTATTCCTGTTTCCCTTTATAAGAACTTTTCTTCTTCCTTGGTTTCTGTTCTTTGTTATTTATTTAATTTATCTATTTCTTGTGGAGTCTATCCAAAATCTTGGAAATCATCTCTTATTATCCCTCTTCACAAGAAAGGCAAGAGGTGTGATATTTCCAATTACAGACCCATTGCAAACTTGTGTTGTATTGCTAAGATTTTTGAGGCATTAGTTTGTGATACACTTTACTTTCATTGCAAACCTTTTCTTGGAACTTTCCAGCATGGCCTTATGTACTGCGACTAACCTACTGGAATTCTCAAACTTCTGCATATCCAAAATTGAGGCTGGAAAGCAAGTGGATTGTATCTTTACAGATTTAAACAAGGCATTCGACAGAATAAGCCACCAAATTTTGATTCACAAGTTGACGGCCCTCGGGTTTCCTTCATTGTTTGTAGACTGGGTTCGTTCTTACCCACTAAATCGGACTAAGCGTGTGTCCTTTCGTGGATCACTATCCAAGTTTATTTTTAATTCCTCTGGCGTAACTCAGGGAAGTCATCTGGGCCCGATTTTATTTATTATATACATCAATGATGTATCTTTATTCTTGAAATATTCAGAAATTCTTTGTTATGCTGACGACGCTAAAATTTTCCGTGTTGTGTCCTCTGTTCGAGACTGTGAACTTTTAAATTCTGACTTAGACGCTTTCTACAACTGGTGTTCTGATTACTATCTTCCCCTCAATATTAGTAAGTGTACGTCTATGTCTTTTACTCGTAGAAAGAATCCTCTCGACTTCAACTTCACCATGCGTGGCTGTGTTCTGGAAAAAATTATTAGGACCAAGGACTTGGGTGTCTGGTAGAACAGTCGTTTTACGTTTGACGATCACATTGATGAGATAGTTATTAAAGCTAATTCTACACTGGGTTTTATAAAAAGATGGGCAAAGGAATTCGACGACCCTTATATCACCAGGCTTCTCTACTGCACCTTTGTTAGACCTATTCTGGAGTATGCTAGTTGTGTTTGGTCACCATTTTATCGTGACTCAATTGACCGGGTAGAGGCAGTCCAGCGCCGTTTTGTTCGCTTTGCACTTCGTGGGCTTCCTTGGAGTGACCCTCTTATCCTGCCACCGTACTCAGATAGGCTTAAGCTCATAAAACTTGACTCTCTTGAATTCAGGCGTAACATCTCTAGAACTGTTTTCGCTTTTGAGTGTCTTCAAGGTAATGTTGACTCTCCAGTCTTGTTGTCTTCTTTTAGTATATCGATTCCGAGTCGCTCCTTGAGTCACGTCAATGTCTCGGTTTTTTAATTCGCATTTTAACAACATTGATTTTAATCTGTCGAAAAATTCTGTGAAGGCCAAACTTTCCTAACTACTCTGTTATTATTTTGTAATTATTATGTATTATTAATTATTTTTCTAGTTAATTATTTTTGTATTTTTCTAGTTATTGCTTTAAATTAATTATTTTCTAGTTATTTATATTAATTTATTGATTATTGTAATTATTTTGATTCTTATTTTATTTTGTGACTGTTTTTATATTTACATGTTAAGTAATCAGCCCGTTGATGAATCTTAAATAAATGAATAAACATAGATGACCAATTTAGGAGCCTGACAAATAAACTGAGATTCTTGAATTCGACCGTTAATAGGATAACGTCTGAAGTTCTGGATAATCGGTTATTACTAGAATTGGAAAATTTAGTAACCTTAACCACCATCATTATGGTAAGACACCAGTCAACCCTAAATGCATTGGTAGACCTTTTGACTGACGTCAAACACGGCAAGCCGCACCCATCAATTATAACCCCAAGTCAGATGCAGAGTGTGCTGACCGAAATACATAAAAATTTACCTAGTCAACTTTCACTACCAATATCAAGCCAAGAAAACAATTTACTCCAAATATAGCAACTGGGCCAAACACGAACAGGAATTATCGAGGATAAAATAATGCTTGAATTTAAACTCCCACTCCCATTCAAGGAAACATATCAGCTTTTTAAGGTTACAGCACTTCCAACCCCCCAGAGTAATCTTTTCGCCTACATCCAACCCTCATTAGAATATCTCGTTATAGATATTAATAGGGAACATTACTATGCACTCAATAAATTTGATCTTAACAACTGCCTCACCAATAACCTAATCCACTATATATGTAGAATTATACATCCGATTTTTAATGATCATTCTGCTAATCACCTATGCGAAATCAAATTACTAAAACATACACCCACAATACCCCAAGAATGCGAAATTAAGACAATTCCTAAAACAAACTATTGGATACAAATGTCCCAACCCAACAACTGGATATTCGTCCTTAAATATCAAGAAACCATTGATTCAATCTGTGGGAATACTATCAATCCCCTCAAACTAAGTGGTGCAGGTATCGTTGAAATCAAACAAAATTGTTACCTCAGATCAAAAGAGTTCACAATTCAGGCCCATAACGTCAAAACATATAGATTAAATAATTTTTACTTACCAACCACTAATCACCCTGAAACAGACAAGCACCAACACAAATTATAAAATTCTACGATAATAACGAATTTAAGGAACTAAGTAAGAAACAAGAAGAAAATGATTTCTTACATGCAGATGGACACACAATCCATCAATACGTAATAAGTTATATCTTACTCATTTGCATGACTTCCGCTCTCATTATGTATTTAAAAAAGAAATTCCAAGCAAAACTTCAAATAAACGAAAGTGAAGAAAATCCTGTCAAAGAAATAGAGTCGGATAACCCACACGGGTACACCTTACAAATAAAAAATGAGAACACTAAACCCTAACATAAATTGTAATATTTACATTTTCTAAACAGGTGTAGTTCTAGAAGTATTTTTACATATTTTAGTATTATTTAATTCGAGTTGTAATCGCTTTCTCAACATACCTTTACACATGAAGCTCTTCTAAGGGAAAAGGGGTAAGCGAATTTCATAATTCCCTTCTTATACGAATTTCATAAAAAAAAAATTTTACATTTTTTTCTTATCTCCCCTCATTAGCGATCAATTTCAGACCTTGTTTTACCTCTACATTTTTTTTCTCTCTTTCTCTTTTTTTGTCCTTCTTTCGAAAGTTTCCTATGAAATTTTCTCTTCTAAGGGAAAAGGTGTAATGTAGTGCCAGTACACTACATTTTCTCACGAGCCTAAACCGATAAATTAAAATGAATGTTTCTCATGTACCCTAAAATCAAAACTAAACCCTTCAGATAATCTCTAAACAATCCCTTACCCTCATAATTTAAACCCTCCAAAAATACTTAAACCAAAAACCCAGATAACCCAAATCCAAGAAATACTTTCTTAATTACTCCCAAACTCATAAGTTAATTCATAAACAATCCAAGAAATGTTTCCTCATTTCATAATTACTTGACGGTGTCAATTCATAAACAATCCAAGAAATGTTTTCCTCATTTCATAATTACTTGACGGTGTCAATTCATAAACAATCCAAGAAATGTTTTCCTCATTTCATAATTACTTGACGGTGTCAAGTTGCGTCATGAGAATTTCGTTCAAATGGAAATTATGTCAATGCGAACATAAACAAATCGGTCTCGTGCTGCAATTCAAAGTACTTGAATGCACATGACTTTCCCCTGAAATACTTTCTGCTGTTATCAGCATCATTTTTCTATTTACTGAAATTGACCGAAATTCCAATTGGTCAATTTAGTAAATAATCGATACTTCCTACCCATTTGATGGCGGGGATGATTTCGCTTAATAAATATAAAATCTTCATCCGAAGAATCAGTCAGTAATTTTTATTCTACCAACCTGGAGTGACCCCCCACTAGAGATAAGGCCTCCAGCGTTGCACCGAAAATTAGTTCAAGTTGAGAAAGTGAAAGTGTAGACTAATTAAGCACAAGACAATACTCAATGTATAGTTGATTGAATAGTAAATACCCGTGTAAAATACAAGTAAAGTGAAATGAAGACAAGTGTATAATTGATTAAATAGTAAACACCCGTGTAAAATACAAGTAAGGTGAAATAAAGACAATTAACAATAAAGGATCGTATTAATGAATCAGGGCTGGTGATCTTCGAAAAAAGCACTCCCAGTCCTTTGCTACAACCAACATTGAATAAGTAGCATAAAACACATTGTTCCCGAATGATGGCACACAAGATGCATTACTTGGAATTAGGCGAGCAAAACGAACAGTCAAAGCAACCGGCACTACACCAGCACGTGAAATTGAAGATTTTACTTATCATACATTGGATGCCGTTTTAAAAAAGTTCGATGATCATTGTTTGCCTCTGTTGTGGTCGCCTTTACAGGTTATCCAGTGGTTCCGGATGATCTGACCACCACGTCAATTTAGATCCCATTGGGCACAGGGTATATATATACTGGGTGAAATTTGGATTCGGCTATGCGAGCCGAATCCCTTATCTTTGATTAGACCAATGAGGTTATGCTCATCATCTAACCTTTGCTCCTGCTCCAGCATTGGGACATCCTAACTCGAATTTCCAGGCACCCCACAATATTACCTGCATTTCAGGGCACTAGATCCGGCTCCTATAGCCGAATCCAAGAGCATACACATTTTTTTCACCTGCAAAATACCTGAAACAAGAAAACCTGAAAAGGGATAAAACATTTTTTCATACGCGCATAATATTCGGCATTCGGTAGAGCATAAAATTCCCTTCTCAAAAACCCCTCAAACGTTAAAATCGGTGTGCGGAGAGCTGAAGAAGATAATTTAATTCAATTAAATCATCTTCATATAATTTCTCAACTCTTGCACATAAATTCCCTAAAAATTGCTAAAAGTTACATTTCAATAGAAATTGCAACTGTTCGCATAACAGTACACACCCAAGCCCCGCCTATAAACGGGAGAAATAACGAGACAAAATACAAAAATCCTCAGCCGCCTGTAAAAAGAATGAAAAATTACAGCCATAAACGGCCCGGCTGCAAAAATAATTCTAAAAATAGAATTATTTTCAAGTCAAAGCAGCAAATTGCAACAGAATTTGCAACAGAAATTGAACATCTGGCTGAAATGAAAAGAGCCAAACCGTTTACGCCGTTGCCTGAGCATGGGAGTTGGGATGTCGGCAGCGGTATGGCACGAGAGTGTGTGCGTGTCTTCTGCCGGCACGTAAGAATCTCGGTGTGATGAGAGAGTCAGTCGATGGTTAGTTTGGAAATGGATTGGTGGTGAATTAAAATAAACCAAAAAGAGAAGTTGAAGGTGTAAAATAATATGAAAGGATTTGACGTCTCAAAGCGATAAAGTGCTGGATTGAGTGCTTAGTGAAGTTAATTATATACAACTGGAGCATTTTTATGAAATTTTATGTGACATTAATTCCCACAAGACTTAATAAACGATAAAGAAGTAATGCATAAAGTGTTAAATGAAAAGTTCTCATATAATAAAGCAAGGGAAAAAGATTGCAAAGTGCTGCTAAATTTCGCTCAATTGTGCGACAGTTTTTTTGTTGATGTGGATTGGTAGGTCTAAAGAGTAAATGGATTGAAGCTTAATGCTTATGTTGTGGTTGCTACAAAAAGTTAATGCAAACAATTAAATTGTAAAAGGAAAAAGGAGGTGAGTCGTTTGTTTTTTTCTTTCTCATATATTTATCTTACAATAGAACGCAAAATGAAGTTATGTCGGCGGGATTATGCTGCGAATTTAACCATCGTAAACACCACAACTTTCATCATCAATGCTGAACATAATAGCCACACATAAAGGGCATCACAGCGTGAGTTCTGGAGACCTTACAGACAGACCTGAAGAAATTTTAAAATTTATAATTATAATAAACAAAAGACAAAACACAGAAAAATTGTTTACCTGTTGGCATTCTTAGATGTCTTGAAGGTACGAATAATTTTTGATGGATGTGAAAAAGGAACTTGCAAGCTACGAATTACAGCATTCATTTACGACGAACCTTTTTTTCTTAATCAGAAAAATGTAATAACAGGAAACTGTCTTCGCAAAAGTGAATAAGATATCTTCGCAAAAGTAAATTTCTATATATATGTTTACGACGATTTTTTCTGATATTTAATAACAATAAACTATCTTCGCAAAGATGAATAAACTATCTTCGCAAGAGTGAATTTCTACATACGTTTATGTCTATTTTATTCTGATAACAATAAGCTATCTTCGCAAGAGTGAATTTCTATAAACGTTAGGACTATTTTGTTTTGATATTGCCTGAAAACTGTAATAACAGGAAACTATCTTCGCAAAACTTGATTCGTCGTAATTTGATTTTTCTAGAATTGTTGGACTTGTGATTTTTTTTTCAACTTTGGCTGAAATTTTTAACTTTGGCTCAGATTTTTCTTATCTATTTTTGGATTTGTGATTTTTTTTCAACTTTGACTCAATTGTTTCCACAATATATTTGTGGACTTGTGATTTTTTCTAACGTTCAATCAAATTTTCTCATATAGTTTTAGATTTGGGATTGGTTCTTTTTAACTTTTGCTCAAAATTATTTTCGCGTATATTTTTGACTTGTGATTTTTTCTTTTGCTCAGAATTTTTTTTCCCCGCAATATATTTTTGGACTTCTGATTTTTTTCTTTGGGTTCTTAGGTTCAATTTTTTTTTTTTGGACTTGAATTTTCTCCAAAATTTTGGCTCGAGTTTTTTTGTGTTTCAGGTTTTGTCGTGATTTTTTTTAATTTTTGGATCGCTTACTTTGTCTCAGAATTTTGGAACGGAATTTTTCTTTCAAAACTTCGGCTGGTTATTTTTTGGGGTGTCATATTTATGACTTGAGAATTTTTTTTTATTCTCTCAGAATTTGTGCTTGTCATTTTTTTTTCAAAACTTCGGCTTGTTTTTTTTGATAATTTTTTTTTCTCTTGAGAATTTGTTTTTTCAAAATTTGGGCGTGACATTTTGTTATCATATTTTTGTGGACTTGAAATTGTTCAAAACTTCGGCTCGATTGTTGTACCAGGTCTTTGCACGGAATTTTTTTGTTGAAACTTCGTTGCAATTTGAGATTGCAGGGAACTCCAAGGACAACTGCAGGTTAAGATAACACTGGTCCTCTATCTAGTGGCAAAATGTGGGTAGCTCGTTCCCCGCCTGGAGCTTCGGCGGTCTCACCGAAGTTATGTACCGTCTGTATGGAAAACCTAGCCACAAGCAACGCAATACTGACTAGCTGTGGACACGAGTTTCACGAGCACTGCCTACGCCAGTGGGAGAAAACAAGCCAAGTATGTCCCAATTGCCGACAGGAACTGCATAACCGGAACGACGGAACGGGCGCTATTCCTCGTAGGTATAATACTAGAGCTGCTACGCGACAACCAGCGACGTCACCCCCTGAAGAGGTACGGCTAGCGGAGCCACAAGCTCAAAGTTCGAGACCAGCCTCAACAACAGCTTCATCTCGGAGTCCAGAGGAGACTCAGGGAAGGACGCGGCCCATATCCCGAGATCAGTCCACCATTGCAGGTGAGCTGCCTCCGGAGGACGTCCCGCTAGACAGGTCCGCTAGCGCACAAGCGCTGTTGGCAGCTATAAGGATACAAATCGCCGACGCCATTAGGGATGAAGTGGCGAGAGGCCTTCAACAACACCGGTCACCACCAGCTCCACAACCACGTATAGCGGCAGCAAACTCTTGGGCAAACGCTTCTCGAGACATGCCTAGTCTCGGCAATATGAGGGGACAACCTGGACCCGATTTCATCTCCGTTCGGGCAAGTCAGCAGAGACATCAATATATTCCACCATATCAGTCCAACCAACACTACCAGCAAGACCAGTATGAAACACCTCACCCGCAACGACAAAGTCACCATGGATACAACCGGCCGAGGCGCTCAGCAAGTCCCATCTACTTACAAGATGGCAACTGATGTATGATGGGGATAACTCAAAACTTGACGTAGAAGAGTTCATATTCCGAGTGGAGACACTAACGAGAACCACGCTAGGTGGAGATCTCAACCTAGTCGTCGATAATCTACATACCCTCCTGGGAGGAAGAGTGAACGGATGGTTCTGGACAGTGCGGTGACAGAACCCTTCCCCGCCATGGGAACATGTAAAGCTGGCCCTGAGGACAGATTGGGGCGAACACAGAAGCGACGTTGACATCAGAAGGAGGATGTTTAACCGACGACAGAGGCCCAACGATCTCTTTGCATCCTATTGCCAGGACATGGTGCACTTGCGAAACCAACTACGTGCACCCATGACGGAGATGGAATTCGTCGAAAACGTTCGCACCAACTTCAGCTTCAGGCTTTAGTTATGGAAGTGCAGACCACCAGAGCACGCATTCGTTCATCTTTACCATCCATGTACAACCGGTCGAGAGTTGAGGAATATTACCTGCCCGAAAATCCGATGAGACACGACGAGGATACGGTTGACCGCACGTCAGAAAATGGACGACATGTAGCTGCCATCGAACCGGCCCAAAGGCCGACGCCAATCTGCTGGAACTGTGATCAGCCGGGACACTATTACACAGACTGCAATAGAGAGCCACAGGGTTTCTTATGGATGCGGACGGAAAGGAGTTGTCAAGCCTAGGTGCCCTGTCTGTGTTCAGAAAAACCTGAGGAAGGTCGGGGGCAACAACATCAGTCCTCGACCGACAGCATACCATCGGAGGCCAGTAGAGCAGAGGGACAATGCACCGCGGCCGAATCCAGCACTGCTTGCGACTCCTCAACAGCCGCCTACATCTCAACAGGAATAACCAATACTAGACCAGACATAACTTCCGTAAACTCAACACCGGATATATCACCTTCATCGGACTTATTGCCACTGCTGACCATCCCTACAGAAGACAACGAGAGCAGGTCAAGCGTATGCCCGCCTAACTTAATGGACCAGTTAATAGACGCATCGGATAACAGCACTACTTCTGAGATGCAAATACCATTGGTGCCTATACGTTCTACACCACCCAATGCACAGTCAGGGGAGACTAAGGCAGGGCCAATACAGTTGCTGCAGCGACACACAGCCGTCCCGATTGAAGAACGGACTACACCAACTGCTCGACCTCTGAAGCCCTACCACCAACGGCTCAGAGAGTATCAGGAAGCCAGACAGAGAATATTTGCGGAAACTGATCCCGTAAACGACACCACCCTCCCAAGAAAACCCAAGCGCAAACCTTGCGGCTGAGAGCCTTTTGGAAAAGGTTCGAGAGAACAGGAAGAGGTTAGCCTCAGCATTCGTGACTGCGCCTCACGACATCCGGCCTTATGCCGAGGTGTTATTGCTGGGGCAGACTCTTTCTGGTCTCTTGGACAGTGGAGCCAGCGTTAGCGTCTTGGGTAAGGATGCAGTGGAGAGGTTGGATAAAGCCCAAATTTCGTGGAGCAAGTATCGGACGAAGCTCATGGTAGCCAACGGAGAGACACCCGAGGTACTGGGCCACGCAGACGTGCAGATCACTTTTCGGGGTGATACCAAGGCTGTACGTCTGTACATCGTGCCCAGCCTGACTCAAGAACTATACCTCGGCGTGGATTTTTGGAGGATTTTCAATTTGGCACCTGATATTATTGACAACGTTTCAGCAGCAACAATATGGTCTCAACCATCAACGATAGCAGGCATGTCTCAACCCCTGGACCCAAACCAATATCCATTATCTACAACGGACCAACTTCGCCTACAACAGGTCAAGCAACTCTTCCAGTCGTACTCAACGCTAGGTCTCGGGAAGACAGAGTTAGTCCAACACCTGATAGACGTAGGAGAGGCTGCACCCATCAAGCAGCGTTTTTATCCGGTCTCACCAGCCGTGCAACAGCTGATGGACGCCGAACTTCACCGAATGAAACAACTGGGCGTGATAGAGGAAAGCCAGAGCCCGTGGAGTTCGCCCGTGGTCCTAGTGAGGAAGCCAGGCAAGGACAGGCTGTGCTTTGATGCGAAGGTCAATGCGGTGACCCAGAAGGATGCCTATCCACTACCGATTATAGATGGCATCCTTAGTAGACTTCCTCCATCAAGGTACATTACCAGCCTTGACCTTAAAGATGCTTTCTGGCAGATCCCACTGGACCAACACTCGCGTGAAAAAACAGCTTTCACAGTCCCCGGCCACCCCCTCTATCACTATACGGTGATGCCATTTGGACTGTGCAACGCGCCCCAGACAATGTGCCGGCTGATGGACAAGGTCATCCCCTACGATCTTCGAGACCAGGTGTTGGTGTATCTCGATGACCTGTTGGTATTGACGGAGGACTTCGACTCCCACCTATCGCTCCTCGGTAAGGTGGCGGAATGTTTGAGGAAGGCTGGACTTACGATAAACGTGGAGAAGAGTAAGTTCTGCTTAAAGGAAGCGCGGTATTTAGGGTACATCATCGGTAATGGAGGGATAAAGACGGACCCCGAGAAGGTCGCAGCCATCGTCGAATACCCTCCCCCTAAGTCCGATTTCTGGGCATGTCAGGCTGGTACAGGAAGTTCATTCCGAACTACGCCGACCTGTCAGCATCCATTAAGGATACGCTGAAGAAGTCCAGCAAATTTGTCTGGACCAGCGAAGCCCAGTCCGGATTTGAACAGCTCAAAAAGCAGCTAACTTCTTCCCCAGTGTTGGTAAGTCCTGACTTCACCAAGCCCTTCGTCATCCAGTGCGATGCGAGTAAACAGGGTGTGGGCGGGGTCTTGATCCAGTTGGACGACGAGGGAAACGAGCGACCACTTGCATACGTGTCCAAGAAATTGAATTCGGCCCAACGCAATTACACCATTACGGAGCTAGAATGTTTGGCAGCGATGATCAGTATCAAAAAATTCAGGGCATACGTCGAATTCATGTCATTTAAGGTGGCGACGGACCATGCGAGCCTGCAATGGCTGATGTCCCAAAAGGACCTTGTGCGACGGCTATGTGTATATTCGGACGCAGCCCAGAACTGGTGACCCAGTTCAGGAAGAAGAAGCCTGGAAGCTTTGGATTCCACGGGGTCTGGTACCAGACGTCATTGCGAGAGCGCATGATCCGCCGCAATCTTCACATGGAGGAATAGGTAAGACGTTAGAGCGAATACGACGACACCTGTATTGGCCCAAGATGACCGCTGATGTACGAACATATGTATTAGCCCGCGACACCTGCAAGGAGACGAAAGCCCCAAATTCCATCTTACGACCACCAATGGGAGCTCAAGCGAAGACTGAAAGACAATAGCAACGAGTGTACATGGACCTACTAGGGCCGTATCCCCGCCCGAAACGAGGCCATGTGTGCATCCTGATTGCATTGGACCATTTGTCGAAGTACATACTACTACGCCCCCTGCGAAAAGCGAGCACAACACTAATTTGCAGCTTCGCCGAAGAAGAAATCTTCCACAAGTTCGGTGTCCCGGAGAATTTAGTACAACGGTCCTCAGTTTCGGTCAGCCCAGTTCGGTAACCTCTTGGAACGATGCGGCATCCAACACTTTCGTACAGCAGTACACTCGCCACAAGCAAACGCTTCCGAAAGGGTAAATAGATCCGTCCTAGCTGCGATCAGAGCTTACGTTAAGGATGAGCATGACAGATGGGATGAGAAGCTGAGTTGTATAGCAAGCTCCCTTCGGAGTTCAGTCTACCAGGCTATTGGCTTTCCGCCTTATAAGGTTTTGTTTGGCCAGCAAATGGTTGAGCATGGCTCTGCGTACGCGCTACTAAGACGACTACAGGCTGTGAGTGAAACAATAGACGTAGATTCGGAAGAAGCTCAATTTGATTCGCGAACAGGCCCGGAAAATGATGATAAACGTCCACGAGTACTGAGTCTTAGGACAATGGTGCCGGTGTGACGTAAACTGAAGGAGGAAGGTACATACACATACCAAAGTTCGGTTTGCACGGCAGGAATCGTGATCCTCAATCTAGTCATGGGGGAGTCCGGCTGCTCGCGGAGATATCCTTGGGACTCATGCGTCTCTCATTAGGACGACGTGCTTGTCTCGATGATATCACCGCTGAGGTCAGGCTCTGATTCCAACGACTACTCCCTCATTAGGTGTATGCCTGGGGGGATCTGAGACCTGACGAGCCGCGATGGCAAACCAGCCGCGTCTTCAGAAAGCCGTTATCAGCGACCAGGTTGTCCAGCAATTATCCTTCCCATAACCCCTGTATTGTACAATTAGCTCCGAGCCTTCAGCATATTCTACAGGCTCGAAGCTTTTGTTTACGCCTTACTCCAACGCATGTCTCATGTTTCTCGAAATCCCACTACAAGTTTTACATTCATAAGGGCCCTATCTAACTACGGTTTCGTTGTCCCCGCATCATATTCTATGGACTGGTTTTTTTAGAGAGTGAGCAATCGAAAGGACTTACCACCTTCTGAATCGCCCTAGCCTCTCCATTGGAGCCCTTCTGGCTAGGCTGGGCCTATTGGCCAACTGTATGCACCTCGTAGGAATTTAGCACCAAGTGCCTCTCCGTCTGAACGACACTAAAACATTCATGTGATGTAATTCGCAACCATCTCTACGATGGCGTCCTTCACGGACATCGACTCACCCCTCTCGCTTCGCCTCTAGCCCAGTGGCCCATCATCTGCTACAAAGCGCTCCAAGAACAAAGATTAGTCAGTTTAGCTCAAAGCCCTCAGCATCTTATCGGCAGGAAGTTGTGTTCACGCCTCACCGTATCGCCTGTTTCAGGCTTCATCTTACACCATCAACAATTTTCTTTTCACCGTCCTATCAGACCGGATAGCAGACCCAAGAATAGTCGGCCTGGACGCGCGACAGCTGGGCCTTTAATAGTTTCGTGAGGATAGCCATACTGGAGTGTGTGTGTCTTCTTCTTATGATGATAAACGTCCACGAAAACTGAGTCTTAGGACCCTAGTATCGGCGTGACGTAAACTGAAGAAGAAGGTGCATACACATACCAAGGTCCGGTTTGCACGGCAGGAATCCCGAGCTCTGACCTGATCGTGGGGGGGAGGCGTCCGGCTACTCGTGGAGGGATAATCGGGGCTCACGCGTCTCTCATTAGGACGACGTGCTTGTCCCGGTGAGACCACTACTGAGGTTAGGCTATGATTTCACTGGCTGCTCTCTCATAAGGAGTATGTCCGGGGGAATCTTAGTCCTGACGAGCGGAACGAAGAACCAGCCACATTATCATGACCGGCCGCCAGCGGTGATCCGGTAGTATACCATCGACCATTTCCATACCTATCTCGTCAGTTCGCACCGAACCCTCAGCAAAATTCTTACCGGCGTAAAGCTTTTGTTTACGTCTCCTCTCAATGCTTGTTTATTTATTTATTTATTTATTCATTACAGATTCATCAAATACATAGATTACTACAAAATATATATAAAATTCAAAAACAGAGAATAGAAAACTACTGCCAAATGTAACAGTCGGACATCCAGACAGGAAGCACCACATCAGCCGAGACACTGTCTTAGCAGACACTTTAAATTCCGCCTAGATATGTCCAAGTCGAAACTACCGAAGTGTTGATTGAAGAGACGGGACATCGACGTGACGGGCTCATGCATGCCGTAAAGAGTACGGTGGCCTGGGACGAATAGGAAGTCATGATTCCTCAAGGTGCGTTGAGGTATAGCAAAGTTAACAGCCTCCAGTAATTCCGGTGAATTAATAGTTCCCTGCAAAAGATCGAACATAAATACTATTTTCGAAATATTGCGCCTCATTTCTAGAGAGTCCAAAGAAATTAATCCCAGACGATCGGCATAAGAGGGAAGCACCAAATGATCATTCCACGTAAGGCAAACCTAAGGAATCTGCGCTGCACCGCCTCGATGTGGTCGATGTGAACGGCAAAGTAAGGGGACCATACAGGGCTAGCATATTCCAAAATAGGTCTAACGAAGGTCAGTATAGAAGCTTGGTCAGGTAGGGATCATCAAGTTCCTTAGACCATCTCTTGATGAAGCCCAGCATCGAGTTAGCCCTAGAAACAATAGAGTCAATATGGTCCTCGAAAGAAAGACGAGAATTGAGGACCACTCCCAAGTCTCTCACCCTGTCAACCCTACCCAAGACAACGCCGCTGATGGAGTAGTCAGAGAGGACAGGATGTCTTCTACGAGAAAAGGTCATAACGGTGCACTTGCTCACATTTAAAGGAAGGCAGTTACGCAGACACCAGTCGCTAAACACCGCCAAATCTGAGTTCAGAAGATTAACATCTAACTCATGAGAAACCGTGCGGAAAATCTTAGCATCATCAGCATAACAGATTACTACTGGACAAAAGAAGCGAAACATCGTTGATATATATGACAAACAGGAGTGGTCCAAGTATACTACCTTGAGGCACCCCCGAGGTGACAAGGATTAGGTCGGAAAGGATTCCACGAAACAAGACACGCTGTGTACGACCTGTCACGTAAGACGACAACCAATTAACGAAACAAGAAGGAAAACCGAGAAGGGACAGCTTATATACCAAGATTGCATGATCGATCCTATCAAAGCCCTTACTGAAATCAGTAAATATACAGTCCACCTGCTTGCCAGCCTCAATGGTCGGTAAAGAATAATTAATGAATTCAAGAAGGTTAGTAGTCGTCGATTTCCCTTTAAGAAAACCATGCTGGAAAGATCGTAAAAAAGGCCTACAGTGAAATCGAAGTATGTCACTAACGAGGGACTCAAAAACCTTCGCAACATGGCACAAGTTGGCAATCGGTCTATAGTTAGAGACGTCGGATTTACAGCCCTTCTTATGGAGTGGAATTAGAAAGGAAGACTTTCACAACGCTGGAAAACGGCCAGAATGTAAAGAAAGATTGAACAAATAACAAAGAACACGAGAAAGAGATGATCGGCAACTCTTAAAAAAGGAAGCCGGGATACCATCGGGACCACTCGAGAAGCCGCCAGTCAAGTTAGAGAGATGATCAGCAATAAGTGCTTCGTCAAATACCAAGTCCTTGGCCTCAAGGGAAGTTGGCGGGAGCCGCGTCAAATGGGTAAAATCTGAAGCGGAGATATCACAGGTGGAATCACAGAAGGAGGTTCGAAAAAAGTTCGCAAAGAGATTGGCAATTGTTAGAGAATCGTCACTCTCACAGTCGTGGTACCTCAGAGAGGAGGGATAAGCGTCACAATTGCGCTTCGAGTTAAAAAGCCTCCAGAACTGTTTAGGGTCAGTACGCAGCATGACTCTCGCATTTGAAAGGTATTCAGAATATGAGACCTGCAGGCGCGCAGAAAACTGGAGATTGAGATTAGAGTAAACTAGGTAATCATCGTGACTAGCCGATGCACAGAACCTCCTCCAAGCTTTGCCTCTCAAGTTCCTCAGGTGACGTGAGGCACCATCTACCCATGGGTGAGACAACTTAGCGGATCCCGACCTAGAGATGCCAATAGCACGCCAGACCAATCACAAGAAGTAAGCCACTCATCAATGGCCAAGAAGTCAGCCCGCCTGAAATTGAAAAAAAAGTCGGCGAGTAAATGAGGACAAGTGTCAGTAGTATCAAAACACATGACAACCAGAAGCGAAGGGTGGTGACGAGATTCTGGAACCAATGGGGTCATGCATCTCTTCACCATCAAACTATCAGGGTCAGATGTAAACAAAAGGTCCAAAAATCTACCTGAATCATTAGCGATGTCACAACACTGAGCCAATCTATAAGAGGCCATGGAATCCAGAAAGGACAACGCGCTTGTTGGAGCAGATCTGAAAGAGGGTGAAAGACCATCAGTGTCAGGGGAATGCACCCAACCTATGGTGGGAAGATTGAAGTCTCCAAAAATCATGATGTCATCCGTAGGAAGCAAAGAGTCACACAAATTGTCCAAGGACGCCGTGAGCAAATCGTAAACTGCAGATGGAGAACAGGGAGGAATGTAAACAACCAAAACAAACCGTCTCCTGGCAGGAAGTCGCAGGACCAGGCAGAAGAGCTCCAAATCACGTGAATTAGAAACGTCAACAACCGAGCACGAGATACCCTCCATGCCTCTCAAGTCTTCCTTACGTAACGCTTTGTTGTTTTTGTAAAAAAATTGCAGCCACTGGTTACTCCGTTGCCTTCGTAAGGTATCCTGCGATTCGAATTGTGGAATGTGAGAACCTCACAATTGAGATTTTAACGGCGGCCTAGTTCACGTAGTGGAACAGTAGATGTCCTCCCGACACAATCTTCCACTCCTAACCTCTCTTTAAGAGACCTTCTGGTTAGGCTTGGCCCATGGGTCCCTCAACACTACCTTTGCATCCTTCACTTTCAGGCCTTAGTGCTTTTCCGTCTTAACGACCGGTGAACAATTTTGTGAGACCGCTCACCATCATCCAAGAGATTTCGTCCTTAACGGACTCTGCCTCGCCGCTCTCGCCTTCTTTCCGCTTCACCATCGGACACGCTTAGTCTTAAGGACCGGCTAGCTCAGATAAAGCATGAGACTGCGGATGGGTCGTGCCACACATTGGGCGCCTGGCAAAGCTACGAGAGGGTACCTAGAGCCACCTACGTCTCTCTCATTAGGAGCACGCAAGGGTCTTAGGCTCACTCTCGCTAGCTGAGCAAGGTAATTGAGGGTGAGTATAGGATGAATGGGGCTCCTTGGTTGTAATGAAATATATCAGGTTGTAGTCCCTTTCGTTGTGGAGTCCCCAATCCTAGAACCTCCTTGTACCTATAAATACTTTAGGTACATTTTATTTGATAATAATAATAAAAAAAATATTTTTATTATTTTAAAACTTTTATTTTGTTATTATTTTTAAAGTTACCAGTTCGGTTGTTCTGGCTAGACTAAAATTATTTACAACTTGTTTTGTATCCTACTTTACGTTATATACATAGATAGTTTGTTAAAATTTTCTTTGTATTGAGTACAGTATTTTATTGTCAATGAATAAATGATTATGATAATTTTTAAAGTGTTTGTGTTTTACACTATTCAAAATTTATCGAAGTGTACAGGTTGACTAAAATATTTTTGACAGTACAGTCTGATTGGATATTATTAAAGTAGATTTTAATATAAATATTTTATTAATAATATAATCAAATAATAAACTTTTACTTAAAATATAAAATATTAAATTTGTAGCTACTGCTACATTACACCCCCCTCAGTGAAAACGTCCATTTTAAATGAATCGTAAAATTAAGAATATGATGAATAATAATATTGTTAGTCATAAAAAAATTATAATTGAAATTTTACTTTCTTTTTTGTATTGTTTTTGATTGGTGTAATAATTTGTTCCGTGTTTTCGATAAATGCTGGTTTTAGTCTGTCGACTGAAATGTTTGTAGCTTTACCACGGTAATCGATTTGATAAAATTTTTCCAGTTTGTTTAATACTTTGAAAGGACCTTCATATGGGTTTTGTAAAGAAGATTTGCTTCTGTCGATTCTAATAAAAACAAATTCTGTATCTTTTAAATCTTTAGGTACGTAGATCTTAGAATTTTGTTTTCGAGAATTTGAAGGTTTGAAATTATTTATGCAAGATCTAATTTTACTTCAGAAATTTGATGGATCTTGAATTGTTGAATTGTTGTTAATATAAATTCTCCTGGAACGCGAAGAGGTTGTCCATCGACAAGTTCTGCTGGATAACATTGCAAGTCTTCTTTAATCGTGGTTCGGAAACCTAAGAGGACTGCAGGTAATTGTGTGACCCAATTATTTTGGCCGTCACGAGCGCGTATGGCTGCTTTTAATTGTCGATGAAATCGCTCTATCATTCCGTTTGATTGTGGATGATAAGGAGTAGTACGGATTCGATGTGACCCTAAAATTTTTGTAAATTCTTCGAATAATTTGGATTCGAATTGAGTACCTTGATCTGTGGTAATTTCTAGAGGAATACCAAAACGTGGAAAATATTGTTCGTATAACGTATTGATAACTGTGCTTGCCTGTATATCTTTGATTGGATAAGCTTCTGGCCATCGAGTAAATCTGTCTATTATTGTTAAAATGTAAGAATATCCCTTTGAAGATGGTAAAGGGCCTACCAAATCTAAATGGATATGTTCGAATCTTGTTTTGGGTAGTTCGAATTTACCGATTTCTGATTTTGTGTGTTTAGTTATTTTGGCTTTTTGGCAATTGACACAATTTCTAGTCCACTTGTTAATATCTGTATTCATTCCAGGCCAAAAGTACTTTGAAACAATAGATTTTCGTGTTGTTCTAATTCCTGGATGAGATAAATTATGTATGGTATTAAAGATAGTTTTTCGAAGTTCTTTGGGTATATATGACCGCGAATTTTTAGTAGAAATTTCGCACCAAATGTCAGATTCAGAAGTGTTTAATTTAATTTTAATAAGTTATATTTTGAAATATCTGGTCTGTTATGCTGAGTTATTAAAAGATGTGTAAGTTCTTCATCACTATTTTGGTACTCAACGATAGTTTTTAAATCAAATTTGGTATTGTTATGCTTTGAATGTTCAAAATTTTCGATAGAAATTCAAGATAAAGTATCTGCTACTGTGTTTGATTTGCCTTTGATATGTCTGATATCTGAGGTAAATTGAGTTATGTAGTCCAGATGTCTAGTTTGTCTTGGACTTCTTTCTGTTTTAGACCATATTGCTGTAATGAGCGGTTTGTGGTCTGTAAAAGCTGTAAATTCTCGACCTTCTAGAAAATGTCTAAAATGTTTGATGGCTAGATATAATGCCAAAAGTTCTCGATCGAATGCTGAATATTTGATTTCTGCTTCTTTTAATTTTTTAGAGAAAAATGCAATGGGTTCCCAATGATTTGCATTGGATTGTTGGAGAACTGCACCAACAGCGCTACAGTTAAATTGAATTTTGCATTTTCCATAGGATGAATTAATAAAGTTGCTTTTGAAAATGATTGTTTAATTTTGTTAAGTTGATCTTCACATTCTGCTGGCCAAGAAAAATTTTTAGTGTTATTTGGTTTCTTTTTGAGAAGTAGGGCCAAATGAGTGTGAATTGGGTTTAGTAATTTGGCAAGATTTGGAATAAATCTATGGTAATAATTAACCATGGCTATAAATTGTTGAATTTGTTTAATGGAATTTGGAGAAGGAAAATTGTTAATAATTTGGACTCTGTCTTCTGAAGGTTGGATCCCTTCTCTTGTTATTTTATGACTGAGGAAGTCCAAAGATCCAACTCCGAAAATGCATTTGGATGGATTGATATTGATTCCGAAATCTGATAGTTGTTTAAAAATTGGGTTTAAATGATTTTGATGTTCGGATTCAGATTTGCTGGCAACTAAAATATCGTCAATGTAGACAAAAGCGGAATCTAAATTTTTAATGATTTGATCCATGAATCGTTGAAATTTTTGTGCAGCATTTCTTAGACCAAAAGGCATCCTTGTGAATTCAAATAATTCGAAAGGAGTTGTAATGGCTGTTTTATGTATGTCATCTTTAGCCATTGAAATTTGGTGGTAAGCTCTTATCAAATCAATTTTTGAGAAAATGGTGCAACCGTTTAAGATCATTGAAAAATTTTGTATGTGTAGTAATGGGTATCTATCCGGAACTGTGATTACGTTGAGTCTGCGATAATCTCCACATGGTCGCCAATCTGTAGAATTTTTCTTTGCTGCTAGATGTAGAGCAGAAGATACTGAAGAAGATGATAATTGGCATAGACCTAATTTAACAATGTGATCAAATTCTAATTTTGCAATTTTGTATTTATGTCCATCTAAACGTCTTGGACGAGAAAAAGGAAGTAGTCCTTTAGTTTCTATGTGATGTACAACGTTATGTTTAACTGGGATATCATAACGAGGTGGTTGTGTTAATGTGGGAAATCTTTGCAAAATTTTAACGTACTCATTACTGATTGCGTAGTAACGAGGAGTTGGAGTATTTGCGTTTACCGTGATTCCACTAACACTTAAAGTTGTTGTACCGTCCAGTAATCTTTTGTTTTTTAAATCGACGAGTAAATTAAGTTTTGTTAAAAAATCTGCTCCGATAATGGGCTTGTTGACATTAGCAATTAAAATGGGAAAATGAATTCTCTCCTAAGACCGAAATCTACTTTAAGTAATTTTCTACCATAAGTGTTAATGGTAGAACCGTTTGCTGCGGATAAATATAAGTTAGGGTCTTTGTTAAATTTTTTAAAGAATTCATTAGGTACTACTGAAATATCAGCACCTGTATCTATAAGAAATTTGAATTTGTTTTCTTTGTCAAAAATAAATAAACGTTTAGAAATATTATTGTTAAATATATTATTCACTGAGGGATTAATTAGTTTTTTTGATTATTAATAGTTTTATAAGAACACGGCGAAATACATTTATTCGCTTTGGTACCATATTTATTGTGGTACCAACAATAAGGATTGTTATCCCTAGATTTTGAAAATTGTCTGCTATGCGAATTGTTTCTAGAGAATGAATGATCTCTCGATCTGTTTCTAGACCGTGAATAAGAAGGTTGGTTTTGACATGATAATCCTTTTATCAAATTTTCGAGATTTTCTATTTTATTTTCTAAATTGTTTATTTTTGATAAAAGAAAATTGTTATCTATGAAATTGTAATTTGATTTTGGTAGATTTTTGTTTATTTCCGATATAAATTGAATTTTGGAAATATCGTATATATTATCTGCCAAATCTAAAAGTTCTTTAATATCTTGTTTTCCGGAAGATATTAGAGCAATGTTTATATTTGCCGGCAATTTTCTCATCCATAATTTCTTTATTAACGATTTGCTAAATGTGGATGAATTGCCTGCAAGAATTTCCATAGAGCGATAAAATTCTGAAGGTTTTCTATCTCCGATTTCAGTTGTCGATAGAAGTTGCTCTAACTTCTTTTCTTGTGATTCAGTAAAACGTTTGATCAGAGTATTCTTCAAACATTCATATTTATTTAACAGTGGAGGATTTTGTAAAAAATCTAGAACATTTGTTATAACTTCCACTGGTAAAGATAGAACAACGTGACTATATTTTGTTTCGTCAACCGTTATTCTTTTAGAAGCAAATTGGGCTTCGGCTTGAATAAACCAAGCTTCTGGATATGGAGTCCAAAAGCTTGGTAGTTTGATTGCAGTTGAGGCTACATAATTGTTTTCGTTGAAATTTGTAGCATTTTTATGTAATGTTTGTTGTGAAAAATTTGACTCGTCTTCACTAGTCATCATCATTAATGTTGTTCACTGTTTGAAAGTAAAATTTCACTTTTTTTAATTTAAACAGTGATTTTAACGAGACTTAACTTCGCGAATCACAAAATGAAAGTATAACCCCTTATTATGTAAAATTTTTTAGATGATTATACTATGCTAAAATATATTTTAACTTGATTTACAGATATATTATTTATTGAAGTAAAAATATACAAATTTTGAATGGTGAGAAACAAGAAAAGAAAATATGATGTAATGTGGAATTGTGTATGTTTATGTTGTACAATAATATTAATTTTAATTAAAAAAACAATAACATACCAATATTAAATTTTTTGTTGATGTGTTGTCCTTTTTAACTTCTTAGTTATGTTGATATTTTCTTTCTTCTTAAAGATGTATTGTGAAACGTTGACTTGTTGCTTGATGGATGGATGGTTGCTTTTATAACGAGGATGTTTTGTCTCGGTGTTGTCTGTAGAACTTATTTCTTGATTGATGGATTATTGCTTTTTATGACGATGATGTTTTGTAGAACTTGATGATTTTTTAAATAATGAGGATATCTTACCACGGGTGTGGGGTACCTCTTATTTAAAATATTGCTGTTTGATTTTTTAAAAACAGAGAATACCTTACCTTGGGTAGGGGGTATCTCTGTTTTTAATGTTTTTGTAGATGGCTTCTGCTTCTTATGTTGATCAGAAAGTACCTTACCTTGGGTATGGGGTACATCTGATTTAAATTATTTTGATTTTTGGAGTCTTCTGTTTGTTAGAAACCAGGAAGTACCTTACCTTGGGTAGGGGGTACTTCTGTTTCTAAAATTCCGAAGTCACTAATGTTGTGACCGGAATGTCGGGGTCACCAATGAGGGTGGTGATAGGATGAATGGGGCTCCTTGGTTGTACTGAGATATATCAGGTCGTAGTCCCTTTCGTTGTGGAGTCCCCAATCCTAGAACCTCCTTGTACCTATAAATACTTTAGGTACATTTTATTTGATAATAAAAATAAAAAAGAATATATTTTTATTTATTTAAAACTTTTATTTTTTATTATTTTTAAAGTTACCAGTTCGGTTGTTCTGGCTAGACTGAAATTATTTACAATTTATTTTGTATCCTACTTAACGTTATATACATAGATAGTTTGTTAAAATTTTCTTTGTATTGAGTACAGTATTTTATTGTCAATGAATAAATGATTATGATAATTTTTAAGGTGTTTGTGTTTCACACTATTCAAAATTTATCGAAGTGTACCGGTTGACTAAAATATTTTTGACAGTACAGTCTGATTGGATATTATTAAAGTAGATTTTAATATAAATATTTTATTAATAATATAATCAAATAATAAACTTTTACTTAAAATATAAAATATTAAATTTGTAGCTACTGCTACAGTAATCTAGTGTGAGCGACCTTTCTCAGCCGCCTCTGACCTCGCTAGCTCAGCAGCCGACGCTGCCCTGTTATGGTCGCCTTTACAGGTTATCCAGTGGTTCCGGATGATCTGACCACCACGTCAATTTAGGTCCCATTGGGCACAGGGTATATATATACTGGGTGAAATTTGGATTCGGCTATGCGAGCCTCATCATCTAACCTTTGCCCCTGCTCCAGCATTGGGACATCCTAACTCGAATTTCCAGGCACCCCACAATACTTACCTGCATTTCAGGGCACTAGATCCGGCTCCTATAGCCGAATCCAAGAGCATACAAATTTTTTTCACCTGCAAAATACCTGAAACAAGAAAACCTGAAAAGGGATAAAAAATTTTTTCATACGCGCATAATATTCGGCATTCGGTAGAGCATAAAATTCCCTTCTCAAAAACCCCTCAAACGTTAAAATCGGTGTGCGGAGAGCTGAAGAAGATAATTTAATTCAATTAAATCATCTTCATATAATTTCTCAACTCTTGCACATAAATTCCCTAAAAATTGCTAAAAGTTACATTTCAATAGAAATTGCAACTGTTCGCATAACAGTACACACCCAAGCCCCGCCTATAAACGGGAGAAATAACGAGACAAAATACAAAAATCCTCAGCCGCCTGTAAAAAGAATGAAAATTACAGCCATAAACGGCCCGGCTGCAAAAATAATTCTAAAAATAGAATTATTTTCAAGTCAAAGCAGCAAATTGCAACAGAATTTGCAACAGAAATTGAACATCTGGCTGAAATGAAAAGAGCCAAACCGTTTACGCCGTTGCCTGAGCATGGGAGTTGGGATGTCGGCAGCGGTATGGCACGAGAGTGTGTGCGTGTCTTCTGCCGGCACGTAAGAATCTCGGTGTGATGAGAGAGTCAGTCGATGGTTAGTTTGGAAATGGATTGGTGGTGAATTAAAATAACCAAAAAGAGAAGTTGAAGGTGTAAAATAATATGAAAGGATTTGACGTCTCAAAGCGATAAAGTGCTGGATTGAGTGCTTAGTGAAGTTAATTATATACAACTGGAGCATTTTTATGAAATTTTATGTGACATTAATTCCCACAAGACTTAATAAACGATAAAGAAGTAATGCATAAAGTGTTAAATGAAAAGTTCTCATATAATAAAACAAGGGAAAAAGATTGCAAAGTGCTGTTAAATTTCGCTCAATTGTGCGACAGTTTTTTTGTTGATGTGGATTGATAGGTCTAAAGAGTAAATGGATTGAAGCTTAATGCTTATGTTGTGGTTGCTACAAAAAGTTAATGCAAACAATTAAATTGTAAAAGGAAAAAGGGGGTGAGTCATTTGTTTTTTTCTTTCTCATATATTTATCTTACAATAGAACGCAAAATGAAGTTATGTCGGCGGGATTATGCTGCGTCGTGCTTGTAGAATTTAACCATCGTGAACACCACAACTTTCATCATCAATGCTGAACATAATAGCCACACATAAAGGGCATCACAGCGTGAGTTCTGGAGACCTTACAGACAGACCTGAAGAAATTTTAAAATTTATAAATATAATAAACAAAAGACAAAACACAGAAAAATTGTTTTGTCTGTTGGTATTCTTAGATGTCTTCAAGGTACAAATAATTTTTGATGGATGTGAAAAAGGAACTTGCAAGCTACGAATTACAGCATTCATTTACGACGAACTTTTTTTTTAATCAGAAAAATGTAATAACAGGAAACTATCTTCGCAAAAGTGAATAAGATATCTTCGCAAAAGTAAATTTCTATATATATGTTTACGACGATTTTTTCTGATATTTAATAACAATAAACTATCTTCGCAAAGATGAATAAACTATCTTCGCAAGAGTGAATTTCTACATACGTTTATGTCTATTTTATTCTGATAACAATAAGCTATCTTCGCAAGAGTGAATTCCTATATACGTTAGGACTATTTTGTTTTGATATTGCCTGAAAAAATTTAATAACAGGAAACTATCTTCGCAAAAGTGAATAAGATATCTTCGCAAAAGTATATTTCTATATATATGTTTACGACGATTTTTTCTGATATTTAATAACAATAAACTATCTTCGCAAGAGTGAATAAACTATCCTAGCAAAAGTAAAGTTCTATACATGTTTACGACGATTTTTTTTATTATTTAATAACAAGGAACTATCTTCGCAAAAGGCGAATTTCAATTGGCGCTTATGCCGATTTGGTTCTGATAAGAATAAATTATCTTCGCAAAAATGAAAAAGCTATCTTCGCAAGAGTGAATTTCTACATACGTTTAGGACTATTTTGTTTCGATATTACCTATAAAAAGTTTAATCACAATAAACTATCTTCGCAAAAATGAATAAACTATCTTTGCAAGAGTGAATTTCTATATACGTTAGGACTATTTTGTTTTGAAATTGCCTGAAAAAATGTAATAACAGGAAACTATCTTCGCAAAAATGAATAAACTATCTTCGCAAAAGCGAATTTCAATACACGCTTAAGCCAATTTGGTTGTTGACATTACCTAAGGAATCTTAATAACAAGAAACTATATTCGCCGAATTAAATTTATATATGTGTTTATGCCGATTTTTTTGTTTTGATATTATCTATAAAGTTTATTAAATTTGATAACAAGAAACAGTCCTCGCAAAAGTGAATAAACTATCTTCGTAAGAGTGAATAAACTATCCTAGCAAGAGTGAATCTCTACATACGTTTATGCCTATTTTGTTCTATCTTCGCAAAAGTAAATTTCTATGTATATGTTTACGACGATTTTTTCTGATATTTAATAACAATAAACTATCTTCACAAAGATGAATAAACTATCTTCGCAAGAGTGAATTTCTACATACGTTTATGTCTATTTTATTCTGATAACAATAAGCTATCTTCGCAAGAGTGAATTTCTATATACGTTAGGACTATTTTGTTTTGATATTGCCTGAAAACTGTAATAACAGAAAACTATCTTCGCAAAAAGTGAATTTCAATTTGCTCTTATGCCGATTCTTGTTTTGAGATTACCTAAAGAAATTTAATAACAATAAATTATCTTCGCAAAAATGAAAAAGCTATCTTCGCAAGAGTGAATTTCTACATACGTTTAGGACTATTTTGTTTCGATATTACCTATAAAAAGTTTAATCACAATAAACTATCTTCGCAAAAATGAATAAACTATCTTCGCAAGAGTGAATTTCTTTATACGTTAGGACTATTTTGTTTTGATATTGCCTGAAAAAATGTAATAACAGGAAACTATCTTCGCAAAAATGAATAAACTATCTTCGCAAAAGCGAATTTCAATACACGCTTAAGCTGATTTGGGTGTTGACATTACCTAAAGAATCTTAATACCAAGAAACTATATTCGCCGAATTAAATTTATATATGTGTTTATGCCGATTTTTTTGTTTTGATATTATCTATAAAGTTTATTAAATTTGATAACAAGAAACAGTCCTCGCAAAAGTGAATAAACTATCTTCGTAAGAGTGAATAAACTATCCTAGCAAGAGTGAATCTCTACAACGTTTATGCCTATTTTGTTCTAATAACAATAAACTATCTTCTCAAAAGTAAATTTCTATATATATGTTTACGACAATTTTTTTTTTGATATTTAATAACAATAAACTATCTTCGCAAAAGTGAATAAGATATCTTCGCAAAAGTAAATTTCTATATATATGTTTACGACGATTTTTTCTGATATTTAATAACAATAAACTATCTTCACAAAGATGAATAAACTATCTTCGCAAGAGTGAATTTCTACATACGTTTATGTCTATTTTATTCTGATAACAATAAGCTATCTTCGCAAGAGTGAATTTCTATATACGTTAGGACTATTTTGTTTTGATATTGCCTGAAAACTGTAATAACAGGAAACTATCTTCGCAAAAATGAATAAACTATCTTCGCAAAAGCGAATTTCAATACACGCTTAAGCCAATTTGGTTGTTGACATTACCTAAGGAATCTTAATAACAAGAAACTATATTTCCGGAAGATATTAGAGCAATGTTTATATTTGCCGGCAATTTTCTCATCCATAATTTCTTTATTAACGATTTGCTAAATGTGGATGAATTGCCTGCAAGAATTTCCATAGAGCGATAAAATTCTGAAGGTTTTCTATCTCCGATTTCAGTTGTCGATAGAAGTTGCTCTAACTTCTTTTCTTGTGATTCAGTAAAACGTTTGATCAGAGTATTCTTCAAACATTCATATTTATTTAACAGTGGAGGATTTTGTAAAAAATCTAGAACATTTGTTATAACTTCCACTGGTAAAGATAGAACAACGTGACTATATTTTGTTTCGTCAACCGTTATTCTTTTAGAAGCAAATTGGGCTTCGGCTTGAATAAACCAAGCTTCTGGATATGGAGTCCAAAAGCTTGGTAGTTTGATTGCAGTTGAGGCTACATAATTGTTTTCGTTGAAATTTGTAGCATTTTTATGTAATGTTTGTTGTGAAAAATTTGACTCGTCTTCACTAGTCATCATCATTAATGTTGTTCACTGTTTGAAAGTAAAATTTCACTTTTTTTAATTTAAACAGTGATTTTAACGAGACTTAACTTCGCGAATCACAAAATGAAAGTATAACCCCTTATTATGTAAAATTTTTTAGATGATTATACTATGCTAAAATATATTTTAACTTGATTTACAGATATATTATTTATTGAAGTAAAAATATACAAATTTTGAATGGTGAGAAACAAGAAAAGAAAATATGATGTAATGTGGAATTGTGTATGTTTATGTTGTACAATAATATTAATTTTAATTAAAAAAACAATAACATACCAATATTAAATTTTTTGTTGATGTGTTGTCCTTTTTAACTTCTTAGTTATGTTGATATTTTCTTTCTTCTTAAAGATGTATTGTGAAACGTTGACTTGTTGCTTGATGGATGGATGGTTGCTTTTATAACGAGGATGTTTTGTCTCGGTGTTGTCTGTAGAACTTATTTCTTGATTGATGGATTATTGCTTTTTATGACGATGATGTTTTGTAGAACTTGATGATTTTTTAAATAATGAGGATATCTTACCACGGGTGTGGGGTACCTCTTATTTAAAATATTGCTGTTTGATTTTTTAAAAACAGAGAATACCTTACCTTGGGTAGGGGGTATCTCTGTTTTTAATGTTTTTGTAGATGGCTTCTGCTTCTTATGTTGATCAGAAAGTACCTTACCTTGGGTATGGGGTACATCTGATTTAAATTATTTTGATTTTTGGAGTCTTCTGTTTGTTAGAAACCAGGAAGTACCTTACCTTGGGTAGGGGGTACTTCTGTTTCTAAAATTCCGAAGTCACTAATGTTGTGACCGGAATGTCGGGGTCACCAATGAGGGTGGTGATAGGATGAATGGGGCTCCTTGGTTGTACTGAGATATATCAGGTCGTAGTCCCTTTCGTTGTGGAGTCCCCAATCCTAGAACCTCCTTGTACCTATAAATACTTTAGGTACATTTTATTTGATAATAAAAATAAAAAAGAATATATTTTTATTTATTTAAAACTTTTATTTTTTATTATTTTTAAAGTTACCAGTTCGGTTGTTCTGGCTAGACTGAAATTATTTACAATTTATTTTGTATCCTACTTAACGTTATATACATAGATAGTTTGTTAAAATTTTCTTTGTATTGAGTACAGTATTTTATTGTCAATGAATAAATGATTATGATAATTTTTAAGGTGTTTGTGTTTCACACTATTCAAAATTTATCGAAGTGTACAGGTTGACTAAAATATTTTTGACAGTACAGTCTGATTGGATATTATTAAAGTAGATTTTAATATAAATATTTTATTAATAATATAATCAAATAATAAACTTTTACTTAAAATATAAAATATTAAATTTGTAGCTACTGCTACAGTAATCTAGTGTGAGCGACCTTTCTCAGCCGCCTCTGACCTCGCTAGCTCAGCAGCCGACGCTGCCCTGTTATGGTCGCCTTTACAGGTTATCCAGTGGTTCCGGATGATCTGACCACCACGTCAATTTAGGTCCCATTGGGCACAGGGTATATATATACTGGGTGAAATTTGGATTCGGCTATGCGAGCCTCATCATCTAACCTTTGCCCCTGCTCCAGCATTGGGACATCCTAACTCGAATTTCCAGGCACCCCACAATACTTACCTGCATTTCAGGGCACTAGATCCGGCTCCTATAGCCGAATCCAAGAGCATACAAATTTTTTTCACCTGCAAAATACCTGAAACAAGAAAACCTGAAAAGGGATAAAAAATTTTTTCATACGCGCATAATATTCGGCATTCGGTAGAGCATAAAATTCCCTTCTCAAAAACCCCTCAAACGTTAAAATCGGTGTGCGGAGAGCTGAAGAAGATAATTTAATTCAATTAAATCATCTTCATATAATTTCTCAACTCTTGCACATAAATTCCCTAAAAATTGCTAAAAGTTACATTTCAATAGAAATTGCAACTGTTCGCATAACAGTACACACCCAAGCCCCGCCTATAAACGGGAGAAATAACGAGACAAAATACAAAAATCCTCAGCCGCCTGTAAAAAGAATGAAAAATTACAGCCATAAACGGCCCGGCTGCAAAAATAATTCTAAAAATAGAATTATTTTCAAGTCAAAGCAGCAAATTGCAACAGAATTTGCAACAGAAATTGAACATCTGGCTGAAATGAAAAGAGCCAAACCGTTTACGCCGTTGCCTGAGCATGGGAGTTGGGATGTCGGCAGCGGTATGGCACGAGAGTGTGTGCGTGTCTTCTGCCGGCACGTAAGAATCTCGGTGTGATGAGAGAGTCAGTCGATGGTTAGTTTGGAAATGGATTGGTGGTGAATTAAAATAAACCAAAAAGAGAAGTTGAAGGTGTAAAATAATATGAAAGGATTTGACGTCTCAAAGCGATAAAGTGCTGGATTGAGTGCTTAGTGAAGTTAATTATATACAACTGGAGCATTTTTATGAAATTTTATGTGACATTAATTCCCACAAGACTTAATAAACGATAAAGAAGTAATGCATAAAGTGTTAAATGAAAAGTTCTCATATAATAAAACAAGGGAAAAAGATTGCAAAGTGCTGTTAAATTTCGCTCAATTGTGCGACAGTTTTTTTGTTGATGTGGATTGATAGGTCTAAAGAGTAAATGGATTGAAGCTTAATGCTTATGTTGTGGTTGCTACAAAAAGTTAATGCAAACAATTAAATTGTAAAAGGAAAAAGGGGGTGAGTCATTTGTTTTTTTCTTTCTCATATATTTATCTTACAATAGAACGCAAAATGAAGTTATGTCGGCGGGATTATGCTGCGTCGTGCTTGTAGAATTTAACCATCGTGAACACCACAACTTTCATCATCAATGCTGAACATAATAGCCACACATAAAGGGCATCACAGCGTGAGTTCTGGAGACCTTACAGACAGACCTGAAGAAATTTTAAAATTTATAAATATAATAAACAAAAGACAAAACACAGAAAAATTGTTTTGTCTGTTGGTATTCTTAGATGTCTTCAAGGTACAAATAATTTTTGATGGATGTGAAAAAGGAACTTGCAAGCTACGAATTACAGCATTCATTTACGACGAACTTTTTTTTTAATCAGAAAAATGTAATAACAGGAAACTATCTTCGCAAAAGTGAATAAGATATCTTCGCAAAAGTAAATTTCTATATATATGTTTACGACGATTTTTTCTGATATTTAATAAAAATAAACTATCTTCGCAAAGATGAATAAACTATCTTCGCAAGAGTGAATTTCTACATACGTTTATGTCTATTTTATTCTGATAACAATAAGCTATCTTCGCAAGAGTGAATTCCTATATACGTTAGGACTATTTTGTTTTGATATTGCCTGAAAAAATTTAATAACAGGAAACTATCTTCGCAAAAGTGAATAAGATATCTTCGCAAAAGTATATTTCTATATATATGTTTACGACGATTTTTTCTGATATTTAATAACAATAAACTATCTTCGCAAGAGTGAATAAACTATCCTAGCAAAAGTAAAGTTCTATACATGTTTACGACGATTTTTTTTATTATTTAATAACAAGGAACTATCTTCGCAAAAGGCGAATTTCAATTGGCGCTTATGCCGATTTGGTTCTGATAAGAATAAATTATCTTCGCAAAAATGAAAAAGCTATCTTCGCAAGAGTGAATTTCTACATACGTTTAGGACTATTTTGTTTCGATATTACCTATAAAAAGTTTAATCACAATAAACTATCTTCGCAAAAATGAATAAACTATCTTTGCAAGAGTGAATTTCTATATACGTTAGGACTATTTTGTTTTGAAATTGCCTGAAAAAATGTAATAACAGGAAACTATCTTCGCAAAAATGAATAAACTATCTTCGCAAAAGCGAATTTCAATACACGCTTAAGCCAATTTGGTTGTTGACATTACCTAAGGAATCTTAATAACAAGAAACTATATTCGCCGAATTAAATTTATATATGTGTTTATGCCGATTTTTTTGTTTTGATATTATCTATAAAGTTTATTAAATTTGATAACAAGAAACAGTCCTCGCAAAAGTGAATAAACTATCTTCGTAAGAGTGAATAAACTATCCTAGCAAGAGTGAATCTCTACATACGTTTATGCCTATTTTGTTCTATCTTCGCAAAAGTAAATTTCTATGTATATGTTTACGACGATTTTTTCTGATATTTAATAACAATAAACTATCTTCACAAAGATGAATAAACTATCTTCGCAAGAGTGAATTTCTACATACGTTTATGTCTATTTTATTCTGATAACAATAAGCTATCTTCGCAAGAGTGAATTTCTATATACGTTAGGACTATTTTGTTTTGATATTGCCTGAAAACTGTAATAACAGGAAACTATCTTCGCAAAAAGTGAATTTCAATTTGCTCTTATGCCGATTCTTGTTTTGAGATTACCTAAAGAAATTTAATAACAATAAATTATCTTCGCAAAAATGAAAAAGCTATCTTCGCAAGAGTGAATTTCTACATACGTTTAGGACTATTTTGTTTCGATATTACCTATAAAAAGTTTAATCACAATAAACTATCTTCGCAAAAATGAATAAACTATCTTCGCAAGAGTGAATTTCTTTATACGTTAGGACTATTTTGTTTTGATATTGCCTGAAAAAATGTAATAACAGGAAACTATCTTCGCAAAAATGAATAAACTATCTTCGCAAAAGCGAATTTCAATACACGCTTAAGCTGATTTGGGTGTTGACATTACCTAAAGAATCTTAATACCAAGAAACTATATTCGCCGAATTAAATTTATATATGTGTTTATGCCGATTTTTTTGTTTTGATATTATCTATAAAGTTTATTAAATTTGATAACAAGAAACAGTCCTCGCAAAAGTGAATAAACTATCTTCGTAAGAGTGAATAAACTATCCTAGCAAGAGTGAATCTCTACAACGTTTATGCCTATTTTGTTCTAATAACAATAAACTATCTTCTCAAAAGTAAATTTCTATATATATGTTTACGACAATTTTTTTTTGATATTTAATAACAATAAACTATCTTCGCAAAAGTGAATAAGATATCTTCGCAAAAGTAAATTTCTATATATATGTTTACGACGATTTTTTCTGATATTTAATAACAATAAACTATCTTCACAAAGATGAATAAACTATCTTCGCAAGAGTGAATTTCTACATACGTTTATGTCTATTTTATTCTGATAACAATAAGCTATCTTCGCAAGAGTGAATTTCTATATACGTTAGGACTATTTTGTTTTGATATTGCCTGAAAACTGTAATAACAGGAAACTATCTTCGCAAAAATGAATAAACTATCTTCGCAAAAGCGAATTTCAATACACGCTTAAGCCAATTTGGTTGTTGACATTACCTAAGGAATCTTAATAACAAGAAACTATATTCGCCGAATTAAATTTATATATGTGTTTATGCCGATTTTTTGGTTTTGATATTTTCTATAAAGTTTATTAAATTTGATAACAAGAAACAGTCCTCGCAAAAGTGAATAAACTATCTTCGTAAGAGTCAATAAACTATCCTAGCAAGAGTGAAACTCTACATACCTTTATGCCTATTTTATTCTAATAACAATAAACTATCTTCGCAAAAGTAAATTTCTATATATATGTTTACGACAATTTTTTTTTTGTTATTTAATAACAATAAACTATCTTCGCAAAAGTGAATAAGATATCTTCGCAAAAGTAAATTTCTATATATATGTTTACGACGATTTTTTCTGATATTTAATAACAATAAACTATCTTCACAAAGATGAATAAACCATCTTCGCGAGAGTGAATTTCTACATACGTTTATGTCTATTTTATTCTGATAACAATAAGCTATCTTCGCAAGAGTGAATTTCTATATACGTTAGGACTATTTTGTTTTGATATTGCCTGAAAAAATGTAATAACAGGAAACTATCTTCGCAAAAGTGAATAAGATATCTTAGCAAAAGTAAATTTCTATATAGATGTTTATGACGATTTGCTTTGCTACTACCTATAAAATTTAATAACAAGATATTGCTTAAATACATTAAAATGCAAGAGAACGAGTGATTCGAACAAATTATTCTTCCTAAGTTGAAATTTAAACAGTCAGTTTAGAATAGATAGCAATGTATTTTCGTAGATTCTTTGTAAGCCTTTAAATTTATACGCTCCCTATCACACAAGTAATGCGCATTATTTTGATAGCAGCAAGTTATTAACTCTTGTATTATAGAGCCTGTATGGTTAGCTCATTAAGATAGGATAGATGTATATTAAGATATGTTAGGTGATAGCAAAATGTTACTGAGCAGACTATTATAGAATTGGCATAGTTTGTAAATTTAGGTAAGATAGGTGACTTCCTCAGAGCCCCATTGCAACGGGGTAAATAGGCCCTAGCCTTATGCCAGACGGTCTTGGGGGTATCTCGATATTTCAGAAAAAAAAAAAAAATTTTTTTTGTTTCTTTTCTTGTAATAAAAATCGGTAACATAAGTCTAATGTAAACACCTCTTTTCTTCTCTCTCTCTCCTCGTCGTCCTTCCGTAGGGCGGCCACAATCATCGCTACATCGGTGGGCGGGGTCCTCACAATGAGGTGAGGGACCCTCTCTCTTTTCAGGTTTTAATAGGGCATCTAGTAGACATAGGCCCCCTAGGTGCATAGGGCGGTTGTGGCATGATCCAGATAAGGGGAGTCAGGACACCAGACTCCCCCAACGAGATCCGGTAAGTCGAGCAACGCCTGCTCGTATCCTCTTCCTCCTGTTTTGTTCCTTTTTTTTGGTTTCTTTTTTACTTAATATCCTCTTTGGTTTTTTTTTCTTTTTTCCTTTTTTTTCAAATTTCAAAATTTCCGTCATTTTTTTCTTTTTTTTCAGAATTTTCGCGGGTTTTCTTTTCTTTAATTTTTTTTCTTTTTGTTTTTTTTTGATCCATTTTTTTAAATTTTATTTTGCTTTTGCGCACGTTTCGTCCCACCTATCCTGGATCCCTCGGCATGATTTTCTTGCTTTTCAAAAGAATTTTGCAGTTGAATCATGCAAATTCAATATGATTACACAAAAAGAAATGTAATCATTTGGTGAATTCGAGACCGAACTTCGCACACAAGTAAGCCGTTGTGAATTGTCATGTATGTGTGGGGCTTCATATGAAGATCGGATGCTCCGTGATCGCATCATAACAGGTGTACATGACAAAAAATTGCAAATGAAGTTGCTTGACGGCCAATGCAATACAGTGAAAAGTGTAATCGATACATGCAAGGTTTTTGAAGTGGCAAATGCGAATAAAATTTTATTGGACAACAAACAATCCGTGTCAAGCATCAAAACATCATCGGGACCGGTTGTTCATGCTGTCAATCGTTTTTGTTTCAATTGTGGCGACTATTGGACACGTTGAAGTGTGCAAGGCAAAAGGTCAAACGTGCAAGGGCTGTTTTAAAAAGGGTCATTTTTTTAAGATGCGCCGCCAACAAAAAGGAAAATACAACAACAACATCAACAGCAAAAGCAGAAATGTTTCAACGCTCTGGTCCGATAAACAAGGTTTGTTGTTTGTTTGCGATGGGGTATGTGGCCATTTATTTCATGCTGCGTGTCTCAGAAAGGTTACTTCTCCTTCTTTTACTTGCGCCGAGTGCTCGGCCATAAAACCGTGCCACGTCCTCAGACTGGTGAGAGGTTTAATAGAATCCCTTTCCGGTGACCTTTCGCTTGTTGCGGACAGGGTCGGTTCCTTTTCCACTCGCTGGAATGATCTTCGGCTCGTGTCCGAAGACACTAATGCCCTTACAGCAAAGGTGGACAGGCTCCTGGATATTGCTGGTGAGTTGGCGTCGAACTCCAAAGCCCTTTTGGAGAGATCTCACGAACTGTCCTCTAAAGTATTGGTAATGACTGACTCATTAACCGATGTTCAGGCTGCGGTTTCCGGCCTCGATCCCGGTTTGGTCTCGTCATTGGGCTCTTCACCCGTATTGCCGATTGTTGATGATATTCGCCGCAATGTCCGGCAGGTTAAACTTGACATTGCTTCTTGGTCTGAGGTAGTTTCGAACAATGGTATTCTTGTTGAATCTATTGCTGCTGATGTGAAGGCTCTCTCTGCCTGCTCTGCCTTGTCCGCGTCCGCCCTTGCCTCTGGTCTTTCTGAGGTCTCCGTTTCTTCTGACGCCCTTGCTCTTTCTGTCGCACCTGGTTCAGTTAGCGAGAAGCAGGACTGCCCACCTTCCGTGGCTCTTCCTGTGCCTTTGGCTCCCCTGGTCCTGGCGGAGCGTGGTCGCCCATATACAACCCATGCGAGCGGTGTGGGTGACTCGAATGGCCCTCATGAAGCTCGCGACGTTACACTTAAACGTTCTCGCATTTTTATGAAATTTTATGTGACATTAATTCCCACAAGACTTAATAAACGATAAAGAAGTAATGCATAAAGTGTTAAATGAAAAGTTCTCATATAATAAAACAAGGGAAAAAGATTGCAAAGTGCTGTTAAATTTCGCTCAATTGTGCGACAGTTTTTTTGTTGATGTGGATTGATAGGTCTAAAGAGTAAATGGATTGAAGCTTAATGCTTATGTTGTGGTTGCTACAAAAAGTTAATGCAAACAATTAAATTGTAAAAGGAAAAAGGGGGTGAGTCATTTGTTTTTTTCTTTCTCATATATTTATCTTACAATAGAACGCAAAATGAAGTTATGTCGGCGGGATTATGCTGCGTCGTGCTTGTAGAATTTAACCATCGTGAACACCACAACTTTCATCATCAATGCTGAACATAATAGCCACACATTAAGGGCATCACAGCGTGAGTTCTGGAGACCTTACAGACAGACCTGAAGAAATTTTAAAATTTATAAATATAATAAACAAAAGACAAAACACAGAAAAATTGTTTTGTCTGTTGGTATTCTTAGATGTCTTCAAGGTACAAATAATTTTTGATGGATGTGAAAAAGGAACTTGCAAGCTACGAATTACAGCATTCATTTACGACGAACTTTTTTTTTAATCAGAAAAATGTAATAACAGGAAACTATCTTCGCAAAAGTGAATAAGATATCTTCGCAAAAGTAAATTTCTATATATATGTTTACGACGATTTTTTCTGATATTTAATAACAATAAACTATCTTCGCAAAGATGAATAAACTATCTTCGCAAGAGTGAATTTCTACATACGTTTATGTCTATTTTATTCTGATAACAATAAGCTATCTTCGCAAGAGTGAATTCCTATATACGTTAGGACTATTTTGTTTTGATATTGCCTGAAAAAATTTAATAACAGGAAACTATCTTCGCAAAAGTGAATAAGATATCTTCGCAAAAGTATATTTCTATATATATGTTTACGACGATTTTTTCTGATATTTAATAACAATAAACTATCTTCGCAAGAGTGAATAAACTATCCTAGCAAAAGTAAAGTTCTATACATGTTTACGACGATTTTTTTTATTATTTAATAACAAGGAACTATCTTCGCAAAAGGCGAATTTCAATTGGCGCTTATGCCGATTTGGTTCTGATAAGAATAAATTATCTTCGCAAAAATGAAAAAGCTATCTTCGCAAGAGTGAATTTCTACATACGTTTAGGACTATTTTGTTTCGATATTACCTATAAAAAGTTTAATCACAATAAACTATCTTCGCAAAAATGAATAAACTATCTTTGCAAGAGTGAATTTCTATATACGTTAGGACTATTTTGTTTTGATATTGCCTGAAAAAATGTAATAACAGGAAACTATCTTCGCAAAAATGAATAAACTATCTTCGCAAAAGCGAATTTCAATACACGCTTAAGCCAATTTGGTTGTTGACATTACCTAAGGAATCTTAATAACAAGAAACTATATTCGCCGAATTAAATTTATATATGTGTTTATGCCGATTTTTTTGTTTTGATATTATCTATAAAGTTTATTAAATTTGATAACAAGAAACAGTCCTCGCAAAAGTGAATAAACTATCTTCGTAAGAGTGAATAAACTATCCTAGCAAGAGTGAATCTCTACATACGTTTATGCCTATTTTGTTCTATCTTCGCAAAAGTAAATTTCTATGTATATGTTTACGACGATTTTTTCTGATATTTAATAACAATAAACTATCTTCACAAAGATGAATAAACTATCTTCGCAAGAGTGAATTTCTACATACGTTTATGTCTATTTTATTCTGATAACAATAAGCTATCTTCGCAAGAGTGAATTTCTATATACGTTAGGACTATTTTGTTTTGATATTGCCTGAAAACTGTAATAACAGGAAACTATCTTCGCAAAAAGTGAATTTCAATTTGCGCTTATGCCGATTCTTGTTTTGAGATTACCTAAAGAAATTTAATAACAATAAATTATCTTCGCAAAAATGAAAAAGCTATCTTCGCAAGAGTGAATTTCTACATACGTTTAGGACTATTTTGTTTCGATATTACCTATAAAAAGTTTAATCACAATAAACTATCTTCGCAAAAATGAATAAACTATCTTCGCAAGAGTGAATTTCTTTATACGTTAGGACTATTTTGTTTTGATATTGCCTGAAAAAATGTAATAACAGGAAACTATCTTCGCAAAAGCGAATTTCAATACACGCTTAAGCTGATTTGGGTGTTGACATTACCTAAAGAATCTTAATACCAAGAAACTATATTCGCCGAATTAAATTTATATATGTGTTTATGCCGATTTTTTTGTTTTGATATTATCTATAAAGTTTATTAAATTTGATAACAAGAAACAGTCCTCGCAAAAGTGAATAAACTATCTTCGTAAGAGTGAATAAACTATCCTAGCAACAGTGAATCTCTACAACGTTTATGCCTATTTTGTTCTAATAACAATAAACTATCTTCTCAAAAGTAAATTTCTATATATATATGTTTACGACAATTTTTTTTTGATATTTAATAACAATAAACTATCTTCGCAAAAGTGAATAAGATATCTTCGCAAAAGTAAATTTCTATATATATGTTTACGACGATTTTTTCTGATATTTAATAACAATAAACTATCTTCACAAAGATGAATAAACTATCTTCGCAAGAGTGAATTTCTACATACGTTTATGTCTATTTTATTCTGATAACAATAAGCTATCTTCGCAAGAGTGAATTTCTATATACGTTAGGACTATTTTGTTTTGATATTGCCTGAAAACTGTAATAACAGGAAACTATCTTCGCAAAAAGTGAATTTCAATTTGCGCTTATACCGTTTTCTTGTTTTGAGATTACCTAAAGAAATTTAATAACAATAAATTATCTTCGCAAAAATGAAAATGCTATCTTCGCAAGAGTGAATTTCTACATACGTTTAGGACTATTTTGTTTCGATATTACCTATAAAAAGTTTAATCACAATAAACTATCTTCGCAAAAATGAATAAACTATCTTCGCAAGAGTGAATTTCTATATACGTTAGGACTATTTTGTTTTGATATTGCCTGAAAAAATGTAATAACAGGAAACTATCTTCGCAAAAATGAATAAACTATCTTCGCAAAAGCGAATTTCAATACACGCTTAAGCCAATTTGGTTGTTGACATTACCTAAGGAATCTTAATAACAAGAAACTATATTCGCCGAATTAAATTTATATATGTGTTTATGCCGATTTTTTGGTTTTGATATTTTCTATAAAGTTTATTAAATTTGATAACAAGAAACAGTCCTCGCAAAAGTGAATAAACTATCTTCGTAAGAGTCAATAAACTATCCTAGCAAGAGTGAAACTCTACATACCTTTATGCCTATTTTATTCTAATAACAATAAACTATCTTCGCAAAAGTAAATTTCTATATATATGTTTACGACAATTTTTTTTTTGTTATTTAATAACAATAAACTATCTTCGCAAAAGTGAATAAGATATCTTCGCAAAAGTAAATTTCTATATATATGTTTACGACGATTTTTTCTGATATTTAATAACAATAAACTATCTTCACAAAGATGAATAAACCATCTTCGCGAGAGTGAATTTCTACATACGTTTATGTCTATTTTATTCTGATAACAATAAGCTATCTTCGCAAGAGTGAATTTCTATATACGTTAGGACTATTTTGTTTTGATATTGCCTGAAAAAATGTAATAACAGGAAACTATCTTCGCAAAAGTGAATAAGATATCTTAGCAAAAGTAAATTTCTATATAGATGTTTATGACGATTTGCTTTGCTACTACCTATAAAATTTAATAACAAGATATTGCTTAAATACATTAAAATGCAAGAGAACGAGTGATTCGAACAAATTATTCTTCCTAAGTTGAAATTTAAACAGTCAGTTTAGAATAGATAGCAATGTATTTTCGTAGATTCTTTGTAAGCCTTTAAATTTATACGCTCCCTATCACACAAGTAATGCGCATTATTTTGATAGCAGCAAGTTATTAACTCTTGTATTATAGAGCCTGTATGGTTAGCTCATTAAGATAGGATAGATGTATATTAAGATATGTTAGGTGATATCAAAATGTTACTGAGCAGACTATTATAGAATTGGCATAGTTTGTAAATTTAGGTAAGATAGGTGACTTCCTCAGAGCCCCATTGCAACGGGGTAAATAGGCCCTAGCCTTATGCCAGACGGTCTTGGGGGTATCTCGATATTTCAGAAAAAAAAAAATTTTTGTTGTTTCTTTTCTTGTAATAAAAATCGGTAACATGAGTCTAATGTAAACACCTCTTTTCTTCTCTCTCTCTCCTCGTCGTCCTTCCGTAGGGCGGCCACAATCATCGCTACATCGGTGGGCGGGGTCCTCACAATGAGGTGAGGGACCCTCTCTCTTTTCAGGTTTTAATAGGGCATCTAGTAGACATAGGCCCCCTAGGTGCATAGGGCGGTTGTGGCATGATCCAGGTAAGGGGAGTCAGGACACCAGACTCCCCCAACGAGATCCGGTAAGTCGAGCAACGCCTGCTCGTATCCTCTTCCTCCTGTTTTGTTCCTTTTTTTTGGTTTTTTTTTTACTTAATATCCTCTTTGGTTTTTTTTTCTTTTTTCCTTTTTTTTCAAATTTCAAAATTTCCGTCATTTTTTTCTTTTTTTTCAGAATTTTCGCGGGTTTTCTTTTCTTTAATTTTTTTTCTTTTTGTTTTTTTTTGATCCATTTTTTTAAATTTTATTTTGCTTTTGCGCACGTTTCGTCCCACCTATCCTGGATCCCTCGGCATGATTTTCTTGCTTTTCAAAAGAATTTTGCAGTTGAATCATGCAAATTCAATATGATTACACAAAAAGAAATGTAATCATTTGGTGAATTCGAGACCGAACTTCGCACACAAGTAAGCCGTTGTGAATTGTCATGTATGTGTGGGGCTTCATATGAAGATCGGATGCTCCGTGATCGCATCATAACAGGTGTACATGACAAAAAATTGCAAATGAAGTTGCTTGACGGCCAATGCAATACAGTGAAAAGTGTAATCGATACATGCAAGGTTTTTGAAGTGGCAAATGCGAATAAAATTTTATTGGACAACAAACAATCCGTGTCAAGCATCAAAACATCATCGGGACCGGTTGTTCATGCTGTCAATCGTTTTTGTTTCAATTGTGGCGACTATTGGACACGTTGAAGTGTGCAAGGCAAAAGGTCAAACGTGCAAGGGCTGTTTTAAAAAGGGTCATTTTTTTAAGATGCGCCGCCAACAAAAAGGAAAATACAACAACAACATCAACAGCAAAAGCAGAAATGTTTCAACGCTCTGGTCCGATAAACAAGGTTTGTTGTTTGTTTGCGATGGGGTATGTGGCCATTTATTTCATGCTGCGTGTCTCAGAAAGGTTACTTCTCCTTCTTTTACTTGCGCCGAGTGCTCGGCCATAAAACCGTGCCACGTCCTCAGACTGGTGAGAGGTTTAATAGAATCCCTTTCCGGTGACCTTTCGCTTGTTGCGGACAGGGTCGGTTCCTTTTCCACTCGCTGGAATGATCTTCGGCTCGTGTCCGAAGACACTAATGCCCTTACAGCAAAGGTGGACAGGCTCCTGGATATTGCTGGTGAGTTGGCGTCGAACTCCAAAGCCCTTTTGGAGAGATCTCACGAACTGTCCTCTAAAGTATTGGTAATGACTGACTCATTAACCGATGTTCAGGCTGCGGTTTCCGGCCTCGATCCCGGTTTGGTCTCGTCATTGGGCTCTTCACCCGTATTGCCGATTGTTGATGATATTCGCCGCAATGTCCGGCAGGTTAAACTTGACATTGCTTCTTGGTCTGAGGTAGTTTCGAACAATGGTATTCTTGTTGAATCTATTGCTGCTGATGTGAAGGCTCTCTCTGCCTGCTCTGCCTTGTCCGCGTCCCCCCTTGCCTCTGGTCTTTCTGAGGTCTCCGTTTCTTCTGACGCCCTTGCTCTTTCTGTCGCACCTGGTTCAGTTAGCGAGAAGCAGGACTGCCCACCTTCCGTGGCTCTTCCTGTGCCTTTGGCTCCCCTGGTCCTGGCGGAGCGTGGTCGCCCATATACAACCCATGCGAGCGGTGTGGGTGACTCGAATGGCCCTCATGAAGCTCGCGACGTTACACTTAAACGTTCTCGCACTGCCCGTCGGCGTACCCGCCGTCCGCGTGCTCCTGTTGCATCTACTTTAGTCACAGGTGCTTCTACTCCCCCATCGCTCCCTGCATCGGACCCAGGTGTTAACACATCTTCCGGCGCCTCTCAGCATGATCCTCAACCACCGCAAGACACATTTCCGTTGGGATCTGTTAATGTGTCTCGAAATGACGGTTTCACTCTGAGGATTGCGCAACCACCGAGGTCCTTTTTTATTTCCCGACTTGATCCTTCAACCTCTGTTGACGACGTTATTGGCTACGTTAGGGAGAGGAGTGGTGCTGAAGACTCTGTACTCCTCCGTTGTCAACTTCTAGGATCTCGTCATTCTCAAGGACTCATGTCGTCTTTTAAATTGATTTCGTCGCCTGAGCTATTTGAGACTATGTCTGCCCCCGATTTCTGGCCCGAAAATATCATTGCACACGAGTTTGTGCCCCGTCGTAGGGTCGCGGGAAGCACCCAAAACGGAACCTCTTCTAACACCCAAAAAAACTACGTACGCTATCCCTTTACTACCAAAATGTAAGGGGATTAAGAACAAGAACAAGCCAGTTATTTCAGGCTTCTCTTGCTTGTTGTTACGACGTCATCGCTCTGACCGAGACCTGGCTTCATAGTGGTTTTAAAGATGCAGAAATTCTTGACAAGTCCTATCAGATTTTTCGTAAGGATAGATACTCTGACTCTATGGCTCGTGGTGGTGGTGTGCTGGTGGCATGTAAATCGCATTTGGATTGTGGAGTTGTTGATATGCCTGCTTTTTCCGACACGCTCTCTATCGAGCTCTTAGCTCTTAAGATATCTCTGGGGAAGATGCACATTTTCCTGCTGTGTTGTTATATCCCTCCAAACTTGACAAACTATGCTGATGCAAATGATCGAAGTCTTTACGATATTTTAACTCTTAGCTTAGATTTTATTAACAATATGACAAACCCAGAGGACGAAATCATCCTGCTTGGTGACTTCAACTTACCCAACGTTCAATGGGTATACAACGCTGATGACGATGACTACCTTCCTTCAAATTCCCTTACTGCTAAAGATTCCCGTTTTCTTGACGCCATCTCCTCCTCTGGTTTACACCAAATGAGTGATTTAAAGAACTCTATGGGAAGGCAGTTAGATCTTATCTTTTCTTCCGACTCGAGTAACACTATAATCGAGCCAACTTCTCGCAATTTATCCGCTATCGACAGTTTACATCCGCCCATTTCCATCTATTTTTGTTACGAGGGTTCTAATATCGTTGACCCCAACGTAGATCAGTACGTTCCTGATTTTAAAAGGGCGGACTTCTCTGACCTTTCAAACAGGATCCTCTCAATCGATTTCCCATCCCTTTTTTATGATTGTGATGTCGATGATTGTGTTTCTGTGTTTTATGAAAGGATTTATGATCTCTTTAATTCGTGTGTACCATTCAAGCGGTCGAGATCAACCTGTCATTCTCCCCCGTGGTATACTAGGGAACTACGGAGTCTTAAGAATAAAAAAAATAAGTTGTGGAAAACCTACTTGCGCTGTAGAAGCACGTCAGCTTATTCTGAATTCGTATATTGTCATGACTGCTTTTTAGCGTTATCTTCATCCTTATATAGGGAATACCTTGATAATACTCGCAGTAACTTACATAATGATCCTCGTGCCTTTTTTAAATTTGTAAATTTGAAGAAGAAAACTGATAATTATCCATCTACAATGTGGTATAATGGATCCTCTAGCTGAAGCGCGCCCGATATTGCCGATAACTTTGCATTGTTTTTTGAAGGCGCCTTTTCACCAGGCAACTTTGTCCCTTCCGCGGAAGATTTTGGCTATATCCAAAACCGTCCCGCTGCCTCCATTGCTTTGCCCATTATATCTCGTGATATTATCTTGAATGGTATCAAGGAGCTTAAACTAGACTTTTCCTCTGGTCCTGATGGTGTTCCACCTGCATTCTTGAGATCCTGTTCTGATGCCTTTCTCACTCCATTGGAACTCATCTTCAATAAATCTCTTCAGGCCGGTAGATTTCCTACGTTATGGAAGAGCTCCTTTATAATTCCTGTTTATAAAAAGGGGCACAAAAACCTTATAATAAATTATAGGCCAATCGCGAAGCTTTCCTGCATACCCAAATTGTTTGAATCTGTCATATATTCACAGCTTGTTGGGCAATGTAAGGGGTTGATCTCTTCTAATCAACATGGCTTTCTGCCTGGTAGATCGACGACAACTAACCTACTAGAATTTACATCCCACATTATCTCTGCCTTCCAACTAGGTCTCCAGACTGATTGTGTCTATACCGACTTCAGCAAGGCGTTTGATAAGCTCCCTCACTCCGTGATTATGCTTAAGCTTGAAAGGTTGGGTTTTCCGCCTTTATTGCTCGACTGGATCTGCTCTTACTTAAAAAATAGGACTTACCGTGTCTCTTTCCGTAATACTTTATCCAGAGTCGTCAGGGCTTCATCTGGTGTGCCGCAAGGTAGCCATCTGGGGCCGTTGTTGATTATTCTTGCCATTGACGACATCGTCACTCTGATTAAGCACTCCAAAGTTTTAATCTACGCAGACGACATGAAGATTTTCTCATGCGTTAGAAACAATTATGATTCTTCCTGCATTCAGGATGATTTGAATACCTTCAGGAGTTGGTGTGCCTCAAATGGACTGCAGCTTAAATGTGAAGTTATGTCATTTTCTAGGAGCATCAATCAGCTCGTTTTTGATTATACCTTTGCGGAAACTACTATCCGTCGTGTGGAATCCGTTACTGACCTTGGAGTAAAGCTAGACAAAAAACTAGATTTCACTCTTCACATAAATCACATCGTGTCTCGGAGTAATTCAGTCCTGGGTTTTGTTAAGCGGTGGTCAAGGGAGTTTTCTGATCGACAGACCCTAATCCAGTTATTTTGTTCTTTAGTTAGACCAATTCTCGAGTATGCATCTCAGGTTTGGTCTCCCTGCTATGCTGTTCATTCTAAACGCATTGAGTCGGTGCAGCGGAACTTTGTTAGGTTCGCACTATGGGACCTCCCGTGGAATAATCCATTAAGGCTTCCTCCTTATGAGGATCGCCTCCGACTGCTTAATATGCACTCGCTGGAGGAACGACGTAGAATTGCTGACCTAGTATTTATTCACCAGCTTTTGAACTCGAATATAGATTCTGGCACTCTCGCAAGTTTGGTTACTTATAGGCATACCCCGTATAGCTTAAGGAGATTGCCTTTACTACATGTTATCCACTCTCGATCTAACTATGGTATGCATGAGCCTATTAACCGCATGTGTAGGGCCGTGAATATGTGTCCTATTTTTGACCTGGCTCTTACTAAGGATGTGCTTAAACGTTCTCTGTTATCTCTGCACCCCTGATTGTAGTGTTTGTTAGTGTTTTGGATTTTTACTAATATTTTATTGCATGGGTTATGGGAGCCTCATTCGCCTCAATATATGTTATATTCTGGTGAATAGGTCAATTGATTCCAGGCTTCTGCTTGTGAAGTGCGCCTTCTGAGTTAGAAGGGTTAATTCTATTCAAACAATAACAATAAGAATAATTTGGAACGCATTCTTAGTTCATGTAATTATATTTGTAGAATAAACTCAGATCGTAAGGAAAAATGGACCAAAGAATATCAAATAGAAAATCAAACAGTTACATTCAAAATTGATACGGGAGCAGATGTGAACTGCATTCCAATTAATATTGTAAAAAAATTAAACAAAACAATTTCGAATCGAAAAAATAAATTAAGCATATTTGATTATAGTAATAATAAAATTAAAATCTTTGGTACCGTTAAATTAAACTGTTTGGAATTAGATACAAATACTTTAAAAGTAGCTGAGTTTATTATAGTTAGCAATGATTTTGAACCGATACTTGGATTAGAAACTAGTATATTATTTCGAGTAATTAAACGGATGGATGTCAATGCTCTTGCTTGTTTGCCGGATGATAAAAATAAATTAATTGAGCAAAATTGGGATTTATTTCACGGAATAGGTAAATTTCCTGGAAAATTTAAAATACATTTGCAAGAAAAATCAAAACCAATACTTCACTATAAAAAACGTATACCTTCAGCATTGGTTGACAAACTTCGTGTTAAGATTCATCATTTGAGAATCTTCGTTGTTAAATTTAATCTTATATCATGCACATATAAATTGTACATTCCCACGAAAGCTTTTGCAACGTGAGCAAATTTGCACGTACGCTCACGGTAATGCTCTTGCAATGTAAACAATTTTCCGCGGACGGTGACGGTAACTCGTGGAAAGCTTTCGTGGGAACAATTTTGTTTGTCCAGTAATTTTGCTAATAAGGCATTTTTAGTTTGTAAAATTTATATATAAGAAATTATGGAAGAAAAATATATTCAGTTGTCTAAAAGTAGAGTTCGGTGGTGTTTCTAATCAAAATTACTTTTCAGCGTCTTAATCGTTCGTTCAGTTCCAGATTAATAAGGTGTAGTGGTTTGAAGTGCCGCATACATCAACTAAAATAAGTCAAGGTACAAGAACCTTGGCTAGAATTAGTGAAGTAAAAGAACTTTACCCTAACATTTGGTGACCCCGACGTGATCCCGCGTCCAACTTTTGATTACCTGGTGCAGATCATCGACGGATGCTGTTATGGAGGAATTAGGAAAAAAATAATCTGAACAAGAGACCGCAGTGGAGCGCATCATTACTAACTTTAAGAAGGACGGTAGTGCAAGAAAAACTACAAAGGCTGATTACCAGCTTAAGTTACAGGAATTAGAGGAAGCCTGGGCAGCCTTCAAAGCTACTGATGATAAAATACGACGTCTGCAGCCGCCGCCACTTGAACATCCGTACTTCTCTAACAACTTGAGTTGAGTTTGAGTTGAACTACTGACGGGGACGGACGTGCACCGTGTCTTGCTTCCCAAAAATTTTTAAAGCGGTTGCGAAAGCAAATAAAATTAAAAAATTTCAAAGTGCTAATGCCATCTTGCCGAAGCGAAGGGCTTTTATGCTCTATTTGAAAGCACAGTCTGGTGAGTCCGTTCCTTTTAAATATCTTTTATTTACATCCAACATTCAATGTAGTACAATCGTGCTGCATTGAATGCGTTTAACGGGTCTCCACTGCTGAGCATTTGGCTACCTTTGTCGAGATCAAAGTTCAGCACAGCAGGCATAACACTGCTGCTGGCATTGTTCTCACAGAGGCGGCTTTGCTTCGCATTTGTGGATCCCGTTCGTCAGTCCTTGTGTTTGTGTACGTTTTTGTTTTGTTTTGTTTTGGGCAAATTAAGCCCGGGAGTATGCAAAAATTTTTATTTAATTTTTGCAACATTCGTGGCTTGAAAAGTAACCATTTTTCGGTTTACTGCCACTTGATCGCAGAAAATCCGGCTGTTTTTGCACTAAGCGAAACCAAGGTTGTTTCCGATTCTGATATTAATCAGTATTACATCCCTGGTTATCACTTAGTGCCACTCTTCTCTCCTCAGAGGGGAATCGCGGTTTATGTTAGAAAAGATGTGCCATTCTCCCTTCTCCCTCAATTTTCTTCTACTAATCCAGAATTTAATTATGTCTGGATTAGATTTAAACTCTATCGGCACATCATTCATTTTTGTTTTTTATACCGCAGCCCGAATATGTCTGACACTGACACTGTGTGCTCCTTGGATAAACTGTCTGTCTGATATCGATAAGATTTTGGAATTATCCCCCTCTTCTGAAATCGTTCTTGCTGGCGATTTCAACGTCCACAACACACAGTGGCTCAGGCATTCTTCCACCACAAGCCCGTCTGGAAGACACGTCGAGTTATTTAGCGAGTCTTTTAATTTACAGCAACTGGTTGAGTGTCCGGCTCGTGTTGCTGATACTTTGGGGCACAACCCGCATCTTTTAGATCTATTTCTAACATCGCATCCAGAAAAATACTCGGTTTCGGTGACGTCTCCCTTGAGTAATTCGGACCATTGTCTAATCTCCACCCAATTCTCCATCTCCTCTCTGACAACCACTAACCTAAACTCCACCAAAAGATTAGTGTGGCATTATAAAAATGCTGATTGGGCGGGACTTAATAAATATCTCAGAGAGCTGGATTGGTCTGATTGGTTTTCTATGAAGGACGTTAACAAAAGCACCAACATCCTATGGTTTGGAATGCATCGCTTTATTCCTCATAGCTTCAAGAACATCAAACCAACTAACACCAATTGGTTCAATAATGACTGTTTCGCAGCCATTAAAAAGAAGGAAGCAGACTTCCAGGCATATAAATTGTGCCCTTCAGAGGAATTGAGACGTATCTATAGAGATGCGCGGAATATTTGCAATTCAGCAATTAGCCGGGCTAAGTTCAATTTCGACCAGAACATCAGACGGAAGGTATTTTCTACTCAAAAGGGTAGTAAGGGCTTCTGGTCTCTAGTAAAAACCGTAAAGAACAATTTCACCTGTTCGTCAACACCCCCACTCCTTTATAATGGGAATGTTTTTACTGTCTCATTGGACAAGGCCAACCTGTTTGCTGCTAATTTTGCTGTTAACTCGTACTTGCCACCTTCATCGCAGCCACTTCCATCTCCATCACAGTGCACTAGTAGGTAAAAGCCGCTGCACTTTCGCACTCGGTATGTTTTTAGAGTATTTTCGAAACTCGACGTGTCCAAAGCTACTGCTGCGCCTCTGCTTTGGCTAAACCTCTGCGCAAACTTTTTCACCTGTCATATTCAACAGGAATATTTCCAAGTGTATGGAAACTTGCTCATGTCCAGCCGATACTTAAAAAAGGAGAGGCATGCGACCCCTCTAACTACAGACCAATTGCACTTACCTCGATCATATCCAAAGTTTTTGAATCACTCATCAACTCTCAGTTGTTGAAATATCTAGAAAATAACCATCTTATCAACGATTGCCAGTACGGTTTCCGCGCTGGCCGCTCAACCGGAGACTTACTAACTGCTCTACCGGAGCGTTGGAATCATTGTCTCCATAATTTCGGTGAGTCCGAAATCGTCGCTCTTGATATTTCAAAGGCTTTTGATAGAGTCTGGCATGCTGCCCTGTTAGCCAAACTTCAAACATTTGGTCTGCACCCAACCCTCGTTAAATGGATAGAGAGTTTTTTGTAAGGCCGTTCAATCCGTGTAGTAATTGACGGAGTTACATCTGATTCCTACGAAATAAATTGCGGTGTACCTCAGGGTTCAGTTCTTTCACCAACCTTATTTCTTCTTTTTATTAATGATCTCTTATCCCTTACTCTCAATCCTATTCATAGTTTTGCCGACGACAGCACCCTTGATTTCGCGTGCTCATTTGATTCTGTAATGAATTCACGTGGAAATGCTACAGAAGTCAATCGGGAACGCATGTTTAGATCATTAAACAAGGAAATTTATATGGTCCTCGCTTGGGGCAGAGCAAGTCGTGTTACATTTAATGCATCCAAAACTCAATGCTGTTTAATGTCCCTTAAAAAACGCCCAGTTCACCCCCAACCCATTTCAGTCGACGGAGTGAATATACCCAATTTACCCTCCCTAAAGATCTTGGGTATTGAGATATCCACCAATCTTAGCTGGACTGATCATATATTTGCAATCGCTAAAAGTGCGATGAAATGTTTGGGTTTTCTACAGAGATGTAAGAAATATTTCACCCCACCCGACTTAGCGTTGATCTACAAGTCCCACATTAGGCCTAGACTTGAATATAATTCCCATATTTGGGCAGGGGCAGCACACACCGCATTGTCCGCGTTAGACAAAGTTCAGCGTAAGGCTGTTAAACTTATTGGCGATTCCTCAATCTCTGAAGGCCTTGACTCTCTGGAGCATCGACGGAATGTCGGTTGTCTCTCACTTTTTTATCGCTATTTCCATGGCCATTGTTCTAACGAAATTGGTAGCCTGATTCCTTGTAGACTCATTACAATGCGCGATACAAGATCTACAAGTCGCTCCCACCCCTATACTCTCCGGGTCAAATTTGGACATACCGTCAAATTTCAGAAATCTTTTCTTAGCAGAACAACACGAATGTGGAACAGTTTACCATCTTCTGTTTATCCCTCGTCTTATGAGCCTGAAACTTTCAAACGGGGCGTACATCGACACCTCCTGCACTCAACCTCCTAACCAACCCAAACAGTGAAGAATCTGGGTACAGTCCGCAAGGACCCATACAGGTTAAACTCGGATTTAACCCTGAACCCAATTGCTCCAGTGCTAACCACAATGAAGAGCCCAGGGTCTTCTCAAGTAACAAAATTCATTCGTCGACAAGGTGCGATTGTTCAATCGCTACGGCGCATTCTCGATGGATTACGTTTAAGTGATGATCACCCAAAGCAATATTATAAGTTGAAGGCTGATACCATTCAGCAACATTGGGCCTTGATCGAGGAACAGAATTACACCATTTGGGAATTAACTGACGACCCACTGAAACTAGGATACGATCTTGATAAGTACGTAACCCTAGAAGAAACTACACAGCAAATATTAGTATGACTATTGGCAAAGATCGATGAAATGCCCATATCAACAACAAGCAACACTCATCAGCAAGTCGCTGTGCCAGTTGTGAAGCTTCCCAAAATAGAACTCCCTCGCTTCGACGGTGATTATCTGAAGTGGCCACAGTTCTATGACCTATATACGCAGATGGTGCACAATCAGCCACTATCCAACTGCCAGAAAATGTGGTATCTGAAAGCCAATGTATTAGGTGAACCAGAAAAGCTAATTAGACACTTGTTGTTGACTGAAGAAAACTACACAACAGCGTAGGAAATGCTACAAGAGCGATATAACAACACAAGAGTTTTGGTCACCACCTTAATCAACAGAATATTGGCTCAGCCCAGTCATGCTTCCGACTTTGCATCCGATAGTGGCAGTAAGTCCTTGCATGACACAACGCAAGAGTGCTTGCTCGCTCTGGAGAATATAGGAGTTTCAACAAAAAATTGGGATCCGATGCTTCTTCATATATTGCTGAAAAAACTGGACAAGGCTACACATGCCCTATATGAGCAATCCTTGTCAAACCCTAGATCCCTGCAAACCATTAAGGACTTCTTGGCGTTCTTGGAAACACGCTTCCAGTCACTTGAAGCATTGGGTACAAGGAATAAAACTATAGATGATCGTCAACGAAAACAAAATTTAAGAGCATTGACTTCCACCACTGTTACAACCACAGCTTGCCCTGTCTGCAAAGGTAGTCATCAGCTATTCCAATGCGGTAGCTTTCTGAAGCTAACTCCATTCAACCGATTGCAGATCCTAAGGAAGCACGGCCTCTGTATTAATTGCCTAAGGGGAGGGCAAACTGCGGTTCAATTCAAGTTACGTGGCTGTACGAAGTTTGCAAGGAAACACAACACATTAGTTCACCTACAAAGACCAACAGAACCAAAAATTTCACAGAATGCAATGAACCTAAAATCCAGAGAACCTGCAATCATTCCAACCAGAGATGGCACTCATTCATCGACAAATATGATCACATCAAGCGAATCACAAACCGCAGGAACAGCTTTGAGTAATAAACATCAACGTGGGTACGTCCTCTTAAGCACAGCAAGTGTAAGATTAACTGCAAGTAATGGAACCAGTTTGGAAGCCCCGGGCGATTCTTGATTCAGGCTCGCAGATTAATGTCATCAGCCAACGCCTAGTGAAAAGGCTTGGACTTCAACCAGTAGCCGATGCATTAGCCATAGAAGGTATTGGACAAGGAAAACAACGTACCAACCAGAGGGTAAATGTACTCTTGCAGTCAAGGTTAAATGGTTATGCTGCAAGATTAGAAGCATTTGTACTTCAAACAATAATATCACCTCAGCCAGTTCCAATGTTGGATATTACCACATGGGCCATACCACACAATATCCCGCTAGCTGATCCTAATTTCAACGTCCCAGAGAATATAGATTTATTGAGCGGAGCAGAATTTTATCATCAATTGCTCGCCAGAGGGCAAATAAAACTAAGAGAAGGTCTTCCAACATTGCAGAACACCATTCTCGGTTGGATTATCTCAGGCAAGGCAGAAGAGGTACCAGCCATCACATCCACATGTGGAATTTCCATTGAAGACGAAGCTCTCGACAAGACTATCGAAAAATTTTGGCGAATCGAGGAATTTGAAGAGCCGATAACTCAAATGACCCCAGCAGAAACACGCTGTGAAAACTACTTCCACCAAACTACGCGAAGAGATGAAACTGGTCGCTTCATAGTTAGCCTACCATTCGCAGACGATGCTGCTAGGTTAGGAGAATCAAGAGATACAGCCCTGCGTCGATTCTTCTCATTAGAACGTAAATTGGCTAGACAAGATGAATTGAGGAAACAATACATCGAATTCATGGAAGAATACATCCGACTAGGTCACATGGAGGAAATCGACCCTGAAGAGATAACGTCCCAATGTTATTTTCTACCACACCATGGAGTTTGCAAACCGGACAGCAGCACGACAAAGTTACGGGTCGTGTTCGACGCCTCTGCAAAGACATCATCGAATGTTTCACTTAATGACCTATTGCACACGGGACCCACTATACCAGAGGACTTATTCACAATTCTATTACGGTTTCGATTACCACGCTTCGTTTATACGGCAGATATTGAGAAAATGTACCGCCAGATACTAATCAGGCAAGAGGATCGAAATTATCAGTTGATCTTCTGGAGAAGTGATCCAAATAAACCGCTCCGTTGTTATCAACTGCGTACGGTCACTACTACGGTACCACACCCGCCCCGTATCTGGCTACAAAGTGCTTACAAGTATTGGCTGAGAATACACCTCAGAAATTCCCATTAGGATCGACTTCAATTTTACAAAACTGCTACGTTGATGATGTCATGACCGGCAACAATTATTTATCAGAAGAAATCCAAACTCAATCGCAACTCTGCTCATTACTTAAGGAAGCAGGATTCAAACTTAGGAAATGGTATTTCAACCATCCTTACCTGCTTAGGAATATATCGCCAGAAAATCAAGCAATAGAATTGGACCTTACACTAGACAAAGAAGAGAAAATTAAGACTCTAGGTCTCACATGGCTGCCTAAATCAGACCAATTTGTGGTAAAGACATATGAGATCAATCCTCATAAGATCACGAAACGGAGTGTAGCATCCCACATAGCTCGACTTTTTGATCCACTTGGAATCATTTCACCCATTGTTATTACAGCCAAAATATTTGTTTAAGAACTATGGCAGTTAAAACTAGACTGGGATGCGGCACTTCCGATGGAATTGTACACAAAATGGGTCAAGTTTCAAAGCGACCTGAACAACATGGATGATATACACTTCTCAAGACATGTCTTTGCAAATGAAGTTCCAAAGACAATCCAATTTCATGTCTTCACAGACGCATCCGAAAGAGCATACGGTGCTGCTATGTACACAAGATCTATTAACAAGGAAGGAAGAATCATCATTCGACTTCTTTGTGCCAAAGCTAGAGTGGCACCAGTAAAAACAATTACGTTACCCCGTCTTGAACTCTGCGCGGCTAAGTTGGGTGCCCAACTCGCAAGTCGAGTCAAGAAGGAGTTGAACCTCAAGGATGCTTTTACATAATTTTGGACTGACTCAGAAGTTGTTCTGGCATGGATAAACTCCACATCATCGTCCTTCCATGTTTTTGTAGCTAATCGTGTTGCATCTATACAAAGACTCACAGATCCTAAGCAATGGCGTCACGTTGGTTCCAAGCAAAACCCGGCAGATGTGCTATCACGCGGAATCACACCTGAGAATCTCTGGTTTTATGGTCCTCCCTTCTTGCATGGTCAAGAATCACTGCGGCCCCCCGTATATTGCAAAAAACTTCATGATTCGTGTGAGCTAGAGAAAAAACGCACAGCGCACCCTTTATCGCATCCAGCACGGAAATTCCTTCAGACGACTGCAACGAATTACCGCCTACGTGCTTAAATTTGCTAATCGGACCAGACGGCGGACCATAACAACCAACGAAGGAACCATTCTAAGCACAAGTGAACTCGACTCCGCTCTCTATGTTATCATAAGGACAATGCAGGAGGCACACTTTGATGAGGAAATTAGTCAGCTGCAAAAATATAAGGAGATTAATAAGACTAGCGCTTTGAGCAGCCTCGCACCATTTTTAGATGATCATGGAATAATTCGTGTTGGAGGACGGTTGGAAGCGTCAAATATCACCTACGATGCCAAACATCCCATGCTTCTTCCTTATGAGCACAATTGGACGAAATTATTACTGATTGCTCTTCATAACGAAAATCTACATTGCGGACCTCAGGCGTTATTAGCTTCCTCCAGGCAACGATTTTGGCCTATTAAGGGCAAGACATTAGCTAGGTCAGTGGTCCAACACTGTGTACGTTGTGCAAAGGCAAGGCCCAAAGTCTTATCGCAGATGATGGGCAACCTACCTACTCACAGAATTCAACCAGCGAGGCCATTCATAAATGCAGGTGTCGATTTCTGTGGGCCACTTTTGGGGCATTATCAAATTAGGGGCAAACAGCCCAGAAAGGCCTATATAGCCGTATTCTGTTCCTTTGCCACAAAGGCGGTACACTTAGAAATTGTCGGAGATCTTAGCACGGATGCATTTATAGCTGCATTGAGACGCTTTATGGGAAGACGAGGCCATTGCAGGAATTTGTATTGCGATAACGCAACAAACTTTGTTGGAGCATATAACCTATAAAAATGCAATATATTCCGATTGTTCCAAGAGAAAGATCATTTCAACTTGCAGCGCAAGCGGCACAGACTTCCATTTTATACCTCCCAGAGCGCCCCATTTCGGCGGTCTTTGGGAAGCTGCGGTAAAGTCAGCACAACACCTTTTAAAGAGGAGCGTGGCGTCAGCATCATTGACGTACGAAGAATTAGAAACTGTTGTGGTCGAGGTAGAAGCCATATTGAATTCCAGACCTTTAACATCCATGTCTAGTGATCCTAATGGTCTGATGGCCCTAACCCCGGGTCACTTTCTGATTGGAGAACCACTTACAGCCTCTGTGGACGCTTCTGCTGAACCTTGTAAGGCTAGTCTCTTGAAACGATGGAAGTTAGTCTCATATGTTAAACATGAATTTTGGCGGCGTTGGTCTCGTGAATACTTGAATGAACTTCAGTACCGCAATAAATGGAAAAAGGGATGCCGGAACGTTCAACCAGGTACTATAGTGGTCATAAAAGAAGACAACACCCCTGTCATGAAGTATGGATGTGCGTACCGCAACGAACGTAGTTCGAAGACCAATTCATAAGCTTGCACCTCTGCCGATAGAGACAAATCTTACCGAAGACACAGCACCATCAGAGGAAGTAAACAACTCTACTGCACCTACAAGGCGATCACCGGAAAATCACAATCTTGCTCCAAGAAAGAAGGCAAAAACATCTTTTGGATCCTTGATAATGTCAACACTGCTGGTCCGTCTATTCCTGCCAGCTATCAGAGGTAGTCCTTTTGAAATAAATAAATTTCATAAACAACCAGGGATCCACTTCGAGCGATTAGGAACAAGAAGAATAGTGCCTACTGAATGGAATCTGGTGGCCTATTATGATCTTCAACCATACTGGAAGGAATTCAATATCTTGCAAAGTGGAATAGGAACACTTAATCATTTGTGCAATCGAATTGAACACAAAAGCTCATGTAATCCAGTTATTACCCAATTCCAACACATTAAAGAGGAGCTAAGTAGCGATAATGAGCTATTATCAATGCAAGCACCTGCCAACAGAACCAAAAGAGGAGCAGTTAATATTGTGGGTAACATTGCAAACTCTTTCTTTGGTATTCTGGATTCTAAATATGCAGAAGATATGGCCAACACCATCGATGCGGTCAAGGCAAACGAGAACCATCTGCAGTCGCTTCTTAAGAACCAGACAACGATAATTGACGCAACGATCAATATAATCAAGCGGGACCAAGTAGACAACGACAAGAAATTTCAAACACTAGAGAGCCAGTTGACGCAAGTGGTCAATCGACTCATAGGCATGGAAGAAGAACAGTTTCAATTTAAACTAACATTATTGTTTTCATCACTATCCATTCAAATGTCCTTGATCGCAACCAATCTACATAGAATATCCACGTCAATTAGTGACGCCTTGACCAATTCTCACCATGGCCAAATTAGTCCTCAGTTACTCTCGCCGTCTCAACTAAGACAGGGGAAATATATCTCATTCAAAACCACTTGCCAACCAATTTGCGGCTTCCCACGAGTCAGGAGAACATTCTGCAACTATACAGACTAATAAAGGTGGCAAGTCGACCAGTCAATACTTACGTTATTTTCAAACTAACACTAACGATTCCTCTAATCAATCTCGAAGGTTATGATTTATTCAGAGTGATTCCAATCCCACTGTACATAAACAATAGCATGGTGGCGATACACTCCTGTGCAAATTATCTAGCAATTACTGTGCACAGGAATCAACATCATCCTTTAACGGATTAAGAGCTAGCAGGCTGCACTATAACCAAGGAGAACACTTACTTATGTGGACAGCATCAAACAGTTAACCACCGAAGGGCCAACATCTGTTCTTGCGAGATTGATTTCTTGAACGGAATATCCAACCCAAGGGTATGCAGGCTTCACAAATTAGATAATCACTCCGGATTCATTCAACTATCTCATGCCAATCAATGGATTTACGCCTTGAACGAAGAAACATTGCTAAACGTGGCTTGCTTTAACGAAACTGCATCTACCATGATCAGCGGCTCCGGACTTTTGACGCTGCAACCATATTGTACCATCAAACATGAAGTCGCAACTCTTCAAGGCCATCACATCTATTCCACCAAGTTTAGTGATCTCCTCAATATAACAACCCCCGAACGATTGGCACCAATTCTTCAAGAACACATTCAGCAACATCTACCAGTAGAGGACCTACAAAAATTACAAAGGATAATCAAAATGCCTGTTTATCGTCATCGCTATCTGGATGATCTACAAGGCCCGTGAAGACATCTGGAGATGCCTGCGCCCAAAACCCAAACCTCGGCCAAGAAGGCACATTACCCACGAAGACTTCGTCGTCAACATAGAATGCGATGAAGGCTGAACCATTGGTTCATCGGGGGAGGATGTTAAGATTCATCATTTGAGAATCTTCGTTGTTAAATTTAATCTTATATCATGCACATATAAATTGTACATTCCCACGAAAGCTTTTGCAACGTGAGCAAATTTGCACGTACGATCACGGTAATGCTCTTGCAATGTAAACAATTTTCCGCGGACACTGACGGTAACTCACAAGTATTTACATGTTGGCTCGTGAGAAAGCTTTCTAGGGAACAATTTTGTTTGTCCAGTAATTTTGCAAATAAGGCATTTTTAGTTTGTAAAATTTATATATAAGAAATTATGGAAGAAAAATATATTCAGTTGTCTAAAAGTAGAGTTCGGTGGTGTTTCTAATCAAAATTCCTTTTCAGCGTCTTAATCGTTCGTTCAGTTCCAGATTAATAAGGTCTAGTGGTTTGAAGTGCCGCATACATCAACTAAAATAAGTCAAGGTACAAGAACCTTGGCTAGAATTAGTGAAGTAAAAGAACTTCACCCTAACACTTCGACTTGAACTTGATCAAATGACACGGGATGAAATCATTTCACCTGTTGAGTATCCGACTGATTGGGTAAATAATTTGCAAATCGTCGAACGAGCAAATGGGGGTAGATTGCGTATATGCCTTGATCCAAAACCACTGAATGCATGTATTAAACGCGAACATTTTCTTATTCCAACAATGGAGGACTTAACGTCCAAATTAGCAAATAAAAAAGTATTTTCAGTTTTTGATCTCAGTAGTGCATTTTGACATATGGAATTGGACGAAAAAAGTTCAAATCTCACAACATTCATGACTCCATTTGGACGTTACAAATTTAATCGCGTACCGTATGGACTAAATTGTGCACCGGAAATGTTTCAACAGAAAATGATACAGATATTTGGAGATTTGGATGGTTTTATTTTGATGATATGTTTATATTCGCGGATAATAATACAGAGCATGACAAAATTATGGCTAAAATAATTGAGCGGGCAAGAAATAATAATGTCAAATTCAATCCAGATAAAATTCAATACAAACCAAGTGAGGTAAAATTCATGAGAAATGTGATTTCATCGGGCAAAATTAGACCGCTCAATAAATATCTAGAAGCAATTCTCGGCAAAAAAAACCTACCGATAAAAGTGCGGTTTTACGATTTTTGAGACTTTTAAAATACATTGCACGACTTATTCCAAATCTTTCAAAAATAACAGCAAATTACGTTGACACGAAATGATGTTCAATTTGAGTGGACCAATAAACATGATAGTGAATTTGAACAATTGTTAAAAGTTGTGTCATCCGTTGTATGTACCGTCAATTTATGATCCGTCAAATCCAATATTAATTCAAACTGATGCATGAAGAGTTTGAGTTGAACTACTGACGGGGACAGACGTGCCGCCGTGTCTTGCCCCAAAAAAAAAATAAACTTTAAATTCGGTTGCGAAAGCGGGATTTTAAGTTAAAAATATTCAAAGTGCTGGTGCGATCTTCGCTGGAGTGAGGGGCTTTTATGCTCTACTTTAAAGCACGGTTTGGTAGGTCCGTTCCTTTTAAAAATCTTTTATTTACATCCAACATTCAATGTAGTACAATCGTGCTGCATTGAATGCGTTTAACGGGTCTCCACTGCTGAGCAATTGGCTGCCTTTGTCGAGATCAAAGTTCAGCACAGCAGGCATAACACTGCTGCTGGCATTGTTCTCACAGAGGCGGCTTTGCTTCGCATTTATGGATCCCGTTCGTCAGTCCTTGTGTTTGTGTACGTTTTTGTTTTGTTTTCTTTTGGGCAAATTAAGACCGGGAGTATGCAAACATTTTTATTTAATTTTTGCAACATTCGTGGCTTGAAAAGTAACCATTTTTCGGTTTACTGCCACCTGATCGCGGAAAATCCGGCTGTTTTTGCACTAAGCGAAGCAAGGTTGTTTCCGATTCTGATTTTAATCAGTATCACATCCCTGGTTATCACTTAGTGCCACTCTTCTCTCCTCAGAGGGGAATCGCGGTTTATGTTAGAAAAGATGTGCCATTCTCCCTTCTCCCTCAATTTTCTTCTACTAATCCAGAATTTCATTATGTCTGGATAAATTTAAACTCTATCGGCACATCATTCATTTTTGTTTTTTATACCGCAGCCCGAATATGTCTGACACTGACACTGTGTGCTCCTTCGATAAACTGTCTGTCTGATATCGATAAGATTTTGGAACTATCCCCCTCTTCTGAAATCGTTCTTGCTGGCGATTTCAACGTCCACAACACACAGTGGCTCAGGCATCCTTCCACCACAAGCCCGTCTGGAAGAAACGTCGAGTTATTTAGTGAGTGTTTTAATTTACAGCAACTGGTTGAGTGTCCGACTCGTTTTCCTGATACTTTAGGGCACAACGCGCATCTTTTAGATCTATTTCTAACATCGCATCCAGAAAAATACTCGGTTTCGGTGACGTCTCCCTTGGGTAATTCGGACCATTGTCTAATCTCCGCCCAATTCTCCATCTCCTCTCTGACAACCACTAACATACATTCCACCAAAAGATTAGTGTAGCATTATAAAAATGCTGATTGGGCGGGACTTAATAAATATCTCAGAGAGCTGGATTGGTCTGATTGCTTTTGTATGAAGGACGTTAACAAAAGCACCGATTATATCTTGAACATCCTATGGTTTGGAATGCATCGCTTTATTCCTCATAGCTTCAAGAACATCAAACCAACTAACACCAATTGGTTCAATAATGACTGTTTCGCAGCCATTAAAAATAAAGAAGCAGCCTTCCAGGCATATGTATAAATTGTGCCCTTCAGAGGAATTGAGACGTATCTATAGAGATGCGCGGAATATTTGCAATTCAGCAATTAGTCGGGCAAAGTTCAATTTCGACCAGAACATCAGACGGAAGGTATTTTCTACTCAAAAGGGTAGTAAGGGCTTCTGGTCTCTAGTAAAAACCGTAAAGAACAATTTCACCTGTTCGTCAACACCGTGGGAATGTTTTTACTGACTCATTGGACAAGGCCAACCTGTTTGCTGCTAATTTTGCTGCTAATTCATACTTACCACCTTCATCGCAGCCACTTCCATCTCCATCACAATGTACTAGTAGGCAAAAGACGCTACACTTTCGCACTCGCGAAGTTTTTAGAGTACTTTCAAAACTCGACGTGTCCAAAGCTACTGGCCCTGAAGGTTTCTCTCCCCTTGTTTTAAAATGCTGCGCCTCTGCTTTGGCTAAACCTCTGCGCAAACTTTTTCACCTGTCATATTCAACAGGAATGTTTCCAAGTGTATGGAAACTTGCTCAGGTCCAGCCGATACTTAAAAAAGGAGAGGTATGCGACCCCTCTAACTACAGAATAATTGCACTAACCTCGATCATATCTAAAGTTTTTGAATCACTCATCAACTGTCAGTTGTTGAAATATCTAGAAAACAACCATCTTATCAACGATTGCCAGTACGGTTTCCGCACTGGCCGCTCAACCGGAGACTTACTAACGGCTCTAACGGAACGTCTTCATAATTTTGGTGAGTCTGAAATCGTCGCTCTTGATATTTCAAAGGCTTTTGATAGAGTCTGGCATGCTGCCCTTTTAGCCAAACTTCAAACATTTGGTCTGCACCCAACCCTCGTTACATGGATAGAGAGTTTTTTGTCAGACCGTTCAATTCGTGTAGTAATTGAAGGAGTTACATCTGATTCCTACGAAATAAATGCCGGTGTACCTCAGGGTTCAGTTCTTTCACCAACCTTATTTCTTCTTTTTATTAATGATCTCTTAACCCTTACTCTCAATCCTATTCATAGTTTCGCCGACGACAGCACCCTTGATTTCGCGTACTCATTTGATTCTGTAATGAATTCACGTGGAAATGCTACAGAAGCCAATCGGGAACGCATGTTTAGATCATTAAACAACGACATTTCCATGGTCCTTGATTGAGGCAGACGGAGTGAATATACCCAACACAGACGTTTCAGTCGACGGAGTGAATATACCCAATTCACCCTCCCTAAACATCTTGGGTATCGAGATATCCAGCAATCTTAGCTATTGCTATTATTTGCAATCGCTAAAAATGCGATGAAATGTTTGGGTTTTCTAGAGAGATGTAAGAAATATTTCACCCCACCTGACTTAGCGCTGATCTACAGGTCCCACATTAGGCCTAGACTTGAATATAATTCCCATATTTGGGCAGGGGCCGGACACACCGCACTGTCTGCGTTAGAAAAAGTCCAACGTAAAGCTAATAAGCTTATTAGCGATCCCTCAATCTCTGAGGGTCTTGACTCTCTGGAGCATCGACGGAATGTCGGTTGTCTCTCACTCTTCTATCGTTATTTCCATGGCCGTTGTTCTAACGAAATTGCTAGCCTGATTCCTTGTAGATTCATGACAACGCGCGATACAAGATCAACAAGTCGCTCCCACCCCTATACTCTCCAGATCAAATTTGGACGTACCGTCAAATTTCGGGAATCTTTTCTTAGCAGAACAACACGAATGTGCCAAGGCTGTGCTTAAGCATCATAGGGCTTCCCCTGAGCTTTGGCATCATCATATATAAAAAAAAATCAAATGATGGATTGGGATGTGTACTACTACAAGACGGACATCCTGTAGCATTCGCATCAAGGACACTATCAAAAAGTGAACACAAATGGGCTCAAATAGAAAAGGAACTTTTAGCAATTGTATTCGCATGTCAAAAATTTCATTTTTTCCTTTATGGTCGTGAATTTATAGTTGAAAGTGACCATAAGCCACCTGAAACTTTGATAAAACGTGATATCGATGACGTCACTGCAAGATTGCAACGTATGTTAGTAGTATAAATATGAGGTTTCTGCCGCAAATGTGCATGTGCAGGTCAAAGGTCAAGGTTGCTGATTGGGTTTTCGGTCTTGGAGGCTACAATTGAGAGATAAGGAAAAGAGATAAGGATTTTCGGTCTTATAGGCTACAATTGAGAGATAAGGAAGAGAGATAAGGATTGTCGGCCATCTTGGATTTTGGGTTTTCGGTCTTATTGGCTACAATTGAGAGATAAGGATTGTTGGCCATCTTGGATCTTGGGTTTTCGGTCTTATAGGCTACAATTGAGAGATAAGGAAGAGAGATAAGGATTGTCGGCCATCTTGGATTTTGGGTTTTCGGTCTTATTGGCTACAATTGAGAGATAAGGATTGTCGGCCATCTTGGATTTCGGTCTTATTGGCTACAATTGAGAGATAAGGATTGTCGGCCATCTTGGATCTTGGGTTTTCGATCTTATAGGCTACAATTGAGAGATAAGGATTGTCGGCCATCTTGGATTTTTGGTTTTCGGTCTTGTAGGCTACAATTGGTCTTCTTCTTCTTCTTTGGTTTGCATCTAGACTTAGATCTAAACCTTGGATCTGAACCTAGATTGTTTAGTAAGATAAGACACCTGTCGGCCATCTTGGATATTGGGTATTTAGTCTTGGAGGCTACAATTGATGTTGAAGATAAGAGTTTGTTGTTTTGAGTCTTTAATTTCGAAGTACCGCTTTATCAGCTAAATGAAATAACATGAGGCGAATTTAATTGGATTGAAGATAAGAGTTTGTTGTTTTGAGTCTTTAATTACGAAGTACAGCTTTATCAGCTAAATGAAATAACATGTTGCGAATTTAATTGGAAAAACAGAATAATGCGTAATAAAGATTTCACCACTTTGAGTAAATAGATGAAGATTAGTTTTTATTTCGTTTGCAAATTCTTATTTCTATGATATCATTTGTTTTCAAGCAAGTTTTAACATGTTTTTCTGGTCGAGCTGTGATTGATAAGCGAGCTGGTGACTGCGTTGAAATTAATAATTTGGCGGCAATGTTAAGGTCGTTGGGTGATAAGGTTTTGTAGATGAACCTGACCTCGTGCTGAAAATAAGAGGTTGTTGTTTTGAGTTTTTAATTACGCAGTACAGCTTTATCAGCTAAATGAAATAACATGATGCGAATTTAATTGGAAAACAGAATATTGAGTTCTTGTATAAATATCAAGCGTTCTTAGGTAGTCTTTTAGTATTCATAGTGAAGTCAACCAGTGAAATTCTTATACTTAAAATTCAGGTTCTAAGACAGATTGAAATAATAAAAAAATTTAAAATGTATCAGCAACCGATCAACGAAGCAGTCATCGAAGACTTCGGAGTATTGGAGGAGTTAAATTCTGCAAATTTTAAGCCTGCACTCGCTGTTAAAGATATGGAAGAGTCTCAGAATTTCAAAATCATAAGCTGCAGAAGAACAACAACAAAATATGGACCCAGGATCCTTTTAGAACTGGAGAAGTACCATGTTTTTTTGCCGCCTAGGTTCGACGCTAAAATTTCTGATCATACAATTGAGAAAATGAACGATGGAGGCTTCTTTGTTGAAAGAAAAGCAGCAGGTGGCAGCTATTTTAATTTAATGTTTTCTAAGATAGCACCTAGCACTGGCTATTATTTAAATTTATAAATAAATAAATAAAAGTACTTTTATTAAATATATGTTTTTGTTTCATTTTACCTCCTCCAATTCTCTAGCTAAAATTAAAAAAGTCCAACAATTTTGCTTGATTGAGATTTGAATCTGCAAAAAAAATACTTTAACAAGTCGCCAGCGGTCTAATAATTTCCTAATCTAGCTGCTGAACCGCGGGGTCAGTGGAGTACTTTTAAAAGCCACAATTCTTAAGAGATTTTGAATGGATGCTATAAATACCTGTATCTTCATAAAAAAAACGTCAGTCTAGAAAAGATGTTTTGGTCTGAAACAGTAAAGGCAGACAGTAAATTTTGTGTCTGCGAAGGAGGGTGGAACAATTTTAGAATTGTTAATGTAAGTGTGGATCCTAATGATGTTTTAGAAGTATACATGACTCCAGAAGATGGAAACAGGAGTCTAATATTACGCTTGAGATCTGGCGAGCCAATTACTTCCACATTTCATTTTAATTTTAATTTTACGCCCTGGCAGCATGTAAAGTTAGAAGTCTACGGTAATTGAATTGATATAGAATCAAGCAAATATCTCTCCTTATATTGATTTTAGGAGGTGACATTGTATTGGTTGGTGAATCACAAGATCGCACAGTTAGATATAAAGCTACAAATCATTTCCCCAGGAACTGTCCCTTTGGTGATGAGGATGATTGGAATTGGAATCATCCTATGAAAATTAAAATGGAAAATAAAAAAATTGAGGGAGATGCTATAAATATATCAACATCATAAAATTCATTTAGTTCTTGAGTTCAAGTCAACATATTAACATTAAAAATGGCTAGACGTTCAACAAGTCTTTTGCTTTTATCACTATGCATCTTACACATCAATAGCTTACAGATCCCGTTAAGTGTAAACCTAATGGATCAAAGTAGTAGCAATTTAGATTTTGCACTAACTCTACCCAATAACGATACTATACAAATTGGCTTATCTTTTGAATTGATGACTTACAGTAACGCTAGCAATCCCAAAGAAGATGTAGTTTCTACTTCAAAAGAAAGTAATGACGAGCAAATTCCTACTACGACATCAACGATCACTACGAATGATAATCCTAAAAAGAAATTTGTGTCTATCGACGAGGCCATCGAAGGTTTCAGGCAAGAACTATTAAAGAAAGAATTGGATATTGCAGGAATTATTGAGAGCAAAGATATCTTTTATAGGCACTTTAAACTTGAATTCGATGACGAAACTATGCTAACCATTCGTTGTACATATGACAGTAATTACGTAACTCGCTCATTGAAGATATCATGCTATGAATATCGCGAGTTTGAAACTGAAAGAATTCTAAGTAGTGGTGAAGTAGAGATGGTGAAACAAGTTGATGCTAATTATAAAAGCGATGTGGAATTAGTGAATTTGAGAGGAATGAAACAAACATATCAAATGAATATTTCAAAATAAGCAGCTATAAAAGGAAGTGTAATTAATTTTTAAGACAGTTCAAAATGGAGCACATTCATACAAAAATAATTTGGGATAATATTTGCAAATTAATCGAATTAACAGATTATAATAAACTTATTGCTGAATATAAAAAGCGAGATTTATTGACTCCTGCTATCAAAGAGGTTATAAATGTAAAGCCAACATCATTTTTCATTTATTTATATATATTATAATTATTTTTTTTGATAGAACGAACTTTTGTTTGACGATTATCAAAAGCATGGGAGGTTCTTTCTTAAGATTTCTAAATCTGATTCAGCAGCATATAAAGAATTCAAGGATTTTGTAGGAGTTTGGACCTTCAAGATGTTTTGTTTTTGCTACAAAAAGAAGAAGAGAAGGCCAAAGTAGTTGGAGAAAAAGTAGTTCAATTCAATATCATCCCAAAGATACATTTCGTTCCAATATACGATCGCAAGGGTCCCTGGCAAACATTTGCGTTGGACAGATTTCGATTTCAAGAGCGAATTCGAAATATGAAGGATATTTTGGATCCCATTTTATTCATCTCGCATAGAAATAAAATTTATAGGTTAAGATTTAAAAATTTTAAATAAAGTAATAAAATAAGAACTCAAGTACTTTTAATATAAAATATATATTTGTATAACAATATTATAATACATTATCTTTCTTAATCCAAGAGTTGTGTTTTGATGAAAATCCGAGCCATTTAACATAAACTTTATCTGCGGTTCTCTTCAATATTTTTTCTACGAGGTAAACATCAGGATTCTTCGTCTTTTGGAGCTCCATTTCATAAAAACTACCCTTTGTTGCGGTTCCTTCATGATCTTCCAAGAGATATGTTACAGGATTCGTTATCTGAATTTTTGCGATCTTGAAGATCTCTGTAGTCCAGTTTGGTGTATACCCCTTTTCAAATACATGTTTATATTTACTAATGCGAACAAAGTCTCCCATCTTAAATTTTGGCAAATGAAACGTCTTTAAATGATTGTAAACTGTTGATAGCAATTTCTTCTCATTCTGCTTTGTTACATCACGTGGTCTCATTTTTATTGTTCGATGATTACTTGAGTTATATTTTACGAGTAATTTCTTAACCATATCTATCCATCGATATGAGCCCTGCATACTAAACTCTTTCCACATCATGCTTTTTAATGTTCGATTAAATCGTTCAACTATAGATGCTTTTAAAGGGCTGTATGTAGAAAAATGATTAATGCAGGAGTTTTTCATTAAGTTTTGAAATGAGCTATTGAAAAACTCTTTTCCATCATCAGTTTGTAAATTTGTGGGACTCCGACCTTCTTTTAGTATGGATTTCATAGCTTGAGTAACTTCGACACCAGTCTTTCTTTTAATAGGAATTGCCCATGCATATTTAGAAAACCCATCTATTACAGTTAATAAAAAATTATGTCCATTATTGCTTGAAGTATAAGCACCCATTTCAACTAAGTCGGCTTGCCATAGATCATCTATTCCCTTAATTATAACACGTCTTCTTATGAAATTTTTTCTGGCTGGTTTATGAAGCTCATTAACTACTTGTGTTTTATTCATTTTGAAATTGTCAGAGATTCTACATTAATTAACGCCTTTAAAGTGTCTTTCATTTCTTGTATATTTAGATCTATATATTTCATCAACTTCTCATTAACGTCAACAATTGCTTCATTTGCATATAATTCGGCTGCTCTCTTCAATCGCTCTTGCAGATTCGTAATTGTTTCATTCGTATACAATTGACTAGTGTTTTTATCTTTTTCACTTGTTATATTGATTATGTTGTATAACTCCTTTAATTCTCTTTGTAGTACAGCACTTTCCTTATGTATTTGCTCAGTTAGATTGTTGCTGACTAACTGGATTTTTTCATTAACGTAGGAATTACTTAAATGTATGATCTTGTCAGCTACATCGTCAACATATGTTTTATTGGTTGCATCATCCCTTTCTATGGGGCTCTTAAGGTATTTCAAATTTTTAAAACTTAGATTGAAATCTCCACTTTCAGCGAGCTTAAAGCCCACGCCACTTAGACCTTGTATTCCTTGTTCTCCTTGAGGACCAGGTTCGCCTGGTAAGCCTCTAGGACCACGCTTGCCAGTAGATCCTAACTTTAGCTTTTTAGAATATCTCCCAAACTTGTCGACACTCATTATTACATTAAAACTGAATATGATTAAAGATGTTATTTATACTATAATGCCGCCTTCTTTTAACTCTTCAATAATTGATATAATTTCATTGTTGTGGTTAGTATGCCCAGCACTTTGTGATGCTATTAAAAGACGAAGTCTATCCACAAGTTCATTAGGATCATTCCAATAAACATAATCAATATTATTCTTGGGTATATGCATCAAACCCTTGCCTTCATGAGAAACCAGTTTACTTATAATTTCTAAGTACTTTAAAGCTCTACTTCCTTTTATTTGACCAGCCGCTTTATGATCTCTTTTATAGGCGTTAGTTTCTTTTAAGATAGCTTGATAATTTTCCAAGTCATCCTTACTATACAAAGTTTTTGCAGGTTGTTTCATAAAAAGCAATTCACATAGACCTAGCGTTATTTTATACGATTTTCCGTTAATAAGGAAAAAATCTTTCTCAATTACAATCTTTGAATTTCCAATTTTCCATTCGTTATCATCATCTAAATAAACTCCATAAGTGTTGTCAATTATCAAGCTTTTTTTAAGGTATAGATCTAAATATTTATCAACTATACCGCTTGATAAATTAAGAGGAGAATCTCTCTTTTCCATCAAAGTTCTAGAATGTGTAGGTGTTGCAAAGTTATCATCTTCCGACGTTAAGGAATAATCTGAACGTTTTATAGGTGTACTGGTCGGCTCCATTTTCGGAAGTTTCATTTTAGGAGTAAGCTTTATATTACCATAATCATCATCATCATCATCTCCATATTCTTCTTTAATTTTAGTCTCATGCTTTGCTTTTGTTATGAACTCATGAAGTGGTTTTGTTATGGGCTTAAATGTTTCCTCAAGACGAGTTTCAGTTTCAACTCGTCCAGTTTTCACAGCGCGAAATTTCTTCTTAATAGCATTTCTAGTTTTGATAAGATTTTTTAATAGTTCGTCTCTCTTTTTAACCATCTTTGTAATAAGATTTGAACTGGTCTGTGAACTGGGTTATACTGATCTAAATGAGTCTATGGATGGCTCTTATCAGGTCTGTGAACAGCTTTTGACAGCTTCGTACCAGCTCTATAAAACAGCTCAAACGGGTTTATGAACAGCTTTACCAGGTCTAAGAACAGCGCCTATCAGGTCTATGAACAGCTTTACCAGGTGTATGAACAGCTTTACCAGGTGTATGAACAGCTATATCAGGTCTTCTACCAGCTTTAACAGATCTATTACCAGCTTTAGCAGGTCTATGAACAGCTTTAACTGATTTTCTTTACTAGATCTTCTAAAATTATAACGAAATGTATGTATCGATTCCTTTTCGATAACGTCCTTTGTTCAACAAACTATCTTTATCGATTACTAAAAAGCCATAATTGTCTCTCCAACAAACACCGCAAATACTACGAAATTTTTCGAAGGTCATGTCTGTGTTAACATGATCATTATATATATGCCTAAGATTCATATCATCTTGTTTAAATAAAATAAGAAAGTTAGCGTTGTCACGTATTAAGTGCTTCGGTATATGGGTGTAAGTCTGACAGAGATAGAAACTATCAATATTATTATGTCGACCCATGCAAAAATAATCACGTATGTTATTTTGTTTCCCACATGCTACATCATCGAAAATAAAAATTGAATTCTGTTTAGCTTCCTCAGGAGATATAACTTCGCAATTATCAGAAAACGTGTAGTAGCCCAGACCAACAATAGGACTTATCAACTGTTCTAGATACTGATATTTGGGTTCAAGGACTTATCAACTGTTCTAGATACTGATATTTGGGTTCAACCCAAATATCAGTATCTAGAACAGTTGATAAGTCCTATTGTTGGTCTGGGCTACTACACGTTTTCTGATAATTGCGAAGTTATATCTCCTGAGGAAGCTAAACAGAATTCAATTTTTATTTTCGATGATGTAGCATGTGGGAAACAAAATAACATACGTGATTATTTTTGCATGGGTCGACATAATAATATTGATAGTTTCTATCTCTGTCAGACTTACACCCATATACCGAAGCACTTAATACGTGACAACGCTAACTTTCTTATTTTATTTAAACAAGATGATATGAATCTTAGGCATATATATACTGATCATGTTAACACAGACATGACCTTCGAAAAATTTCGTAGTATTTGCGGTGTTTGTTGGAGAGACAATTATGGCTTTTTAGTAATCGATAAAGATAGTTTGTTGAACAAAGGACGTTATCGAAAAGGAATCGATACATACATTTCGTTATAATTTTAGAAGATCTAGTAAAGAAAATCAGTTAGTGATTTTGAGTAGATGTAAATATTCTCGAACTTGAGTCCATTTGGATGTTCTATAAGACCAATCATAAGATTGGTTTTACCGCAGTTTGAAGGTCCCACAAGAATACCTCTTATATTATTAGGTATAAGCGAGCTATGTCTTTTGAATTCATTTGTAGATTTAATATCAAGATTTTTTATTGATAAAGAGTCCTTCTGCTTCACGAACTTCATTATTAGAACTGAAATATTTATTACACAACACTGAACTTTTATATCAGTCATCAACTCAATGTGCTGTTGTGAGGACGTCTAAAAGGTTTATCTTATCAGTTGAATGATTGATCATTCAAAGAATCAAAATCGTTCTCGCCAACGTAAATGTCGAAGAGGAGGCGGTTTGCTAAATACAGCAATTAGCAATTTACCATTTGAATTTCATTTGCCTGGATATCAATATTGTGGTCCTGGTACTAAACTACAAAAAAGATTAGCAAGGGGTGACCCTGGAATTAATCCTCTTGACGCAGCTTGTAGAGATCACGATATCGCATATTCTCAACATAAAAATATCGAAGATCGTCATATTGCTGATCGTATATTATCCGGTAAAGCTTGGGAACGAGTGACATCTTCAAACGCATCCCTTGGTGAACGTAGCAACGCCTGGCTTGTAACAAACGCTATGAAGGCGAAAGTAAAATTTGGAATGGGGTTAAGAAAAAAACCTAAAATTCACTCTAGGAAGCCAAAAAGAAAATTAACTCTACAAAAAGGAGTTCATGAAGCATGAAGTTTTAAAGTTAAAAAAGCCTGATTCCTTAAAAGAAGCTATAGGCCTTGCACTTGCTGCTACTAAAAGTGTATTTAAGCGAAAGAAGAAGGATGTAAGACCACCTCGAATTATTCCGATTCCAAAGGCTGGAGGAGTGCTACCTCTAATTCCTATTTTTGCTGGTCTTTCAGCACTAGGTGCTTTAGTGGGAGGAGTATCAGGTGTCGCAAAGGCTGTTAATGCTGCAACAAATGCTAAAGAACAGCTAAAGGAGAGCAATCGACATAATAATACGATGGAAGCTATTGCATTAGGAAAAAAGGGAAGCGGCTTATATTTGAAGCCATACAGAAAAGGACTTGGTCTATTCTTAAATCCACCTTCAAAAAACGTCTAAAACTGCTACCTAATCGAGCATTAAATGAAATCGATTTATATAAATATGCGAATAATTTACCACATTTTAGAGGTGTTTTTATGCTTGATGCTCTCCCCAAAAAGCCTAAAAAATATGAGTGTGGAATAGTAAATTTGGACTCTATATCAGGTCCTGGTAGTCATTGGGTAGCATATTACAAAAGTGAATCCAAAAAAGAATACTTTGACAGCTTTGGAAACTTGCAACCACCAAAGGAAATATTAAGCTATTTAGGAAAAAACATTGTTTACAATTATAAGTCTTACCAAAATTATAATATGATAAATTGCGGTCATTTATGTTTAGAATTTTTATATAATCATTACAATAATAATAAGTAACTATAAATTTAATAGTATAATTATACATTGTAAGATAACAACTATAAATAAACTTTACATAAAATAACATCTGCATTTCACTTTGAGCTACTATGTCATTAACACTGACTTTGACTGGGGATTCATCTGTGCTTACAGTTGAATACTTTCCTCCGTTGGACTTAAGTTCAGAATACGTTTGCGGACTTATTGATTTACAGACATATAATTCAATTCCTAATGTGGACAATAGAAATAACTTACTTCATCTGGATGATGATGATGAAATTAAAATTCCAGAAGGCTCCTATGAAATTGATGATATTGCAGGATTTATCAAAAAGGAGCTAACTAAGACGAAAACTAAACCTATAGTACAAATAACAGCTAATAATAACACCTTGAAAACAGAAATCAAAAGTTCTACCCGAGTATTTTTGAATAAAAATAACTCTATTGGATCATTATTAGGATTTAGTAAACGCGTTCTAGAACCTAATATTTCATATCAATCTGATTTACCAGTAAATATAATAAAAGTTAATGTGATTCGAGTTGAATGTAATATAGTATCAGGCTCTTTTATAAATAATCAACAAGTGCATACATTACACGAGTTCTCTCCTACGGTAGGTCCGGGATATAAAATAATTGAAGTTCCTAAGAATGTCATTTATTTGCCACTGAACATCAAACGGATAAGTTCTCTTACGCTGAAGTTCGTGGATCAAGACGGTGATCTAATTAATTTTAGAGGAGAAACGATTACAGTGAGATTGCATTTGAAGCCGCAGCATGTTAATATACAATAATACCATTGATAATAAATACAAACACAAAAGTGTTAACTCTTCTAGTCAGCCTAAAGCCACGCAACAGTCAGGAATAAAGCTAACAGTCGCTAACAAGCAATTCTTAAAAACTCTTGGTCTTAAGTTAAAAAATGAGTGAAATACTCGATATTACTCAAGGTGCTACCTATGATAATAGTATTACAAAAGTTGAGTATCACAGCTACTCTCCGTTTTTAGCATCATATAAGAATAGCGATGAAGTTCGAATATCATTACAACATCAGGATTTGTATATTTTACCAAGTGAAAGTTCCTTATATATAGAAGGTGCGATAACAAAATCAGATGGGTTGGCCTCAACAACGGCAAAATTAACTAATAACGCCATAGCTTTTCTATTTGACGAAATTCGCTATGAATTAAATGGCGTAGAAATTGATCGCACGAGAAATCTGGGATTTGCTACAGCAATAAAAAATTATATATCTTTAAATCAAAATGAAAGCAATGTGTTACTAAATGCTTCCTGGTCTCCAGATAATTCAATATTACCTACAAGAGGATTTTTCAATTTTTGCATTCCTTTAAAGTTGTTGCTCGGCTTTGCTGAAGACTATAAGAAAATTGTTATAAATGCTAAACATGAACTTATATTGATTCGAAGTAGAGGCGATGAAAATGCTTTTATATCACCAAACGATGAAGTTAAAATAGATATTTTCAAACTACAATGGCGAGTACCCCACATAAGTGTAGCTGATGAAGAAAAACTATCGCTGCTTAAGTTAATCGATACTGGACGACCAATACAAATGAGCTTTCGTAGCTGGGATATATACGAATATCCTATATTACCTACAACTGTCGATCATAATTGGACAATTAAAACATCTACTCAGTTAGAAAAACCTCGATATGTAATTTTAGCACTTCAAACGGATCGAAAAAACGAGAAGAGTAAAGATGCAAGCAAGTTTGATCATTGCGAACTTTCAGATGTGAAGCTTCACTTAAATTCTGAAACATTTCCATATGAAGACTTAAACATTAAATTTGATCGTGAGAGATATGCTTTATTGTATGATATGTATACGAAATTCCAACAATCGTATTATGGGCGGATGCATCAACCGCTGCTTACCCGAGAGAAGTTCAAGGAAAGCGCTCCAATTGTTGTTATCGATTGCTCACATCAAAACGAGGTGATCAAATCAGGACCAGTCGATATTCGTATACAGTTTAAAACACTTAGTAATATTCCCGCAAACACAACAGCTTTTTGTTTGCTTTTGCATGACAGAATAGTCGAATATAGTTCATTGACGAGTGAAGTTAGAAAAATAATTTAAGGCAACAAATGGCTGCAATTGTGGATATTCAAGGATTTAAAGACGATCATAACAAGTTTATTGTGAAGGAATTGGCAATTTTGACAAACGGAAACCAAATACAGCACTTTATTTTTCAACCTCCATTCAGATTTAAGGATTTAACACCTGCAAAGAGAAGAGAAGCGAAATGGCTGCATGATAATTATCATGGATTCAGATGGACCGATGGATATATTCCCTATCATCAATTACGTGCTATAGTGATGCCTTTAATAAGAAACAAAATACTGTATGTGAAAGGTTGTGAAAAGGCTTGCTGGATCAAAAATACATTTGGTGAAGGTGTAATAGTATATAATATGGAAGAAGAATTGCAGTGTCCAAAATTATCCTCTCTTAAAATTTTTTATAAAGTACCATGCTGTTTAACTCATCAGGGACAATGCGCTCAAGAAAATGTTTATCTTTTAAGAAATTTTCTAGAAAAAATAATAAAATTTAGAAATAAGAAATAAATGTCTTATAATTTTATACTAATAAAAGTCTTTCTGTTAATGTTAAAATAGCATTTTATTAATTTACTCATTTATTTTCCTTCTACATACATTTATTCATAATTCTTATTTTAACAATTTTTAGATAATCTATAGTGTCCCCAAGCGTATGTTTGAATACCATCTTCTCTTATAAATCTTTTATCGTCAAATGGACTCAACGCTACTTTATTAATATATTCCGTATATATTGTATGAAATTTACTTCTAAATCCTAACATGTTGACATAAAATAATTTTTTCTTATATAAACAATCTCTGTAATTATCTAGAGTTAAAGTATTTACAGCTGTTTTTTTAATACCTTTAGCTTTCTTTATTTCGGGTTTTTCTTCAATACTTAAAGAGTATAGCTTAGATCGTAAACCTATAAACTCAGTCATAATTCTTCCTTTATTCTCATCTTTCATTAAACCTAAAACCTTTTTATTTACTAACGGTATATTATAAGGATTGTCGTGGGGATATTCTGATGTATCGAATCTTTCATTAATATCTAAAATAATATCATTATAAAAATCGTTAGCAGAAATAGAATATATAAAAGAATCTGTGTCCATATAGTTTAAGGAGACCATATCTTTGTATTTAGGTTTCATATATTCATAATGAAAGTTATACATTTTTAGCTTTGATAGCTCTAAGACTGTAAAGCCTAAGTAAATTGGTTTATTATAAATTGTGTAAACTCTTTTTAATTGAACTGCAGTCATATTTGATGTAAAATGAGAAAGACTATGAAAATTAGGTTTTGCTATAAGAGCACGCAATCCCGGATGTCTACCACGGCTTTCCCACTCTGTTGCAATTTTTACATCTTTCCTTTTATCTACATTTTCCATAGTCTTTCCATACACCGAATTATTTAATAATTTAAAAAAGTCTTTTTCAAAATTATTTTTTGCGGCAGTTCGATGGAAATTATTTAAATCAATGTAACTCTTTAACCAATTTGATTGTTTAAACATTAAAACTCGATGAATACGCTGCAGTTCTAATCCGTGCTTCACACACTGTTGTAAATTTCTATAGTGTATAACATAATTATATTTATTTTCTAAATCAGCAATCAACTTTTTAATCTTGGCTTGAGGAGGTAATTTATTTTCAGGACAAAAGGGAAGATCATTATGATCGTCATGAGATAAATCTGGATAAATTAAATCAACTTCTAAAATATATCCTACTTCTGAATTTTCAGGAATTTTCATGAAATCTATATTATCAAAGTTATCTACCCAAACAAAACCTGCATATGGAAGTGATTCCGACATAGCCCATCCATATAAATTGTTAGCATCAAGATAAACCAAGTATTTTGAATCGATTGCAGGATTAAACTTTTTCATATATTTATTATTAGCTAGAGAATGTCTTAAAGAACATTGTGTTAAACCTCCTCGAATACCTCTTTTCATGAAATTATACATATTTATATCTGTTAACAATTCTAATTTAATTTGAGTATGTTTTAACATCGCATCCCACGACAATCCTGGTGCTGTGTAATAATGACAGGGGTCCAACTCATAGATATTTATGCATACTCTTCTAAAATTCTCAAAAATGTCTGCTAGCAACAAAACATCACACTTTAAATATAAAAGTAAATATTGGGAAATATCTCTACAATTAAATCTGTTCCATACGTTAACAGCATGTTGATATTCTCCTTCTGTGCATTCATTGTTTGTAAGTTTATTAAAAAATTGTTCGCGAGGAGGTAGACATGTTTCATTTAATTTATCAAAAGAATTTAAGTAATCATATGGAAAAACCCCCTTTCTCCTTATTAAATTAAAATATTCATCATCTTTAAATTCATTACGGATTATTCTAAAGTCTTCATCAGGCAGATTTTTTGCTAAAGTATCTAAACTCGCAGGCATAAAACGAATGGAATCTAAAAACCGTAATTCAATCGTTTTATACTCAAAGAAAATTTTCTTTGACATTGATATATATACCTCTTTATTTAAGGGAATAACGTTAATAGAACCTTCAATTTCATTTAATGATTTAATAAATAAATGACTGTCATAACCAGAAAAATTGTGTAAAAAAACTGGGAAAAATGTTGGAACTCTATACCTTAGATTGCATTTATTATGAGCTGGACCCCTGTACTTTCCGGTAAGATGACAATGATCAATAACCCTATCATTCGCTAATAATTGCTTACAAATATGACAGTATTGCTCTTCTCGTTGCATCCTTATTTCATTTGGTGACATGGGAACAAGCGGCTTACACTTTGAAACATGATTTTTATAGATGTCTTTCACGTCGTCTGCTAATAAATGTACAAATCGACTAACAGCATCTTCACCTTGATAAATCCTGAACTTGCTTAAAGCGTCATCATAAAGGCAATGGATAAAATAAGAGAAAGCACAGGGTATGTGCTCTTGAGTGTTGGTTGTTGAAGACAGCATAGGATTAGGTATGCACGTTTTAATTTCCTTTAGCACGCATTCAAAGTCAGCATAAATAACAAATGGCACACTTAACTTGCGTTCATACTTCTCAAATTCCAAAAAAGCTTTTTCCGAGGTAGGCATAGAAGTCACTATTTTACAGCATTCATTTTTATGTTTAGCAAAAGATTCTACATTAGAACAATGTTGAAAACACGAATTACAAAAGTAAATTTGTCTTTTATGATGTGTTACTTGTTCCTTAATCAATCTGGAAATATTCTTAATCCAGACATAATGATTTAGAGTTTCATCTTGAAGAAGCAACAAATTTATGTGATTTTCTTTCTCATTTGATGTACAATAAAAAGGTCCCACAATTTGACAACTACCTTGTATAAAATCGTAACCGAAAACATTTACGCTTATATTTGGATTGATCTCTTCGAATACTTTTATATCACGCAAAGTCATGGGGAATTCCAACCCAGTAAAATCTAATTTCACTCCATTTATAAGCTCTATTTCGCTACGTGATATATCAGAAACTGAATATGAAGATGTTCTATCAGAATCGTGAGTTGGTGGGTGTAGAGCTGATATAACAGCCCACTTAAAGCAGTAAATATCATTATTTTTCACATTAATGCATGCTTTCTTGTCCATTATAACCTTTGGTAAAGGTATGTAGGAAGAACCTCTTAACGGGTGATATTGGTTAATGTTGATTTCTAAATGAATTATTCGAATCAACGACCATCCACTATCTTTCTCTTGAAATTCTTCTGATTTGGTGTTAATGCAGTTAATCATATTCTTACATAAAGTTGGTAAATCGCTGTTGTTGAATATGACAGTCATTTTGGATTGAAATGATTTTATTGAAGAAATAATTTCATTTTCGTCTTCTGAGTTTACAACTTTGATATATTCTGCAAAAAGCTCAATATTGAACTTATAAGAAATATGCTTTTCTAACGACATATTTAACACTTCCAAAAGTTGATGATTAGATTCTTGCAAGAATTTATTTATATCGAGTAATCCTTCATCTCCATTTTCAAGAATAAATGTTTCAATTCGTTCCCCGAAATTTTCCTTAACACACCTAAGATGTTCCTTTATAGGTATAGACGCTTTCTTTTTATGAATATTGGTGCGTAAATGATACGTCCAATCTTTTACTTTAATTTGTAAATTACATGCCTGACAAAACATATGTCTTAAAGCGTCCGTTAATGATGTTTTTAATGATGATGTTGATGGTGAAACTGATACCGATATAGATGTAGACATATCCTTAGTATCTTCTTTTGGACGATGCGATCTTGTATTCAATGTGCTGCTGTGTATACTTTTTATATGCCTCTGTAGGGTGAAGTTCCTTTTAAAGGTCTTCCTACACACTTCACACAAAAAACACTTCATTTCTATTATATTCCACTTCTTGTACAATTATAAAGAGTTCTTAAGTAGTCTTTTAGTATTAATACACACTTTAAAAGTTTAAAATAAAGTTTTCTTATTCTTTAGAAAACAAGGTCTTAAAAACATTTAATAAACCACGCTTGATTTAGTTTAGAAAACTCAGATATGTTGCAAGAAATCAAAGTATAGAAATACGATATTTAGATTTATATAGATTTATGTCCAACTCTCATCTAATTAGAAATAGAACTAGAGTGAAATGTCAGCAGCACGCGTCTTTTATTAGGCGAATTTATCACATTCAACTATAATTAAGGAAACCGCAATATTCTGTTTTCCAATTAAATTCGCATCATGTTATTTCATTTAGCTGATAAAGCTGTACTGCGTAATTAAAAACTCAAAACAACAACCTCTTATTTTCAGCACGAGGTCAGGTTCATCTACAAAACCTTATCACCCAACGACCTTAACATTGCCGCCAAATTATTAATTTCAACGCAGTCACCAGCTCGCTTATCAATCACAGCTCGACCAGAAAAACATGTTAAAACTTGCTTGAAAACAAATGATATCATAGAAATAAGAAATTGCAAACGAAATAAAAACTAATCTTCATCTATTTACTCAAAGTGGTGAAATCTTTATTACGCATTATTCTGTTTTTCCAATTAAATTCGCAACATGTTATTTCATTTAGCTGATAAAGCTGTACTTCGTAATTAAAGACTCAAAACAACAAACTCTTATCTTCAATCCAATTAAATTCGCCTCATGTTATTTCATTTAGCTGATAAAGCGGTACTTCGAAATTAAAGACTCAAAACAACAAACTCTTATCTTCAACATCAATTGTAGCCTCCAAGACTGAATACCCAATATCCAAGATGGCCGACAGGTGTCTTATCTTACTAAACAATCTAGGTTCAGATCCAAGGTTTAAATCTAAGTCTAGATGCAAACCAAAGAAGAAGAAGAAGACCAATTGTAGCCTACAAGACCGAAAACCAAAAATCCAAGTTGGCCGACAATCCTTATCTCTCAATTGTAGCCTATAAGATCGAAAACCCAAGATCCAAGATGGCCGACAATCCTAATCTCTCAATTGTAGCCAATAAGACCGAAATCCAAGATGGCCGACAATCCTTATCTCTCAATTGTAGCCTATAAGATCGAAAACCCAAGATCCAAGATGGCCGACAATCCTTATCTCTCAATTGTAGCCAATAAGACCGAAATCCAAGATGGCCGACAATCCTTATCTCTCAATTGTAGCCAATAAGACCGAAAACCCAAAATCCAAGATGGCCGACAATCCTTATCTCTCTTCCTTATCTCTCAATTGTAGCCTATAAGACCGAAAACCCAAGATCCAAGATGGCCAACAATCCTTATCTCTCAATTGTAGCCAATAAGACCGAAAACCCAAAATCCAAGATGGCCGACAATCCTTATCTCTCTTCCTTATCTCTCAATTGTAGCCTATAAGACCGAAAATCCTTATCTCTTTTCCTTATCTCTCAATTGTAGCCTCCAAGACCGAAAACCCAATCAGCAACCTTGACCTTTGACCTGCACATGCACATTTGCGGCAGAAACCTCATATTTATACTACTTATGTTTATGTTTTTGCTCAAATATCCAGGCATAAACGTGGTATATAAACCGGGAAAGGGCATGCTGATTGCTGATTGTTTGTCACGAGCGCAACTTGAACAAGAAGAAGAAATCATTGAATTAACGGGTGTTATTCATTCGGTCATCAAATCTGCCTGTATATCAGAAGAAAACTACAAATTTTACAAGGAAATATTGCACGCTGATGAACAGTACAAAAAAATCCGCGATTATGTTGCAAATGGTTGGCCGGGATATCACCACCTTAATGAATTTAGTCAGCATTTTCATAAAATTAAATCGAAATTACATGTAGAACACGAACTTTTGTTCTATAATTATAGATTGGTAATACCAACAGAATTACAAAATAAAATCGCGAAATGGCTGCATGAATCACACCTGGGAATCGAAAAACCTCTCGCAAGAGCTCGAATGTTGTATTACTGGCCTGGAATGAATTCACAAATTCGCTCAATAGTAGAATCATGTACAGTGTGCGAAAAGTTTAGACGTAGCAATCAGAAGGAACCATTGGTTCAGGAAGAAGCACCAAAATATCTGTATCAAATCGAGGCGATCGATTTATTTGAATATGCGGGGCATGATTTTATTGCAATTTTTTATTTTTATTCTAATTATTTGTCAGCATTTCGACTAAATAACAAAACTTCTCGGCATATAATAACGGGTTTGAAAGAACTATTCAATCGTGTCGGATATCAGAAAGTTTCCTTTCAATCGGATATCCAACAATAATGAAGTGTGATAATGTTCCGTTCGCATCGGCTGAATTTGATCGATTTGCCTCACAATTTAACATACAATTCAAATATTCAAGTCCACGATACCCACAAAGTAATGGGTTAGCTGAAAAGGGTGTAGCAATATCCAAAAATATGCTCAAAAGATGCTACGAAACAAACGAAGTTGATCAATTTCAGTACAAAATTCTTGAATACAATACAACCACAATTGCAAGCTTGGGATTTACTTTCCGAACTGTTTTTTGGTAGATTATTAAAAACAATGCTACCAGTATCGAGTTCATTGCTAGCTAGAATTAACTTAATCGAAAAAGAAATTCAACAAAAAATTGAAAATAAGAAGGAAAAGCAAAAATATTATTATAATCGAAACGCAAGATCATTACCGGTATTGACTATGGGTGATACAGTAATATTTAAAAAAGATTAAAAAAATTGGCATTATGGTACAATTGTAGGAGATGTTAATGGAAAATCATATATCATTAAGGATAATTTTAGTAACCATTTCACACGCAATCGTCGTTTTATTGCTAAGTCAAAAAATAGTGGATTCAATGCCAGTGATTTACTGTTTGAAGAAAATATAGTTTCTAGAAATTTAGCTCAAAATAATTTAAAAAAAATTGTAATAGTACCACCCACAGATCTCAATATTAACAATAGTCAAATTAATTGTGAATCAATGTCATCGTCCGATGCACATGATACGGCTGAAGGCGATGTTTCAGAAGCTGAGATTGTAGCTGAAATAGTTGTACCGCCTGTTATGCCGGTGACAACACAACCAGTAACTACCACGCGAAGTGGTCGTCTAACTCGTCCCCCAGAAAAATATGGGTGGGATTAAAAAAAAAAAATTTAAAAAAAACATGTAATAAGCGAGTGCATTCAGAGTGATGAAGAAGAAGCATTGTGACAGTTGAGCATTAGCAAGCAAGGAGTATAGAGATACGTAATAAAGAAAGGTACAAAACGCTAAAGTGCAATTGTTTCATTAATAAGAATTCAATCTTATTACAGTAGTAAATGACTGCACACTACCTGTACTCTTTATTTGCATGAATATTCTTATGACTTTAAAAAGCTGGATATATTTCGTTTTACCGTGGTGCCAGTGTTACTTTATCAAATTAGCTGGGTAAATTAGGGAGCCGGTTATCTAGTAGTAAGTGATCTTTGCTTTAACTGTAACTCACGCCTTGCAACTGAGCTAGGTGGAGGTATGATTGGAACAGCTGTCGGCAGACGTTTCCTGTCACTTGCATTTGCGGCAACTTTTACTCAAATTAGCTAATTTTTTCAGAAAATTCTGCTAAATTGATGTACATTTGTAAAATATTAGAAATTATTTCTTAAAAGGTAAATAATCTGTTAATTTTTCTTTTAAGAAAAATCGCCATAAAAACGGCCATAATCAGTGAAAAACAGAAAACGAAAGGAAGTGCACCATCTTAGAATAAAGAACTAGAGGAAAGGACATCATTCGGAAAAATGTAAGCATTTTGCTAAATGTGGTAGAACCCAAGCGATGTGTGCGTTTCGAACATGAAAGTAGTAAAATTATGCTTGTATAGAGGAGGGGCCAACTCATTTTGATAATATTTCAAATTAGGTGTTTTTAAATATATTCTTATAACACTTTTAATATAATATAACTTTGCCCGACCATATTTTATTAATTTACTTAATTTTATTATTTAAAAACACTTTGCTTATGTACCCAAATATTTCAGTACTACGGAGACGACTTTGATTTCAAGGCGACATTCGGTCCAATTTGACATTTCAGGCGACATTCCCCCTTAACCCACTCGCCACTTGGCCAAGAAGCAAAAATGCTTATCACACGTACAGGGTTTTTACTTAAGATAACCTTTCCTCTCGTTCTTTATTCTAAGTGCACCATGCTCAAAAAGTTTCCGAATTCTCCTTATGGGTTTGAAAGGTGTGAATGGGTTAGTTTTCACCATGTAAGTAGTAAATTTTTGACTCTGTAATGTGAGCCATACTTTACATTCCTGCATTTTACACACGATGGTTGGCGCCTCTGTTTCACTTACTGAGGAACGAACGTGACACGGCCAACTTCCACTTTAGGAAGAAGAAGGTACGTCACTTCATCTCGAACAAGTGGACCAAAGGCGTCAGCACGAGGTAAATTTTTAATTTCCATATAAAATTCTGAAATCATCTGAACAATCATTGCTCAGATAATTAACGTAAAAACAAAATTGTGGTTGTAGCATCCAAGTGGAGTGAGCAAATTTATGCGAAGAATTCTTGATTGTGAAACATTGCTGAATATTCATCGTTCGCATAAGGCACAGTAGTAAGCCAGCATCATTTTTGACCCGTCATTTACGGCATAGTTATGTGGGGCCCACACTCAAGAGGCTAACGCAGCCCTTAAAGTATCTGTAGTGTCAAAGGCATTCATACAGTAACCCGGGAAGTACCTACATCATGCTACCGTCCCCTCAACGACCTGTATATTATCCACGACAGCAAAAACAATGGTAAAACGTTTATATTTAAACTATACATGAGAAATTACAAATTTCTCCCCCCCCTTCCTTGTAGAACATGTAGAGTGTAGAGTGGTGTTATCGGGTTGGGAAGGACTAGCGCTCCGCCTTACAGCTTTAACAGTCCATCCACCCAAGTTCCCACAAGGGCCCCACAACAATACAACAGACGCTCCAAATTGGACTCGTTCACCACTTAAAATGTACTTGGTTAGAGAGGGTGCATAGGGAAAGAAAGCCTCAAGTCAGCCCCCTCCCCCCCCCCCCCCTCTCAAGCCAAAAACAAATTTCATATCGGCGAGTAGCTAACAAGCTGTAAGTACCCACCATTTTTTTACAATTTATGTCCGATAAGGCGCTTCTGGGCCGAGCTGCAAATTTGCAAAAAGTTCCTCCGCAGATCAAAACGTCGTAAACGGTGACACATTAAAGGATCCGGCAGCACGTCTTGAATTAGACAAGAACAAAATTACGCATAGCTATATTACTTAATTAAGTACATACAGACGGTTGTCACAGTGTTGAAACGAGCTCCTTTTCCTTTTGTTTTTACTTCCAAATTGTTACATTTCGATACAAGATACTTTAAAATTGTACATTGCTAGTTATTGAACCCCGAAAAATCCGATACATGGGCATGACCTTTGAGCATTTTGTTTTGTAGATTGTTACTTACTTTAACTTCTTTGGTACCATCAGTACAGGCTTTACATTTGTTTGAATATTCACATACAGAATTGTACGATTTCCTTCTGCGTGGAAATTATTAAATGAAGTTGTTAATTTTATATCGTCTCCGCATCTGACTAGGGGAAAATTCATTGTAATACAGATTTTATTCGTATTTGACTGAACGAGGTGATAGCTCGCGATCTAATTATTGAATAAATATATAAATTTAATTTACTACCTACAACGAAACTAGAACGGTTCAAGATAATTGTATATCTCGGTCGCGCGCGCTCGAACCGCCTCGAACCATTAATATCTAGCTAGATATCAATGTCGGTAATCATAAAATTCACGACATTCGTGATATTTTCATTATTCTTACTCTTAAACATAAAAGGATAGAGTTCTTCGATTTCGCTTTCGATCACATTCTTCAGGTCATACATTGTTAGTAAAAAAAAACAACTAGTCCCGCTAGTCTAGGAAAATGAATTGCGTAATAATTAATTTGCCGGTTGTAATATTGTTAGATTTTCAGTAGTTAGATATATAAATATATATATTTTGGATAGTTCCTAATAATAATAAAAAGATATTATAATTAATTTTAATTGAATACGAATTTACGACCCTAAACAGTTCTGGAGGTTCATCAATTCGAAACGTAATTGTGACGCTTATCCTTCCTCCTTGAGGTATCATGACTGTGAGAGCGATGACTCGTTTACAATTGCTATTTTCCTCGCGGAATTTTTCCGAACTTCTTTCTGTGATTCCACCTGTGATATATCCACCTCTGACTTCGACCATTTGTCGCGGCTCCCGCCTACTTCTCTTGAGTCTAAGGACTTAGTATTTGACGACGCATGTGTTGCTGAACATCTATCTAATTTGGCAGACGGCTTCTCGAGTCATCCCGATGGTATTCCCGCTTGCTTCTTGAAGAAATGCCAACTGCCTCTATGCTGGTGTCCTCTGTTATCTGTTCAATTTGTCCTTGCGTTCTGGTCGCTTCCCCGAACTTTGGAAGACTTCGGTTTTGATCCCGCTCCATAAGAAAGGAAGCAAATCTGATGTTTCCAACTATCGACCGATTGTCAGCCTGTGCCATACTGCGAAGGTCTTTGAGTCTCTCGTCAGCGACATACTCCGATTTCACTGCAGTCTATTTTTGCGGTCTTTCCAGCATGGCTTCCTTAAAGGTAAATCGACGACTACAAACCTTCTTGAATTCGTTAACCATTCTCTGCCGATCATCGAAGCGGGGAAGCAGGTGGACTGCGTGTTTACGGATTTTAGTAAGGCCTTCGATAGGATTGACCATGGAATCCTAATCTATAAACTGTCTATTCTTAGGTTTCCTCATGGCTTCGTGGATTGGCTGTCCTCTTACCTGTCTGATCGTACACAGCGGGTCCTATTCCGTGGTGCTCTTTCCAACCAAATCATTGTCACCTCCGGAGTGCCTCAGGGTAGTATTCTTGGCCCCCTCCTGTTTATCATATATATTAATGATGTTTCGCTTCTGCTATCCCATAGTAAAATTTTGTGTTACGCAGACGATGCCAAGATTTTTCGTACTGTTACCCGCGAAATAGGCTGTGGTCTCCTCAACTCTGACTTGGCTTCGTTCTGTGATTAGTATTCACGCAACCGCCTTCCGTTAAACACAGACAAGTGCACCGTTATGACCTTTTCCCGTAGAAGATCTCCTTTCGTCTTCGACTTGTCTTGGGTAGGGTGTACAGGATGAAGGACTTGGGCGTGGTCCTTAACTATCGTCTTTCTTTCGAGGATCATGTGGACTCGATCGTTGCTAAGGCTAGTTCGATGTTGGGTTTTGTTAAAAGATGGTCTCTCCGCGGACTTCCCTGGATTAATCCTTTGCTTCTCCCCTCCTACACCGATCGTTTGTGTCTGATTTCTCTCAACACCCTCGAAAAGAGGCGCAATATTGCCAAAATAGTATTTTTGTTTGATATATTGTAGGGAACGATAAACTCACCCGAACTACTGGAGGCGGTTAATATCTCGATCCCGCAACGCTCCTTAAGAAATCGAGAGTTCCTGTACGTCCCTGGTCATCTAACTCTATATGGGATGCACGAGCCCATCACGTCGATGTCTCGCCTCTTCAATCAACATTTCACCAACGTCGACATGGACTTCTCTAGGTTGCGGCTGAAGGGCTTACTCAGGCAGTGCCTAAGCTGATGTGGGTGATTTGAAAATTGTTGATTGCTGCCCGACAGTTATTTTTAGTTTTAGTTTAATAATTTATATATATATACTGCTGTAATAGTCATTTGTGATGAATCTGTATTGAACAAATAAACAAATATATTTACGAGAATGAGATAAATATATTTTTTTTGATTTCAGGAATCCCGGAAGCTTTTTTCATCCTCTTCCTCCCCTCATCCCTTCTCCCACAGTCCTCATGTGTTTTAATTTGATTTGATTTTTTTTTCTGTTAGTTTTCAGCACTCTTTAACAGGTTGGACCTACACCTTAGCCAAGGGAATAGTGGTGGGTCAGTGCCTGAACCATCGCATATGGGGGTAGTCTTTTTCTTGCTTTTGTTAAATTCAAGATGGTTCAGTGTGGCTAAGGGTAACAGGTGACACCAGACCTGTTGCTCCTCCTTCAAGTTATGTTTTCTCGTTTTTTCTTCTTGTGGCAGACGTGAAGAAAGGATACCACAACCTTTCTTCGCCACAGGCCCGCGGAATTCGATTGTAGTTGTGTGAATCGGATGTTCAAGGACCTACACCCCACACCGACGAGCTAAAACGTGCTGCCAGCTAGCGCGTGCCACTTGAACATCCTGCGGCAACTTCACGTTGCATATCACACACACGCATACATTTCAATATGGCGCCCAACGTGAAGCAAGTCTTCCCTAGGGAAGACACTCCAGCATCTTCTGGAGGCTTTGCGCCTCAAAAGAGATGGCATGTCAGCTTAGGCTGATCCGCTAGTCCTTCTCGGACTTAGGCGATATTTAGCCTGAACGGCAGTCATCTCGACTTTTTTTATTTTCTTTTTAAAGCACCTTGGAGGTCTAGTGCCTCTGTCCTGTCATGTCTAAGAGTGTAAATAGGCATGTCAGTTTTTAGCAATAGGGACACATGTTAGCCAACTATGCCCTGTCCTCAGTATGAAATGACCGGTGCTAGGTGTTAGTTCGGGTACCTTGAGCGATGTCCGATGTCGCTCTAGGTATGACTAACTACCAGATCTTCGGCATCTCATGCTGTTGAGAGCGGTGGAGTCAGACGAAGGCCTGTCTTAGGCAATGGCTGCCGAGTCACTCCACTAGTCGAGTACCTTGTACAGCCTCGATGCTGTCCTGGTATGGCTAGTGGAAGTGCTCAGTTAGCTTGTCTAGGTTCAGGATAGCTCCAGCTCCACAGGCAGGACAGACGTTGTAGGTGGTGGGAACCTTGTTTCGGGGTTCTCGCATTCCGAAAATTTTTTTTGGTGCATACCTAGTTTCTTTTATTTTACTATTAACCCCCATTTCTATTTTCTTAAAAAAATTTTTATTTATGTCAATTTGCCTCCTTTTTTTGTGTTGTTTCCTTTCCTCTTACTCTCTCCTATCCTATCCCTAGCAAGATGGAGAAGAAGCTCTGAGGGGAACCTGAAATGACTTAGATTGATTTGTTTGATTTTTTTTGATAACTCTCGTTTCTTTTTTTATTTGATCTTGGCTATTTTTTTTTTTTGAATATGTTTTTGGCATTAATATAAATTTCTTTTGATATATTTGGTTTCGAAATTAACGCTGATTTGTTTCTATTGTGATTTCCTTTGGATTTTTCTGTTGTTACTATCGACGAAACTTTTAGGAGCTGAGACTCCCGCACCAATTGCTGAGACCCTAAGTCTACCAAATTATACATTTTTTTTATTAAACCTTTGCAGTTGGTACTCCCGCACTATTAGCGAGACCTTCAGTCTAAATTTTGAAAGTTTTTGTGTGAAGTTTTTAGGAGCTGAGACTCCTGCACTAAAGGAAGAGACCTTCAGTCTCTGTTGTCTGCAATCTACGTTGATATAAGCGGCAATATAGCCGACATTGAATTTTGATAATAGCTTGATTTTTTTTATTATTCGAAATGTTTCGATCTCCGATCTGTAAGGCAGCCACTGCTTCTGAAGCTCAAGGGGCCAAGCCCAAACAGGCTCCAAGACAGCCAGCCCCACTCAGGACGAGGAGTAAGACGCAGGCTTTAAACCAAACCTTTGGGTTAGCCAGGCTGTCGTCTGACTCGGTGCAGGGATCTGTCGCTCAGCCTAACGCTGACGCAGCACACATCCTTCAAGACCCGGCTATATTGCAGGCCTCGAACCAAGTTCAGCAGTTCTGTTCGAACTTAACACAGACTGACTTGTCTTAACCCCCGCCCGATTACAACCCGCGAAGGCAGACTGCCAATTATGAATTGTTTCCCGACCAATGAATAAGCCAAGCTCAGCAAATCTTTGGATCAAGGCAGTCTCTTGACGGAGCTTGGTCTTGTTTTAATACCAAGCAGGCTCAACCGGCAGAGGATCTCCGTCGTCTTGAGATAACTCCACATCCCTCAGGGGGATCGCAATACACCAAGCCGATCCAGAAGCCTGAGGACTTGAACCAACCCCTATTTTCCCCTCATTTAGATAGGGCAAATAATCACCCGGCAATAGCAGTAATTGCTCCAGAACAGCTGGCAACCATCATGGCCGAGCTCAAGGCCAAGATGCTAGACCTGTTGAGCACCAACCTGGGTCAATCCATGCTGGAAAGGTCAGGCACAGCCAGTAGCCCTACAGGAGTCCAACAGGTAGATACAGTCCCTTCTTCAAATCCTCGTCTGCTGAATAACAATTCAGCTTCGCTTGAGCAAACAGCTTCTAGAACTCAATCAGCCTATGACAACACTAGATGACAACACCAGGCCTATGAGCGTGAGACTCTTCAATATCAGACTAGACAGAGACCTACGCATAGCGGTGCAAGCTATCAAGCCAGACGCCCATACATCTTGGCGTCCTGGGGCATACAGTTTAGCGGTCGCAATCCATCCTTTTCAGTCGACGACTTCTTATTTCGGCTTGAACGACTAGCGTCTAGTGCAGGTGTAACTGATGACGAGCTTTGTGCTAACGTCCACCTTCTGTTGAAAGAGGATGCAGAAAACTGGTTCTGGAAACAGTTCTGTCGCGTCTCTCCGACCTTTGGCTTAGGACTATTCAGAGCTCGCATCAGACAAGAGTTCGGCTCGGCCGAGACAGACCTTGGTCTGATGCGGACTCTGATGGAACTTCTTCAGGCATCGGAGAGCTGCGACAGGTATCTGCGCAGGGCATGGTCAATCAGAGCTCACATGAGGATGCCGCCATCTGAGGCTGATCTGGTTCAAATCGTCCGCGACAACCTTCACCCCAGAATTGGTCACCAATTTTCAACGGCTGCAGTTCACTCTATGGACCATTTACAGGAACTATGTCGTAAAGCTGAACGCTGGCTACAGCGCCGGGAAATGTTTAGGCGATCGACAAGACCTGACGTCCATGAAATCAATTAAGACATAACCCAGGAGGCAGAGGTTTTCTCTGGTTTCCCTGGGGCAGGAACATAAGAAGTGAGGCGCACCCCAGACGCGGCAAGTCATGTGACTTGTACGGACTGTGGTGTTGTGGGACGCTCCTTCCATTCCAGTATTGAAACAAACACCTGCGTTTCCCACCCAAGTAGTCCACATGGAGTGGAAGAAGTGAGGTACACCCCTGAAGCTGCCGGTCGCATGACTTGCTGGAACTGTGGCGTAGTGGGACATTCCTTCCACACCTGCCCCAGTGAGACCAGAAAACTCTTTTGCTACACCTGTGGCCAACCTAGAATCGTGTCACCCAAGTGCTCCAAATGTCACCCGGAAAACGCCAGGGCGAGCGGTCGAAGCAGAGTACACCACTTGCCGAAAATAATGATCAGCAAGGCGACCTCGACGTCCCCCTGAATTACCCCGCCGTATCACAATATACCCAGACAGATCCTTTTTGCCTCATGCGAGGAATGTCCTTCTATGAGAGACAGCTTAACTACGACAGAGTAAGAGCTCGCATTTTTGCTGAGGAAGTGATTCTTCCTCCCAGCCGAAGAAGACGTGGATGGAAAAAATTCAGAGAGAGAAAACGTGCGTTGAAAAAGACTCAACAGTCCTTAATATCTACAATTATTACCAACCAGGACGACGGTCGTCCTTATGTTAAAGTCCAGTTAGGCAACGAGTCAATCCTGGGTTTGCTCGATAGCGGTGCCAGCGTGAGTTGCTTGGGACAAGGAGCCCTAGAGTTTGTCCAGCGCTCAGGCTTAAAACTCTCGGCATTGTCAGGCTTAGTTCGTACCGCCGACGGTACTAGCTAGTTCGTCCCCGGCACAATAAGAACTGCAGTCACCTTTCGAGGACAATCTGAAATTCTCACCCTGTTTATAGTGCCTGGCCTAAGCCAGCAATTGTATTTAGGCGTCGACTTCTGGCGAGCGTTTCAGCTTGCGCCTAATATCATCTCCTCTCTCGACGCCCCGTCCTCTTCTCCGGTTGAAACGAACTTTCACTCCCTAAATACCTCAGACAGAACCAAACTAGACACAGTCATTGCACAATTCCGTTCATTTACAGCTCTAGGTTTGGGAAAGACACACCTAGAAGAACATGTCATTGATACCGGCGACGCCTTGCCAATAAAGCAGAAGCACTATCCCATTTCTCCAGTAAGTAAGTGTTGGAGTTAGGGGTAATTGAATTTTAAATTTTCCAACAGTCCCTGGAATTCCCCAGTTGTACCTGTACGTAAACCTGGGAAGATCAGGCACTGTTTGGACTCTCACAAGGTGAAACTAGTCACGAAAAAGGACGCCTACCCCTTACCCCACATCGACGGATGGCTTGGTCGACTGCAGGATACTCACTTCATTTCGTCCATCGATTTGAAGGATGCGTTTTGGCAAATTCCCTTAGAAAGGCAGTCAAGTGAAAAGACAGCTTTTACAGTGCCCGGCAGGCCATTGTATCAATACACCGTCATGCCCTTCGGATTGTGCAATGCCCCTCAAAGAATGTGTCGACTAATGGACAAGATAATCCCTGGTCGTTTACGCGAACATGTCTTTGTCTACTTAGACGATTTATTAGTCGTATCACCTGACTTCATAACACATTTGAAAATCTTACGAGAAGTAGCTGATTGTCTGCGCAGCGATAAATTGACGATTAACGTCGAGAAAAGCCGCTTTTGCGTCAAGCAAGTCCGCTACTTGGGTTTCATGATTCGAGATGGAACTCTGAGAACCGACCCCGAGAAAGTAGCAGCGGTGGCGGATTTCCCTATACCCCGCTCTGCTAAACAAATCCGCAAATTCCTCGGAATGACGGGGTGGTATCAGAGATTCATCCCCAGTTATGCAACCCTAGCAGCCCCCATCACGGACTGCTTAAAGAAGAGCAAAAGCTTCTCGTGGACAGACGACGCGCAGCAATCGTTCGAGAACTTAAAAGAAGCTATGTGCAGTGCACCAATCTTGACGACACCTGACTTCTCTAAAAGGTTTTATATTCAATGTGATGCTAGCACCTCTGGTGTTGGTAGTGTTGATGAATGCGGCGCTGAAAGACCCATAGCGTACATGTCCAAAAAGCTCAATCCAGTGCAGCGCAACTACAGCATTACTGAATTGGAGTGCTACGCCGCTGTGCTGAGCGTAAAAAAATTTCGAGCTTACGTTGAAGGACAGCCATTCACCATCATCACCGACCATGCCAGTCTGAAGTGGCTGATGAGTCACTCGGATATCTCTGGTCGATTGGCTCGATGGAGTTTAAAGCTGCAGGCTTTTAACTTCCTGTCCCGAGCTCACACTGAAACGGCAGAGGAGTTGAATGTAAGTGCAGTCGACGTAGACTTAAACTCGCCATACTTCTCCATGGAAGAGTATGAGCAGTTGAAATCGGCCGTACTTGCAAACCCAACACAACTCCCTGATCTCTGTGTCTCGGACGGGTACGTTTACAAGAGGACACAACCCCGAAGCGGTGACTTGATCCAGGAGGACTTAGCCTGGAAGCTTTGGGTCCCATCGGGTCTGGTGGAAGGTTTGATCCGGGAGGATCATGAGTCACCTCAGTCAGCGCATGGAGGCTTTCACAAAACTCTATTCAGACTCCGCGAAAAATATTACTGGCCCTGCATGGTAACACATGTACGTGCATACGTAATTAGTTGTCAAGTTTGCAAAGAGACAAAAGCGCCGAACACTATACTGCGACCATCCATGGGCAAGTCTATGGAAGCACAACGTCCATTTAAATTTTTGTATATTGACTTCCTCGGACCCTATCCCCGCACTAAACGCGAAAATACCGTAATCTTCGTAGTATTAGATGGCTTTACCAAGTTCGTCCTTATCAAGCCCATGCGTGCTGAACGAGCAGATCTAGTCAGTGCCTTCTTGGAGAAAAATGTCCTGTCGGTCTTCGGAGTCCCTGAAACCATTTTCTCTGACAATGGTAGACAGTTCGTCTCCAGTACCTTCCAGAAGCTGCTGAACGAATGCGATATAAAACATGTTAAGACTTCTAAATATTCTCCGTACCCTAATGCTTCAGACCGAGTCAATAGGTCCATTCTGTCTGCTATTCGTGCCTATCTACAAGACGATCATAGTTCATGGGACCTACACCTTGTACTGCCCGTATCAGACCGCCTTCAGTTGCTTCGCTGTGTTGTAATGTGAGCCATACTTTACATTCCTGCATTTTACACTCGGTGGTTGGCGCCTCTGTTTCACTTACTGAGGAGCGAACGTGACACGGCCAACTTCCACTTTAGGAAGAAGAAGGTACGTCACTTCAACTCGAACAAGTGGACCAAAGGCGGCAGCACGAGGTAAATTTTTAATTTCCATATAAAATTCTGAAATCAGATAATATAATTAACGTAAAAACAAAATTGTGGTTGTAGCATCCAAGTGGAGTGAGCAAATTTATGCGAAGAATTCTTGATTGTGAAACATTGGCTGTATTCAGCGACACTCAGCCTTCTCAGCGTAGGCTGATGTGCCTAACGTCAGACTATGTTACAGCGGCTTGATTGCGCTGAATGCAAATTCTAAGTTAGCTGCTAGTTTAGTTAATTACCCGCTGTGTTTAATTAATTACCCGCTGTCAGCTTTTTTAAAACGTGGGCATTGTCTGTTACAGAGTAAACTGGAAAGGTTCTAGTTTCCGTTTTCACTAAATTTATCACTAAACAAAAACTGACAGAACAAACAAATCGTCTTCTTCTTACTCAGCCTACTTCAGCCGAAAATATTTGGGCTGGAAAATATGACAAGAGGCTGAGTTAGCGGCTAAGTAAGAAAATGCATTCAGAATACCTCAGTCCTTAGCCGCTGCCAGCGGCTGGGAAGGCTGAGTGCCGCTGAATACAGCCATTGCTGAATATTCATCGTTCGCATAAGGCACAGTAGTAAGCCAGCATCATTTTTGACCCGTCATTTACGGCATAGTTATGTGGGGCCCACACTCAAGAGGCTTACGCAGCCCTTAAAGTATCTGTAGTGTCAAAGGCATTCATACAGTAACCCGGGAAGTACCTACATCATGCTACCGTCCCCTCAACGACCTGTATATTATCCACGGCAGCAAAAATAATGGTAAAACTTTTATATTTAAACTATACATGAGAAATTACAAATTTCTCCCCCCCCCTTCCTTTTAGAACATGTAGAGTGTAGAGTGGTGTTATCGGGTTGGGAAGGACTAGCGCTCCGCCTTACAGCTTTAACAGTCCATCCACCCAAGTTCCCACAAGGGCCCCACAACAATACAACACACGCTCCAAATTGGACTCGTTCACCACTTAAAATGTACTTGGTTAGAGAGGGTGCGTAGGGAAAGAAGGCCTCAAGTCAGCCCCCCCCCCCCTCTCAAGTCCAAAACAAATTTCATATCGGCGAGTAGCTAACAAGCTGTAAGTACCCACTATGTTTTTACAATTTATATCCGATAAGACGCTCCTGGGCCGAGCTGCAAATCTGCAAAAAGTTCCTCCGCAGAGCAAAACGTCGTAAACGTTGACACATTAAAGGATCCAGCAGCACGTCTTCGATTAGGCAAGAACAAAATTACGCATAGCTATATTACTTAATTAAGTACATACAGACGGTTGTCACAGTGTTGAAACGAGTTCCTTTTTCTTTTGTTTTTACTTCCAAATTGTTACATTTCGATACAAGATACTTTAAAATTGTACATTGCTAGTTATTGAACCCCGAAAAATCCGATACATGGGCATGACCTTTGAGCATTTTGTTTTGTAGATTGTTACTTACTTTAACTTCTTTGGTACCATCAGTACAGGCTTTACATTTGTTTGAATATTCACATACAGAATTGTACGATTTCCTTCTGCGTGGAAACTATTAAATGAAGTTGTTAATTTTATATCGTCTCCGCATCTGACTAGGGGAAAATTCATTGTAATACAGATTTTATTTATATATGACTGAACGAGGTGATAGCTCGCGATCTAATTATTGAATAAATATATAAATTTAATTTGCTACCTACAACGAAACTAGGACGGTTCAAGATAATTGTATATCTCGGTCGCGCGCGCTCGAACCGCCTCGAACCATTAATATCTAGCTAGATATCAATGTCGGTAATCATAAAATTCACGACATTCGTGATATTTTCATTATTCTTACTCTTAAACATAAAAAGGATAGAGTTCTTCGATTTCGTTTTAGATCACATTCTTCAGGTCATACATTTTTAGTCAAAAAAAAAAAACCAACTAGTCCCGCTAGTCTAGGAAATGAATTGAGAAATAATTAATATGCTGCTTGTGATATTGTTAGACTCTCAGTAGTTAGATATATAAATATGTATATATATTTTGGATAGTTTGGATGAAGATATTATAATTAATTTTATTTGAATATATTTACGAGAATGAGATAAATATTTTTTTTTTATTTCAGGAATCCCGGAAGCTTTTTTTCATCGTCTTCCTTCCCTCATCCCTTCCTACCGTTCTCATGTGTTTTAATTTGATTTGATTTTTTTCTCTTAGTTTTCAGCACTCTTTAACAGGTTGGGCCTACACCTTAGCCAGGTGTAGGAATAGTGGTGGGTCAGTGCCTGTACCATCGCATATGGGGGTAGTCTTTTTCTTGCTTTTGTTAAATTCACGATGGTTCAGTGCGGCTAAGGGTAACAGGTGACACCAGACCTGTTGGTCTTCCTTCAAGTTCTGTTTTCTCGTTTTTTTCTTCTTGTGGCAGACGTGAAGAAAGGATACCACAACCTCTCTTCGCCACAGGCACGCGGAATTCGATTGTAGATGTGTGAATCGGATGTTCAAGGACCTTCACCCCACACCGACGAGCTAGAACGTGCTGCCAGCTAGCGCGTGCCACTTGAACATCCTGCGGAAACTTCACGTTGCATATCACGCACACGCATACATTAAAACTCATTCGAAGTGGTCTTCGCAAACATTACTACCATCGGATGGTATATAATCAGTTCTACCGATGGATTTTAACCACAGTTCTCTGAAGTCTTTATCTTTTGGAAACCTAAAATACCAAAAGGTAGAAAAATATTTTAATACTTTTAAAGTTTTAAGGTCTTCCTTTCGTTTTCTGTTCTAAGACTTTTCCATACAAAATTGCTATAACATTGCCAAACTAGTTCGTTCACGTTTGACCAGGGAAATTTAAGGAGCTGTTCTTCTATATAGTATCTATTCTAAAGCCCGGTCTACGAGGAAGAAAGTAATGGAGATGCCCTAAACTCGAAAAATCGTGGCAAGTTTAATAGTGTGCGATAATATTTCCCACCCTAAGTAAAACGGCATTGCAGACGGCGCAAAATTATTTTGCTTGAGAGGGTTCTTGGCGCGTTTTTTAAACAACTTAGACACGTTCAAATAAACAAAATGTAAATACCAATTTTACCATTTAAAATTGGAAGTTCGTCTTCTCAATCTCAGCATTATTTAGAAGAATAATCAGTAGACCGATTTTGGAATAAAATATCAAGCTATAAAAATTGCCTAATATTACGACTTCAATTAAATTTGATGAATTTAATTCTCCCAATGGCTCAATAATTACAATGTTTTCCCTCACATTTAATTTGTGTGGATTTCTTCAAAAAAGATAAGATTAGTTGCAAACAGCATTTCCAGTTATCGAAAATATTCAATTTAATTTGTATCACTTCCTAGCCTCATTCATTGAGCTGAAATATGTTTTGATTTAAAAATGCTCTGAACAAATCACTTTCCCCTTTCTAGTATGAAAATCTAACTTCCAAGAACTTTTCCTACTGAAAGTTAGATTCCAAGAACTTTTGCTACTGAAAAAAGCATTTCCAGTTATTGAAAATATTCAGCGCTCCTTGAAATAAGTCTTCGTCTTGAAAATCTTCTTCCAAGAACTTTAAGCCACTTTTGGCGTAAAACTACATATTTTGGGAATCTAAAGTACAAGAAAATTAATCAATGTCAATAAATAAATAAAAATTTTATTAACTGCATAATTCATAGTTACATAAATATAAAATTTAACGATCAAAAAATCTATAAATATTGATATAATAAAAATTGTCGGAAACTCCTGCCAGATAAACTTTTCTCCATCCACCAGTGCAGAATATTCGCAGAACAGCTGGTGATCACTAAATGAAATGTAAACAAAGTTTCATTTTTACATAAATTATGAATATTTCGAAAATACATAATTATAAAACTTTCCTCATTTCTAGATAACTGATTAATAGTAGCTTGTCTTAGGTGTGATAGAATATTCCAGATAGTCGACACAGCGTGTTATTTGGACAAAATTCCACTATGCACTTCACAATAAGTTTTCACTAAAATTTGTTTATTTAATTAACAATTTCAGTTAAAGTGTAAATAAATCTTCTTTCACTTCAACAATATACATTTTTTAATGATATATATTACACCAAATTCATTTAATCAGAACTTTTAAATCGGTCAACAATTTTATCACGTCAAGTAAACAGAAAAGTGACAGAACTTCGTTCATTTGACAGCACAGCGTTTAATTCTGACATCACGCGCATTAAAATCTGGCCGGGGAAAATCAGCGTAAGGGCAACGCCATCTTGATAACTACAGGCCGTAAGGTAGAGCCAGTTTTGACCCTTGACGACATACTATGAGGAAAAACGTGAAAAAGTTTCATTTCTGTCATCCGAAGTTTTGTTTAATTATAAGCAGTGTGATTACGCTTTAAAATCGTTCTAACCAAAAACTAATAGTGAATCGTATAAAGAGCAATTTGCGGTAAAAGTTTTGTGACATTCAAGTGGCGAAGTGTATATATTTTTTAGTTAAAGTGAAAATTTCGGCTAATTCGCCTCGGACTTTAAAGTAATATTGTGTGAGTTTCAGATATTATTTAAGTGAAATAACTAGTGTGTGATAAAATTAACTTATAAGATAATATCGTGAGAAAGTTTCATTTAGATTTAATTAATTATGCGTGAGTTATCGTCGTTTAAAATATATGGGCAATACCCAAAAGAAATGTCAAATGGAGGGAAGTAATGACGTCCACTCTTCAACCCAGCGGATGTAAACAACTCTCAATTGCATTAAAAAGTGAAGGAAATTACGTTTAACTTTATTATAAGTGATAATATAATAGTTTTGTGATGTTGTGAGAATATGTGGTACTAGTGATTCGAGTTTTGTTGGTAAATGGGGACAAATCTATTGACAACTTTTACATTTGAAGAGTTGGCTTAGATTTTTCTCTAATTGCTGGCATTATACAACAAATTGTACGATAAATATGTAGTGATCTGATTTAAAAATGTATTCGGGAGAATATGTGAAAACAGTGATTTGCAATTCTCACAATTTGTTGGCAAATGGGGATACATATTTTAATAAATTATGCAATTGAAAAGTTGGATAAGATTTTTTCTAAGCTGTCACTTGGACAGCTGATAACAACTTGTCATTTGGTCGTATATATGGCGCTGGTTTTGTTTCCTCATACGGTGACGTCAGCGTTTCTACCTTACGGCCTGTAGTCATCAAGATGGCGTTGGTAAGGGCATCTCCACTTAGAATATATAACAACAGGAAAGGCCCTTATCTGTGAGACCGTGTACGTGTGATCGGCACTTGGCTTTACGGCGAGATGAGGACGCGTTGTACACGTGGGATATCGTTTTTCAGGAAAGTTTTTGATTAAAATAATGTTTTGTTAGTTCTTAAGCTTGATATAATTTCATTGACACGCCAAGAACAGCAACGGAACGTAAAGAAAAGTGTTATGTATGCGTGTGCGAAAGAAGGTTGTGGAATCCTTCCTTCAAGTCTGCCACAAAGGATAAAAAAAATGAGAAACAGACGAAAGGAAGAACAACAGGTCTGGTGTCACCTGCTGTTCCTAGCCACACTGAACTGTCATGAAAATTGTACCAAAAAGAAAATTTATCCCCTAGACTGACAGTTCAGTAACTAACCCACCTCTATCCGGCATCCATGCTAGGATGCAGGCCCAACCTGTAAAGGGATGCTGAAAACAAAGTTATATCAAATCAAAAATAAACAACATGCAAATCTAGGAGAAGGGATAAGGGATGAGGGAGCGAAGAACAATAGGGACAAGAAGCTTCATCGGAGTACCTGAAACAAAGACAAAGTTAGCTCATATAATTATATTATATTAACAATGTCAAGATTCAAATACTTGAGTATTTCAAACATGTTTTTCTTTTCTTTACATTACTTAGCGTATTTAATTCATAAACTACAACAAAATTGACTGTTACTTATACGGTAAGGTAAGGTACACTTGTATTATCGTTTTATATATATAACTTAGGTATCCTACTCTGTAAATTCCAAACCAACTATATTACCTTCGATGGCGTAAGTATAAAAGTTCAATAAACTACCAATACAAAGAAAATGACTCCAACTGAGCACTCATCATGTGAATCTGCCAAGCTCAAAGACAAACAGAAATGGCGAAAATCAAACTACGTTAAGGTAAGTTATGGCAGACAATAATGAATTAATTGTAACGCAGGAGTCTTTTGTGCACAAAAGTCCAACGTAATGTAGACTATGTTAAAATCAATAATCTCCTCAAAGTAACAACCAGCAAACAAAACGTTTATAATGTTTAGGATACGCCTCGCTACGAGAAATACTGGCGAACGCAAAAGTATTTACTCGTTAAGTGGAATTCACATTATATATATTTTTTTCTTTCGTATAAGTTCTATCTATTGGTTATGTATAAGTGAGCAATTAATTACTAATTTCAAAAACAATTATTTCCTACGAATCAACCTGCAATAAAACTATTCTCAAATAATCGTACTTAAGTAATGACAGGATGATACGACATACTGACATGTTCTCTATGAAGCTAATTTTACTACGTTTGCATTCCCGTCTCTATGTTTTTAACTACAATAATTGACCAACTTTATAATTTTTTAAAAAACTTAATAACGTTATCCTTAGAAGTTTAATTCCAGCAAAATGCGCGCTTAGTTCACTTTGTGTAAAATTCAAAATTGTGTACCACTTTCACGGCACTTATCTAAATCTCATACTATGAGACACTCTGTATCTACACTTAGAAAATTCATCTTCAAAACAAGGGATAAATGCGGTCTATCGGATATCATATACAGCACTATAAAAACGACAATATCTGATAAAATTAAATCAACGTAAAAGCGACTTTCTGGATTTACGCTAACTCGTGAACGATAAAACGTATGTTGAATAATAATAATTAATTTGGATAACTTAGCATGAGCTACTCGAACTGATGAAAAAGATTCCCTAATATTTAACTAGGGTCCAACCTTTTCTTTTATTATTTTCTGTTCTTCTTCACGGCTGTACTTTTTTGACATGCAACTTATACTTTTATAATAATAACAAAAAAGGGAAACCTGGTTATACACTCCTAGGCCTGCATTTGTTGGACTGCCATACTTTTTCCTTTATGAACGATCTTATCGATGACACACCACGAATGGTAATTCGCTTCCCTGGTGGTTTTATGCCTGCACCGCAGGAATCTGGTGTCACCTATACCGACCTTCTGACCGCCAGGAAGGGCATCACTTGATGAAGCAGCCAAAATAGTTTGGTGCCAGGCTGTGGGGCGTGAGAATTTTTTCCTCAGAGATATACTTTTTATTTCCTTTAGTTTTTTTGCGGAGACGAGTGGATCCGTTTTTCTGTGAGTTTTGCCACAGAAGATGTCACGGCAAGTGCCTATGAATTGCGGGGAAAATCTCTTATGATTTCCTCGAACATCTTTATGAGATAAAAAAAGAAATACCTTTTTCTTGATCCTGTTACCTTCGTGTTATTTTCTCTTTCTCCTTCCCTTAGTGCCTCGTTGCCACCAAGAGGGATGGAGGAATGTGGTGGCCCAACCAACGCAGGTTGTGATAGCCAAAAATGGGCTGCAAATTTTTTTCCGAACACTCTTGTCTACGGTGGTTTTTCTGCCGCTTAGTAGGACGAAGGCGGCGATAATATACACGCCTTGGCTTCCGATGAAGGCGAAGAAATGGTTACACGCTAACAGCGTTACTAACATGTGCACCCCAAGTGTTGTATAAGTGCTGTCTTCAATGCACTTGATTAGGTCGCGAATTACTTAATACGAGCTCATCCGAGGTCGGATGGCTCGAATATAAACGGAAAATATTTTGATTATTTTTCCACTTACCTCTTTCTGTAGTCAATCCTCTGGCAGCTGTCACGTATATGATCTTCTTCTTCCCAAAAGATTACATCCGTGGCAGCTAGCAGGGGCGACAAACACAGGGTATAAAATGCATTCTGAATTGATAAGGCATGGCTCACATTACAAAAGTGAAGTTTTCGTGGCGTTCTTAGTTTGTTTACATTTTTCTAAGATCGAATTTTTTGCTTCTCCTTAGCTCACCCAGTGGCGGTCGTAATTTCAGTTTTACAAAGGGACACTTAATATGAAAAATTTTTTTATTTATTTTTGTGATATAGATTTCCAAAAGAAAAAACAATTTACTTGCAATGGCTTGAGGCAATTGGAAGATACGATTACACTCCAATTGCCGATAGTAGTAACGTTTGCGAAGTCCATTTTAATGAAGGCTTCATTAAAATTGGCAAGCAGAGGAAAGCGTTAAGGAAAGGTACCATACCTTACCACAATTTTGCAGCGTGCCATAAATGTGCAACCCACGGGACAGTAAATATTTTAAATAACCAAATTTTTTTTATTTCTTCAATATATTATTTAGAGCCGAAATGAACAACCTATGGATAATCCAACCCACCATTCATATGAACCTTTATTGGAAAATAATTGTTATGTGCAGGTAATTCAAACAAAAACTACTAAGAATTACATGACATACAATGGAAAAATAGACATCATCAGGTTTACGAAAAATTGGACATTGTAAAGGAAGAAGCAGAAGAGGAAGCAGTTCTTTCAGTTGCTACCGTTCAATTACAAAGGTAATTAGATAAATTCATTGATATGAAATATTTAAATTAAATTATTTGTTTTTTAGGATATTATCTTTTATGAGCAAACTCCTGCAATCCTTTATTCAGGTTGTCGTGTCCAGATGTTGAAAATACTACTTCTTTGGTAACTTTTATCTATAATTAAAGTGCTTCTAATTTTTTTTCGTGACGGGAAGTAATTTTAAGGAATAAGCCACTTTAGAAATATTTATTCATTACTAAAATGGCCTATTTATTTTATTTTATCTTATACATCTTTATTCTTAAGCATAAAGTATTTCTTCTACTTTAGATAAAAAGCTCTTATTTTTAATCTAATATATAAGACTTTTCATAGATAAGAATAGATATTTTTAAGCTATAAGAAATAAATAATAATTTAAATAATTAATTAAAAAATAGAAAATAGAGTAAATTTATGAAGTAAAATAATATTTCAATTAAAGTACTTTAAGATAAGAAGATATTACACAGTCATATTTCCTCAAACAAATTGTTTTGCATTTTTATTAAGAAACCTTTGAACGCTTTTGTTGTTTTCCCTGCTACTTAGAGATATGTAATTAAACGCAATTCCTCGTGTATCATAACATACCTCTTCAAAGTATTAACAAGACTTTTGCTTTTTTTTATTGGTACTTGCTTAATTAATAATTATACGTTTATTAATTTACAAAATATTTATTTTAAAAATTAACGGAAACAATAGGTTAATAATAAAGACCGACAAATTGTTATTGGTACTTGCTTAATTAATAATTATACGTTTATTAATTTACAAAATATTTATTTTAAAAATTAACGGAAACAATAGGTTAATAATAAAGACCGACAAACCTTTAAGGAGTGCTTGGATTCCTCAGAAGAAGAAACGTATCATATGCAAAAAGCGAATAAAAGGCACGAAAAGCTGGTAAAATTACGGAAGGTAGTCGTGAGGAAAAACCGGGCTATAAAGACATTACGGGAGACTGTAAGAAATAAACCTCGGAAAATCACTGAAATGAAGCTAATAAAGCACATAAAAGATAAAAATTTATTGGGGAAGAAGTTTGCGAAAATTTGTCCGATATTATTGGCCCAAATTGGAAAATATTTCAACGCCAACTAAAGAAATCAAGAGGAAAAACGCTTACAAAAGAATATGGGCAAAAAATTCGATCCTTTGCTCTAAATCTTAACTTTATGTCCCCTAAGGCTTACGACTATGTGCGAGAACACTTCAGCAACTGCTTACCCCATTCGAGAACTCTAAGAAACTGGTATGAAAATCTGCACTGTAATCCAGGTTTTACAAAGCTATAAAATTAGCTTGCGTTGAAGCAAAGAAAAATGGAGAAAGAATTTTTCTAAATATCATTTTCGATGAGATTCAAATCAGGAAACATGTGGATTGGGATGGGCAAAATTCATATGGTTATGTTGATGTCGGTGACGGTAGAGAATCGGGAACAATGGCCACGCAAATATTAGTTTTTATGGCAGTATGTCTAAATAGGTCATGGAAAATTCCTATAGGATTTTTTCCAATTGTTTCCATGACTGCTGAACAAAAACATAACCTTATTGTTTTATCTTGCGACCACATCCTTGAGACTGGAGCGGAGATTATAGGTATATGTTTTGACGGAGCATCCACTAATTTGACAGCAACCAAGCTGTTGGGTTGTGATATTAGAAATGTGGGCTCGAAAAGTACATTTAAAATTAATAATAATGATATTAATTACATTGCTCACACCGACCCATGCCACATGCTTAAGCTTGTTCGGAATGATCTTGCCGATTTAAAAAATTTTATTAATAGCTCGGCTCGAAGTATTCAAGTGGTTTACCTTAAAAAATTAATCGCTCTGCAAGAAGAAGAAGAGCTGCACTTAGGAAATAAGCTTCGTAGAGCTCATGTTTATTTTGCACAACAAAAGATGAAAGTAAAACTAGCTGTGCAAACCTTCAGCAAATCTGTTGCAGATGCCTTGAACTTTTGTAGAGAGGTGCTTAAAATGCCAGAGTCTGCTGGAAGCATTCCTTTAAGTGTGTTTATTCGTTTTCTTAACGATACCTTTGACATCCTGAATAGCAGGAAAGTAAGCACCTGTGAGTACAAAAAAAAGGCTCTGTGTAAAAACAATTTCAACAAAGTTCATAATTTTGCAATTGAAGCAATTAATTATCTGGCAACCCTAAAACTTAGAGATGGCACTTTGCTAATTAGTTCACCCGGAAAAGTTGGATTCTTGGGATTAATTACAAATTTAAAAAATATAGAAGTACTATATAATAGATTAATACTTACAAATGAACTAAAATTTATTCCATTTTATAAACTTAATCAGGACCATATTGAATTGTTCTTTAGTTCAGTGAGAAATTGTATTCCTCAAGAATATATTGATATTCTTAAATTGTCTCCTTTACAATTTAAAAATATTGATCCAGTTCCTAGATGAACATTATTATGCAATGTATCCAGCAAAATTGACGGAATATACAAAGCATGTCGCTTATTACATAGCAGGTTTTGTTGTTTTCAAAATAAATAAGAGCCTTAATTGTCCTGAATGTTTATCAGCGCTGCAGGGTGAGTATTCCTTAGCATCACTTATAGCCTACAAAGATCGAGGTGCGCTCCAAATACCTTCCGCAAGCGTTAAAGATATATGCGAAAAAACTGAAAGCGTTATTCGGCATAAGATCCATTTTTTGAAGTCTGACAGCACTATATTGAATAAAAATAAATTTATGGAAATAATCATTGAAGTTCAACAGCATTTTGTAAATAAAACTATATTTAAGGATCAACATTATCACATGTTAATTAATAAATATTACTACAGTGCGCTTCTAAAATTAATTGCCGAGAAATATTTGCATACGAGGTACTTCTTTCTTGCCAAAAGAGCCTCAGAAAAATGCTCCATACGGCAAAAATTTAATAAATTAGTTTTATTTAAAGGTATGTAACCTATAACCAACATTCATTTATCCATATATATATAAATATATTTAATCTCTACAACACATTACAACAGTGCCATTAAAAAAAGATGTCAAAAGCAAAGAAGCTAAATGACCATGGGGACTAAATGAGGTACATGCCTTATAGATAGTACAAGCTTATTTCATTGAAGTAATTATTTAGTTATTTTTTATCATAATCATAACTACATCTACAAGGCAAGTGCCTAATTCTCCTATCTCTACCTCCACGTGGTGGTCCCCGGAAACAAGCATAAAGGTTTATTTAAAATAGTTCTAACTGGCTTGGTTAAAAGAGAAGGTGGACTTTGTTTTTGAAAATATTTAATGCAATACTTTAGTAGTATTCTTAAAATAATTAAATTAATCTAAAAAAATATAAGTTGAACATTATTTATTTAAAAAAAATTCATAATAAATTATTAATTAGGATTCCAATTATCCCGCCAATTTATTTTCGCCCCTACTTTGACGTTGTTTTACTACTGCCATGACGAAAACAAACACAACTCAACGATTCAACTACATCAAGAAAAGTGCCGAGGTTTTTTGGCTTTAGGGCCTCTCCTTATAGTTATATACTCTAAGCATCTCCATTAGTTTCTTCCTCGTAGGGCCCGGTATTGTGTTCCTTTAGCGCCGAACTTTTTTTTCACGCTCAATTTTTGACAGCAAAGTTATTTATTTTGAACTATAGGTGGCTACTTTTGACGATTACCTGTCGTACATTTTTGTTTATATTTTGCGTTTCAGAGCTTAGTCAAATAAATTTGTTGGCCGAAATGTGTGATGATTGTATATGGACGAAGATATGGCCCTGGTCAGATAAATAAATAAATAAACAGGTGAAAACTAAATTCACTTTTAGCTGCTAAAAACAGACGTTTATTTAGCGACGAAATTTCCCAGCTAAATTTCCATACAAAATTTAGCCGCTAAATACCGCTTCAATACCGGGCTTAAGCAAAATCGGTGTTCATTTTACTTCCTCGTAGACCGCTAAATTTCCATACAAAGTTTAGCAAATACCAGGATGCAGCTAGAAAGTAGAATTTTAATAATGTAAATTCAGCTTTAAAGACAATTTCGCTTTGAAATTTTCAGATGATTGGCCACACTGGACAAGATAGGAGAAAATGAGAAACTCCAAAATTCCTCGACTCCTATTTGGCGAGTGAGAGTTCTGATAATTTCAACTTCACTTCAGTACTACGGTAAACTTCGTGTAGTTGAATGACTGAAATTGGTCCTGCAATTCAAATTTATGCAATCAAGGGTTTAAATTAGTTTTATTTTTTCTTGATGAACTTTGGAGAAATTGGGTCACGTTAATGAAGGTAAATCGGATGAAGGTAATTGTAATAAGATGGAATTCTTATTAATGAAACAATTGCACTTTGGCGTTTTGTACCTTTTTTATTACGTATCTCTATACTCCTTGCTTGCTAATGCTCAACTGTCACAATGCTTCTTCTTCATCACTCTGAATGCACTCGCTTATTACATGTTTTTTTTTTAATCCCACCCATATTTTCTGTGGGGCGAGTTGGACGACCACTTCGCGTGGTAGTTACTGGTTGTGTTGTCACCGGCATAACAGGCGGTACAACTATTTCAGCTTCAACATCAGCTTCTGAAACATCGCCTTCAGCCGTATCATGTCCATCGGACGATGACATTGATTCACAATTAATTTGACTATTGTTAATATTGAGATCTGTGGGTGGTACTATTACAATTTTTTTTAAATTATTTTGAGCTAAATTTCTAGAAACTATATTTTCTTCAAACAGTAAATCACTGGCATTGAATCCACTATTTTTTGACTTAGCAATAAAACGACGATTGCGTGTGAAATGGTTACTAAAATTATCCTTAATGATATATGATTTTCCATTAACATCTCCTACAATTGTACCATAATGCCAATTTTTTTAATCTTTTTTAAATATTACTGTATCACCCATAGTCAATACCGGTAATGATCTTGCGTTTCGATTATAATAATATTTTTGCTTTTTCTTCTTATTTTCAATTTTTTGTTGAATTTCTTTTTCGGGTAAGTTAATTCAAGCTAGCAATGAACTCGATACTGGTAGCATTGTTTTTAATAATCTACCAAAAAACAGTTGGAATTGAGTAAATCCCAAGCTTGCAATTGTGGTTGTATTGTATTCAAGAATTTTGTATTGAAATTGATCGACTTCGTTTGTTTCGTAGCATCTTTTGAGCATATTTTTGGATATTGCTACACCCTTTTCAGCTAACCCATTACTTTGTGGGTATCGTGGACTTGAATATTTGAATTGTATGTTAAATTGTGAGGCAAATCGATCAAATTCAGCCGATGCGAACGGAACATTATCACACTTCATTATTGTTCGATATCCGATTGAAAGGAAACTTTCTGATATCCGACACGATTGAATAGTTCTTTCAAACCCGTTATTATATGCCGAGAAGTTTTGTTATTTAGTCGAAATGCTGACAAATAATTAGAATAAAAATCAAAAATTGCAATAAAATCATGCCCCGCATGTTCAAATAAATCGATCGCCACGATTTGATACAGATATTTTGGTGCTTCTTCCTGAACCAATGGTTCCTTCTGATTGCTACGTCTAAACTTTTCGCACACTGTACATGATTCTACTATTGAGCGAATTTGTGAATTCATTCCGGGCCAGTAATACAACATTCGAGCTCTTGCGAGAGGTTTTTCGATTCCCAGGTGTGATTCATGCAGCCATTTCGCGATTTTATTTTGTAATTTTGTTGGTATTACCAATCTATAATTATAGAACAAAAGTTCGTGTTCTACATGTAATTTCGATTTAATTTTATGAAAATGCTGACTAAATTCATTAAGGTGGTGATATCCCGGCCAACCATTTGCAACATAATCGCAGATTTTTTTGTACTGTTCATCAGCGTGCAATATTTCCTTGTATAATTTGTAGTTTTCTTCTGATATACAGACAGATTTGATGACCGAATGAATAACACCCGTTAATTCAATGATTTCTTCTTCTTGTTCAAGTTGCGCTCGTGACAAACAATCAGCAATCAGCATGTCCTTTCCCGGTTTATATACCACGTTTATGCCTGGATATTTGAGCAAAAACATAAACATACGTTGCAATCTTGCAGTGACGTCATCGATATCACGTTTTATCAAAGTTTCAGGTGGCTTATGGTCACTTTCAACTATAAATTCACGACCATAAAGGAAAAAATGAAATTTTTGACATGCGAATACAATTGTTAAAAGTTCCTTTTCTATTTGAGCCCATTTTTGTTCACTTTTTGATAGTGTTCTTGATGCGAATGCTACAGGATGTCCGTCTTGTATTAGTACACATCCCAATCCATCCTTTGATGCGTCAGTTTGAATTAATATTGGATTTGATGGATCATAAATTGACAGTACAGGGCTAGATGATACAACTTTTAACAATTGTTCAAATTCACTATCATGTTTATTGGTCCACTCAAATTGAACATCATTTCGTGTCAACGTAATTTGCTGTTATTTTTGAAAGATTTGGAATAAATCGTGCAATGTATTTTAAAAGTCCCAAAAATACCGCACTTTTATCAGTAGGTTTTTTATGTCAAGAATTGCTTCTAGATATTTATTGAGCGGTCTAATTTTGCCCGATGAAATCACATTTCTCATGAATTTTACCTCACTTTGTTTGTATTGAATTTTATCTGGATTGAATTTGAAATTATTATTTCTTGCCCGCTCAATTATTTTAGCCATAATTTTGTCATGCTCTGTATAATTATCCGCGAATATAAACATATCATCAAAATAAACTATAACACCCTCCAAATCTCCAAATATCTGTATCATTTTCCGTTGAAACATTTCCGGTGCACAATTTAGTCCATACGGTACGCGATTAAATTTGTAACGTCCAAATGGAGTCATGAATGTTGTGAGATTTGAACTTTTTTCGTCCAATTCCATATGTCAAAATGCACTACTGAGATCAAATACTGAAAATACTTTTTTATTTGCTAATTTGGACGTTAAGTCCTCCATTGTTGGAATAAGAAAATGTTCGCGTTTAATACATGCATTCAGTGGTCTTGGATCAAGGCATATACGCAATCTACCCCCATTTTGCTCGTTCGACGATTTGCAAATTATTTACCCAATCAGTCGGATACTCAACAGGTGAAATGATTTCATCCCGTGTCATTTGATCAAGTTCAAGTCGAAGTGTTAGGGTGAAGTTCTTTTACTTCACTAATTCTAGCCAAGGTTCTTGTACCTTGACTTATTTTAGTTGATGTATACCACTAGACCTTATTAATTTGGAACTGAAATTGATTAGAAACACCACCGAACTCTACTTTTAGACAACTGAATATATTTTTCTTCCATAATTTCTTATATATAAATTTTACAAACTAAAAATGCCTTATTAGCAAAATTACTGGACAAACAAAATTGTTCCCACGAAAGCTTTCCACGAGTTACCGTCACTGTCCGCGGAAAATTGTTTACATTGCAAGAGCATTACCGTGATCGTACGTGCAAATTTGCTCACGTTGCAAAAGCTTTCGTGGGAATGTACAATTTATATGTGCATGATATAAGATTAAATTTAACAACGAAGATTCTCAAATGATGAATCTTAACATCCTCCCCCGATGAACCAATGGTTCAGCCTTCATCGCAGTCTATGTAGACGACGAAGTCTTCGTGGGTAATGTACCTTCTTGGCCGAGGTATGGGTTTTGGGCGCAGGCATCTCCAGATGTCTTCACGGGCCTTGTAGATCATCCAGATAGCGATGACGATAAACAGGAGTAGTCCGGTATAACTGACGGTTAAACTGTGCGTATGGTTTGCTTCGATATCCCTTGGCATATTAAAATCTTGCATTTTGATTATCCTTTGTAATTTTTGTAGGTCCTCTACTGGTAGATGTTGCTGAATGTGTTCTTGAAGAATGGGTGCCAATCGTTCGGGGGTTGTTATATTGAGGAGATCACTAAACTTGGTGTAGGTTAATTTGGCTTCGCTGGAATAGATCTGATGGCCTTGAAGAGTTGCGACTTCATGTTTGATGGTACAATATGGTTGCAGCGTCAAAAGTCCGGAGCCGCTGATCATGGTAGATGCAGTTTCGTTAAAGCAGGCCACGTTTAGCAATGTTTCTTCGTTCAAGGCGTAAATCCATTGATTGGCATGAGATAGTTGAATGAATCCGGAGTGATTATCTAATTTGTGTAGCCTGTATACCCTTGGGTTGGATATTCCGTTCAAGAAATCAATCTCGCAAGAACAGACGTTGGCAAGAACAGACGTCTCGCAAGAACAGACGTTCGGTGGTAAACTGGGTGATGCTGTCCACATAAGTAAGTGTTCTCTTTGGTTATAGTGCAGCCTGCTAACTCTTAATCCGTTAAAGGATAATGTTGATCCCTGTGCACAGTAATTGCTAGATAATTTGCACAGGAGTGTATCGCCACCATGCTATTGTTTATGTACAGTGGGATTGGAATCACTCTGAATAAATCATATTCTTCGAGATTGATAAGAGGAATCGTTAGTGTTAGTTTGAAAATAACGTAAGTATTGACTGGTCGACTTGCCACCTTTATTAGTCTGTATTAGTTGAGACGGCGAGAGCAACTGAGGACTAATTTGGCCATGGTGAGAATTGGTCAAGGCGTCACTCATTGACGTGGATATTCTTTGTAGATTGGTTGCGATCAAGGACATTTGAATGGATAGTGATGAAAACAATAATGTTAGTTTAAATTGAAACTGTTCTTCTTCCATGCCGTTGAGTCGGTTGACCACTTGCGTCAACTGGCTCTCTAGTGTTTGAAATTTCTTGTCGTTGTCCACTTGGCCCCGCTTGATTATATTGATCGTTGCGTCAATTATCGCTGTCTGGTTCTTAAGAAGCGACTGCAGATGGTTCTCGTTTGCCTTGACCGCATCGATGGTGTTGGCCATATCCTCTGCATATTTAGAATCTAGAATACCAAAGAGAGAGTTTGCAATGTTACCCACAATATTAACTGCTCCTCTTTTGGTTCTGTTGGCAGGTGCTTGCATTGATAATAGCTCATTATCGCTACTTAGCTCCTCTTTAATGTGTTGGAATTGGGTAATAACTGGATTACATGAGCTTTTGTGTTCAATTCGATTGCACAAATGATTAAGTGTTCCTATTCCACTTTGCAAGATATTGAATTCCTTCCAGTATGGTTGAAGATCATAATAGGCCACCAGATTCCATTCAGTAGACACTATTCTTCTTGTTCCTAATCGTTCGAAGTGGATCCCTGGTTGTTTATGAAATTTATTTATTTCAAAAGGACTACCTCTGATAGCTGGCAGGAATAGACGGACCAGCAGTGTTGACATTATCAAGGATCCAAAAGATGTTTTTGCCTTCTTTCTTGGAGCAAGATTGTGATTTTCCGGTGATCGCCTTGTAGGTGCAGTAGAGTTGTTTACTTCCTCTGATGGTGCTGTGTCTTCGGTAAGATTTGTCTCTATCGGTAGAGGTGCAAGCTTATGAACTGGTCTTCGAACTAAGTTCGTTGCGGTACGTACATCCGCTACTCTTATATAACCGTCGTTCCCTGGGTAGGTTTTTATTATACGGCCCACTTCATGACAGGGGTGTTTTCTTCTTTTATGACCACTATAGTACCTAGTTGAACGTTCCGGCATCCCTTTTTCCATTTATTGCGGTACTGAAGTTCATTCAAGTATTCACGAGACCAACGCCGCCAAAATTCATGTTTAACATATGAGACTAACTTCCATCGTTTCAAGAGACTAGCCTGGTGTTTTGCTGACTTTACCGCAGCTTCCCAAAGACCGCCGAAATGGGGCGCTCTGGGAGGTATAAAATGGAAATCTGTGCCGCTTGCGCAGCAAGTTTAAGTGATCTTTCTCTTGGAATAATCGGAATATATTGCATTTTTATAGGTTATATGCTCCAACAAAGTTTGTTGCGTTATCGCAATACAAATTCCTGCAATGGCCTCGTCTTCCCATAAAGCGTCTCAATGCAGCTATAAATGCATCCGTGCTAAGATCTCCGACAATTTCTAAGTGTACCGCCTTTGTGGCAAAGGAACAGAATACGGCTACATAGGCCTTTCTGGGCTGTTTGCCCCTAATTTGATAATGCACCAAAAGTGGCCCACAGAAATCGACACCTGCATTTATGAATGGCCTCGCTGGTTGAATTCTGTGAGCAGGTAGGTTGCCCATCATCTGCGATAAGACTTTGGGCCTTGCCTTTACACAACATACACAGTGTTGGACCACTGACCTAGCTAATGTCTTGCCCTTAATAGGCCAAAATCGTTGCCTGGAGGAAGCTAATAACGCCTGAGGTCCGCAATGTAGATTTTCGTTATGAAGAGCAATCAGTAATAATTTCGTCCAATTGTGCTCATAAGGAAGAAGCATGGGGTGTTTGGCATCGTAGATCCATGCATCTAAAATGGTGCGAGGCTGCTCAAAGCGCTAGTCTTATTAATCTCCTTATATTTTTGCAGCTGACTAATTTCCTCATCAAAGTGTGCCTCCTGCATTGTCCTTATGATAACATAGAGAGCGGAGTCGAGTTCACTTGTGCTTAGAATGGTTCCTTCGTTGGTTGTTATGGTCCGCCGTCTGGTCCGATTAGCAAATTTAAGCACGTAGGCGGTAATTCGTTGCATGGGATTAACTGATTCTTGGATCTCTGTTGCTGCAGAGCTGGCAGTTTTTTTTCTAGCTCACACGAATCATGAAGTTTTTTACAATATACGGGGGCCACAGTGATTCTTGACCATGCAAGAAGGGAGGACCATAGAACCAGAGATTATGTGTCCTCAACTTCTCAGGTGTGATTCCGCGTGATAGCACATCTGCCGGGTTTTGCTTGGAACCAACGTGACGCCATTGCTTAGGATCTGTGAGTCTTTGTATAGATGCAATACGATTAGCTACAAAAACATGGAAGGACGATGATGTGGAGTTTATCCATGCCAGAACAACTTCTGAGTCAGTCCAAAATTATGTGAAAGCATCCTTGAGGTTCAACTCCTTCTTGACTCGACTTGCGAGTTGGGCACCCAACTTAGCCGCGCAGAGTTCAAGACGGGGTAACGTAATTGTTTTTACTGGTGCCACTCTAGATTTGGCACAAAGAAGTCGAATGATGATTCTTCCTTCCTTGTTAATAGATCTTGTGTACATAGCAGCACCGTATGCTCTTTCGGATGCGTCTGTGAAGACATGAAATTGGATTGTCTTTGGAACTTCATTTGCAAAGACATGTCTTGAGAAGTGTATATCATCCATGTTCTTCAGGTCGCTTTGAAACTTGACCCATTTTGTGTACAATTCCATCGGAAGTGCCGCATCCCAGTCTAGTTTTAACTGCCATAGTTCTTGAACAAATATTTTGGCTGTAACAACAATGGGTGAAATGATTCCAAGTGGATCAAAAAGTCGAGCTATGTGGGATGCTACACTCCGTTTCGTGATCTTATGAGGATTGATCTCATATGTCTTTACCACAAATTGGTCTGATTTAGGCAGCCATGTGAGACCTAGAGTCTTAATTTTCTCTTCTTTGTCTAGTGTAAGGTCCAATTCTATTGCTTGATTTTCTGGCGATATATTCCTAAGCAGGTAAGGATGGTTGAAATACCATTTCCTAAGTTTGAATCATCATTAATTTACCCGACACAGTTTTCTCAGTGACCTCTTTTTTAGTGCGGCTCAATTTGTTTGTTTACATTGTGACAGTTTCTGCATTGTTTACATATTTCTCAGTGACCTTTTTATTCTGTGACTCAGTTCTTTATTTATATAATTGTGAATTATTTTTGCTTTGCACGCGGAATTGCTTTAATCTGGTGTAAATCTTCTTAATCTACTTAACTTTATATTTCTGTGACAATAATTTTCACGCGTAATGGCACTTTGCAAAGCGTGCTCCAATGAGTTGATCAATGTTGGTGTGGCTTGTGCTGGCATTTGTGGTAATATTTTCCATGACACTTGTCTTAAGGCCGCCACTGGTCTATCTACCTGTAAGGATTGCTTTAATATTAGGCCATGTCATGTATTACGCCTGATGAAAGAAGTCGTCGCTACGCGAACAAACATTTGTTGCGGATAAGGTCAAAGAGATATCCTCAAACTTGGCCGGTCTTCAGATTTTGTCCGATGACTGCGCCGGGTTAAATTCAAAGTTGGACAAGCTGCTTCATATCACTGAAGTCTTAAATAGTGATTCGTCGATGCTGTCCAACAAGATTTGCGAGGTTTCATCGAAGTTTAGCGGGCTGGTGTCTTCCCTGGATGATTGTCGGACAATGCAAACTGCGACTGGTTCACCATCTTCCTCCAACGGACAATCTACTGAATCTATAATGCCGGTCATAGACGATATTAGGCGTGGTGTCCGGCACGTCAAGCAGGACCTAGATTCATGCTGTACAGCCATTGGGAGAAACTTTCAACTCATTGACTCAGTTGCCTCTGATGTCAGGAGCCTAAATTCAAAAGGCTCTTCATCTTCTCATCTGCATGACGACATAGCTACTTCTAGTTTAGATGCTGCTTCTTCAGAAACTACATCTCCGAATAGGAAATGTCTCACTCTACAGGATTCATCATCTGCAGCTCCTCCTCAATCAACCGAGAAACCGGTTCCTACAGACCCGCATTCCTCCTTGGTGCAGCCTACTCCAGTCGTTGATGCTACTGTTAGTCCGGTCGAGGCCGACTTGGCGACAGGTTCTGGTGTTATAAACAACTCTGGTCAAGCAGCTAATCCTCAATCAACCGAGAAACTGGTTCCTACAGACCCGCATTCCTCCTTGGTACAGCCTACTCCAGTTGTTGATGCTACTGTTATTCCGGTCAAGGCCGACATGGCGACGGGTTCTGGTGTTATAATCAACTCTGGTCAATCTGGTGTTATGATAAACTCTCCGCCAGTATCATCTCAGTCTACATCCACCGCATCCATGGTTAACAAATTTGGCACCACCTGGACTATAACGGACTGGGAACAAAGACTACTAAGACTAGGAAGCAAATACACATCTTCATCAAGTGACTATACTCCATTCCTTCTTAAGGGTGCCCCTCACAACGCCAACGTTTCCTGGGTACATAGCTTTTTTACTCGGAATTTTGCATTCATCCCAGTTAGCTGCATGAAGTTACTCTCGGACACAGAGAAATTCAGCAACTTCAAGATCTCCATCCCGAACAAGTACGTGTGGCTCATCACTGACCCCTCCAGCAAAATCTTCACTCTCGGGACGATCAAAATTTCCAAGTGGACTAGGAAGTATGTTAAGTTTAACCCTAAGCCCTCTGCATCTAAGTCTAAATTAAATATTAATAAACCAAATCCGACTAACTATCCCAAAGGTAATTCCAAACGTCCTTCTCCCATACCTAAATTTAGCATTCAGCCTAATCGTAAGAACATTAGTACTAGTAATAACACAGTCTCTCATCACTCTTCCGCACCTCTTACCTTTAGCCATAAACCTATTAATCCTAACTCCAATTGGCAGTTCAAAATGGGAGTATTTCCAAACTTTAATCTAAGTACCCCAGTCAAGTATCCTAACTTTATATATTCTCACACTCTTAACCCCTTGGTTCCACTTACATCGAAGCCCTCGAACACTTCCATCCCAGCCGTCAACCCTACCACCACTAATTTGAGTTCTGTACATCCAGCGCACCCACCTAACCATGCACATCCAACTTCTGCCGTGGGTCCACCTAACCACATGCCATCAATTTCCGACCACCCCACCACCTCTGCTTCGATTTCCGTCAGTCCCACCCCTCCACTGTATACACCAAACCTGGCACCCGCTACTTCCTCCGCATGCCCACTTAATTACAAGCCATCATCCTCCTTCACTATCGCCCCATCTCAAACTACTTCTACCTCCACTAATTCGCCCCTTCCGCTAACCAAAACTACTTCATCCCAACATCACTCATTTATCGATCCGCTAATCCCACCTACAGTCAAATTGACTTTGCGCTCTGCGGATTCCACCGATGGACGATATCTCTTGTCGCGTTTACGGGACCACCGGATTTATGAAAACGTTCGGCTATTTCTAGCCTATCTGCACGACAAACCGAATTCCGTCTGCATCGACGGTAAAACCAGTACCAACGTCATGCTAAGTATACACCAGGAAGGCCTGCCCACAGACCCAACCGTCTTACACCAACTTTTCACTAAGTTCCATGAATCCTTCAATATTCCTTCCCATAAGGTTTCAGAAGATCTATCCACCTATGCTGCGTACGTCAGTTCTCGCCGCATCTCCCATCTCCAAAAAAGTCGCAACGACTCCTTAAACTACTTTCGATCCTAACCCCCCCCCCCCCCTTTCCCAATTTCTGACCTCCCCCTTAATGCACCTGCGGTCTCCGTTCAAGCACCTCTCCCCAGCAACTTGTCAGTCTATTACCAGAACGTCAGAGGACTTCGCACTAAAACATCTAACATTTTTCTTAACTCCCACAAATTCCCGCACGATATCTTTGCCTTAACTGAAACCAATTTAACACAAGGAATTCTGGACAACGAACTGTTCCCTTCAAACTATACTATCTTCCGTGTCGACGGTTGTATAGGCACCAATGATCCACCAGGTCGCGGGGTTCTCATAGCTGCTGACAACCGTTATGACGCTACCCTGCTAAAGACCTCCGGCACTACAATATCAGAATTTGTATGTATCAAATTAGCACTAAATAAGTGTCTTCTGTACATTCTTTGCTGTTACATTCGTCCCTCTCAACCTCTAGAAGCCTACGAGCCCCTAATTGAAGCGATCGACACCCTGCTTGAGAACGCTAACGCCTCTGATGAAATTATTTTATTGGGTGACTTTAACCTCCCCCGTATTAAATGGTCATTGTCTGAGGACTGTTCCCACTATGTACCCCTTAACGCCTCTTCGGCCAAAGAAACCTATTTTACTGATCAGCTCTCCGTTTCTGGTCTCTTTCAAGTAAGTGGTGTCAGGAACTTTCTGGACAGACAATTAGACTTAATCTTTTCTTCAGACCCAGTTAACTCGGTTGTCGTGGAAAGCAACCATCTCCTCTCCTCTCTCGATCGTCACCATCCTCCCCTCTTCCTCGTTTTCTCCTACGAACACCCTCATACCCTTTCAAGCTCCGAGTCTTCTCTTTCCTTCAATTTTCGCAAGGGCGACTTTGAAAAATTAAATCACTTGTCCCTCAACTCTAACATTGGCACTATCCCTCAACATCTTCCAGTCGACGTTGCTATAGAAGCGTTCTATTCGGAAATATACGCTTGTCTTGGAGTTTGAGCTGAACTACTGACGGGGACGGACGTGCCGCCGTGTCTTGCTCCCCAATAAATTTTTAAAGCGGTTGCGAAAGCGAATCGAATTTTAAAAAATCAAAGTGCTAGTGCCATCTTGCCGGAGTGAAGGGCTTTTATGCTCTATTTGTAAGCACAGTCTGGTGAGTCCGTTCCGATTTATATCTTTTTTGCTTCCATCCAACATTCAATGTAGTACAATCGTGCTGCATTGAATGCGTTTAACGGGTCTCCACTGCTGAGCATTTAGCTGCCTTCGTCGAGATCAAAGTTCAGCACAGCAGGCATAACACTGCTGCTGGCTTTGTTTTCACAGAGGCGGCTTTGCTTTGCATCTGTGGATCCCGTTCGTCAGTCCTTGTGTTTGTGTACGTTTTCGTTTGTTTTGTTTTGGGCAAATTAAGACCGGGACTATGCAAAAATTTTTATTTAATTTTTGCAACATTCGTGGCTTAAAAAGTAACCATTTTTCGGTTTACTGCCACTTGATCGCGGAAAATCCGGCAGTTTTTGCACTAAGCGAAACCAAGGTTGTTTCCGATTCTGATATTAATCAGTATCACATCCCTGGTTATCACTTAGTGCCGCTCTTCTCTCCTCAGAGGGGAATCGCGGTTTATATTAGAAATGATGTGCCATTCTCCTATCTCCCTCAATTCTCTTCTACTAATTCAGAATTTAATTATGTCTGGATTAGATTTAAACTCTATCGGCACATTATTCACTTCTGCTTTTTATACCGCAGCCCGAATATGTCTGACACTGACACTGTGTGCTCCTTCGATAAACTGTCTTCCGATATCGATAAGATTTTGGAATTATCCCCCTCTTCTGAAATCGTTCTTGCTGGAGATTTCAACGTCCACAACACACAGTGGCTCAGGCATTCTTCTACCACAAGCCCGTCTGGAAGACACGTCGAGTTATTTAGTGAGTCTTTTAATTTACAGCAACTGGTTGAGTGTCCGACTCGTGTTCCTGATACTTCGGGGCACAACGCGCACCTTTTAGATCTATTTCTAACATCGCATCCAGAAAAATACTCTGTTTCGGTGACGTCTCCCTTGGGTAATTCGGACCATTGTCTAATCTCCGCCCAATTCTCCATCTCCTCTCTGACAACCACTAATCTAAACTCCACCAAAAGATTAGTGTGGCATTATAAAAATGCTGATTGGGCGGGACTTAATAAATATCTCAGAGAGCTGGACTGGTCTGATTGCTTTTCTATGAAGGACGTTAACAGAAGCACCGATTATATCTTGAACATCCTATGGTTTGGAATGCATCGCTTTATTCCTCATAGCTTCAAGAACATCAAACCAACTAACACCAATTGGTTCAATAATGACTGTTTCGCAGCCATTAAAAAGAAGGAAGCAGCCTTCCAGGCATATAAATTGTGCCCTTCAGAGGAATTGAGACGTATCTATAGAGATGCGCGGAATATTTGCAATTCAGCAATTAGCCGGGCTAAGTTCAATTTCGACCAGAGCATCAGACGGAAGGTATTTTCTACTCAAAAGGGTAGTAAGGGCTTCTGGTCTCTAGTAAAAACCGTAAAGAACAATTTCACCTGTTCGTCAACACCACCACTCATTTATAATGGGAATGTTTTTACTGACTCATTGGACAAGGCCAACCTGTTTGCTGCTAATTTTGCTGCTAACTGGTACTTGCCACCATCATCGCAGCCACTTCCATCTCTATCACAGTGCATTAGTAGGCAAAAGCCGCTACACTTTCGCACTCGGGAAGTTTTTAGAGTACTTTCGAAACTCGACGTGTCCAAAGCTACTGTGCCTGATGGTTTCTCGCCCCTTGTTTTAAAATGCTGCGCCTCTGCTTTGGCTAAACCTCTGCGCAAACTTTTTCACCTGTCATATTCAACAGGAATATTTCCAAGTGTATGGAAACTTGCTCATGTCCAGCCGATACTTAAAAAAGGAGAGGCATGCGACCCCTCTAACTACAGACCAATTGCACTAACCTCGATCATATCCAAAGTTTTTGAATCACTCATCAACTCTCAGTTGTTGACATATCTAGAAAATAACCATCTTATCAACGATTGCCAGTACGGTTTCCGCGCTGGCCGCTCAACCGGAGACTTATTAACGGCTCTAACGGAGCGTTGGAATCATTGTCTCCATAATTTCGGTGAGTCCGAAATCGTCGCTCTTGATATTTCAAAGGCTTTTGATAGAGTCTGGCATGCTGCCCTTTTAGCCAAACTTCAAACATTTGGTCTGCATCCTACCCTCGTTAAATGGATAGAGAGCTTTTTGTCAGGCCGTTCAATCCGTGTAGTTATTGACGGCGTTACATCTGCATCCCACGAAATAAATGCCGGTGTACCTCAGGGTTCAGTTCTTTCACCAACTTTATTTCTTCTTTTCATCAATGATCTCTTATCCCTTACTCTCAATCCTATTCATAGTTTTGCCGACGACAGCACCCTTGATTTCGCGTACTCATTTGATTCTGTAATGAATTCACGTGGAAATGCTACAGAAGTCAATCGGGAACGCATGTTCAGATCATTAAACAACGACATTTCTAAGGTCCTTGCTTGGGGCAGAGCAAATCGTGTTACGTTTAATGCATCCAAAACTCAATGCTGTTTAATGTCCCTTAAAAAACGCCCAGTTCACCCCCAACCCATTTCAGTCGATGGAGTGAATATACCCAATTCACCCTCCCTAAAGATCTTGGGTATTGAGATATCCAGCAATCTTAGCTGGACTGATCATATATTTGCAATCGCTAAAAGTGCGATGAAATGTTTGGGTTTTCTACAGAAATGTAAGAAATATTTCACCCCACCCGACTTAGCGTTGATCTACAAGTCCCACATTAGGCCTAGACTTGAATATAATTCCCATATTTGGGCAGGGGCAGGACACACCGCATTGTCCGCGTTAGACAAAGTTCAGCGTAAGGCTGTTAAACTTATTGGCGATTCCTCAATCTCTGAGGGCCTTGACTCTCTTGAGCATCGACGGAATGTCGGTTGTCTCTCACTCTTTTATCGCTATTTCCATGGCCATTGTTCTAACGAAATCGCTAGCCTGATTCCTTGTAGACTCATTACAACGCGCGATACAAGATCTACAAGTCGCTCCCACCCCTTTACTCTCCGGGTCAAATTTGGACGTACCGTCAAATTTCGGGAATCTTTTCTTAGCAGAACAACACGAATGTGGAACAGTTTACCATCTTCTGTTTTTCCCTCGTCTTATGAGCCTGAAACTTTCAAACGGGGCGTACATCGACACCTCCTTCACTCAACCTCCTAACCCATTTCCCTCATCCTTAATTCCTTTCCTGCCAAGGCTGTGCTTTAGCATCATAGGGCATCCCCTGAGCTTTGGCAACATCATATATAAAAAAAAAAAAAAAAAAAAAAAAATCTATTCCCCTTTTTCCTCGTAAAAACTACTCCTCATCCCCCGTATGGTACGACAAAGAATTACGCTCTCTCCGCAACAGGAGGAATAAACGTTGGCAAACTTTTCTTCTATCCCAAACCGAGTCTGACTATTCTTCCTACCTATCTGCTTATATCTCTTTTTCCGAACGTTGTGATACCCTCTACCATGAGTATCTCCAACGGATGGAAGCTGGCCTCATATCCGACCCCAAGCGTTTTTATCACTTTATTAATTCCAAAAAGAAATCCAATGGTTACCCCTCTACCCTAAAGCTTGAGAATACCTCTTCATCTGATCCTCAAGTTATCGCCAACCTCTTTGCAGACTTCTTCAGTAAATCTTTCAGCGACGATTCCCGACAACTTGACCTTAACTACTTCTCATTCTTGGACAAATGCACTCAAACGTCGTTTACGTCTTTCGACCCTGATCCCGAACTAATCACCGCCAGTATCAACGGGCTTGAGGACGACTTCAACCCAGGTCCTGACGGCATTCCGGCCATCGTTCTAAAAAAGTGTGCCACGCATCTAATTCAACCCCTTACCTTGCTATTCCGCCTCTCGGTCACTCAAGGGGTTTTCCCTGAATTATGGAAAAACTCGTATATTATTCCCATCTTCAAAAAAGGTTGCAAAAACGATGTGTCCAACTACAGACCCATCGCTAAATTATCATCCATACCTAAACTATTCGAAAAATTGGTCTATGACTCCATGTTCTTCCACTGTAAGTCTATCTTCCCCCTCTCCCAGCATGGCTTTCTCAAAGGAAGATCTACTACCACCAATCTTACTGACTTCGTCTCCAAGACACTATGTGCTCTGGAAAACGGTAAAGATGTTGATGTTATTGCCACCGATTTTAGTAAAGCCTTCGACAAGATCTCCCATAATGTTATCTTGTTCAAACTTGATCGCCTAGGCTTCCCCTCCCGATTCATCTCCTGGATTCAATCCTACCTCAACAACCGTCGCTACAATGTTCTTTTCAGTTCATCCATTTCTAACCCTTTAGTCGCTCGTTCCGGCGTCCCCCAGGGCAGCCACCTCGGTCCACTGATCTTCATCCTTACAATAAATGATGTTGAATGCGTCATCAATCACTCAGAGCTGTCCATTTATGCTGATGACATGAAAATAATTAAACATATCTCCTCCACAACCGACTCTCTTCTCCTGCAAAAAGATCTCGATTCCTTCACCACGTGGTGCATGAAAAACTTTCTTGAACTCAATGTCTCCAAATGCCAGTCCATCTCTTATTCCCGCAAGCATCTTACCACCACCCTGAGAGTTTACATGCTAACCGATGTACCGGTCCCTATTGTTACCTCTTTGTGTGACCTTGGAATAATCTGTGATAGGGAACTCAACTTCCGTTCTCATATTGACAGCATAATTAACAGAGCTAACTCCGCGCTAGGGTTTGTGATGCGCTGGTCTAGAGAGTTCTCCAATCCATATGTTTCCAAATCTCTCTATATCTCCTTCGTTAGACCTCTCCTTGAATATGCCAGCCAGGTATGGTCACCTACACAAACAACCCATATCAATAGGATTGAATCCGTCCAGCGTAGGTTCGTTCGCTTCGCTCTACGTGATCTCCCGTGGGCAGACAGATTCAACCTTCCACCCTATGAAAACCGTCTGAAACTGATTGACTTACAACCCTTAAGTAAACGTCGTGATGTTTCTGACATTCTCTTCATTCATCAGCTATTAAGTGGAGCCATAGACTGCCCTTCAATCCTGCAATCTTTACCCATCTATACTAATTCCCGCAACCTTAGGTCCACTCCCCTTTTCCGACTCGACCGCCATCGCACAAACTACGGTCAAAGCGAGCCAATTACCAGAATGCTTCGAAAAGTTAACGACCTTTCCTCCTTTGACTTCCATCTGAGTAAATCATCCCTTCACAAATCCTTATATCTCGACCCCGTCCATCCTGATCGCATTTCTTAATTCGTTTTCCTTCCAGCCAGTTTGTTCCTTAATGAGAGCTCATATTGTAGCTTTTTCAATTTATTTATAATTCCATCATTTATCATCTAGTATAGCTTGTAGTATTAGTATTATTATTATGTTATAGCTTGTATTAAGCTTAATTAAATAAATAATAATAAATGATCCTAATGGGAACTTCTGAGGTGTATTCTCAGCCAATACTTGTAAGCACTTTGTAGCCAGATACGGGGCGGGTGTGGTACCGTAGTAGTGACCGTAGTAGTGACCGTACGCAGTTGATAACAACGGAGCGGTTGATTTGGATCACTTCTCCAGAAGATCAACTGATAATTTCGATCCTCTTGCCTGATTAGTATCTGGCGGTACATTTTCTCCATATCTGCCGTATAAACGAAGCGTGGTAATCGAAACCGTAATAGAATTGTGAATAAGTCCTCTGGTATAGTGGGTCCCGTGTGCAATAGGTCATTAAGTGAAACATTCGATGATGTCTTTGCAGAGGCGTCGAACACGACCCGTAACTTTGTCGTGCTGCTGTCCGGTTTGCAAACTCCATGGTGTGGTAGAAAATAACATTGGGACGTTATCTCTTCAGGGTCGATTTCCTCCATGTGACCTAGTCGGATGTATTCTTCCATGAATTCGATGTATTGTTTCCTCAATTCATCTTGTCTAGCCAATTTACGTTCTAATGAGAAGAATCGACGCAGGGCTGTATCTCTTGATTCTCCTAACCTAGCAGCATCGTCTGCGAATGGTAGGCTAACTATGAAGCGACCAGTTTCATCTCTTCGCGTAGTTTGGTGGAAGTAGTTTTCACAGCGTGTTTCTGCTGGGGTCATTTGAGTTATAGGCTCTTCAAATTCCTCGATTCGCCAAAATTTTTCGATAGTCTTGTCGAGAGCTTCGTCTTCAATGGAAATTCCACATGTGGATGTGATGGCTGGTACCTCTTCTGCCTTGCCTGAGATAATCCAACCGAGAATGGTGTTCTGCAATGTTGGAAGACCTTCTCTTAGTTTTATTTGCCCTCTGGCGAGCAATTGATGATAAAATTCTGCTCCGCTCAATAAATCTATATTCTCTGGGACGTTGAAATTAGGATCAGCTAGCGGGATATTGTGTGGTATGGCCCATGTGGTAATATCCAACATTCGAACTGGCTGAGGTGATATTATTGTTTGAAGTACAAATGCTTCTAATCTTGCAGCATAACCATTTAACCTTGACTGCAAGAGTACATTTACCCTCTGGTTGGTACGTTGTTTTCCTTGTCCAATACCTTCTATGGCTAATGCATCGGCTACTGGTTGAAGTCCAAGCCTTTTCACTAGGCGTTGGCTGATGACATTAATCTGCGAGCCTGAATCAAGAATCGCCCGGGGCTTCCAAACTGGTTCCATTACTTGCAGTTAATCTTACACTTGCTGTGCTTAAGAGGACGTACCCACGTTGATGTTTATTACTCAAAGCTGTTCCTGCGGTTTGTGATTCGCTTGATGTGATCATATTTGTCGATGAATAAGTGCCATCTCTGGTTGGAATGATTGCAGGTTCTCTGGATTTTAGGTTCATTGCATTCTGTGAAATTTTTGGTTCTGTTGGTCTTTGTAGGTGAACTAATGTGTTGTGTTTCCTTGCACACTTCGTAAAGCCACGTAACTTGAATTGAACCGCAGTGTGCCCTCCCCTTAGGCAATTAATTACTAATTACAGAGGACGTGCTTCCTTAGGATCTGCAATCGGTTGAATGGAGTTAGCTTCAGAAAGCTACCGCATTGGAATAGCTGATGACTACCTTTGCAGACAGGGCAAGCTGTGGTTGTAACAGTGGTGGAAGTCAATGATCTTAAATTTGGTTTTCGTTGACGATCATCTATAGTTTTATTCCTTGTACCCAATGCTTCAAGTGACTGGAACCGTGTTTCCAAGAACGCCAAGAAGTCCTTAATGGTTTGCAGGGATGTGGGGTTTGACAAGGATTGCTCATATAGGGCATGTGTAGCCTTGTCCAGTTTATTCAGCAAAATATGAAGAAGCATCGGATCCCAATTTTTTGTTGAAACTCCTATATTCTCCAGAGCGAGCAAGCACTCTTGCGTTGTGTCATGCAAGGACTTAATGCCACTATCGGATGCAAAGTCGGAAGCATGACTGGGCTGAGCCAATATTCTGTTGATTAAGGTGGTGACCAAAACTCTTGTGTTGTTATATCGCTCTTGTAGCATTTCCTACGCTGTTGTGTAGTTTTCTTCAGTCAACAACAAGTGTCTAATTAGCTTTTCTGGTTCACCTAATACATTGGCTTTCAGATACCACATTTTCTGGCAGTTGGATAGTGGCTGATTGTGCACCATCTGCGTATATAGGTCATAGAACTGTGGCCACTTCAGATAATCACCGTCGAAGCGAGGGAGTTCTATTTTGGGAAGCTTCACAACTGGCACAGCGACTTGCTGATGAGTGTTGCTTGTTGTTGATATGGGCATTTCATCGATCTTTGCCAATAGTCCTACTAATATTTGCTGTGTAGTTTCTTCTAGGGTTACGTACTTATCAAGATCGTATCCTAGTTTCAGTGGGTCGTCAGTTAATTCCCAAATGGTGTAATTCTGTTCCTCGATCAAGGCCCAATGTTGCTGAATGGTATCAGCCTTCAACTTATAATATTGCTTTGGGTGATCATCACTTAAACGTAATCCATCGAGAATGCGCCGTAGCGATTAAACCATCGCACCTTGTCGACGAATGAATTTTGTTACTTGAGAAGACTCTGGGCTCTTCATTGTGGTTAGCACCCAGATTCTTCACTGTGTGGGTTGGTGTTTGCGATGGCACGCATGTTAATGGATCATCCTCTTGTTGGTCTGGACTAGTTGCAGCCCTTTCATCTTGAAGTGCTACTGCATCATCGTTATCACTTGTATGTAATTGATTATCTTCCATAGTCTCGAAGGAAGTAATTATTTCTTGAAAACGCTCCCGAAATGGAGTGTAGATCGAGAGAACTGCCTTATAGTAGTTGTTAGAGAAGTACGGATGTTCAAGTGGCGGCGGCTGCAGACGTCGTATTTGATCATCAGTAGCTTTGAAGGCCGCCCAGGCTTCCTCTAATTCCTGTAACTTAAGCTGGTAATCAGCCTTTGTAGTTTTTCTTGCACTACCATCCTTCTTAAAGTTAGTAATGATGCGCTCCACTGCAGTCTCTTGTTCAGATTGTTTTTTTCCTAATTCCTCGATGATCTGCACCAGGTAATCAAAAGTTGGACGCGTGATCACGTCGGGGTCACCAAATTTTAGGGTGAAGTTCTTTTACTTCACTAATTCTAGCCAAGGTTCTTGTAACTTGACTTATTTTAGTTGATGTATGCGGCACTTCAAACCACTACACCTTATTAATCTGGAACTGAACGAACGATTAAGACGCTGAAAATGAATTTTGATTAGAAACACCACCGAACTCTACTTTTAGACAACTGAATATATTTTTCTTCCATAATTTCTTATATATAAATTTTACAAACTAAAAATGCCTTATTAGCAAAATTACTGGACAAACAAAATTGTTCCCACGAAAGCTTTCCACGAGTTACCGTCACCGTCCGCGGAAAAGTGTTTACATTGCAAGAGCATTACCGTGATCGTACGTGCAAATTTGCTCACGTTGCAAAAGCTTTCGTGGGAATGTACAATTTATATGTGCATGATAAAAGATTAAATTTAACAACGAAGATTCTCAAATGATGAATCTTAACACGAAGTTTGTCAACCAATGCTGAAGGTATACGTTTTTTTATAGTGAAGTATTGGTTTTGAGTTTTCTTGCAAATGTATTTTAAATTTTCCAGGAAATTTACCTATTCCGTGAAATAAATCCCAATTTTGCTCAATTAATTTATTTTTATCATCCGGCAAATAAGCAAGAGCATTGACATCCATCCGTTTAATTACTCGAAATAATATACTAGTTTCTAATCCAAGTATCGGTTCAAAATCATTGCTAACTATAATAAACTCAGCTACTTTTAAAGTATTTGTATCTAATTCCAAACAGTTTAATTTAACGGTACCAAAGATTTTAATTTTATTATTACTATAATCAAATATGCTTAATTTATTTTGTCGATTCGAAATTGTTTTGTTTAATTTTTTTACAATATTAATTGGAATGCAGTTCACATCTGCTCCCGTATCAATTTTGAATGTCACTGTTTGATTTTCTATTTGATATTCTTTGGTCCATTTTTCCTTACGATCTGAGTTTATTCTACAAATATAATTACATGAACTAAGAATGCGTTCCAAATCATTCTTATTGTTATTGTTTGACAACAAACCTTGTTTATCGGACCAGAGCGTTGAAACATTTCTGCTTTTGCTGTTGATGTTGTTGTTGTATTTTCCTTTTTGTTGGCGGCGCATCTTAAAAAAATGACCCTTTTTAAAACAGCCCTTGCACGTTTGACCTTTTGCCTTGCACACTTCAACGTATCCAATAGTCGCCACAATTGAAACAAAAACGATTGACAGCATGAACAACCGGTCCCGATGATGTTTTGATGCTTGACACGGATTGTTTGTTGTCCAATAAAATGTTATTCACATTTGCCACTTCAAAAACCTTGCATGTATCGATTACACTTTTCACTCTATTGCATTGGCCGTCAAGCAACTTCATTTGCAATTTTTTGTCATTTACACCTGTTATTATGCGATCACGAAGCATCCGATCTTCATATGAAGCGCCACACGTACATGAAAATTCACAACGGCTTACTTGTGTGCGAAGTTCGGTCTCGAATTCACCAAATGATTGCATTTCTTTTTGTGTAATCATATTGAATTTGTATGCTTCAATTGCAGAATTCTTTTGAGGCAAACAATGATCATCGAACTTTTTTAAAACGGCATCCAATGTACGATAAGTGACATCTTCAATTTCACGTGCTGGTGTAGCGCCGGTTGCTGTGACTGTTCGTTTTGCTCGCGTAATTCCAAGTAATGCATCTTGTGTGCCATCATTCGGGAACAATGTATTGTAAATGTTCGCACCCTGTGTACCAATCAGCCAAATGAATGTTGCAATTTTGGTGTCTTCACCATCTTTTCGTTTATCATTTGCAATCAAGTAAACCATGAAATCGCGCTTCCAAGATGGCCACTCAGCAGCGAGATTTGAGCAATCCAGTTCATTTGGAATGCGTTGACTGTTTGCCATTGTAAAATGAAATGCACAAATCCCGATAAAACACCACGTTGAAATTTGTTTATTATATTTTTTTAACTTCTGACACCATGTAATAAGATTGAATTCTTATTAATGAAACAATTGCACTTTAGCGTTTTGTACCTTTTTTATTACGTATCGTATATACTCCTTGCTTGCTAATCTCTACTGTCACAATGCTTCTTCTTCATCACTCGCTTATTACAGTAATAAGGTTGTAAAATGGCTTGCCGAGTCTTCGGGCTGTCGTCTATGCGTGTGTGAAGTATTTTTGATGTAGATATATTTTAACCGACTTTTCCGCACTATAGGCCTTATTTGAGCTTAGGCCTTATTTGTATCAGGTACCTTATTACATATTTACGTACAACTTAATTATCCTACGTCTCTAAACTTCGGGCCACCTATAACTTCATCATTTGCATACGACTCAAATAAGAAAATTCAATCAGCTACAAAAACAAAGTATACTATGCGAACTGAGCATTTATCAAAAGAATAGGATTGCTCAATAAATCAAAGTTTCGAAAATCAAACAACGTTAAACTAAGCTATACAAGAAGGTAATTAACGAGCTGTACGCTGGGGCCTTTTGTGCACAAAATCAGTTGCGCAGTCAATAGCATTAGAAAATTATCAATAGAAAAGCAAAACATATATATATAGTTAGGATACGGCAACCCAAAAGTACCTATCCACTAAACAGAATTCGCATTTCTTCCGAATTTAAAAAAAAATCTAAAACAAATTCAGTACACTTATCCTTTTTCCGTTTCTATTCATCTATGTTCTACTTTAAAATATGTGTAATTGCGTAACAGCCTAAAAAAAAATTTTGGTACAATTATTTCCTACTGATAAATCACCAATTGCGTTATTTTCGAACCTAGTTCTTAGTTACTGAAAGACTAACACGTCGCTTGGCTATGTCATCTACAGAACCAATTTCATCTTTTTCAAAAATTCTTTTTTTTTTTCTTTAACGTTAAACACACTATTTTCATGGAAGTTATTACCGCTTACATAGAATTAACCCTTCTAACTCAGAAGGCGCACTTTACAGGCGGAAGCATGGAACCAATTGACCTATTCACCAGAATAAGAAAAATATTAGTAAACAAAAAACTAAAACCCGTCCAAACAAAACAATCAGGGGTGCATTGATAACAGAGATTGTTTAAGCAAATCTTTAGTAAGAGCCAGGTCAAAAATAGGACACATATTCACGGCTCTACACATACGATTAATAGGCTCATGCATACCATAGTTAGACCGAGAATGAGCAACATGTAGTAAAGGCAATCTCTTTAACCTATACAGAGCATGCCTATAAGTTACCAAACTTGCAAGAGAGCGAGAATCTATATTCGAGTTCAAAAGCTGGTGAATAAATACTAGGTCAGCAACTCTACGTCGTTCCTCCAACGAGTGCATATTAAGCAATCGGAGGCGATCCTCATAAGGAGGAAGCCTTAATGGATCATTCCACGGGGGGTCCCTTAGTGCGAACCTAACAAAGTTCCGCTGCACCGATTCAATGCGTCTAGAATGAACAGCATAGCAAGGAGACCAAACCTGAGATGCATATTCGAGAATTGGTCTAACTAAAGAAAAAAATAAGTGAAAACTCCCTTGACCATGGCTTAACAAAACCCAGGACTGAATTACTCCGAGATACGATATGGTTTATGTGCAGAGTGAAATCGAGTTTTCTGTCTAGCTTTACACCAAGGTCAGTAACGGACTCCACATGACGGATAGTAGTTTCCGCAAAGGTATAATCAAAGACAAGCTGATTGATGATCCTAGAAAAAGACATAACTTCACATTTATCCAGGTTAAGTTGCAGTCCATTTGAGGCACACAAACCCTGAAGGTATTCAAATCATCCTGGATGCAGGAAGAATCATAACTGTTTCTAACGCATGAGAAAATCTTCACATCATCAGCGTAGATTAAAACTTTGGAGTGCTTAATCAGAGGGACAATGTCGTCAATGGCTAGAATAAACAGCAACGGCCCCAGATGGCTACCCTGCGGCACACCAGATGAAGCCCTAACGACTCTAGATAAAGTATTACGGAAAGAGACACGGTAAGTCCTATTTTTTAAGTAAGAGCAGATCCAGTCGAGCATAATCACGGAGTGAGGGAGCTTATCAAATGCCTTGCTGAAGTCGGTGTAGACACAATCAGTCTGGAGACCTTGTTGGAAGGCAGAGGTAATGTGGGACGTAAATTCTAGCAGGTTAGTTGTCGTCGATCTACCAGGCAGAAGGCCATGTTGATTAGATGAGATTAACTCCTTACATTGCCCAAAAATCTGTGAATATATAACAGATTCAAACAAGTTGGGTATGCAGGAAAGCTTCGCGATTGGCCTATAATTTGTTATGAAGTTTTTATGCCCCTGTTTATAAACAGGAATTATAAAGGAGCACTTCCATAACGTAGGAAATCTACTGGCCTGAAGAGATTTATTGAAGATGAGTTCCAATGGAGTGAGTAAGGCATCAGAACAGGATCTCCAGAATGCGGGTGGAACACCATCAGGACCAGAGGAAAAGTCCAGTTTAAGCTCCTTGATACCATTCAAGATAATATCACGAGATATAATGGGCAAAGCAATGGAGGCAGCGGGACGGTTTTGGATATGGCCAAAATCATCCAGAGAAGGCACAAAGTTGCCTGGAGAAAAGGCGCCCTCAAAAAACGATGCAAAGTTATCGGCAATATCGGGCGCGCTACAACTAGAGGATCCATTATACCACATTGTAGATGGATAATTATCAGTTTTCTTCTTCAAATTTACAAATTTAAAAAAGTTACGAGGATCATTATGCAAGTTACTGCGAATATCATCAAGGTATTCCCTGTATAAGGATGAAGATAACGCTAAAAAGCAGTCATGACAATATACGAATTCAGAATAAGCTGACGTGCTACCACAGCGTAAGTAGGTTTTCCATAATTTATTTTTTTTATTCTTAAGACTCCGTAGTTCTCTAGTATACCACGGGGGAGAATGGCAGGATGATCTCGACCGCTTAAGTGGTACACAGGAATTAAACAGATCATAAATCTTATCATAAACTACAGAAACACAAACGTCGACATCACAATCATAAAAAAAGTGATGGGAAATCGACTGAGAGGATCCTGTTTGAAAGATCAGAGAAGTCCGCCCTTTTAAAATCAAGAACGTACTGATCTACGTTGGGGTCAACAATATTAGAACCATCGTAGCAAAAATAGATGGAAATGGGCGGGTGTAAACTGTCGATAGCGGATAATTTGCGAGAAGTTGGCTCAACTATAGTGTTACTCGAATCGGAAGAAAAGATAAGATCTAACTGCCTTCCCATAGAGTTCCTTACATCACTCATTTGGTGTAAACCAGAGGAGGAGATGGCGTCAAGAAAATGGGAGTCTTTAGCAGTAAGACAGTTTGAAGGAAGGTAGTCATCGTCATCAGCGTTGAATACCCATTGAACGTTGGGTAAGTTAAGGTCACCAAGAAGGATAATTTCGTCCCCAGGGTTTGTCATATTATTAATAAAATCTAAGCTCAGAATTAAAATATCGTAAAGACTTCGACCATTTGCATCAGCATAGTTTGTCAAGTTTGGAGGGATATAACAACATAGCAGGAAAATATGCATCTTCCCCAGAGATATCTTAAGAGCTAAGAGCTCGATTGAGAGTGTGTCGGAATAAGCAGGTATATTAACAACGCCGCAATCCAAATGCGATTTACATGCAACCAGCACACCGCCACCACGAGCCATAGAGTCAGAGTATATATCCTTACGAAAAATCTGATAGGACTCGTCAAGAATTTCTGCATCGTTAAAACCATTAAGAAGCCAGTTCTCGGTCAGAGCGATGACGTCGTAACAACAAGCAAGAGAAGGCTGAAATAACTGGCTTGTTCTTGTTCTTAATCCCCTTACATTTTGGTAGTAAAGGGATAGCGTACTTAGTTTTTTTGGTTGTTAGAAGAGGTTCTGTTTTGAGTGCTTCCCGCGACCTTACGACGGGGCACAAACTCGTGTGCAAAGATATTTTCGGGCTAGAAATCGGGGGCAGACATAATCTCAAAAAGCTCTGGCGACGATGTCAACTTAAAAGACGACATTAGTCCTTGCGAATGACGAGATCCTAGAAGTTGACAACGGAGGAGTACAGAGTCTTCAGCACCACTCCTCTCTCTCACGTAGCCAATAACTTCGTCAACAGAAGTAGATGGATCAAGTCGGGAAACAAAAAAGGACCGCGGTGGTTGCGCAATCCTCAGAGTGAAACCCTCATTTCGAGACACATTAATAGATCTTAGTGGAAATGTGCCATGCGATGAGTTAGGATTAGACTGAGAGGGGGCGGGAGATATGTTCCTAGCTGGGTCCGATGCAGGGGGGAGGGAGGGGAGGCACAAGTGAACGAAGCGGCAGCGCTTGTTTGTGCTGAAGAATCATCGGTGGGAGATTGGCTAACAGGGCCATTGGGTACTCTAGGACGCCGCCGTCTAGAGCGAGAGCCAGACTGTTTCTTAGAATCGTCATGCCGAGGGACATCGGCCTCAGGCAAAATGGAGGCACCAGAAACAACAGAGGCGTCAGGCTTGCCAACAGCACGCGATAGCAGACTTCCAACATCAGAAGAAATGGTGCTAAGCAGATCGGAGTTTCTATTAGCAGTCTGCCAGGAGCCAAGGTCCGCTCTGATATGTTTAACGCTACGGCGGAGATCATCAAAAATCGGCATCACCGGCTCACAGCTGGTTGCCAGTACTGGCGGAGACCCGTCCACACCAGACAGCGTCGTCCGAAGGTCGTCAAAAGCAGCTGATAAAAAAGATAACCTAGATAAGAGATCATGAGATTTCTCAAGCAGAGACTCAGAGCTTGAATTTAGGCTCTCCACAGCAAGAACGAGTTTATCCATCATCATTTCACTTGACTTACGTCATTTTTTTTACATATTTCTCTAGACATTTGTCTTTGAATTTGAATGGCTCAATATAAACACATTCGTGCAGCTCAATTAAGGGATGTGCTACAACCTGTCTATCGAGAAGCTCCTGACTGCCCATGTAATCAGCAACAGCCTGCAGAGATGCCCAGCCGGAGGACAACCTATTAATTTTGTTGGCAACGAAAGATTGTTCAGCAGAAAACGAATCTGCAATACTCTTCATGAGTCTAAGGACATGACAGGACTTAATGTCAAGACACTGATTACACGTAGTAAGTGCCCTCGCAGATGATTTTGAGGGGCGTTTCTAACATGCAGGATGAAACGAACCACCGCAAACACCATCGCAAACGATTTCTACTTTGGAAATCACCCAAGAACAGGCCCTACACGTTGCCATAGGGGAAGAGGTAACGAAAACGAATAAAAAGAAAAGGTCAACAGATGAGACAGAGTAATAAATATTAAAAGAATAATTAAGAAATTTAAAGAAGAATAAATAACAAAAAAATAAGAATAAATTAAGTCTAAGTCTATTCTAACGAGAATAGATCAAACAGAAAATATTAAAATTAAATGAAAGGAAACCTGGTACCACAAGGGACAAAATAAAATAACAAAGTTACACGGACAAAATAAAAGGAGGAATATAAATTATGGACAATCACACAAAAAGCGAAGCGGAATAAAGCAATATAAATTTATATAAAAAGATAAGAAAATGCTTAATAAACGAAAGCGATAACATAAAAAGTTGGTTTGAGAACGGTAACGCAAACAAAAAACCACACGGCGCAATTAAAGTAAAATAACTAATTAAAAAGACCAAAATCAACAACGAGCATAAACAAAAATATTAACAAAAGTAGCGGAACACGGCAATTACGCAAGGTCGCCAAGCGGAATCCCGAAGAGCGAAGGAAAAAATAAAATCGATCACTACAAGCACGGATAGAGGCCACGGAAAATAAAAACAAACGAAATCAGCTGGACAGCAATGACTAGAACTCACGCAAAAATTTCAAAAAATTCGGAAAATCTGGCAGCATCAAACAGAAAATGCCCCAACAGAAACCGCAACAAAGCGAGAGAATTTAATACCGTAAACTGAAATACACAGCAATCAAAGCAGGAAGAGTTCGAAAAATCAAAATCAAAACAAGAAAATTAGGTAAGATCGATCGCAGCCACGATAACAAAGATGACAAAAATTAGTAAATAAAAAACAATCCAAACTCACAGTAACAAAAGCACCAAGTAATCCACCACCAAACACATGAAATTTCACAAGAACTGCAGAAAAACAAAAACACATCTGTACCACACGAAGTTAGAAATAACCCTTACTAATATGACTTTAACTGAGTTATAACTTAGGGTTTAACAAGGATGCACTAGATGCACCACTTTGCAAAGCTAGGCAAAGGCAATTCAAAAATTTTAACTAAAACTTCCATCCCTACAATCCGATGATTTTTACCTAAACATTTTTCCAGAAAGGCTTAAAGTACGCCTTCCTTTTATTTTTCTTTACAGCCCTAATTCTAATACATGCAAATAAATCTAATCTGACAAACTAAAGAAAACCTGTTTACGTGCTCCTTAGGTCCAGTACACTTGGTGTGGTGTTGTCACACTTTTCCTTCTTTTTTCCTCCTATGATAAAATAGGGTGCAGGAATGCGGGTGGTGCTGGCCAACGGGGCCTCTAGGCATTCTTCTTTACTCCCTCAGTGCGTGATACGGTAGTTGAGCTACAAGCTGTACTAATGTATTGAGCAACTTTAGGAGTGGACAAGGATGCGCCTGGTTGGTATTACTGCCTGGCGTTATGTCTCTACTCGTAGTGCGGTTAATTGACTTTTTATATGAAATTAAAAAGAAAATTGGTGATACTTCACTCCTAATAATGGATCAAATTACCTTCTTATGTGAAATTTCCTATTGTGTCCATAAAGAGGCTAAAACTATCGTAGCGGAGAGCCTCCAACTTACGGGCACTGTGTGGGTTTCTTCACTCAAGTGTTGGCAAGGCTTGGGGTTAGGAAATCCTTATTGGAACACAAAGCCGAGATGAAAGCAATGCGGCACAAGAGCCTTCATGCAGTCATCGAAACTCTCCGACTTGTTCAGCTCGCCTCATTTCCCTTCCCAGCAAGCCATTTCAAAGAAAATTATGCCGTAATAAAATCGCTAATTTTAAAGCAGAGTTGGAGAAATCAACAAAAAACACCCAACGCGTTCAATGCAGCACTACAAAATCAAATAGTTAATTAGCTTATCTGAGCATGGATGCCTCGGATAATCAGAGAATTTAAATTGAAAAAGAAATTACCTCTAGTAGCGCTTGTCTCCAGGCAGCTATCAGATTTTTGTATGCTTCTTCTTAACAAAAGCACAGCATCCATGGCAGCTGCCGGAGGCAACAGCTACAGAAATTCTTGGTAACTCTACGAAAGGGTATGCAAGTGACTTCGCATTTCGGCGCACAGATGGCGCGAAATATTATGAATAATGGCTCACATTACAAAAGCAAAATGTAATTTCGTTGTGTAACTTGCGTGAATGTTGCATAAATATAATATACTCGATTGAAGCGGTTAGTTTTGTTTGTGCAAAAGTCTCTCAAGAACACAAGAGGATGAGGAAGAGCTGTAACTCGATTTTAGTGAAGCAAATTGTAGTAGAAAACCCAGCGATGTAGTGGTAGCAATAATACAGGCGTAAATTAAGTCAGATTTAAAGTTGGGCCAAAAGTAAATTTAAAATTTTGATAATTTGTTAAAAAATAATTTGATTTTAACTTCTCTGAATAAAATATTTAAGCTGCATATTAATTTTTAGGTTATATTATAGGTCAAGCGAATCATCAATTTTGGTTTTTATTGATTAAGTCTTATTTAAGATTTTCTATTGATGCCCCCTAAAAATTTTGTTTGACACCTTCCTGGTGCCAACGACCCAAAATATTAAAATCAGTTTGCACGCTAACCTCACAAATCTTCTTACGAAACTTTTGCTTTTTTCCTTAAATTGAGGTTTCAATTAAACTTCACATGTTTTTAGAATGTATTTAGAAGTAATTTGAGTTATTTATTTACAGAAAAAACGACTTCCCATCATCTTATTTCTAATTATTTACGCACGAAAAAGCTGAACACTTCATGCTGATTAATTTAAACAAATTCTGGGTGTTAAGGCAAAGTTGGTTCACATAATAGTCTAACAATTTTATTGAATTGATTACATAAAGTTTTAAAAGAAGCTATTTTCACAAACTGAACAAAATTTAACTTAATTCAATCAAGGAAACTTTTTCACGCACAAAAGTAAACAACATTTGACAGTACGAAACATATATATGCTCAAAAAGTTTCCGAATTTTCCTTATGAGTTTGAAAGGTGTGAATGGGTTAGTTTTCAACATGTAAGTAGTAACTTTTTGACTCATTCGAAGTGGTCCTCGCAAGCATTACTACCATCAGATGGTATATAATCAGTTCTACCGATGGATTTTAACCACAGTTCTCTGAAGTCTTTATCTTTTGAAAACCTAAAATACCAAAAGTTAGAAAAATATTTTAATACTTTTAAAGTTTTAAGGTATTGCACTTCTTTTCGTTTTCTGTTCTAAGACTTTTCCATACAAAATTGCTACAACATTGCCAAACTATTATGTTCACATTTGACCAGGGAAATTTAAGTAGCTGTTCTTCTATATAGTATCTATTCTATTTCAAATGTTCATTTAGCGGCTAAATTTGTAGCGGCGAAGATTCAAGATTCCAGATTATCTTTATTCAACTACATTAACAATGTACAAATTCAATACTTATCTATTTACAATACAATTGCTATGAGCTACAACGTTTGGCTCAATAAACCTGTCAGTAAAAGCTTTCATACATTCGAGCTTAAGATAGTTCTTATGTGGTAGAGTTTACACAAAGCAAAGAAAATACATTCGTACACGCTTGCGACCGGTGTGTTTAACTTAACATTGACTCATAGGTCTTGATTTACTTGTTCTTATACATCGAGAATGTAAATCCTACACATTAACCTAATCAGTATTAGAGTGATGTATCTTTTAATAGAAATGTACAACGTACACTATCGATAAGAAATTCTCAGTTACATGAAATTTCCCTTTCTTATGCTAGATATTTGAGAATATTGTAACGTGCATGAGGTAGGCCACGAAAAGGGAAATAGTCAACCGTATAATGCGCAAATCCCAGGTGGCCAGAAATCAGGAAAAGGAAATGTCAAACGGGGAAAGTCAAGGACGACTCGAACCCATGGTGAATATATGAGGTGAAAATGTGTAACAGAAATATCTAGAACTAAGTGGCTGAACTTTCTAGAATTAAGCTAAGTAGTATAAATTGGGCTGAGCAGTAGCCCAGGTAGTTTAGTCGTGATTTAGACTGCGAAGTGTTTACATAAGATAATGTGAATAGTTAGTGGAATTTTAACCAGTGAAGTGATAAGTATAAATAAGTAAAGTGAAACCGTGTATTGTGAAGTAAATATTGTAAAGAAAATTGTACAACGAACTAATTAAGTGAAGTGAATAAACTTGTGAACATTTGTGATCAAAAATAATTGTCTTAATTAATCCGCCGAGCCCGAAGAGCCCCATTTACGTTACAATTGGTGTCAGAAGTGGGATTAATTAAGAAAGACTAAAAGTGAACTTGAAAAAAAAGTGTGACTGTGAAAGAGTGCAGTGAAAGAGTGCAGTCAATCTGAATATGGGGCGCAAACTGAAGAATTTACATGTTCAAGACTTGAAGGGGGAGTTAAGTAAACGTTCCTTACCTTCGACTGGAAATAAATGTGCCCTAGTAGCATTACTACAAGAAGCTAAGGAAAACTAAGGAAAGGATCCAGAGGCTTTTGTCTTTAAAGGCGAGCTAGAAGAAGAAGAAGAAACAAGCACTCCAAGCTTGACAGATCTTTTCAATGCTCTGTTGAAACTTAACTCATCAATGGCTGAACAGAAATCATCAATAGAAGCATCAATGGCTGAACAAAAATCATCGACAGCCGAGTTGAAATCAACGATGGAAGGTTCGGTTAATGAGTTAAAAACATCAATGGAAGAACAGAAAACATCATCAGTTGAGTTGAAGGTAGCAATAGCTGAGCAGAAAGCATCAATAGAAGCATCGATGGCTGCACAGAAATCATCAATAGAAGCATCGATGGCTGAACAGAAATCATCAATATCAGCTGAATTAAAATCAGCAATGGAAGAACAGATGTCAGCGGTAGCGGAACTTAAAGCCTTGGTTGAAGAAGTGAAAGTTGAAATAGAAATTTCCGTGAGGAAACAGGTTGAGGCTTTAGAATCAGCTGTTGATACGAAATTGGAAAACATAGAGAAAAGATTGGAAGAAGTAGAAATTTCTGGACAAACGAATATTAAACAAGTTAAATGCGAAATGGAACAGTCAATGAAGAAAATTTCGAGGAAATCAGGACTGAACTAGAAAGTGTCCAGAAACGGCATTTATCGACTTTATCTACAGACGTAACCGTAAATAAAAGACTTCATCCTCCAACATTTGATGGTCAAACTCCCTGGCAGACATACAGACTACAGTTCGAGACAGCAGCGGCAGTATATTTCTGGACTGACGAGGAAAAAGCTACAGCTTTAATCATGGCGCTTAGAGGCGCAGCAGCAGAACTGCTACAGACTATACCGGCAGAACAAAGGTATAATTATTCATTTCTAATACAAGCTTTAGAATTGCGGTATGGAAACCAGCACATGCAAGAGGTCTACCGTCTACAGCTACGGAGCCGAACCCAGAAGCACGAAGAGACGTTGCAGCAGTTATGTGCGGACATAGAAAGGCTGACACATTTGGCTTATCCCACGTTTAGCCAAGATTATGTCAATGAGGTAGCCAGAGAAGCTTTTATCGATTCACTTGCAGATAGTGACCTGCAGCAAGCTGTACGACTGGCCGGAAAGAATACCAACGCTGAGGTTTTGGCTTACGCTCTGGCTTGGGAGGTAGCAAAACAGGCCTCCAGAAGACCTATTTACCAAAGAGAAGAAACCAACATAAAAGATATTTGTTACCGAATCAATACCCAGGTCAATGGTTGTCATCCAAGATGCTGGACATGTGGCCAGGAGGGTCATCTCCGACGAGATTGTAGGAAGCAAAGGAGATCAACCCTTTCGGGATATGACATGAAGAAGACTGGTTGTGCAAATTGCAGCAGAAGGGAACAAGAAGAATTTGGATTGAAGAGAGGTACCGATCGGAACAACGAAGCTAAAGTGCCTCGGCGCAAGTACAGATGCTGGTCCTGCGGTAAAAAAGGTCACCTGCAAAGCGATTGCAGAAGGAAGACCCTTGATCACTTGTCAGAGATGTACGGTCCAATTGAAGGTGCCCAAAACGATGGATGTGTTTTGAGAGGACATCGATGGCGAAGGACTGACGAAGAGCAGCGAATGAAGAAAGAAATGTTATAAAGTGAAAACGAGTCAAGATCTTGCCGGAAATGTCAAGCACAAGACCAATTTGGACATTCCAAACATTTGAATGCATCACAAGAGGTGGAGATTGAACCGGTACGAAGACTGACTGTCTTGGCGACATCGAGCCAAGGAAACCGGGAACTACAGACTACTAATCAAGAATTACAAGATTTAGAAGACGCACTGGAAACTTCACTAAAAGACGATCCTAAAACGACTAAAGAGGTAGTAGCTAAAGAATGTGACGTTAGAGAGGTTACCAACATGCCAATGGTTCATGCCGAAGAAGATGAGATTATTCAACTACGACAGAAATTGAAGGAGGCGGAAGAATGCAATCAATGTCTACATTCTCAACGGGAGTGGCTTTCATGGTGCTACAAACGGGAAAGTCAAGGACGACTCGAACCCATGGTGAATATATGAGGTGAAAATGTGTAACAGAAATATCTAGAACTAAGTGGCTGAACTTTCTAGAATTAAGCTAAGTAGTATAAATAGGGCTGAGCAGTAGCCCAGGTAGTTTAGTCGTGATTTAGACTGCGAAGTGTTTACATAAGATAATGTGAATAGTTAGTGGAATTTTAACCAGTGAAGTGATAAGTATAAATAAGTAAAGTGAAACCGTGTATTGTGAAGTAAATATTGTAAAGAAAATTGTACAACGAACTACTTAAGTGAAGTGAATAAACTTGTGAACATTTGTGATCAAAAATAATTGTCTTAATTAATCCGCCGAGCCCGAAGAGCCCCATTTACGTTACAATATTATATATATCATTATCTAATATTCGCCCTGACAGGTTGTCTAATTAACATATTTGATTATATGAGCTACTGTTTAGTGCATTATTTTTGCATTATGGTACATGGGTGTATTGCGTTTTATTAATATTATGTTTAGTTTACTATGGTCTATCGGGGATATTAAAATATTTTGTAACATATGTAGTTCGCTTTATATTACTTATCCTACTTATTCTTATATTTGAAAATCCATTTTAGCTAGAGTATAGATACAAATCCAAATTGATACAATGTTTCGTTCATTCTTACCCTAAAAAGCTATAAGGTGATAAGGATTGGATTTATTCTTTATATACAGTTTTTATAAGACATACGCACCGTCTATAGTCCCTAGTCTTTTACCTATTAGTCTCATCTAGGTATTAGATAATACATACAATGTATCTATTATTATGTTCATTTGAGCTATGTTATCCTTAACCTAGAGGGAATAATTTTTATCTTACTTAAGTATTTTTAATTGTCGGGGAAGTTACGGTTTAGTCTTTAATGTATCGGTTCTTTTCTGTTCTGACCACCAATAAAGAGCGATTTATAGACTTTAGGCAAAGTATCTGTGTCACTTGTATTTTCCAGCAATTCTAGGGCTATAGGCGAGGGGTAGTAGTCATCGATTCGGGAGAAAATGTCTCTTTCGTATATTTCTTTCAGAAGAGGGTTGTTGTGATCCTCCAGCCTTGCTGCTATTTTCATTGAGAGTCCCAGCATGTATTTGATAAGAGGTGCAATTCCGGCCTAAGAGTATATGTAGTTGTTAGAGAATCTCCTGTTTCTCGATCGGAAATGGGCTCTCGTGCAGTGTCTCAGAATTTTGCGTTCGAAAGCCTCAAGCTTTTGGGCTGTTGTTGGAGATGTGTGGAACCAGTTAACGAAACCATAGGTAATGGTTGGTCTGATCAGCTGTTTATATATCAGTAATTTCGTTTTGGCGTTGAGGTTTGATTGTCTGAGTAATGGGAGGAGTATTCCATATGCCTTTACCCCTCTTTGAAGGGCAGATTTACCTTGTGAGTTTGGCTTCAGTAGGTGGTTAATAGTCAGGCCCAGGTATTTGATCTCGTTTTTAGCCGGTATAAGGCTGTCCTCTATTCGTAGTTTGAGATGTCTTGCTCTGCTGGCAACGCCAGAGTGCCCTTTGCCATGTGCGTTCCTTTTGCAGAGCATTTCAGTCTTGTTGATATTTATTTTAATGCCCCAGGTTTTATAATAGTCATTAATCTCCTCTAGGTGTATTTTGATTTTTTCTAAGGCGTTTTGAGGTATTTTGTCATGGGCACAGACAAGGGTGTCGTCCGCATATCCTATAGCCCCGGAGTCGATTGATTCTGAGCCCGTGGGGTGGATGTGCGGGAAGTCCGACAGGAAAAAGTTATATAGAGAGGGTCCAGTTGTAATGGGTCTTTTCGGGGATTCCTCAATAGAGGGGTTGCCGGGAGCTCTGGAGTCGTCCAAGGTTCTTTTACATTGAAAAGACGCAGTTACAAAATAAATTTATACTTTATTTACTCATGTATTTGTTTTCTTATTCTCTAAACATCCAATTTTCTCCACTATATTCTTATATTTTAATTTCTATTTCTAATGGTATGATGGCTGGAGGAAAAGATAAGTCGACACTGTTGAAGAGAGAGAGAGATGATGATAGCTTGTTTAGCTTTTATACGTAGGTCTCACGTTTGTATCGTGGTCGATGATTTATAATAAGCGGGATGACCAACAGGCTACGCCACAGAAGGTCAGGGTATGCGGGAACGACTAACAGGCTACGCCACAGAAAGTCGGTGTGTGTTAGCGGGATGACCAACAGGCTACGCCACAGAAGGTCCGTGTATGCGGGAACGACTAACAGGCTACGCCACAGAAAGTCAATGTGAGTAAGCGGGATGACCGACAGGCTACGCCACAGAAGGTCAGTGTAACAAACTACAGGGGGTTAGTGTGAGTAAGCGGAATGACAGACAGGCTACGCCACAGAAGGTCAGTGTATGCGGTAACGACTAACAGGCTACGCCACAGAAAGTCGGTGTAAGCGGAAATAGCTAACAAACTACAGAAGGTTAGTGTGAGTAAGCGGAATGACCGACAGGCTACGCCACAGAAGGTCAGTGTATGCGGTAACGACTAACAGGCTACGCCACAGAAAGTCGGTGTAAGCGGAAACGGCTAACAAACTACAGAAGGTTAGTGTGAGTGAGCGGGATGACCAACATTATGGGTTGTTATGCAGAGAAGAACAATGTGTAAATTTTACAAACCCACGCTGCCAGCAGAATATCTATGACTTGGCGGATAGATGACGTCACGCACATTTTCATGCCCTTTCACTGAAGCATTTGTGATTGGCATCTTTGTACTGCTTGAACCAATGGTTTGCAACGGAGATGCACACACCCAACTGATTATGGGTTGATGTGCAAAGAACTTGAAATGACAACGTAGCTAGTGGGAATAATCTGGCTCGCATATTTTGCGGATTACGTCATGCCCACCTGCATGCCATGGAGCTTTAGAGTTTTTCATGGACATATATGTCACAGAGTTTGGACAAAAGTGCGATGTCTGAAAAAATTACATGGACGATGGCGTAATTTTATGTACGGAGCAAAATGCTTCGTTACATCCCCCCCTCTCTTCGGTAGTGGTCGACGTCGGGTATGAACTACAACGGGAAGGGACTTTTATTTTCTATTCGGAACTCTACTTACTTTCTTTTCAAACTTAATCTAACAAAACATATATACAAGAAGTTTTGCAATGCTTAATCTAACAATACATACTAAACAATATAATCTAATATTTCATTATGTCTTTCAAAACCTTAACCTAATAAAATATATACATATAAGGAACTTAATCTACTGCTGACTTTACGGTTTGGCTACTGTCTAGCCTCCTTTGGTCTTCATTACCGTCTGGGTTAGCAGGCGGCTTCTTTTGTCTCGGTCGGTCTTCCTTCGGAACAGTTTCGTCTGGGTTGACAGGCAGCTTCTTCTGTCTCGGGTGGTACTTCTTCGGAACTGCATTCTCTGGTCTGATAGTTCATTACTTCTGTCTCGGTCGGCCTTCTTCCGGAACGGTTTCATCTGGTTTTTCAGATTATGGCTTCTGTCTCGGTCGGTCTTCTTTCGAAACGGGATCTTCTGGTTTGACAGATTGCTATTTCTGTCTCGGTCGGTCTTAATTAAGAACGGTTTCATCTGGTTTGACAGATTGTTACTGTCTAGGTCAGTCTTCCTTCTAAACGATTTCATCTGGTTTGACAGATTATTATTTCTGTCTCGGTCGGTCTTCCTTCTGAACGGTTTCATATGGTTTGACAGATTATTATTTCTGTATCGGTCGGTCTTCCTTTTGAACGGAATCATCTGGTTTGACAGATAACGGCTTCTGTCTTGGTCGGTCTTCCTTCGAAACGGGATCTTCTGGTTTGACAGATTCCTATTTCTGTCTCGGTCGGTCTTCATTAGGAACGGTTTCATCTGGTTTGACAGATTGTTACTGTCTCGGTCGGTCTTCCTTCTGAACGGTTTCATCTGGTTTGACAGATTATTATTTCTGTCTCGGTCGGTCTTCCTTTTGAACGGAATCATCTGGTTTGACAGTTACGGCTTCTGTCTCGGTCGGTCTTCCTTCGAAACGGGATCTTCCGGTTTGACAAGTTGCTATTTCTGTCTTGGTCAGTCTTCCTTCTGAATGCAATCATCTGGTTTGATTGGGCTAATTTTTCGGAGAAGGATTTTGTGAGAAAGGAAATCTGAGGTTCTTACCTTATCTCTAGTGAGAGTAACGTCTCTAGGCCTTCATTGTTGGCATTGGTCTGCAGAATAAATGGCACTTCGATATCTGGACAATATAGTACTGGTGCTTCTGTCAGACACTGCTCTAGTTGTTTCTCTTTGGACAACTCTTCTATTTGGATCGGATGCACGGTTGTGATTTCCGGTGCTTTACTTACTTGACTCGGTATATTGGTGAGGTGTATTTCTAACCCACACTTACGTAGTAAGTCCATACCGATCAAGATTTTTATTGGCATAAACGGTAGTATATGAAATTCATGAATTATTTTCCAGTTGTTGATTTCACAATTTAGCGTTATGGCTTTGGAGACTTTATATAATGTCCCATTTGCCATTTGGATATTATGCTTTGATACTCTTTTCATTTGTCCGTTTTTCATTTCGTACAAATCCAATATCTCTTTTCCTATATATGAAAACATAGATCCGGTATCTAATAATGCGGTAAATTCCTGGTCGCAAATTTTAATGGGCAGGAATGGTCGGTTGTCTTTTTCTATGCGTTTCTCTGGGACTGGCTTTCTGGTTGCCTTCTTGTTTGGTCCGCCGGAGTTTCCGTGTTCGGGGTTGTTCCGTTGTTTCTTTGCCTGGCACTGGCAATTTTTACTCCAAACTCCTAATTTTCCACATCTTGACCAGAATAATCTGGGACGGTTGTTGCATTGTAGTCTCGAATGGCCTTGTTGTCCACACTTCCACCAACAAGTTCTCTCATTATATTGCGGATGCACGGTTACAATGGACAGTTCTGGTTGATTTGAGGACGGTTTTCCTTTTCTGGTATCGGTAACTGTTCCGTTGTATTCCTGTGCTCGGTTAGAGATCGGTATCTCTTTTCTTCCATTGGTCATTATTCCAATACATCCATATATCGGATTTGAGGGCGTCATCCCTTTTCTGGTATTGGTAACACATCCATTGCTTTTGGTTTGCGGGCGGTATCCCTTTTCTGGTATGGGCATTATTGCCATTGTACTCTTGTGTTGAATTCGACGACTGCTGCATTCTTTTTGAATTGCTACGTATTCTTCCCCTAAGTTTTGTAAATACTGTTATATTCTTAAAATCATTTCGGCGGATATACAAGCGGACGTCTGGTCTGAGGTTTGAATATATTCGCTCCAGCTGTAATTCTGATGAGGTTACCCCTATTCGTCTACTTAACGTCTGCATCTCGGTTAAGTAATCGCGGATTGATTCATTCTGTTTCATATTCCGATAACGAAACTCTTCCTCTAATCTCAGCTGATATCGTGGCGGCAAGAAGTGCTGTTTCAGGTGGTCACTGAACTCTTTCCACGTTTTCCAACTGTCTCGGTTATTCCGGTACCACAATCTGGTGGTAAATCAGGTTATCGCGCACAAGTTCCCTATGACTTGGCGGATAGATGACGTCACGCACATTTTAATGCCCTTTCACTGAAGCATTTGTGATTGGCATCTTTGTACTGCTTGAACCAATGGTTTGCAACGGAGATGCACACACCCAACTGATTATGGGTTGATGTGCAAAGAACTTGAAATGACAACGTAGCTAGTGGGAATAATCTGGCTCGCATATTTTGTGGATTACGTCATGCCCACCTGCATGCCATGGAGCTTTAGAGTTTTTCATGGACATATATATCACAGAGTTTGGACAAAAGTGCAATGTCTGAAAAAATTACATGGACGATGGCGTAATTTTATGTTCGGAGCAAAATGCTTCGTTGCACAGTTATAGATCCTTGGGGAACTCTCCACTCCACCACCTCTGCTCCGATTTCCGTCTGTCCCACCTCCTATATATACGCCAAACCTTGCACCCTTTACTTCCTCCGCATGCCCACCTAATTCCATGCCGTCATCCTCTTACACTGTTGCCCCGTCTCGAACAACGTCTACCTCCGTTAACCCGCCCAGTCCGCTAGCCAAAACTCCTTTATCCGAAAATCATTCATTTATCGATCCCCTTCTCCCACCTACAGTTAAATTGACTTTGCGTTCTGCTGATTCTAGCGATGGACGATACCTCTTGTCCCGTTTACGGGACCGTCGCATTTATGGCAACGTACGTGTATTTCTAGTCTATCTCCACGACAAACCGAACTCCGTCTGTGTTGAAGGTAAAACCAGCACCAACGTCATGTTAAGTATACAACAAGAAGGCCTGCCCACAGACCCATCAGTCTTACTCCAACTTTTCACTAAATACCATGAATCATTCAATATACCTTCCCATAAGGTTTCAGAAGATCTATCCACCTATGCTGCGTACGTCAGTTCTCGCCGTATTTCCCATCTTCAAAAAAGTCGTAACGACTCCTTAAACTACTTTCGTTCCTAACCCCCTTGATTTCCCTATTTCTGACTTCCCCTCTATTGCACCCGCGGTTTCCGATTAAGATCCTCTCCCCAACAGATTGTCAGTCTATTACCAGAACGTAAGAGGACTTCGTACAAAAACAAGAAATATTTTCCTTAACTCTCATAAATTCCCGCACGATATCTTTGCCTTAACTGAAACCATTCTAACACCAGGAATTCTCGACAACGAACTATTCCCTCCAAACTATACCATTTTCCGTGTTGACGGTTGTATAGGCACCAATGAGCCACCAGGTCGCGGGGTTCTCATAGCTGCTCACAAAAGTTATGATGCAACCCTGCTAAAGACCTCCGACTCTACAATATCAGAATTTGTATGTATAAAAATAGCACTAAATAAGTGCCTTCTGTACATCCTCTGTTGTTACATTTCGTCCCTCTCAACAACTAGACGCCTACGAGCCCATAATCGAAGTGATCAATACCCTGCATGAGAACGCTAACGCGTCCGATGAATTTATTTTGTTGGGTGACTTTAACCTCCCCCGTATCCAATGGTCATTGTCCGAGGACTGTTCTCACTTTGTCCCCCTTAACGCATCTTCGGCCAAAGAAGCCTTCTTTACCGATCAGCTCTCCGTTTCAGGTCTCTTTCAAGTAAGCGGAGTCAGGAAATTCCTGGACAGACAATTAGACTTAATCTTTTCTTCAGACCCAGTTAACTCGGCTGTCGCAGAAAGCAACCATCTTCTCTCCTCCCTCGACCGTCACCATCCTCCTTTGTTCCTCGTTTTCTCCTACGAGCACCCTCATGCCGTTTCAGGCTCCGAGTCTTCTTTATCCTTCAATTTTCGTAAAGGCGACTTTGACAAATTAAATCACTTGCTGCTCAACTCTAATATTGGGGATATCCCTCAACATCTCCCAGTTGACGTTGCTTTAGAGGCGTTCTATTCGGAAATACACGCTTGTCTTACACAATCAATCCCTCTTCTTCCTCGTAAAAACTACTCCTCATCCCCCGTATGGTACGACAAAGAATTACGCTCTCTTCGCAACAGGAGAAATAAACGTTGGCAAACTTTTCTTCTAACCCAGACTGAGTCTGACTATTCTTCCTATCTATCTGCTTATACCTCTTTTTCTGAACGTTGTGATACCCTCTACCATGAGTACCTCCAACGGATGGAAACTAGCCTCACATCCGACCCCAAGCGTTTTTATAGCTTTATTAATTCTAAGAAGAAATCCAATGGTTACCCTTCCACCCTAAAGCTCGAGGATACCTCTTCATCTGATCCTAAGGTTATCGCTAACCTCTTTGCACACTTCTTCAGTAAATCTTTCAGCGACAATTCTCTGCAACCCGACCTTAACTATTTTGCATTCATGGACAAATGCACTCAAACGTCGTATTCATCTTTTGACCCTGATCCTGAACTAATCGCCGCCAGTATTAATAGGCTTGAGGACGACTTTCACCCAGGTCCTGATGGCATTCCGGCCATCGTTTTGAAAAAGTGTGCCATGTATCTAGTCCAACCCCTTTCTTTGCTTTTTCGTCTCTCGGTCACTCAGGGGGTTTTCCCTCAATTATGGAAAAATTCGTATATTATTCCCATCTACAAAAAAGGTTGCAAGAACGATGTGTCCAACTACAGACCCATTGCTAAATTATCATCCATACCTAAACTATTCGAAAAATTGGTCTATGATTCCATGTTCTTCCACTGTAAGTCTATCTTCTCCCTCTCCCAGCATGGCTTCCTCAAAGGTAGATCTACAACCACCAACCTTACTGACTTCGTCTCTAAAACCCTATGTGCCCTAGAAAACGGTAAAGATGTTGATGTTATCGCCACCGATTTTAGTAAAGCCTTCGACAAGATCTCCCATAATGTTATCCTGTTCAAACTTGATCGCCTAGGCTTCCCCCCCGCCCCCCAGATTCATCTCCTGGATTCGATCCTACCTCAACAACCGTCAGTACAATATTCTTTTCAGTTCATCCATTTCTAACCCTATTGTCGCTCGTTCCGGCGTCCCTCAGGGCAGCCACCTTGATTATTATCCTCACAATAAATGATGTTGAATGTGTCATCAAACACTCTGAGTTGTCCATTTATGCCGATGACATGAAAATAATCAAACATATCTCCTCCACTACCGACTTTCTTCTCCTGCAAGAAGACCTCGATTCATTCATCACATGGTGCATGAAAAACTTTCTAGAGCTCAATGTCTCCAAATGCCAGTCCATCTCTTATTCCCGCAAGCGTCTTACCACCACCCCGAGAGTCTATATGTTAACCGACGTACCAGTCCCTATCGTTACCTCTTTGTGTGACTTAGGAATAATCTGTGATAGTGAACTCAATTTCCGTTCCCACATTGACAGCATTGACAGAGCTAACTCCGCGCTAGGGTTTGTGAAGCGCTGGTCTAGAGAGTTCTCCAATCCTTATGTTTCCAAATCTCTCTACGTCTCCTTCGTTAGACCTCTCCTCGAATATGCCAGCCAGGTATGGTCCCTTACACAAACAATTCACATTAATAGGATTGAATCTGTCCAGCGTAGGTTTATTCGCTTCGCTCTACGTGATCTTCCGTGGGTTGACAGATTCAACCTTCCTCCCTATGAAAACCGTCTGAAACTGATCGACTTACAACCTCTAAGCAAACGTCGTGATGTTTCCGACATTCTCTTCATTTATCAATTATTAACTGGTGCAATAGACTGCCCTTCAATCCTGCAATCTTTACCCATCTATACAAATCCCCGTAACCTTAGGTCCACTCCCCTTTTCCGTCTCGACCCCCATCGCACAAACTACGGTCAAAGCGAGCCAATTACCAGGATGTTACGAAAAGTCAACGACCTTTCCTCTTTTGACTTCCATCTGAGTAAATCATCACTCCTCAAAGCCCTATATCTTGACCCCGCCCATCTTGATCCTGATCGCCTACTTAAATTCTTCTTCCTCACGCCTTCTGCCAGTAATAAATATATATAGCTCATATTGTAGCTTATACTTTTTATTTATTTATTCTTAATTATTCATTTATTATAGTCTGTAGAATTAGTATTAAGTTATAGCTTGTATTTTATTTTTTCATTTTTGTATTTTTTTTTTATGCAATAGCTTGTATTAAGCTTAAATAAATAAATAAATAACTCCCGAGCATACCTCAATCAATTCAGATCTCCTTCCGTCGATGGTGATGTAAAGTCTTCTACCAGCTAAGAAATTCAATAATATCTTGACAAGTTGGTCGGAGACGTTGTAGGTGATTAGTTTGAAAATTAATCCCTTAAAATTAAATGTCCATATCGCAAAACCTCTCAAATCTGACCGCTATAATTCTCTCCAGAATCTTGCCCACGTTGGAAAGCATTTGGATAGGTCTAAAGTCCCAACGTCGCATGAACGCGGTTTTTTTTATTGGAATTAGTTTGGCAATCTTCCAGGCCTTGGGGAAGTAGCTGTTGTTGATGCAATGGTTGTATATAGCTGTCAGAAGTCTTAGTGCGTTTTTGGTAGCCTCTTGATAAGATAGTTGGAAATGTCATCTGGTCCGCAAGATTTCTTCCCGTTGATCCTGTATCTTATTATGTTTTGCAAGTCCTCAAGTTAAATCCAGAGCTCATCCGAGGAGTCCATCATATTGATGTCCTGAGTGAGAATGAGGTTTTTCTTCAGTTCCCTGTCGGGGTTCGAGTTTCTTGCCAGAAAATCACAGACGGTCTCCTCGGCGTGGGTCGTTAGTTAGTCATTATATGTTGGACACTTTTCTCTGTAGAGGTTGCTAAAAAAGGTGTGGAAGGTCGACAGTATAACTTCCGGCGAAGAGGTCTCCTGGTTTTGGATCCTTATCTTATCAATTTTCGTAGCCCGGTGTTTGCCCACTATGCTGTAGATTTCCTTAAAAGCATTTGTTTTGCTAAGCCTGTCTTGAAATTGCGAGTTTAGGTGAAGGTTAACCTTTTTGTTAATTATCTTTTTAAGGCAGTTGATGCGAGACAGGAGAGCCTTGTACTCCGGCGAATCCTTGTTGAGTGTTCGAATGTAGAGCTTCCTTAGTTGTTTCACCCATTGTCTTTTGAACTTGAGAAGATTAATGATGAGTTGTGGGAACTTCAGGTGTTTGCTTTGTCTATCAGGGGATATTTTCTTAATATGCCTGTTCTTGCTCGCATGTACGTAATTGTTGAACTTTTCGATCCACTCATCTACCTCCGGGTTTGTAATGTTGCTGGTATAAGGAGGTGGGTTAGCAGTTAAAAAATCCATGTCTTTTTTAAATTCGGGGCAGTTAAAGGTTGACCAGTCATCGGCCCAGTCCGGCAGATGGGGAGAGATCAGGATGTCGCCCAAGTCCACCACGAGTTTGACAGCCAGATGGTCCGAGAATGATGACTCCGTCTCGCAAATGCACTGACCGTGTAATGATCCATTTTGTTTTTCCGTGGTCAGGAAGAAGTCCGGGATGGATGAACTCCTGGTGAAAGTTGGGGAGAATGGGGATATTATTTGCAGTCCCGAGAGCGCTCCCTCATTGGAAATCCATCTAAATATCCTGGAGCCGTTAGAATTCTCAGCCACATCACCCCAGTGACTGTGTCTAGCGTTCCAGTCTCCTCCGATAACTGTGGTATCATAATTTACGACCACCGCTGCCAGCTGATTAAGCACTCTTTCTTGCTGCCCACCAACATATCGGAGCCAGACGATAGTGTTCTGATCTTTACCTTAGCAAGCACCATTGGAACCGGTTGAGGATCTAAAATATTCTGAAAAATTCAATGTTGTCTTTTATTAGCAGCGCTACGCCTCGCCCGTTGTCGTCCCTCAGGATGTTATAGCCAGGAATGATTAAATTAGGTCTATCAAGGCTGAGTCTGGTTTCCGATATCATAGCAAAATCTGGATTGTGAAGCTCTAGGAGATTGTATAGTTAAGCTCTTCTTCCTCTGTTGATTAGTGACCCCGTGTTTAGCTCTAGGAAAGTAGTTTTAGAACTCCCCATACGACGGCTTGAAAATAAATCTTAATATAGCCTGTCTTTTTAGTGGTGGAGTTGCGTATTTGTGCAACGAGGCCATGAGGCTGTTGATTTCTTCAAACAAGTCATCCAGTGACATTCCAAAAGATTCTGAGATGCAGGAGTTCAGCTCTCTTATTGGGTCGTTATATGTTCGGGTTGTTTTGGCCGATCTCCCGAAAAAGGCCTCCCTATAGCTGGTCTCTTCTTTGCGATCAGAGGTTTGTGTGTTTCGCCCGGTATAGCCTTCATTTTTAGAGGCTCTAGTTTGGGTCTCTCTTAATTTCTTAGATTCAGTATACCTTTTATAACTGGGGCATCCTCTGTAAGAAGCCGGGTGTTCCATAGATCCACAGTTAGCACATCGGTTCCCCTTCTCTTCGCTGTCAGTCACTGGGCATTCCCTGGAGGCATGTTTCCCTGCGCACTTGCGGCATGTTGCTTTGCGTCCGCAGTTGACTGCTATATGTCCAAAGCCCTGACAATTCAATTCAAAATGCTTTTTATACCCTGTGGTTGTCGCCCCTGCTAGCTGCCACGGATGTAATCTTTTGGGGAAGAGGAAGATTGTTTCGTGTCAGCTGTCAAAGGTGCCACACCAAGAGGTGAGTGAAAATTGTGGTTAATACAAAAGAAATCCTAGCTTTATCCACGCCATCATGACTTGGATAGATTTCTAAAGTATTGAATTTATCCACAGTGTGTTCCTGATTGAAGCGGAGTTAAAATTTTGTCGATGAAGTTATCGGGCTTAACCAAAAAAAAAGCTGGAAGAAGGAACAGAATGTATATTGTATAGTCACCAAAGGAAAAATTTTTTAAATTTCCTAATTCATCCATTAGCGACGTTTTACGGCTAAAACACCGAATGGCCCGGTAAAAGTTTTAGCGCGAGAAAAGGGCCACCAAGTCACCTAAAATAACCGCGGGTGAACCAGCTTGACCAAGTTTTTCTTTTGGAACGGGATCACAGGAAGGGTGTAATTTGGTAATTTCTCATAAATTTGCAATATATTTACAAGAGCGAAATCTCTGATTTCCCAAAATTCCATCACTCAAGCGAGGGAAGTAAAACCCTGACATCAGCAAATATTGCGACCGCTCCAACCAGGCAGGTTAAGGGGGAGGGTCGCAACAACAAAAAAATTCCCGGCATCAATACACTCGGGGAAAAAGGGACGCGAACAGGAAAACACACAGCGACAACCAATCAGCAAGTATTCCGGCCGTGAGTAGTAAATAACATCCTCCCACAAAGTAAGATCTTGTCAAGCTAAAGAAAAAAAATTTTTATCTATACATATTTATGATACGCTAGGGTTAAAATTATGTATGCTAAGGGTATCCTAGCAGTGGTGTTGTTGCCAAGCATAGTTCTCTAGGAAAGTGCCCACAATCGTTTGACAATACAGATTGTATTTACATCATGTAATGAGTAGTTTTCGCTGTTAAGACTGTCCTAAACAAGATTTTTTTTTTTTAAAGTAAATGGCAAGTGCAACCTTAGCAAGAAAAAAAAATTATAGTTAACGATAGATTGATGACCTATGTACCTTTAACTATCAACAATGGGGGGTACATTTTTCTTCGTCAGAAAAACAGAACTAGCCGTAGTATATAGATAAATGCAGTGTTAGTGTGTATAAATCTGGTTATTTAAGAAAACGACAGGCTATCAGTTTAAATTGAATTTCGCAATTGTATCCGCCGAATTTTCTTAGGAGTTAGTTGGATCGCATCTATTGAAAGTTCTAGTTCTAGTAAGTTCTAATCAGAGTTTCGATTTGAAAAAAAAAATTATATTATTTTGGTTTAAGAATTAAGAACCCGAGTTTGAAAGCTATCCAACAGAAAAAGTTCTAGTCAGACTTAAGATCTGATAATTCATCTTTCATATTCAATAGGGTAATTACAATAAGATAGTATTCAATTCTAATATGCACTCTCTTTCGTAGCCAAAAGTATTTTCTCCATTCTAGTAAGAATTCTTGTCTGAATTAACACGAAGTCAGTTAATAAAATTTAGGATTATCCGCGAACCCTCGCGAACAGGAAAATGGATCTAGCTAGATGCATACATCATCCGTTTTTGTATCAATCAGTGATAACTTTCTTTTTGTAGATTAGTGAGATAAAATTATTCTTTTTGAAGACACATCGTCCAGTTTCTTTTGCCTGAAAGAGGCGCGCGAATCGTATTAATATTACTAGTAAAGTGTTTGAGTTGTTTTATGGGGCTCCTTTAGTTAGATATTTGTGTAGAAAAGAGCAAGAGAACGCATATTACATTGACATACAAATGAGCTTTTCTTCGATACCTAGGTTAAACTTATCACTGGAGCGAATAGTTAGATATAAGACGTAGTTAAGTTTACGAGTAATATGTACTGCAAAATTATAATGTGAGGTTTTCTTTTATAAAATAATGAATTATATGGGCTAAATTTTAAATCTTTAATTTCAGGAAATCCCAGTGAAGCTTCTCATCCCTCTTGCTTCCCGAATCCTCCTCCCTATTCCCCAACTCTTTGGTGATGTTCATTTGACTTAATTTTATTTTATTATCAGCACCCTTTTTATAGGTTGGGCCTGTACCCTAGCCAGGTACAGGGCTGGAGTGGGTTAGTGACTGAACCATCGCGTAATGGGGGTTAATTTTTCTTGCGTTTTCTTTTCAAGATGGTTCAGTGCGGCTAGGAACAGCAGGTGACACCAGACCTATTGTTCTTCCTTTTCATCTGTTCTCGTATTTTTTTTCTTTTCGTGGCAGACCTGAAGGAAGGATTCCACAACCTTCTTTCGCCACAGGCACGCGAAATTCTGTTGTAAATGTGTGAATCCTGCGGCAACTTCACGTTGCTCATACGCACACACATACATTACATATATGGCGCCCAACGGGAAGCACCTCTTCCCTAGGGAAGACACTCCAGCATCTTCTGGAGGCTTTGTGCCTCTGAAGAGATGGCTTGTCAGCTTAGGCTGATCTGCTAGTCCTTCTCGGACTTAGGAAATGTTTGGCCTGCACGGCAGTCATCTCGACTTTTTATTTCTTTTTGTAAAGCATCTTCGAGGTCTAGTGCCTCTGTCCTGATATGTCTAAGAGTGTCCATAGGCATGTCAGTTTTAGCAACAGGGACACACCTTATCCAACTCTGCCCTGTCCTCAGTATGAGATGACCGGTGCTAGGTGTTAGTTCGGGTACCTTTAGCAGTGTCCGATGTCGCTCTAGGTATGACTAACTACCAGATCATCGGCATCTCATGCTGTTGGGAGCTGTGGAGTTTGACGAAGGCCTTTCTTAGGCAATGGCCGCCGAGTCACTCCACTAGTCTAGTACCTTGTACGGCCTCGATGCTGTCGTGGTATGGCTAGTGGAAGCACTCAGTTAGCTTGTCTAGGTTCAGGATAGCTCCAGCTCCACAGGCAGGACAGACGTTGTGGGTATTGGGAACCTCATCAAGGTTCTCACCTCGCATTTGTTTTTCGAAAAAAATATTTCTTTTCCCTCCTTCCTTAAATTTTTATACATTCTTTGGTGAATACCATAAATTCCTTTAGTTATTTTTAAAAACCTTCTTTTTTTCTTTTTATTTTTCTTGATTTTTTTTTCCTGTTTTTGAATTCTCTTCTTTGTTTGATTCCTTTCCTCCTTTCCCTCATACCCTTTTCCCATCCTAGTAAGATAGGAGAAGAAGCTTCTGGGGGAACCTGAAATTATTTTGGTTGATTTTTTTTAAATTTATTTTTTTTTTTCAAAAATATTTTTTTTGTTTTTTTGGTTGTGTAGAACATTTTTTCTGATTTTTTTTTCTTCTCAAATTAATTTTTTTTGAAGTCTGATTCTGGCTTGAGTAAGTTTTAGGCAGTTTTGTTTATGTTTTCTTTCTGAATTTTATTCTTACATTTATATTAGTATTTTTGACTTATCAGAGCACTACATTTTTTTGTCATTTTTTTTTTCGCTGATTTCCTTTTTTGTTACCTGCAAACTTGAGTTTGAGCGGCTACCTTTTCTTTTGATTTTTTTGTTTGCCGCGCTCAAACTTGATTTTGTGCTGCGACTTTTTTTTTGATTTTTTTTGCTGTCATCGAACCTGGTTTCGTGCTACGACCTTCGGAGTTGGACTCCCGCACATTTGGCAGAGGCCTTCAGTCTCACACGTATATAATTTTTTTTGTTGCGCCCTATCGGTACAAGTAGTCCTTCACTGACAGTGTCTAGTAAACTCATTGTCAGTGGGTGATAAATACCTATAGTAGAATTTTTTTGAATGTTCCGATCACCAGCTGCGAAGCCCGGGGCTGAACCCGATGGGCGTGGGGCAAAACCTAAACAGTCGCAAGTCCTTACTACGCCACCAGTGACGAGGAGCAAAACACAAAAAGCTCTCAACCAAATCTATGGATCGGTAAGGTTCTCCTCGCACTCAGTTAAAGGCACGGCATCGGCGCCTCAGCCAGATCTGTCTAAACCACCGCCTAACTTCGGGTCAAACATGTCCCTTAGCGGAGCCTGGACTCTTCCTACTACTAGTCAGGCTCAGCCGCTGGAAGACTTGAGGAACCTTCGGCTTACTCCTCCCCCGCCTAAGAACCCGCACCCTACGGCAGCCTCAGTGGTCACTGTTGATCAGTTGGCGACGCAGATGGAGGTCCTGAAAAAGGAGATGTTAGGTCTGCTACGAACAAACTTACCGCAGTCCATTCTGGAGAGGTCAGGGTCCGTCAGTAGCCCCTGCCAGACCTGATGATGTTTGCCCAGCTCCTTTGATAGGTCCGGATTCACTGCCTCGACAAGCTGAAATGAGCCCTAGATGACCACCCCGACCCTTCGAGCATGTGCCCCGTCAGCTACCTCAGCATAGCCATAGGCCTGGTGCTGAGAGGGTTAATTACCAACCCAGACGCCCCTCTATCATGGCGTCTTGGGGAATTCAGTTCTCTGGTCGGAGCCCGCCCTTTACTGTTGAAGACTTTTTGTTTCGCATCGAGCGACTAGCTTTCCGATCAATGGTTCTGGAACTATTTCTGTCGCGCCTCTCCGGACTTTGACTGGGAACTATTCAGAGCTCGCATCAGGCAAGAGTTCGGTTCTGCCGAAACAGACTTAGACCTGATGCGGACTCTGATGGAACTCCGCCAGAGTTCGGAGAGCTGCGACAGCTACCTCCGCAAAGCCCGGTCGATTGTGGGACACATGAGGACACCACCATTGGAAATCAATCTAGTCCAGATTGTCAGGGACAATCTGCATCCCCGTATCGGTCAGCAGTTTTCTACGACTACAGTAAGATCCATGGATCAACTGCAGAACTTATGCCGTATGGCTGAACGCTGGCTGCAACGACGCGAATTATACAGACGCTCAACCAAATCAGACGTACACGAACTTAATTTTGACATAGCCCAGGAGGCTGAGAATCCCTCTGTCTTAATTTTTTTTTTTTTTTTTATATATGATGATGCCAAAGCTCAGCCCTATGATGCCCTATGATGCTTAAGCACAGCCTTGGCAGGAAAGGAATTAAGGATGAGGGAAATGGGTTAGGAGTTTGGGTGAAGGAGGTGTCGATGTACGCCCCGTTTGAAAGTTTCAGGCTGATAAGACGAAGATGGTAAACTGTTCCACATTCGTGTTGTTCTGCTTAGAAAAGATTCCCGAAATTTTACGGTACGTCCAAATTTGACCTGGAGAGTATAGGGGTGGGAGCGACTTGTTGATCTTGTATCGCGCGTTGTCATGAGTCTACAAGGAATCAGGCTAGCAATTTCGTTAGAACAACGGCCATGGAAATAACGATAGAAGAGTGAGAGACAACCGACATTCCGTCGATGCTCCAGAGAGTCAAGACCCTCAGAGATTGAGGGATCGCCAATAAGCTTAACAGCTTTACGCTGAACTTTGTCTAACGCGGACAGTGCGGTGTGTCCGGCCCCTGCCCAAATATGGGAATTATATTCAAGTCTAGGCCTAATGTGGGACTTGTAGATCAGCGCTAAGTCAGGTGGGGTGAAATATTTCTTACATCTCTGTAGAAAACCCAAACATTTCATCGCATTTTTAGCGATTGCAAATATATGATCAGTCCAGCTAAGATTGCTGGATATCTCGATACCCAAGATGTTAAGGGAGGGTGAATTGGGTATATTCACTCCGTCGACTGAAATGGGTTGGGGGTGAACTGGGCGTTTTTTAAGGGACATTAAACAGCATTGGGTTTTGGATGCATTAAACGTAACACGATTTGCTCTGCCCCAAGCAAGGACCTTGGAAATGTCGTTGTTTAATGATCTAAACATGCGTTCCCGATTGGCTTCTGTAGCATTTCCACGTGAGTTCATAACAGAATCAAATGAGTACGCGAAATCAAGGGTGCTGTCGTCGGCGAAACTATGAATAGGATTGAGAGTAAGGGATAAGAGATCATTAATAAAAAGAAGAAATAAGGTTGGTGAAAGAACTGAACCCTGAGGTACACCGGCATTTATTTCGTAGGAATCAGATGTAACTCCGTCAATTACTACACGAATTGAACGGCCTGACAAAAAACTCTCTATCCATTTAACGAGGGTAGGGTGCAGACCAAATGTTTGAAGTTTGGCTAAAAAGGCAGCATGCCAGACTCCATCAAAAGCCTTTGAAATATCAAGAGCGACGATTTCAGACTCACCAAAATTATGAAGACAATGATTCCAACGTTCCGTTAGAGCCGTTAGTAAGTCTCCGGTTGAGCGGCCAGTGCGGAAACCGTACTGGCAATCGTTGATAAGATGGTTGTTTTCTAGATATTTTAACAACTGAGAGTTGATGAGTGATTCAAAAACTTTAGATATGATCGAGGTTAGTGCAATTGGTCTGTAGTTAGAGGGGTCGCATGCCTCTCCTTTTTTAAGTATCGGCTGGACATGAGCAAGTTTCCATACACTTGGAAACATTCCTGTTGAATATGACAGGTGAAAAAGTTTGCGCAGAGGTTTAGCCAAAGCAGAGGCGCAGCATTTTAAAACAAGGGGCGAGAAACCATCAGGGCCAGTAGCTTTGGACACGTCGAGTTTTGAAAGTACTCTAAAAACTTCGCGAGTGCGAAAGTGTAGCGTCTTCTGCCTACTAGTACATTGTGATGGAGATGGAAGTGGCTGCGATGAAGGTGGTAAGTATGAATTAGCAGCAAAATTAGCAGCATACAGGTTGGCCTTGTCCAATGAGTCAGTAAAAACATTCCCATTATAAATGAGTGGTGGTGTTCACGAACAGGTGAAATTGTTCTTTACGGTTTTTACTAAAGACCAGAAACCCTTACTACCCTTTTGGGTAGAAAAAACCTTCCGTCTGATGTTCTGGTCGAAATTGAACTTTGCCCGACTAATTGCTGAATTGCAAATATTCCGCGCATCTCTATAGATACGTCTCAATTCCTCTGAAGGGCACAATTTATATGCCTGGAAGGCTGCTTCCTTATTTTTAATGGCTGCGAAACAGTCATTATTGAACCAATTGGTGTTAGTTGGTTTGATGTTCTTGAAGCTATGAGGAATAAAGCGATGCATTCCAAACCAAAGGATGTTTAAGATATAATCGGTGCATTTGTTAACGTCTCTCACAGAAAAGCAATCGGACCAATCCAGCTCTCTGAGATACTTATTAAGTCCCGCCCAATCAGCATTTTTATAATGCTACACTAATCTTTTGGTGGAATTTAGGTTAGTGGTTGTCAGAGAGGAGATGGAGAATTGGGCGAAGATTAGACAATGGTCCGAATTACCCAAGGGAGACGTCACCGAAACAGAGTATTTTTCTGGATGCGATGTTAGAAATAGATCTAAAAGATGCGCGTTGTGCCCTAAAGTATCAGGAACACGAGTCGGACACTCAACCAGTTGCTGTACATTAAAAGACTCACTAAATAACTCGACGTGTCTTCCAGACGGGCTTGTGGTAGAAGAATGCCTGAGGCACTGTGTGTTGTGGACGTTGAAATCGCCAGCAAGAACGATTTCAGAAGAGGGGGATATTTCCAAAATCTTATCGATATCGGAGGACAACTTATGGATGGGATGGGAATGGAAGAAGTGAGGCGCACCCCAGACGCGGCAAGTCGTGTGGCTTGTAGGAACTGTGGCGTTGCGGGACGCTCCTTCCACTCTGATAGTGATACCGGCACCTGCACTTCTCACCCCAGTGGTCATCATGGAGTGGAAGAAGTGCGGCGCACCCTTGAAGCTGCCGGTCGCATGACTTGTTGGAACTGTGGCGTAGTGGGACACTCGTTCCATTCCTGTCCCAGTGAGACCAGGAGACTCTTTTGCTACACCTGTGGTCAACCAGGAGTAGTGTCACCGAAGTGCTCCAGGTGTAACCCGGAAAACGCCAGGGCGATTGGTCGAAACAGGGGACCCCACTCGCCGCAGATAATGATCAGCAAGGCGACTTCGACAACCCCCTGATTCCCCCTGCTAAAACACAATTAACACACACTGATCCAACGCATCGAGAATGCGGTACCCAGACAGATCCCTTTTGCCTCATGCGAGGAATGTCCTTGCATGAGAGACAACTTAATTATGACCTCGTGAGAGCTCGAATCTTTGCTGAGGAAGTGCGGCTTCCTCTCAATCGGAAAAGACGTAGATGGAAGAGATTCAGAGAGAGAAAACGCGCATTGAAGAGGACTCGACAGTCTTTAGTTTTAACGGTCATCATCAGTCAAGATGATGGTCGTCCTTATGTAAGAGTTGAAATAGGCAATGAATCCATCCTCGGCTTGCTCGACAGCGGTGCCAGCGTGAGTTGTTAAGGACAAGGAGCGCTAGAGTTTGTCCAGCGCTCAGGCTTAAAACTCTCCGCATTGATGCCTTGCCAATAAAACAGAAGCACTATCCTATTTCTCCAGCAATCCAAAAGCTGATGTACGACGAACTCGACCGTATGTTGGAGTTGGGGGTAATTGAAGAGTCCAACAGTCCCTGGAATTCCCCAGTCGTACTGGTAAGTAAACCTGGGAAGGTCAGGCTCTGTTTGGACTCTCGCAAGGTGAATTCAGTCACTAGGAAGGACGCCTACCCCTTGCCTCACATCGACAGATTGCTTGGACGACTGCAGGACACACACTTCATTTCGTCTATCGACTTGAAGGACGCTTTTTGGCAAATTCCCTTAGAAAATCAGTCAAGGGAGAAGACAGCTTTTACAGTGCCCAGCCGGTCATTATATCAATACACCGTTATGCCTTTTGGGTTGTGTAATGCCCCACAGCGCATGTGTCGACTAATGGACAAAATCATCCCTGGTCGTTTACGCGAACACGTTTTTGTATTGGAGATTGGAGATGGAACTCTGAAAACAGACCCCGAGAAAGTAGCAGCGGTGGCGGATTTCCCTATTGCCCGTTCTGCCAAACAAATCCGCAGATTTCTCGGAATGACGGGTTGGTATCAGAGATTCATCCCCAATTATGCAACCCTAGTAGCTCCTATCACGGACTGCTTAAAGAAGAGCAAAAGCTTCTCATGGACAGATGAAGCGCAGCAGGCTTTTCAAAATCTTAAACAAGCCATGTGTAGCGCACCGATTCTGACAACACCTGACTTCTCCAAGAAATGTTATATCCAGTGTGATGCTAGCACCTCGGGTGTAGGCAGTGTACTTTTTCAAATTGATGAGTCAGGCGCTGAAAGACCTATATGTATATGTCAAAGAAGCTAAATTCGGCACAGCGTAATTATAGCATTACAGAACTGGAATGCTATGCGGCTGTGCTGAGTGTGAAAAAATTCAGAGCTTACGTTGAAGGACATCCATTTACCATCATTACGGATCATGCTAGTCTGAAGTGGCTGATGAGTCACTCGGATCTCTCTGGTCGATTGGCTCGATGGAGTTTAAAGCTGCAGGCTTTTGACTTCCAGATAGAGCATCGCAAGGGTTCACAGAATGTGGTCCCTGACACTTTGTCCCGAGCACACACTGAAACGGCAGAGGAGTTGAAAGTAAGTGCAGTCGACATAGACATAAACTCGTCATACTTCTCCATGGAAGAGTATGAGCAGTTGAAATCGGCTGTGCTTGCTAACCCAACACAACTCCCTGATCTTTGTGTCTCGGACGGGTACGTATATAAGAGGACCCAACCCTGAAGCGGTGACTCACTACAGGAGGACTTAGCCTGGAAGCTTTGGGTTCCATCAGGTCTGGTGGAAGGTTTGATCCGTGAGGCTCATGAGTCGCCTCAGTCAGCGCATGGAGGCTTTCACAAAACGTTAGCTAGACTCCGCTAGAAGTACTACTGGCCCTGCATGGTAACACATGTACGTGCATACGTGCTTAGTTGCCAAGTATGCAAAGAAACCAAATCGCCTAATACCATCTTGCGACCGCCGATGGGCAAACCTCTGAAAGCCCAACGTCCCTTCCAATTTCTATATATTGATTTCCTCGGACCATATCCTCGCACTAAACGTGGAAACACGGTAATTTTCGTCGTGTTAGACGGTTTTACAAAGTTCGTTTTGATTAAGCCTATGCGTGCTGAGCGAACAGACCTAGTCAATGCCTTCTTGGAGAAAGAGGTCCTGTGTGTCTTCGGAGCCCCGAGACGATCTTCTCGGACAATGGCAGGCAGTTCGTCTCAAATAAATTCCAGAAGCTACTGACTGAATATGGAATTCAACATGTAAAAACCACCAAATATTCGCCGCACCCTAACGCATCGGAACGAGTGAACAGGTCTATACTATCCGCCATTCGGGCATATCTGCAAGATGATCATAGTGAATGGGATTTACACCTCCCAGCGATAGGTAGCGCGCTACGTACATCGATACTCCAGTCAATCGGTATGGACACGTACTACGCTCTCTTTGGTCATCACATGGTGCAGCATGGTTCAGCATGGTTCAGCCTACCCAATCCTGAGACAACTTGATCAGCTGAAGTCTGGTGACGTGGCTGTATTGCCGGTAAAAGACCGCCTTCAACTGATTCGCTCTCGCATTTCCGACCACCTCCAAAGCTCGCACGAAAAGCACGAAAAAGCTTATAATACTCGCTGTCGCGACGTTACATACACTTCTGGTCAGGAAGTGTACTGTAGGTCTTTTACACAGAGCGACATGCAGAAAGGCATCAGTGCGAAGCTAGCCAACAAATTCAACAAAGCCAGAATTGTCAAGCGTGTTGGGCTCTCTTTCGTAGCTAAAAGTATTTTCTCCATTCTAGTAAGAATTCTTGTCTGAATTAACACGAAGTCAGTTAATAAAATTTAGGATTATCCGCGAACCCTCGCGAACAGGAAAATGGATCTAGCTAGATGCATACATCATCCGTTTTTGTATCAATCAGTGATAACTTTCTTTTTGTAGATTAGTGAGATAAAATTATTCTTTTTGAAGACACATCGTCCAGTTTCTTTTGCCTGAAAGAGGCGCGCGAATCGTATTAATATTACTAGTAAAGTGTTTGAGTTGTTTTATGGGGCTCCTTTAGTTAGATATTTGTGTAGAAAAGAGCAAGAGAACGCATATTACATTGACATACAAATGAGCTTTTCTTCGATACCTAGGTTAAACTTATCACTGGAGCGAATAGTTAGATATAAGACGTAGTTAAGTTTACGAGTAATATGTACTGCAAAATTATAATGTGAGGTTTTCTTTTATAAAATAATGAATTATATGGGCTAAATTTTAAATCTTTAATTTCAGGAAATCCCAGTGAAGCTTCTCATCCCTCTTGCTTCCCGAATCCTCCTCCCTATTCCCCAACTCTTTGGTGATGTTCATTTGACTTAATTTTATTTTATTATCAGCACCCTTTTTATAGGTTGGGCCTGTACCCTAGCCAGGTACAGGGCTGGAGTGGGTTAGTGACTGAACCATCGCGTAATGGGGGTTAATTTTTCTTGCGTTTTCTTTTCAAGATGGTTCAGTGCGGCTAGGAACAGCAGGTGACACCAGACCTATTGTTCTTCCTTTTCATCTGTTCTCGTATTTTTTTTCTTTTCGTGGCAGACCTGAAGGAAGGATTCCACAACCTTCTTTCGCCACAGGCACGCGAAATTCTGTTGTAAATGTGTGAATCCTGCGGCAACTTCACGTTGCTCATACGCACACACATACATTACATATATGGCGCCCAACGGGAAGCACCTCTTCCCTAGGGAAGACACTCCAGCATCTTCTGGAGGCTTTGTGCCTCTGAAGAGATGGCTTGTCAGCTTAGGCTGATCTGCTAGTCCTTCTCGGACTTAGGAAATGTTTGGCCTGCACGGCAGTCATCTCGACTTTTTATTTCTTTTTGTAAAGCATCTTCGAGGTCTAGTGCCTCTGTCCTGATATGTCTAAGAGTGTCCATAGGCATGTCAGTTTTAGCAACAGGGACACACCTTATCCAACTCTGCCCTGTCCTCAGTATGAGATGACCGGTGCTAGGTGTTAGTTCGGGTACCTTTAGCAGTGTCCGATGTCGCTCTAGGTATGACTAACTACCAGATCATCGGCATCTCATGCTGTTGGGAGCTGTGGAGTTTGACGAAGGCCTTTCTTAGGCAATGGCCGCCGAGTCACTCCACTAGTCTAGTACCTTGTACGGCCTCGATGCTGTCGTGGTATGGCTAGTGGAAGCACTCAGTTAGCTTGTCTAGGTTCAGGATAGCTCCAGCTCCACAGGCAGGACAGACGTTGTGGGTATTGGGAACCTCATCAAGGTTCTCACCTCGCATTTGTTTTTCGAAAAAAATATTTCTTTTCCCTCCTTCCTTAAATTTTTATACATTCTTTGGTGAATACCATAAATTCCTTTAGTTATTTTTAAAAACCTTCTTTTTTTCTTTTTATTTTTCTTGATTTTTTTTTCCTGTTTTTGAATTCTCTTCTTTGTTTGATTCCTTTCCTCCTTTCCCTCATACCCTTTTCCCATCCTAGTAAGATAGGAGAAGAAGCTTCTGGGGGAACCTGAAATTATTTTGGTTGATTTTTTTTAAATTTATTTTTTTTTTTTCAAAAATATTTTTTTTGTTTTTTTGGTTGTGTAGAACATTTTTTCTGATTTTTTTTTCTTCTCAAATTAATTTTTTTTGAAGTCTGATTCTGGCTTGAGTAAGTTTTAGGCAGTTTTGTTTATGTTTTCTTTCTGAATTTTATTCTTACATTTATATTAGTATTTTTGACTTATCAGAGCACTACATTTTTTTGTCATTTTTTTTTTCGCTGATTTCCTTTTTTGTTACCTGCAAACTTGAGTTTGAGCGGCTACCTTTTCTTTTGATTTTTTTGTTTGCCGCGCTCAAACTTGATTTTGTGCTGCGACTTTTTTTTTGATTTTTTTTGCTGTCATCGAACCTGGTTTCGTGCTACGACCTTCGGAGTTGGACTCCCGCACATTTGGCAGAGGCCTTCAGTCTCACACGTATATAATTTTTTTTGTTGCGCCCTATCGGTACAAGTAGTCCTTCACTGACAGTGTCTAGTAAACTCATTGTCAGTGGGTGATAAATACCTATAGTAGAATTTTTTTGAATGTTCCGATCACCAGCTGCGAAGCCCGGGGCTGAACCCGATGGGCGTGGGGCAAAACCTAAACAGTCGCAAGTCCTTACTACGCCACCAGTGACGAGGAGCAAAACACAAAAAGCTCTCAACCAAATCTATGGATCGGTAAGGTTCTCCTCGCACTCAGTTAAAGGCACGGCATCGGCGCCTCAGCCAGATCTGTCTAAACCACCGCCTAACTTCGGGTCAAACATGTCCCTTAGCGGAGCCTGGACTCTTCCTACTACTAGTCAGGCTCAGCCGCTGGAAGACTTGAGGAACCTTCGGCTTACTCCTCCCCCGCCTAAGAACCCGCACCCTACGGCAGCCTCAGTGGTCACTGTTGATCAGTTGGCGACGCAGATGGAGGTCCTGAAAAAGGAGATGTTAGGTCTGCTACGAACAAACTTACCGCAGTCCATTCTGGAGAGGTCAGGGTCCGTCAGTAGCCCCTGCCAGACCTGATGATGTTTGCCCAGCTCCTTTGATAGGTCCGGATTCACTGCCTCGACAAGCTGAAATGAGCCCTAGATGACCACCCCGACCCTTCGAGCATGTGCCCCGTCAGCTACCTCAGCATAGCCATAGGCCTGGTGCTGAGAGGGTTAATTACCAACCCAGACGCCCCTCTATCATGGCGTCTTGGGGAATTCAGTTCTCTGGTCGGAGCCCGCCCTTTACTGTTGAAGACTTTTTGTTTCGCATCGAGCGACTAGCTTTCCGATCAATGGTTCTGGAACTATTTCTGTCGCGCCTCTCCGGACTTTGACTGGGAACTATTCAGAGCTCGCATCAGGCAAGAGTTCGGTTCTGCCGAAACAGACTTAGACCTGATGCGGACTCTGATGGAACTCCGCCAGAGTTCGGAGAGCTGCGACAGCTACCTCCGCAAAGCCCGGTCGATTGTGGGACACATGAGGACACCACCATTGGAAATCAATCTAGTCCAGATTGTCAGGGACAATCTGCATCCCCGTATCGGTCAGCAGTTTTCTACGACTACAGTAAGATCCATGGATCAACTGCAGAACTTATGCCGTATGGCTGAACGCTGGCTGCAACGACGCGAATTATACAGACGCTCAACCAAATCAGACGTACACGAACTTAATTTTGACATAGCCCAGGAGGCTGAGAATCCCTCTGTCTTAATTTTTTTTTTTTTTTTTTTATATATGATGATGCCAAAGCTCAGCCCTATGATGCCCTATGATGCTTAAGCACAGCCTTGGCAGGAAAGGAATTAAGGATGAGGGAAATGGGTTAGGAGTTTGGGTGAAGGAGGTGTCGATGTACGCCCCGTTTGAAAGTTTCAGGCTGATAAGACGAAGATGGTAAACTGTTCCACATTCGTGTTGTTCTGCTTAGAAAAGATTCCCGAAATTTTACGGTACGTCCAAATTTGACCTGGAGAGTATAGGGGTGGGAGCGACTTGTTGATCTTGTATCGCGCGTTGTCATGAGTCTACAAGGAATCAGGCTAGCAATTTCGTTAGAACAACGGCCATGGAAATAACGATAGAAGAGTGAGAGACAACCGACATTCCGTCGATGCTCCAGAGAGTCAAGACCCTCAGAGATTGAGGGATCGCCAATAAGCTTAACAGCTTTACGCTGAACTTTGTCTAACGCGGACAGTGCGGTGTGTCCGGCCCCTGCCCAAATATGGGAATTATATTCAAGTCTAGGCCTAATGTGGGACTTGTAGATCAGCGCTAAGTCAGGTGGGGTGAAATATTTCTTACATCTCTGTAGAAAACCCAAACATTTCATCGCATTTTTAGCGATTGCAAATATATGATCAGTCCAGCTAAGATTGCTGGATATCTCGATACCCAAGATGTTAAGGGAGGGTGAATTGGGTATATTCACTCCGTCGACTGAAATGGGTTGGGGGTGAACTGGGCGTTTTTTAAGGGACATTAAACAGCATTGGGTTTTGGATGCATTAAACGTAACACGATTTGCTCTGCCCCAAGCAAGGACCTTGGAAATGTCGTTGTTTAATGATCTAAACATGCGTTCCCGATTGGCTTCTGTAGCATTTCCACGTGAGTTCATAACAGAATCAAATGAGTACGCGAAATCAAGGGTGCTGTCGTCGGCGAAACTATGAATAGGATTGAGAGTAAGGGATAAGAGATCATTAATAAAAAGAAGAAATAAGGTTGGTGAAAGAACTGAACCCTGAGGTACACCGGCATTTATTTCGTAGGAATCAGATGTAACTCCGTCAATTACTACACGAATTGAACGGCCTGACAAAAAACTCTCTATCCATTTAACGAGGGTAGGGTGCAGACCAAATGTTTGAAGTTTGGCTAAAAAGGCAGCATGCCAGACTCCATCAAAAGCCTTTGAAATATCAAGAGCGACGATTTCAGACTCACCAAAATTATGAAGACAATGATTCCAACGTTCCGTTAGAGCCGTTAGTAAGTCTCCGGTTGAGCGGCCAGTGCGGAAACCGTACTGGCAATCGTTGATAAGATGGTTGTTTTCTAGATATTTTAACAACTGAGAGTTGATGAGTGATTCAAAAACTTTAGATATGATCGAGGTTAGTGCAATTGGTCTGTAGTTAGAGGGGTCGCATGCCTCTCCTTTTTTAAGTATCGGCTGGACATGAGCAAGTTTCCATACACTTGGAAACATTCCTGTTGAATATGACAGGTGAAAAAGTTTGCGCAGAGGTTTAGCCAAAGCAGAGGCGCAGCATTTTAAAACAAGGGGCGAGAAACCATCAGGGCCAGTAGCTTTGGACACGTCGAGTTTTGAAAGTACTCTAAAAACTTCGCGAGTGCGAAAGTGTAGCGTCTTCTGCCTACTAGTACATTGTGATGGAGATGGAAGTGGCTGCGATGAAGGTGGTAAGTATGAATTAGCAGCAAAATTAGCAGCATACAGGTTGGCCTTGTCCAATGAGTCAGTAAAAACATTCCCATTATAAATGAGTGGTGGTGTTCACGAACAGGTGAAATTGTTCTTTACGGTTTTTACTAAAGACCAGAAACCCTTACTACCCTTTTGGGTAGAAAAAACCTTCCGTCTGATGTTCTGGTCGAAATTGAACTTTGCCCGACTAATTGCTGAATTGCAAATATTCCGCGCATCTCTATAGATACGTCTCAATTCCTCTGAAGGGCACAATTTATATGCCTGGAAGGCTGCTTCCTTATTTTTAATGGCTGCGAAACAGTCATTATTGAACCAATTGGTGTTAGTTGGTTTGATGTTCTTGAAGCTATGAGGAATAAAGCGATGCATTCCAAACCAAAGGATGTTTAAGATATAATCGGTGCATTTGTTAACGTCTCTCACAGAAAAGCAATCGGACCAATCCAGCTCTCTGAGATACTTATTAAGTCCCGCCCAATCAGCATTTTTATAATGCCACACTAATCTTTTGGTGGAATTTAGGTTAGTGGTTGTCAGAGAGGAGATGGAGAATTGGGCGAAGATTAGACAATGGTCCGAATTACCCAAGGGAGACGTCACCGAAACAGAGTATTTTTCTGGATGCGATGTTAGAAATAGATCTAAAAGATGCGCGTTGTGTCCTAAAGTATCAGGAACACGAGTCGGACACTCAACCAGTTGCTGTACATTAAAAGACTCACTAAATAACTCGACGTGTCTTCCAGACGGGCTTGTGGTAGAAGAATGCCTGAGGCACTGTGTGTTGTGGACGTTGAAATCGCCAGCAAGAACGATTTCAGAAGAGGGGGATATTTCCAAAATCTTATCGATATCGGAGGACAACTTATGGATGGGATGGGAATGGAAGAAGTGAGGCGCACCCCAGACGCGGCAAGTCGTGTGGCTTGTAGGAACTGTGGCGTTGCGGGACGCTCCTTCCACTCTGATAGTGATACCGGCACCTGCACTTCTCACCCCAGTGGTCATCATGGAGTGGAAGAAGTGCGGCGCACCCTTGAAGCTGCCGGTCGCATGACTTGTTGGAACTGTGGCGTAGTGGGACACTCGTTCCATTCCTGTCCCAGTGAGACCAGGAGACTCTTTTGCTACACCTGTGGTCAACCAGGAGTAGTGTCACCGAAGTGCTCCAGGTGTAACCCGGAAAACGCCAGGGCGATTGGTCGAAACAGGGGACCCCACTCGCCGCAGATAATGATCAGCAAGGCGACTTCGACAACCCCCTGATTCCCCCTGCTAAAACACAATTAACACACACTGATCCAACGCATCGAGAATGCGGTACCCAGACAGATCCCTTTTGCCTCATGCGAGGAATGTCCTTGCATGAGAGACAACTTAATTATGACCTCGTGAGAGCTCGAATCTTTGCTGAGGAAGTGCGGCTTCCTCTCAATCGGAAAAGACGTAGATGGAAGAGATTCAGAGAGAGAAAACGCGCATTGAAGAGGACTCGACAGTCTTTAGTTTTAACGGTCATCATCAGTCAAGATGATGGTCGTCCTTATGTAAGAGTTGAAATAGGCAATGAATCCATCCTCGGCTTGCTCGACAGCGGTGCCAGCGTGAGTTGTTAAGGACAAGGAGCGCTAGAGTTTGTCCAGCGCTCAGGCTTAAAACTCTCCGCATTGATGCCTTGCCAATAAAACAGAAGCACTATCCTATTTCTCCAGCAATCCAAAAGCTGATGTACGACGAACTCGACCGTATGTTGGAGTTGGGGGTAATTGAAGAGTCCAACAGTCCCTGGAATTCCCCAGTCGTACTGGTAAGTAAACCTGGGAAGGTCAGGCTCTGTTTGGACTCTCGCAAGGTGAATTCAGTCACTAGGAAGGACGCCTTCCCCTTGCCTCACATCGACAGATTGCTTGGACGACTGCAGGACACACACTTCATTTCGTCTATCGACTTGAAGGACGCTTTTTGGCAAATTCCCTTAGAAAATCAGTCAAGGGAGAAGACAGCTTTTACAGTGCCCAGCCGGTCATTATATCAATACACCGTTATGCCTTTTGGGTTGTGTAATGCCCCACAGCGCATGTGTCGACTAATGGACAAAATCATCCCTGGTCGTTTACGCGAACACGTTTTTGTATTGGAGATTGGAGATGGAACTCTGAAAACAGACCCCGAGAAAGTAGCAGCGGTGGCGGATTTCCCTATTGCCCGTTCTGCCAAACAAATCCGCAGATTTCTCGGAATGACGGGTTGGTATCAGAGATTCATCCCCAATTATGCAACCCTAGTAGCTCCTATCACGGACTGCTTAAAGAAGAGCAAAAGCTTCTCATGGACAGATGAAGCGCAGCAGGCTTTTCAAAATCTTAAACAAGCCATGTGTAGCGCACCGATTCTGACAACACCTGACTTCTCCAAGAAATGTTATATCCAGTGTGATGCTAGCACCTCGGGTGTAGGCAGTGTACTTTTTCAAATTGATGAGTCAGGCGCTGAAAGACCTATATGTATATGTCAAAGAAGCTAAATTCGGCACAGCGTAATTATAGCATTACAGAACTGGAATGCTATGCGGCTGTGCTGAGTGTGAAAAAATTCAGAGCTTACGTTGAAGGACATCCATTTACCATCATTACGGATCATGCTAGTCTGAAGTGGCTGATGAGTCACTCGGATCTCTCTGGTCGATTGGCTCGATGGAGTTTAAAGCTGCAGGCTTTTGACTTCCAGATAGAGCATCGCAAGGGTTCACAGAATGTGGTCCCTGACACTTTGTCCCGAGCACACACTGAAACGGCAGAGGAGTTGAAAGTAAGTGCAGTCGACATAGACTTAAACTCGCCATACTTCTCCATGGAAGAGTATGAGCAGTTGAAATCGGCTGTGCTTGCTAACCCAACACAACTCCCTGATCTTTGTGTCTCGGACGGGTACGTATATAAGAGGACCCAACCCTGAAGCGGTGACTCACTACAGGAGGACTTAGCCTGGAAGCTTTGGGTTCCATCAGGTCTGGTGGAAGGTTTGATCCGTGAGGCTCATGAGTCGCCTCAGTCAGCGCATGGAGGCTTTCACAAAACGTTAGCTAGACTCCGCTAGAAGTACTACTGGCCCTGCATGGTAACACATGTACGTGCATACGTGCTTAGTTGCCAAGTATGCAAAGAAACCAAATCGCCTAATACCATCTTGCGACCGCCGATGGGCAAACCTCTGAAAGCCCAACGTCCCTTCCAATTTCTATATATTGACTTCCTCGGACCATATCCTCGCACTAAACGTGGAAACACGGTAATTTTCGTCGTGTTAGACGGTTTTACAAAGTTCGTTTTGATTAAGCCTATGCGTGCTGAGCGAACAGACCTAGTCAATGCCTTCTTGGAGAAAGAGGTCCTGTGTGTCTTCGGAGCCCCGAGACGATCTTCTCGGACAATGGCAGGCAGTTCGTCTCAAATAAATTCCAGAAGCTACTGACTGAATATGGAATTCAACATGTAAAAACCACCAAATATTCGCCGCACCCTAACGCATCGGAACGAGTGAACAGGTCTATACTATCCGCCATTCGGGCATATCTGCAAGATGATCATAGTGAATGGGATTTACACCTCCCAGCGATAGGTAGCGCGCTACGTACATCGATACTCCAGTCAATCGGTATGGACACGTACTACGCTCTCTTTGGTCATCACATGGTGCAGCATGGTTCAGCATGGTTCAGCCTACCCAATCCTGAGACAACTTGATCAGCTGAAGTCTGGTGACGTGGCTGTATTGCCGGTAAAAGACCGCCTTCAACTGATTCGCTCTCGCATTTCCGACCACCTCCAAAGCTCGCACGAAAAGCACGAAAAAGCTTATAATACTCGCTGTCGCGACGTTACATACACTTCTGGTCAGGAAGTGTACTGTAGGTCTTTTACACAGAGCGACATGCAGAAAGGCATCAGTGCGAAGCTAGCCAACAAATTCAACAAAGCCAGAATTGTCAAGCGTGTTGGGCTGAGCCTATATCAATTGGGGGATATGCAAGGCAAGTCCATCGGAACTTTTCACGCCAAAGACATCCGGCAGTAAAAGTCTTAACAATTTTATACAATCCAATTTTAATCGTCCGTCCGTCCGAATTTTATTGTTAGTCCGTCCGTCCGCGTCTTAGACAGGAATGCCCGGCTCAGTTGGTAGAGCATGAGACTTACTTTCAGGGTCGTGGTCGTGCCACACGTTGTTTTAATCAAGCAGTGAGGAAGATCTGAACTCTCCAGCTTCTCATTAGAGCTTGGAGGGGGAAGATCAGATTCTATGTTCGAGATGGAAGTGACCGGCAATCCTTCTTCCTCTCATTAGGGAAGGAAGTGATACCGGGAACTGACACAGCAGCGTGCCAGCGCCAGATCCTGGGATGGTCTTGTGCCGCTGAGGAGTCCGAGTAGATCCTGTCTCACTCTCTTCAGCTCCTCTCTCATCGGATGGCTAGAGCTACAGGCCTTGCGAGAGAGAGCAGTGTTGTAATGTGAGCCATGCTTTATCAATTCAAAATGCTTTTTATACCCTGTGGTTGTCGCCCCTGCTAGCTGCCATGGATGTAATCTTTTCGGGAAGAGGAAGATTGTTTCGTGTCAGCTGTCAAAGGTGCCACACCAAGAGGTGAGTGAAAATTGTGTTTAATACAAAAGAAATCCTAGTTTTATCCACGCCATCATGGCTTGGATAGATTTCTAAAGTATTGAATTTATCCACAGTGTGTTCCTGATTGAAGCGGAGTTAAAATTTTGTCGATGAAGTTATCGGGCTTAACCAAAAAAAAAGCTGGAAGAAGGAACAGAAAGGGAACGAATATTTTCACAAGCGGAATTCATAACCTCACCTGCTGACCTGTATATTGTATAGTCACCAAAGGAAAAATTTTTTAAATTTCCTAATTCATATACATATTTATGATACGCTAGGGTTAAAATTATGTATGCTAAGGGTATCCTAGCAGTGGTGTTGTTGCCAAGCATAGTTCTTTAGGAAAGTGCCCAAAATCGTTTGACAATACAGATTGTATTTACATCATGTAATGAGTATTTTTCGCTTTTAAGACTGTCCTAAACAAGGTTATTTTTTTTAAAGTAAATGGCAAGTGCAACCTTAGCAAGAAAAAAAATTATAGTTAACGATAGATTGATGACCTATGTACCTTTAACTATCAACAATGGGGGGTACATTTTTCTTCGTCAGGAAAACAGAACTAGCCGTAGTATATAGAAAAATGCAGTGTTAGACAGATCTCTGTATAAATCTGGTTATTTAAGAAAACGACAGGCTATCAGTTTAAATTGAATTTCGCAATTGTATCCGCCGAATTTTCTTAGGAGTTAGTTGGATCGCATCTATTGAAAGTTCTAGTTCTAGTAAGTTCTAATCAGAGTTTCGATTTGAAAAAAAAAATTTATATTATTTTGGTTTAAGAATTAAGAACCCGAGTTTGAAAGCTATCCAACAGAAAAAGTTCTAGTCAGACTTAAGATCTGATAATTCATCTTTCATATTCAATAGGGTAATTACAATTATTCAATTCTAATATGCACTCTCTTTCGTAGCTAAAAGTATTTTCTCCATTCTAGTTAGAATTCTTGTCTGAATTAACACGAAGTCAGTTAATAAAATTTAGGATTATCCGCGAACCCTCGCGAACAGGAAAATGGATCTAGCTAGATGCATACATCATCCGTTTTTGTATCAACCAGTGATAACTTTCTTTTTGTAGATTAGTGAGATAAAATTATTCTTTTTGAAGACACATCGTCCAGTTTCTTTTGCCTGAAAGAGGCGCGAGCTAGGATATTTTCCCCAATCAATAATAAAAAAATATAATTTAAAACACTTGACTGATTTAATTTAAAAGACTTTATTGACACCAAATTTACTTGTCTACACGAATATCTAATTAAGACTGACTTTGACTTACAAGTTTTCTCACCTCGAAATTTTATCAAGATATCATGTTTGCAATTTTTCGTAACATGAATTTACAGTACTAAGAATTACCTGACTTCTAGACATTAGCTTGCAGTTTTACAATTAAAATGAAATTTGAATATGATAGATAACCTATGAGAAATGTCGAATGTGGGAATTTATGGGTGCACGTGTTGTGCTCCCCCCTTAGTGGTGGGTATCGGCCACAGGAACTGGATCCTTGCAGGTTCGTTGGTAGGTATGTTCGTTGGGATGTCATAGGAAGATGGCATACTATGATCTTGATGATGATTATTTGGGATGCGAAACTTCCGGTAGATGATGAGGTAAGTGAGTAGAAAAATGGCTGCCATTATGAGAACGAGTGTAAAGGTCGTTGTTTGAAGATCCTTTTGATGAGCGTGATGTAACAGATCTATAAATTCTCTTTCTGCAAATTGGTAATTATCTAACTTCTTTAAACGGATGTTGTTTGTAGGAAGAGATATATTAATCTCGTTGAATATCGTTGGATAGATGTTAACTTCATCCCAATGTGTATTTATTTCCGAAGAATATATTACATCATTGATTTGGATTTCGCAGTTGTTGAAGTGAATTAGAATAGATCCTTTGACTTTCTGCTTGTCAGGGCCACACGTAGTGAGGATTGTTGTCTCTGGTACCTTTTATCATAAGGATGTAATTGGGTTTTGGTTGGAGGATTTCCACACTTGTTTCTCGGTCATGTAGTTCACAATGTGCTGGTATATTGTTGATGAGGTTCCCAATGCAGCTGGAGTGGTTTGTCTTTTCTCGATGCATGGTTTCAGGACAATAGTAGACTCTTTCGATGTTCCTACACTTCTTGTTAAGATATTGAATATTGTTGGGATTCAGGATAACGAAAGGTTTTTTTGTTAATTATTTTGTTTTCCTTTGTAGGTATTGGTAGGATATGAAAAAGGGAGTAGGTTTCCTTAGAGATTCTTGAGATTTGAATATTAAAGATAATATTTGTGTTATTATAATATGCTTGAAGCCCTAACAATTCATAAATATGCTCGTCTGAATTTGTCTTGATATCTTGTTTTTCAAAAATAGCATTTATTTCTGACAATTCTGTTGGACTTAAAATTTGTTTAGAAATAACATTGAGTTTGCCCAAAATTATAGCTTCTGATATACTACTTATGTGGTCATTAAGAAGATCTATGTTAAAGTTAATTTTATTTAAAAACTGCAAATACTTAAATTCTATTTCACTGGATTTAATCACATTTTGATATTGGCTTTGTGTGTGTTTCAGGTAATCTACAATTATTTGCTGTTGCCTATTTATGTGTTGTGTTATGTTATCAAAGCGCTCAATCATTTGTTTCTTAAGCTCTGTTTGTTGGTTAATATCATTTTTCATAATATTTTCATCGATCATTAAGCTTTCTATTTGTTTATTTAATTGTATCGCGTCGTTAGCATCCATGTTCCCTGTTATACCTTTTATTAATGTTCCCAGTCCGTTAATAAGACCTCTTTTATTTCTGAATCTTGGCATTAATGTTTGGAGTTTGTGGTTTAGCTGTTTTAGTTTTGCTTTGGTTATTTCTACAGAGTAAGTCATGTCATCTATTTTATCTATTGCATTGAGAGAATCTGTTATACTGTCAATGTTGCGTTCGTATTGGTCTAGTCTAACGATGTGTAGTAAGTTGTAGTATCCTTGGATCAGTCTGGCAGTTCCTAGTTGCATAGGAAGTAGTCCTTTGTTATTGGTTAGGTCTAGTATTTCCATCTTCTGTCCTATTATTGTCGTTATCAACCTGAAATTTGCGTTTTTTCTTTACTTTGGATTTATGGATTTTAGTATTTTTATTGGTTATTAGTGTTACGAACCTATCTTTCTTTACTTTATGTTTCGAAAATCTAGGAGTTAGTTTGTTTCTCCTACATTCTTTCCTGTATATACTAGTGCCTACTTTAAGTTCTATAGGGGCTTCTCTATTTTTATTGATCTTTTCTATATTTTGTTTTGCTATTCGGTCTATCCGGTCTTTTATAGCAGGGTAAACTTTTGTCTGGAATTCATGTTACTTTTCAAGATATTCGTGAACATTTTCGTTTTGTAGGGTGTTAATAAACTTGTATGTTCGTCCATAGAAAACTTCATAGGGTGTTAAGTTCGTGGACGAATGAATCGCGTTATTGTAAGTTATAAGCGTCTCATTGAGGATCTCATCATGGTCCTTTTCTTTTTGTTCATTATATATAATTCGATAGATTTCCGTCAATGTTGAATGAAGTCTTTCGACCGGTGAGTTACTACTGCTCTGTTGATAAGATGTAATATGGAGATGGATACTATATTGTTTACAAAAATCTCTAAAGATTATGGCTGTGAATTCGCTGCCTGAATCTACAACTAGTTTCCTAGGGATACCGTGTAGGCTTATGTATTGTTTCAGAACTTTGATGACCGTTAGGCTATTTCTTACCGACAATGTATATGCGGCTGCGAACTTTGAAAATTTATCGATGATGGTTAATATTTGTTGGTTATTAATAGTGCAGATATCTGCATGTATAATGTCGAGTGGTTTGTTTGGGGTTTCGGGTATCATGTGCTGAATTTTTGGAGGATTCCTGTCATATTTAAGTTTTTGACAAATTTCGCAAGTGTTAACGAACTTGGTGATTTTATTTTGCATAAAAGGGAAATAGTAGTTCCTTTTTAAATGAAGCAAGGTTTCATTTATACCCCTATGATTGTTGTTAACATGGTAGTCATTAATAATTTTATCCTGTTCATCATTTTCTATGATGTCTTGAAGAATTTCTGTACATCGGATGAGTTTGAACGTTTTAGATTGTGAGAAAAATTTTTAATATGTGCTCTGAATGATTTTAAATGTAGCGTCATTGGTGTAAACTGCAGTCAGTTTATTAGGTGGAAGGTATTTTTTAAAGATATCGATAATGTTTTCCTCTGAGAACTGGGTAGATCTAAGGATTCTTCGCTGTTTGTTTTTGAAGGGCATAAGTAAGGTTGTTTGAGGGGTTAAGTTAGAAATTTCAAACACCAATTGGAGGGCAAATTCATTAAGTGGTCTCTCTGAAATATAGATGCCGTCGTTTAGGTCTTCTTCGGCAGAGTGTGCGGTTGTTCCGACAGTGTTTTGCAGAGAGGTACTAGTGTTATTCATTCCAGATCCTGCGATATTTATCTCTGCTCGGTTATGGTTTGAATAATCATCTGGTTTAATTCTACTCAATGCGTCCGCGTTACCGTTCTGTGATCCTTTTTTATATATAATTTCGTAGTCAAATTCTTCCAGCTTTAACCTCCAACGGACTAATCTGGAATTCGGATCTCTAAGGTTCATTATCCAAGACAAGGGTTCATGGTCAGTAACTATCTTAAACTTCCTTCCGTACAAATAGGGTCGAAAGTATTTTGTAGCCCAAACTATTGCTAGAAGTTCCTTTTCGATTGTGGAGTAGTTAACTTCCGAATCGGTAAGGGTTCTACTCGCGTAGCATATAGATCTATCGCTCCCGATATGTCCTTGTGACAGGACGGCTCCAATAGCATAGTTACTTGCATCTGTTGTCAATACGAACGGTTTTGTAAAATCTGGGTATTGCAAGAGTGGATCATTTGTTAAGAGATCTTTGCAAGATTCAAATGCTTTAATGTAAGTCTGGTTTAGTATGACTTTTCTTCCTTTCTTGAGGCATTCTGTTAAAGGTTTGGTTAATTTGGCGAAATCTTTGATGAATTTACGATAGTAACCAAGAAGACCAAGGAAGGATTTTATTTCCTTCTGGGTTTTTGGGATTGAGAATTCTTTGATGACTTTAATTTTATCTGGATTTGGCTTTACGCCTTCCGTTGTAACAATATGGCCAAGAAAAGCTATCTCTTTGTGAAGGAATTCAGATTTATGGAGTTGTACTTTCAAGTTCACGTCTGTTAATTTCTGGAAGACTTTCTTTAAATTTTCGACGTGTTCCTGGAATGAAGTTGAGAACACTATTATATCGTCTAGATATACCAGACATACAGTGCCTTGTAATTCTCTCAGCACGTTGTCCATTACTCTCTGGAAAGTGGCTGGGGCATTTTTCAACCCGAAAGGCATTGGGATATACTCGAAATGTCCACCTTCTACAGTAAAAGTCGTTTTTGAAACATCACGAGGGTCCATCTCTATTTGATGGAAGCCACTAGCCAAGTCTAATGTAGAAAAGTACATGCACTTGCCTAGCTTATCGAGGATTTCATTGATGTTTGGGATAGGGTATTTGTCACTAATAGTTTTCTCGTTCAATTTTCGGTAGTCTATCACTAGTCTCCATTTTTGTTTCCCGCTGGCATCCTTTTTCTTTGGGACGTTCCAGACCGGAGAACTCCAGGGGGAATAGCTGGGACGTATTATCCCTTGATCAAGCATGTCGCCGCACTTCTTCCTTGTGGATATACGGATACCTATATGATTTGGTATAAATAGGCATGTCATCCATTGTGCGAATTTGATGTTTGATTTTGTTGGTAAAGGTAAGTTTCTAGCCTTCTTTGAAGAATATATCTTCGAATTCTTGGCAAACTTTATGAAGGGATTTTTCTTCTTCTTGATTTAGGTGTGTGGTTCGGAGTAGGTTACTGATATTATTTATGGGTTCAAGGTTTTCATTGTGTGCGTTGTAATTAATATTAAAGTTATTTATTTCTACGAAGGTTTCGGAAGAAAACTTTTCTGCTTTTAATGGCTGTTTTATGAAGAGATTCTGATCCTGATTAGATAAATTGACAATTTCGATTTGACTATACCAGTCATTAGCTTTATATACTCCTTTGGAAACGAAGACATTTGGTTTGATTTCCATGGCTTTGATGTATATATCGCCTTCTTTAATATCTACCGGCATTATCGCAATTAATTTGGTTTTAGAAGGTTTTGACTGTAATTTTGACATTAGGTTTGGTTTAAACTGTAAGGGAATTCTTGTATTTCTTGTGACCAATACTTTGTTAAGGAGGTCAACCTTAGCACCTAATTCACTTAGAGTATCTAGTCCGAGAAGACCATCGAAGTACCCATGAAAACGAAAAACGAGGAATCGAGTCTGACCTTGTTGTCTAAACTCGCTAAAATTTGGAAGGATGATCACTTTGTTTAGGTATTGTTTGTTAAACAGAGTGGTTATTACTGTCGGTTTAGTTTCTGAGATATCATCAGGATGGGCATATTCAGGGTTTATGAATGAAGATGATGCTCCTGTGTCTATTAGGAACTTTAATGGTTGTCCGGTAGGGGAAAGTATATTGATATATGGGAGTTCGGAACCGTGTTTATTGATATCTACGTATCCGATGGGTCTGTCGAGGCTTGTACATAAAAATTTACATCTTCTATTTCATTGGTAAAATTTATATCGGGATCGGGATAATCTTTATAACTTGTATTGGATGGTTGCTCTGTTTCGCCGTTATAGTCATAGTAATCGTAGTAACTATCAAGGTTTTGTTTATAAGAGTTAGTATGATTATCTGTGAATTCTGTATATGGTTCCTCTTCGGTGGCATGAAACAGTTCTTTGCTCATAAACTTCGGTTGAGGATTAGATCTGAAGTAATTATTGAAGGAGGGTCTGTTCTGATGTTGGGGGTAAATTGTTTTTGCATGTCCTGATGAGACATCCATTGGTTCAGGTTTAGGGAGTGATGGATTGTTCTGCTTATTAGTGAAAAATGGTCTTTGTTGCGAGTTTGTGTAATTATTTTTGATCGGTCTTTGTTGGTAATTATTTGTCTGTGAGAATCTTTGCTGTGGATTAAAAGTTGGTTGGTTGTATCTTTCTTGAACGTTGCTTATTCGAGGGAATCTTTGATGTGAGGGGAATACAGGCGAAGAGTTAAATCTCTGTTGCCGGTTACTTGGTTGAAATTGGGTTCTCTGTGGTAATTGGGGTGTTTGGGTCCTATGGACAGAATAATTCTGTGGTGGTTTAGAAAATAGCAGATTTTTTCAGATTCGGGCTTGGCGTAAAACATGTTTTGCTCTTTTACGCAAAATGAAAAAGGTTCTGCGAGGGATACCGGTTTCATAGCGCGGATCGTTGATCCAAGAGGTTCTCTAAGTCCCGATAAGAATGAGTTTAAGCACATTTCCGAGTAAAGACATTTCTTTGCTTTCATCACATTAAGGTCTGTTTCGTGGATATTGACGTGATTTGTCATACTTGCTAACAATTCGACAATTTCACTATAAAATATTTCAACTGTCTTACTATTTTGTTTAAGGGTATGGAGATCTCTAATTAAGGAAGTCTCATTCCTCTTATCTGAGTAACGCAATATTAAATTCTGTTTTATTTGATCCCAGTCGAGTGGAGTCCCATACATATTGAGAACTTAATTCGCTGGTCCGACAATTTTATTCCTTATAGCCCTAAGTAACAACTGGCCATAAGCTGTATTACTAATTATTGAGATTAAATTGAGGATTTCCTCTACATTGTCAAGAAAATCGAATAAAAGTCTAGGGTTCCCATCGAATTTTGGGAGATCTTTTATTGCGTCTGGTACTCGCAAACTATTAAAAATATCACTTGGTGTGACAGTAGAGGGAACAGTCCCAGCAGGGGGAACAGGATATTCCTGGACGAAATGATTTTTTGTTGAAAGCGTTTCCTCGTTCGATAATCCTTCGATGAGAATTAGCTTGCGACGATGTTCTCTCGTCTTTTGTCTATTTTTGAACCACAAATTTAATGATGATGATTCTAACGTGAGGATCCTGAAATTTCTTTCCAATAACTGCACTTGATTCTTTTCTTATTAGCACTTTATCGTGATGGTCACTTGACCGAACCGATTAACCGTCGATTATTTTACGTTTTTTATGCTTTTAAGGATTCAACGAGCGAATCCTACCGACTGCGCCAGTTAGGATATTTTCCCCAATCAATAATAAAAAAATATAATTTAAAACACTTGACTGATTTAATTTAAAAGACTTTATTGACACCAAATTTACTTGTCTACACGAATATCTAATTAAGACTGACTTTGACTTACAAGTTTTCTCACCTCGAAATTTTATCAAGATATCATGTTTGCAATTTTTCGTAACATGAATTTACAGTACTAAGAATTACCTGACTTCTAGACATTAGCTTGCAGTTTTACAATTAAAATGAAATTTGAATATGATAACCTATGAGAAATGTCGAATGTGGGAATTTATGGGTGCACGTGTTATGCCTGGCATGTAACTCGCGCGTATCGTATTAATATTACTAGTAAAGTGTTTGAGTTGTTTTATGGGGCTCCTTACCCAGCCAGTGGAGGCTTAGATATTTGTGTAGAAAAGAGCAAAAGAACGCATATTACATTGACATACAAATGAGCTTTTCTTCGATACCTAGGTTAAACTTATCACTAGAGCGAATAGTTAGATATAAGACGTAGTTAAGTTTACGAGTAATATGTACTGCAAAATTATAATGTGAGGTTTTCTTTTATAAAATAATGAATTATATGGGCTAAATTTTAAATCTTCAATTTCAGGAAATCCCAGTGAAGCTTCTCATCCCTCTTGCTTCCCGAATCCTCCTCCCTATTCCCCAACTCTTTGATGATGTTCATTTGACTTAATTTTATTTTATTTTCAGCACCCTTTTTATAGGTTGGGCCTGTACCCTAGCCAGGTACAGGGATGGAGTGGGTTAGTGACTGAACCATCGCGTAATGGGGGTTAATTTTTCTTCCGTTTTCTTTTCAAGATGGTTCAGTGCGGCTAGGAACAGCAGGTGACACCAAACCTATTGTTCTTCCTTCTCGTCTGTTCTCGTATTTTTTTTCTTTTCGTGGAAGACCTGAAGGAAGAATTCCACGACCTTCTTTCGCCACAGGCACGCGAAATTCTGTTGTAAATGTGTGAATCGGATGTTCAAGGACCTACACTCCATACCGGCGAGCTAGAACGTGCTGCCAACTAGCGCGTGCCACTTGAACATCCTGCGGAACTTCACGTTGCTCATACGCACACACATACATTACAATTGTAGCACTGAATCGGGCCCTCGCTCCTGACTCTTTCCCACGTGACTTTTTGCGAGAGAAAGTATTTCGTGTTAGTAAATTCTACTATGTCCGATTTAGGGCGCAGTTTAACTATAAAATAATCTAGGAAGTAGTTCTGCTTCCTGGACTGATTGGTTTTAAATCTAGAGATTTGTAATGCTATCGTTTCTGGGAAAAGTGACTTAAATTCATTTTGTACTTCCTCCTCGGTTGTCGATTCATGTAGGCCTTTAAGTATTATGTTAAAAGGTTTATCTTCCTTGGAAGTGTATGTGAAATACTCTACGCCGTGTTTTGTAATGAGTTCTGTGATTAGATGTTTATCTTCACTGGTGTCCGCATAAATTTTGCAAGCCCCTGACCTTAGGTTGACTATGCGTGCCCTGGTACCTGATTGTGTCAGCGCTTTTCTCAGTTTGCTGACATGAAGCTTTGCTATTATGGGTGGGGGCTTGGACTTAGGGAGCTGATTATTGCCCTGTAAGTTACTTCCCTCTCCGTTTGCCGTGTCTTGCAATAAAATATTGCTATGCCCCACAAAATCTGGCTTATAGACACCCTTTGATGCCCTATAGTCGCTCTTTAAAGTTCTGTCCGTATTGCGTGCGTTTTGAGTGTGACTTAACATTGTATTGTCAATTTCATTATCACTAATTATTTTATTTAAAATATCAAACTTATTACTATTATTGATTTTATTAGTTTTGTATAAAAAATTGTCAGAATTAAAGTTATGATTTAGGCTTGTTTGCTTACTTTTGAGCTCCTGAGCTGAATTCGAAACTCCAGGGGCTCCCGTCGCTTTTTCTAATTAAAAACTCAGTAATCAAGATGGCTACTTCTTGACACCAACGACATTCTTAAACTCCTCTGTTTGACTTCCTCCCCAAATCTTTAGCGGCGAACCTTTTTTTCACAGCAAAGTTATTTATTTTGAACTATAGGTGGCTACTTTTGACGATTAGCTGTCGTACATTTTAGTTTATATTTTGCGTTTCAGAGCTTAGTCAAATAAATTTGTTGACCGAAATGTGTGATGATTGTATATGGACGAAGATATGGCCCTGGTCAGATAAATCTGAAGCTAAAACATACAATTTGGGAAACAACTGCCATCTACAGGTGAAAACTAAATTCACGTTTAGCTGCTAAAAACACCCGTTTATTTAGCGACGAAATTTCCCAGCTAAATACAAAATTTAGCCGCTAAATACCGCTTCAAGCAAAATCGGTGTGCATTTTACTTCTTCGTAGACCGCTAAATTTCCATACAAAGCTT